>CM060383.1:134784201-136065067 GCA_030545235.1 Helianthus tuberosus
CCGACGACATCTTAGAAACCGCTTATTCTATTCTTGACGGATGCTTTATATCCATCAAGAATCATTCTATTCCTATCTCTCTTCTGCTAATGAATTTGGCAGGGTTCTATGTAGTCTTAGGCATGGATTGGTTATCACATAACCAAGCCCGAATTGCATGCGATAAGAAACTCATCGAATTCAAAACCCCATATGGTGAAATGCTCACCATCCATGGAGATTTACACTATGGCTTGCCTGAGAAGGTGTCTCTACTCAAGGCCTCCAAGTGTCTGAAAAGCAAATGTGTCATTTACATAGCACGAGTGACGATTGACGAGCTGAAGCCCAATATAGAAGACATCTCAGTCATCTCTGAATATCCCGATGTATTCCTAGAAGAGCTACCCGGTCCACCACCTGAGAGACAAGTGGAGTTTAAGATTGACATTTTACAAGGAGCTGCTCCTGTAGCAAGGGCTCCATATCGGCTAGCACCGACAGAGATGAAGGAATTGAAGACCCAACTGGATGAACTTTTGGAGAAAGGCTTCATTCAACCTAGTTCTTCACCTTGGGGAGCTCCTATCTTGTTCGTCAAGAAGAAGGACGAGTCAATGCGTATGTGCATTGACTATCGCAAGCTAAACAAGATAATGATCAAGAATCGTTATCCGTTGCCCAGGATCGATGACTTATTTGATCAACTTCTAGGGGCTAGTTACTTTTCCAAGATCGTCTTGAGATCGGGATACTATCAACTGAAGGTCAGGAATGAAGACGTTCCAAAAACTGCCTTCAGAACAAGATACGGTCACTACGAGTTTCTAGTGATGCCTTTTGGGCTCACAAATGCACCTGCAACATTCATGGACCTCATGAATAGAGTCTGTAAGCCGTATCTAGATAAGTTTGTCATTTTCTTTATAGACGACATACTTATATATTCTCGTAATCGAGCTGATCACGAGAAACATCTTCGGTGCATCCTAGAGTTGTTAAAGCAGGAGAAGCTTTATGCTAAGTTTTCCAAGTGCGAATTATGTCTTAGAGAGGTCCAATTTCTTGGACACATGATTAGTGAGCATGGTATCCAAGTGGATCCCGCCAAGATAGAAGCCATCATGAATTGGGAAGCACCGAAGACACCATCTGAGATACGTAGATTCTTAGGATTGGCTGGATATTATAGAAGATTCATTGAGAACTTCTCAAGAATAGCCACTCCTTTAACTACCCTGACCCGCAAGAATGTCAAGTTTGATTGGGGTCTCAAGCAGCAAGAATCCTTTGAGATTCTAAAGAATAAATTAAGCAATGCTCTAGTTCTAACTCTACCTGAGGGTATTGAGGATTTTGTCATGTATTGTGATGCCTCGCACACAGGAATGGGTTGTGTGCTTATGCAGAGTGGCAAAGTGATTTCATATGCATCACGACAACTAAAGGTGCATAAGAGGAATTGCACCACCCATGATTTGGAGTTGGGTGCCGTTGTATTTGCATTAAAGTTGTGGAGACATTACTTATATGGCACTAAGTTTATCATATACACTGACCATAAAAGTCTCCAACATCTGTTTAACCAAAAAGATTTAAATATGCGACAACGACGTTGGATGGAGACTATAAATGATTATGATTGCGAGATTCGCTATCATCCAGGCAAGGCAAATGTGGTTGTCGATGCACTAAGTCGCAAGGAAAGGGTTAATCCGATTCAGATTAATGCCATGAGTATGGAACTCAAAATTTGCTTAAATGAGAAGCTATTGGATGCTCAAAAGCAAGCCTTGTTAAATGCTAATATTTCTAGTGAAGGATTGGGTGGAACTATTGATAAGTTGTCACCTGGAAAAGATGGAATCCTTAGATTGAATGATCGAATCTTGGTTCCAGTCTTCGGGGGGATTAGAGATCTAATCCTCCAGGAAGCGCATAATTCTATATATTTTGTTCACCCTGGAGGTGACAAAATGTATCAAGATCTAAGAAAGAACTATTGGTGGATGGGTATGAAGAAATCCATAGCCACCTACATAGCTAAGTCTCTGACGTGTTCACAAGTTAAAGCTGAACACCAAAAACCGTCAGGACTTCTACAACAACTTGAGATTCCCACGTGGAAATGGGAAAAGGTAACTATGGATCTGATTACCAAGTTACCTAAGACCAAATGTGGCAATGACACGATTTGGGTCATCGTTGATAGGTTGACAAAGTCAGCCCACTTTTTGCCAATCAAGGAGATGTATAGCTCTGATAAATTGGCTAAATTATACGTGGACGAGATTGTGTCCCTACATGGCATGCTAGTATCTATTGTATCTGATAGAGATACTAGATATATATATATCTCACTTCTAGAAAAGTTTCCAGCAATCATTACTTCATTAGGCATGAGATTAAACTTCAGTATGGCTTACCATCCTCAAACTGATGGACAGAGTGAGCGTACTATCCAAACTTTGGAAGACATGCTTAGGGCATGCGTGATTGACTTGGGTGGTAGTTGGGATGAACATATCCCCCTAATAGAATTCTCCTACAATAACAGTTATCATACAAGCATCAAGGCTGCTCCTTTTGAGGCCTTATATGGGATAAAATGTTGAACGCCTGTCTGTTGGGCTGAAGTTGGGGAAGCCCAATCTGGACCAGAGATTGTCCTAGAGACCACGGATAAGATTGTGCACATCCGTGATCGTCTCAAAGCTGCCAGGGATAGGCAGAAAAGTTATGCAGACAAGAGGCGTAAACCTCTTAAGTTCCAAGTAGGGGACATGGTCTTACTGAAGGTATCACCGTGGAAAGATGTGATGCGTTTTGGAAACAAGGGTAAGTTAAGCCCAAGATATATCGGACCATTCGAGATAGTCGAATTTGTCGGATCAGTAGCTTACAAGCTTAAACTACCAGAGGAGCTTAGTGGAATTCACAATGTGTTCCACATCTGTAACTTAAAGATATGTCTAGCCGATGAGTCTCTAGCAATGTCACATCACGATGTGCAAATTGACGAAAACCAGAGGTTTGTTGAGAAACCAATTTCGATCGAGGATCGACAGGTTAAGAAGCTCCGAAGGAAGTTAATACCTATTGTAAAGGTCAAATGGGATGCCCGTCATGGCCCCGAGTATACATGGGAGGTTGAGTCCACTATGCGACAAAAGTACCCTCATCTTTTTGAAAAAAAATCTCGAGGTTGAGATTTCTTTTAAAGGGGTAAAGAGGTAACACCTCGTAAAATTGTGTCAAATTGTATAAAGACACGTGTCCACTCTCAAATATGCCTAATATTGGACGGGAGGGACTAATTTTTCCAAACTATGAATGTGGAGGGACTAAAGGTGTCAACATGCCGTTTTATGGCCTCTGAGTGACCCCTTGCGGACCGTATAGCCTTGTGCTTACGAACCGCAAGCATAAGTTATTTTTTTAATTCTAGGTAGCGGATACGGACCGAACGGATATATACCTTACGGTCCGAAAGGGGTTTGAAATCAGTGTACGCCTCGTTAGCTTATAGACCGTAAGCCAGAAGGCCATACGGTCTGTAAAGGACTGCCAGTGTCAGAATTTTGTTTGGTGGCCAAGAAACTCTACCCTTTTGCCACCTTTCTCGCACATTGCCACCTTGAAGCTACTCTTGACACGTCCATACACACTTGGAATTGTCACACCCCCAAAATCCACCTGCGGAATACTACCGCTTGGAGGCGTGACTGACCAGGATCCAGCCACCAATCATATTGAACAAGCATGTAAGTGATTATAAAACCCAACCAATACAATTGGTGTCCAAACAAAACATAATTTAAGTTGCAAGCGGAAGCATAACGTTCAAAATCAAAACATAAGTTTAATTGTTTCAAAGTTTAACATGGCACACAGCCGTCCATGTCCCACAACGACTCTCTTCCATGCAAGCTCCAGCTAAGTACCTATTGACCTGCAAAGCATGTAGTAACGAGTCAACAACAAGTTGAGTGAGTTCACGGTTGGGTGTTCATTTTAAGTTGTTCCAAAAACAGTTTCCTTTAACTGGCATCCTGCCGTGGGGGTTACCCCATAGTTGAAAACGTGAATTGTTTACCCATTTATTCTGGCAGCACCGCCGTGGGGGCTACCCCATGTTAGTTATCTGGCATTTCGACCGTGGGGGCTACCCCATGTATACACTAGACTCGTTACCATATCGACTGCTGACTGTAGTCATGTTTATGTGCCCTGAACTGTCAATGTCTATCATCATTGACGTGCCCAGATCCATTAGTTCATGCCCGTCCTCTGCGGCACGGTGTGAGGCTTGTCAGACCTAAATAGCGCTATCTAACTAATGACCCACTCGCCATTGGCCCGGCGATTATGTCGATATAAAAAGGAGGGACTTCGTGATAGAGTTTTGGTCTAGTACGAGTTATCTGTCCATGAGGACGAGGAATTACATTCCTGAACCAGTGCTGTCCTACCCAAGGAGGACGAGGAATCCATGTTCCTTAACCCCATTCCCACCCTGGGAATCCCATGCTTTGTAGAGGGTGTGAACTCACCTTGGTTTACTCGGCAGATACACAGAAAGGTCAATCAAGTTGTAAGTGGTCAACTACGTCCTAGCATAGATACCATTCAAGTCAGGTTCATATTCAAGTAGAGCACGTATGTTTTCTACACACATTTGCATACACGTATTGATCATGGCACACACGTATAAACACTTCAGTTAATCAACAGGGCATAACACATCCAATAGCCTTATTTATGCAAATAAGCAAAGTCCAAATATGTGGCCCAATTAGTTGGGCTCGTAACAGCATGCAAGTCCGAAACAGTGTGCACGTCCAAAACGGTGGGTATGTGTTCGTGGTCTTGACTCGAGACTAGAGATCTCGAGTCGAGACTGTGCGGTCTCGAGTTATACCTACAAGTTCTTGAGTCGCAACTGAGGAGGTCTCGGGTCATGTCTCGAGTCGCAACAAGACTCGCAACCATGATCTCGAGTCATGTTGTTTTTGTGCCGATGCGGTGTGGTCTCGAGTCGAGACTAGGGGTTCTCGACTCGCAACCTGTGTCGTAACCGTGGATCTCGAGTTGTCATATACCTGGTCTCGAGTTGTGGCTTAATGGTCTCGAGTCGAGACCAGAGGTCTCGGCTGGAACATCTGCTGATTGCCAGCATTGTACTAGCCAATGGGATTCCGATTTCATGCAACAGTGTGTACTATCCATTACAAACATGTTTTCTTGTCTAACCACTAACCGAAATGGATCAAACACCTCAATTTCAAATATTCAAGGCACATTCATAGCATATTCATGTTGTTCATCATACATTCAAATAGTTCATTATTTTAGGGTTTTCATTTTAACAACATGCTTCATCAATAACATCTATCCTAGCATGAACTCAAGCTAATAACATCATCGGTTCCTACATCTAGCACATTCAATCAATGCAATAACACACTTAAATAAGATTTATCATCAACATATGCTAATCAGATTTCATGAACACAAACCTCCTAAACATAACCAAGCCATTCGGATTTAAACCCATATAGAGCCGATTTCTAACATTTCATCATCACATAATATCATCATGCATCATCAACCGATTATTCAAGAACATGTTTGCATACACTCATTCATTTCTACACAACTTAATTGTCAAAAACATGCACATCCTTCGATAAATAAACATCATTTGATAACAAATAACTATCTTCTATCAAGCAAACATCTTTATCATAGATAAACAACAATTTCTCATGTATTTGTCATTATACCACTAAATGAGACACTAACCGGCTAGAGGATATGAAGGGTGAACTCCCGAATGCCGATTCCAAGCTTGAACCGAAGGTCCTAGTGTTGCCGGTTTGAATCCGAGAGGATGAGAGAAGAAGGATGTTGAGACTTAGGGTTTTAGTGAGAGGAAGGGAGAGTGTGTGTGGGTTGCCCAAAAATGGCAAGGTTGGCTATTCACTAAGGTTATATACTAGTTCTAAGATGGTGCACCCTAATGGGCTTTCGAGTGGGGTGAAGCCGTGAAGAGGAGCATGGCCCAACCGGCCCATCAGTTACACTATTCACTCGAGACCGAGTGGTCTCGAGTTGGGTTCTTGTGTCTCGGGTTACATACGCATACATACAAGCACAACACATAATCACATAAATTCACTCATATCATTCATTAAATCAACAAGTCAATTAGTCACATACGTTCAAGCATGTTACATCGAGATACAATGAAAGGTTCTAAATTTCGAGTTGTCACATCATCCCCAAGTTGAAAGAAATTTCGTCCCGAAATTTGGTAAGCACTCACTGAGGAAGCTAGTTAAGTTGTATGGTTTTCCCGGTTTTCCTGGGGTGTCACAGGAATGATCTTAGATGAGCTCTAACACCTGTCTTGATCCTAATCCAAGCTCTTCAACTATAAATAGAACCCTCATGTTGAGTTCACAACTTGCACCTTTCTCATTTATCATCTCCCCTCTCTAATCTGGAAGTTCCTAATCCTAAAGGAGCATCCTCTGAGTTCTAAGCATTCTAAGGATCACTTGTAAGTGTTCCTTTCCAGCTCTTTTCATTTTTATAGGCTTTTATTAGCCGAAAGTCAAGCAAATTAACTTTTGCTTTGACTTTCGGTTTAGACCATTATGGTCCAGCCATTGTTCAAATCAAACATGGCTACGTGATCGTAATAAGGTAAGTGTTAATCCCTCAAAAGGGCACCTCCTGGAAATCACGTTAAGCTAGTCAAATGACGGGTCAAAGTTAAGTTAAATAAAAAGTCAAACGACAGATTTTCAAAAACTTTATAAAAATGAACTTGAAAATGTTATAACTCATGTTTTTAACACTAGATCAGTTGGTAACTAATATTAGAACATGTATGAACATGTTCAGCCCGTCATTTCCAATTTACATGTCGGTTCGCAACCGAAAGTCAAGCAGTTTGACTTCTGCTTTGACTTTCGATTCTGACCAGATTTAGCAACTTTAGCTATTGATTATTAGTTTCATTATGATCATATTATAGTGTAGAATAACCCTCTGTGGTTATACTACTTGATCATAATCAGATTCTGAGTTTTTACACAAGTTCTTATAATATGCCTAATAATAACCAAAATGCCCTTTTTGTGCAAAACATGGTTTTAATCAATGATAAACATATGATATGCCTAATAATTACCTACTGATATGGTAATATAATTATCATGTTTTGGCAGAATGAACTTGTTTATGACATATGTTTTTATACAAATTCAAGAATTATGCCACATTATGACTAAAATGCCCTTATGGTGCATAAATTGATTTTAAAACCATAATTTTCATATAAGTTGATAATCTACTGATGTTACAACATAATTAAAGTATTTTGGCATATTGAACTTGTTTATAGCTCATCCGATCACCCGATAACGTCTATGCGCATACGATTAGCTTATGTAACTAGTTTATGTAAGTTTACCAAAGCGGGTCAAATCTTTTCATAATCATCTCAAATTCCAGAATGTGTATAATTTTCCCATATTATACAAGTCTTAGTACTTGTTGGGATTAAACTACATTCTATCCGGTTATCGCTTAATCAAGCGTATCGTACCGTTTTCATTATTTTAAGTTAACTGATCCAAGTCTAAGACTTGAATAAGACCCGTTAACATTCTAATTGGTTATAATACCATCCATTCCAGACTAAGGCATTTGAGTAGATTGCAACAAAGCTTAGTTAATTGATAACGGCTGTGCTTATTTTATTTCCTTGCATTGTAAGACTTGTTTAAGCCAGGTAAATTCTCTTAACCTATTTTCCCTATACGGGCTTGGGATACGGTAAATTATAACCGCTTGGTCGAGTATGGGATCATATGTATGTTGGATTGTGACTAGAAAATCCGCATAACCTGTTTTAATCGGTTTTGTCTGATAACTTAAACATTGGGGGTTAATGTGACCGTGTCCTGGATATCCTCGGCCCATTTAATTGCAAATGGCCACGACTTAAGCACTCGTTGTAGGCATACACCTGACAGATGCTAATGCTAATATAAAATATTGTTCTGCCCATATTGGGGATACCCTTTTATGGGTTAAAAGTGGCGTGTCGGTTAATCATTTTATTGGTTTCTGTATCGGGACCCATATGTACTGACAGGCATGTAAAACTGTATACAAGATAATTATTATTGTCCCAAGTTATTTATAAAATACATGTGCCTTTGTGCACTTAAAACAATTTTGAAGTATTTTCAAAATGTGTCGGTTATTTGTATTTACCAGTGTAAACTGGCGTATCTTCAAAAGACTAAGTGATAGGTTGCAAGGTTACGAAATAGGCTGGAAGTGCCCGGTAATGCTTAAGAGGAATTTACAACTCCTTGCATAAGTAGCCTATTAGTCTGTTATTTCATTTTATAAATTTACGATCCGCCTGTGGATCTTTTAATACACTATCCGTCTGTATTATATTTTGAACACTCGGACATTTATACTGTAATAATTTAAATCCAAGACTTCCGTTGTGCTATTTTTGTATTTGATATCAATCTCGTCACGTATACCCCATCCGGGCCCAACGGGTGTTGTTGAAATGTCGGGGTGTGACACACACACACTGATGTGTGTGTTTGTGTTTTACCTTTTTTTTTATAATTTCATTTAGTTATCGTTTTTCATGGAAGTAAACAATTAACCATACTTAGATATTTGTCGTAAACACATATACTTATTTAAAATTTTTGGGGTGTTACAAGTCTACCCCCCTTAAACGAGGTTTCGTCCCCGAAACCAAAATACATACCAAATAACGTGGGGTAGTGCTCCCGCATTTCATCTTCCGACTTCCACATTAGCTTTGATCCCTTCCTATGTTGCCATTGGACCAAAACTTGTCTAATAGCTTTGTTACAAAGACGCATTATATTGGAATCTTTAATAGCTAGCAGTTTTTCAACGTAATTCATTCTCTCATCTACTTAGATGTTGATGCGTGTGAAGTGTCGTATAGTTTTTAATGTATATTTTAAGCCCTTTAACACTTTTTAGCCAAGTTTTAAATTTATAAAACACGATATTTACTAACACTAAACACACATATGGGCAAGTGCACCCATCGTGAGCGTAGTATAGTGTTGGTAAGATACCGAGGTCGTCCAAGGACACAAGAGCTTTTAATATCGGTTTATCCTCAACGTCTAATCAAATCAAAAGTTTAGAAAAAGGTTTTTTAAACTAGAAAAATAAAACTATCTAAAATGTTAAAAAATAAAATAAAAATAAAAACAGATAGACAAGATGAATCACTTGGATCCGACTCGTGTTTAGTGTAACCTTTGATTATTTCCGCACTTTTGCACTTTTTAAGAGATTATCTTAGTTATTGTAGTAGGCCACTCTTCTGAAGGTGACGTTACCCTCAACCCAGTAGTTTGAGTCAGCAATGATACAATCCTAAAGGGTTGGATTATTGAAAGTTAATTATTTAAGTTATTAATGCATATTGTGGTAGGCCCCTCTTCTGGAGGTGACGTTACCCTCGGCTAAGTAGTCTGAGTCAGCAGGGATACAGTCCTAAGTAGCCGGGTTAAAGTTTTAATAGTAGTTTACATATGAGGGAGTCAAGGAGTTCGGATCCCCGCCATCCAATACCAGTGGGTATTGAAGGAGGTCCTACTAAAGTTGACCCAGGTCCTTGCAGGATCTATACACTGAACAAGGCAAGACTCTTACCAAACCGTTCCCTTAACCCCCGACCAGGTAGCCAACATACCTCCATATAGACCGTGGAGATATGAATGGTGAAAATCTTTTATTTTATATAGACAGTAAAATAATGCCAAGACACCACGGACAAACGATAAGGAAGACTCACCTTCAACATAAGAAACTAGTTATTAAAGTCATTAATACATAACCAAATAAAAAGTGCGAAAATATTAAAAATAAAAAGTATTACACTAGACACTTGTCTTCACCAAGTGATGTAAGAGACTTAGGCAAACATGGCCTTTGATTGTCAAGAACTCTTACGATCAATCTTGGATCCCGAGACTACTCACACACTCTATGATGGATGATGGTGGTGGATGATGGTGTGTGGTGGTGGTGGAGTGTGGGTGAAGTGTGAGAGAGGTGGTTTGCCAAGGGATGGTTTGCAAATGAGCCAAGCACCCCTATTTATAGCATGCACAGAAGCCCGGACACTGCCCCGTGTCCATTGGGCACGGCCCCGTGTCCACTCGCCTTCTCTTTCTTCATTAAATGCAGTTTGTCTGTATTAGTTAACCACGCCCCCGTGTCCGCTGGACACAACCCCGTGTGCAGAAGCGTATCTGTACTATCAAGATTTCCTCAGATTCTGCGAATCTTAGAGTTGACCACGGCCCCGTGTCCGCTGGACACGCCCCCGTGGTGGGTGATAGAAGCTTCTACAGCTCTGTCTTTTCTGCAGACACTTGGGCACGCCCCCGTGCTCATTGAGCACGGGGCGTGTTCAGCTTTCTGTTCTCTTGTTTTGCTTGGGAAGATGTTGTCGAGGGGTCGGGCATGCCACGTTTATTCCTTTTCCTGTGTTTATGTTAGATTTAGATGTCTTTTTGCTTCTTTTGTTCATTTAAGCTCATTTAATCCTGAAAATACAAAAGGAAGACAAAAACACGCTTTTTGCAACATTAGCACTAAAAAGGGTTAGTTTAATGCCACATTTGATGTAATTTATATGTTGCATTTTGCGCACATCAAATACCCCCACACTTGAATCTTTGCTTGTCCTCAAGCAAAACTCCTTATAATGTGGCTTTACACTCCCAAATGGAATGGGTAGAAGAGAAGGTTTTGGGCTTGTCATAGAGTGTCGGGATTTCCAAGATTCTTTATTAAGTTTTATTTTTATTTATTTACAATCTTATTCGTCATAATTTATTTAAAACATTACATAAGATAAATTACTTGTTAGGGCATAACATGCCTCTTTAAAATTCCATTTATATACAAGTTCACATACCTCATGGGGGATCACTCAACACTCGGCCGAATGTGTATTTTTGTGAAAACTCTCGAGAGCGGCATGGAACTTACTTCTACCATAAGCTTGCCAAGCAATCAATCCTCCTCATTTTTAACTATATACCTTTGTAAATATCAAGAGGAATTTGGGGGAAGGGTTAGGCTTGGGTTAAAGGTAGGTGGTTGGGTTAGTGGTTAGTAGAAAAGGGCGAAAGGCGTAAAAAGCGTCGGTTTTCGCAAAACATTTTTGTGACTTTTTATTCCAATGAAGGATTATTCAAACAAGCCTTCTTTTGATGAGCTTTTTTTGTTTATTGCTAAATTCATTTTTCTTTTCTTCTTTATCAAATTTTTTTTTTCAACGATACGGAAGTCACACGAAAACTGAGCTTTGTTACTAAAATAAAGGGTTTAAAATGAAAAAAAGGGTTTTGGTGGGTAAAAGGGTGTTTGATTTGGGTTAAGAAATGAAAAGGTTTAGGTTCAAAGTAGTTAACTAGGGGGATTTTGGGTAGGTGGTAAAAAAAAAAAGAAAAATAATGGTGTTAAAATAAAAAGGGTTAGTCCTAATGCCTCCATCATTTACTTACTCAGGTTTAAGTTGGTAAGGACCGGGAATGTATCGTCGTGGCAAGTTCTAGAGTTGTAAGAAACCAAGCGGCTATTCACACAAGAAACGAAAAATGAGCATTTAGTTTAAAGATGTGTATTTGTATACTCAATAAAGGCTCAAAACTCACTTTTTGTGGGAATGGGTTTATATGTGATCAAGTATATATAATTAAATTTTAACTAGATTTGTCATGCCGTTTCATAATTTTCTTATGTTGGTTCTTTTTATGACGACCTTATCAGTTGTAAATTTGTAAAAATATAACCTTTTTAGAATTTGAAATTCCCAAATTAAACCTAGACAAGTAAAAAAAAATGAAAAAATTTTGAAAAAATTTGGGGTGTTCAGCGGTTCCAATAGAGTTTTGTGTAAAGCTTGTAATTAGGACTTGCAAAATTCAAGGTTTTAGCATCCCCCCACACTTAAATTACACATTGTCCTCAATGTGTCCCAAAATAAGTTTTTAGGTTGATTGAATGTGTAAAAAGTTGTGAAAAAGCAAACATTTATGTTACTGGGCGTCTGGACACGGCCCGGTGGTGTCCGGGCACGGCCCCATGTTCAGATCGCCAGTAATAGAAAATAAAACAAAGTAACAGAAGGCTGGACACGGGGGCGTGTTCAATTCAATAAGCACGCCCCGTGTCCAGGTACCTAAACTGGGCAATTTCCTACAGATGGTTGAGCACGGGGCATGTTGGCTGAGCACGGCCCCGTGCTGAACTTGCTGTAATGAAGAAAAATTGTCGGGTGGCTCTGTTTTTGCGCATGGGGTGCTGGTTCAAGTTTCCCTTGGTATCTTTCACCATCCCAAGTGTGTTTTATTCCTGAAAATTAAAACTAAACTAGAAAACATAAAAATTAATCTAAACTAAGGATAGTTCCGCGGAATGCCTCCGTGGTGCGCCACGTTTATAAGGGTCCTTGGCTAGACCCAAAGCCTGGTCATATGTTACCCAAGTGGGATGTTTTGCATCCCATGTTGCACCGTCGGAGAGCATCATCCAAACTCGAGTCTATGACCTTCATGTAATTGTCCGGGTCGTCCTCTTCTACTCTCTTTCCAACTCCAAACTTCATTTCCTTGTCCCCAATCCTTAATGTTAGTGTTCCACCATTCATATCTACCATTGCTTGGGCCATAGCTAGGAATGGTCTCCCTAAGATGAGTGGTACCTCGGTATCTTTCTCCATATCTAGTATGACAAAGTCGGCCGGGAAGACAAATACACCGACTTTGACCAATAGATTTTCAGCGACACCTTGTGGATATTTGACGGACCTATCGGCGAGTTGTATGCTCATTTTTGTAGGGCTTGTTTTCCCTAGGCCGAGTCGGTTGAACATTGATGCGGGCATGAGGTTGATGCTAGCCCCAAGGTCGGCTAGTGCATTGCGAATGGGGGATTCCCCAATCGAACAAGGAATTGTGAAGCTTCCAAGGTCAATCTTCTTTTGCGGGAGTTTGCTGAGTAGTAAGGCGGAGCATTCTTCGCCTAAATTAACTAATTGCAATGATTCAATTTTCCTTTTATGAGTGAGGAAGTCCCTCATAAATTTTGAATATTTAGGCATTTGAGTTAGGACTTCGATAAATTGAATATTAACATGCAATTGTTTTAGTAAATTTTTGAATTTTGTGAATTGCTCATCGGTCTTTTGGCGAATTAGCCGATTGGGGTATGGAACAGGAGGATTTTTGGTGGGCTCTTGAATTGGTGGAGAAGCCTTCTCTTGTTGGGGCGTGGGTGGAGTTGTGGTTTGGCTGGATTGGCTTCTTTCCGTTGGAGGCAATGGAGCTTCCTCGGGACCCACGGTACGGTTTCTCAATGTGATGAGATGTACTTGCGCCTTTGGGTTGGTTTCGGTATTACTTGGTAACGCGCCGTGTGGTCTCTCGGAGAAATTTTGAGCTATTTGATTTAATTATTTTTCAATGTTTTGAACACTAGCTTGTTGATTTCTAAAATTCGATTCCAATTGTTGAACTCGATCTATGAGGCGAGATACGGTATCTTCAAGCCTTTCTCGTCCCCCTTGTTGAAAGAAATTTTGTGACTCGTTTCTTGGTTGTTGAAACTTCGTTCTTTGATTTAGATTTTGTTGGTTACTACTATTGTCGGGTTCTCTCCAACCAAGGTTAGGGTGGTTACGCCATCCTTGGTTGTAGGAACCCGTTGGAGGACCCGACGGCCTAGGTCTATTATCAATGTAGTTTACCGATTCTGTTTGATTATCTACTTCTTTCATACAACTCCAACTTTCATGTGGCCCACCACACCCCTCACAAGCCATAACTGAGGCCGTTTTTGCCATCTCTAGCTTTCTGATTTTTGAAGAAAGGGCCTCGATTTGGGCTTGTAAAGAAGTGCTTTCATCAACCTTAAGGGCGCCCGGGGCAATAGATTTACTGCCTTGGGGAGTGTGCCACTGAAAATTGGTTTGAGCAATTTCCTTAATTTGATTATATATTTCATTTGGGCGACGATTACCTAAAAGTCCCCCAGAGCTAGAGTCAAGTGTTTGTCTTGTGTGTGGCAACAACACATTATAGAAAGTGGATACTTTTTGCCATACCGCAAGACCGTGATGAGGACACTTTCTTAGTAGCTCCTTGAACCTTTCCCAAGTTTCATATAAGGATTCCCCATCCTCTTGTGAATATGTACTAATTTCAGTCATTAATTTTGCCGTTTTAGCAGGAGGGAAATACTTATATAGAAACTTTTGGGCTAGTTCATCCCAGGTGTTTACTGAGCCAACTGGGAGGGTATTAAGCCAAGCCTTAGCTCGGTCTTTTAGTGAAAATGGAAACATTCGAAGGCGGATGGCGTCGTTTGATGCTCCATTGATCCGAAAGGTATCACATATTTCTAAGAAATTGGTAATATGTAGGTGGGGATCCTCGTCCGCAAGCCCATGGAAGGTTGCGGAGTTTTGAAGCATCTGTATCAAATGCGGCCGAAGTTCGAAGTTGTTGGCCTCGACATTCGGTGCATTGATAGCGGCGCCGAGATTACCTACGGTGGGTCGTAGGTAATCCATGAGGGTACGTTGGTCCGCCATTGGAAGTAGGTCCCCCGAAACCTTCTCTTGGTTTTTAGCTTTAAGTCTTTTTCTTAGAAAGCGTTCGGGTTCGTCTAGGGGTTCTTTTATGTCTCTATCAGAACTGGAGCTCATACACTACGTGGAAAGTTCAAAGGTAGCGCCTGGGTTCCAAGTCCTGCAATAAAAACAAAAAGAACGTTGGTCAGAAGCTTCACCACGGCCCCGTGCTCAGGTGAACACGGCCTGTGGTCGGAGATACAGTGATTGTTTTCCGAATCCCTGTTACTGGGGAGTTCGACACGGCCCCGTGTGCACCGACACGGCCCCGTGCTTAACCCTCTATAACTCAGAAAATAAAAACGGCCAGTAACAATGCTGGGCACGGCCCGTGTCCGACCAGGCACGGCCCGTGCTGAGCTCTGCAGAAACTGAAAAATTAAGAAAAATCCTAAAAAAATAGAAAAATAAGAAAAATTGATTAGGCCGTTGATTCCTAACTTTCTTAAAATCCTTGTGTCCACGGCAACGGCGCCAAAAACTTGATGCGTGTGAAGTGTCGTATAGTTTTTAATGTATATTTTAAGCCTTTTAACACTTTTTAGCCAAGTTTTAAATTTATAAAACACGATATTTACTAACACTAAACACACATATGGGCAAGTGCACCCATCGTGAGCGTAGTATAGTGTTGGTAAGATACCGAGGTCGTCCAATGACACAAGAGCTTTTAATACCGGTTTATCCTCAACGTCTAATCAAATCAAAAGTTTAGAAAAAGGTTTTTTAAACTAGAAAAATAAAACTATCTAAAATGCTGAAAAATAAAATAAAAATAAAAACAGATAGACAAGATGAATAACTTGGATCCGACTCGTGTTTAGTGTAACCTTTGATTATTTCCGCACTTTTGCACTTTTTAAGAGATTATCTTAGTTATTGTAGTAGGCCCCTCTTCTTAAGGTGGCGTTACCCTTAACCCAGTAGTTTGAGTCAGCAAGGATACAATCCTAAAGGGTTGGATTATTGAAAGATAATTAATTAAGTTATTATTGCATATTGTGGTAGGCCCCTCTTCTGGAGGTGACGTTACCCTCGGCTAAGTAGTCTGAGTCAGTAGGGATACAGTCCTAAGTAGTTGGATTAAAGTTTTAATAGTAGTTTACATAAGAGGGGGTCAAGGAGTTCGGACCCCCGCCATCCAATACCAGTGGGTATTGAAGGAGGTCCTACTAAAGTTGACCCAGGTCCTTGCAGGATCTACACACTGAACAAGGCAAGACTCTTACCAAACCATTCCCTTAACCCCCGACCAGGTAGCCAACATACCTCCATATAGACCGTGGAGATATGAATGGTTAAAATCTTTTATTTTATATAGACAGTAAAATAATGCCAAGACACCACGGACAAACGATAAGGAAGACTCATCTTCAACATAAGAAACTAGTTATAAAAGTCATTAATACATAACCAAATAAAAAGTGCGAAAAGATTAAAAATAAAAAGTATTACACTAGACACTTGTCTTCACCAAGTGATGTAAGAGACTTAAGCAAACATGGCCTTTGATTGTCAAGAACTCTTACGATCAATCTTGGATCCCGAGACTACTCACACACTCTATGATGGATGATGGATGATGGTGGTGGATGATGGTGTATGGTGGTGGTGGAGTGTGGGTGAAGTGTGAGAGAGGTGGTTTGCCAAGGGATGGTTTGCAAATGAGCCAAGCACCCCTATTTATAGCCTACACTGAAGCCCGGACACGGCACCGTGTCCATTGGGCACGGCCCCGTGTCCACTCGCCTTCTCTTTCTTCATTAAATGCAGTTTGTCTGCATTAGTTGACCACGCCCCCGTGTCCGCTGGGCACGACCCCATGTGCAGAAGCGTATATGTACTATCAAGATTTCCTCAGATTCTGCGAATCTTAGAGTTGACCACGGCCCCGTGTCTGCTGGGCACGCCCCCATGGTGGGTGATAGAAGCTTCTACAGCTTTGTCTTTTATGCAGACACTTGGGCACGCCCCCGTGCTCATTGAGCACGGGGCGTGTTCAGCCTTCTGTTCTCTTGTTTTGCTTGGGAAGATGCTGTCGAGCGGTCGGGCATGCCACGTTTATTCCTTTTCTTGTGTTTATGTTAGATTTAGCTGCCGTTTTGCTTCTTTTGTTCATTTGAGCTCATTTAATCCTGAAAATACAAAAGGAAGACAAAAACACACTTTTTCAAACATTAGCACTAAAAAGGGTTAGTTTAATGCCACATTTGATGTAATTTATATGTTGCATTTTGCGCACATCAATGTCTTCGAGCGGCACATAAGTCATTTCATCCGCAAGACATTTTCGTAGTTGTGATACGTGGAAAGTATTGTGAATCCCATCCAATGCCGGTGGTAATTCCAACCGATATGTTACTTTCCCAACTCGGGCTAAAATCTTGAAAGGTCCAATGTAACGAGGGCCCAACTTTCCTAGTTTACGGAATCAGATTATACCTTTCCATGGAGAGACCTTCAACAACACATAATCCCTAACTTGAAATTCAATAGGGCGTCTCCTTTGATCCACATAAGCCTTTTGTCGATCTTGAGCCGCTTTTAGTCGAGCCCGTACAAGATCAATATTTTCGTTAGTCTTGGCCAATACATCCTTGGGTGTAGTTTCTCTTTGTCCTACCTTTCCACAACATACAGGAGTTCTACATTTCCTTTCGTATAACATCTCGTATGGAGCCATTTGTATGCTATTGTGATAGCTATTATTGTACGAAAATTCCACCAAAGGCAAGTGGTCATCCCAACTACCACCAAAATCCATAACACAAGCTCTTAACATATCTATGAGCGTTTAGATGGTTTGCTCCGATCCAATACGATGGACACAGATACTCCATGACAAGATATGATCTCATTTACATAAATTTACGCCAACTTTTCTGAAGAGAAAGTTTCTTGGATTGGTAAGAAGTGAGCGCTTTTGGTAAGGCGGTCTACAATTTCCCATATAGCGTCATACCCCTTCCTTGTCTTGGGAAGTTCAGTTACCAGATCCATCGTCACATGCTCCCATTTCTATACCGATATATCTAATGGTTGTAACTTTCCATAAGGCTTTTGATGTTCCGCCTTCACTTATGAACATGTTAAACATTTCGCGACGTACTTAACAATATCACGCTTCATCCCCGGCCACCAATAGTTTTTCTTCAAATCTCGATACATTTTTGTGGCCCTGGGTGTATCGGGTATCGGGACTTATGAGCCTCTTCAAGTACCGCAGTCTTTGCCTCAATAAACCGTGGTATCCAGATTCGGCCAACCTTGTTTTGATCCCATTTGCATTTTCTTCTAGTTTATCCACAAACCCCTTCGTTCGTTCTTTCTTCAGATCTTCTGCATTCAATGACATCATTTGGGCCTCTTGTATCAATTCGCAAAAGTAGGGCGTAGTTACCATTTTCATGGACTTTACTCGTATTGGAGGTGGGTAGTCCTTTCAGCTTAGGGCGTCTGCCATGACATTTGCTTTGCCCGGGTGGTAAAGGATGTCACAATCGTAATCTTAGATGAGCTCTAGCCACCTTCGTTGTCGCATATTTAGTTCCTTCTCTTCGAAGAAATACTTGAGACTTTTATGGTCCGAATAAATCGTGCTTTTCGTCCCATACAAATAATGCCTCTGTATCTTTAACGCAAATACCACCGCTGCTAATTCCAAGTCGTGGGTCGGGTAATTACCCTCATGTTGCTTCAATTTCCTTGAAGCATACGCAATGACCCTACCCCTTTGCATTACAACACACCCCAATCCATGGTGCGAAGCGTCTGTGTACACAACCAAGTCTTCAGACCCATCGGGTAAGGTCAACACTAGAGAGTTCGACGGTTTCTCCTTTAGCGTTTGAAAGGCTCATTCTTGTTATTTCCCACATATGAACTTCTCATTCTTCTTGGCCAGTTTAGTCATAGGCAAGGCTAATTTTGAAAAATTCTGGATTAACCTCCTATAATACCCTGCCAAGCCTAGAAAACTCCTCACTTTGCTTGAGTTCCTCAGGGAAACCCATTTTGTCACAGCCTCTTCTTTGTACGGGTCCACCAGAATGCCTTTCGCATTTATCACGTGACCAAGAAATTGCACCTCTCTTAGCCAAAAAGCACATTTGGAAAACTTCACATAAAGCTTCTCCTTACGGAGTGTCTCAAGCACCTCATGTAAGTGTTGTGCATGCTCGGACTCGCTTTGGGAGTACACCAAAATATCATTTATGAACACAATTACATATTTGTCCAATATGGATCGACATACATGATTCTTGAAGTCCATAAATGCGGTTGGTGCATTAGTTAATCTTTCGCACTTTTTATTTGGTTATGTATTAATGACTTTAATAACTAGTTTCTTATGTTGAATGTGAAACTTCCTTATCATTTGTCCGTGGTGTCTTGGCGTTATTTTACTGTCTATATAAAATAAAAGATTTACACCATTCATATCTCCATGGTCTATATGGAGATATGTTGGCTACCTGGTCGGGGGTTAAGGGAATGGTTTGGTAAGCGTCTTGCCTTGTTCAATGTATAGATCCTACAAGGACCTGGGTCAAGTTTAGTAGGACCTCCTTCAATACCCACTGGTATTGGATGGCGGGGGTCCGAACTCCTTGATCCCCTCATATGTAAACTACTATTTATACATTAACCCGGCTACTTAGGATTGTATCCCTGCTGACTCAAATTACTTAGCCGAGGGTAACGTCACCTTCAAAAGAGGGGCCTACCACATTACGCATTAATAACTTAATTAATTATCTTCCAATAATCCAACCCTTTAGGATTGTATCCTTGCTGACTCAAACTACTGGGTTGAGGGTAACGTCACATTCAAAAGAGGGGCCAACTACTATAACTAAGATAATCTCTTAAAAAGTGCAAAAGTGCGGAAATAATCAAAGGTTACACTAAAGGCGAGTCGGATCCAAGTGATTCATCTTGTCTATCTGTTTTTATTTTTATTTTTATTTTCAGCATTTTTAGTTAGTTTTATTTTCTTGTTTAAAAACCTTTTTCTAAATTTTTGATTTGATTAGACGTTGAGGATAAACCGGTACTAAAATCTCTTGTGTCCTTGGACGACCTCGGTATCTTACCAACGCTATACTACGCTCACGATAGGTGCACTTACCCATATGTGTGTTTAGTGTTAGTAAATATTGTGTTTTATAAATTTAAAACTTGACTAAAGTGTTAAAAAGGGCTTAAAATATACTTAAATATATATAACGCTACACACGCATCAAGTTTTTGGCGCCGTTACCGGGGACACAAGGATTTTAAGAAAGCTTAAAATCAACGGCCTAATCAGTTTTTCAAAACCTTTTTAAAATGCGGGCATTTTTCTGCATTTTTGTTAGTTTTTGCATTTACAGTAGCCTGAACACGGGGCCGTGTTCATTGAACACGGGGCCGTGCTGCATTTTTTTTATAAAACACCCAGATACAGAGTCTGAACACGGGGCCGTGCTCATTGAACACGCCCCGTGCTCCACAAAACCAGTCACTTTTATTAAAACGCCCAGATACAGATTCTGAACACGGGGCCGTGTCTAGCCTCTGTTTCCGTTTTTATTTTTGTTTTCTGGTCTCGAGACTCTGTTGTGGTCTGCTGAGTGATTCTTATGGATCAATACTCAGGAGATTACAACTACACCTATGAGGAGGATGATTATAGGGAAGATTATTGCACCAATTGCGGTAACCCTCACTCGGTATAATATTGTAACTTATTTCAACCATCCACTTCATACACCTAGTATGAGGAGCCCAGGTACGAGCCATTAACTTCAAACACATCCTATGAAAACCCAAGGTATGAACCTTCTCCCTCATACTCATATTTTGATGAACCAAGGTATGAGCCTTCATACTCATACTTTGAGGAACCAAGATATGAGCCACCACCTTCGTATGCTTATTATGAGGAACCATGGCATGAACAACCCACCTCATATGAGTATTATGAAGAACAAAGTTACGACCCTTATCCATCATATACTTACAATGAGGAGCAATGGTGTGAACCATCTACTTTAAATGAGTATTATGAGGAACAAAGGATCGAACATCCGGATTCAAGCTTTGAGGATCCTGATCCTTACTCCATCACCGACATAGCCGATAGGATAATAGAACACATTAAAACAATCGACCGTTGCATAAAAGAATCTCGCACAAGGGAAGAGGAGTCTCGCGCAAGAGAAGAATTAACTTGTAATAAAGAAGAGATAGTTGAAAATGTAAAAATCGAAGAACAAATAAGTGAAAAGCCGACACATGAGTTAAACAACGAAAAAGGTGAGTCTGATAACGTTAAAATTCAAGAAGAGTCTAATTTTGAAAAAAAATAATCTCTTGTCACCTTCTTTCGAAAATCATTGTTTAGTTCCCACTCATGCTAAGTTTTTAAAAGAGTTAAACACTAACACTAAAATTGACGAAATGGTAAGCATTAAGTTAACAAATGATCAAACTTCGCTAATAAAAGAAGATCCATTTAAAATTAACATTACACCGGTTCCATGTTTCTTTTAAAATTCCTTTATGAGTAATATCACAATCGATAAAGATCTTTGTGTCAATATAATGGCAAACTACATTTTCGAAAAATTAAGTATTGGTGAGTTTTCTCCACTTCAAATACCCATTTTTCTATCTAATCGGAAAGTAATAAAATCAATAGGGGTAGTTGAGGATGTCTTGGTCCAAACAAATCAAATGGTAATCCCAATCGACTTTGTCATCCTTGATGACGCTCCTCTAGTGTTGGGATGACCTTTTGTAAAAACCCACGAAGCTTTGAAAAACCGGAAGTACAACAATCTATCTATTCAATTAAGGGCATTTAAAAAGAGTGTCGATCTTGAGCGTTCAATGAAATATCCATTCGGCAATAATGACCCACTAATTGAAGATGAAGATGAACCACCCGATACAAGAGAAGAAATTGACCACTTTGTTGAAGAAGAGGTCGCCATAGAACAAACTTTTGTGGTTCTTGATCGAAATGAGCAACCAAATAAGGAGTCTCCTAAAGACCCACCTCTTGAGCTCAAAGAACTTCCAAAAGGTTTGGAATATGCTTTTCTAGACAAAGATGGTAAATCACCTGTAATTATTTCGTCAAAATTAACTAGTTTAGAAAAAGAAAAATTAATTTCACTTTTGAAAAAACACAAAAATGCGATCGCTTGGAAGCTTGTAGATATTAAAGGCATAAGTCTTTCCATGTGCACGCACAAAATTTTAATGAATGATGACTATAAATCGGTAATACAACCACAACGTAGAGTAAATCCAAATGTCCAAGAAGTGGTTAAAAACGAAGTCATCAAATTACTTGACGCCGGACTTATTTACCCTATCTCCAATAGTCCGTGGGTAAGTCCCGTCCAAGTAGTTCCAAAGAAAGGAGGTATGACGGTAATAACTAATGAAAAGAATGAATTAATACCAACGAGAACCGTCACAGGATGGAGGGTATGTATAGATTATCGTCGATTAAATGAGGCAACAAGGAAAGATCACTTTCCTTTACCTTTTATTGATCAAATGTTAGAAAGATTATCCGGTCATAAATTTTATTGTTTCTTGGATGGTTTTTCAGGATATTTTCAAATTCCGATAGCACCCGAAGACCAAGAAAAGACAACATTCACATGTCCCTATGGAACTTTTGCTTATCGACGCATGCCTTTGGGTCTATGTAATGCCCCCGCAACCTTTCAACGTTGCATGGTGGCCATCTTCCATGATATGATAGAAAAGACAATGGAAGTCTTCATGGACGACTTTTCTATCTTTGGAGATTCATACGACCAATGCCTCGATAACCTTGAACGAATGCTATCCCGATGTGAGGAAACTAACCTCGCCCTTAACTGGGAAAAATGCCATTTCATGGTAACGGAGGGAATAGTACTCGGTCACAAAATCTCAAGCGAAGGAATGGATGTAGATCGAGCCAAAATAGACACTATTTCTCGATTACCACCCCCATCCTCCGTTAGAGCTATCAGAAGTTTCCTAGGGCATGCCGGATTTTATAAACGATTTATCAAGGACTTTTCTAAAATCTCAAGGCCTCTAACAAAATTACTTGAAAAAGATGCCCCTTTCATCTTTGACAAGGATTGCAACCACGCATTTCTAACCCTAAAAGAAATGCTAGTCAATGCACCTATCATGATAGCGCCTGATTGGAAATTACCTTTTGAAATCATGTGTGATGCAAGTGACTTTGCAGTTGGAGCCGTCTTGGGACAAAGAAAAGATAAGCATTTTCACCCAATTTATTATGCTAGTAAAACACTTAACGATGCACAAGAAAATTACACAACAACAGAAAAGGAATTGCTAGCTGTGGTATTTGCTTTTGATAAATTTTGTTCTTATCTTGTTCTTTCTAAAACAATAGTCTATACAGATCATGCAGCCATTCGATATCTCTTCAAGAAACAGGATGCTAAACCACGTTTGATTCGGTGGATTCTACTCCTCCAAGAATTTGACATTGAAATAAAAGACAAAAGAGGAGCAGAAAACACCGCAGCAGATCATCTTTCACGCTTAGAAGACCTAGCTTTGGAGGCAACCAGCGACGAGCAAATCAATGAAAAATTCCCAACGGAGTCCCTGGAAATGGTGGAATACTGAGAAGAGCCATGGTACGCCGACTATGCTAACTATCTAGCTAGCGGTATAGTCGCAAAAGGTTGGCCACATCATCAAAGGAAGAAATTCTTTGCTGATGTAAAGCATTACTTTTGGGAAGACCCTTATCTTTTCAAAATGTGTGCCGACCAACTCATCTGACGATGCATACATGGTAGTGAAGCAAGGAGAATTCTCCACCATTGTCATGAAGGTCCATACGGAGGACATCATTGTGCCGCGAGTACCGCACGAAAGGTATTTGATTCAGGATTTTACTGGCCAACCATTTACAAAGATGCCCAAAGTCTTGTCAAGACATATGACGCTTGCCAAAGAATAGGTAATATTTCTTCCAAAAACGAAATGCCCCAAAATGGCATTCTTTTTTGTGAAATTTTTTTATGTGTGGGGACTCGACTTTATTGGGCCTCTCCCACCGTCAAAAGGAAACAAATATATACTTGTGGCGGTAGATTACTTGTCTAAATGGGCCGAGGCACTTCCAACCAATGATGGAAGAGTCGTGGTAAGATTTTTGAAAAGATTATTCTCTCGTTTTGGAACACCAAAGGCTTTAATAAGTGATAGAGGTACCCATTTTGTTAACCATCAACTTGAAAAAATCTTAACAAGGTATGGGGTCTATCACCGGGTCTCAACGACATATCACCCTCAAACAAAAGGACAAGCTGAAGTGACTAATAGAGGTTTAAAAAGAATACTCGAAAAAACCGTAGGGTTAAATAAAAAAGCATGGGCCGATAAGTTAGACGATGCCTCATGGGCTTTTCGAACTGCTTATAAAACAACAATAGGTACAACCCCATATAAGCTCGTCTATGGAAAAAGTTGCCACTTGCCAGTAGAAATAGCTCACAAGGCCTACTGGGAAATTAAAAATGTAAACTTAGACTTAGAAGTTGCCGGTAAAAATCGATTTTGCCAATTAAATGAATTAGACGAATTAAGGAATTATGCATACTCTAACTCCGAAATTTATAAGGAAAGAATGAAAATTTTGCATGATAAACACATTAAACCTAATGAATTTCAAGTAGGATCAGGTTCTATTGTTTAATTCACGACTTCGATTATTTCCTGGTAAATTAAAGTCTAGGTGGACAGGACCTTTTTCCATCACCCATATTTTCCCACACGGTGCAGTCGAAATTAAATCTCGAAATGGAATTCCATTCAAAGTCAATGGCCAACGGCTGAAGCTCTATCAAGGATTCATTGAGGATGAGGAGGAAGAGATCTCGCTTTAAACGGTCGAAGAATGAAAGCATCAACATCATACCTAGTAAGTTACGAACAATCAGGAAAACATCTGAATCGGTAAGATCTCTAAAACCAAGTTTTGGGAAACAGGGCACTCACACGAGCACTTAAAAAAAATTTCAAACTTGCCCGCCCATGGGGCCATGTCCGCGCAACTGTCGGGATAAAACCCCTTTTCCAAACAGTTTCTTCATTCCACACGCCCCGTATCCCCAAAAACTCTCTGGTTCCGGCGAATTTTCTGCAGATTTTGACATTTCCCCTACTCCTAACAACATCAAGGTATGATTCTATCATCATAAGTAGTTAGATTAAGCACTTGCATGTAGTTTAAACACCAAAAATTTGGGGGAAATCTAGGGTTCTTCAACTTGAACCGGATCGAACCTCAAATTTTTGCATAAATCTATTAGCATTAGTTTAGATACATGTTATAGGAAGTAAATCAACTTGTATTGTTTGTAGATTTTCCCGATTTCTCACGAAAACACCAAACCCTTGTTTTTTAAACGAAAAAGATAAAATTGAAGGGGTAAACGGTTTGTTTTAGGAAAAACGGCACTTGGGGTTTTATTTTCGGGGAAAACCGCCCCTACTGGACCAAAAATTTTCAAGTTTTCAGGACCGGGTCGAAAAATGGGATTTTTGGGAAACAGACGTCTGGACACGGGGTCATGCTCGCTAAGCACGTGGGCGTGTCCAGCCGAATTCAGGCGAACTCGGGGCGTGTCCGCTGAACACGGGGGCGTGTTCAGCCGACTGTTTTCTGTTTTCTTCGAAAATTTCACTTTTATTGCTAATTGTGTGGTGTTTTCTTTCAGATGACCAAGAAATTCACTCTATTCAATGCAGATGAGTTGGATGCTCAAGCAAGATATAAGGTGCTAAGAACTAGGCCCGAGGAGTATCCACGACAAGTATGCATGGATCTCTTAGGAGCAGTGAACCAGATAGACCGCTTCAACAACATTGTCACCGGCCCACTGCGAGGTGCCCTTTGCACTCGGCTTCACTCCGTGCATGAATACAACATGGAATTCTACAGCACGTTCGCCTTCAAAACAAGAGCTGATCCATTTGATAATGAAGGGGTAGCGTTCCGCTGTGGAGGGACTACATACCGGATCTCAATTGCTCAATTTGGGGCTCTGGTGGGGTTGTATTCGGAAGAAGATGCTGGGGATGAAGAAAACACCGGCGGTCTCCGTGAGATCAGAGAAAGTGACCGCCAAGCTGCTTGGGCTCAAATCGGAGAAGGCAACTACAACCCGAGCCGAACTAAGAGTACCTAATTGAGAGACTCTCTTTACCGCTATATCCACAGGGTCCTCACCTACTCTCTTAGCCAGAGGCACGACAGCACAGGTGTTGTAGGTTGCGGGATCTACTAGTCCTCCATTGCATCCACAACCGAGTCAACCTTGATGTTCCATACCTCCTGCTCCGAAACATGCACTGGAACCAACTTGCTACTCCCCCGACTCCTATCTTCTTTGGAGGGTGGATATACCGCCTCTTCAAACACTTCGTGAATATGCCGAGGTCCTTCCGCAAGGGGCCATGGTCGGGGAGAGTTGACATGGTCATTTGCCGCTCCATGAACTTGATTTACGAAGCAGAAGACGGGACGGTCAGTTTTCAAAGAGTTCAAGGGCATGCATGGAACCCGCAGGAAGCACTCGTCTTACACGCTCCACATATCCGTCCTCCTCCTCATTACCACTACCAGCACTAGGGTGATCCGGGTCAATCCTCCTCTCAAGGAGGCAGTTTTCCTAACTTTTAAAGCTTACATGATTTATTCCAGGAAAACCTTATGTGCACCAGGAACACCTACAACATGGCCAGCAACACATATGCCCGGGTCGGAGCGATAGAGAGAAATATCTAAGACATGCAGGATGACATTGGGAACATCCGGGAGTATATGGCGGGCTACGGAGGAGGTGATGATGATGAAGACGAGGAAAAGGATTGAGCGGGAGGAGTCGGAGGTAGTGGTACACGGTTAGAGGTCTCACAGGTTAACCCCCTTATCTCATGAACAATTTCTGGCCTGCGTGCCACTTGTTGAACAATTTACTTTCCTTTAACACTTTTTTATTTTTCTGCATTTCTTTTCTTTTTAACTTATGGTGTGGATGATTAACTTTGGTAATTTAGGATGTTGGTTATTGTTTGGTGTGGTATTTATTAGTTAAACATGTACATACGAGGCTTAGAGCACTAAACATTAGTGCTACTAAAGCCGGGGCAGCAAAACCGAAGCTAGAAACTTGTTTTTCACTTTTGCAGTTTGTCCACACGGGGTCGTGCTCAGCCGACACGCCCCCGTGCCCATCGCCCAGACCTGCTGTTCGTTTAAATTTTGCAGACTTTCGCCAGACACGGGGTCGTGTTCACCCAACACGCCCCCGTGTCCACCTTCTGTAAGTTCTCGTTACTGGCAATCTGACCACGGGGTCGTGTTCATCCAACACGGGGTCGTGTCCAGATGACTAGTAACATGCATTTTTGTTTAAACACACCTTTTACACATTCAATCTACCGAAAAACTTATTTTTGGGACACATTGAGGACAATGTGTAATTAAGTATGGGTGGGGGATGCTAAAACCTTGAATTTTGCAAGTCCTAATTACAAGCCTTACACAAAACTCTATTGGAACCGCTAAACACCCCAAATTTTTTCAAAAACTTTTCATTTTTTTTACTTGTCTTGGTTTAATTTGGGAATAACAAGTTCTAAAAAGGTTATGTTTTTACAAATTTACAACCGATAGCGTCGTGATAAAAATAACCAACATAAGAAAATTATGAAACGGCATGACAAATCTAGTTAAAATTTGATTATATATACTTGATCACATAAAAACCCATTCCCACAAAAAGTGAGTTTTGAGCCTTTATTGAGCATACAAATACACATCTTTAAACTAAATGCTCATTTTTCGTTTCTTGTGTGAATAGCTGCTTGGTTTCTTACGACTCTAGAACTTGCCATGACGATACATTCCCGGTCCTTACCAACTTAAACCCAAGTAAGTAAATGATGGAGGCATTAGGACTAACCTTTTTTATTTCAACACCATTATTTTCTTTTTTTTTTTACCACCTACCCAAAATCCCCCTAGTTAACCCCTTTGAGCCTAAACCTTTTCATTTCTAAACCTAAAACAAACACCCCTTTACCCACCAAACCCTTTTTCATTTTAAACCCTTTATTTTAGTAAAAAGCTCGGTTTTTCATGTGACATTCCTTATAAAAAAAATGATGATGAAGTCAATAAATAAACAAACAAGTTCATCAAAAAAAGAACTTTGTTTGAAGAATTGCTTCATTAAAAAAATAATAAAAATAAAAAGTCTTACGAAAACCGACGTTTTTTACGCCTTTCGCCCTTTTCTACTAACCAATAACCCAAAACCACCTACCTTTATGTTGGGATTGAACCATACCAGAGGAACAGATAATGTAAAGTCAAAACCTGGTCACAACAGTGGATTCACAATAAGCAGACTTTTACTCTAAGCTCTCCCCTTGACAGTGGTTATCTATCTGCTGATACACTCTAAGTACTGCTCTGAAGAACAACTGATGAACCGAACACTGATGAAACAGCTAAAGACAGCTAAAAGGCAAACACTGAGCTCTATCTACTGCTGTCTCTTAAGTACTGCTGAAGACCCAAACACTGCTCATTCAAAGACTGATCACCTTTTGAAGTAAGCACTGATGTTTCATACAGTCAGTGCTTAGGCTACAACAGTGGAACGTGAACGGTGTTAGACTTATTTTATATTTTATCAGTTGTTAGACATCAGTAGTTTGTATAGACCAGTGTTTATAGTTTGTTAGGCTGTTAGAAGTCACTATCATGGTGACGTCAGCTGAGGTACATCAGTAGTTTGGTTTGCCTATAAATATGACAGTATTCTGTACTGTTATATTTGATTCGTTTTGAGAGAGCTCTTCTCCTCAATCCAATCCTTTCATCTTGTGTAACCAACTCTGGAGTATCAGGCTGAGGGGGAGTTTAGTATGTAAGCATGTCTGTAATCTTTTGCTTTGATTTGTAAATCATTCGACTCTATGTGAAGCAAATGTTTTATCAAACTATTTCCTCCTTTGATTGTGTTTACAAAGTTTGTTTTCATTTCCGCTGCACTTTACATTGTTTCATATTCTTTAATTGTCCAAATCATACAAACAAACACAATCACAAGAGCCTCAGATCCTAACAATTGGTATCAGAGCCCGGACAGTCAAATTCGATCTAACAATCAATTTGACATAACAGTTCGGCTCAAAATTCATTGATACTAAGGTTGGTTGTATTTAGTTGAAAAACAGAGTATCGAGTAAATCATGTTCAAAGTGGTTAATCAAAAACTCTGTAAATCAACCAAGATGTCATATGACACACAAATTTCACACAACAAGTGAGTCCATGCACAAGACACTCATGATTTCTAGATCTGAAAGCAATATCTGTTAAACCATGAGATTATTTTCATTTTCTAAACAGATTTCAATTGTTGATGTGCAATCTGTGACGTTTTCATTAAATACTAAAGTATGAACCTCAGATTAACAAAACCTATGTTCATAAAACATTGATGTTTTGCTAACATAAAAAGAAGGGAAATTAAAACTTTAGTTATTTAGATCTTATGTGTTGAAAACAGGTTGAGTTCCTAAAAAGGACAAAATCAACTTTGTTTAAATACATTAAGAAAACAGGGGTCAACATAGTCCGTATCATATGTAGTGTGAGATTGGCTGAAAAACTTGTGAAAACATGACCAAGTCTCTCAAAACATTACTGCAAAATGATTTTGGACTAAAATTCACAAAAACTCGAAAGTGTGTTTATCTCAAAACTTTTGAAGTCAAAAGGAAAGAGTATAAACATAAAGTCAAAGTTTAGGGTAATAATGGTCATTAAGCAACTATGTGCATTCATCTGTTCAGGAAAAGGTTTTGATTCCAGTAAATGAACTCCAAAGAGGACTAGACAAATGTTCAAAAATTTATCCGTGTGTCCTCATGTTTGCAATCAACTGACAAAGAAAATGGTACCAAACAGTGGTCAAAATGTATCCAAGAGGTTTTCTACCACTGTTGTCAAACCACTGACCATTTTTAATAACTTGTGAATGATGTGATTATATATTCTATTGAAATTATACCAGATACTTTTTGATACTATTCTCAGAAAATCCTTTAACCATTTTTTTTGTTGCGTTCAAAGGATTTTCTCGAATAATCAGGATATATTATTCATTTTTTTTTTTGAATAATATATTTGGAACTTCTGCTTGTTTTTGTTGGCAATAGTTTCTGCTCTTGTCAGGATGTAATACCTTATTTTTGGTGGTATTATTGTCCTCATAAATAGGTCAAAAGGAAATGGTACAATTGTCAAGATCATGTCATACTCAGGTTTGTTCCTAATTTTTTACCAAAGGTTGATTGCAAACTGTGCTTGAAACACTAGGGTACTCTTGTTTTAATCGAATATTAAACGAAAATGAGTTGCCTTAGCAAAAAGTTTTCATCATCTGGGGTACTAAATCACTGTCTTTCAAAATTAACATGTGGCAAAACCTTGGATGAAAATTTCTCAAAACTGTTGCTGGAATACTTGTCCTTCAGATTTATACCATTTACCCTAACCACTGTTTTGTTCCATTGTCTGATCTCTAAACACTGTCCACTGCTGAAAGTTAACCACTGATTCCTCATTTTCTTGATAAGCACTGATGTTCCAAATCAGTGTCCTATCCACTGATATGCTATCTACTGATAGTAAAAATCATCCACTGCCCAAAATTTTTACCGTTGTAATCACTGATGTTTGATACGTCAGTGGCCCTTAAAACAACTGTTTTCCATCCTTCATCCATTTCATCAGTATTTGACACGTGGTCAGTTTTTAGCCTTCAGATCAAAATAACCGCTGCCACATCAGCAATCATTTTCTCCTAAATAAAACCCTGCCCTAAACCCCCAAACAGGGTTTTACACTGTCGAATTGAATTCCAAAATTCTCTTCTCAAAGCAGTTTCCAACCCTTCTTCTCAAAAACTTCAAAATCATTCTTCGTTCTTCTCTGCAAAAATGACAAAATCAAAATCAAAAACAAAATCACCATCACCTTCCAAAGAAGCCATTCAAACGGCCGAAGAACCCATCGAAATACCATACAAACAATCGCACAACTATTTGGGTTTACTCACAAAACTCAAAGACAACCACACCTTCGACTCCATCATTGATACAATATCTACATCAAAGTACAAAACTTTGTTGACAGTAAATGCTCCCATCTATCTGCAAACCCAGAGAGAGTTTTGGAAAAAGGCGACGCTTGAAAAACAAGACGATAAAGTCATAGCCATTAACTCCTCGATACAGGGTACAGCGATACAAATCACTCCGCAATCATTATCAGAAATCTTCAAACTCGATGATCAGAAAGGTAAAGCTTCCTTTGACAAAAACGAGTTAAAAGCTGATTTTCTGAAAAGGGGCTATGCAGAACAGTCAAAGGTAGATACCCTACAAAAGGGTTATTTCCCATCTGCACCCAGATTTTTATTTCACACACTCTTGATGTGTGCATCAAATAAAACAACATCTTTTAACGAAATACCATTGAAAATTCAATGCCTGGGTTACGCTATTTTGAATAATAAAGACTACAACTACTCCCAGGAAATTTTCAATGACATGGTGAAAAACGTTGAAAGTAAAGCATTTTTGTTGTTTCCAAGATTTTTGAGTTATTATTTTGAACAAAATTTTGAAAAGGAAAAGGAAAAATTGCTCAAACAAGGTGTTTATTGTCAAATAAAAAGCTTAACAAAAGAAACATTTTCAAGAATGATGGCACCTATAAAAACAAAAGCAGAGGTGTCTGAGCAGAATTTAGCAGTTACAACTGCTCCTCAGACATCTGCTGCTGAGCCCACTGCTCCAGGTGATCAAAGCAGCACAACCACTGCTTTGAAACCCACACCTGACATCACCAAAAAGACCAAAAGAAAAATATCCAGAAAACCCACCAAACCCAAAACAAAGGCAACTCTGGAAGATGAGATCCCAGAGCAACTGCCTGTGACAACACAAAAGTCACCACAAACCACTGCTGCTACTTCCTCACAGCAGTTGGAAGAAAGATCTCAACCCATGCCTAAAACTCCTCCTGCATCCTCACAAAAGGATCAGGTTGTAATCACAGGGACACCAAATTATGAAGCTCTAGATCCACTTGGCTCTATCTTCCATAGTCCTGATCCCAAGGACATGTCTCTTTCAACTCCCATCCCCTCACCAATAATAATGCCACAATCCATGCTACCTTTGTTGCATGCAGCTGCTATAGCTCAGACACAAACCAGTTCCTCTCTATCACCTGTCACTGAGAGTATACCCCCACAGGTGACTGGGTCTGATGCTACTACTCCTGCTATCCCAGCAACAGTTGAGGAGGTTACACCCCCTGAGTTACAAGTAACTCTTGGTGGTAGTTCAAGTGGAGCAGCAACTACAACTGGTGGATCAACAGGTCTCCAGTTGGCCAGTTGTTTCATAAATCAGACTCCCTTGAAGGCAATTTCTTCCATAGCACCTCTGGAAATCACTAGTGAGGCTATTTTGTCCACTGGTAACATCAAAGATTTATCAAGTGCTGAAGAAAGAAGTCCCCAGTACCAAGAACAAGGGGCATCAATGGGTGATTTTTGGGACTCTGTTCCTAAGTCAAACATTGATATAACCACTGCTGGTGGGGATTCAGATGATCCTACTAAAGTAGGTGATGATTCAAAATATCAGGAATTGACGGGCGGAGTTGAAAAACTAGAAGAATCAGTTTCTGAAATAAAGGAGATGGTGCAAGAGATTTTAAAAGCTCAGAAAGCACAAGCCACTGCTGTTCCTGCTCAAGCACCTGCACAACATGCATTTGCTGCAAATGAGCTGTGGAATATTTTCCAACCCATGCTTGAAAAACAGCAACAGATGGCTGATCAAAAGCAGGCTAATCATGTGCAAATGCTGACCAACATGGTGGAATCAAGGTTTAAAGACACGCAAGCAGATATCAAGGCTATAAAGGCTAGCATTCAAAGTGTCTCTGGCAAAACTCCTTCTTCCCTATCATTTCTTGATAACCCCCCTTCAGATAATGCCAAAAAGGGGGAGAATATCAAGCTGTTGAGAAAAATGAATAAGATGGGAGTAGAACATGGCCTTCATATTGAGCCTGAAAAAGAAAAAGAAAAGCAGGTCTCAAAACCTGTTAGCCAAACAGCTGATACAGCAGTAGTTACAAAAACTGCTGTCAGTAGCCAAACAGCTGCCATGTCATCAACACACACATCTTCAACACACACCACTCTATCACACACCACTACAACTACTGCTCCACCACCATCATCTACAATCACACCATCACCACTGCCCCCTGTCATAAAACAGAAGACAACAGATGTTACAACATCTGTTGTAATGACAACAGCGGTTGAAGCACCAGTTGTTTCAACAGTTGTTTGTCAGACACTCCCCATCATTCAAACCACTGTTTCACCCAAAACATCATCTGCCTCTTCTTCATTAAAAAGGAGAAGGAATCTCATATCAGATGATGATTCACCACCACCATCAAAAACTACCTCACCACTTCCATCCCCTGCTCAAAAGCAGAAGACAACTGCTGACATATCAGCAGTTGTAATGACAACAGATGTTGAGACATCAGTTGTTTCAACAGCTGTTAGTCAGTCATCCACCACTGCTCTCATCTCTCCTACTTCACAGCCAAAGCTCTTCAACAGAAAAAGAAAGCCAATCCCTGCCGATGAGGGTATACATGATCCTAATGCTGCACAATATCCACTGGAACTTGAAGCCATCAAAAATGAGATGAGGCAATTCTATACAGAAGAAGATCCTTCAAAAAGGAGATTCTCCTCACTCATAGGCTACATGCCACCAGATGATATGGATGATTACCTCAAAATCAAGGCAAGGCAAGCAAGACTAAGAGCTAAAGTTGAGAGTGAAAAAGAACGGTTAAGCGAAGATGGCATTGCTAAAAGACTGGAGTTCTACTTCACAAAAGTAAAGCAGATAGAAGAGTTTGCACAAGACCTAAACAAAGAAAAGGCTGATCAAAAGAAAGAGTTAAGAAAACAATATCTAGCCTACATCATGAAAGAGAAATTCTATCCTGCTGAAGAACAACAGTTCAAAGAATGGCCAGTAGTAGCTCTTAAGCGTGAGGCAGAAAGGATTGAGAAGATTAAGAATGATCCTACGAAGAAGAGGAATGCTCCTAACTGGAGAAAATATGAAAAGCTTATTGCTGACTTAACTGCTGAATATAAGAGAAAGAAAAAGGAGCTGGTGGATGCAAAAATGGATACTGCTGAAGCCATATCAAAATGGTCAAAACAGCAGACTGATGAAGCATATGAAAGGCTAAAGAAAAGAAAGATAACTGTTTTAAGCACCTCAAAGAAGCATGAACAAAGAATGAAGCTTGAACAGCAGATAGAAAACCTCAAAACACTGTTCCGGTCTACCTTTGTGACAAACCAAGAAGAAAAGGAACAGTTGACTAGTGATGAGGTGAAAGAAAAAGAAGCTGAGTACTTCACAGAAGCCATCAAGAAAATGGGTCTAAAAGAAGAGAGCTCAGAAAAGCTTCAAAACCTTCTTAAGAAGGTGACATTCAAACCTGCATTACCAAACACTTCAACAGACATGACAGACATTGAAAGGCAGGAGCTGATTGAAAAAGAAACTGCAGAAGATATAGCTGCAGCAAATGATGTCATTGAAATGGCCTTTAAAAGAATGTCTGAAAGTCTGCAAGTTTTTACAAGGCCAACATCTCTCAACTCATCTGCAAATAACCCTCTCCCGAAAAATCCATTGGGTTCGAAAGTACTAAAGTGGATGTCTGACCAAAAGACCCACGTATTGACTATAGTCAGATCCAATGGAGATGTGAAGTACATATCAAGGAAAGAAGCACTAGGCCTTAGTGTTCAAGATTTGCAGGATCTCCTTGAACTTACACTGTGCCGGGATGAAGATGATATAAGTTCCAAAGAGTTTGAAGAAGAATTTAAAAGACAAGCTAGGGAACTTTTGATGAGTAATAAAGATCCAGAATAATGACAGGTTTTGACATTATCTGTTCCAGGGGGAGATTGTTGGGATTGAACCCTACCAGAGGAACAGATAATGTAAAGTCAAAACCTGGTCACAACAGTGGATTCACAATAAGCAGACGTTTACTCTAAGCTCTCCCCTTGACAGTGGTTATCTATCTGCTGATACACTCTAAGTACTGCTCTGAAGAACAACTGATGAACCGAACACTGATGAAACAGCTAAAGACTGCTAAAAGGCAAACACTGAGCTCTATCTACTGCTGTCTCTTAAGTACTGCTGAAGACCCAAACACTGCTCATTCAAAGACTGATCACCTTTTGAAGTAAGCACTGATGTTTCATACAGTCAGTGCTTAGGCTACAACAGTGGAACGTGAACGGTGTTAGACTTATTTTATATTTTATCAGTTGTTAGACATCAGTAGTTTGTATAGACCAGTGTTTATAGTTTGTTAGGCTGTTAGAAGTCACTATCATGGTGACGTCAGCTGAGGTACATCAGTAGTTTGGTTTGCCTATAAATATGACAGTATTTTGTACTGTTATATTTGATTCGTTTTGAGAGAGCTCTTCTCCTCAATCCAATCCTTTCATCTTGTGCAACCAACTCTGGAGTATCAGGCTGAGGGGGAGTTTAGTATGTAAGCATGTCTGTAATCTTTTTCTTTGATTTGTAAATCATTCGACTCTATGTGAAGCAAATGTTTTATCAAACTATTTCCTCCTTTGATTGTGTTTACAAAGTTTGTTTTCATTTCTGCTGCACTTTACATTGTTTCATATTCTTTAATTGTCCAAATCATACAAACAAACACAATCACAAGAGCCTCAGATCCTAACACTTTAACCCAAGCCTAACCCTTCCCCAAAGTCCTCTTGATATTGACAAAGGTCTATAGTTAAAAAGGAGGAGGATTGATTGCTTGGTAAGCATATGGTAGAAGTAAGTTCCATGCCGCTCTCGAGTGTTTCACAAAAATACATCTTCGGCCGAGTGTTGAGTGATCTCCCGTAAGGTATGCGGACTTGTATATAAATGGAATTTTAAAGAGGCATGTTATGCCCAAATAAGTAATTTCCCTTATGAAATGTTCTAAATAAATCATAACGAATAGGATTGTAAATAACATAAAAATAAAACCTAATAAAGACCTTGGAATCCCGACACTCAAGACAAGCCCAAAAACCTTCTCTTCTACCCATTCCATTTGGGTGTGTAAGCCACAAAATAAAGATTTTTGCTTGAGGACAAGCAAAGATTCAAGTGTTGGGGTATTTGATGTGTGTAAAATGCAACATATAAATTACATCAAATGAGGCATAAAAGTAACCTTTTTTTTAGTACTAATGTTGGAAAAGTGTTTTTTTGTCTTCCTTTTGTATTTTCAGGGTTAAATGAGCTTAAATGAACAAAAGAAGCAAAAATACAGCTAAAACTAACAATAATACAAGAAAAGGAATAAACGTGGCATGCCCGACCCCTCGACAGCATCTTCCCAAGCAAAAACAAGACATTAGAAGGCTGAACACGGGGGCGTGCCCAAGTGTCTGCAGAAAAGACAAAGCTGTAGAAGCTTCTATTTCCCAACACGGGGGCGTGGCCAGCGGACACGGGGCCGTGGTCAATGCTAAGATTCGCAGAATCAAGGAAAATCTTGATAGTACAGATATGCTTCTGCACACGGGGTCGTGCCCAGCGGACACGGGAGTGTGGTCAACTAATGCAGAGAAACTGCAATTAATGAAGAAAGAGAAGATGGGTGGACACGGGGCCGTGTCTGGGCTTCTGTGCAGGCTATAAATAGGGGTTCTTGGCTCACTTGCAATTCATCCCTTGGCAAACCACCTCTCTCACACTTCACCCACCTACCACCACCATCACAACCCACATCCACCACCATCATCCATATCTATCATAGAGTGTGTGTAGTAGTCTCGGGATCCAAGATTGTTAGTAAGAGTTCTTGATAATCAAATGCCATGTTTGCCTAAGTCTCTTACATCACTTGGTGAAGACAAGCATTTAGTGTAATACTTTTTATTTTTAATCTTTCGCACTTTTTATTTGGTTATGTATTAATGACTTTAATAACTAGTTTCTTATGTTGAAGGTGAAACTTCCTTATCATTTGTCCGTGGTGTCTTGGCGTTATTTTACTGTCTATATAAAATAAAAGATTTACACCATTCATATCTCCACGGTCTATATGGAGATATGTTGGCTACCTGGTCGGGGGTTAAGGGAATGGTTTGGTAAGCGTCTTGCCTTGTTCAGTGTATAGATCCTACAAGGACCTGGGTCAAGTTTAGTAGGACCTCCTTCAATACCCACTGGTATTAGATGGCGGGGGTCCGAACTCCTTGATCCCCTCATATGTAAACTACTATTAATACATTAACCCGGCTACTTAGGATTGTATCCCTGCTGACTCAAACTACTTAGCCGAGGGTAACGACACCTTAAAAAAGGGGCCTACCACATTACGCATTAATAACTTAATTAATTGTCTTCCAATAATCCAACCCTTTAGGATTATATCCTTGCTGACTCAAACTACTGGGTTGAGGGTAAGGTCACCTTCAAAAGAGGGGCCTACTACTATAACTAAGATAATCTCTTAAAAAGTGCAAAAGTGCGGAAATAATCAAAGGTTACACTAAAGGCGAGTCGGATCCAAGTGATTCATCTTGTCTATCTGTTTTTGTTTTTATTTTTATTTTTATTTTCAGCATTTTTAGTTAGTTTTATTTTCTTGTTTAAAAACCTTTTTCTAAATTTTTTATTTGATTAGACGTTGAGGATAAACCGGTACTAAAAGCTCTTATGTCCTTGGATGACCTCGGTATCTTACCAACGCTATACTACGCTCACGATGGGTGTACTTGCCCATATGTGTGTTCAGTGTTAGTAAATATCGTGTTTTATAAATTTAAAACTTGACTAAAGTGTTAAAAAGGGCTTAAAATATCCTAAATATATATAACGCTACACACGCATCAATAGTCGATGCACATACGCATCGAGCCATCCTTCTTTTTCACAAATAGAATGGGTGCTCCCCATGGTGAAACACTCGGGCGTATAAAACCCTTATCAAGTAACTCTTGTATTTGCGTCATCAACTCTTTCATCTCGGTCGGGGCCAATCGATAAGGAGCCTTGGCTATTGGTTTGGCACCCGGATTCAGGTAAATTCAAAACTCCACTTCACGCTCGGATGGGAGCCCTGGTAAGTCTTCCAGAAACACATCCGGAAATTCATTCACGATCTTGACATTTTCAAATCTTGGGGAACCCTGATGGGTATCTACTACATTGGCCAGAAATGCTCTACTTCCATTCCGTACATACTTGACGGCTTGAACTATGGTGCAAAGTTTTGGCTTAACATTCCTTTCCCTTTGTATACTTACCCACTTTCCCCTCGGTTATAGGACATGAATCAGCTTCCTTTCGCATTGGATTTCGGCATCATATCGGGCTAGCCAATCCATATATACCATAACCTTGAACTCCCCCAAAATCATAGGAACAAGGTCAATATCAAATTCCTCGTCCTCTGTAGTGATCTTACAATTCCTACACACTTCTTGTAATAATTACTATCGACTATTTCTACTTCTAAGGGTATAGGTATCTTTTCAATTCTATAGGAGGGGTGGCGTATTAGCTCACTTGATACAAATGATCTACTTGCCCAGTATCAAATAGTACCTACGTAGGTATCGAATTTAGTAAAAATATACCTGATACAACATTCGGGAGGGCCTTGGCTTCTTCTGTTGTAATTTGAAACATCCTTCCCTTAGCCCTCGGGGTTTCATCTTTCTTTCCATCTTTACTTGTCTTTTGTTGTAGCTTTGGACATTCCGCCTTGGCATGTCCCGACAAGAAACAATTTAAACAATTTCTTGATGGGTTTGGGCATTTGTAATATGGTAGTCCTTCTTGGCCGCGATTGTAACACCTCTTTTTACCCAATAAGCTTTCTCCCGAGTGGAGCTTTCCGCACGTTTTGCATCGGGGAGCCCCACCCTTTATATTCTCCTTTCTAATATGATCATGAGACCTCGGCTTCTTTGATGGGCTTGGGTTACTGTTTTTTTCAACCGTCCTCTTCTCTCATCGTTCCACTTGATGCTTGAGCTCTATTTCTCGATCTCTAGCCCAATTAGTTAGCTCATTCAACGTTTTACACTTTGAGGGATTGATGAACTCCCTAAATTCTGCCCTAACCATATCATAATACCGGTTGATTTTCATCCTTTCTGTCCTCATGAAGTCTTGACAAAATGATATTTTGTAAAGGAATATGTTAGTGATCTCATCAATTGACTCATTTCCTTGTCAAAGACGTAGAAAATCTTCTTGAATTCTATCCACGGTGGATTGCGGGCAATGGTACTTCAATAAAGGTTCTTTAAAATCTTGCCAGTTTAATGTTTGAAGCTTATCTTCTCCTAATTCCTTGCAATGGCCGTCCCACCAATCCTTAGCTTGGAGTTGGAGTTGGCCCGTTGCAAACATCACTTGATCTTCTTTTTCGCACCTACTTCTTATGAAAACTGCCTCCATATTCGAGATCCATCTTTAACATACTATTGGATCGATCTCTCCGTTATACGATGCAGGGTTACATGGCATGAAATCTCTGTACGTGCATCTACGAAACCCCTTCTTGTTTTGGGATTCACCAATCATATCCTTTAATTCTTCCAATTTGCTCAACATCATAGCTTCAACCGCTTCTAACACACGTCTTTCTACTTCTTGAGCTAGTTGAGAAATGTTGGCTTGTATGGCCTTCCCCACTTCTTCCAAAATTTTCTCGTTCAATGCGTCTTAACATGCCAAGTCGTTGTCATTCAAACCCCTTTCGTCCGCCATCTACACAATCACATCTTTCTTTTGTTAGCATTTCAAATTCATTAGTTTTATCACATTCATTTTGAACAATCATTGTCATATTCCATACTTATGCATTCTTACTATCGTATGGCAAAAAATGGCCACGAAGCAACTATGTGCCATCATAAAGTTAGAGAACTTATTATTTCATACATTTTCAACCTTCCTTTCGAAACGTTTTGTTCCAAAAACATCCTAACATAGCATAATATAAAATTCACATGTCTTCTTATCAGTTTTTATCAGTTTTTTGGGGTTCTATAGGGGTTACGGAACAGGTTTTAGGAGGTATGGGGCTCGTGACGTGAAAAATCATCAAAAACAGTGTTGCAGGTTGAAGATGGCGTAGGCGACGAGCCCTGCAACACCCTGTCGCCCCGAAACCTGCGTAGGCAGTAATTAAGCGTGTCGGACCCAGGAGCCGCGTCAACGACGCCATAATGGCCCATCGCCGACGCCATATCTGGTCTCCAGACGTTGTTTTCTCCTTTCAGCTTGTATGACTTGTTTCCGAGCCCCGTTTCACCCAGAATTGGCCTAAATTTCCATGAACATCCTACTCTAATTATCTTGCATAACCCTTGCAACCCCTACTATCCCATAACCTTACTCATTACACGTAATCATTAAAATTTTAAAAGAAAACGCTTACTTGTATTGCGTCTCGGAACGAACACACATTTGCACGAGCTCTCGGTTTGAGTTCAAGCACCCCAATCTTGGTACTTGAATCCCTCAAACCTTGGCTCTAATACCAACTTGAAACGCCCAACTTTAAAATGGACCAATCAGAGTATGCCATGTCAGCAGGTGTAAAGAGTTTAAACTTTAGTGAAAAGTGTTGGCATTGGTTAAACACTTGAAAGTGGTAAACTTTTTTTATTTTCATTTAAAAAAAATATATATATGTGTTAAAGTACACACACATCACTGCAACATGAAGTTTTGTCCCCTCTTTGTCGATCGGTGGCCATATACCGCACTTGAAGTTTGCCGCGCGGTAAACAAGGGAGGGCGGCGGTGTTACTGCTCGGCTTTCTCCTTTGCCGAGTGGTTTCCCGCACCACTCCCTTCACCCTAATATGTACGATAATATGGTCACATTAACAACCAATATCTTAAAATTCAACAATACTATAACTAAACGAGACATGATATCTATCGTGTCCTTTGGTTTTATTGTAGAAGTCTAACTTCTATCTAACATCACATCATAATTAACCCATGATAGAAATAAAAACTATAGTTTCAACCACCATATGAATTAATTGCCCAGAAAAGTAATACTTCCAATTTTTTCAAATTTATTATTTTTATACGTTAAAAATCATTTTTAATGAATTGATATAAATAGACAAACGCTCATCTTATCATATTTTCACATATTATTATTATATATATTGTTGATGAGGGATGATGAATAGTAACTTTATTTTTATAATAATATATTTTTTTATTATTTTACTATTTAATATATTATAATAGTTTATTATTATATTTACTTTTAATAACATGTTTTTCTTTTTTTAAAACATATATTTCCTTTACCTTTTTTTAATAATTGTTTTTTTTTCTTTTTTAACATATATTAATTTATCGATTAATTTGATACTTCTTTAATAATTTACGCTTATAACTTTTTTCTAAAAACGTAAGTACGTAGTTGTGCTTGATTTCTTTCCCTGACATTCCGTTATAAGTTTTGTTAAAAACGAAGTTGTACTCAAAATAAAGTATTTATTTGGTATACGGTACGATGATAAACTAAATCACGTTTGTTACATTATTATTTGTTCGGTTTCGCCGCAACGCGCGATATAAGAAAACTAGTTTATATAAATATATAATACGATTAAGAGTATGTGGTATGGGGCATGTGTGTACGTGGCCACGGTGTGGGATGATTTGGTCGTGGGCAACAGCGTAAAACATTGCCTTGAAGGTCCCACTGTTACAGCCAGTGTTGTAAAAATCGCGACTAGTCGGCGATTAATCGTTAGTCGGCCAGTAACTGAGTAATTTTTCGTTAATCAGTCCATTAATCGCTAGTCGGCCAGCCAAAAATCGGCGATTCCGGCAAAAAACCTGTATTTCCGGCCAAAACCTCTAAATTCCGACCAATTTCCAACCAAACCATGTTAATTCTAACATTTAATATTATATACTTAAAAAAATGAGTTGAGTAAAAGTTAAAACCTAGCTACTTAAAATATTTACTTATAAAAATGTGTGTATGTATATATAAAACTGAAAATTACATATAAAAAACCCGATCCGATTAATCTCGAGTATCCTGAGTAGTCGTTAGTCCCACCTCACCGGCCGACTAGCGACTAGCGGGTTCTCCAACCTTGGTTACAACGTGAAGCTTTGGGCGTGGAGGGTTCCACGCAACGTGAAGCACTCAACAATACTTAGGCAGTCGAAGAGAAGCTGCGGATAAGAAGAAACAAAAAAGGGGGAAATGAAAACACAAAAGGCTAATTCATTTTTTTAGATAGATGACACAATAACTAATTTGGTGATGGTCCATTGGCAAATGCAAAGCCTTTAAACACTTGAGTTTGGAAGGGGGTCTTGGGTTCAAATATCATAAACGACAAGAATAAAAGAATTTGCCATTCAGAAAAAATTGCATAATGGTCCTTTAATTATTTGTATTATTACCAATGGGGTGGTGGTCCATTGGCAAAGGCAAAGTCTTTTAAACACCTTGGAAGAGGGGGAAGTCTTGGATTCGAGTCCCACAGACGACAGGAATAAAAGAAATTTGTCGTTCAAAAAAAAAATTATTTGTATTATTAGTCATAATGTAATTTTAACTGTTATGTAATTTGATTATTAATGCTAGTATTATTGTCAATAATCTTAATTGTTAAAACATTAAAGGATCTAAAAATTCAATAAAAATGATGTGGCAATGGAAAGTGAACCACATCATAGTAAGATATAATGAGATGCTAAGATGACTCTGTGTGAAACCTAAACTGGGTTAGTATTGTTTGATTAGTGGGTTATGAAATTGACACATCAAGATCTTATTTATATTTTCACACATTCATATTTACACCTTTCATTTTGTTTCTGTGCATTATAATGTTGTACATTGAGGTGTTGTACATGTTATCTAACATTTGGATGTTTCTCATTTTGGAGTGAGCATCTAAAGTTGTACCTTCAGTTTTAAAAGACAGTAATAACCATTTATATTGAATTGCATACTTTTCAAACACCAACCCACAGCTGGTTCCCAACCATTGTGCTTCACATGACCTGTGTTTCAATTACTTATTTGGGTAAAAAAATCATTTCATATAACTTTCTTTTGGGCCACTTTAGTGTTACTGTGGAGCTAACTAAATAAAAGTCATAATATCAATATATTATTATAAGCTTTAAATATTACATCAAACATTAATTTTTGTATGGTTAACAATGTATATCAAACATTGATATTAATATTTATTAATAAACCAACCCATTATTGGTTTACATAATGGTTAAACAATTAAACAAACTAAGGTTGTTTGTATGGTTAACAAAGTATATATAATGTTTTCAGTTTAGTTAATATAGCCTTTATATGTTGGTATAGTTTAATATATATAGTCTTCTAAAAATAGGCAGTCTTAGGAAGAGTATTAAATGAACTTCGATTGAATTTATTCTAGCGGCATTGGAATCATCTCGTTGAACTCTACGATTTTTATGTTTCGCTTTTGGATTTTTAGCTTGTAAGATTTTAGAATTTTTGTTTACATCATTGTGTCTTTTATTTTGCATTGTGTCTTTTATTTTGCATTGTGTCTTTTTTTTATTTTCGTTATTGTGTTCTTTTTGTGATTCATTGTGTATTTTTTCATCGATATTATGTTATATTTCTCGACATTGTGTTATATTTTGTGATTCATTTTGTTATATTTTGTCATCTATTGTGTCTTTATACCCTTTCTTATATTTAGAAGACTTTGTAGGATAGCTTTACCATTTCTCTTTAGAGATGCAGGTTCGACTCCCACTTGGTGCAGAGTGAGGTACTGATGGGCAATGATAGGAGACCCAGGGAAACCTGGGTTGGATCCTTGAGCCAAACGGGTTTTACCGATAATTTCACCGTCGTGCCTACGGGCGGGTGGGTTACCGGGTTTTCCCCGGAATTGGTGGTGGACTCGGGTTACTCTCGGAGTACTCCGTTTGTCCAGTGGGTGCCCCGAAAATGCTCGGGATTGAGTTTGTTGGCCGTACAAAAAAAAGGATAGCTTTACCATTTATATGTTTTGTACCCTTTCTGGATTTAGAAGATTTTGTAGCAGCTAAAAAGTTATATATATATATAGAGGCCGGTTATCATACAAATGCCCTTATCGTACATTACGTACGCTACAATCTCAGCCGTCCGATCATCTTCCCGCATTGAATTCGCATGTTGTTTTTTTGTACCACATGCGAAATTGTTACAAAAAAACAGCATGCTATTTCATCAAAATTATCACATGCGAAATTGGTAAAAAAAACAACATGCGAATTCATCAAAAATTATCACATGCGAAATTGTTATAAAAAAAACATGCTATTTCATCAAAATTATCACATGCGAAATTGGTAAAAAAAACAACATGCGAATTCATCAAAAATTATCACATGCGAAATTGTTATAAAAAAAACAACATGCGATTTTAAAATGCGGGAAGATGATCTGACGGCTGAGATTGAAGCGTACGTAATGTACGATAAGCAATATTGTAATATATATATAGAGGCCGGTTATCATACAAATGCCCTTATCGTACATTACGTACGCTACAATCTCAGTCGTCCGATCATCTTCCCGCATTGAATTCGCATGTTGTTTTTTTGTATCACATGCGAAATTGTTACAAAAAAAACAACATGCTATTTCATCAAAATTATCACATGCGAAATTGGTACAAAAAAACAACATGTGAATTTATCAAAAATTATCACATGCGAAATTGTTATAAAAAAAACAACATGCTATTTCATCAAAATTATCACATGCGAAATTGGTACATAAAAACAACATGCGAATTCATCAAAAATTATCACATGCGAAATTGTTATAAAAAAACAACATGCGATTTTAAAATGCGGGAAGATGATCTGACGGCTGAGATTGAAGCGTACGTAATGTACGATAAGCAATATTGTACAGTACTCTTTACCTATATATATATATATATATATATATATATATAAGTATCCGCTAAAATGAGAACCACCTCGAGTTGTAAGAACCGCGAGAACTTTTTGATCCGGGGCGAGGTGGACCAAAATTTTTTTTCATAAACGTAGATGCATGTATAAAAACAACATTTGTAAAAAAAAAATTCAAAAAAAAAAATGTCGTGTGTGTGGTTTTGAGCAACACAAGTTTGTGTTTACGGGACCCGTAAATTTTCCGGCTAGATTTACGGGTCCCGTAAACACAAACTTGTGGCGCTCAAAACCACACACACGACTTTTTTTTTTTAATTTTTTTTTTACAAATGTTGTTTTTATACATGCATCTACGCTTATGAAAAAAAAATTTGGTCCACCGCGCCCCCTACGGTGTAGTTCTCACGGTTCTTACAACTCGAGGTGGTTCTCATTTTAGCATTCCCTATATATATATATATATATATATATATATATATATATATTTTAAACGTCAACGCTTGCTCCTACTTAGTTACACCAATAATTCTAAACTATTAACACTTGCCCAGGATTGAATCTGGGACTTCTCCTCTAAAAGACGCATTCCTCTACTAAGTGGGCTAACAACAACAGCAAAAGCAGCAGCAGAACCTATGGCCACTCTTTCTTTATATAGATAATGGTCAAATTATGCAGATTTAGATTTACACACTATTTTGATTTATATATGTTAATTAAACATAAATTAGGTTATCCACCATTTGTGGCCTAGTGTTTGAGAGGCTTGGGTTTTATAATGGAGACCCAAGTTCAATCTCCACTTGTGTCACTTTGTTAGATTAGACAATGATAAATAGAGCATAGCCTCCTTGCAGAGGTGTCAGGTTCGATAACGCAAATAAGAAGATATGACGTATATTTAGTTGTTATTACATTTTTTTATTAGAAAGTAGATTGAACAATGAAAAAAAAACAAGAATAGTAAAGACCGATGGTTAGGGGGAAGTTAAGTCCTTCCTTAGGCTTCCTATGGAAGGCCCCCAATAATCTCGTCTTCAATAATAAGAGACCAGCGATAAGCGGGGTGGTTGGGGAATTCAAGTCCTTATGCTTCCTTTGGTTGAAGAACCAAGTAAAACTTGCGGATTTAGAGGAGTCCAGTTGAGATCGTTTCGATTTCTTGTAAATGTTTTCCTTTCCTTTTTGTTGGCTTGTTGTTGTGCTCCCTCTAGCTCCTTGCTAGTGGGTTCGTTTTCTAATAAAATACCGTCTTTAAAAAAAAAGTAAAGATTTCTATACTTGCTTAATACATTGACTCATAAGTTTACCAAGAGCATTAAGCCTACTAAATTAGTTGAGGGGCATCATATTGAATATCCATAATTATTATGCAATTTTCACAATAATTTGTTCCAACTTTCCTACAAAGCCTAGAGTCAAAAAATTTTGATTGAGCAGCCAAATAATTCCACCAGCCAGTTTATGCTACACCTACATCAATATTTGACCTAATTGAACTGTTCCCATGAAGCCAAATCATGTAAAAGACAATATTATCATACAATAGCCAACTTCACACATCTAGCAATAAAAATGAATAATCCATATATATTATCACTTAAAACCCTACTCCCTCATCTTAGTAAAGATAACTCCAATATCTTTTTCTTGGTTTTGATTTCGAAAATGTTTAATAAAATGGTGTTAACACACGAAAAACCAATATCTTTTGCGATATTTGGAATGAACAAAGGTAGTTTAGTGTACACAACTATCATTGCATCAGGTACAAGCTTTGATAACAACGTTCGTTCGGTATTCATCTCAAAAAGGTTTGATGGAAGCCAAAGCTGAGTGTGATTTGGGTGGGTCGATCTTTTTTTAAAACACTGCTAACTCACACACCCTCTAAACCTACTCCTAAATTTACACCTGGGAGACTAGTTATCTCAATCCCTTTGGTATTTTTGGTCTTTCAAGAAACAAAAACAAATCTTGCAAAACAAAAAAGAAAGATTTGGTCTGTTTTTTCCAACATGGACAACTGGTTAAACACAATGTACAGGTTATCTTTGCAGTATATGATTAACCAGACTATAAAAGACAGCATTTTAATTTGCAAATAAAAATATATTCTTTCTTTCACATATATGCACAAAAACAAAAGGGATGAAGAGAATCTGCTGTTTCACTGCAAATTTGGTCCCAATTCTTTCTGACAAAAAGAAATTCAAATAGGGAAGCCCAGCAGTAACACCCATCCTCAGCAAAGTGTCCAAATTGCAACTATAAGTTTGCTTTCTCTTTGACCAGAAACAAAAGATAAAAACAGTAAAGAAAAAGAAAAGAAAAAAAGAAAAAGTGTTAAAAATATTCAAGTAAATCCATTCATAAATATTGGATTTTTTTATATTATAAATGTTTTATTTATATGTTTCAGTTTGCTTTCTCTTTGACCAGAAAGAAAAGATGAAGCGGTAAAAAGGGTTCTAAGCATTCAGTAAAACTCAACCATAAAAATTGGAGCTTTGAGATTATTAATTATTTTACCAAGAATACAGCAAAAGGTACAAGAAAGTGAACTCTCACCAAGGTTTTTTACTTTGAGTGAATCAATAATGAAAAGTTGACCAAGTCAAAGCTTGACATCACAAGGAAAGGAGAGGATGCATCATCATATATCATTCCAAAATTATTTGGGTGGCCCCCAATATGTGCATAGACATTGAAATCTCACTTTCTCCTTAGAATTATTATAATCATAAATTTATTGTTGTTTTACACTAATGTCAAACCATAAACCAAACAACCTTAAAGTAGAGAAAAAGCCCTTGGGGACAAAGGCAGCCCCCACAAACTCAAGAGGTTCCCCATACATATAATTTTAGACATCCATACCACACTTTACTTTTCATCTTTATAAGATCTTCTCCCTCAATGATCAATTTGTTTTTTCTACTCTATATTACTATTTATTATTTTTCTTTATGTTGTCATAAATGTAGAATCAAGGTTTACAAGTCGAATACACTCAAATAAGCAGACAAGTATACTCATTCGACGTATACCCTCTTCTCGACAGCGGTGAAGCTTGAACGAAAAATCGATAAGGGGGGCTCTCAAAATCCAAATTAGGGGGGGGGGGGGGGGGGGGGTGCACTCTTAAAAATCCAATATTAACATTACGAAGCGAAAAATCAGGGAACCCCCTGACCCCTATAATCCTCCGCCCATGCTTCTCGACATTGTAAATTATACATATATAGAGGCATTACATTATTGTTAGCATCTTAAGAATCTTGAAAACCTAATCATTAAGAATTTTAATCCAAGAGGCCCTAAAAGACAACAAAACAAGAATCAAAGTCCTATTTTCAAAATCATATAATCACCTTTCTTGATATGATTTATCAAGCAAGTACAAAGCATAATATTTTACAAATTAACAATCTTGAAAGTCAAAGGTCAACAGACAAGACGCTACCCCTTTGTCAAAATATTGTTCAATGTGCAGAAATACAGTAAAATGTTTAGTATGCTAAGAAACTTTTGAACAGAAAAGGCAAATCTTTTAATACAGGAATGTAATAAATATTTCAGCAAACAAGAATCAAAGGGTAGCTTTGAGACATATATTTGAAAGTTCAACTGACTTGACAATTTCTGTACACCAGTGTGTCTATTTATGATCCTACCCACCTTAAGTTGTTGATTTATGATATTCAACAAGTGGCATAATTCCACATAAAAAATGGAAAAAGTATCATCCTTACATTAGTACCTATAAGCAACACAGAACATACACGAATTGATATATAAACGGTACCGAACGGACAAGCCAAATTAGAGCGAACTTTTCGAATCTTTTCGATTCAATGTGACTTCACATATCGAAATCAAATAGCACCATAACAACATACTATAGCGAATAAACGTCCAAGAAGAGATTGTAAATTAAATACGATACTTAAAAAGAAAGCTGATTAATGCGGGTTGCTAAGGACAGTGATGGACACGCGGTTAACTGGAGTCAATCTCATTTGTTGCTCTTGAGCTCGGAATCTCTTGAACTGAACTTCGGGTGATGGTGAAACCGATGAGGCTATTGCCCACGAGTTGTTAGAGTTATCGCTGCTGAAATATGCATCAACTACACCAATTGGACTGCTGGGAACCGAAGAGTATTTCCGTTTGGGAGTTTGGAAATAACAACTTCCATGATTATTTGATACATCCATGATGAATTTTGAACATTTGTCTATGTTTTCCTGTTACGATATACAATTCAACTTATCTTAGCTTGCTATGAGTGGGATTTTAATGGCTTGTTAATTCAATTTGATGCAACCGGTACGCTAAAGTCGTATGAAATGCATGTGAGAAAGGACTTGATTCCTTAATGTAAAGGCATCCAGATAAGCAAGTAAAGAACAAACCTCACTGATGTTAAGAATATTCATAAGCTGATTTCGGTAATCCAATGCATTATCCGGCTCAATCTCCTTGCTAACAATGCACATTATAGCAGCCGCCATCACAGAAGGAAGAAACCCCTGAAACCTCAAATCTGCAATCATTGTAACAAAAATAAGCCACTCGAATACTCAATTCGATAAACCATTCACGGGTTCAACATTATAAGCTTACCATTAATAACAGATAACAGAATCCGCTCACACCGCCGCAGAAACTCATAGTGTAGACTCCGAGTCATTAAACCGAGCCTACGCATAATGTAATCGAAAAACGCAAGAGGGGTTACTGGATTCATCTTCCATTCAAGACAAGACAACACCAAAAGTTCCATCTTCATAACAGTCTTTGACTCAAACACAAATTTGGACCCTTGCATCTAAACAAATTCACTACAATATTAGTTCTCAGGCATTTTCACAAACATTAAAAAAAACTAACACAAAACACTTACTTGCAAATCCAAAAGCAGAGGAGCTTGGATCTCTTCAACTTTAGAAGCTAAAGAAAGACAAGCCACAGCAACCAAGTGATTCATCCATGGCTTATCTTTCTGAAATGAAGCAGTCATCAAAAACTTATCATAATAATTAACAGCTAGAACAGTTGTCAAGGCAACAAAGCCATAATGAGTGCTGACTCTATTAATCCAATCAACAGATTCTTTTCTCAAACACATTAAAGATTCATCACAACCCAATTGGATAAGTTTCTCTTTAGTTAAAAGTGTATAAAGCTCATCTTCTTCCCATAAAAGATGTTGCTGAAAATGAGTAAAGTTTGAATCTTTATCCTTCAAGATTTGATCTTCTGGGTCTAATGAACCAAACCCATATCCAAAATCAAAATCTTGTTGTTGTTCATCACAAAAAAGGGCATCTTCAATAGCAAAGATAGGGTTTTGGGGACGCACATTTTGTTGTTTTGACACCATCTTCTTGTGAGAAGAAAATGTAAGAGACACTATTCATTATCTTTACAGTAAATTGGAGATACAGAGGTTGTGTAACAATAACATGTCTGTGTTGTTGTGCATCACTCTCTCTCTCTCTCTCTCTTTCTAGACACTGATGGTTTTAGAGAGAGAAACAGAAGAAACCCAAAATAAGGAAGCAAAGAGAGGGGATTTATCTGAAAGAAAAGAAGTTTCACGCTTGTCCACCCACCCACCCCTTTCTTTATCACACACAGTATGCTTTTATAAAAGAAATTCTTAATTTTCAGTAGATTAATCAAGGGTTTTTAAGGGATTGTTATCGTCCAATCGTATATACGGGTTGTGACTGATGTGTGTGTATGGCAGGTTTTTATAGGTTTATTTTGTCCCTATCCTTTTATTACCTTTTTGTTTCACTTTAGTCCTGGAGTTTTATTGATTTACAAAACTGGCCATCCAAGTCAAAATTGGATTGTATTTTTTGTTAAAACTTAAAACGACAAGTTTAATGGTTTGGTTAAGGTTTTTGAGATCTTGATCTTGATTTTAAGAATTTAGTCTATATAGTTTTGTTTAAGATTTGATCATGTGTAAGATTTTTCGGACATAAGATTTGTGTATTGACCCCATAAGATTGAATGATCCAAATCCGATACAATATAATATTGTGTTGACGTGAATTAATGAGTTGACGACTATAAATGATGTAAGTTATATCGATAGAGAGCACAACGGACTAGTCGTTTATATTAAGTATTGTACTTCAAGAGTAAAATAAGGCAGGAGGGAGTGGAAGTGGCAACTAGTAGGACGAGAGGAAGTAGTTGCTGATATGGCGTCTCTGGTACTGGTGGGAGCACTGTTTCAGGCAAGCAATTTGGGACCAGCGGAAGGAAGCAACAACATGATACCTATCCCAAGTTGGAGTAGACTCAAAGCAAGAACATGGTGGAGAACGATGCAACATTGGGATGAGAATTTCCAGCTTTGGTACTAGTTGTATCGGTGAAGTACGCAACACCCACTCCCCCAAGACCTCACCTAAACACCTAAATCTCTAATAACCTAGTTTATTTGAAATCATTAGAGGTCAAACATTCAAACTTTTAATTATTTATTAATTTAAGTTTAGCATGCATTTAATTGTTGACATTAATACCAATACATATGATAGAGAGGAAGCCATTGAAATGAACATATCTTGCTATCAAACATTAGAGGTCAAACATTCAAACGAACATATCTTGCTATTTTGACATTATAATTGATAGTACTTAAGATTGACTGCGACTGAATGCGCTTAGACTAGGGATGGGTCAAAGACCCGGTGTCTGCTACTGAATGGGTTCATACTAGGGTGCTTATGAGCTTCTTGCATGGTTGTAAAAATCCCGACTAGGCACCGATTAATCCCCGATCACCCCCACCGGCCGACTAGTGACTAGCGATTTCTACAACCATGGTTTCTTGTGTGACATTAAGATTTCATGGGTGACGGGAAAATGGACCTAAAGGAATAATTTGGGGCAGATTTCTTTGTTAAAAGCATCAAGTCGGAAATAACGGGTCAGTTGATCCGTCTAATGATGTTGGGATGTTTACGTGGGCTCATTAGAAGGCGAATTACCTATCTTGGAGAGCGGAGTTGGAAAAACTTACTTCGAAGAAGGCTTTAGTCCAGCGGGGTATTTTCATTCATAATGCGCTTTGTGGTAAGTGCATGTTGAAATAAAAAAATGGGTGAACATATCTTGTGAGGTGTTTGGTGGCCCAAAGTGTGTGGTGGCATGTGATTGTGTGGCTGAATATTCATGTTCCTAATAACGTGAGCTCGATTGCAGATATGCTTTCGGTCCTTAAAGACTAGACAGGTGCTTTGGGCCTGGAAAAGGTCATTTACACAGTGCGTTTGTCCACTATATGGAGACTTTGGGTGAGCATAGACGAGAAGTAGTTTAACGGCAGATCGTTTCCGATTGCAAAGATGGTGAAGTTGATTTAAGAAGATATATGGTTCTAAATTTAAGTCCTTGTTACAGGTGAAGCATATAAAGTTTGATATTATTTATCTTTGAGTAAAATCCTATTTGAGTCCTTGTGGTTTGTGCAGTTTAACCATTTGAATCCAAAAACCAAAACTGTCTTGATTTGAGTCCCTGTGGTTTCTAATTATAACCAGTTGAATCCAAAAGTAAACAACATCCAAATCAGAAACATTTTGTTTTTGGATTCAAATGGTTAAAATTAGAGACCACAGGGACTCAAATCAAGACAGTTTTGGTTTTTGGATTCAAATGGTTAAACTGTACAAACCACAGGGACTCAAATAGGACTTTACTCTTTATCTTTTATAGTTGTACCTTTTGTTTTAGCAACTTGCTAGGTTTTATATCATACATAGAAATTAAAAGAAAATTAAGATTGATTATATTACTTTTATGAATGCTTTTAACTTCAAACACAATTATTATTTTTTAAAAGCTATAATTATTTATTGAAAAAAGAAAAAGTATAATATTAAGAGTAAATTGCCATTTTGGTCCCTGAGGTTTGTCCCAAATTGTCATTTTAGTCCAAATAGTTTTTTTTTCTCCTATGGGTCCCTGAGTTTTCCATTTGTTTGCCATTTTGATCACATTACCTAACTCCATCTAAAAACTCAGTTTTTAACCAGGGGTATTTTTGGCATTTTCGTTATATAAACTTTTCAACTTGCCATTTTAGTCCAAATCTTATTTTATATTAAAAAAATAAAAGACAAAAAATTAATTTTGTTATTATTATTATTATTATTATTATTATTCACCCTCCCCTTCTTCATCAAACACACCTGTGGCCCATTAGCACCACCACCGAGTCCACCTCCACCTGCAAGAACAACCACCGAGCCCTCTAACTCCACCACGACCGACACCACCCCAATCCGAAACCCTGGCCCTACCACCGTCGTTCAACACCGCCTACGATCACCATTGAGAGAGTTCCAATTTCGGATCCGAAAGGTTTCAAATCTGATACGTGGCGGTGGGGCATGGTGGGTGTGGTGGTGAACGATGGTTGGTGAGGGACGGAGACGGGTGGTTGTGGCGGTGAACGGTGGTGGCAGTGGTGTGGTGGTTGTGTTTCAGAGAGAGGTGGGGATGGGTGGCCAGCAGTGGTGGTGAACGGTAGTGGGTATGGTGGTTGTGATTCAAAGGGGTGTTATGACAGAAGTAGCAGAGCATGTGAGGACGTAGATTTATAATGTTTATGTTTATTCTTGGTATAAATATATATATTAATATTAATGTGTGTGTGTTTATTTTAATCGTTTATATAATAATATATATTCCATATTTTTAAATCATTTATAAAATATATACTGTTTTGGTCAAAAAATACCGAAGCAATTAAGTGATCAAATTAGTTAAGTGAGCTAGTGTGCTAAGAATGTGTATCAAAAATATGCTGATTTAGTTATTTGCAAAAACAGTTTTCAGGATACGGCTCAGGATATCAAGCTGTATCTACAATCAATCAAACAATGAACTGAAAAGTAAAGGGTGACACGGGATGTACGAGGAAAGCCCTTGATCAATCTAGATCGCCGGCACAAAACCTCGGGAGCTGACAATCGCAGCTGCCTTGTTCTTCTTATTACTTCAAATATCAGGATACAGTGCAGGATATGATGCGGATCGACTAAGTGTTACAATACGATTTGAATACAAGTGTAAGTGTGTTGTGAATGTTTGCAGCTAGAGAGCGAAAGTGTACGAGAGATTGTGTGTGTTCTTATCTGATCTGATCAATCCTATTTATAGTAAAGTAAAACTAACTAACTAACCTACAAATCCGGGATATAACGAATATTCCCTTTGTGAACGTTGTAGTCCACGTCTTCCGGCTTCAACGTCCATATTCTAACAGATTTGCCCGAGTCTTTGGGAGAAGAAGTCCACTTGAACGTTATAGATTTGCACCATTAATCTGCACGTGAATTAATTAGTCACTACCAGGATACCGTATCCTGGTCATAAACAAAAGAAACATAGTCAGAATATTATTCAGGATATACGAGTAAAAAACCACCCATAACAATTGTCCCCAAAATATATCTGTTGGTATACCAATTCCAACGGATATATTTTAAAGCTTATTTCGCGAATCGATGCAATTAAATTGAAGCGACGATTGAGGTGACATTGTGCAACTTCCAACACGTTTTATACTCAATGGCTATCCATTTAGCCCCTATATCTTCTCTATTTTTGCTTGATAACCCGTCATCTTCACCAGAATTCCAAGTAATTTCTCTCTTCTCTTTCTTCTCCGCTTTTCTTTACAAAAATCCTCCATGGCCAGTAGAACGAGATCACACACAGCCGATTCGATCCCGTCTTTCGAAACCCAAAACCTTCTCAAAGAACCTGAAAAAGAGGTCTGTTCGTTCTATAATGCTGACACTGCTGCCCTAAGGGATTCCGGTGCCTTTCCTGCCGGAGTGATCATTCGCCCCTTCGACTGGGAGGTCCGATCAGACGCGGTATCAAACGAGTGGGTGTGTTTTTTAGCCTACCCTTTCTCCTTGGGACTCCGGTATCCTTTTCCAGCCTTCATTTCCCGCTTTTTCGAACTTACCAGCCTTAGTTATGCTCAGACCATGCCAATGGTTTGGGGAGTTTTAATGGTGTTAGACCAGATTAAATCTCGTCATGTCTCTGATCTTTGTGTCGAAGATCTTCCCATAGCATATCGACTAAGGTCCCATGGTAATAGCCGTTTTCTTCAATTCTCCACCTCTAAGAACCCCTTAATCCTCAAGGCCACTAAGAACGAAGATCAGTGGCAACGAAAGTTCTTTTTCGTAAAAAGAGATTCTATCATCAAGGGTTTTGACCTGCCAGTTGAATGGTTGACTTTGGGTAGGATTTAGGGTTTTAGGAATATCCCCAAATATATCTTAAAACTATATCCCTAACTGACATCTTCATTTCTTGTGCAGCAAATTTCAGAGATCTAACCCCTCCAAGTGCAGAATCGGAACTCAGGATCAAAGACATCTATCGACTTCCTGATAGTGAAAGAACTTTTTCTCTGTCTTTTGCAAGTTCAAGCCAAAGATCCAGCTATGATATGTCTGGTAAGTACATCAGTATATATGAAACAAATGTATTAGTTTATAAATATTCAAGAGTTAAGCGTTTCTCCCTTTCATGCAGCACCAGTCAAAGTTCCAGAGGTCTTCGATCTTGACGAATTGGACAACTATTCTTGTCACACCCCCAAAATCCACATGCGGAGTACCACCGCTTGGAGGCGTGACTGACCAGGATCCAGCCACCAATTATACTGAGCATTGATAATAGACATCACAGTTTAAAGTCTTAAATGTTTCAATTCGAATAATAGTTTAAATAAGCAGCGGAAGCACAAACCAAACAGTTTTCAAAACAAGGTTCATAGTTTAAAGATTATTTAAAACCCAACACACGGGTTAAGACGACCACTACACATCCCCAAGCTGCAAGCTCCTGATTCACTGGTTACCTGCAAAGCATGCAGTAGGGTGTCAACAAAAAATGTTGGTGAGTTCACGAGATGTCCAGTTTTAGCTTTTCAAAAGAAAATGTAGGTTGTTTAGGTAAAGCATTTATAATCACGTCATGGGGAGCTACCCCATATGAAAGCTACTAAACTTGAATTACCGAAACTGTTAACGAGAAGATTTGGTGCCCCAGGTCAATGTCTATCGTCATTGACCAAGATGCAAGGTCTACTAGTTCACGCCCGATCTCCCCCGGTCACGGTGTGAGGTTGTCAAACCTAATAGCGCTATCAACTAATAACCCGTTCGCCCCCGGCGATTAATCGGTACTATAAGCAGGGACTTTACATGATAGAGATTTGTTTAGTGTTGCTAGTTGTGATTTATAAATAATACCCAAACGTATCTCCCCCGGATGTAGTAGTACAAGAGTACCATTTGCATATTCCCCCGGAAATTATCAGTTTGAAAACATTCTTTAGTTTGTTCATGTCCCTCCCTGGGACGCATGCTTTTAGTGTGTGAACTCACCTTGGGTTGCTCGGCAGATTAGCTTACTTGGTCAAGCTTGCTGGTCACCACGTCCTAACATGGTTACCAGTATAGGTCAGGTTTGGGGGTACAAGTAATCACGTATATCTTACAGGTATCTAACACATCGAATGCATACAGTTACCATTTGATTTATTGGGCCTGCCCTTATAATCATACGGTTAAACAGTAACAGTTAACACATTAGTCCAGTCAAACAATAAGCATGCATAATCAGTCCATTTACTTCGGCCCAATAACGGAGATCAGCAGCCCACTCGAGATGAGGTGGTCTCGAGTCGAGACCAAGTGGTCTCGGGTTGTAGTGTAGTGGTCTCGAGTAGTGCTGGTCGGAGTCGCAACCTCAGGGATCTCGAGTACAGTCTCGAGTCGCAATCAGGAGACTTCGAGTCGAGATCTTGATGGTCTCGAGTCCCTGAAGTCAGTTTTGAGTTGCTTGCGCATGGTTTCGAGTCGTAATTGCTACAGTCTCGAGTTGTCCCGTGTTGTTCTCGAGTCGCAACTGAGTGTCTCGACTCGCAAACGTGCACATGAAGTCCTTCTAGAACATCTGATGTACTAACCAATAATCGTGCAATTTCATGTAATAGTGTACTAGCCAATAGAAATTCCCTAAACATGTTTCTTTGTCTAACATTTGATAAAAATGGATCAAACACACAATATTTCAAATATTCATGTCATATTCAACAAGTTCATCATTAGGGTTTTCATTATAAACATGTTCATACGGTTCATCATGAGATTCATTCAAATAGATAACGTTTCTCTTGTTCAAAGCATAAGCATACATCCTCATTCTACAATACCTATCATGCTACTTGGTCAACAAGGATCATGTGAACATTTATTCTAAACATTAAACACCCTACACTAACAATCATTCATCATTCAATATCTTAGCACTTTATTATCATGCAAGAGTTCACATGATTCATCCATCATTTCAATCATTCCAAGCAAATAGCACCATTGTACATATAAACACATAATGAACATCTAAAGCACTAACCGGTTGTGGAAAGGCACCGAGTTAAGGAAGAAGGTGAGAAAATGAAGTGTCCGAGTAATGATGATGAGCTTGACCGATCCTCCTTGTTGTTGCCGATTTAATCTGAGAGGGAGAGGGGAGGAGGTGAGCTTGATTTGTTAGGGTTTTCTAGAGAGAGAAAGGATGAGAGGAGAAAGAGAATGGATAAGGGAATGTTTGGGATTTGAGATGCTGATTGTTCTTGCCAAAAGAGGAGATATCGGCTACATATGTGGGGTTTTATACCCATTCCGAGCATGTGCACCCTAAGGGTTTCCGAATGGGGGTGCGGCCCAAGCGGCCCAACTGTTCACTATTTACTCGAGACCGGGTGGTCTCGAGTCGTGGTTTCGGTTCACGAGTATCTTTATACACACATATATATTACGTACACGTTATCGACACATAGCACAAGAAGAATCACAACTTTCATTTAATAACACATATATATACACACTAAGTAATTACAAGGTGTTTGCTCGGAAAAACCTAGAGTGTCACATTATCCCCAAGTTTTAAGAACTTTCGTCCCGAAAGTTAAGGCAGCCACTGACAAGCTAGTGTAAATGAGAACATTTCAACGGGGTGTCACATCATCCCCCCGTTGGTTTGGAATTTCGTCCCGAAATTCGGTAGTAGCTTCAGTGCTGGGAGTTTCATTAGGGAACAACTTGGGATACTTGCGCTTCATCTGGTCTTCCCGCTCCCAGGTAAACTCTGGGCCACGGCGTGAGTTCTAACGAACTCGCACAAGAGGTATCTGGCTACGTTTGAGGGTTTTGATCTCACGGTCCGTGATCTCAATTGGTTCCTCAGTAAAGTGTAGCCGTTCGTCAATAGTGAGTTCCTTGAAAGGAATGATGAGTGTTTCATCTGACAGACACTTCTTCAGATTAGACACGTGGAAGACGTTGTGCACCGCACTCAGTTCTTCAGGCAGATTCAATCTGTAAGCGACCTTACCGATCTTTTCGGTAATTTTGAAGGGTCCGACATATCTCGGATTTAGCTTGCCCCGTTTTCCAAAACGAACCACACCCTTCCAGGGTGAGACTTTGAGTAGAGCCCGGTCGCCAACCTGGAATTCTAGCGGTTTCCTATCCTTATCAGCGTAGCTCTTCTGACGGTCACAAGCTGCCGCCATGCGTTGCCTAATCTGGGCAATCTTTTCCGTAGTGTCTACCACATGTTCCGGGCCTATGATCTGGCTGTCACCAACCTCCGCCCAGAAGAGAGGCGATCGGCATTTACGACCGTACAATGCCTCAAAGGGTGCTACCTGAATGCTGGTGTGGTAGCTGTTGTTGTAGGAGAATTCCACTAACGGTAGGTGCTTCTCCCAATTCTTGCCAAAATCGATCACACATGCCCTAAGCATGTCTTCGAGGGTTTGGATGGTGCGTTCAGATTGCCCATCCGTTTGCGGATGGTAGGCGGTGCTCATGTCTAAACGTGAGCCAAAAGATTTGTGCATAGCTTGCCATAGCTCAGAAGTAAAACGCGCGTCTCGATCGGAAATAATAGAGGTTGGCACTCCGTGCTTCGAAACCACTTCCTTTAAGTATACCTCTGCTAAGGTAGAGAACTTGTCTGTTTCTTTAATAGCCAAAAAGTGGGCAGATTAGTTAATCGATCCACTATCACCCAGATGGTGTCATTTCCGCGTTGAGACCTAGGCAAGCCGGTAACAAAATCCATGGAAATTTGCTCCCATTTCCACTGTGGGATCTCTGGTTGTTGGAGTAGGCCTGATGGTTTCTGATACTCTACCTTGACTCTTGCACAAGTTAAACATTTGGGTTTTCATTATAAACATGTTCATACGGTTCATCATGAGATTCATTCAAATAGATAACATTTCTCTTGTTCAAAGCATAAGCATACATCCTCATTCTACAATACCTATCATGCTACTTGGTCAACAAGGATCATGTGAACATTTATTCTAAACATTAAACACCCTACACTAACAATCATTCATTATTCAATATCTTAGCACTTTATTATCATGCAAGAGTTCACATGATTCATCCATCATTTCAATCATTCCAAGCAAATAGCACCATTGTACATATAAACACATAATGAACATCTAAAGCACTAACCGGTTGTGGAAAGGCACCGAGTTAAGGAAGAAGGTGAGAAAATGAAGTGTCCGAGTAATGATGATGAGCTTGACCGATCCTCCTTGTTGTTGCCGATTTAATCCGAGAGGGAGAGGGGAGGAGGTGAGCTTGATTTGTTAGGGTTTTCTAGAGAGAGAAAGGATGAGAGGAGAGAGAGAATGGATAAGGGAATGTTTGGGATTTGAGATGCTGATTGTTCTTGCCAAAAGAGGAGATATCGGCTACATATGTGGGGTTTTATACCCATTCCGAGCATGTGCACCCTAAGGGTTTCCGAATGGGGGTGCGGCCCAAGCGGCCCAACTGTTCACTATTTACTCGAGACCGGGTGGTCTCGAGTCGTGGTTTCGGTTCACGAGTATCTTTATACACACATATATATTACGTACACGTTATCGACACATAACACAAGAAGAATCACAACTTTCATTTAATAACACATATATATACGCACTAAGTAATTACAAGGTGTTTGCTCGGAAAAACCTAGAGTGTCACAATTCTGCCCCAATCTCGGTGAAGAAAGAACCAAGACCTAAAGCCATCACGTCTTCCAAGCCCACCGGTTCAAAAGCTGCTGCTACCCCCAAGCCTCCTCCAGCCACCAAGACTCGTGCCTCAAGTGCCCGGAAGAGGAAAGAATGGACTCTCTGGCTACCTCTGAGACCTTCCCTTACGAGAACCACGGATTCAATAAAGCCAGCGGGTTCATGACTTCATTCCTCAATCAGGTAAAAACTCTCATCTGGTATCCTGCACATATATGTTGAACTACTATCCTGGACAGCTTATATATGTTGATACCTGTATTTTTTTATTGCAGGGCCTCGAGCGTCTCATGCACTTATATGAAGAAGCTTGTGGGCTCAACAAAATGCTGGAGGTCAAGCTCAAGAAAGTTGAAGTCACCATTGCTGATCAAGGGATGATTGTCGCCGCCAAGTCTCAGCATTATGAAGACAAATTCAAGGCGGTGACCCAGGAGCATCAAGCTGCCATTCACAAGGCCAATGAAGATGCCCAAGCCAAACTGGATGCTGCCCATCTTCAATACCAGCAGGATATGAATTCCTACCGGGATGGCCTCAAAGGATCTGTTGTAATTTCCCTTCTCCAAGCCAGGTTAAGGATGGACTATGAGGCCGAAACCTTGGGCTTTGAATGCCCCTTCTGGAATGTCAACGCTTGGGAGGCGAAATTAAAAGATCTCGGAGGCAGTCCCGTGAAACATCCTACGAAGCCCACTGGTGAGGAGCCTTCTAAGGCGGCAGAAGAGGTGGCTGATGCTGGTGGTGATGCCAAGAAGAATCCTGAGGGTGATGCTGATGCAGGTGCTGGAGGAGACACCGCTGGTCAAGAAGGTGCTGCTCCTTGAAAGCAACGAAGTGGGCAATGATGGTTGTTTATGCCTAGGCCGGAGCCCACTTTTTTAAGTTTGATGGTTGTTGAACAATTTCTATTTCCTGTCTTTCAAACAATTTATATTTCCTGCACTAAGACAATATGATGGCCAGAGGTGGATGGGTCTCGGTTTGAGATGAAACCTTCAACTGTTAAGTAAATATGGTAGAAAACTAATTGTGCTTTTGGTGGATGGGTCTCAATTTGAGATGAAACCAAAAGCACAATCTTTTGATATGTTAATAAAATAACCTTTTTATGACCTTATCTATCATTGCCTTTTTTCAATTCTTGTTATACATTGCTTAGTTTGAATACAACAATTTGAATACAATTTCAATGTTCCAAACTTAGTGCAATATTTCAAACGTCCTATCCAAATATCATGAAAATATCTTGATCAGGATACTCACAAATATCCTATTAAGACTTTTGTCAAATAGGGTTTTTACAACTCAAACAATTTAGATAAAGTTTTCAAAGAAAAAGGATAGTTCACTTTTATTTTACAAAGCTTGTTTTGATAATAGATGTTTGACTCAAGTATAGTTTCAATTTTTAATCCAAGTACCATGTCCCAAACATTCCAACCAAATATCCTGAAGCATATTCTGAAAATATATTTTGAGAATATATCCTGAGAACATATCCTAATCAGGATATTCATAAATGTTATAATCAAGCTTTTGTCAAACATAGTTCCAAAAATTTAAATGATTTAGATAAGGTTTTTAAAGGAAAGATCATACCAGTGGTAGAGTGCAACCCTATTCTCAAACTTCAATCCTTTTGCAATCTTTCCAATGAAGATGTCCCTAGTCTGGGACACTTAGTGTACTGGGTCCAAGCTTGATCCTTTGAGCTTTGCACAATTGCCTCAGTAGGAATGTCCCCTGTGCATTATGTCTTTGAACACTTAGAAATTTTCTGGACATCAATTGCAACAATTTATATAATTTTTGTATTACAGGGTATAAACCCTAAAATATCCTGGAGATAAATCCTTAGTGTTCTGGGGATACACCCATATGTTTTCTGGGGAAAATCCCAAGTTTTCATGCGCTACAGGCGGGAGTGTATAAACTCCAAGACTTAGAAAGGTGAAAACCTTTAAACCTTAGAGAGTATGAAAATACCCTTTCGTGAGAGAGGGTGATCAATCCTCATATACCTTAAGGATCCAGGATATAGCCAATGATAACGAAATTGTCAGCCACTTTTACATGAACTGGTCCCGCTATCTTGAACTATTCATCGATAACTCGCGCTCCAGGCGGGGTGTTTAAACCCAATTCGAAAGAAAGGTGAATACCTTTAAACCTGTGAAGGGATCAGGATCTCTTAAACGTGAGAGAGGGGGCCAATCCTCTAATCTTTCGAATTATCCTGAGGGTATATCCTGGAGCTATATCCCGAAGCATATACTGCAAAACATCTGTAAACAAAGGTGGGTGTTAGCTTGGCTAACACCCCTCCGATGCTTAAGTCAGTATTGGGTTCAAAAGAATAAATAATATCAAATATATTAAAAGAGATAGAATTCATACCATCCTGAGTTAAAAATTAAATTCTAAACTCACTTGAAATAGAGCTTTAGGTGTATAGCATTCTAGGATCTTGGTAACGTATCCCCCTCTATATTCTTAAGCCGGTATGCTCCTTTTCCATATTCCGATTCAATCTCATAGGGTCCTTCCCATTTTGGAGCTAATTTTCCATCAGCAGGATTGGTAGTGTTCTGAAAAGCCTTCCTTAATACCCAATCTCCAACTTGAAACCTCCTAGTCCTTATACTCTTAGTATATGCTCTGGATATCCTCTGTTTATATGCTGCCATCCTTAGCTTTGCCACATCTCTTGTCTCATCAATAGTATCCAATTCTCGGCATAGGGCTTCAGGATTCTGCTCAGGATCCCGGAAGTTGGATCTTGCTGTAGGTATCAGCATTTCCGTAGGGATTACTGCTCCTGCTCCAAATACTAAGGAAAATGGGGTTTGCCCAGATGCATTTTTCACCGTCGTTCTATTGGCCCATAAAACAAAGGGTAATTCTTCTGCCCATCTTCCTTTCTTAGCTCCTAGTCTTTTCTTCAAATTGTTGACAATTATCTTGTTTGAGGATTCTGCTTGTCCATTTGCTTGAGGATGTACTAGTGTAGATGTAATCATTTTAATTCCCTAACTCTTACAAAAATCAGTTGTCCTTTTACTGATAAACTGAGAGCCATTGTCACAAATTATCTCGGCCGGTACTCCAAACCTAGTCAGGATATTCCTTTTTATGAAGGATACTACTTCTTGGTCTCTAACTTGAACAAATGCCTCAGCTTCAACCCATTTAGAGAAATAATCAGTCATTGCCAGCATAAAGACTTTTCCTCCTGGAGCCTTGGGCAATTTTCCTACTATGTCCATCCCCCACTTCATGAATGGCCAAGGGGAAGCAATAGGATATAGTGGTTCAGCAGGTTGATGCAGTATATTACTATGCCTTTGACATGCATCACACCTTCGGGCATATTCTGCAGCATATTTCCTCATCGTCGGCCAATAGTATCCTGTTCTTAATACCTTTGAGAATAATGATCTGCCCCCAGTATGGTTACCACAATCCCCTTCGTGTATATCCTGAAGCACTTCTTTGGTTTCGGGATCCTCCAAGCACCTCAGGTATGGTCCTACACGAGATTTCTTATACAAAACATCATTTATAATAGTGAATCGTGATACCTTCATCATAAAAGCCTTTGGATTCTCATCCTTTGGGATGTGTCCTTGAGATATCTCATGATTGGAGCCGTCAAGGACTTAGGATCCTCCTCGGGATACTCATCATCAGGATCCTGGATACTTACTACTTCCTTATCCTGAGATTTGAGAAGATCCATCGCAGGATACAGGATATGTAGTATTGGTATTTGGGATCCCTCCGGTATCCTGACTGATGATCCTGGATTTGCCAAGGCATCTGCTTCAACATTATCCTCTCTTGGTACGTGTTCAAGTGTAAAAACATGGAAATATCCTGCTAATTTTTTGAGAATTTCGAGATACTCGATTAACTTCTCACCTTTAACTGCATAGGATCCATTAAAATGATTAGTAATTAACAAGGAATCAACAAACACTTGTAAACTTTTAATATTCATATTCCTGGCCAACTCTAATCCTGCAATCAAAGCTTCGTATTTTCCTTCATTATTAGTGGCAGGAAATTCACACCTAATAGCCTGGGGTATTATGTCCCCCTGTGGCGATTTTAGTAGTATACCCAAACCTACACCTCTTACATTAGATGCACCATCAGTATATAATGTCCAGGATTCTGAGGTTTCTCCTAGTTGTTGTACTTCTAGGTCTACTTCATTTTGAATATCACTACTGAAATCAGTCACAAAGGCAGCTAGAGCCTGAAACTTTATAGCATTTCTAGGTTCATATACTAGATCATAGGCACTTAATTTTACCGACCATTTAGCCATTCTTCCTGACATCTCAGGTTTCCTAAGCACATTTTAACAGGATAATTAGTTTTAACATGAATCCTATGTGTCTCAAAATAATGTCTAAGCTTTGTCGACGCCATAACTAAGGCCAATATTAATTTTTCTAAATGAGAATATCTAGTTTCAGCATCTAATAAACTTTTGCTAACATAATAGACAGGATACTGCTGACCTTCGTGATCCTTTACCAGGACAACACTTACTGCGTTCCCTGATACTGCAAGATATAGGGATAATGGTTCACCATCCTCGGGCTTTATCAATAGTGGTGTAGTTGAAAGATACTGCTTTAATTCCTGCAAGGTTGCTTCATGCTTCTCTCCCCACTCGAATTTCTTATTCTTCTTTAGGATATCATAGAATTCCTTGCATTTTTCCGAGGATCTTGATATAAACCTATTAACGCAGCTACTCGCCCTGTTAATCTTTGTACATCTTTCATGTTTGAAGGTGACTTGATATCCAATATGGCTTTAATCTGTTCTGGGCTTGCTTCGATCCCCCTTTTAGTCACCACGTATCCCAAAAACTTTTCTGCCCCCACTCTGAAATGGCATTTGGCAGGATTCAGCTTCATATTGTACTGGTCCAGGATATCGAATGCTCCTTCAATATCCCGGAGATGATCCTCAACCTTCTTAGATTTTACCACCATATCATCAATGTATACTTCCATGGTGTCCCCCAGTTTATCTTTAAACATCATGTTCACCAATCTTTGGTATGTTGCACCTGCATTTTTCAAACCAAAAGGCATAGCAGTATAACAATAGATACCTTTTGGTGTCATGAAAGCAGTGTCCTCCTGGTCCGCAGGTTCCATTTGGATCTGCTGGAATCCTGAGGATGCATTCATGAAGGTTAACATCTCATGGCCGGCAGTAGCATCCACCATTGAGTCGATATGAGGTAGAGGAAATGGGTCTTTTGGACACGCTTTGTTCAAGTCTGTGTAAACTACACAAACTCTCCATTTCCCATTTTTTTGTACCACAACTACATTTGCTAGCCATTTGGGAAATTTCACTTCCTTAATTATCTTGCTTTTTAATAATCTTTCAACTTCTTCCTGAATGATTGCGTTCCGTTCTGGAGCAAACTTCCTCCATTTCTGTTGGACAGACTTAAAAGACCTATCAATTCCGAGCTTGTGAGTTATAATATCCTTGGAAATACCTGTCATATCCTCATGTTTCCATGCGAATGTTGACATCCTGCATTTCAAAAAGTTAGTTAATTGATTTCCAGTATCCTGAGGGATATTGGTTCCTACGAGCACCGAGATATCTGGATTATCCTGATCCAGGATAATTTTCTTAACATCCTGCTCTGAAGCCTCCAAGATATCCTGGGCCCGCATCTTTAATTGCTATGCTGTGTTGGGCTTTGTTGAGGATTTCATCGAAGAAGAATAACACTCCTTTGCTTCTTGTTGATCACTATCCACCTTGACAACCCCCTAAGGGGTAGGGATCCTGATGCATTGATGATAGGTCGATGGCACAACTTTCATATCATGGATCCATGGCCTACCCAATATAATAATGTAGCAGGATAAGGAATCCATGACACAAAATCGTTGCATTGAGTTGACCCCTTCAACATACACAGACAACTTTATCTCTCCCACGGTATTCCTGGCTTCTCCACTGAACCCAACAAGCACAGTGGATTTTGAATTAATATCCATCGGGGATACATTTATCCTCTTCAGTGTTTCCAGCTGAATTATGTTGACGGGGCTTCCATTATCCACCAGTATCCTGCGCACAAAATGATTAGTAACATATAAAGTTATTACCAAGGCATCATGGTGAGGATCCTGGATAGTATCCCTATCATCACTATCGAACGTGATCACTTTATCAGTCGTGAGGGTTGACATCCTGGTTGGCTTATCTCCCCTCTCTGCCTTAGCCTCCTTTGCATGTCTTTTTGCTGCAGAATAAGAGGTCCCACTGATATCAGATCCTCCTGAAATAAAGTTAATTATCTTGGCATCCGGAGGAGGTGATGTTGCTCGTTCAGGATCCTTCTCAGTATCCTGACCCTTATTCTTCTTTCTTCCCAGGGGATCCTTCAGGTATCCTTTGCTCAGCAGATAGCTTATTTCTTTCCTCAGGGCAATGCAATCTTCTGTAACATGTCCAAAATCCTCATGGAAGGCACACCACTTGGATTTATCCTTCCAATCAGCTTTCTGTTGGTTCTTCCTAGGCCACCTTGCTTTGTTTCCTAAAGCCTACATAGCATACATCAGTTCAGGTATGTTAACAGAAAAACAATATTCTGACAACTCAGAATACTCCTCAGGATCCTCGTCTTCAACAGCATTCACTTTCTTACTGTCATTCCTGCCATATGGCTTAGAGCGATATGGTTTGTACGAGGTTTCTGATTTCCTGTTGGTTGACGCATAGGTTGTGGATGAATTCATCCTCTCTTGCATCTTTTTGTCATCCTCCAGTCGAATATATCTTAAAGCCCTATTCCGAGCTTCATCCAGGTTCCTGCAGGGATTCATTACAAGATCCTGGTAAAATTGAGAATCTTTTTGCAATCCCATCTTGAAAGCATGCACAGCTGTTGCAACATCAAGATGTGGGATATCTAAGGATTCTCGGCTAAACTTGTTCACATAATCTCTCAAGGATTCCTGAGGTCCTTGAGTTATCCTGTAGAGATCACTGGTAAGTTTTTCAAAACTTCGACTGCAAGAAAATTGACTATTAAATAAATTGACTAAATAAGCAAATGATGTAATCGAATGAGGAGGAACGTTTAAGAGCCATTTTAAGGCTGATCCTGTTAAGGTAGAACCAAAACCCTTGCAGAAGCAAGCTTTCTTAAGATCTGGGGGAATAGGGTTAATTTCCATCCTTTCCCTATATTGAGCAATATGCTCTTCGGGATCCGTAGTTCCGTCGTAGAGCTTCATGTTGGGAATTTGAAATCTTTTTGGGATTTCAGCATCACAAATAGGATATGCAAACCGTGATATCCTGTGGCTGTCTTGGGATACTTCTGGAATTGGCTGGACCACCCCAGGTACACTGGATATCATGTCCTTCAATTTCTGAAACTCCCTGGAAAATGCCGACGTCATACCTGCATCCTGCAAAGATCCAATACCATTAGTAACAAGAGTATTATTATTATTATTATTAAACACGTTACCAGTCTGAGGATTTTGGCCATATCCTGAAGCATATCCTGAACTTCTCACAGTTGACACTCTAACTGAAGAGGGTATCTCTGGAGTATGATTCTGGGAATGACTAGGCACAATATTGCCCCTGTTATCCTCGGTGTACACTGCTGAACTGAAGTTCAATGCTCTTGGCTGTAGGGGAGTGACAATATCCTCAACATGCCTACTCGGACCAGACTTCAAGGGCTGTATCTCCCTTATCAGCATTTGGTTGGTCTCCTGCTGTTGCTTCATCTGATCCTGTATACTACTAAATAAAGTCAGAATTTCATCATTAGAGGCCAAAACAGGAGCAGATCCCTAAATATTCCGAGTGGGGATAATATCCTGAGGTTGCGAAGAAGCTTGCGTCCTTAGAGGAGGTGGTGGAAGCACCGAACCAATCGTCGCAGATGTTGTGGCAGACACGGTAGAAGAGCTCATGTTTGATCTTGAAGCCATTGAAAATAGTGTAGCAAAAGTTTTGAAAATAGAAAACCAAGTAATGATTTTGCAAAAGCTTTTAGCAGAAATAGGACCACTTGCCCCAAGGTGGGCGCCAAATTGTTTTGGTCAAAAATTACCGAAGCAATTAAGTGTCCAAATTAGTTAAGTGAGGTAGTGTGCTAAGAATGTGTATCAAAAATATGCTGATTTAGTTATTTGCAAAAACAATTTTCAGGATACGGCTCAGGATATCGAGCTGTATCTACAATCAAACAATGAGCTGAAAAGTAAAGGGTGACACGGGATGTACGAGGAAAGCCCTTATTCAATCTAGATCGCCGGCACAAAACCTCGGGAGCTGACAATCGCAGCTGCCTTGTTCTTCTTATTACTTCAAATATCAGGATACAGTGCAGGATATGATGCGGATCGACTAAGTGTTACAATATGATTTGAATACAAGTGTAAGTTTGTTGTGAGTGTTTGCAGCTAGAGAGCGAAAGTGTACGAGAGATTGTGTGTGTTCTTATCTGATCCGATCAATCCTATTTATAGTAAAGTAAAACTAACTAACTAACTAGCCTACAAATCCGAGATATAACGAATATTCCCTTTGTGAACGTTGTAGTCCATGTCTTCCGGCTTCAACGTCCATATTCTAACAGATTTACCCGAGTCTTTGGGAGAAGAAGTCCACTTGAACGTTATAGACTTGCACCATTAATCTGCACGTCAATTAATTAGTCACTATCAGTATACTATATCAGGATGCTACCAATATCCTGATCATAAACAAAAGAAACATAGTCAGAATATTATTCAGGATATACGAGTAAAAAACCACCCATAACATATACAAATGACTTATATTATATATATGATTAATAGAAAAAGATATGTAAAAATGATTTTGGACTAAAATGACAATATAGAAACCTTTTTCGTTAATGACAAAAATACCCCTGGTTAAAAACTGGGTTTTTAGACGAAGTTAGGCAATGTGATCAAAATGGCAAACAAATGGAAAACTCAGGGACCCATAGGAGAAAAAAAACTATTTGGACTAAAATGGCAATTTGGAACAAACCTCAGGGACTAAAATGGCAATTTACTCTAATATTAAACATCGTCGATGTAAAATGTAACTTCGAAATGATATTAATGGTTATGATTAATATTTATTGTAACTAGCTATTTCAAATATTATTATTATTTTATAATAAATAAATATTTTTTAAATATCAGTTTAAAGTAATTTATCAGAACTATTTAGTGTTGCTTACCTTCATAATGTAGGGGCTGTTTGGTAGCCTCTTAATGACCATTCAGATGCTACCTTTTAATGGTTTAAAACCTCTGAATGAATAAGAGGTAACCTCAAGTCTGAATGGTTAAGAGGTAACCTCTGAATGGTAAATCATCACATGTCACATTCTTCTACTTTCTCATTGGTAAAATTCTTAATGATTCCATTAAGAGGTAGCCTCTTAATGACCATTCAGAGGCTACCAAATAGCCCCGTAGTTTAAATATATCTTAGAATTTTTAAAAAACTAATTTGACAGGAAGTATTTCTCACATATGTATTTCACCCTTTCCAATCAACAGTCAACACCAATAACTAGTTTTTATTATAAAACTAGTTTATATTCCCGTGTCTTACACGGGTTGAATGATAAGATTGATTGTATTCGAATAACAGAATAATTACACAATTTGAATTATTCTTGATATTGCACATGTTAAAAATAAGTTTTGATATAAATACATATAACCCTAACATGAACTATCCATACCATGTTAAAGACAATATAACATTCTTCACTATAAATGACGCGTTTAAGCAAATGCTTTATATTTATTTGTTACTGTAGTGATAATAATTAGATATATATATATATATATATAACAATTAAATTTATATATTATGTTATGATATGATACGTAAAGAAATGTGAAGAAAATTCTTAAATCTCATCCTTATCTTGAGGAATGAGACGAAATAGAAAACAACGATGAAGACATAAAGGTTTCTTTAAAATTTTGGGATGATAATGAAAATGCTCTTAAATCTTAATTGAGATATAGTCGGTGGCTGAAAATGGTGGTGATGGAGATGGATTGTGATAGATAAGGGTATATCTAATTCTAATAAAAATTTCAGTTAATGTGATATAATATTTTTTTCTTTCAATTCATTAATAATACTATTAATTAATTAATTTTTGTTTGAATTAATAGATAAATTCATCACAAAATATTTAGTTGAAATAATCACTTCACTACATTATTTCTAATATATAAACTCAGATCCGTGTGTTATTATTTTACGTATTTTTTGTGGTGTTGATATGAAATATTGATGCATATAATTAAAAAAATAACATTTTTAATAACGTAACACTATAAAAAATAACATTTTAATAGCGTAAAACCATGTTTCTTAAATAATAGCAATTATTTTTTCTCAAACTCGATTTACGCAAAACAGATAACGTAAACTAAACCATATGCTTATCCATTTTAAGAAATAATAAAATCATAGGTTTTAAAATTATAGATAATTTATATATTTTTAATCATAAATTAGAATTAGATATTAATTAAAAATATCATTAATATTAATGAATTTTTATGGAGAAAATGTCATGTGGGATTATGCTTATCCATTTTAAGAAGTAATAAAATCAAAGGTTTTAAAATTATAGATAATTTATATATTTTTTAATTATAAATTAGAATTAGATATTAATTAATAATATCATTAATATTAATGAATTGATAGAGAAAATGCCATGTGGCATTAGTGAGAATCTTTATTAAAATTAGATGCAATATGGCATTAAGTGGAATATTTTATTAATATTAGATATTTACCTCTTTTAATGTAGAAATTACCGTATTGTTGACTTAAGTAATAAGATGGATTGAAATGAGTAGGAATTTTTAACCGTTTTTTTCTAACGGCAAATGAATCCTTTAAATGGGCTACTGACGAAATTCACTACATCGGGATACACTCGCATCCGAACCGGGGGAAACCCTCACCTATGGCAGAAGGTCGTGAACACTCGTCCGAAGGCACAACAGTGCGGTGAGGTAAAACCCGTTCAGTTCAAGGATCGAACTAGCGATCGCAACCAACCAGCCTAGTCTCCCATTATCACCAGGTGCCGCCGAAAACTAATAAGGGGAAGCAGAAATTGAACCTGAGTCTCTTGTAAACCCAAGTCTCTCCCTTACCACTCCACCACAAGCTCATTGACAAATTTCTAATCGTTTGAATAGAACGATACTGATATACTATCAACCTTATTTACTCAAACACATACCTTAAACACTAACATACTCAAAAAATATCATTAAAAAATGATGTTTATACTTTTTAGCTGTAGAATTTTATTCATAATACTGTCATGTCTAGTTTAATAAATCTATACTATCTATGGATAAACTTTTATTGTTATTTGTTTATACAGGGAAGTTCATTTGAGAAGAAAATTAAATTGAGAAGAAAAAAAAAACAAATAGTACAATTGTAAAACATTAAATAGTTTTTCTCTCATCTCAGTTATTATTATTATCTTTTACTAATTAATTAGTCATAAAGACTATTATCATCCACACTAAAATTTTTGCCTACACATATCAAAATTTATCCTACACGTTTTGAAATTCATTATACACAACTCGTAATTCATCCTACACATGTCGTAATTTATCCTAGACTTTAAATTATTTTTTTTCTTTGATTTTTTTTTTTTTTTTTGAAAATAAGTTACAAATTTAATGTAGTTAGCAATTGAAAAGGAATACTACCAATTAATGATCTATCTAGTTTTACTAATATATCCTTACACTAATATTAAATACAAAAATTAAATAAAGTAAAATGAAACATTCTCATTAGTTGGAATTTTTTCTTTTTATTCTTAAAAAAAGTTCTTATCATTTGAATTCTCCACTTTTTTCATATAAGTATACATTTGTATGTTTTATACAAAAATATATTTAATATTAACCATGTTACAAAACAGTATTTTGTGTGTATGGTGAGTGTAAGACACATGTAAGGACAAATCAGGTGTGATGTTATAACAAATACATTGGTTGAAATTGAAACTAAAACCTTAGATTGCTAAAATATAAATAAAAGTATATTTATAAAAAAGTAAACAATACGCGGTATATGTAAAAATAAATGTGTGGGTTAATGTTTTTTACTGGAAAAAAATGAACAAACATTTGTACGAACAACAAAAAGACAATGCTTTCTACAGTTGTCAATTTTTGTTTTATTTGGTAACATTTGAATCTTACAATTTTTTTTCTCATAAATACTGAAAACCGATTAAAGTCAAACAAAAATAAATATAATTTAAAGCCTTCAACGTAAGAAAATTATAGTTAAAATTTTTAGCTGTCATAGTTTGTTTTCTTTAACACAAAAACAAAATACATATAGGCCAAAGATCATAAAAGTAAAACGTTGGTTTTTTGGAAATGACAGCAATTTTATTAATTTTATAAACCACCAAGTAAAAACCATTGGGTGAAGCCAAGTTGCCAACCAAACACCACCAGATCCAGATGCACAAGAGACCGAAATACTCGGGTGTAAACACCCACGGGCAAGAGTTACGCGGTTTCAAGTAGGAAAAACATATCACTCGAGTCTCGTTTTAAGACCGTGGGGTATGGTGGGGCGGGGGTTGGGGTATTAGTTGACACGTGGCTTGAGTGGCAGACATGGGCTAAACCCACATTCAACACGGTATGGTGGGGCGGGGGTTTGGGACGTGGGTTTGGTGGGCTTCGCTGGGCTGACCCGCTTGGCTATTTGAATATTGAGTAAACTTCCGTTTTGCTCCATGTGGTTTGGTCATTTTAACGGCTTTGCTCCAAGCCTTTAAAAATAGTCATTTTACTCCCTGATGTTTCGGTTTTTTTGCCAGTTTGCTCCCCGCCTCTAACTCCATCCAAATTGTTTGTTTTTCCATTTTGCTCCCCGCATGAAGCAAACTGGCAACAAAACCAAAACATCAGGGAGTAAAATGACTATTTTTAAATGTTTGGGGCAAAACCGTTAAAGTGACCAAACCACAGGGAGCAAAACGGAAGTTTACTCTTGAATATTATTTAAAACAACAAATTTAATTTTTTTAATATTTTTAAATAAAGAAAATTAAAAAAAAATTCCTAACTTTTATATTTGTTTTTTATCTCTTCTCTCAACGCCAAGACTAGTTGTAACTTGTCAACCGGTAGGTGATCAATGGGCTGGGATAGAAATTTCAAATCATCCCGTTTTTGTTTCTGGGCATCTCTAGCGGCATCTCTAGCTTTTTTGCTCCTTCGTATTTCGGCCCTTTGTTGTTGGAATACGTTGAATGTATCCAACTTGCATGAAATGTTATCCAGCTGCTCGCTGTATATTCTCCTACTCGAGCCCGAACTCCCAGCTGAAGGCGATGCCGTACCAGATCTTGATTTTTGAGCACGCCTTCTTGAGGCATTTCTCCCATACTCAGGCCGGTTTGGGCTTGGCGAATCATCCAAAAGGTCCTCAAACTCTTGATCTCGTGCATCAGAATGTGCTTGGGACGAGGCTCTTGACCTTTTGGAAGACGAGTTAGTTTCGCTACCAATGGGGATATTCGCCCACTTTGGATGAAACTTACAAATCTCCCAACAATGCATGAAACGGAAGTCGGTCCCCACATTTGATTTGAATGTGCACACTGCATTTGTCAAAATGTCGGCTTCGGTTTAACCACTTTTTGGGTTTTGCTTTGCTTTATTTAGAAAACCAGTATATTTTGTAAGTTGGGTGCTTATCTCGCTCCACTTTGAGGATAAGCTATCGTTTTCACGATAAGCCTCCCTTCCCATTTCTTCATGGAATAGTCTACTAACCGATTCCCACAGGGCGGTTCGATGTTGCGAATTTCCTATTTTAATAAAACCAAAATTTAATATATTACAAAGTTATATAAAAAATAACCATTAATAAAAACAAAGGTTAAGAATACCTAAAGTTGAATGTTGAGATTGTTCACACCAAGCCCCCGCCAATGCAACTTCTTCAGCAACGATCCATTTTTGTTGTTTTCGTTTGACGGTTTCAACTACTTTATCCGCCTCGGTTTTTTTCTTATGACTTCTCTTTTTGATGGGTTTCGATGCGGAAGGACCATCATTGGGTGGTTGAGTTTCGGGAACGGTTTCGTTTTGTGAAAGGTCGATGGAGGTAGGTGAAAGGTTGATGGGCGATTGTGTAAACGGGGTAGGTATCGAATCATCGAAGTGTGGGAAGTTAGTAAACAAACGATTCCCAAGAAGCGATGCGTAACTCGCTTCATGGGGCAAAGAAGAGTGTATGAAAAATGGACGAGGCATTGGACGATTGGGTGGTGGGCTAGGATTATTTTCTTGTAATGCATACGGGTTGTTCGGGTCAAAAGGATGGTTAAAAGGATGCATTTTTTCGTTTTGTAGAAGGAGAACTGAAGATGATTTTATAGAAGATGTGGTTGAATGTGGTAAAAAATGGAAGAAAAATTTGAGTTTTTATAGTGAAAACTTAAATTTTTTTTAACATAGCCGTTGGCCAACGGCTAGCCCAACGGCTATTTTCTTTTGGCCATACACAGCCCGCCATGTTAACTCGCTTCCCCTGCCCCACGCCCGGCTTGAAACCCAAGCCCCAAGGGCCACGCCCCAACCCAAGCCCACCCGAGGTGGTGCCTTGGGCGTTTCCCCCCAACCCACGCCCCATACCCTATCGCCTAAGTCAAGTAATGGGATTTCTTTGCGCGTTGTTGCGTTCAATAAAATTTATATCAAATCACATATAAATATAAGGGCCTTGTATTGTATATTCGGACTTTTACAAAACGTTATATTTGAAAAGAAAAAAATATATACATTATATTGATCGAAAAACATGAAAACGAATCTCGACACTGGTTCCGCTAATACCGATATCGGTACCGACGTTGCTTGGTCGGTATTGGTTTGGCCCGTTTCGTTAACGTAAGGAACCGACAGTCGGTATATTTTACGACACTAAAATACATTATTTTGAACACAACTCGGTTCTTATGTAACACCAAAAAATATATTTGTGTTTTACATCCACCGAAATAATAAAAACATATATCAGTAACAATTTCGATAATAACAATTACGGTACCAATGTTGTTCGGCCAGTATCATGTCCGTTCATCACAATACCGACGATATAGTTTGCGATACAAAAAAATATTTCGAATGTAACTTTGTTCTCAGCAAAATTTATACTGGAACGTCAACATAAATAATTAAACACAACCGCGCATACTGTTTTATAAAAAAAGTTAACAAACGCAAGTTATCAGAAAAAATGTCAAATTTGTAAAAAATCAAAATATATATGTTAAAAACGTATATTATATATAATATCAGGGGTGAAACTGTAACTTACAATAAACACAAAATATACATGCATATGCAAATATATACAGAAAGAATACAACCTTCAAAGATAGCACCGTTCAAAATAGTGTCTACCTTGATATAATGTTAAAAACGGCTCAAAATATATGATATTTTTATACACGTCGTTTTTAAACGCAGTGTCGTTGTCGCTTTTGCATATATGTTGCTACAACAAATACAAGACCAATGACTGTTGCGATATCTCCGAGGTAAAAGAGTTCAAGGTTTCAATTAGCCTAACGCGGGTCGTGAGGTCCCCCCACGTTTGCAGCACGTGGAGGTGGATCACTTTGTTATTATTCACTTTGAATTCTGGATTGAAGGATGTTCAACCCAGAATGTCTATGCTTAGTGAGATAATATTGTAGTGAGCCAAGAATAGAACAAGCAAGATGCAAGTTCTAGAGATAAGAAGATAAATCAGAGATCAGGAGTGATCAGGGGTGATCTCTTTGTTGAAGACAAGGGTTGTTATTTATAGGGAAATGATTTTCTATAAAGAGAAGCCTTTGACAAGTGATCCTTCGCTGCAATGAGGGACTTGCCCTTTTTGGTAGGTTGAAGGGTTTGGACCTGCGGGCAAAAGAGTGTGTCTTCCCACATGCTCTGTTGCGGCTGTGCAGGAAGGTTCACACGTAAAGTGTTGATGTGACCGGACACTGTGCTTGTCCTTTTTACTGTTCATGACAGTTAGTCAGTTTTGAACCCTTTTGGCTTTCAACCCTTTAAGCTATGTTACACTTTAATCAGTTTTTTAAGCTTTGAGCTACCCACGTTATCACCCCCCCCCCCCAAGTCAGAGGTATTTGGGGTGTAAGCTCAAGTGCTTTTAACTTTTTGTGCATTACTTTTATTGCTTAAAGGCTTTGAGGCTTCAAGGTTTTGAAGGGTTCTGGGCGGTTGAGTTTTGAGATTTGAATTTTGAAATGACAGTTGATGTGATGGATGGTAGTTTGGGGCTTTTTGGTACCAGAGCATGTAACTGACAAGCTTCACATTTTCACAGTTGTTCGTAGGTATCTCGATGCATGGAAGACCAAAAGTGTCCGATGTTCATCAACTTTGACACTACCGATCTTGGGCCATAGTGATCCCCACATATCCCTTCGTGAACCTCTTTGATCAGATATTGGCTTTGTTCTGGGCCAAAGCATCGAAGTAGTGGTGCAAGTTATCCTTTTTTGTAAAGGATATCTCCTTGCAACACATACTGCCTTGACTTCATACGAACCCTTTTAGCCTCTGGCTAATCATCGGGTAATTCACCATTTTTGAGTAACTTTTCAATGGGAGTCATCCAATTTGGCCCTTCTTCAGTGATTACATCTTGAACTTTAAGTTCTTGAATGGATGGGGTCTTCAATACTTCAACTAGTACCTTCTTGGTGAGATGGGAAAATGTAAGAGATGCAAGCTTGCTTAGTGCATTAGCTCTCTTGTTTTGAAATCTTGGAACTTGTTTGATGGCACATGTTTGAAATGTGTTCATCAATTCTTTTGATTTCTCTCGTTACTTCTTCATGTTGGCTCTATTGCTATGTAGCAGTCGTTTACTTGGCTTGAGTTAAGTAAAGAGTCTGTGAAGACTTGAAGCTTTTGAACCCCCATTTCTTTGGCTAACTTCAGCCCATCAATCAATGCTTCGTACTCGGCTTCGTTATCAGTGGTCTGAAATTCAAGCCGAAGAGCATATGTAAATTCTAACCCTTCAGGGTCGATTAAGACTAGACCAGCCCCTAACACTTCGATACTGGAAGCCTCATCGGTAAAAAGCTTCCAGGTATCAGGGTTGAAGAGTTCAGCTGTAGTTGTATTAACTTCTGTTATGGCTTCTCTAAGGACTTACAATATGAAGTCAACCAAGATTTGAGCTTTGACAGCTTTTCTTAGAACATAAGTGATTTTATGTTCACCTAGTTCGACAGTCCAATTAGCTAGCCGCCCAAAATTTTCTGGTTTTTCAAGCACATTCCTGATAAGTTGGTTAGTGACCGCATGTATTAGGTATGCCTGAAAATACCTTCGAAGCCTTCTGGCTGTTTGGACTAGGGCTAGAGCAAGTTTTTCCAAAGGAGGATACTTGGTCTCTGCTAGCTTTAGAGTTTTGCTGAAAAAGTAAACGGGTACCAGAATTTTGTTTCGTTCGATGGCCAGGACCGCACTTATGGCTTCTTTAGCGACTGAAAGATAGGCATAGATAGTTTCTCCCGTTTCCTGGGCAGCAACGGCTGGGAGTGAAGCCAAGTGTTACTTCATTTGGTTGAAGGCTTACTTGTCAGTACACCCTTTGAGAGTTTTAAAGAAAGGTATGGACTAACGTTTCAAGGCTGCAAGCTTTTCATTTAGGTTTTCTACCTCTTTTTTGCTTTGTGGGGATCTTGTGTCAAGGACTGTCTTGACCTTGTTAGGGTTGGCTTTAATGTTTTGTTTTCCCACAATGTGCCCTATGAACTTGCCTTCTTCAAAACCAAACGAGTACTTGACTGAATTGAGCTTCATGTTGATCTTTCTCAAGTTTTAGAAAGTTTCTTGTATGTCGTCAAGCATTTGATATTCCGTTTTGCTCTTGATCACCCCGTCATCAACACAAACTTCCATGTTCTTGCTAGTTTACCCAGCGAACGCTTTGTCAACCACACTTTGATAAGTGGCACATGTATTTCTTAAAACAAAAGGCATTTTTTGATAGCAAAAGATACCTTTATCAGTGTGGAATGCGGTTTTTTATTCATCTTCTTATTTCATAAGGATCTGATGGTAACCCTTGTAGGCGTCAAGAAAACACTTGAATAGGAAGCCTGTGAGTGAGTCAACCTTGAGTTCTATTTCTGGCAGCGGATAGCAATCCTTTGGGCAAGCCTTGTTTAAATATTTGAAACAGATACACATCCTCTAAGACTTGTCAGGTGGGATCCTTAACTCGTGTTCAGCAATGCTACGAGTGTTGATGGTCGTATCTTTCGGGCACCAGGCAAAGACATTGACATAGTGCAAGAGCAGCTTTTCAAGGTATGAGAGGGTTTCTTTGGAAAGGTTAGTGTTTACCCTTATCCTCTACTGAGGATACTGTGGGTTTATGACCAACCCTTGTTCATCGTCTTCGTCCTTTTTTTGGACTTTCTCCTTCAACCACGAAAGCTTTTTATGTAGGTTGAAGGGTTGCTATTCGTTTTTCAGTGGGAAACTTAACAGTGCCTTGACCAACTGAAACTGTCATCCCAAACACACTTTGCCCTGGCCTTCCAATGATGACATCATAGTTGGAAGGGATGTTGATTACCACAAAAGTGAGTTGTTTGGTTCGTTCCTTGATTCCTTCGCTAAAACAAACACCAAGGGTTATTTGGCCTAAAGGCTTGATAGGTATGTCTGTGATACCTTCGATGGAGGATTCAGACTGTTGAAGCTTCGAACGTTCATCTTCGCTGAGAGAATTAAAGCATTTCTCAAACATGATTTCGGTGGCTGCACCGGTGTCAATGTAAGCCTTTTGTGTCTTGATGGTTCCTATGTTGGATTCCATCACCAGAGGGTTTGAAATAAACTCTCCTTTCGGTGGTGGGAAGCAAACATATTGACGTTCCCAAGCCTTGAAATGATAGCGTTTGGGGGAAGCTTTTTTTTCAAGGTCGACCATGTTCACTTCCTACTTTTTTTTTCTTCAACCATCTTGTCCTTGACCCCTTTAACTAAGTGAGCCAGTTCAGACTTGACGGCTTCTTCGATCCTCTTTTTGAATTGGAAGCAATCATTGGTATGGTGACCTTTCTCTTCGTGAAACTCACAATACTGGCTTGATTTTCCAATCTTTTGTTTTTTGGCAAAGGTTGAGGAGGGCGGAAGCTGTGTTTTACCTCTTCAGTTGCCAAGATCTCTTGTGGAGTCTTGGTTAAGGCTGTAAAGTTTATGGTTTTTTTTCGGTTTGGAGGGTTTCGGCCTTCAGGCCTTCTGGAATCCGAACCTTTGAACCATTTGTCATAAGAGCCATAGTTTCCTCTTTTCCTATTGGGACTATCGTTTTGCCAGTTAAGAGTTGTAACACCTCGTAAAAACCATGTCCAATGATGTGTTGACACGTGTACTAGACCCTAATAAAGTCAAACATTGACTATGAGGGACTAATCTTGTCAAAATCGAAAATCTTGAATATGAAAGGACCGAAAGTGTCAACATGCTTAAACTAAGCCTCTGAATGACCTTACACGATATTCGTATTCTCATATTAAGCCACTTGTTGATAATCGAAACTGTTTGCGATAAATTCAAAAGTTTGTGCTTCAAAAGGTTAAAAGCGTCAACATGTTAATTCTTACCTCTAAGTGACCTTTTAACGAACCCGAAGCATCACGATGTGCAATCATACTCTCACGAATGTCTATTACGGGCTACATAGAGCTTTGATGCTATTAAACAATAATACGCGCAAGTTTGCTCGTTAAAAGGACCAAAAGCATCAACGTCTAAAACTACACCTTTGAGTGACCATTTAAGCGAACTGGAGCGTTGTAATATTTAAGCATACGATCGGGAATGCCTAATATGGGCCATGAGAGGCTTTGATATCTTTAATTGATATAACGCACAACTTTGTGTGTTAAAAGGACTAAAAGTGTCAATGTGTGAAACTACGCCTTTGAGAGGCCTTTTAAACAAACCGGGAACTCCGCAACGCTCGGACGCACCCCCTAAGTATGCCTAAGATTTGCCATTAAAGGTTTTTGAAGTTTATATTTATATTACACATGAATATATAAAGTATTGGCCATTTATGCAAGATATGAAAGTTTAAAAATTCATATAAAAGAAACAGGGACCAAAACTGTCAAGGGGCCAAACCTGGTGAGCTGGGCCTTTCACTGGCGGGCCGCGAAGGCTGCTGGGCCGGCTTACACGGGCCGCGACCTAACAACAGCAGCAACCAGATTTCTTTTTTTTTTATGGTTTTTTGTTATTTCTTGTTTACCACTCCAAATTAAAACCATTTTTAACAAATCTGTGGACTTGTATACTGATTTTAAAACCTGAAATACACCTGTGATAATCCTATTGAATCCCAAAAACACTTGGCAAGATCATAGAAGTTCTTGAAAACTATAAATAGGTGAGGATTTTTACTTTCAAACTTGCACCTTTCCATTCTATCTTCCCCTATCTCAAACTTGGAAGTTCCTGAACTATTTGGGAGCATCCTTTGAGTTCCTTTCAGCCTTTAGGACCAATTGTAAGTGTCCTTTCATGACTAGTTCATTTTATTTGGCTTTTAAAGCCGAAAAGTCAAGCGTTTACGATAAACGCTTTGACTTTTAGTTAGACCGTAATCGGTCAAGACATTGTTCGCAACGAACATGGCTACGTGATCGTAATTAGGTAGGTGTTAAACCCTCAAAAGGGCACCTCCTAAGAATCACGTTTGCTTGGTCAATTGACGAGTCAACGCAATATTGTTTTAAAAAGTCAACGGGACAGTTTTTGAAATAATTGCGATATGTGTTTAGAAGTATTCTAAATTACGTTTTATCAGTTAAACAACTTGGTAATAGTTATTAGAACATGTGTAAACATGTTCGGCTCGTCAATTCCAGTTTTAGGGTCGGTTCGTAACCGAAAGTCGTGAAGTTTGACTTCTGCGTTGACTTTCGATTATGAACCAAATTAGATTAGTTTGTTACTGATTTTAGGTTCTGTTATGATCTTAATATAATGTAGCATAATCCTATAAGGTTATATTACACAATCATACTAGAAATCTGAGTTTTTGCACATGTTCCGTTAATATGCCGTACTTTGACTAATATGCCCTTTTTAGCAAAAATAAGGTTTTAGACACCAATAGGCTTTCAAACAACTTTGGTACTGATATGTTAACATGTTTAACATATTTCGATATTATGAACCTGATCATAAACTGAGTTTTCGTGAAATATCGTAATTTATGCTTTAAATTGACCAAAATGCCCTTTATGCGCGTAGATCGGTTTTAAGCATAATTTTTCATACTAAACTCATTGCCTACTGATGTAATATCATAATTAGGATAATTTGGGATGTTCATTCAGTTTACAAACTGAGTTTACGTATACGTTCTTGAATTACGTCCTTAAATGACGATAATGCCCTTTTTGCACCTAAAATGGTTTAAAAGCGTAATTTTCATGCAAAAACTTTTTACTACTGATATGTTATATTAATTAACATAAATGGGTCATATAGACCTGGTCATAACATCAGTTTCCCCTTAAACGTCGCACATATCGTCGTTTAACGATTTTAACGCCGTTTCGGCGCGTAGTATTGTTTCAAACCATAACTACCAATCAAGACTTGTTACCTACTGATTTCATAGATCATTTTAAATATTTTTATAGTAAGTATAGGGTATGAACTCAGATTCCCAAATTAGCCTTCAAAACTATGTGTGAAATTACCGAAATGCCCCTACGTAGCATAGTTTGGTTTTAAATTATAACACACACATATGTTTGATATCATATTGATATTATATCTTAAATAAAATGTTTTCAAATAATATTTATGATCGTAACATCAGATTGTACTCAAATTTCTTTTATACGTCGTAAAATAACCAAAACGCCCTTCTGAGGCATAGTTTGATTTTAAAACCTTAACGGGCATACAAGATGATATCCTACTGATATTATAACTTGTTTAGAGTATATTGGCATATGGAACTTGTTCATGACTTACCCAGTTAGTCGTTATCGCTTATACGCATACGGTTAGGCTTACGTAACTAGTTCACGTAAGTTTACCGAAACGAGTTAAACCTTATTCATTTTTACTTCAAAATCCAGAATGTATTTAGTTTACCCATATTATACAAGTCTTCATGCTTGTTGGATCTAAATTACATTCCATTCCGGTCATCGCTTAATCTAGCGTATCGTACCGTTCCTAATACTTTAAGTTAGCCGGTCTAGGTCTATGACCTAAATAAGTCCCGTTAGCATTCTAAATTGGTTATATATTACCATCATTACAGACTAGAGCCTCCCGGTAAAAGCTATCTGCATTTAATTAGATTGGATACGGCTGAGTTATATAAATCTTGCTGTAAATCGAGTAGTAGCTCAGGTAAATACTTTTAACTTATTTTCCCTTATACGAGCTTGGGATACTGTAAAATATTACCGCTTGGTCAGGTATGGAATCATTTAATCGGATTGTGATTAATAAATTACATAACCCGTTTTAATTTGCATTGTTTGATAACATAAACATTCGGGGGTTAGCATGACCGTGTCCTGGATATCCTCGGCTCATTTCATTAGTAAATGGCCACAACTTAAGCACGGGGTGTAGGCATACACCTGACAGTTGCGTATGTAAAAAGATATACCAACTTGTTGGGATAACTCCTTGTGGGTTGATATTAGTGTGTGTCTATTAATCATGTCTCGGCTTCTATCCCCGGCCCTGAACGTACGACAAACATGTAAATCTGTATACAATATTATTTTTATATAATTGTCCCAAGTTATAAAGAGATATTTTTGTGCCTTGTGCCCTTAAACAAATTTTCATAAACATTTTCAAATGAGTCGGTTAATTGTATTTACCAGTGTAAACTGACGTGTTTTCAAAAGACTAAGTGACAGGTACGACACGTAATAGGCTGGGAGCTGCTTGGTGTCAATAAAGGATCTTGCAAATCCTTAGGATACCCTAAAGTCTGCTAAACTTCATTTTGTACATTTTATAATGATCCGCCTGTGGATTTAACATTGCAAGCTCGTATGTAATTATCCTTTCGGTATTTTCAGACAATTGGGTTTGTAATAATATTTTATATTCCAAGACTTCCGCTGTGCTATTCTGTGTATGTTTGACTATGACGATACCAATCTTACGTCACGATACTCCCCACTGGGCTGAGCTGTAAATATCGGGGTGTAACAGGTGTGACAACTGGCACTTTTCCATGCATTTCGTACAATAATTAAACAGTAATATGTGCTTTAATAACTGTGCATGATTTAATTTACAAGACGAATGAAATTCTGATTACTGTTATATACATACAATGGCATTTCATGTTGCAAGACTTTTATCATTACTACATGCAACACAATATAGTTCTATTAATGCACATAGCAGAGTTGGCACAATTATCAGACAAACTAGAAGTACTGATGGGAGTTCAATACTTAGACATACATGATGTTAAGACACAAAAAGCCCCAGGACCAAGTGTTACACTAGTATAGTGTGTAGGAAAGTAGGGATTACAAAAATCCTTCCTAGTGATGACATAGGTACCGGAAAGTGCCAGAAACACAATTAAACTGCAAAATTCTGCAGAAAATAAACAAATTCAGCAAAAATTCAGCTTTTAACATCTAAATATAATGCAGAATTATGATATAATGGTCCAGAATACTTTCCTAAGTGTCGGGAATCAAAACTATCATAAAACATAACATAAAGCACATTAAACTGTGCAATTTAGCACCTTAACGAACAGTAACGAAACGAACAACCGGACACTACCCGAAACATCAAATTCTTACTAGAAGCATTGTTTAAGTGTTACAAAGCTAGTTATGGTCACCGAACATCATAACACATCCTATAAACATATAACACATATAACCCTAACTAGTATACTTGAAATCTAACTATAACACTTAACTTACCATTAGAATGTTACACTTTACCCCCCCCCCCCTTTGATGGCCGGTTAGGGGACATGGGTCCCATATAAGATTTCATTTAATTATTTTATTGAATATGCTTAGAATATTCTAAGCACAATATCTAAAAGATTATGCAAATTTTGGGTGATATTATAAAAAAAAATCTCAAGATCACTAGACTTCTCATTTCACCACTAAAGCTCACAAAATCCTTCTTCTCCCCTTCAAACCTACGGCCCAACACCCCCTCACTAACACTTCCATTTTCAATCCATTCTCAAGTAATCTAAGCATACATTAAGGAGTATCAAGCACATTTAAGAAGGGTGGAAGCATCGAAAGTTGAAGGACCTCTCATACAAGCTTTTAACCACCTCTTCTTCATCTTGTGACCATCCCTAGCCTTGAGCTAGTAGTAAGATCATCTACACTCCATTTTACATCTTATTTAGTTGGTTAAAAGATGGTATAAGTTGATAATCATAAAGAACACTATGAATCAAGAACATGAAACTTAAACATAAGCTTAAAAATCATAAGAAATCATGTTGTTAAGTGTTATTATGCTTCTTGATGATTGATTATTTGTGTTTATGATGTTAAACATCATATGATCTTGCTAGATGGTGATTAAAGACATAATCTAGCAAGATGAGAGGATGATTATGTTGTAGATCCAAGCAATCATCTTTATGTTAAGGCATGAACTTGAAGTGTAACATGTTTTCTTGAAAAATGATGATCTAAGTGTAATGTAGATCATATAAATGGATGATTTTAAGAATGATATTTCAAGAAACCAAGTTAAAAATACAAGATTTACATAAACTTGGTTCTTAAAGAAACTAACCACATTTTTAGTGGTTAATCAAGTCTGGAAATATATATTTAACAAGAAAAATTCAATAAGAAATATTTTTAGAAATTCACTTTACAAGTTGTGAAGATCTAAATTCTTAAAGAATGATATTTTTAAATAAATAACCACACTTTAAAGGTTAACTAAGCTTACTAAATACACTAGTAAGTTACTACATTTTTTTATAAATTTTCAAATTCATGAAGTAGGGATTAATGCTTGATTTATGGCACTTGGTAAGTATTGTTTGGATTATTGTTGATTGTGATGATTTATAAAAGAAAATGATATGCTTAGAAAGCATGGAAATCTCCATTTTTAAGGGGAAACTATGGCAAAATTTTTCTAAAAAAATTAAACACTTAGAAAAATATTTATAAACAAGTGATTACAAGTGTATTTTAACCATGGTTTTTCATATAAAATTTGCCATAATTTTGTTGCAAAAATTACAAATATTGGAGGTTGGTTTTTGATAATAAAAGTGACTAAATAAGTATTTAGGAAAATATATATTTAGATGTCATCATGTGTGATTACTTGTATATTATGTGTATTAGTTATATTATTTTAAGACTTGAAATAATATAACTCACCAAAATACCAAAAATTACAACACAAAATATTACCAAAATTCCAAGAAATGAATGTATAATTCATGCCTAAAATTGGAAGAAACCGAACAAGGAATATAACTTACAAAAATATTCCAGAATTAAATTCATGAGTATATTTTGGTAAATGGTATTTTGGAAACCAAGGAAACGAAAATATGATTTTTATAAATATTACAAAAATATATCATATTTTTGACAAGAAGAAAATATAATATTTTGAGTAAGGAAGAGTATATGTTTTCTTAAACAATTAGAAAATATAATATTTTTGGAAAAAATATATATTTTCTTAACAAATTTGGAATATATTATTTTTGGGGTGAAAAATGGATTTATAAATATTTTCTAAGTAAATCTTGAAAATATGATATTTTTGAGATTTATATTAAAAATATAAATATTTTTGCCAAGGAAGAAATATAAGTAAATTTCTATACAAGTTTCTTAAAATATTTATATATATTTTAAGAATACCAATTGGTGATTTTTATTGGTTAAAAATAATATTCCGGAAAGTACAAATACAAAATTAAGTATATGAATACTTAATAAATACAGTGAAATATGTATTCTTGTACGTATACATACACACCGGAATACGCCACAAATACTTGGCAAATACACAAGTCTAATATACACCAGTATGACTATACCCATCCTTGGGAGAACACATACGCATAACCGCATGATATACCAAGTTAAAATATGTTATTTTAACTAATATTCCAAAATTTAATAAATATAATTTAAGTTAAAATATTTATTATTTTAAAAAATAGTTATATAATTTGGAATATTATAATATACGTCAATGATGTAACTCAGAATACACCAAGATTTCCAAAACAAGTCATAATGAACAACTAAGACAAAGAGTCGTGACACGACCTAAGCGTCTAATAAAACATGGCACATGTGTAGGTAGTTGTACGACTCATAGGAGGACCTTGAGCATACGAGATAGCAGGACGCAAACTTGTGAGTTCATGTCCCCCTTTTCTCTTAACTGTTTCTGGTTTTATAAGTCTCGGGAGTGGAATACATGTTACGAATGTTTAAATGGTATGATTTGGCTGTGAAATGAACTATTAGATCATGTGAGCATAGATTGAATTTGAAATGCCATTAACTCTCATAAGAAATATGGACAAAGGTTAGATTTAATGGGTACGGCCGAGCCCCACTCATGGTCCTTATGTGACCACTTTGGGTTCTTTGGTGTCACAGTCGAGGTGATTCGACAACGGTCAAGGGTGATTTGACACAGTCAAGGTGATTTGATACGGTCAAGGGAATTTGACACAATCAAGGTGAATTTGACACAGTCGAGGGGAATTCGACACAGTCGAAGGGAGTCGACGAAGGTATAAGCCTACTCATATTGAGTGCTCCCTATGTCTTCACATACATTAATTTCCTTGCAAAACATTAATTTGATCTGTTCATAGATGCTTTTCATACCTGTTTTCAAAGGAGTCTCTCAAACGTTTGCAAGTTTATCAGTATTTATACAAAACGCATGAACTCACTCAACTTTTGTTGGTGTTTTCAAAATTACATGTATTTTAGGAAACAAGTTGGATCTTGGGCGCTGGTGTTGTTTCGGGATATGAATAACAAGTTTAGATGTCATCCACTTATGTTGGTTTGTATTAGAGGTTGTGTCGTTTGAAACTTAATTGACTGGTGTTTGTAATATTTTAAACTTTATGAATGGATGAACATCATTTTGATCATATAGTTGTTTATTATAATTGAATGTAATGGTATTGAACAAGTCACACATTATACGCTTCCGCAAAAGTCAGGGTGTGACATTTTGGTGTCAGAGCTTCGATTGTAGTGAACTAGGATTCCTTCTTGATTCTAGACTACAATCACTAGGACTCTCTCACAAAAACATTTTCACAAAAAGGTTTTTCATTGCATTTGTGAATGCGCCAAGATCCATGAGTCAAACATTTTTCAAAGAAAAGACAAGGCAAGGACATTAGTAGGGAGGAGAATACCCCAAATTAAAGTGCCAATTAAGGCATAGTCTACGTAAGATAGACTTGTCAAAGACAAAATGACCCCCCCCCCCGAAAGGACAAACGAGAGTTATATGTGACATGATGCATCTATTTGCCTGGTTATGCTAAGTAACATATTTATTTATTGATATATATATACGTATAAGTGTACGGAATAATTATTGTCGTGAACGAGATACCTTCGACTCTGAATCCTATTATTGTTCTTAACTCGCACGATGAGACTATCGACCTCGCATTTATTGGAAGCTCATGACTGGAGTGATTACCCAACGAGATCCTGAGCTTGTTTCCGTAGAAGATGGCTGTTCTTCCCTCTTGAATGTGAAGGTGCCTGACTACGGTAGTGACGGCGAGGCGGAGGAGGCAACCTTGGACAACACCCTCATCCGTGGGATGAGGTCCCTGTGGCTTTTGCGAAACAAGATTGACGACACACTTGACCAGACAAGGAAGATGAAGTACTCCTCTTAAAGGTGCCCCTCCAACTACTAGGAATTCTCCTTATTCCTATTACGTTTAATCATCGTGCATATTCGCGCGTAACAATGACGTATGTTAGCGTGTGGACCACCGCAATGGTCCTTGCTATGTTGGAGGTATAAGGACAGTAGTGTCCCTTCTGTGGTCGATCATCTGCTTGTAACGAGGGAAAGTTGGGGTGACCGTGCAAGACAGTTTATTATTACGGGGGCCCACGTAATAACAACTTGTAGTGCATGGAAATCCTGGTGAACTCTGCGGGTCAGGCTAATGACCACCACCCATCCAAATTTCTAAGTTTTCACACCTTCATCTAGTAGAACAATACCTAGACAATTGCTATAGCACTTTACAAAGTAGCAAACCTGTCTTTACCTACTTCGTGTCTGACACTTCTACCCGTACGAGTCGTTTGGGAACCGATATCTAAGCAAGTGAAGATGGATAACAGTCGGAAAGGATTTAGTGACGTTACACTCTCTATCACCCCTATATGTACAACCCCTATCTCTTGGGAAGTATACCCGTCTTTGTGAAGATAAAGACCTAAGAAAACCAATGTAGAAGGAAAATAACTACTACTTTCATACTATGAAACTTGTATGACCGAGGTGATGTAACCTCGAGTTCATTTTGTTTTCCCCGTTACAAACAATAAGTCAAGTTGTCAAGCCTATATGAAAGCTCAGTAGTTGTTTCCTTACTTATACATTGTTGATTATATATGCATGTGATATTGGGTGATTACATGTTTGCTTGTGGTAATATGTACCTCATAGGCAATTATGGAATGTTGTCTAACCTACCCCATACCTTTTGACAGAAGAAAATGCCACCAAGACGTGACACGGACACCATTACGTTAACTAAGGCCGAACTCAATGAGTGCATTTCCCAAGCTATAGCGCAGCATGAAGCCCTCCGCTCTGAACACAGCGGTGGCACTACCGGAGATAACCCTCCAATTGGCTGCACCTATAAACAGTTCCTGGACTGCAAGCTATTGAATTTTGATGGCATAGGAGGTGCCGTTGCTTTTGTTCGTTGGGCAGAAAGGACTGACTTCATTCTGAGAATGAGTAAATCTTCGCCCGAGCACAGAGTTACCTATGTCTCAGGGTTGTTTTTGGATGGCGCACTCTACTGGTGGAACCTTCAGGTTCAGACCATTGGTGAAGCTACTGCTTATCCACTGAGCTGGGGAATTGATGCGGAAGAAATACTGTTCTTGGGCCGAAATCCAGAAGCTTGAGACTGAGTTCTGGAATTTGAAAATGGATGGGCCGAAGATTTCTGAGTACGTCCAACGCTTTCACGACTTGTCTAGGGTTGTTCCCTACTTAGTTGAGCCGGAATTCAAGAGGATTGAACAATTCATTTGGGGACTTGCACCTCAAATCCTAAGCATGGTTACTGCCTCAAAGCCTCCAACCATCACAGAGGCTATCAATTTGAGTGTTGCACTTACTGAAGAAGCTTTTTGTATGGTGAAGTTTCCTGGATCTGAGACAAACAAGAAGGAAACTCATGGGGAGTCTTCGGGCAATAACAAAAGAAAGTCTTTGAACCTAAAGATAGGCACCCAAGTCAGTTACAAGAGCTCTAAAGCAAACAAAAGAAGGGAAGTGGACCCACCTCGTGGCATGAAAGCTTATGGAGCCACTATTAAGGCCGGTGGTAAATTTTATTTAGGGACTAAGACGAGATGCGAGGAATGCAAGTTTCACCATGAAGGTCGATGTCTGAGGCCTAAGTGTGATAGGTGTGGAAAAGAAGGGCACAACAAGGATGCCTGTTGGACAAAGTATCCCAAACAAGGAGGAAATGATTATGGCAACCAAGACGAAAACAATAATGGTATAGTTCCAGGTTACTTCAAATGTGGGGACGTGGGGAACTTTAGGAAAGATTGCCCTAGGATGAACCACGCGAGGAAGGGTCTTCATGATCGGAGCTCGTGAAGCACGCCAGGATCCAAATGCGATTATGGGTACGTTCCCTATTAACCAACTCTATGCATCCATTTTTGATTGATACTGGCACTGACTTTAACCTTGTATCCTTAGAACTTAAGAAACTACCTGGCCTAGCTTCGAGTAGAATAGACGTCCCGTATTCTTTAGAATTGGTGAATGGAAGGTTAGTTAAGCAAAGGAGATGATTAAGGATTGTATTTTGGAACTTAGAGGGAGGGAACCTCCTATTACCGTTGACTTGGGAAGTCACGATATTGTAGTCAGCATGGATTGGATATCCAAGTATAGAGCTAAAGTTGTTCGTCATAAGGAAAATCATTCGCATCCCTCTTATGAATGATGAGACACTTATAGTACACAACCTTCTTGCAATAGGTGCGAGGGCACTAGGCCCTGAAAGGCGGTGGATTTACGACACCTCACATTGGCCATAGAGACACAGAAGCGCCTCCGAATGGGCTGCATGACCTTCCTTACTCATGTTGCCGATAAGGAGATCAAGGAGCTGGAGCTAGAAGACAACCCCGTTGTGAAGAAATTTCCAGAAGCCCTTCCCGAAGACTTGGATGGGTTACCTCCACAGCGACAAGAGGTGTTAAGATAAACTTAGTGCCGGGAGCGGCACCCGTGGCGAATGGTGCCTTACCGACTAGCTCTGTCCGAGATACAGGAGCCTCCGATGCAACTGCAAGATCTGCTAGGCAGAAGAAATCTACTAGGCCGAGCTTCTCACTGTGGGAAGCCCTCGGTGTTATTCGTTAGGAAGTAGGACGACAGTTTTTACACGCGTACACAGCCTAATTTGAGAGGAACTCAGAAGAATTAATGTGGAAAAAGGTATTACGCATAGGTTACAGGGAGATAGACAACTAACCATCAAGAATCGGTACCCCTTACCGAGAATCGATGACTTGTCGACCAACTGCAAGGTCCCAGCTACTATTCCAAGGTGGGCTTAAGGAAAGGGTATCACTAGTTGAGGATACGAGAAGAAAGTATCCATAAAACGACCTTTAGGACTCGCTTTGAGCATTACGAGTTCCTTGTCATGCCGTTTGGCTTAAAACATGCACCGGCAATATTCATGGACCTCATGAATCGGGTGTGTAACCCGTACCTGGATAAGATCGTGATTATATTTATTGATTACATTCTTATATTCTCAAAGACCAAGGAAGGTCATGAGAAACATCTGCAATTTATCTTGTGACTCTTAGAGAAAGAACAGTTGTGTGTTAGGATGTCGAAGTGCGAACCTGGGATTCACGAGGCAAGATTCTTAGGACACGTGGTGAATAAGAATGAGATTCAGGTCGACCCTACAATCAAGAACTAAGGAGTCCCTAAGACACAACTAAGGATTGTTGGGGATTGTAGGCTGTATCAGACGAATCCTAGGAAACTTTTCAAGGACTGCTCAACCGCTAGCAACCCTAACCCAGTCGATACCTATCGTGTCTTCACCTGACAGTACCAATAGAATTGCGGTTCTTGTGACGCTTCTCGACAAGGTCTCGACTGCGTGTTGGTGCAACGAGACCAAGTCATCGCATACACGTCGCGTCGATTAAGGGATCATAAGAAGAGACCTTGAACTAGGTATGGTGAATTGCGTGTTGAAGATTTGGCATCATTACTTGTATGGAAAACGCTGCACGATCTTTACTGATCACAAGGGTTTGCAGCACATCTTTGATCGGAAGGACTTAAACGTAAGATAACGAAGATGGATTGAGTTACTGAATGATTATGATTGTGAGATTAAGTATCACCTGGACAAGGAAAGCATTGTAACAGACGCCTTGAGCCGCAAGGATCACGCAAAGCCTCTAAGGGTGCGAGCCTTAGAAATGACTGTACAGACAAATTCCGCTACTCGGATTCGTGAAGCTGAGCAAGAGGCGCTCAAGCCAGAGAACCTACAAGCTGAAGCGTTACTTAAAAATGAAGTGCAATTATTGCCTTAGGTAAACGGAACGTTATACTTCATGGGACGACTTGGGGTTCCGTTTTGCGACAATTTACGTACGCTTGATTTGGGATAAGGCTCATAGGTCAAGGTACTCGATCCATTCTGGATCCGACAAGATGTACCAAGACTTGAAGGATTAGTATGGATGGCCCAAGATGGAAGTTGATATAGCTACATAAGTGGGTAACTGCCTTACTTGTGTCGAAGTTAAGACAAAATACCAGGAACCATCAGTGCTGCTGCAACAGCCTGAGATTCCCATGTGGAAGTGGGAACAAACCTTAGATACATTCGATAAGTGGGTAACTGCCTTACTTGTTCAGATACGTGGATGTATCAAGTCAACACGTAGTATACAGAAAGCGTGGGAGGTTGGACCCACGGTATATTAAACCGTTCGAGATCCTGGAAAGGATTGGGACCATTGCTCACAACCTGAAACTTCCAGAAGAACTTACCAGTGATCACGACACGTTTCACGTGTCTAGTCTTTAGAAGAGCCTGACTCAAGAAACAGTCGTTATTCCTATAAACAGGATTCACGTCAACGACAAACTCCAATTTATTAAAGAACCTGTTAAGGTTGCACACTAGAAGTCCACAAAACACGGAGAAGTCGTAATTGATTTGTTAGAGTTCGTTGGAATTCATATCATGGCCCAGAGTTTATTTGGGAACATGAAGACCAAATTAAGCCTAAGTGACCACATTTGATTCACAACTCCCCTGCGACCGATGGCATAGCTTGAATTTCGGGACGAAATTCTTTTAACGGGGGGAGAATGTGACAACTGGCACTTTTCCATGCATTTCGTACAATAATTAAACAATAATCTGTGCTTTAATAACTGTGCATGATTTAGTTTACAAGACGAATGAAATTCTGATTACTGTTATATACATACAATGGCATTTCATGTTGTAAGATTTTTATCATTACTACATGCAACACAATATAGTTCTATTAATGCACAGAGCAGAGTTGGCACAGTTATTAGACAAACTAGAAGTACTGACGGGAGTTCAGTACTTAGACAGACATGATGTTAAGACACAAAATAAGCCCTAGGACCAAGTGTTACACTAGTATATTGTGTAGGAAAGTAGGGATTACAAAACTGCCTTCCTAGTGATGACATAGGTACCGGAAAGTGCCAGAAACACACTAAAACTGCAAAATTCTGCAGAAAATAAACAAATTCAGCATAAATTCAACTTTTAACATGTAAATATAATGCAGAATTATGATATAATGGTCCAGAATACTTTCCTAATTGTCGGGAATCAAAACTGTCATAAAACATAACATAAAGCACACTAAACTGCGCAATTTAGCACTTTAACTAACAGTAACGAAACGAACAACCGGACACTACCCGAAACATCAAATTCTTACTAGAAGCATTGTTTTAGTGTTACAAAGCTAGTTATGGTCACCGAATATCATAACACATCCTATAAACATATAACACATATAACCCTAACTAGTATACTTGAAATCTAACTATAACACTTAACTTACCATTAGAATTTTACACTTTACCCCCCCTCCTTTTGATGGCCGGTTAGGGGACATGGGTCCCACATAAGATTTCTTTTAATTATTTTATTGAATATGCTTAGAATATTCTAAGCACAATATCTAAAAGATTATGCAAATGTTGGGTGATATTATAAAAAAAAAATCTCAAGATCACTAGACTTCTCATTTCACCATTCAAGCTCACAAAATTGTAAGACCCTAACACGCTTTAACTGAAAAGACGCAGTGGAAATACGTGCCATAAAATTTCTTTCATTACAAACGTCTTGACTTACTTGAAAGTTCATTTTAATATGAATCTTTTACAAAAATAAGGTATAACTCATGTTTACTAAAGTACATACTCAATTATCCCCGTACAATCTACTTTGTGACCCGATCTTCGATCTCTATTCCTCGTGATAACCGCCTGCGATTCGTACAACCTGCACTCACCACATACATTCATAACATTAGTATACAATACATAAACATGATTCAATCTCGTACACTTCCCATTTCGTTATCTTTCTAACTTTAAGCATTTCATCTGCGTATCCATGTCCTGGTGAGGCTTCAATAATGTACCTGCATTACCTTTCATTCTCAAGGCACACTATTAATAACGTATTACTCAACGTATCTAAATCACGTGTACATACATTCTTACATGCATACATACACATCTGCATACGTACATGCCTTCCTATATCTCTACAAACATGCATACACTCATACGTACCTTCATATATACCAAACACACATCTACATACGCACATACATTACTACGTCTCTACATACGTACATATACACATACGTATCTTAACATATACATAAATGCATATCTACATACGTACATACACTCATACGTACACGTTCAAGATCTTACATATCTCTTATATATCCATACATTAATTACATGGTACTTAGACTTAAATTTATAGCCCATAAACGTCAAAGGAATGATCAAAATTATGTTTGGGAGGCCCGTCGTGGTCCACGGATAACAAACCGAAGCCAACTATACCCAAATCAACTTAGATAGCAAATTTCAGGTATTTGAACATGGGGAGGCCGTCGGCGACGGCCCTTTCAAATGCCCGTAGCCCAAAACTTCCGTAGACAGTCAAATAACCCGTCAGCCAAAAACTGACTTTCTAGAGCCCGTCGGCGACGCCCCCATACCCGTCGGCGACGCCCTCTAGATTTTGCATTTTTCTGCAGTTCTGTTTCGCCGTCCGTACGCACTAAAACGCGCATAACTTTTGAACCGTTTACCCGTTTAACCTCCCTTTTCTTCCTACATGCTTGTAAATTCACATTCTATCATATGAACTTGAAATCCAACATCCGGTTTAAGGAAAATATTCACTTAAAGCTCTCGGCTTTATATACCCGCTTTCACTTATTCGACCCGTTCATGTTTTCATCAAACATCTCATTCCTTTTAGCCCAAAACTTACAAGAACCTTATAACCATAATACTTTTACGTTATCCGGAGTTTCGTACTTGTGGTTTACGCACCCGATACCCGGTATGCGTTAAACTCATTCATTATTACGTAATTGAACATTAGATAGTACAATTTCCATCTATGAAATTGTTTATTCATTTACTCGTACTTTCCTACCGAACCTCTTGCCCATTAACCCGCATCACCGTTACTCGGTTAGCATGCTTACGTACAATTTTATCCATTACCCGGTTATCATGCCGTCGTCATTACTTATGCAACCATTCCGTATTACAATAAATCATTATTTTGACCTGTATGGTCTACTCAACGAAAATCCTCACTTATATATAATCAAACCTTATTAGACTTCAATTATCATGCATAAATAACTAGTACACAACTTTGCTTAAATAAACTAAGAAGTGATTCCGGAAATCACTTACCTTATACGTCCATCCTCGTATCTGCTTCCTTGCTTCTTCTTGACCCGTTAACACCTCGTGCTTGAGCCCGTCTCGACGTGATTCCTTTACTTCCATTTCATCAAAATCACGCCCTTATTAGCATACTCATTTGTACATGTTAACTATCATATAAATCGCATTTTTCACACTAAACTTTCATTAGTCATTTCTAACAAACATAACTCATATAATCATGTCCATATCCGTTTAAGCTCATGTAATTCATCATGTCAGTACATTTAACACATATTGCTATAACATGTACCATACTACTTCCTATAGTCCTACCTTTACGACAACGAGTCAAATCATGTTTCTTATACTTAGTTGACTTTCAAGAGTCAACTATTAACCATATTTAACTATCGACTTATCACCATATACTCGTAACATCATAATCGACTCTACGGACGACACTAGATACATTTTATCATATGATTGGTGTGCGTACCACCTCTTAAGCATAACGTACAACTAATTCATGCATAAATTCTTCTAAACTCATACATAACCCATCAAATCCTACTACTAATCATCATGTATCATTCCCAAATAAACATCAAACATATCATCATCATATTTCTCCTAATTCATCTAACAAGAATTCATCATTCCCACATAATACATCAATCTTTCAACAAGACTTGGACATAGGTGATGATTCTAGTCATCATCTTCACCCTAACTAACCGGTTTCACCCCTAATCATCAAATTAACACAAACCATACGTAACCCATGTTCTATACGATGATTCTAACCCTTGTACATGATCAATTTCATATTAACTCACGGATTTGAACATAACCCACTTCACACATGATCACCAATCCTAGATTTAAGACATACCTTATGATCCCCTCGTGAAGGTGATCATTAATCCGTATTCCTTCTTGAATTTGAGCTTCGATTCACCCTTCAATTTGGTGATTTAGTTGAGTTTAGGGTTAGAGCTCTTTGGAGCTCCTGAGCGTTCGTGAACACATACGAAGTGTGTGTTTGTGTGTGTTGAACTTTCATTTTAATAACTCAACTTCTATCTTGTTCCATTTAACCCCTCATGTTTGCCACTTAACATAACGTGCACTACTTCCATCTTTTAATAATTTTTACCATACATTTAACTAGGTTAAATAGCCTAGTTATTTATTTCATGACGTGTCATATAGGAACACACGGCAAATATAAACATTCGGATTTTGGGGCGTTACAAGTCTACCCACCTTAAATAAGGTTTCGTCCCCGAAACCTTTCTCACTTTCATTTAACACTAATTAACTCTTCTTTACGTCCCATCAACACGACCGCTAGCCCATCTCAATGACGATCCTTTATTTTCAAGAACCCATCCCAGAGTTCTTATTAGTGTCACTTTCACTAAATAGCACTTGCTTTTAATGCACTTCGTAGCTAGCCGTTCATTCATCATTTTGTTTGCTTGAAGCAATTCCAACTTCCCATTACTAACATTCCTTTATATTTATTTCAACATTCCTAATGTTTTCATCGACTATACGATCTTACTTCGTAATTTGTGCATACTCATATATGCTTAACTCTAACTAGTACATCATAGTAATAGGTAACTATATATTCTCGATTCATAAACTATTCAAACAATTGACTTTTTTTTCCTAACAACTCCATACTTTCTTTATCATACTTTCACATATCGTTTTCATTTTCATTTTCATGTCCTTGACCTGTCAATAACGGGTCAATACACATACTCCTTCAACTTGTAATATGATCCGTTCTTAACGGATCTAATATCTCCATCTCATCTCTTTAAAATTACATTCTCTACATGCTCTGTATAACATTTAACTTTTGTTTTCTTAACACAACAAAACTACTATTTCATAGTCACACCTACGTGCTTAACTCTAACGTTAACCTTATTCTACGTTTTCTACAGTTACTTGTACCTTGCATACCTTTACGTTACCTTTAAATCATTTCATTCATTTCACATTACTATTGCTTTCACTTCATGCATTACTTAATTTACATATTTAAATGTGTCATACTAGTTCATATCTATCCAACATGAGTTAAACATCTTACTAACCTCTTTTTCATTTCCCAAACCAACGACCCGCAACCTAGATCGATCATCTTCTCCTCGAGTACTAGCCATAACAGGCCAGGTTTCATTCATCCGTGTAATGAGCTTCCGCTCGTGCACATACTTTCACCAATGCGATTGGTTTCATCACATCAATAGTTCTAACATTATCATCAACAACATCGGCGGTTAGCACATTTTCATTCAAACATTCATCATACTAGGTGATTACCCACCTATAACTCTTCTACAATTTCCTACGTACATGCTATAACATATCACACATTTTATTTCTTACATGTAATCCTTTCATTCTATTAATCATTTCACCAACTGAAGTACACGCTCGCACTTCCTTCCATTTATGCTTACTTGCAAAGACCTTATTACATGGTTTCAGTATTTCTTACCAAACTTACCCTTCCAGCCCGTACTCAAGTTATTGTCCGGGTCATAGCCCGTCATCATTCTGACTTCCAAGAGTCGATCACTAACACATCTAACACGTAACTTATACAAAACTTCTTTCTTTCATTTTAAAACTTAGGTTTGTGTGCCCATTACGATCATTCTTTTGTTCATTTACTTTACATTTACTCATAGGACTCGTTTGACATAACTACGGTCAACTATTGACACAATTCTGATGTGGGTAAATTTTATTCTTTATATGTTTTAAATCCGTTCTGCGGATTCAAATGTAACATCCATACCTTTTTATTACTTCTATATTTTGAATCCGTCTAGCGGTTTCTAACCTACCATTCATACCTTTTCTTCCTTCTATGGTTTGAATCCGTCTTGCAGATTCAAACATATCATTCCTGCATTTCATTCCTTGAATCCGTCTTGCGGATTCAAACATTCCATTCATGCCTTTCATTCCTTGAATCCGTCTCGTGGATTCAAACATTCCATTGATATCTTTCATTCCTTGAATCCGTCTTATGGATTCAAACACTTTATTCATATTTTGTTGATCCGTACTTAATTACGGATTCAACATTCTTCATTCTTATCAGGCATACTTTTCATTCTTACATAGTGCTCTCGATTTCTCGAGAGTCTTACTTCCCATTTCACCCGCACGCCCACCCGCTACCCAACTCTACCGAACATACCTGTGACAATTATCACAATCTCACAAACGTCATATGTTTCTCGTGCACTGGCCAGGTACCCAATCCACATACTAGTTTCGTGCCTTTGTGATAATTGTCACCTTATGTCCGAAGACTTAGGTTTCGGCGCGTGTATCACTTTCAGTACTTCATTACTATACTATCATTGTCCTTCATTTAGAATTTTCCTTCCCTTAATGAGTTTTACCATTACATATACCCACATATTGAATTTACGTACCTGGATTCAAATTTGTCTTATTACCTCTTTGCCTGCCTTAGGATTCATCCTAGACTGCATTCACAGATCATCCTCTTCAAAAAAAATCATGCTTACCTTACACATAACAAGCTGTTAGTTTCCTTTGTATATACATACCTTTTATGCATAATTACATTTACTTCTACTTTTAGATCTTGACCGAGTCTTAGATTGTACGGGTTTCTTATCATAAGAGCACATAGGTCTGAGTTCAAGTACTTACCTTATCGTACTTGATTTCCCTCAAACCAGGGCTCTGATACCAACTTATAAGACCCTAACACGCTTTAACTGAAAAGACGCAGCGGAAATACATGCCATAAAATTTCTTTCATTACAAACGTCTTGACTTACTTGAAAGTTCGTTTTAATATGAATCTTTTACAAAAATAAGGTATAACTCATGTTTACTAAAGTACATACTCAATTATCCCCGTACAATCTACTTTGTGACCCGATCTTCGATCTCTATTCCCCGTGATAACCGCCGGCGATTCGTACAACCTGCACTCACCACATACATTCATAACATTAGTATACAATACATAAACAAGATTCAATCTCGCACACTTCCCATTTCGTTATCTTTCTAACTTTAAGCATTTCATCTGCGTATCCATGTCCTGGTGAGGCTTCAATAATGTACCTGCATTACCTTTCATTCTCAAGGCACACTATTAATAACGTATTACTCAACGTATCTAAATCACGCGTACATACATTCTTACATGCATACATACACATCTACATACGTACATGCCTTCCTATATCTCTACAAACATGCATACACTCATACGTACCTTCATATATACCAAACACACATCACATACGCACATACATTACTACGTCTCTACATACGTACATATACACATACGTATCTTCACATATACATAAACGCATATCTACATACGTACATACACTCATACGTACACGTTCAAGATCTTACATATCTCTTATATATCCATACATTAATTACATGGTACTTAGACTTAAATTTATAGCCCATAAACGTCAAAGGAATGATCAAAATCATGTTTGGGAGGCCCGTCGTGGTCCACGGATAACAAACCGAAGCCAACTATACCCAAATCAACTTAGATAGCAAATTTCAGGTATTTGAACATGGGGAGGCCGTCGGCGACGGCCCTTGCAAATGCCCGTAGCCCAAAACTTCCGTAGACAGTCAAATAACCCGTCAGCCAAAAACTGACTTTCCAGAGCCCGTCGGCGACTCCCCCATACCCGTCGGCGACGCCCTCTAGATTTTGCATTTTTCTGCAGTTCCGTTTCGTCGTCCGTACGCACTAAAACGCGCATAACTTTTGAACCGTTTACCCGTTTAACCTCCCGTTTCTTCCTACATGCTTGTAAATTCACATTCTATCATATGAACTTGAAATCCAACATCCGGTTTAAGGAAAATATTCACTTAAAGCTCTCGGTTTAATATACGCGCTTTCACTTATTCGACCCGTTCATGTTTTCATCAAACATATCATTCCTTTTAGCCCAAAACTTACATGAACCTTATAACCATAATACTTTTACGTTATCCGGAGTTTCGTACTTGTTGTTTACGCACCCGATACCTGGTATGTGTTAAACTCATTCATTATTACGTAATTGAACATTAGATAGTACAATTTCCATCTATGAAATTGTTTATTCATTTACTCGTAATTTCCTACCGAACCTCTTGCCCATTAACCCGCATCATCGTTACTCGGTTAGCATGCTTACGTACAATTTTATCCATTACCCGGTTATCATACCGTCGTCATTACTTATGCAACCATTCCGTATTACAATAAATCATTATTTTGACCCGTATGGTCTACTCAACGAAAATCCTCACTTATATATAATCAAACCTTATTAGACTTCAATTATCATGCATAAATAACTAGTACACAACTTTGCTTAAATAAACTAAGAAGTGATTCCGGAAATCACTTACCTTATGCGTCCATCCTCGTATCCGCTTCCTTGCTTCTTCTTGACCCGTTAACACCTCGTGCTTGAGCCCGTCTCGACGTGATTCCTTTACTTCCATTTCATCAAAATCACGCCCTTATTAGCATACTCATTTGTATATGTTAACTATCATATAAATCGCATATTTCACACTAAACTTTCATTAGTCATTTCTAACAAACATAACTCATATAGTCATGTCCATATCCGTTTAAGCTCATGAAATTCATCATGTCAGTACATTTAACACGCATTGCTATAACATGTACCATACTACTTCCTATAGTCCTACCTTTACGACAACGAGTCAAATCATGTTTCTTATACTTAGTTGACTTTCAAGAGTCAACTATTAACCATATTTAACTATCGACTTATCACCATATACTCGTAACATCATAATCGACTCTACGGACGACACTAGATACATTTTATCATACGATTGGTGTGCGTACCACCTCTTAAGCATAACGTACAACTAATTCATGCACAAATTCTTCTAAACTCATACATAACCCATCAAATCCTACTATTAATCATCATGTATCATTCCCAAATAAACATCAAACATATCATCATCATATTTCTCCTAATTCATCTAACAAGAATTCATCATTCTCACATAATACATCAATCTTTCAACAAGACTTGGACATAGGTGATGATTCTAGTCATCATCTTCACCCTAACTAACGGGTTTCACCCCTAATCATCAAATTAACACAAACCATACGTAACCCATGTTCTATACGATGATTCTAACCCTTGTACATGATCAATTTCATATTAACTCACGGATTTGAACATAACCCACTTCACACATGATCACCAATCCTAGATTTAAGACATACCTTATGATCCCCTCGTGAAGGTGATCATTAATCCGTGTTCCTTCTTGAATTTGAGCTTCGATTCACCCTTCAATTTGGTGATTTAGTTGAGTTTAGGGTTAGAGCTCTTTGGAGCTCCTGAACGTTCGTGAACACATACGAAGTGTGTGTTTATGTGTGTTGAACTTTCATTTTAATAACTCAACTTCTATCTTGTTCCATTTAACCCCTCATGTTTGCCACTTAACATAACGTGCACTACTTCCATCTTTTAATAATTTTTACCATACATTTAACTAGGTTAAATAGCCTAGTTATTTATTTCATGACGTGTCATATAGGAACACACGGCAAATATAAACATTCGGATTTTGGGGCGTTACAAAAATCCTTCTTCTCCCCTTCAAACCTACGGCCCAACACCCCCTCACTAACACTTCCATTTTCAATCCATTCTCAAGTAATATAAGCATACATTAAGGTGTATCAAGCACATTTAAGAAGGGTGGAAGCATCGAAACTTGAAGGACCTCTCATACAAGCTTTTAACCACTTCTTCTTCATCTTGTGATCATCCCTAGCCTTGAGATAGTAGTAAGATCATCTACACTCCGTTTTACATCTTATTTAGTTGGTTAAAAGATGGTATAAGTTGATAATCATGAAGAACACTATGAATCAAGAACATGAAACTTAAACATAAGCTTAAAAATCATAAGAAATCATGTTGTTAAGTGTTATTATGCTTCTTGATGATTGATTATTTGTGTTTATGATGTTAAACGTCATTTGATCTTGCTAGATGGTGATTAAAGACATAATCTAGCAAGATGAGAGGATGATTATGTTGTAGATCCAAGTAATCATCTTTATGTTAAGGCATGAACTTGAAGTGTAACATGTTTTCTTGAAAAATGATGATCTAAGTGTAATGTAGATTATATAAATGGATGATTTTAAGAATGATTTTTCAAGAAACCAAGTTAAGAATATAAGATTTACATAAATTTGGTTCTTAAAGAAACTAACCACATTTTTAGTGGTTAATCAAGTGTAGAAATATATATTTAACAAGAAAAATTCAAGAAAAAATATTTTTAGAAATTCACTATACAAGTTGTGAAGATCTAAATTCTTCAAGAATGATATTTTTAAATAAATAACCACACTTTAAAGGTTAACTAAGCTTACTAAATACACTAGTAAGTTACTACAATTTTTTATAAATTTTCAAGTTCATGAAATAGTGATTAATGCTTGATTTATGGCACTTGGTAAGTATTGTTTGGATTATTGTTGATTGTGATGATTTATAAAAGAAAATGATATGCTTTGAAAGCATGGAAACCTCAATTTTTAAGGGAAACTATGGCAAATTTTTTCTTAAAAAATTAAACACTTAGAAAAATATTTTTAAACAAGTGATTACAAGTGTATTTTAACCATGGTTTTTCATATAAAATTTACCATAATTTTGTTACAAAAATTACAAATATTGGAGGTTGGAAGAAACCGAACAAGGAATAAACTTACAAAAATATTCTAGAATTAAATTCATGAGTATATTTTGGTAAATGGTATTTTGGAAACCAAGGAAACGAAAATATGATTTTTATAAATATTACAAAAATATATCATATTTTGGACAAGAAGAAAATATAATATTTTGAGTAAGGAAGAGTATATGTTTTCTTGAACAATTAGAAAATATAATATTTTTGGAGAAAATATATATTTTCTTAACAAATTTGGTATATATTATTTTTGGGGTGAAAAATGGATTTATAAATATTTTTTAAGTAAATCTTGAAAATATGATATTTTTGAGATTTATTTTAAAAATATAAATATTTTTGCCAAGGAAGAAATATAAGTAATTTTCTATACAAGTATCTTAAAATATATATATATATATTTTAAGAATACCAATTGGTGATTTTTATTGGTTAAAAACAATATTCCGGAAAGTACAAATACAAAATTAAGTATATGAATACTTAATAAATACAGTGAAATACGTATTCTTGTACGTATACATACACACCGGAATACGCCACAAATACTTGGCAAATACACAAGTCTAATATACACTAGTATGACTATACCCATCATTGAGAGAACACATACGCATAACCGCATGATATACCAAGTTAAAATATGTTATTTTAACTAATATCCAAAATTTAATAAATATAATTTAAGTTAAAATATTTGTTATTTTAACAAATAATTATATACTTTGGAATATTATAATATACGTCAATGATGTAACTCAGAATACACCAAGATTTCCAAAACAAGTCATAATGAACAACTAAGACAAAGAGTCGTGACACGACATAAGCGTCTAATAAAACATGGCACATGTGTAGGTAGTTGTACGACTCATAGGAGGACCTTGAGCATACGAGATAGCAGGACGCAAACTTCTGAGTTCATGTCCCCCTTTTCTCTTAACTGTTTCTAGTTTTATAACTCTCGGGGGTGGAATACAGGTTACGAATGTTTAAATGGTATGATTTGGCTGTGAAATGAACTATTAGATCATGTGAGCATAGATTGAATTTGAAATGCCATTAACTCTTATAAGAAATATGGACAAAGGTTAGATCTAACGGGTACGGTCGATCCCCACTCATGGTCCTTATGTGACCACTTTGAGTGCTTTGGTGTCCCAGTCTAGGTGATTCGACAACGGTCAAGGGTGATTTGACACAGTCAAGGTGATTTGATACGGTCAAGGGAATTTGAAATAGTCAAGGTGATTTTGACACAGTCGAGGGGAATTCGACACAGTCGAGGGGATTCGATGAAGGTATAAGCCTACTCATATTGAGTGCTCCCTATGTCTTCACATATATTAATGTCCTTGTAAAACATTAATTTGATCTGTTCAAAGATGCTTTTCATACCTGTTTTCAAAGGAGTCTCTCAAACGTTTACAAGTTTATCAATATTTATACAAAACGCATGAACTCGCTCAACTTTTGTTGATGTTTTCAAAATTACATGTATTTCAGGAAACAAGTTGGATCTTGGGCGTTGGTGTTGTTTCGGGATATGAATAACAAGTTTAGATGTCATCCACTTATGTTGATTTGTAACTTAATTAGAGGTCTTGTCGTTTGAAACTTAATTAACTGGTGTTTGTAATATTTTAAACTTTATGAATGGATGAACATCATTTTGATCATATAGTTGTTTATTATATTTGAATGCAATGGTATTGAACAAGTCACACATCATACGCTTCCGCAAAAGTCAGGGTGTGACAACAGGTTGGTATCAGAGCCAACTTTTGAGTGAATTAAACACTTGCCTTTAGTGTTTAATCTAAAATGACACAATAGCATATTCCTTAGACTTTCTGAGTCTAGACTTAACATAGGAATATTCTCATCCCTATTAAGTAAACATTGTTTTCGATTTTATGTGTTTTGAATATGTCGCCAAGCAAAGAAGCCATTGATGGAAATTCTCCACGTCCGAAGCCAAGAAATGCCAAGCTTCATACCACGGCTAGGATAAGCGTGCGACCGGTTGGAGGAAAGACCTTTATGCACCTATTCCCAAAACCAAACCTTTTTAAACTCTTAACCAGACTTCGGAGTCCATACGGGAGGTCCCTGAGGCTCAAATTTTGGAGTCTGTACCAGTGGAGTCCATGCCTGGAGGTCCATGAGGCTCCCATATTGAAGATGATACCAGTAAATGCCAATGATCACTATTTCTTATCTCCAAGTTTTGGAATTCCAAACTTGGACTAATCTAGTCAAACTTCAATCCATGATCCAATTTTAAATTTTCTAATCATTAAATCCTTGGATTCTATTTCTGCAACGGATTCTGGTTTGAAATGTTTACTTTATTCACTAAGATCTTCAGGGTCACTACCGCGTACGATAAATAGAGAAGAGAAACAATCAGAATAAAGTATGAAAGGCATTAGAAAATCCTTCTTCCATTATATTTCTTTTCCTTTAAGTCCCTGTATGGGCATTTGATTATTGTAGACCGTTGTGGACATATCATTTCATCATAGTCCTTGTAGACTTACCTCTTCTAATGAGACTTGGTATATACGTTTGTTTATCGTAGTCCCTTCGAGGACATTATATTTCAATAATAGTCCCTTCATGGGCATCATACTTCAAAATAGTCCTTTCATGGACTTTATACTCCATTATAGTCCCTACATGGACATGTTATTTCATTAAAATCTTTTTGTAGACATATTATTTTATTAAAGTGCCTTGGCGAAAATAATAATTCATCATAGCCCTTTCGAGGACATATCGTTTCACTATTGTCCTAATGTTGACATACCTTATAGTCCTTATATGGACTTATATTTCTCCTTCCGTCCCCGCGTGGACTAGTATTACTTCTAAGGACCCATCTCTTCTATATAGTCCCTATATGGACGTTTGTTCACTTATAATTCTTTAATGAACATATCTTTTGGTTTGAGTCCCTGTGAGGACATCAGTTCAGCAAAGTCTCCTTTGTGCGCATGTTGTACCAATATAGTCCTTTTATGGACGTCTTATTTCATTAAAATCCCTTAGGGGATATGCTATTTCGAAATAGTCCCTTTTGTGGACACGACATTTCATCATAGTCCCTTAGTGAACATGTTACTTCGTTGTAAACCCTTCGTAGATATGGCATTTCTTTATAGTCCCTTTATGGGTAAATTGTTTCAATATAATCCCTATATGAACTTATAATATCTTATAGTCCTTATACGAAGTTATATTTTTCCTTTTAGTCCTCTGTGGACAAATAAGATACTAAAAGTCCTGATTAAGGCACTGTTGTAAATTTCCTAATGATTTATGGGAAGCTTTTAAAATTTTATATAGGTATTCATTTCGTCCTTTATCAAACAATAGTATCAATTTTATTCGAACTTTATCGATCTGCTAAATAATTACAAAAGATCTTCTTAATGGTGTAACCTAGCCACTATGTAAATACGGACATGCTATGATGGTAAAACCCTCTTAAGACAATTAATCTTTGTTAACATCCAAGAACATGTTAACACTCCTGGCAGTGTGACTTGAGAAACCACACCAGCCGTCAAGGTATTTTGGACTACGTCCAAGCCTTAAGGCCTATATGATCGAATTAGATCATGGCAAGTATCATCAATGTGATGATCATAATATAAACATCCGTTAGTGATGAAGTGCCTACGGGCTAAACTTGTTGTCCTATAAGACAACGACAGTTGTGGTCTACGACCCCCTGTCTAAAAATGTTGGACTATGTCCAAGCCTCATAGTCTAAAAGATCAATATGATCATGACTAATTTCATCTAATACGATGATCACATTAATATAACATCCTTTAGTAATGTTTCGCCCATGGGCTATATACTATATTGTCCACTAGTGACATTGACAATTGTGACCGTTATGGTTCACCGTCGAAGGTAATGGGCAATGCCCAAGCCTTATAGTCTATAAGATCGATAAGATCATGAATAATATCCTCAATTACGATAATTACATATATATATATATATATATATATATATAAACATCCATTAGTGATGACCATTAAATTGCCTTTTTGGCAAAATAAATCGTCTTTCAAAGCAATGACAGATGTAGTCTATGACTCTCTGCCCAAAGGTGAAGAACTATGTTCAAACCTTAAAGTCCCTGATCCAATAAGGTTACGGCTTATAAGTTAATGTCCTTCGTGGCAAGCCAATGTGCTATAATTTGTCGTTCGTGACAATTTAACATGCTAAATATTAACGTCCTTTGTGACAAGCCTATTGTACCATATTTTATAAATGTCCTTGTGACAAGGCCATTTTGTGCCATACCTAAATGTCTTTTGCTACAAGGCCTTCATGCCATATGATTACTTATGTCCTTCATGACTAGACTTTATGCCATATCATTTTATGTCCCTCATGACGGGCCTCTGTGCCATATTTAAAAGTACGTGTGGCAAGTCTTCGAGCTATCAAAAAATCGTCAATATGACAAAGACAGTTGTGATATTTTGATCCCCTGTCAAAAAGGTAATGGACTCGGTCCAAACCCTAAATGCCATTGATGGTCCTTTTGTGACCTAGACTAAATGTAATTGATATACATACCAATAACATTCATTAGGAATGTTTATAACCCATTAGCCTATATGGTTAAATGGTACCATGGCTAATATAGGTTAGGTCGTCAGGATGATGACTAGCTATTGTAATGCAACTAAGCAATGGTTTAAATTGGTGTTTAGTACCAAGCTTCGAAAATGGCAAACTTCGATGAGACAAATAATAATCGCAATCCTAATGATGTGAAGAATACTAATAATGCTACAAATATGAACCTTAATGTAAATAGAGTTAATCTCCAATCTGTGATTGACAGAGCTGTTGGAAAAGCTATAAGAAAGGTCATGAAAAAGTTCAAAGAGCCGAATGCTACTTGCTCCAGATTCCATTCGAAACCACATTCCTTTGCTCATGAGAAGAGCTTTGTTCATGCTTCGAATTCGAAGAATGAGCCAAATAAGATGATATATAATGAGGAGCCCCGTTCCTCTAAAGGATGTACTTACGAGTACTTTGACTCTTGCAAGCCAAGAGACTTCAATGGAGAAAAAGGGGCCATTGATTGCATGAAATTGTTGGATGAAATAGAAACCATTATGTATATCAGCGGTAGTGCTGAGAAAGACAATGTGAAATATGTATCAAAGTCATTCAGGGGCGATGCCCTTAGTTGGTAGAAGACATTAATAAAGTCACAAGAAAGATACCCCTATACGATATGGGATGGTCCAAGTTTATGGACCTTATCAGAAAAAAAACCTATTGTCCGCGACACGAAATGGAAAAGGTGGAATAAGAATTTCCGACTCCCACCATGAACGGTCTAGACTGTTGACAGTATGTTACAGACTTTAATTCATTGTCTGGGATAGTGCCCTATTTGGTTAACCTAGAATCTAAGCGTAATGCAATATATATATATATATATGGGATAGATCATGAGAAAACTAGTTTAAATGAGAAAACCAAAAAACTAACTAAAAAAGCCAAAAAAACATTCCAATTTTTTTTTTAATTTTTATAAAAAAATCGCAGCTTTTTATGCATGGAAAAAATTTTTCAAAAAAATAAAATAAAAATAAAAATAAAAGTTTTTGGTTGTATTGCACATGTGAACTATTACGGATATAGTGCACATGTGTAGTACACATATAATCACATATATTGCACATGTGCAGTACAACAAATTTTTTTTTTTTTTTGAAATTTTTTTTCTAGGCATAAAAACTAGCGATTTTTTTATTAAAAATTGTAAAAAAAAAAAAAATTGGTATGTTTTTAGCTTTTTTTAGGCTCTTTTAGTTAGTTTTCTAGTTTTCTCATTTATATGTAGTTTTCTCATGATCCTCTCCCTATATATATATATATATATATATATATATATATATATATATATCGGTGGGTTAGCATCGGAAATAAAAGGGCGTATTAAGGCTACAAAGCCTGCTTCATATAAATCAACTATGGATCTATCTCAGCCACTCACATTAGATGGGTTAAGAAGTAAATCAGTCAAAACTGAGACTGCCGGAAAAAGGAAAAGGGAGGAGGAAAACTCCCAGAGATCTAAGAAAAAAGGCAAGTCAGGATTTGATAAGAACCAACAAAAGTCCAATAAGAAGCCTGTATGCAAGACCAACAACAAAAGGCACTGGGACAGTGTCAAACAGACTGAAGGTCAAAGCAGTCTGGCTTCTGCAAAAGAACTGGTCATCAATCCCATGAATGTAGAAACTTAAAGAATGCAGTCTGTTTCGGCTGTGGCGGAAAGGGCCACATCAGGACTAACTCCCTAGAACTGTCAAGGAAGGTATAGTTAAATATAGAGAGACTAAGAATGGAAGAGCCTAAACTCCCTTGATGAATACCAGAGGTAGTTCGTATCAATAATGACACCAGGTACATCCCTTATCGTGAATCAATTGCTAAAGAATTCTGTGTTGATTCAGGTACTACTAAGTCTTCCATATATCATAAACTTAGCAAACTTTTAGAATTTTCCCATAAGAACTCCAGATATTAAGTATAAGGTAAAGCTTACCGACGAAAATCATAGGAACCTTTTCTTCTATTCTTGTCGGGAATCCTCGTTCATAAAATCTAGAGTACTCTCTCTCCAGATGGAGTACGATAATATATGTTATTTTATTATCTCATTGATTTCTATCAACTGCGAATGCCAGATTGTATGATAAAAGCGCCATATGAAGATTGGTGTATCTTAGTGTGTCCTATAGATTGCTTCCATGCCTGATAAGTATGGAGGTTTAATGCATGGAACCACTGAGATATCCCAATAGTCATGTTATACTAAAGTCGGCTAGTGGTATTCAAAGAAGATATCCAATATAGAAATGTCCAAATAAGTGTCACTAATTAAGGCATCCATGCATTCATAAAGAAATGTGTCATTTATATGGCACGGATAACGATAGATGAACCGAAGCCTGAGATTCAGAATATCTCTGTCATCTCTGTGTATCTCGATTTTCTTCTCCGAAGAACTACCCTGTTTACCTCCTGAGAGGCAAGTGGAATTAGGATTAACGTCCCACATAGGGCAGCATTTTTTGTAAAAGCTCCATATCAGTTAGTACCGACAGTAATGAAAGGATTGAAACCCCAATCAAATGAGTTTTAAGATAAAGTTTCATAAAGCCTAAATCATAATTCTGAGAGCTCTAGTATTATTAATTAAGAAAGACGGTTCATTATGCTTATGCATTGATTGCCGCAACCTTATTTAGGTAATGATTAAGAATCGCCATCAGCTACCCAGGATCGTCGATTTGTTCAACTAACCATGAGGTTAGCTATTCTTTAAAGATTGGTTTAAGCAGTAGTTGGAATGATTATCTCGCCTTAAATAAGCTCTCCTATAACTAATAGTTAGTATATAAGCATCAAGGATGCTCCTTTGGAGACATTGTATAGATGGAATGTCAAACGTCCGTTTGATCGACAGAAGTTTAGTAAGTCCAATTATCAGGACCTGAAATTACCCTGGAGTCAACGGATAAGATCATACGAATCCGTGATCGTCTGAAAGCTGCCAGTAATCGGCAGAAAATCAATGCTGACAAGAGTCGCAAACCTCTTAAGTTCTCAATAAGGAACAAGATTCAACAGAAAGTACAGCCCTAGAAAGGTGTGCTGCATTTTGATGTAACGGGCAAATAAAACTCTATATATATAGGACCATTCGAGAAAATCAAGATATGTCAAGATCGGTAGCCTATAAGCTAAAACTTACCTAAGGAACTTGATGGTATTCATAATGTGTTCCACACTTGTGATTTCAGGATATGTCTAGCCGCTAAGTCAATAGAATTATCACATAATGATGTGCAGATTAATGAAAACCTGCGGTTTGTTGAGAAACCGGTATAGATCAAGGATCGACAAGGTTAAGAAGCTCCGACAGAAACATATGCCTATTATTAAGGTTAAGCGGGATGCCGTAGAGGCCCCGATTATACATGGGAGATTGTGTTCACTACGTGACAGAAGTACTCCTATCTTTTTGAGCAAATCTCGAGGTCGAGATTTCTTTTAAGGGGGTGAGGATGTAACACCTCGTAAAAACCGTGTCCAATGATGTGTTGACACGTGTACTAGACCCTAATAAAGTCAAACGTTGATTATGAGAGACTAATTTCATCAAAATCGAAAATCTTGAATATGAAAGGACCGAAAGTGTCAACATGCTTAAAATAAGCCTCTGAATGACCTTGCAGGGTATTCGTATTCTCATATTAAGCCACTTGTTGATAATCGAAACTGTTTGCGATAAATTCAAAAGTTTGTGCATCAAAGGGTTAAAAGCGTCAACATTTAATTCTTACCTCTGAGTGACCTTTTAACAAACCCGAAGCATCATGATGTGCAATCATACTCTCAGGAATGTCTATTATGGGCTACATAGGGCTTTGATGCTATTAAACGATAATTCGTGCAAGTTTGCACGTTAAAGGGACCAAAAGCTTCAACGTCAAAAACTACACCTTTGGGTGAACATTTAAGCAAACTGGAGCATCGTAATATTTAAGCATAGAGCTTTGATGGTTAAAGGGACCAAAAGCGAAAACGTCTCAGGAATGTCTATTATGGGCTACATAGGGCTTTGATGGTTTTTGTTATTTCTTGTTTACCACTCCTAATTAAAACCATTTTTAACAAATCTATGGACTTGTATACAGATTTTAAAACCTGAAATACACCTGTGATAATCCTATTGAATCCCAGAAACACTTGGCAAGATCATAGAATTTCTTGAAACCTATAAATAGGTGAGGATTTTTACTTTCAAACTTGCACCTTTCAATTCTTTCTTCCCCTATCTCAAACTTGGAAGTTCTTGAACTATTTGGGAGCATCCTCTGAGTTCCTTTCAGTCCCTAGGACCAATTGTAAGTGTCCTTTCGTGACTAGTTCATTTTTTTGGCTTTTAAAGCCGAAAAGTCAAGCGTTTACGATAAACATTTTGACTTTTAGTTAGACCGTAATCGGTCAAACCATTGTTCACAACGAACATGGATACATGATCGTAATTAGGTAGGTGTTAAACCCTCAAAAGGGCACCTCCTAAGAATCACGTTTGCTTGGTCAATTGACGAGTGAACGTAATATTGTTTTAAAAAGTCAACGGGGCAGTTTTTGAAATAATTGCGATATGTGTTTAGAAGTATCCTAAATTACGTTTTATCATTTAAAAAACTTGGTAATAATTATTAGAACATGTGTAAACATGTTCGGCTCGTCAATTCCAGTTTTAGGCTCGGTTCATAACTGAAAGTCGCGAAGTTTGACTTATGCGTTGACTTTCGATTATGAACCGAATTAGATTAGTTTGTTACTGATTTTAGGTTCCGTTATGATCGTAATATAATGTAGCATAATCCTATAAGGTTATATTACACGATCATACTAGAAATCTGAGTTTTTTCACATGTTCCTTTAATATGTCGTACTTTGACTAATATGCCCTTTTTAGCAAAAATAAGGTTTTAGAGACCAATAAGCTTTCAAACAACTTCAATACTGATATGTTAACATGTTTAACATACTTCGATATTATGAACCAGATCATAAACTAAGTTTTCATGAAATATCGTAATTTATGCTTTAAATTGACCAAAATGCCCTTTATGCGCGTAGATCGGTTTTAAGCATAATTTTTCATACTAAACTCATTTCCGAATGATGTAATATCATAATTAGGATAATTTGGGATGTTCATTCAGTTTACAAACTGAGTTTACGCATACGTTCTTGAATTACGTCCTTAAATGACGATAATGCCCTTTTTGCACCTAAAATGGTTTAAAAGCGTAATTTTCATGCAAAAACTTTTTACTACTGATATGTTATATTAATTAACATAATTGGGTCATATATACCTGGTCATAACATCAGTTTCCCCTTAAACGTCGCACATATCGTCGTTTAACGATTTTAACGCCGTTTCGGCGCGTAGTATGGTTTTAAACCATAACTACCAATCAAGACTTGTTACCTACTGATTTCATAGATCATTTTAAATATTTTTATAGTAAGTATAGGGTATGAACTCAGATTCCCAAATTAGCCTTCAAAACTATGTGTGAAATTACCGAAATGCCCCTACGTAGCATAGTTTGGTTTTAAATTATAACACACACATATGTTTGATATCATACTGATATTATATCTTAAATAAAATGTTTTCAAAGAATATTTATGATCGTACATCAGATTATACTCAAATTTCTTTTATACGTCGTAAAATGACCAAAACGCCCTTATAAGGCATAGTTTGATTTTAAAACCTTAACGGGCATACAAGATGATATCCTACTGATATTATAAGTTGTTTAGAGTATATTGGCATATGGAACTTGTTCATGACTTACCCGGTTACTCGTTATCGCTTATACGCTTAGGGTTAGGCTTACGTAACTAGTTCACGTAAGTTTACCGAAACGAGTTAAACCTTATCATTTTTACTTCAAAATCCAGAATGTATTTAGTTTACCCATATTATACAAGTCTTCATGCTTGTTGGATCTAAATTACATTCCATTCCGATCATCGCTTAATCTAGCGTATCGTACCGTTCCTAATACTTTAAGTTAGCCGGTCTAGGTCTATGACCTAATTAAGTCCCGTTAGCATTCTAAATTGGTTATATATTACCATCATTCCAGACTAGAGCCTCCCGGTAAAAGCTATCTGCATTTAATTAGATTGGATACGGCTGAGTTATATAAATCTTGCTGTAAATCGAGTAGTAGCTCAGGTAAATACTTTTAACTTATTTTCCCTTATACGGGCTTGGGATATTGTAAAATATTACCGCTTGGTCGAGTATGGAATCATTTAATTGGATTGTGATTAATAAATTACATAACCCGTTTTAATCTATATTGTTTGATAACATAAACATTCGGGGGTTAACATGACCGTGTCCTGGATATCCTCGGCTCATTTCATTAGTAAATGGCCACAACTTAAGCACGGGGTGTAGGCATACACCTGACAGTTGCGTATGTAAAAAGATATACCCACTTGTTGGGGATAACTCCTTGTGGGTTTATATTAGTGGTGTGCCTATTAATCATGTCTCGGCTTCTATCCCCGGCACTGAACGTACGACAAACATGTAAATCTGTATACAAAATTATTTTTATATAATTGTCCCAAGTTATAAAAGAGATATTTATGTGCCTTGTGCCCTTAAACAAATTTTCATATACATTTTCAAATGAGTCGGTTAATTGTATTTACCAGTGTAAACTGACGTATTTTCAAAAGACTAAGTGACAGGTACTACACGTAATTGGCTGGGAGCTGCTTGGTGTCAATAAAGGATCTTGCAAATCGTTAGGATGCCCTAAAGTCTGCTAAACTTCATTTTGTACATTTTATAATGATCCGCCTGTGGATTTAATATTGCAAGCTCGTATGTAATTATCCTTTCGGTATTTTTTAGACAATTGGGTTTGTAATAATATTTTGTATTCCAAGACTTCCGCAGTGCTATTATGTGTATGTTTGACTATGACGATACCAATATTACGTCACGATACTCCCCACCGGGCCTACCGGGCTGAGCTATAAATATCGGGGTGTGACAAGAGTTCTCTCTCTTTTTTTTTTATTCTTTGATGTCTACAGCTTATTCTCCTCGAATGTGGGCTTCCGCCATTTCGAGTGCTTCTTTAAGGGTTTTGGGCAAGCATTTATTGAAGTCTCTTATGAGATATTTGGAATTTATAGCATTCATGAACCCTGCAACGCTAATCTTGTCATCGGCATAAGTTAAACCTTCCTTCTTGTACCTTTCGATGAAGTCTCTAAGACTTTCATCATCACGTTGTTATGGGAAACCTTTGCTAAGATCTTCAAAGGTCTGAATGCTTCGTTTAGGAAGGTCATTGAATCATATGCGTGAAGACCCTTCAAGGGTTTGCATGAACATGAGACAACATTCGGGGTTCGGCCATGTTTCAATTCTTGCAGCCCCGGCGAAGATTTGGAGGTGGTCTTCAGTACCGTGATGGCATCTTTATCTGGGTTTGAAACTCATAATCAATAATTTGTTGGGAGAAGCAAGACAACTTGTTGGGCTTATAGGGTTTTGAGAGGTCTTCTACTACCCATGAAGCTGGGTTACCGCTTAAGGTACCCTGGTGAGTGGTTGGCACTTGGTTGATGAAGTGCTACAAAGGAAATTGTGCCATCATCTATGTCATCAGCTAGGGCATAAGGTTAAAGCCTTAAAGGATTTGTGATGGTACTCATAAAAGATGTCATCTGTGTCATCTGCTGGGGCATAAGGTTAAAGCATTGAAAGCTTTCTGATGGTACTGTATAAGGCATTCCCATGGATGTGCTCATGACCGCTGATGCGTGTCGAGTGTAATATATTTTTAAGTATATTTTAAGCCCTTTTACACTTTTTAGCCAAGTTTTAAATTTATAAAACACGATATTTACTAACACTAAACACACATATGGGCAAGTGCACCCATCGTGAGCGTAGTATAGTGTTGGTAAGATACCGAGGTCGTCCAAGGACACAAGAGCTTTTAGTACTGGTTTATCCTCAACGTTTAATCAAATCAAAAGTTAGAAAAAGGTTTTTTTAAACTAGAAAAATAAAACTAACTAAAATTCTGAAAAATAAAATAAAATAAAAACAGATAGACAAGATGAATCACTTGGATCCGACTCGTGTGTAGTGTAACCTTTGATTATTTCCGCACTTTTGCACTTTTTAAGAGATTATCTTAGTTATTGTAGTAGGCCCCTCTTTTGAAGGTGACGTTACCCTTAACCCAGTAGTTTGAGTCAGTAAGGATACAATCCTAAAGGGTTGGATTATTGAAAGATAATTAATTAAGTTATTAATGCATAATGTGGTAGGCCCCTCTTTTGAAGGTGACGTTACCCTCGGCTAAGTAGTTTGAGTCAGCAGGGATACAGTCCTAAGTAGCCGGGTTAAGTATTAATAGTAGCTTACATATGAGGGGATTAAAGAGTTTGGACCCCCGCCATCCAATACCAGCGGGTATTGAAGGAGGTCCTACTAAATTTGACCCAGGTCCTTGCAGGATCTATACACTGAACAAAGCAAGACTCTTACCAAATCGTTCCCTTAACCCCTGACCAGGTAGCCAACATATCTCCATATAGACCGTGGAGATATGAATGGTGAAAATCTTTTATTTTATATAGACAGTAAAATAATGCCAAGACACCACGGACAAACGATAAGGAAGAATCACCTTCAACATAAGAAACTAGTTATTAAAGTCATTAATACATAACCAAATAAAAAGTGTGAAAAGATTAAAAATAAAAAGTATTACACTAAACACTTGTCTTCACCAAGTGATGTAAGAGACTTAGTCAAACATGGCCTTTGATTGTCAAGAACTCTTACGATCAATCTTGGATCCCGAGACAACTCACACACTCTATGATGGATGATGGATGATGGATGATGGTGGTGGATGATGGTGTTGTGGTGGTGGTGGAGTGTGGGTGAAGTGTGAGAGAGGTGGTGTGCCAAGGGATGGTTTGCAAATGAGCCAAACACCCCTATTTATAGCCTGAACAGCAGCTCGGGCACGGCCCCGTGTCCATCCTCCTCTTTCTTCATTAATTGCAGTTTGTCTGCATTAGTTGACCACGCCCTCGTGTCCGCTGGGCACGATGTCACACCCCCAAAATCCACCCTACGGAGTATCACTGCTTGGAGGCGTGACGTGACCAGGATCGAGCCACCAATCATATTGAACAACGTAATTTGTAAGTAAACCCAACCACAATACAATTGGTGACCAAAAGCTAGTTAACCAAGTTCAAATTAAACAGCGGAAGCATTAAAGATAAAATTTCAAAACATAAGTTTCATAGTTCATAAGTTTAAAGTCCAAAGCATAAGTTTAATAAGTTCATAAGGATTTAAATATTAAGCACGGAACATAACAGTCCGTATCCCACAACGACCTCCTCCTCGTGCAAGCTCCATAAGCATCTAGCGACCTGTAAGGCATGTAACAACGAGTCAACAACAAAGTTGAGTGAGTTCACGTTTGGTTGTTTAGTTTTAAGTAGTTTCCGAAAACATGGTTTGTCTTTCGTTGGCTTATTTGCCGTGGGGGTTACCCCAATGTTGAAAGTATGATTAACCAGTTCCTTCTTTATTACACAATCCATATCCATAATCAGTGGGGGCTTCCCCATGTGAACTACTAGACCGTACCATATCGACAACTGACGAACAATAATTGTGCCCTACATCAGTGTCTATCAACACTGACAGTTTGCCATAGTCCATTAGTACACGCCCATCCGAACGGCACGGTGTGAGGTTTGTTAAACCTAATAGCGCTATTAACTAATGACCCGCTCGCCATTGGCCTCGGCGATTAAGTCGATATAAAATGAGGGACTTAATGATAGAGTTTTGTCTAGTAAGTTTTAAGGTTGTTGTCCTACCCAAGGAGGACGAACGTACATATTCTACCCAAGGAGAATACGCAGGATTAATATTGGCATCCTACCTATGGAGGATGGCCGTACATATCCTACCCAAGGAGGATATGTAGGTTCCATTTTAGTTTCTTAACCCATTCCCAAACCACCGGGAATCCCATGCCTTAGAAAGTGTGTGAACTCACCTTGGTTTGCTCGGTTAGTTTCTAAAAAATAGCTAACAATCAAGGTCGGTCAATCACGTCCTATTATGATTACCACTTAGTTTATTAGTGACTTCAAATAAACACGAAGTTCCTACACGCATCTATCACATAACATGCAACACTTTAATGGTTCACGCCCATATAAACTTCCCATCTATTCCCGTTCATAAGCAAACATATGACATTGCACATAACACTTTTATTGACATATAACATGTTAGATCATTCTCAGATAACCTACCAGACATTTAGACACGCAAATTACTACTTATGTCGTTTCAGCTTTTACATTCAAAACTGGGCTGTTTTCGGGTATTTTAACAAAATAGTTAACTTACTCCCAAAATTCCCAACTTTTTATAGAAGGTCTTAAACGATCTAAATATTATTGTGTAAAAATTTCTGGATCCAATTCATCACCAATATTTTATAAAAAATCATTTTCCGGACTGCAATCAGATTCATCTTTTTATGACTGCAGTCCACGGAATAATTTATTAAAATTCATCGTAAGTCCGATTGATTAAATTCCAGTGGGAGAATTGCTATATCATCAGTGTCCACCTATAGTACAAATTTCGTGACCTGATTCTACACAGATTTTAAGTTATGATAAAGAACATAACACATATTTTCAGCAGTAAAAATGCAGCTTTAGCTGCTGTTACAAAACGACCATTTAAAAATAGTAAACGAAGTCCAAAAATTATGATTCTAGTTCCATTAGAACCGTATTTCATAATAACACGTTATAGACTCAAGAAAATCAAGTTTTTGTTAAGTTATCATCTGGTTACAGCCAACTGAAGTTGGCTGTAAATGCTTGGACAGAAGCTGTTTTCAGCTTATTGTGTTCTAACGCATGTTCTATTTGTTCCGTTAACATGTCTAGTGATCAACAGCGACCTTTAACATCAATATTAACAAGTAAATCATCAAGTAATCAACAACATGTTCACTACAACATCCTACTACAACATTTCATCACATTTCAACAATATTTCATCAATAAGTTAGCTCTATGTTCAAGACTTTTGCATATGATCTTCTAGTGTTCTTAAGTTTTCATAATAATCTAACTATTAACCATCATAAATAGGAAGCAAATGAAGATCAAAGGAGCTTACCACTAGCTTTTAAGCTAGGGAAGAAACACTAGAGAAAACGAGTGGATAAAAGAAATATAAAGGGGTCCTTCCACTTCCGAGAACACCAAGCTTCGTTGTTTGCGCTTTAACACCTATGTATGCTCTTAAAATGGTTGAAAGTGATCAAATGATGGTGGTGGTGCTCTTTGGGGTTGGCCGAAGCAAGGAAGAGAGGAGAGAGTGAGAGTGTTGTTGAGTTAGTGAATGATGAAAGTGATGATGAACTAGTGGTTATATGGATGATCTCCCAACATGTTATTAACCCTTGGATTACATGTCCCCTAAGTACTTAACCAATCTATTTAACAAATGAAGAAAATCAAGGGTGGGGTACACCCTTGAAACCGTAAGAAGGGGGGGGGGGTTTCTAGTTGGGTTGTAATGGATGGTTAGTGATCTTGGTTGGAAATCAAAGGTTTAGTTAGTGTCTTATGAGTGTTAAGTAATATATGATGTGTTAGGGTGTTCGGGGACCCTAACTAGCTTAACAAAATAAAAACAATGCTTCTAGCATTATTTTGGTGTTCCGGGTAATGTCCGGTTGTTCGGTTTGATACTGTTCTGTTAAAGTGCTTAATTAATCCGTAAAGTGTCCTATATATATATATATATATATATATATATATAGAGGCCGGTTATCATACAAATACTCTAATCGTACATTATGTACGCGTCGTCTACAACCGTCGGATCATCTTCCTTAAACAGCGCGTTTTTCTATTAAATTTATCAACATAGGATTCATAAAAAGAAACCGCCAAGGTTAAAAACGTCAAATTTAAGATCAAAACACCTGATAACGGCAAACAAAACCTCAAAAATCATAACGAAAGATCCTAAATCAAAACCAAAAACGAAATTATAACAATTAACAAAAAATCGATCGATTCTTATTCACCAAAACGATCGATTCCTATTCACCAAATTCTTCTGAGAAAATGAACTTCTGATGAATTTAGAAATTCTGTATGCACTGACTATAGAAGAATATGATACAGTTTGTCAAATCATGTGCGAAAACGTCGACAATACAAATGCAAATTCGGTATAAAAAAGAATTCTTTGACATTTCATATAGTTTGCGAATTCATGGGATGCATGTGCGATATCAGTAAAAAAGTTAAGAATTCTTTGAGATTTCATAAAGTTTGCGAATTTCAGGATAATGCACATGCGTTTTCAAACCCTTACAAAATCTCTTCATAGTTTGCGATTTCAGATAAATTACACATGCGATATCATAGAAAAAGATATTTAAATGTTTGTTTCTTACAGTTTGCGAATTACTTTCGAATCAAGTGCGATTTCGAATCAGGAAGAGTGCAAAAAAAAAAACTTAAAAAAAAATACTTTGTAATAAAAATACAAAAAAAAAAAAAAAAAAAAAAACTACTAATCTTAAAAACTAAAAATGATATTATTTTATATACAAAAACTTAATTTATTAACGATGTGACTATAATTTGACATGTAATGATGAATTTTACAATGAATACTACTGAACTTACCACCCTACCTATATAATAAATTTACTATATTAATATAAAAACCTTGATAACTACCTTCCATATTAAGACATAGAAGACCAAATAAAACACACACAAAAACACAGACAACAAAAATGGCATCTGAAGATATAGAAAAAATCAAAACCATTGCAATCAAAGAGCTATTTTCAAGCACTGATGTCACCTCTTCTCATCTGATTCTTGATGTGCAGGGCAAAATCCTTGAACAAATCAAGAACAATCAAGAAGTATGGGAAAAGCTACTTAAAGAACCACCATCAACATTCAGAGACAGAGCTTTGGATCACCTAAAGGAGCAATCTCGATCTAATGACTTGGCCTTCTCTTTCCTAACAGATGCTCTGAACACTGTGAAGGAGAAGATGAAGTTCAGCTCTTCTGAACGTGACAAAATCATTTCTTCAAGTAACTAATTTATATTTTTAATCCTTTTGTGGTTGTGGCTGTGTTAGACAATAACTATTATTTTGGATATATGTTTTGAACAAATCTTATGCTTTAATATAATTTAAAATCGCATGAATGAATTAGGGATCTTTGCCACAATAACATAAAAAAAACAAGATAACTCAAAATCGCATGTATTAAAGGAGAAATCGCATGTGAAAAATCATATAAATAAATATAAACTGATGCATATAAAATCGCATGTTTATAATACTAAAATCGCATGTGAAAAATGATATACATAAATGAATATAAAAATCGCATGTGTTCCGTGTAAATTCGCATTTACATTTAAAAAAACATTACTCATCCTCGTCATCTTCATCTCCAGACACCTCTTCCCACTGATCTTCTTCGGATCCATCATCACTAATGTAATCTTCAAAGTCATCTTCCTCTTCGTCGTCTTCACCCTCATTGTCTTTGTCTCTCAAACCATCTTCAATCTGGACACCCTTCTTCTTCTTTTTTTGCTGTTTACCTTGTTGTTTGGCTTTCAGCTCCTCGCAAGTCCGAATGTCATGACCTTTTACATTGCATACACTACATGTCCTTGACCTTTTCCCTTTGCGGCTGATCATTTGTTCCTTCTTAGATAAAATCCTTCTATGCGAGCCGCGGCCTTTGTTTCTTATACCAACCGGCACACGAACAGTAGGGGGAGCATTAGTTACTGGTTGTTGATAACCAATCAACTTTGAAAATCGGTCAAATTTTGGATCAAGTTGCTTGGTTATGCGACTATGATCAACTCTCTCTTTAAGCTGCATCATTTGATCCCTCACTAAAACAAGTTGATCAAGGTCGGAAATCAAATTACTAACCAAATACTCCCCTGTATGAATGATTTCACGAGCAATCCGTTTAGCCTTGTGTTGCACATCCTTACCACCAATATTTAGATTATACTTCACATTTAACTCATTGGGCACCACATCCTTCGTCCATCTCTTCGTAACATATTTGTTTGGAATTTCTTTAACACCAAACATCTTGAAAAAGAAATAGATGTGTTTACATAGCAGCCCATACTGCTCAAAACGCAAACAGTTACACTGTGCAGTTACATCATTTTCAAGATTCTTGAACCACACCTAGCAAAAATAACCAAAAAAATAATAATAATAAGATTTAAAATCGCATGTATAAAGATAACAATTTCGCATGTTTAAATAATCATGTAAGTAAGTAAAATTAATATCGCATGTGGAACATAACAATTTCGCATTTCTAAAAAGTTAATGTAAAGTAAATAAACTAAAATCGCATATGTAATGTAAAAAATTCGCATATCTAAAAAAAACATGAAAAATACCTCCAATAAACCATCACCATGTGCTTTAAAGTCCTTCAACAATATTCTGATACGTGGACCTTCAACTTTGGTGTCCATCGGCAAACATTCGGAAATTGTTCCATGAATCTCTGATTGCTGATCAAAAAATATAGACCTGGTGTAGATCTTAGCAGCATCTTTTTCCAATGTAGTTCGACTCCAATCAGCTGGCTCAGTATATCTTGAAATATGATCATTTTTTCTATGATTGAACCTTTGAACATCCATTGCCCCATCAAAATGATTCATAAACTCTACGAGTGTGAGTTGTGAATTAGCAACCTGACAAAAAAAATGGTTCTCACTCTCTGATCTTGAAGTTGTTCTCATAAGACCTGGCATTGGCTCATGCCGGTAAAAAGCCAGAATCCACATGGATCTCATCCCAAACATATCATCAATCCATTTGTTTTCAGTAAGACCAAACTCAATCATCACCAACTTCCACTGTCTCTCGAATTCTTCGGGCTCAATCGAATCGGTCCAAACAATGTCGCACATCCTCCTTTTAAACTCATCATTATTGCACAACTCGTGCCCAACCTTTAACAATAAATGCATTTTATATCAGTCTATTACAAAAAACTATAATAATAAAAAATAACACCAACAAAAACACAAAAATGTTGCATGATCTACCTTATCTGCCACTTTTTTCATTATGTGCCACATACACAATCTGTGTCTGCTAATAGGGAAAACCTCCTCAATAGCCTGTTTCATAGCAGGGTCTTGATCCGTCACTACAACATTAGCCTGCCGACCAAATGACTTTAAAAATGAATTTAGAAGCCATTTATATGATTCAATACTCTCTGATGCCAACAACCCAGCTGAGAGTGTTACATTCCGACAGTGGTTGTCAATGCCTGTGAACGGAACAAACACCATCTTGTACCTGAACAACAAATGCGAAATCACATTTATTATATGCGAATTAATAAAAATCAAATGCGAAACCAGGGGGAAAAGGCATGCGATATATTCAACACCACTCTGTTGTCTACACTTGCGATATTGAACCCTCATTAGCAGACAAAACATGCGAAAAATCAGTAACAAAACATGTTTGTCTTTGAAACAGTTACCTGTTTGTCTTGAAGGTTGCATCGAACGATATCACATCACCAAATTCCATATAGTTAAGCTTGCATAAACCATCAGCCCAGAACAACCCAGTTAAACATTTGCCATCATCAACAGAGTATTCAAACGAATAATCAGCTAAATATTCTTTTTTGTAAGTCATCCTATTTATAACCATGTCAGCGTCATACTCTCCTATATAGCTGTTTATTCGCTTCCTAAAATTTTTGCAATCATCAACCGTGGCACCAACGTTCTCGAAACCACCATAACGTTTCCTCATTATATGGAAAGCTTTGACAGGACCAAGGTTTAAAGTGCCTAGTTCCCATACCATCTCCTCCTGGATATCTGACAATTGTTTGTAAGCTGGGAGCATGTGAATGTCATTTTGACAAACAAACTTATGGTTATGACCATCAACAAATCTCTTGACTGTATATAATCTACCGTCCACAGTGCAAATCATAAGTTGAGCTTTGCATCCGGTCCTAATAGTCCCCCTGTTCCTTGTTTTGAATTGCTTTTTTAACTTGGAATTATCATCAATACACACAGGCTTATGTCCCTCTTTAGAACAAACAAAATACTTAGTTTTGATTATACCACCGCTGTATACTTCGCCACCTTTCCGAATAGAAAAACCAGCTAACTTAGCATATGATTGATAAAACGCATATGCTTGTTCAATGGAGATAAATTGCATTCCAACAACAGGTGTAGCTGATGCCTGAACCTCCGGAGTGTAAACCCTTTCATCTACATGAATCAAAATAAAAAAACATAAAAAGTCAAATAAACCACATGCGAATCATCTGATCAATACATGCGAAATGATGATATTGATTAATTGAATTACATGTGCGATTTATTACATAATCAAATGCGAAATTACAAAAAAAACAAACCAAATGCGAATTGTAAAGTGTAATAACATGCGAAGTTAAACATGTTGTTCTCAAAAAAATACAAAAGTGTAATCAAACATTCAAACTACAAAAACAGCTACAACAATGCTACGATTAAACAAAAAACAATTATACGAACAATTTAGATATCTGAATTAACATAATTACCAATAGAAATCTCGTTTGCAGCACTTGAACTTGAACCTGGAATTGGAATTGGATTTGCAGCTCGCGGATTTAAAACATCCTCAATCGAAACTCTCTGATAAGCAGATAATTGAGCATGATCACCGATCGGTCAATTTTCTTCAAAATCATCTTCTGTTCGTCCAGTGCTACTCTGTGGATCCATCGAAAATAGACAAATTGAATGAAACCCTATCACGTACGAACGAAAACTGCAGATTGTGAATTATGGAAAATTTGAAACTGATTTGAATAATAATTACCGGGATATCAGTGTAACGAACTTCTCGCTGAATGAATGAAGAGACGAATTTGCCCTCGGATGGTTAGGTTAATTGTCTGATTTAACCTTCTTAAACACAACTGAATCAGGACACGTGTACGGCTCACAATATAGCGTACATAATGTAGGATAACCATATTTGTACCATACTCTTTACCTATATATATATATATATATATATATATATATATATATATATATATATATATATATATATTTATAACATTTTAATTCTCAACACTCAGGAAAGCATACAAGACTATTTAGTAACTTTTCTGTACACTACTAGTATGTTAACAAGCACATGTAAGTATAACACAGTGATCAGAAAGCAGTTAAGTGATTCAGCACAGTCATCAAGCACTTTAATTATCATTAAATAATCATACGGATACATGTAATTACGAGGGTTGTCACATTCTCCCCCTGTTAAGAAAATTTCGTCCCGAAATTTAGTGCGTGGTTACAGAGGAAGCTAGTTAAGTTGCGGTGTTTACTGGCTTTTCCTGGGGTGTCACATCATCCCCCCGTTGATTTAGAATTTCGTCCCAAAATTCTGCAGTAGCTTCAGCCTCAGTAGTGGTTGCACTTTTCTTAAACAACTGGGGATACTTGAGTTTCATTTAGTCTTCTCGTTCCCAGGTATACTCTGGGCCACGACGGGAGTTCCAACGAACTCGAACAAGAGGTATTCTGGTGCGCTTGAGAATCTTAACATCTCGGTCTGTGATTTCAACTGGTTCCTCAATGAATCGCAACTGGTCTTCGATAGTGAGCTCCTTAAAAGGAACTATGAGGGTCTCATCTGACAGACACTTCTTCAGATTCGACACATGGAAAACATTGTGAACTCTGCTAAGTTCTTCAGGTAGATTCAACTTGTAGGCGACTTTGCCAATTTTCTCAATGATTTCGAACGGTCCGACAAAACGCGGATTTAGTTTGCCTCGTTTGCCAAAACGAACTACACCTTTCCAAGGTGAGACTTTAAGTAGCACTCAATCCCCAACCTGGAACTCGAGTGGTTTCCTTCGCTGATCTGCATAACTTTTCTGATGGTCCCGAGCTGCTGTGATTCGTTGTCATATCTGAGCAATCCTTTCGGTTGTATCTACTACGAGTTCTGGGCCAGTGATTTGACTGTCGCCAACTTCTGCCCAACAAAGAGGTGAGCGGCACTTCCGTCCGTATAATGCCTCAAATGGAGCGGCCTGGATGCTGGTGTGGTAACTGTTATTATACAAAAACTCCACTAACGGGAGGTGTTTTTCCCAGCCATTACCAAAATCGATCACACATACCCTAAGCATGTCTTCAAGGGTTTGGATGGAGCATTCAGATTGCCCATCCGTCTGTGGATGATATGATGTGCTCATGTCTAATCGAGAACCAAAGGACTTATGCATAGCTTGCCACAATTCAGATGTAAAACGTGAGTCTCGATCAGAGATGATGGAGGTTGGCACTCCGTGCCTTGATACTACTTCCCTTAGGTAGATGTCTGCTAGAGTAGAAAACTTATCCGTTTCCTTGACAGCCAGAAAATGTGCAGACTTGGTCAGTCGATCCACGATCACCCAAATGGTATCATTTCCGCGTTGAGATCTAGGCAGTCCAGTAACGAAATCCATGGAAATTTGCTCCCGCTTCCATTCCGGTATCTCTGGTTGTTGAAGTAGGCCTGATGGTTTCTGATATTCGGTCTTGACTCTCGCACAAGTCAAACATTTGCTAACGTAGGTTGCTATGTGAGCTTTCATTCTAGGCCACCAGTATGTAGTCGTTAGGTCGTGGTACATCTTATCCGAACCAGGATGTACTGAATAACGAGACTTATGTGCTTCATCCATCACAAGCTCGCGTAAGTTTCCATAAAGTGGAACCCAGATGCTTCCGTTAACATAGTAGGCGCCGTCTTCCTTTTGTACTAACCATTTCCTTGATCCTCGTAAGGACTCAGCCCTGATGTTTTCTGCTTTCAATGCTTCGACCTGAGCATCACGAATTTGAGCGGGAAGGTTAGAGTGAATGGTAAGCTGTAACGCACGTACACGCTTAGGTATAGTATCCTTTCGACTGAGGGTGTCAGCCACAACATTGGCCTTGCCCGGAGGGTACTTGATCACGCATTCGTAATCATTCAAGAGCTCGACCCATCGACGTTGTCGCATGTTTAACTCCTTTTGCTTGAAGATATGCTCAAGACTCCTGTGATCGGTGTAAATGGTGCACTTGGTACCGTACAGGTAATGTCTCCATATCTTAAGCGCGAAAACAACTGCTCCCAATTCCAAGTCGTGCGTAGTGTAGTTCCTTTTGTGAACTTTAAGCTGGCGTGATGCGTAGGCAATGACCTTGTCACGTTGCATCAATACGCAGCCAAGTCCTTGGATGGAAGCGTCGCAATAAACCACAAAATAATCTGTGCCTTCAGGCAATGAGAGGATAGGCGCGCTACAGAGTCTCTCCTTTAAGTGCTGAAATGCGGACTCCTGTGCATCACCCCAATGATAGGTGATACCTTTTTGAGTCAGTGAGGTGAGAGGTTGCACAATCTTAGAGAAATCCTTGATAAATCTTCTGTAATATCCTGCCAAACCCAAGAATTGGCGGATTTCTGTTGGTGTACGGGGTGCTGGCCAGTTCTTGATCGAGTCAACCTTGGATGGATCCGCATGAATCCCATCCTTGTTTACCACATGGCCTAGAAAATGTACTTTACGAAGCCAAAAGTCGCATTTCGAAAACTTGGCATACAGTTGCTCTGCTCGAAGAAGTTCCAGCATAAGTCGTAGATGCTGCTCGTATTCCTCCTGACTCTTAGAATAGATCAGGATGTCGTCGATGAAAACAATAACGAACTTATCCAGGTAAGGTTTGCATACTCGGTTCATGAGATCCATGAAAACCGCTGGTGCATTCGTCAACCCGAAAGGCATGACCAAAAACTCGTAATGGCCGTAGCGAGTTCTGAATGTTGTTTTGGAGATGTCCTCCTCTCGGACTCTCAGCTGATGGTATCCCGATCTCAAATCAATCTTAGAGTAATAGCTCGACCCTTGTAACTGGTCGAACAAGTCGTCAATACGCGGAAGAGGATAACGATTCTTCACGGTCACCTTGTTAAGTTCGCGATAGTCAATACACATTCTGAAAGTACCGTCTTTCTTCTTCACAAACAAGACTGGAGCTCCCCAGGGCGAAGAGCTAGGACGAATAAAACCCTTGTCCAAGAGGTCTTGCAATTGAGTGGACAATTCTTCTAGCTCTAATGGGGCTAAGCGATAAGGTGCACGAGCTATGGGCGCTGCTCCAGGAGTTAGCTCGATTTAAAACTCGACTTGGCGATGAGGCGGAAGACCAGGTAATTCCTCGGGAAATACCTCAGGAAAATCGCGCACAATAGGAATGTCTTAAATTTTCTTCTCTTCCATTGATGTGTCAGTAACGAGTGCTAGAATGGCAGTGTGGCCCTTTCGCAAACACTTCTGGGCCTTAAGGAAAGAGATAATGCCTACGACAGCATCACTCTTGTCGCCATGAATCACGAGGGGTTCTTCACCAGAACGAGGGATGCGGACAATCTTCTCGTTGCAAAGAATTTCCGCTTGTTGATGAGATAACCAATCCATCCCAATAACAACGTCAAAACTACCCAGAACGATGGGAATAAGATCGATAGAGAAGGTCTGACCAGCTAAGACGTGGTTACAACCCTTAACTATGTGCGTGGCCTCGAGACTTTTACCGTTTGCTAGCTCTACCGTACGTTTGGTGTTCAAAAGTGTTGGATTGCTCTTAAGCATTTGGCTAGCTTTTAAGGATACATAACTAGTATCGGCACCCGAATCAAATAAAAAAGTAACAAAGAAGTGATCCAGAAGAAACTTACCCATCACCACGTTGGGATCGTTCCTCGCATCACCCTGTCCTAGCACGAAAACACGTCCCCTGGCACCATTGCCATTATCGTTACCCCCGTTGTTGCCTCTATTGTTGTTCCCGTTTCCCTGGTTGTTGTTGTTCTAATTCTGGTTCAGCTGAGGGCAGTTCCTCTTAAAGTGGCCTTCAGCGCCACACTGAAAGCATCCTTTATTGCCCTGCTGTTGATGCTGCTGGTGGTTCTGTGGAGCTTGTTGTTGTTGTTGGTGATTCTGATTTGCTGGTCGTGCGCTCCTGCAATCCTTTGCTTCATGACCAAACTTGTTGTACCTCAGGCAACGACCCTTGTGGCACTGCCCGCTGTGGTGCAAATTACATCGATTGCACTTAGGGTTATTTCCCTTGTATCCACCCTGACCTTGATTCCCAGAAGACTGCTGACCGGGGCTCCTGTATTCATCTGTATTTCGCTGCTGAGACTGAACTGAAGTGGAACCCTTGCCCAAATTTCCATCCCACTTGCGCTTATTATCACTGGGAGCATCAGTAGTAGTAGCGCTAATCCGCTTAGGCAGCTTGTTCTGCTCAACTGCCTGATCAGTGAGACGATGAGCCAACTTGATGATTTGCTGAATGGTGCCAAGATTAGCTGAGGTCACGTGGCTTTGAATTTCTGGCACCAAACCCTTAAGGTACAGCTCGATATGCTTGATAGGAGGATCCACCATGGTGGGACACAGGATAGCTAATTCGTTCGACCTCTTTGTGTATGCCTCGATTTCAGACCCCGTCATCTTCAGATTGAAAAATTCTACCTCTAGCTTGTGGATGTCGTCACGACTACAGTACTCTTCTTTGATCAGTTCTTTGAACCCGTTCCATGGGGTGGCATTAGCAACCGCCAGCCCTAGCAGTTGAACCTGTGCTTTCCACTAGGTTAACGCAACACCTTCGAGTGTTCCAGTAGCATATTTCACCCTACGATCTTCAGGGCATTCGCACATCTCGAAAACAGACTCAAGCTTCTCGAACCAGTGAAGAAGGCCTACAGCTCCTTCTGTGCCGCTGAAAGTACTAGGTCGGCAATCCATGAATGTTTTGAACGTGCACACAGGAGGCTGAGCATGTTGACCTCCTGCAGGGACAGCTGCGAGTGCCTCAGCAACCCGTTCATTGATCAAAGCCGTCAACTGGGCTTGAGTTAGGTTGATACGTCATCCGCGTCTGTTCATGATCTTCATAACGAAGCAACGTAAGTGAGAAAAGTGTCGCGAAAGTGCGTAAGTGTGGGACGACAGTAGAGAGTAAGAACACAAGGTTCGAATAGCAAATATCACGTTAATTAATGCACAGTGTGAACTATCTAACCGACAATATAACATAAATCATACCACCTATTGTGTCGAGTCTTGCACGTGGAGCGAAGCGTCGTTGTGGATCGTTGAGCACTGTACAGGTTATAGTCTGGTTTGTAAAAAAGCTTTTCCCTTTTTAAAACCAAGTTCACTATAACCAATGGCTCTGATACCAATCTGTCAAACCCCCAAAATCCACCCTGCGGAGTATCACCGCTTGGAGGCTTGACGTGACCAGGATCGAGCCACCAATCATATTGAACAACGTAATTAGTAAGTAAACCCAACCACAATACAATTGGTGACCAAAAGCTAGTTAACCAAGTTCAAATTAAACAGCGGAAGCATTAAAGATAAAATTTCAAAACATAAGTTTCATAGTTCATAAGTTTAAAGTCTAAAGCGTAAGTTTAATAAGTTCATAAGGATTTAGATATTAAGCACGGAACATAACAGTCCGTATCCCACAACGACCTCCTCCTCGTGCAAGCTCCATAAGCATCTAGCGACCTGTAAGGCATGTAACAACGAGTCAACAACAAAGTTGAGTGAGTTCACGTTTGGTTGTTTAGTTTTAAGTAGTTTCCGAAAACATGGCTTGTCTTTCGTTGGCTTATTTACCGTGGGGGTTACCCTAATGTTGAAAGTATGATTAACCAGTTCCTTCTTTATTACCCAATCCATATCCATAATCAGTGGGGGCTTCCCTATGTGAACTACTAGACCGTACCATATCGACAACTGACGAACAATAGTTGTGCCCTACATCAGTGTCTATCATCACTGACAGTTTGCCATAGTCCATTAGTACACGCCAGTCCAAACGGCATGGTGTGAGGTTTGTTAAACCTAATAGCGCTATTAACTAATGACCCGCTCGCCATTGGCCTCGGTGATTAAGTCGATATAAAATGAGGGACTTAATGATAGAGTTTTGTCTAGTAAGTTTTAAGGTTGTTGTCCTACCCAAGGAGGACGAACGTACATATTCTACCCAAGGAGAATACGCAGGATTAATATTGGCATCCTACCTATGGAGGATGGCCGTACATATCCTACCCAAGGAGGATATGTAGGTTCCATTTTAGTTTCTTAACCCATTCCCAAACCACCGGGAATCCCATGCCTTAGAAAGTGTGTGAACTCACCTTGGTTTGCTCGGTTAGATTCTCAAAAATAGCTAACAGTCAAGGTTGGTCAATCACGTCCTAGTATGATTACCACTTAGTTTATTAGTGACTTCAAATAAGCACGAAGTTCCTACACGCATCTATCACATAACATGCAACACTTTAATGGTTCACGCCCATATAAACTTCCCATCTATTCCCGTCATAAGCAAACATACGACATTGCACATAAAACTTTTATTGACATATAACATGTTAGATCATTCTCAGATAACCTACCAAACATTTAGACACGCAAATTACTACTTATGTCGTTTCAGCTTTTACATTCAAAACTGGGCTGTTTTCAGGTATTTTAATAAAATAGTTAACTTACTCCAAAAATTCCCAACTTTTTACAGAAGGTCTTAAACAATCCAAATATTATTGTGTAAAATTCTCGGGATCCAATTCATCACCAATATTTTATAAAAAATTATTTTCTGGACTGCAATCAGATTCATCTTTTTCTGACTGCAGTCCACGGAATAATTTATTTAAAATTCATCGTAAGTCCGATTGATGAAATTCTAGTGGGAGAATTACTACGACATCAGTTTCCACCTACAGTACAAATTCCGTGACCTGATTCTACACAGATTTCAAGTTATGATGAAGAACATAACACATATTTTCAGCAGTAAAAATACAGCTTTAGCTGCTGTTACAAAACGACCCTTTAAAATAGTAAATGAAGTTCAAAAATTATGATTCTAGTTCCATTAGAACCGTATTTCATAATAACACGTTATAGACTCAAGAAAATCAAGTTTTTGTTAAGTTATCATCTGGTTACAGCCAACTGAAGTTGGCTGTAAATGCTTGGACAGAAGCTGTTTTCAGCTTATTGTGTTCTAACGCATGTTCTATTTGTTCCGTTAACATGTCTAGTGATCAACAACAACCTTTAACATCAATATTAACAAGTAAATCATCAAGTAATCAACAACATGTTCACTACAACATCCTACTACAACATTTCATCACATTTCAACAATATTTCATCATTAAGTTAGCTCTATGCTCAAGACTTTTGCATATGATCTTCTAGTGTTCTTAAGTTTTCATAATAATCTAACTATTAACCATCATAAATAGGAAGCAAATGAAGATCAAAGGAGCTTACCACTAGCTTTTAAGCTAGGGAAGAAACACTAGAGAAAACGAGTGGATAAAAGAAATCTTGAGAGGTCCTTCCACTTCTGAGAACACCGAGCTTCGTTGTTTGCACTTTAACACCTATGTATGCTCTTAAAATGATTGAAAGTGATCAAATGATGGTGGTGGTGGTGCTCTTTGGGGTTGGCCGAAGCAAGGAAGAGAGGAGAGAGTGAGAGTGTTGTTGAGTTAGTGAATGATGAAAGTGATGATGAACTAGTGGTTATATGGATGATCTCCCAACATGTTATTAACCCTTGGATTACATGTCCCCTAAGTACTTAACCAATCTATTTAACAAATGAAGAAAATCAAGGGTGGGGTACACCCTTGAAACCGTAAGAAGGGGGGGGGTTCTAGTTGGGTTGTAATGGATGGTTAGTGATCTTGGTTGGAAATCAAAGGTTTAGTTAGTGTCTTATGAGTGTTAAGTAATATATAATGTGTTAGGGTGGTCGGGGACCCTAGCTAGCTTAACAAAATAGAAACCATGCTTCTAGCATTATTTTGGTGTTCCGGGTAATGTCCGGTTGTTCGGTTTGATACTGTTCCGTTAAAGTGCTTAATTAATCCGTAAAGTGTCCTATATATATATTTTTGTAACATTTTAATTCTCAACACTCAGGAAAGCATACCGGACTTTTTAGTAACTTTTCTGTACACTACTAGTATGTTAACAAGCACATGTAAGTATAACACAGTAATCAGAAAGCAGTTAAGTGATTCAGCACAGTCATCAAGCACTTTAATTATCATTAAATAATCGTACGGATACATGTAAATTTCGTCCCGAATTTTAGTTGCGGTGTTTACTGGCTTTTCCTGGGGTGTCACACACGACCCCGTGTGCAGAAGCGTATCTGTACTATCAAGATTTCCTCAAATTCTGCGAATCTTAGAGTTGACCACGGCCCCGTGTCCGCTGGGCACGCCCTCGTGGTGGGTGATAGAAGCTTCTACAGTTTTGTCTTTTCTGCAGACACTTGGGCACGCCCCCGTGCTCACTGAGCATGGGGAATGTTCAGCCTTCTGTTCTCTTGTTTTGCTTGGGAAGATGCTGTCGGGGGGTCGGGCATGCCACGTTTATCCCTTTTCTTGTATTTCTTGTTAGATTTAGCTACCTTTTTGCTTCTTTTGTTCATTTGAGCTTATTTAATCCTGAAAATACAAAAGGAAGACAAAAACACACTTTTTCCAACATTAGTACTAAAAAAGGGTTAGTTTTATGCCTCATTTGATGTAATTTATATGTTGAATTTTGCACACATCAAATACCCCCACACTTGAATCTTTGCTTGTCCTCAAGCAAAACTCTTTATAATGTGGCTTTACACTCCCAAATGGAATGGGTAGAAGAGAAGGTTTTGGGCTTTTCATAGAGTGTCGGGATTTCCAAGATTCTTTATTAAGTTTTATTTTTATTTATTTACAATCCTATTCGTCATGATTTATTTAAAACATTACATAAGATAAATTACTTATTAGGGCATAACATTCCTTTTTAAAATTCCATTTATATACAAGTTCACATACCTCACGGGGGATCACTCTACACTCGGCCAAAGATGTATTTTTGTGAAACACTCGAGAGCGGCATGGAATTTACTTCTACCATAAGCTTGCCAAGCAATCAATCCTCCTCCTTTTTAACTATATACCTTTGTAAATATCAAGAGGACTTTTGGGGTGAAGGGTTAGGCTTGGGTTAATGGTAGGTGGTTGGGTTAGTGGTTAGTAGAAAAGGGCGAAAGGTGTAAAAAGCTTCGGTTTTTGCAAAACAAATTGTTTTTGTGACTTTTTATTCCAATGAAGCATTTATTCAAACAATCCTTCTTTTGATGAGCTTTGTTTGTTTATTGCTAACTTCATTTTTTCTTTTCTTCTCTTTTTTTTCACATAAGAAAGTCACACAAAAACCGAGCTTTGTTACTAAAATAAAGGGTTTAAAATGAAAAAGGGTTTTGGTGGGTAAAAGGGTGTTTGTTTTGGGTTAAGAAATGAAAAAGTTTAGGCTCAAAGGGGTTAACTAAGGGGATTTTGGGTAGGTGGTAATTAAAAAGAAAATAATGGTGTTGAAATAAAAAGGGTTAGTCCTAATGCCTCCATCATTTACTTACTCGGGTTTAAGTTGGTAAGGACTGGGAATGCATCGTCGTGGCAAGTTCTAGAGTTGTAAGAACCAAGCGGCTATTCACACAAGAAACGAAAAATGAGCATTTAGTTTAAAGATGTGTATTTGTATGCTCAATAAAGACTCAAAACTCACTTTTTGTGGGAATGGGTTTTTATGTGATCAAGTATATATAATCATATTTTAACTAAGTTTGCCATGTCGTTTCATAATTTTCTTATGTTGGTTCTTTTTATCACGACGCTATCGGTTGTAAATTTGTAAAAATATCATCTTTTTAGAACTTTGAAATTCCCAACTTAAACCTAGACAAGTAAGAAAAATGAAAGATTTTTGAAAAAAAATTGGGGTGTTTAGCGGTTCCAATAGAGTTTTGTGTAAGGCTTGTAATTAGGACTTGCAAGATTCAAGGTTTTAGCATCCCCCCCCCCCCCACACCTAAATTATACATTGTCCTCAATGTATCCCAAAAATAAGTTTTTAGGTTGATTGGATGTGTAAAAAGGTGTGAAAAAGCAAAATTTTATGTTATTGGGCGTCTGGACACGGCCCCGTGGTGTCCGGGCACGGCCCCGTGTTCAGATCGCCAGTAACAGAAATTGAAATAAAGAAACAGAGGGCTGGACACGGGGGCGTGTTCAGTGAGCACGCCCCGTGTCCAGTTACCTGAACTGGGCATTTTCTGCAGTTGGTTGGGCACGGGGCGTGTTGGATGAGCACGGCCCCGTGCTGAACTTGCTGTAATGAAGAAAATTTTGTCGGATGGCCCTGTTTTTGTGCATGGGGTGCTGGTTCAAGTTTCCCTTAGTATCCTTCACCATCCCGAGTGTGTTTTATCCATTACAACATCATCCAAACACCAAATTAATTAAAACCGTCATTCCATTAAATAGAGAGAATTACATAAGGTCCTAGTGAATTTAAAGATGAGGCAGAAAAATAAAAGCAAAAGGTCCTAAGATAGATGGTATAACAATCCTCAAAGAAAACCGACACCCTCGAATATTTTCTGACACCCTAATATATTTTAAGATATCCCAATATGTCCCAAAATACACCCCATACGCGAAAACGGGCCCCGAATACCCTAAATATTATCAAAAATAATTAAAAATCAAGTTTTTAAGTTGTCGCGGGCCGCATAAACTTCCTAAAGGTCTTACGCGGGCCGCGTGAGATCAAAAATGGTGGTGCAGCCCGGTGATGACACGTGTCATCATCGTGGCGAGTCTAGTTGCTGACCCAGATCAGCTACGCGCTGACCAGGGTTTGACGCGGGCCGCGTAGCCCTTAGACTACTCTTACGCAGGCCGCGAGAAAATCAGGTTTCAGCACTATAAGTAAAGGCCATCCGATCTTCAGTCGAACTCGCTCACAACTATTTTCTTTCTCTAAAATCTGAATTATAGGCATAATACTCGGGTATTATACCCCCCTAAATAGCGAAGTTCTGCTCCGTTGTAAGTATTATAACCCCTGGATACGTATTAGATACGCTGCCCGATTGATCTAGGGTTCCGTAACGGCTGTTGTGGTTCTGCCCGAGGTAGTCGTTGGAATGCCGTCTCGGGGAAGGTATTACTAATGTTAAAATGGGTTATTATACTAACGCGTGTGCATTTGTGTAAATTATAGATTGTCACCAGGAAACTCTTACGAAAAATCTAAGACAACAATGTGAGTTGATCCGCTTTTTGTAAACCTTTTGTTAACTATTTTTACAAAACCTTAAATACTTTTCCATGCGAATAACAATTATTGAGTATTTGTAAGAATACAATTATCATGAGTATGTTGAGGTTTTGTATACAAAATTTTTTACCACCTGGTCAAGGAGTAACATTTCCACAAATCGGGTCTGACAGTACCATGGATGTTAATTGATATAACTTGGAAACAAATGTAATTGCGAGACCGTCCTCAATACTGTACAATGGTTTTTATTTAAACTTGATTAAACTGGGATTCACTCACCAGTATTTCCCACTAACAAATGTTTTTAAAATACGTTTCAGGTAACAAACTGTGAAAGCCAAATAGAAGCCAGCTGGACAGCACTGAAGGCTTGGAAAAGTGGCAATAAAGTTACCTAAAATAAAATAGATGTTTTTGTTAAATAAAATAGGATTTATTCCTATGAAAATGTGTGTACTACAAAACTTGGGTTTTATCCCATATGTTTAATATTATGAAAATGTGGTATTTTACTCTGATCCAATATTTCCTAACTACGGTCCAGATGAAAAATTCTGCTGCTAAATTAGACAAACACGCGATACCACCGAAACTGGCTCGCGGCCGCCCGTTCCCAGGATCAGGGATCGGGGGTTGTGACAGAAGGTGGTATCAGAGCTAAGCCACTGATTCAGCCACAGAAGCGTTCTGCTGACATCAAAATTCAATCTGTTAGGAAATAAGTTATGAAAATACGTGCATAACTGTATTTATTGTTATGTGTTATTTGACTATTTGTTAGTTTACAGTATGAGCGACCAAGGACCATCTGACGCGTACCGTCAATTATCTGGTTCACCTAGAAGCGAAGGCACCTCCTCTTCTAAGGAATCTTTGTGTTTAAGGCTCAGTCAAAAGAGCCATTTACTCAGAAAAAGAGGGGATGGTTCAGTAGAGGGGCACACGAGCGTAGAAAACATATGAAAAAGTTACAAGAACAGAGGGTACTAGCCGCAGCCAAGAGAGAGACAGATGCCTATGCCCAGGATATGATAAATAGGGGTATAGCCAACATTCACATCCTAGCAACCACTGCAGCTGACCCTAATCTGGAGCAAATAATAGCACCCCAACCACAGCCACCAATCCCTGACCAACCCATGGAGATAGAAAACCCTGAAAACCAAGTAGAAATGCATGACTTCAATCCGGAAGAAATACCTAGGGTACCTACACCAAACCCCTTAGACCCAAATTATGACCCCTGGTAGGACGACAATAGGGACTATGTGCAACATTACCCGATACATGAAGACATGCCTATGCCAACTCTAGGAGCCTATCCAGGTTTGGATCCTTTAGATCCCTATTACCACGACGAATACATTAGGGAGATCTTAGAAGACCCTTACCGATTCCAGGCACCTACACCTCCATACCAGGAACCCGCACCCCAGATTCCAAACCCAGTCCTAGAACCTGCACCCCCAATGAGTGCAGAAAATGTACAAGAACTTAGGACATTTGGTGAGGAAATTTTAGAGAGTAGTGAAGGAATGAGACAGGTGGGAGAGCGACTCATCTGGAAATATGACGAGCGCAATATGGATTTCTGGATGAATCCATATCCGTAGATGTGTTGGTGGAGACGGTAATAGTAATAATGATAATAATAAAATAATAAAATAAAATATGTGTGTACGGATGCCTACTATTATTAGTGTAATTTCATTTAAGTTGGTATTGTAATTTTTAATTTCAGTACTAGTGTGTAATAGATGCATAGAATATGAATAGAGTAAAGTCGCAATGATCGACGCTTTTGACCAAAATGCGTGTCATGTGATTGGCTATATTAAAAAATTATTTTGTGATATTAATATGTGGTAAATGTTTAAAATTCAGATGGCCGACGAAGAAAATCAAGGAAATCTGAATAACGATAACCAGAGTAACATTAACTTGGTTAATGAGAATCCAAGCGTCAACAACAATGGGAACCAAATGGACAATAGTGTCGTCCAACACATAGTGGCACAAGGAATTATAGATGCAATGCCATTTATTATTCAAACGGTTTAGGAAGCGAATAATAAAAGTAAACATAGCAGTAAACGACCAATTGAACCAGAACACAGCATAAACAATGGACCCGTACTTCAAGCGCCCATTCCCAAAAGAAGAAGAACCATGCCTTATGGTTGTTCTTACAAAGAATTCTGGTCCTGCAAACCAATAGAATTCTCGGGCAATGAAGGACCCATTGCAGTTCTACGCTGGATAGAAAAGACTGAGGCTGTTTTAAAAATAAGCAAGTGTGCTGAAGAAGACAAGATAATGTTTGCTTCTAATTTATTTAAGAATTCAGCCTTAGAATGGTGGAACACTATCCTCCAGTCAAAAGGAAGTGATAGGGTATACAATATGGAATGGGAAGAATTTAGGAACATGGTAGAAAGGAAATTCTGCCCTCCTAATGAAAAGGAACAAATAGCAAACAAATTCCTAAATCTTAGGATGAATGGAGTGGATAGTAAGGGTTATACTACTACATTCTTTGAATATGCTAGAATCGTACCAACCCTTGCATCACCAGAGCCGGTATTAATCTCCTGTTACATCTGGGGATTAATTGGAGAGATTAGACATGTAGTCAAGGCAGCTAGACCTCAAACTATAGAAGAAGCCGTAGAACTAGCAAACACCTTGACAGATGAATTAGTACGTACAAGGGAAGAAGACCAGAGGAGAAACCTAACCTAAAGGCTTACTCAAGAATTCCGTTCTGGGAATTACAACCGTAGGAATATGGGTTCTACCTCTGCACCATTCTGCAAGGTCTGCAAGAAAAAGCATTCGGGAAAATGCTCCACTCTTTGCAATTTCTGCAAGATGCCAGGACACAAGGAAGAGAATTGCAGGAGAAAGTCCAGTAATGGACTATGCTTCAACTGTGGAGAAAAAGGTCACATCAAGCCAAATTGTCAAAATTGGCTCCAGTTGCGAACAACAGGAACACTAAAAATGCTAGAGCATTTGTTTTAACTGCAGATGAAGCTAAGATGATTCCAGACGTCATAGCTGGTACGTTTTAAGTTAATGATGTTTTTGCTAAAGTATTATTTGACTCTGGTGCAAACCAAAGTTTTATTAATACTTTGTTTTGCAAACTTCTAAACCAGTCATTAACTAAACTACCACAAGAATGTCTAGTAGAAACAGCTAATGGAGAAACAGTTAGGATTTCTGAAATCTTGCAGGGAGCAAGAATAGAATTTTTAAACCAAAAGTATGTTGCAAATCTTTACCCAATGAATCTGGCAGGATTTGATGTCGTTTTAGGAATGGATTGGTTAATAGCCAATAAAGCCAGTATTTTATGTGATCAAAAGTCAATTCAAGTAAATTCACCAAAAGGTGAAAAGATCACTATTAAAGGAGATAAGCCCTCTAGATCCACTAAATTCATCTCTGTGATAAAAACTGCAAGTTATATAAGAAAAGGGTCTCTAGTGTATTTGATTTTTATAATCACTAACACTAAAGGAAAGGAATTAAAAGACATTCCAGTAGTATCTCAGTTTTCAGATGTATTTCCAGAAGAATTACCAGGACTACTGCCAGACATAGAAGTTGAATTCAGGATTTACCTGCTACCAGGAATGGCCCCGATTGCCAAAGCACCTTACCGATTGGCACCCGCAGAAATGCAAGAACTGAAGAAACAATTAGACGAATTGCTGGAAAAAGGATTCATACAGCCGAGCTCATCGCCATGGGGAGCTCCAATTTTATTCGTTAAAAATAAGGACGGATCGATGCGTATGTGCATTGATTACCGTGAATTAAACAAGGTCACGATTAAGAATCGGTACCCATTATCGAGAATCGATGATCTGTTCGACCAACTGCAAGGAGCTCGATTTTTCTCTAAAATCGATTTAAGGTCAGGATATCATCAATTAAAGGTACAGGAAGAGGACATTCCTAAGACCGCGTTTAGAATGAGGTATGGCCATTATGAATTTACTGTCATGCCATTTGGTTTAACCAATGCCCCAGCCGCATTTATGGACATGATGAACCGAATATGTAAGCCATATTTGGATAAATTCATAATTGTTTTTATAGATGATATTCTCATTTATTCTAAAAGTAAAGAGGAACATACAAAGCATTTGCACGCACTTTTAAGTCTATTAAGAGAGGAGAAGCTTTATGCTAAGTTTTCAAAATGCGAGTTTTGGTAAGAGCAGGTACAGTTTCTTGGACACCTAGTTAATCATGAAGGAATTCATGTGGATCCCACAAAAATCAAGGCGATAACTAAATGGAAGACCCCTGAATCACCAACTGAGGTTAGAAGTTTCTTAGGATTGGCCGGATATTATAGAAGATTTATTCGAGATTTTTCTAGAATAGCCATTCCTTTAACTAAGCTAACTTGTAAATCCATTAAGTTTGAATGGGGACCAAAGCAAAAAGAAGCATTTAGAATTCTTAAGAAAAGATTAACCCATGCACCCATATTAGCGTTACCAGAAGGAACTGATGATTTAGTAGTTTATTGTGACGCTTCTAAGTTAGGTTACGGATGTGTGTTGATGCAACGCCAAAAGGTTATAGCTTACGCATCTAGACAACTTAAGAATCATGAAGAGAATTATTCAACCCATGATTTAGAATTAGGAGCTATAATTTTTGCCCCTAAGATTTGGAGACATTACCTTTATGGTAGTAAGTTTACCATATTTACTGATCATAAAAGTTTAAGATATGTTTTCGGGCAAAAAGAGTTGAATATGAGACAAAGACGCTGGATGGAGATGCTTAGTGATTATGATTGTGATATCCAGTATCATGAAGGAAAAGCAAATGTAATGGCAGATGCTTTAAGCCGAAAGTATCACGAAAACCCAAAAAGGGTACGTTCTCTTAAATTAAATCTGCAAGTAGATTTAAATGATCAAATTAGAAAAGCCCAAGAATCAGTAATCAAGGATGATACTGAAAAATTAAAAGGAATGATTAAGGAATTAGAACAAGGAACAGATGGAATTTGGAGATTCCATGAAAAGAGAATGTGGATACCTAAATTAGGAAACCTACGTCATCACATATTAGAAGAAGCCCATAAATCTAAGTATACGATTCACCCAGGAAGTGATAAAATGTAGCAAGATTTAAGAAAAAAAATTTGGTGGATAGGAATGAAAAAGGACATAGCATCCTATGTTTCTAAATGTTTAACATGTTCGCAAGTTAAAACTGAACATCAGAAACCCTCAGGTTTGTTGCAACAGCTAGAAATGCCAGTATGGAAATGGGAATTGATAACAATGGATTTTGTTACCAAATTACCCAAAACAAGGAAAGGTAATAATACAATCTGGGTGATTGTAGATATGCTAACCAAGTCAGCTCATTTCCTACCAATGAAAGAAACCTTCAGTATGGAACAGCTAGCTAAATTATATGTAAATGAAATAGTTTCATTACATGGAATACCTTTATCAATCATTTCTGATAGGGATAGCCGTTTTACCTCTCATTTTTGGTCAAGTTTCCAAAAAGCAATGGGAACCAAGTTAAATCTAAGCACAACTTATCATCCTCAAACGGACGGACAAAGAGAAAGGACAATTCAAACAATGGAGGACATGCTTAGAGCCTGTGTAATTGATTTCGGAGGTAATTGGGACGATCACTTACCTTTAATAGAATTTTCTTATAATAATAGTTATCACACAAGTATCCACGCTGCACCATTCGAAGCACTTTATGGACGAAAGTGCCGAACCCCACTCTGTTGGGCAGAAATTGGGGAAAAGCAACTATCTGGACCTGAGATAGTGCAGGAAACAACTGACAAGATTATTCAAGTCAAGGAACGACTGAGAGCAACACGTGATCGACAGAAAAGCTATGCGGACAACAGACGAAAACCGTTGGAATTTCAAGTAGGAGATAAAGTATTGTTGAAGGTCTCTCCTTGGAAAGGAATAGTAAGATTCATCAAAAGAGGGAAGCTAAGTCCCAGGTATGTTGGACCTTTTGAGATTATTAGAAGAATAGGACATGTAGCCTATCAGCTACAACTGCCAGAGGAAATGGCAGGAATACATGATATATTTCATGTATCTAATCTCAAGAAATGCTTAGCTGATGAATCGGTAATGGTACCTCTTAAGGATATAGAGGTAAATGAACAACTCAAATTTGTAGAAAGGCCTCTACAGATTGAAGACATGAAAGTCAAGAATCTCAAGCACAAGAGATTAGTTTTGGTCAAAGTGAAGTGGGACTCCAAAAGAGGACATGAGTATACATGGGAGCTCGAATCAGAAATGCAAAGGAAGTATCCACACTTGCTTCAGTAGATCTCGAGGACGAGCTCTAAAACAAGGTGGGGAGGATATAACAATCCTCAAAGAAAACCGACACCCTCGAATATTTTCCGACACCCTAATATATTTTAAAATATCCCAATATGTCCCAAAATACACCCCATACGCGAAAACGGGCCCCGAATACCCTAAATATTATCAAAAATAATTAAAAATCAAGTTTTTAAGTTGTCGCGGGCTGCGTAAACTTCCTAAAGGTCTTACGCGGGCCGCGTGAGATAAAAAATGGTGGCGCAGCCCGGTGATGGCACGTGTCATCATCGTGGCGAGTCTAGTTGCTGACCCGGATCAGCTACGCGTTGACCAGGGTTTGACACGGGCCACGTAGCCCTTTAGCTACTCTTACGCGGGCCACGAGAAAGTCAGGTTTCAGCACTATAAGTAAAGGCCATCCGATCTTCAGTCGAACTCGCTCACAGCTATTTTCTTTCTCTAAAATCTGAATTATAGGCATAATACTCGGGTATTATACCCCCCTAAATAGCGAAGTTCTGCTCCGTTGTAAGTATTATAACCCCTGGATACGTATTAGATACGCTGCCCGATTGATCTAGGGTTCCGTAACGGCTGTCGTGGTTCTGCCCGACGTAGTCGTTGGAATGCCGTCTCGGGAAAGGTATTACTAATGTTAAAATGGGTTATTATACTAATGCCTGTGCATTTGTGTAAATTATAGATTGTCACCAGGAAACCCTTACGGAAAATCTAAGACAGCAATGTGAGTTGATCCGCTTTTTGTAAACCTTTTGCTAACTATTTTTACAAAACCTTAAATACTTTTCCATGCGAATAACAGTTATTGAGTATTTGTAAGAATACAATTATCATGAGTATGTTGGGGTTTTGTATACAAAATTTGTTACCACCTGGTCAAGGAGTAACATTTCCACAAGTCAGGTCTGACAGTACCATGGATGTTAATTGATATAACTTGGAAACAAATGTAATTGCGAGACCGCCCTCAATACTGTACAATGGTTTTTATTTAAACTTGATTAAACTGGGATTCACTCACCAGTATTTCCCACGGACAAATGTTTTTAAAACGCGTTTCAGGTAACAAACTGTGAAAGCCAAATAGAAGCCAGCTGGACAGCACTGAAGGCTTGGAAAAGTGGCAATAAAGTTACCTAAAATAAAATAGATGTTTTTATTAAATAAAATAGGATTCGGTGACCTTCAGTGGTGTTTGGCATCTTTGCCGATGCGTCTGGGTGGTTTGGGCCTCCTCTCAGCTCGTTATGTTGGAGTTTATGCTTTGTGGCGTCTAGAGCTCAATCGTGTGTATTGCAAGACCATATCCTTCGGAACAGTGGGGTTGTTAAGCTTGACGTAGACTACCAATAGGCCCTTGATTACTTAAGTATCTCTCTTCCAGACTTTGATATTGGCGGTTTCTCTAATATGGACACCGGCCCCCCACCCCCAAAGCCATAAAAAACTTTGGCGAATGCCCTATTTGACAAAATCGCTCGGAGTCTGGGAGAAACATTCGATTTGTCTCCCTGCCAGAAGGCGGTGATTGAGTGCCTGAAAGGCCCCCATGCGCAAGATTTTTTACTGTTATCCCAATCGAGGGGCTGGGGCAATGCATGTCGGCTGTTGAGTATAGGGCTATCCTCAAATACCGGCTGATGATCCCTATGTATTCAGAAGACGAAACCTGCCCAATTTGCCGTAAATCCTGCATGGATAAATACGGGTAGCATGCTATTCATTGTAAGGAGCTCCCTGGTTTTAAATATCGGCACGACTGGGTGAGAGATGTTTTGGGGGACATCTTGAGGAGAGCGGGGATTTCTGCCAAGAAGGAGGCCCCTGTGAATTTCCTTACAGATCCGATGGAAGGGAGATCTACATTGAGACCAGCGGATCTACTCGTCTTTGGCTGGGTGGGTGGGAAACATGCTTGTGTGGATCTCACAGGAGTCTCACCCTTAGCGGGTTTGTAGCAGGACAGGCTATAAGGAAAGCGGAATCTAAAAAGGTGGATAAACACGCTAAAGCATGTGCTGATAACCAACATGCATTTGTCCCCTTCGATTTCGACACCTTTGGCTCCCTAGCTCCAGAAGCTATCCGTTTGTTGACTAGGGTCCAAAAGGTTGTCTACAGCAGTTGCTCATCAAAAGGGGGCCAGGGGTTTGTCTTTAATAGGTTAGGGTTTGCTATTCAGAAAGGGGTAGTGGCGCAGCTTGTTGCTCGCTTACCTGCGATATTGATGTAACTCGGCCAGTATTTTATATATAAATATTACTATTTTATTAAAAAATAGGATTTATTCCTATGAAAATGTGTGTACTGCAAAACTTGGGTTTTATCCCATATGTTTAATATTATGAAAATGTGGTATTTTACTCTGATACAATATTTCCTAACTACGGTCCTGATGAAAAATTCCGCTGCCAAATTAGACAAACACGCGATACCACCGAAACTGGCTCGCAGCCGCCCGTTCCCAGGATCAGGGATTGGGGGTTGCGACAGATGGGTCAAGTGGTACATAAAATCATCCTAAGGAGTTATACTTTTATCAAAATTTCCGGAAGTAACTTCCCGGTATTTAAAAGATTTGTAGAACTTTGGGCCGAGGGGTATTCCCTAGATGTTATTAAAGCCATTCTTCTATTTTCCTTTGGAGAAAGAAGGCGGGATCGTTTTCTTCAACATCTTGCGAAGGGGGAGTGACACCAACAGGAACCCCTTGTAGTACGTCCCGAGGGGGCTCTGGATGTATGGCGTACCATTCGGCTGGTATGATGACTTCGGGAACCACATTCCATGCCCTTTGGGTAATGATTGGAACCAAAGGAGGAGAAGCGAGAATGTTCAACCTGTTAGGATCGGAGGCTCTAGTGATTGTGCTTGTTTGTGTGTTTTGAACAAATCAAATAGATATGAACAGATTTTGAGTGCAGCGGAAATGAACAACAAACTTTGTAAACACAATCAAGGAAGAAAATAGTTTAGATAAACACATGATTTGCATTAGTCGAAAGATTACAAAGTCAATAAAAAGATTACAAAGTATGCTTACAAACTAAACTCCCCCTCAGCCTGATACTCCAAGGTTGGATTGCACAAGATGAAAGGATTGAATTGAGGAGAAGAACTCACTCAAAACGAATCAAATGTAACAGTACAGGGTACTGTTCCATTTATAGACAAACCAAACCATTGAGGCATCTCAGCTGACGTCACCATGAAAGCGACGTCTAACAGCCTAACAACCTGTATCTACTGTTCTTATACAAACACTGCTAAACCTAACCACTGACTATACATAAAACAAATGACATACTAAACTACTGCTTTCTCTTTACATCAATGCTTTCATCAAGGTTGATCAGTCCTTGATTGAGCAGATCTTTGTCATCAGTAGATTGTATCAGCAGTGTTTTCTCCTCAGCAGTTTTCTGGTTTCATCAGTAGTTAGAAGAACATCAGCAGTTGTATCCGGGCAGTGGATGTGAGACCATCAGATGTTATGATCACTTTCAAGGGAGAAGACTTAGTGTAAACTGCTGCTTATTGTGAATCCACTGTCATGATCCGGTTTTGGCTTTCATTATCTGTTCCTCTGGTAGGGTTCAATCCCAACAATCTCCCCCTAGAACAGATAATGCCAAAATCCTTCATTATTCTGGATCTTTATTCCTCATCAGAAGTTCCTTAGCTTGTCTTTTGAATACTTCTTCAAATTCCTTGGAACTTAGATCATCCTCATCCCTGCACAGTGTAAGTTCAAGGAGATCCTGCAAATCTTCAACATTAAGGCCTAGTGCTTCTTTCCTTGATATGTACTTCACTTCGCCATTAGATCTGACTAGAGTCTATACGTGGGTCTTTTGATCAGACATCCACTATTGTACTTTTAAACCCAATGGGTTTCTTGGGAGAGATTTATTCAAAGATGAGTTTGGAGATGTTGGCCTTGTGAAAACTTGCAGACTTTCAGACATTCGTTTGAAGGCCATTTCAATAACATTGTTTGTTGCAGCTATGTCTTCTGCGGTGTCTCCTTTTCTATCTGCTCCTGTCTCTTTTGTTGATCTGGCTCAATGTCTGAAACTTCTGAAGTATTTGGTGATGCAGGCTTAGTTAACACCTTCTTAAAAAGGTTTTGAAGTTTTTCCGAGCTCTCTTCTTTTAGACCCATTTTCATGATGGTTTCTGTGAAGTACTCAACTTCCTTTTCTTTTACCTCTTCACTAGTCAGCTGTTCTCCTTCTTCTCGGTTTGACACAAGACTAGGATTTCCTGTTGACCTGAACAGTGTTTTGAAGTTTTCAATCTGTTGTTCAAGCTTCATCATTTGTTCATGCTTCTTTGAAGTGCCTGAAACAATTATCTTTCTTTTCTTCAGCCTTTCATAGGCTTCATCAGTTTGCTGCTTTGACCATTTTGATATGGCATTGGCAGTGTCCACTTGTGCATCCACCAGCTCCTGTTTCTTTCTTTTGTACTCAGCTGTTAGGTCAGTGATGAGCTTTTTGTATTTGCTCCAATTTGGAGCATTTTTCTTCTTTCTAGGATCGTTCTTGATTCTATCAATCCTATCAGCTTCATGCTTTAAAGCCACTATTGGCCATTCTTCAAATTGGTTTTCTTCAGCAGGATAAAATTTTTCTTGCATTATGTATGCAATAAGTTTTCTTCTCATCTCTTTTCGTTGATCTGCCTTTTCTTTGCTCAGCTCTTGTGCAAAATCTTTTATTTGTTTGACTTTTGTGACCAGAAGATCCAATCTTTCAGCAATGGCTTCATCACCTTGACCTTTACATTCAACCTTGGCTCTTATCTTAGCCTGTCTTGCTTTGAGCTCAAGATATTCATCCATGTCTTCTGGAACCATGAAGCCAACGAGTGAAGAAAATCTTCTGTTTGAAGGATCATCATCAGTGTAGAATTGCCTCATCTCATTTTTATAGCTTCTAGTTCCAACGGATATTTTGCAGCAGTGGGATCATATTGGTCCTCATCTGGCTGAGTAAGTTTTCTTTTTCTGGTGTAGAGCTTTGCTGGTTGTGATGTGAGACTGGTGAAAACAGTGGTGGATGGCTGACTAACAGCTGTTGAAACAACTGGTGTTTCAACTGTTGTTGTCATTACAACTACTGATGTGTCAGTAGATGTCTTCTGCTTTTGAGCAGGGGATGAAGGTGGTGAGGTAGTTTTTTGATGGTGGTGATGGTGGTGGTGAATCATCAGATATGAAAATCCTTCTCCTTTTTATTTTAGGAGAAGCTGATGATGTCTTGGGTGGCTCAGTGGTTTGAGATTAAATGGCAGTGGTTTGTGTTTGTGATTGACTGACAGCTGTTGAAACAACTGGTGTTCCAACTACTGTTGTCATTACAACATATGTTTTAACATCTGTTGTCTTCTGTTTTATGACAGGAGGTAATGGTGGTAGGGCAGTGGTTTTGGTGGTGTGTGGTGAAGTTGTGTGTGTTGATGAGATGACAGCTGTTTGGCTACTGCTAGCAGTTTTTGTAACTACTGGTGTATCAGCTGTTTGGATGGAAATATGAGATTTTGTGGTTTGAGGTTTAGATGTCTGTTTTACTTGATCTGGTTCAATATACAGACCATCTTCTATTCCCTTCTTCTTCAACTGGATTTTCTCCCCCTTTTTGGCATTATCTGGAAGGGGTTTATCCATGAAGAGGATGGTTGAGGGAACTTTTTCACCATGGGCAGTCTTTTGTATGCTGGCCTTTATAGCCTTGATGTCTGCTTGAGTATCTTTAAATCTTGACTCCACCATGTTTGTCAGCATTTTTACATGCATTTCATGCTGCTGATCAGCCGATTGTTTTTGTTTTTCTAGCAAGGGTTGAAACATATTCCAGAGCCCATTTGCAGCAAGTGCTTGTGGTTGAGCAGGTGCTTGAGGTGGAACAGCAGTGGATTGTGCTTTTTGAGCTTTCAAAATCTCTTGCACCATATCCTTTATTTCAGCAACTGAGGTTTCCAGTTTTTCAACTCTGTCCGTCAATTCCTGATATTTTGAATCATCACCTATGTTAGTAGGATCATCTGAATCCCAACCAGCAGTGGTTGTATCAATGTGTGACTTAGGAACAGAGTCCCAAAAATCACCCATTGATGCCCCTTGTTCTTGGTACTGGGGACTTCTTTCTTCAGCACTAGATAAATCTTTGATGGTACCAGTGGTTAGAACCAACTCACTGGTGATTACCGATGGTGCTATAGAAGAAATTGCCTTCAAAGGAGTCTTACTAATGAAACAACTGTCCAACTGAAGATCTGTTGATCCACCAGTTGTAGTTGCTGCTCCACTTGAACTACCACCGAGAGTTACATGTAACTCAGGGGGTGTAACCTCCTCAATTGTTGCTGGGATAGCAGAGGTATAAGCATCAGACCCAGTCACTTGTTGGAGTGTACTCTCTTTGATGGGTGATTGAGAGGAACTAGTTTGTGTCTGAGCTATAACAACTGCATGCAACAAGGGTAGCATGGATTGTGGTAATATTATTGGTGAGGGTATGGGATTTGAAAGAGACATGTCCTTGGGATCAGGACTGAGGAAGATGGATCTGATTGGGCCCAGAGCTTCATATTGTGGAGTCCCTGTGATTACAACCTGATCCTTTTGTGAGGATGCAGGAGGAGTTTTAGGCAACGGTAGAGATCTTTCTACCAACTGCTGTGAGGAAGTAGGAGCAGTGGTTTGTGGTGACATTTGTGTTGTCACAGGCAGTTGCTCTGGGATTTCATCTTCCAGAGTTGCCTTTTTCTTGGGTTTGGTGGGCTTTTTGTAAGATTTTCTTTTGGTCTTTTTGGTAATGTCAGGTGTGGGTTTCAAAGCAGTGGTAGTGCTGCTATGATCACCTGGAGCAGTGGGCTCAACAGTGGATGCCTGAGGAGGAATGGTGGCTGCTAAATTCTGCTCAGGCACCTCTGCCTTTATTTTTATTGGTGCCATCATTCTGGAAAATGTTTCATTTGTTAAACCTTTTATTTGAAAATAGACACCTTGTTTGAGCAAATTTTCATTCTCTTTTTCAAATTTTTGTTTAAAATAATAGCTCAGAAATCTTGGAAAAAGTAAAAATGATTTGCTATCAACATTTTTTACCAAGTCACTAAAGATCTCCTGGGAATAGTTATAATTTTCACCATTTAAAATAGCATAACCCAGACATTGAATCTTTAATGGTATCTCGTTAAAAGCTGTTGTTTTATTAGAAACACACATCAGAAGTGTGTGAAATAAAAATCTGGGTGCAGATGGGAAATAACCTTTTTGTAAGGTATCTACCTTTGATTGTTCTGCATATCCCCTTTTCAGAAAATCAGCTTTTAACTCGTTTTTGTCAAAGGAAGTTTTACCTTTCTGATCATCGAGTTTGAAGACTTCTGAGATTGATTGCGGAGTGATTTGAATCACTTTACCCTATATCGAGGAGTTAATGGCTATGACTTTATCGTCTTGTTTTTCAAGCGTCGCCTTTTTCCAGAACTCTCTCTGGGTTTGCAAGTAAATGGGAGCATCTGCTGTCAACAAAGTTTTGTACTTTGATGCAGATAATGTATCAATGATGGAGTTGAAGGTGTGGTTATCGGTGCGCTTTGTGAGCAAACCCAGATAATTATGAGGAGATTTGTATGGTATCTTGATGGATTCTTCGGCCGTTTGAGCGACCTTTTTGGAAGATGATGATGGCTTTGATTTTGATTGTGATTTTGATTTCGATTTCGTCATTTTTGCGGAGAAGAACGAAAAATGATTTTAGGAAGAAGGGTTGGAAACTGCTTTGAGAAGAGAATTTTGGAATTCAATTCGACAGTGTAAAACCCTGTTTGGGGTTTTGATCAGGGTTTTATTTAGGGAAAAAGTGATCGCTGATGTGGCTGCGGTTATTATGATCTGAAGGCTAAAAACTGACCACGTGTCAACAGATGATGAAGAGATGAATTATGGAGAACAGTTGTTTTGGAAACCACTGATGAAGCAAATATCAGTGGTTACAACGGTCAAAATGAGAACAGTGGGTGATTTTTACTATCAGTGGATAGCATATCAGTGGATAAGTCACTGATTTTGAGCATCAGTGCTTGTCAAGAGAATGGAAGGATCAGTGGTTGACTTTCAACAGTGGCCAATATTTAGTGAGCAGATGTTTGAACAAAACAGTGATTAGGGTAAATGGTACAGATTTGAAGGACAAGTATTTCAGCAACTGTATAGAAAAGTTTCCATTCAAGGTTTTTGCCACATGTTAATTTTACATTTTGAAGCTTTTTCAAATTTCTGACAGTGGTTTAGTACCCCAGATGATGTAGACTTTTTACTAAGGCAACTCATTCTTATTGTAATACTTAAATTAACACATGAGTACCTAAGTATTTTAAGCACTTTTGACAATCAATCTTTGATCAGTTTTAAAACAAACTTGAGTTAAACATGACCTTGATACATGAACCATTTTCTTTTGAACCGTTTTGAGGATGATATTACCATAAAAAAATGTAATATATCCTGACAGGAGATTGAAACTTTACTATCAAAAACCAGTAAAGGTAATATATTATCCAAAAAAAATAGGAAATAACATATCCTGCTTTATTTGGAGAAAATCCCTTTTAAAAATATTAAAGAATTTTCTGAAAACAGCATCAAAAGGAACTGGCATAAATTTCCACTATAGTTCAATTCATATCAATCTCAAATTTGTGAAATTGGTCAGTGGTTGAACAACAGTAGTATGACATTTTAAATTCATTTTGACCACTGTTTGGTACCATTTTCATGTTGATTTCTTGTCAAAAAAAATGAGGACACATGTACACAAGAGTTTTGAAAATCCTGTTATAGACTTTGTTACCATGTGATGATTCTAAACATTTGTCTAGTCCTCTTGTAAGTTCAATCACTGGGAACACTATTGTCACCTGAACTTTCCTGAACCAATGATCACAAACAGTTGTTTAATGACCATTATTACCCCAAGCTTTGACTCTTAAGTGTTTTATGTTTATACTCTTTTCTTCTGACTTCAAAAGTTTCGAGATAAACACACTTCTGAGTTTTTGTGAATTTTCTTCTTCCCTTTTAACCCTTCCCAATCATAAGTAATGAAATACTTACAGAGAGGCATTTATTGAAAGAATACTTGTTCCAAAATCATTTTGTAGTAATGTTTTGAGAGATTTGTTCATTTCTGCTCATTCTTATGCCAACCTCCTCATTACCTATGATCTGGACATTTTTGACTCCTGATTTTCTTAATGTATTTTAACATAGTTGATTTTGTCCTTTTTGAGGATCTCAACCTATTTTCAACACATAAGATCTGAATGACTAAAGTTTTAATTTCCCTCTCTTAGGTTATCAAAAACACTAATGTTTTATGAACATAGGTTTTTGTTAATCTGAGGTTCATACTCTAGCATTTAATACAGTGACATCACAATTTTCATAACAGCAGTTGAAATCAATTTTGAAAATAAGAAATAATCCCATAGTTTAACAGATATGTTTTCAGGTCTGAAAACTATGAGTGACTTGTGCATGATATCACATGTTGTGTGAAATTTGTGTGTCATATGACATCTTGGTTGTTTTACAGAGTATTTGAATAACAGTTTTAAGCATTGTTACTCATTACTCTGTTTTTCAACAGAATACAACCAACCTTAGTATCAATGAATTTTGAGCCGAACTGTTATGTCAAATTGATTGTTAGATCGAATTTGACTGTCCAAGCTCTGATACCAATTGTTAGGATCGGAGGCTCTAGTGATTGTGCTTGTTTGTGTGTTTTGAACAAATCAAATAGATATGAACAGATTTTAAGTGCAGCGGAAATGAACAACAAACTTTGTAAACACAATCAAGGAAGAAAATAGTTTAGATAAACACATGATTTGCATTAGTCGAAAGATTACAAAGTCAATCAAAAGATTACAAAGCATGCTTACAAACTAAACTCCCCCTCAGCCTGATACTCCAAGGTTGGATTGCACAAGATGAAAGGATTGAATTGAGGAGAAGAACTCACTCAAAACGAATCAAATGTAACAGTACAGGGTACTGTTCCATTTATAGACAAACCAAACCACTGAGGCATCTCAGCTGACGTCACCATGAAAGCGACGTCTAACAGCCTAACAACCTGTATCTACTGTTCTTATACAAACACTGCTAAACCTAACCACTGACTATACATAAAACAAATGACATACTAAACTACAGCTTTCTCTTTACATCAGTGCTTTCATCAAGGTTGATCAGTCCTTGATTGAGCAGATCTTTGTCATCAGTAGATTGTATCAGCAGTGTTTTCTCCTCAGCAGTTTTCTGGTTTCATCAGTAGTTAGAAGAACATCAGCAGTTGTATCCGGGCAGTGGATGTGAGACCATCAGATGTTATAATCACTTTCAAGGGAGAAGACTTAGTGTAAACTGCTGCTTATTGTGAATCCACTGTCATGATCCGGTTTTGGCTTTCATTATCTGTTCCTCTGGTAGGGTTCAATCCCAACACAACCTTTGGTGCGGAAGGTTGACTTCTCGAAGACATCCCTCTAGTCCCACCGTTAAATGATTGATACGGTCGACCAATGCTTCTTCCACTCCCATCATCTCATCAATGGCTTCTCTTAAAGCGTAAACATAGTTTACAAGAGAATCTTCAACCGTTGACGACCTTCTTCCTTGCCGGTTGTTCCTGGAGTGCGATGAAGATGTTCCGCTAGCTCTGCTCGCCATTCTGAGAAAACATACCGAAAAGAGTTCAATTTTATGGAGACAGTACCTCGGACACGGCCCCGTGCTAAATGAGCACGGCCCGGTGTTCAGATATCTGCAGATTTTTGGAACAAGGAATCTTGGTGTTTTAATTTGTTTTCGTGATTTTTAAAACTTTTTCAAGCAGAAACAACTTAAAACATTGTTGTAGAATTATGGATTTCAAGCTCTAATGGAGGTGTCAAGAAAAATTGAAGAAGAAGGTAATGGATAAAAGTGGAAAAGACAAGATGGTTATTGGGAACCTTCTTTAGAATATACCTAGGATGGTATGTGTGAAGATCCACCAGATCTTTGTCTTTGGAGTGGTCCATATGTGCAGGAATCTGGCTGCATTTTTAGAAAACGACAGCACGCTGCACACGGCCCCGTGTGCAGGTGAAGTCCTGACACATTTTGTCCGTATTCTGACACGAAATCAGACGGGAATCTTTGGGTGGACACGGGGGCGTGCTGACCTGGACACGGCCCCGTGTCTAGAGGCTGTTTATGAAGTTTCTTCTATTTCTAAGGAACTTATTCAGATCGGGTGGTTCCTTACTGGATGGAACAACCCCAAAGTGCCTGAGATACCTTAATTGCTCTAGACTAAGACGAGAACGCAAGAGGTTGTCGGTGAGGGTGATTCCTATGCTAAATGTAGGTGGACAAGTCCAACCCTTTCCCGGGCTCTCGTTAAAGAAGGTGTATGCCGAATCGCTCAGGTCTATGTATGCACCAAACGAATTCGATGGAGAGTCCTTCACGGCACAATCGACACAGGGACGACTATCGCTCAAGTCCTCGCTAGAGTTAGAGGTGATTTCGGGAACAATGAAGTTGTTTTTATTCGAATGTGATCCCAATAATTCTTCTTGGGTATCTTCTTGAGGTGGATTAATGGAATCCAACTCAAGTTCCTTAACCCAATTACGAATTAAATCCTCCAATTGAAATAGTTCGTCAAGAAGTATTTCTCCTAGAAGATCCGATTGGGATTATTTTTACTTTCGCCCCTCTTAAGGCTACAGGAAAACAATGGGTCTATATAATGGGGCTTATAATTTAGAAAATAACATTCTAAATCTTTATGAGGGCCTCCACATATTTGACACCACGTACCATAAGAGTGCCGAAAGTAAAAAATATCAGTATCACTCATGTTTGTGTCAGAAATTACCAACTGTCGGGATCTTACGGTTCTGTTTTCAGTAACTGAAACTTGGGCACGGGGGCGTGTTAAGTGGGCACGGCCCCGTGTTCAGCTTACTGTCTGACTTAAAACAGGATTGCAGTACCAAAGATTGGGCACGGGGGCGTGTTCAGCGGGCACGCCCCGTGCTGAGTTCTGCAGAAGCTGAAAATCTAAAAAAATAGAAAAATAAGAAAAAACGATTAGGCCGTTGATTCCTAACTTTCTTAAAATCCTTGTGTCCCCGGAAACGGCGCCAAAAACTTGATGCGTGTCGAGTGTGATATATTTTTAAGTATATTTTAAGCCCTTTTACACTTTTTAGACAAGTTTTAAATTTATAAAACACGATATTTACTAACACTAAACACACATATGGGCAAGTGCACCCATCGTGAGTGTAGTATAGTGTTGGTAAGATACCGAGGTCGTCCAAGGACACAAGAGCTTTTAGTACCGGTTTATCCTCAACGTCTAATCAAATCAAAAGTTAGAAAAAGGTTTTTTTAAACTAGAAAAATAAAACTAACTAAAAAGCTGAAAAATAAAATAAAATAAAAACAGATAGACAAGATGAATCACTTGGATCCGACTCGTGTGTAGTGTAACCTTTGATTATTTCCGCACTTTTGCACTTTTTAAGAGATTATCTAAGTTATTGTAGTAGGCCCCTCTTTTGAAGGTGACGTTACCCTCAACCCAGTAGTTTGAGTCAGCAAGGACACAATCCTAAAGGGTCGGATTATTGAAAGATAATTAATTAAGTTATTAATGCATAATGTGGTAGGCCCCTCTTTTGAAGGTGACGTTACCCTCGGCTAAGTAGTCTGAGTCAGCAGGGATACAGTCCTAAGTAGCCGGGTTAAAGTATTAATAGTAGCTTAATATGAGGGGATCAAAGAGTTTGGACCCCCACCATCCAATACCAGGGGGTATTGAAGGAGGTCCTACTAAATTTGACCCAAGTCCTTGCAGGATCTATACACTGAACAAGGCAAGACTCTTACCAAACCGTTCCCTTAACCCCCGACCAGGTAGCCAACATATCTCCATATAGACCGTGGAGGTATGAATGGTGAAAATCTTTTATTTTATATAGACAGTAAAATAATGCCAAGACACCACGGATAAACGATATGGAAGAATCACCTTCAACATAAGAAACTAGTTATTAAAGTCATTAATACATAACCAAATAAAAAGTGCGAAAAGATTAAAAATAAAAAGTATTACACTAAACACTTGTCTTCACCAAGTGATGTAAGAGACTTAGGCAAACATGGCCTTTGATTGTCAAGAACTCTTACGATCAATCTTGGATCCCGAGACGACTCACACACTCTATGATGGATGATGGTAGCGGATGATGGTGTTTTGGTGGTGGTGGAGTGTGGGTGAAGTGTGAGAGAGGTGGTGTGCCAAGGGATGGTTTGCAAATGAGCCAAGCACCCCTATTTATAGCCTGAACAGCAGCTCGGGCACGGCCCCGTGTCCATCCTCCTTCTCTTTCTTCATTAATTGCAGTTTGTCTGTATTAGTTGACCACGCCCCCGTGTCCGCTGGGCACGACCCCGTGTGCAGAAGCGTATCTGTACTATCAAGTTTTCCTCAGATTCTGTGAATGTTAGAGTTGACCACGGCCCCGTGTCCGCTGGGCACGCCCCCGTGGTTGGTGATAGAAGCTTCTACAGTTTTGTCTTTTCTGCAGACACTTGGGCACGCCCCTGTGCTCACTGAGCACGGGGCGTGTTCAGCCTTCTGTTCTCTTGTTTTGCTTGGGAAGATGCTGTCGAGGGGGTCGGGCAAGCCACGTTTATCCCTTTTCTTGTATTTTTGTTAGATTTAGCTGCCTTTTTGCTTCTTTTGTTCATTTGAGCTCATTTAATCCTGAAAATACAAAAGGAAGACAAAAACACACTTTTTCCAACATCGTTAGTACTAAAAAGGGGTTAGTTTTATGCCTCATTTGATGTAATTTATATGTTGCATTTTGCACACATCAACCGCACCTCGAGCCAAAGGTAGGGTGGCCATGGGAGGGGGAACACTTGAAGGTGGTGACTGCCATAATTGACCAAGAGTGGTTTCATGCCCAATAGGTGCACCGGTTGTAACGAGTTGGGAGGTAAATAAGGGAAAGCAGTTGGACTTGGCCTCCCAAAAGCTCAAGGGCTTGGGTTGATTGGTTGGTCTATCACACTAGGACCAGCTTCAAGGTAAGATGTGGCTGAACGTGAGCTGCTAAAAGGAAGAGATGGAGGGCCAAGTGACAATGAGGGTTTAGACTCCTCATAATTTAGTCTTATTCTCACCCCTTTTTCCCTTTCTAGGCTCACATGCTAGTTGAGAAGAAATCTCAGTTGTAAGAAATTTCTAGCTACTCCCTCGGGTGTTAGATCTATGTGTTCCTGTGTACGCATTGCACCGATTTGAGGAGATGCAACCCCTGATCGAGATGGGGTTGGCATTTGAAAAGAAGTGAACTACGGGAACATAGTCCCCATTGGAGTACTTCCGGAAGTAGAGAAAGGTGACCAGAGTTTGGTGTTAAATCGGTGTTGTTAGGTTCCTGATTTACCTCGCCGGGAGATTCCCTTTCAGACATGATGTAAAGAGAAAATGGAGCTACACAACTGGTCTTTAAGATAAAGTAAGTGGTGTAGCCCCACGGTGGGCGCCAACTTGTTGCTACAACAAATACAAGACCAAGGACTGTAGCGATATCTCCGTGGTAAAAGGGTTCAAGGTTTCAATTAGCCTAACGCAGGTCGTGGGGTCCTCCCACGTTTGCAGCACGTGGAGGTGGATCACTTTGTTATTATTCACTTTGAATTCTGGATTGACGAATGTTCAACCCAGAATGTCTATGCTTAGTGAGATAATATTGTAGTGAGCTAAGAATAGAACAAGCAAGATGCAAGTTCTAGAGATAAGAAGATAGATCAGAGATCAGGAATGATCAGGTTGCTGAAGACAAGGGCTGTTATTTATAGGCAAATGATTTTCTATAAAGAGAAGCCTTTGACCAGTGATCCTTGGCTGCAGTGAGGGACTTGCCCTTTTTGGTAGGTTGAAGGGTTTGGACCTGCGGGTAAAAGAGTGTGTCTTCTGACATGCTCTGTTGTGGCTGTGCAGGAAGGTTTACACTTAAAATGTTGATGTAACCGGACACTATGCTTGTCTTTTTTTACTGTTCACGACAATTAATCAGTTCTCAACCCTTTTGGCTTTCAACCCTTTAAGCTATGTTACACTTTAATCAGTTTACTAAGCTTTGAGCTACCCACGTCATCAATATCCTTGAAGAGTGCATCAAAGATTAAGAAAATGTGTGACCCATCTAGAACCTACTTATATGAAGTTAAGGTTACTCATGTGTTGAGTCCATGGCAGGACAAAACCAATAATCTATGATTATACTCGGGGTGGATATGATGCTCCTTGTGGGATTCAACTATTCAAGGACATTGCATGGCACTTACATGCCTAGTCTATGCCAGGCAATATAGGAGTGGGTTCGATCTTTTCGGGCAATCTGACATGGCAATGTCACTTTCCAAAAAGTTATAAATGGTGGTTAAACAATGGTGATTGGAAAAGATCTGCCCATGAGACCCATGTTTGCGAGTAAAGCTAGTGGACAAGATCATTATCCCTCGAGTGTTTCGTGAGGTAGTATAACCTCATGGGGAGTTTTGTGCATGCTCGAGTTCTGTAAGGGCTTGAAAAGGATTATGGCCAATTCAATTAAATGAAGAATATGCTAAGGTCGATGGAGTTTCGATGGGAAGAGCGACTGAGCAACAAACTAATATTCTAGAAAAAATTGTCGTTGCATGTTGGGGTCAAATGTCTGCTGATCGTCACTTTAACCAAATTTACAAGTGTATCATAAGTGCTTAAACTTTTGGGTATCTCACTAGTCGGGATTTGGGGCCACCCCCACCCCTTATGAGTTTCAAAGTGGGACGAAACTGGTGACCATGACTACACGCAAGATGTGTGACAACTGTCAAATTTCAGATGTCCGTACAATTATTAAACAACGATTAGTGCTTAATGACTGTGCTGAATTACAATTAATTACTTGAACTGCTTTCTGATTATTACCATATACATACATGTGCATCATATATTGCAAATGACATATCATTATTGCATGCAAACCTTGTTGATTCAAATGGTGCACGAAACAAAGATAGCACAGTTATCAGACAAATCAGAAAAATGCTGACGGAGTTCAGTAAATAGACAGACATTGTATTGAGGTACAGAATGAGCCAGAAACTAAGTATTACACAAGTATAGTGTTTAGGAAAGTAAGGATCACAAAACTGTCTTCCTAGTGATAGTTTAAGTGCTGGAAAGTGCCTAAAACTCACATAAACTGCAGAAAATCAGCAAATTCAGCATTTAAACACATTTATATCATGCAGAAATATGTTTAAATGGTCCTGAATACTTTCCAAAGTGTCGGGAATCGAAACTGTCATAAAAGGTAACATAAAGCACACTAAACAGCATAGTTTAGCACCTTAACGAACCGGTAACCAACCGGACATTACCCGAAACACCAAATTTTCACTAAAAGCATTGTTTTAACATTACCAAGCTAGTTATGGTCCCCGAACATCACAACACACTATAAAATACCTAGTAACTAAATACCTAACTAATACTTGAATTTTAACTAACTTAACTAACTATTTAGTTACAACCTGGACCTATACCCCCCCCCCCCCACCTAGTTCACGGTTACAAGAGGCCCCATAAGAAGATTTTATTTGAATTCTTTATTTGATCATGTCTTGATCTTATGAGGACATACGGACCAGTAGATTAACACATGTTGGATGAAAGTTTATTTTAATCTAAAGTCCTTATACATTTCTCATTACCATCATCACCAACAAGCTTCTCTTCTCCTCCCTCCATGCTCACGGCTCACATACCCACCCCACACACATCCATTGTCGTTCAATAATCAACCATTCTAAGGTGTCCACAAGGTGTCTCTAGCATCATTAGGAAGCTTGGAACCTTCGAAAGTTGAAGGACCTTCACCATTTGCTTTTATCCACTTCATTTCTTCTCTTGATCATCCCTAGCCTTGAGCTAGTAGTAAGAACACTAATCTCTTCATTTCACATCTTATATAAGTTGTTAAAAGATGAAACATAATGTTAATCTTGAAGAACACTAAGAATCAAGAGAATGAAACTTGAGCATAAGCTTAAATCATGAAGAAATCATGTTATTTATGTGTTGTTATACTTGTTGATCAGTGTTTGCTTATATAAACGATGTATATCATCATATGATCTTGCTAGATCATGATTAGAAACATAATCTAGCAAGATGAGAGGATGAACATGTTGGAATTTAATGAATCATCCTCACATAAAGCATGAACTTGAAAGAATATAATGTGTTCTTGTGAAATAATGATTAAAATCAAATGTAAGTCTTGTAGATCTAAAACTTCAAGAGTGATTTTCCAAGAAACCAAGTTAAAAATACAAGTTTTACTTAATCTTGGATTTCAAATAAATAAACCTTATTTTTAGAGGATAAACAAGTGTAGAAACATATGTGTAACAAGAAAAATCCATGAAGAAACATTTTTAGAAAATGTGACTAGAAGTTGTAACGATCTATTTTCTTTAAAAATGATGTTTTTAAAGAATCAACCACACTTTAAGGGGTAACAAGGCTTACTAAAAACACTAGTAAGTTACTACAAATTTTTATACATTTTCAAGTTCATGAAGTGGTAGTTTATGCTTGATTTTGGCAAAATTGGTAAGTGTAGATTGTTTAATGTTGATTGTGGATTGATTGTGATGATTTACAAAAGAAAATGATATACCTTCAAGGTATGGAAACCTCCATTTTTAGGGGAAACTATAGCGAACTTTTTTCTAAAAATTAAACACTTAGAAAATTATTTCTAAACAAATTATTACAAGTGTGCTTTAAACCATGAATTTTTACATAAACTTTGCCATAATTTTTGTTACAAAAATTATAAATATCGGAGGTTGGTTTTTATAAACAAAAGTGACTAAATATGTATTTAGGGAAATATATATTTAGATGTCACCATGTGTGCGATTATTTGTATATTATGTGTATTAGATATATTATTTTAGGACTTGAAATAATATAACTCATCAAAATACCAAGAAATTTCAATCCAAAATATTACCAAAATTCCAAGGGAGTGAACATATAAAGTATACCCAAAATATTGGACAAATCGAACAAAGGAATATAACTCACAAAATATTCCGGAAAATTATTTACAAGTATATTTTGGTAATTGGTATTTTGAACACCAAGGGAATGAAAATGAGATTTTCATAATTACTACAAAATATATCATATTTTTTACAAGGAGAAAATATATTATTTTTGGCCAGTAAAAGTATATAAATCTTTCTTGTCATTATTCGAAGATACATTATTTTTGGACGAAAAATGGATTTATATATATATATATATATATTTCTAAAGTTAAACTTGAAAATATATTAGTTTTGAGGCTTGTATGAAATTTATAAATATTTTTGCCAAGGAAAAATTATAAATAATTTTTCTAAGTAATATCTATCAAAATATATATTTTGGAAATATATAATGATGTATTCTTACTAGAAATATTATTCCGGGAAAGTTAAAAATTAAGTATACGGATACTTAATAAACACAATAAAATACGTATTTTCGAACGTATAAATACACTCTGGAATACGACACCGATACATGGCAAAAATATACAAGTATAAGAATACGAATACAATTACACCGATCCTTGGGAAGGATATACATGTACAAATACACTTATGTGTCAAGTTAAAATATACTAGTTTAACTAATACTCCAAAATTTAATAAATATAATTTAAGTTAAAATATTATTATTTTAACAAATAATTATATACTTGGAATAATATTGATGACACAAACTAACGTAACTCAAGACACTAATTAAGACCAAGGTCAAGGCACGACCTACCCGTCTAATGAACCGTAGTACGCATGTTGGTAGTCGTGCGTTCTAGAGGAAGCTTTGAGTTACATTGGATACGAAGAACGCAAAACTGTGAGTTCATGTCCCCCTTTTCTTTTTTAGTTTTCAGTTTTACAACTTCAGGGGTGAAATACATGTTACAAATGTTTCGATGATTATAAATGGTATGATTAGCTAAGGAATGTACTGCTAGATCATGTGAATGGATAGGCGATTGACTTAAGACCATTAATCCTTGTTTAAGGACCGAGGGGCATGAGTGATAGATCTATTGGGTGTTGCGAGCCCCACCCATGGGCCTGCAAGTTGGCGACGTGTGGTGACTATGTCGTTTCGCCGGAGGGCCCGGTACGAAATACGCATAAAGGGTTGAGTGCTTCCTATACCATGTCACATATATTAATGTATTAGCTACACATTAATTGATCTGTTTCCTTGTTGCTTCATACCAATTTACAAATACACACATACATACTTACAAATGTTTTCAAGGTTGTTCGCGCACACATACAAAACACATGAACTCGCTCAACTTTTGTTGATGTTTTCAAACTGCATGTATTTCAGGAAATTAAGTATGGACCTGGCGGGCGTTGAAGTTACAAGTCATGTCTCTAATAAAAGGTGTCATCCGAAGTCGAAGGGTTTGGGATATGTATCTTATCTTGGATAAGATACATAGCTCGAAACCTAGTTTGTTTGTGTCTTTTGCGAAGTCCTTATGGGTCTAAAACTTGTTGGTATTGTATTTTGAACATGAAGTCTGTGTTTTGGGATTTAAAAATGTTGCTTGTAACTTTTTAAAACTATCTATGGATGAACATCTTGGTTTTATCATATAGTCGTTTGTTATGGTTAAATGCAACGATATTAAGCAAGTCACACCAAATCACGCTTCCGCAAAAGTCAGGGTGTGACAGTTTGGTATCAGAGCTTCGATTGTAGCGAACTAGGATTCCTTCTCGAGTCTAGACTACAATCATTAGGGCTCTCATGAAAATATTTTACAACATGTTTTCATTGCATACACGAAACGCCCAGATCCAGAGAAACAAACATTTTTACAAAAGGAAAGACAAGAAACACGATTGCAAGGTTTGCATGTGTGGTTTAGTCTGGGAGACTGGGTGGTTTAGTCTGGGAGACTAGGTGGTCTAGTCTGGGAGACTAGGTGGTCTAGTTTGGGAGACTAGGAAGGATAGAGAGGTTTCATGAGGAATAACAAGGATATATGATTACATGATAAATTGCCTTTGTTTGCATATGTTGGGTGTTAGTGGTTACTATATGTACATATGTTAGGATTACGACGTTGCAGGCATACATGTTATCCTTAGAGAATGGGTTGTCGGATGCCCGCAACCCGAAGGCAGTCGCATCAGACGACGAGGTTATGCCCGCGCCAGAGATATATACGTCAGACACTGAGAGTGATCCTGACATGCGGTCCGAGGACGAGGACGACTTCCAACCGTTCGCGCTACCAGACTTTGACGATGATTTACCCATTGCTGAGGGTTTCCCTGACGAGGATCCTTTTGTCATTCCTGTTTCAGTCCATGACCACCTCATCAGTGGTCATTCCGATGGTGAACCCATCATGGCTCCGATCCTCGATGTCGTACCTCTCGCGGTCATTCCTCCCGAGGATCTGCCTTTCGATGATTAGTTTGATGATGACGTTGATTTGTTTGTTGATGGTCCTCCTGATGACGCCCATGATGATGGAAAGTTAGACGAGAACGTTGTTGCTATTCCACTTCTTCAGATCCCTGTTATCGAGTTATCCTCTGATTCTAGTTTGCACTCTGTTTCAGACTCCTTTGAGTCTGGGACATCTTCAGCTTTACAGACGGCCAGACTGCAGCTTTTTGCTACTGAGTTAGATGACGACGCCGCTATGTCTTCTGCACTATCACCTGCTCGAGATCCCATGTAAGACCCACATTGGAAATTTACTCGATTATAACTTTAAAATACGCATTTTAATACTAAAAATGCGATTTTACAAAAACTTAGTTGTAAGCATTTACATAAATCACTTATAACAAAACAAAACAAGATTTAACGCTGAAGCTTTATTTAACGTGTGTTCGGTTCTTGTTCGACGCTTGATCTTCATCCGGGACTTCTCATCATTCACCTATGATCAAAACCAACTTAAAAGTTAGTTTTGATAGTTAAATAACAAGCACAACAAGGTAAATGGGTCAAATAATCAAAATAAACAAAAATTTCAAATTTTTACGCCGTCGCCGCGCGCCACGGCAAACCCCTTTGGCCGTGACACGACCCCACGCCTTCATTTTGACAGAATGTTTTGATCTGCAATTGCATATTCCCAGCCAACCTTAAGTTTACGGAAACGAGCATAACTCTTTTGTTATTTGTCCGTTTTACACGATTCCTTTTCCTATGTGATCGTAATTTAATTCTCCATCATATGGAGTTAACATCCGACATCTGGATTAACAAAATTTTAGACTTTTAAGCCTTTGGCTTAAAAATACTATTAGGAACTTTTGACCCGTTCATGCATTTATCAAACAAACATGTTTGTTTGATCCCATTTTCAAATGAACCTTATCATTTCAATGTTGCCTATCATATTAGGTTCAATTTACGAATTTATGTACATTCTTAAACCCGTTTTTACTTAAATGCTTATTTTGACCCGTTAAGGGTATTTAAGCACTTTTCCGTATAATTCATGCTCGTTTATTTCTAGCATCTTATTTCCACATTGTTTATCAAATGATCTTCCACCACAACTATAATTGGGGTGGATTTAATGTGGCAATCATTATATTCCGAGTTTTACCCCTCGGATCGTTATTTTACGGCAAAGTCTCTTATAGAGTCAAATGACCAAAGACTTACATTTTTTGCTTTTTATACTTATTCTAAGTATTTATTTAAGCATACAACTTGTTTCCAAACAACCTTTAATGGTCGTTCGCTCGATTTAGCTTACAAGGGCGTTTTGGTCCATTTCAGCCTTTCATTTACGATGAAGGTCTTTTGGAAAGCATGTTTGACCCAAAATCCCTCTTTTTAGCTATGAGCTTATATTAAAGGTCATTAGGGTTTCAAAACACCATGACCATCATTTAAATCATTCACTTTACTTATTTAAAGTAACCGAATGTCCATTAACTTCATTTAACTCTCAATGAACCTCTAGTTCAAATTGAGTAGTTAACCTATTATACATACCTGACGCGGATCAATATAATGACCGGTTTCGATACCTTGCCTTAGTAGCCGCTAAGCAATAGCGATGTAAATATCCATTTGATATTTATTCCTATAATCATACAACTCGACAAACCATTAGTCGATATTGTCAAAGGGTGGTAATTTCACCTTTTGACCCGTTTGGTCTAAATGACCGTGAATCTTTATGAGATGATATTTATTACCATCTTATCTATATGACTCGCTCCGGTTTACACCGTATAGTCATTTTACTTATAAATCATTTATTGATTCTTTTGACCCATTATAACTTACGCTATAAAGTGTCTTTCACAAACTAACGGTTATTGCCAACACGTGACCAAAATACCGTTTTACCCTTATTATTTGCATTGGTTTACCCTACGAGGTAACCACTCGAAACTCATTATCTATTAGTCATTGCATGACCAAATAATCGTTTTAGTCCTTTTTAACCATTAAACATGGTTTATTACCATTGTCTTTTGTTCCGAACCGCACATGTCATGTCGGAACATCATAATTCAAACATGACTTTCTATTATTCAGAACCTATAAAACCAATAGGTATTAAATAAAAGGTGTAAGCTTTGACTTACCTTGCATCCAATTTATGCTTTTCATTCATTGCTGATTCGTTTGACCCGCTTCCTTCCCAAGCTTTCACCTTGCTCGTCAAGCGTCAAACTATCATCATAAGTTGTAAGATGGTTAGACTAGTCATAATCATTCACGACTATTCCATCCTACTACCTTTATGTCGAAATTATCATTCGATCATATAAAAGGTTATTTTGACTTTAAAAAGTCTAACTGCCTATTAACATAATTAATTACACGGAGTAGCTCAACTACTCGTTTAATTACTTGGTCAATTACCCGATAAACATCATCTTTATGTTACCGTTTTAATCAAGTTCTTATCATCATAATTCACCGAATTAATACACAATAATATTAAACATCATTTAACATAAACCTATCATCAACTTTATCATATCATACTAAACTTATTTCATAGTAAATATGATTATAGACTCAAACATACAATTTGTTCAAGTATTTCCTGATTACTATCTTATATGATGATTCTAATCATAATTATATCATCATTTTCATCATATGATTAATACCCACTTATCCTAGTGTGGTAAATCATTCAAATTATAGCTTCATATGTATAAATTTCACTTAGGGTTTGATTCCTAAGCAAGTATATATCACTAATTCAATCATAGCTTCAATAATTCATTCATAATTCGCGATTATGATGATTATCCAAATTTCACAACTTCACAAATCATCAAAATTCGACATACCTTATGATCCCCTAGCTTGGGTGATCGTTAATCTACGTTCAATTGTGAATTTGAGCATCAATTTGACCTTCAATTTGATGATTTATTGTGAACTAGGGTTTTAACTCATGAGAGCTTGTTCTGATCGATCCAGAACACCTTCAACACACACTCAATGTGTGTTTTAGGTTTTTAAATTTCTTTTATAATTAAACTTTCAAGTTTATCCACTTTGGCCCCTCTTGTTTGGTTAGTTTATTAAGTAGGCCACAACCCACTTAATTTCAATAACGTTTCTTCTAATTAACTAGGTTAAATATTCCTAGTTAATTTAGTGGGTTAGGGGAATTATTGACTAAGTTTATTTTAAGTCCCGTTAACTCGGGCTGCTATAAACTTTATTTTTCTCAAAAGCATTCTTTTCCCTTTTTATTTAATATTAGGTTTAATTATATAAATCCTAATATTTTCCGGGTTAATTTTACCACTAATGGTAATTTACCCCTCTTTTAGTATTAACGTGGTTTAATTACCAAACCCGTTTTCGGGGTGTTACAAGTCTATCCCCCTTAAAGAGGTTTCGTCCTCGAAACCTTTCATATGTAGCTCATTGAGTTTTAAACTTAATGCATTTGACCCGAGTAATCTTTTAAGCATTACCCATACCTTAACCAATTGTTAATATTACCATAAAAGTATGGTAGTATATTTTTTGTTACAAAGCATATACGTATTTCATACGAAATAATACAACTCAAAATAACGTAATCTCATTATTTCCATTAGTTTAGTTAACTTAGCGAAATCCATCGCTTTCATATTATCGAATTCCTTAGGAACTCGTTATTTTGACCCGTTTAAAGGTCTTTAGTGAAATATTTCGCTTTTAGCGAACAACTCTTTTGTTTGAATTGACTTCCCAATACTTCGCTTTGGTTGTCTCCTGATCGCTCCAATAGGTAATCATTATTTTCTGTTAGTGAGGTCTCATGTGCCATCACTTTTATCTTGTATTTATATACTTTTGTTGTTTACTTGACCGAGTCACCAATTTGGCCACTTGATCATGTAAATCTATTGGTTTTGTTTATTCCACACTATTCTCAAAGTAAATAGCGTATTAACCAATTTCTTAATTTGAATCTTGACCTTAACCGGTCTTACTAACTAGACTTATTAGTCCAGTTACTTTATACCCATATCTCGGGTTACAATATGATTACATTTCACATTACTTCTCTTGACCGTGATCGCGTCACGTCATGTTTAGGTTTATTTCAGCCTTTCTTTATCGACATTATTTCTTTTAATTTATAACCCCTAGGGTCATTTTGGTCCTGTAGACCTTTTCACTATTTATAACTCGAAGGTTATAATGATCCCGTAGATCATTTCTTACTCATGTCATTCTTAAAATATATATTTGGTGTCAAGGAACCTTGTTTATGTTTGGAAATCATTTGATTTCAAATTTAAGATCCGTTTACTTTGACTGTAGTTCGTGACTACAATCGTTTTACTTAGGACCTTTCTCCCAACTCTATGACTTCTCATGTTATTTATTCGTTGGTTTGTATCATGCTCACCGTTATCCGGTTTATATTTATTCGTATTTAATCATGTCCCATTACCGGGCTCCTTAATCTTTAGTCATAACTCAGAATCCGAGTCCTTTGACTTTAAATCTGCGTTCCCGTCTCTTGGTTTACGCATGTGTTTATTATTCCTGGCCCAGTACCTGTACCTGTTGATCTTCCCTTTTGCCGAGCCATTTATTCCCCCACCGGCACCCGCTGATGTTGCTCCTCTCCCTCCTGTAGAATCCGATGTCCATCGCACTGATTTGCCGAATGTTTTTCCTTCAGGACATCCCTGCACCCCGTCCAGGGGAAGGTACTCCAGGTCAGCACCCGCGTGACGATCCTTTTGCTACAGCAGCATTTCCTCCGACCTCACAGGCTGCACTGTTTGCTCCTTTCACTTCTTCACCGCTAGACAAGCCATTCTGATGGTCCCTACCATACACTATGCCGATTTCAGACCCCTATCATTCTTCACATCATGGAGGCTACACACGGGATGAGTTGCTCCTGTTACTTCAGCTACAGTTGGGGTTTTGAGTCATAGAGTTTTAGAGCTTGAGCTGACACCACGCCCTCCACCCTGTCTATGCAAGTATACCTTGATCCTCCACATTCATCACTGTCTCCTTTTGCACTCTCACCTTTTGCTCTTACACCTTTCCCAGGTTTTGATGCTCGTTTCTTTACTATCAAGCAGCAGATCAGTTACTTACTTCGATGTGTATACGAGCTCGAGGAGGAGCTCGCATAAGTTTGCAGTTTGCTTTTCTTCCCTCCTCCACCTTAGTCATCAGTATAGTTGGTTTTATGTTTTATGCGGATTGCCTTACTTTTGGGTAAAGACACTACTAATGAGCTGAGATTGTGGAGACTTTTGAAGACCACTTTGGACCATGTGATTTTTGGCATATTGGCAGACTTATTGGACCAGGGTAGTATGACCCTGTGTCCCTTATGATGAGATACACTTTGTAGACACTGTGACTATGGTCGGTAAATAATGAAAGCTCAGTCGTCATGTTCTTACTAAACACGTTATTGATCTACATGTTTGTGCTATAATTGTGATGTTATATGATTCCTTGCTACGACGATTGCTTATATGCATATGTATACACACCTCCTAGGTCTTATTCGTTAAGTAGATGCTTATGTTCCTGTGTCCTTAATAAGACCTGACCTAACTGATCTTTTTCTTAGAAGATGTCGCTTCAAAGGAACACCGATACCAACAACCCTCTGCCGACGACAAAGGCGGAATTACAAGAGCGCATCTCACAGGCCATCGCACAGCACGAGGCCCATCGCTCCGAACTCAGCGGAGGTACCTCAAGAAATAACCAACCCAACGGTAATGTTTAGTCACTTAAGATACATTACAAAAAATTTGGACATTTCCAAGGGTGCTTTGCTAATGCCTTATGTGAATGATGTTGCTTATGTCACAGGCTGCACCTACAAGAAGTTCTTGAGCTGCAAGCCCTCGGATTTCGACGGCACTGGGGGTGCCATAGCCTTCGTGCGCTGGGTTGAGAAGACGGATTCTGTTTTGCGGTTGAGCAAATGCACCCCAGAGCATCAAGTCACGTACATATCTGGGCTGTTTCAAGATGGGGATCTATCATGGTGGAACCTTCAGGTTTAGACGCTGGGCGAGGCTGCTGCGTATGCTTTGACATGGGACGAACTGAAAGAACTAACGCATAAGAAGTATTGTTCAAGAGCGGAAATCCAGAAGCTGGAAACTGAGTTCTGGAACTTGAAGATGGAAGGTTCAAAGATAGTTGAGTATGAGCAGAGATTTCATGATTTATCACAAGTTGTTCCATATTTGGTAGAACCAGAGTTTAAGGGGATCGAACGTTTCATCTAGGGATTGGCACCTCAGATTCTAAGCATGGTGACAACATTGAAGCCTCCAACAATTACCGATGCTCTTGACTTAAGTATGGCGCTCACTGAAGAAGCGGTTAGACTGGGAAAATTTTCAATCTCTGAAGAGAAGAAGGAGACTCCAGTGGAGCCATCTGGAGATAACAAGAGAAAGTTCACAAACTTCAAGAAGGGTACTCGGGCGAATAACAACAACAAGGCCAAAAAGGGAAAAGAGTACATGGGTAAACTACCTAAGTGTGACAAGTGTCGACGTCATCATACCGGGTGATGTAAAAATGGAAAGTGTGACAACTGTGGCAAAGTGGGGCACTGCAAGGAGACGTGTTGGCATGGGACGGGACGTGGAAAGAGAGGTCAAGGGTGTTTTAACTGCGGCGACGTGGGGCACTTTAGGAAAGATTGCCCAAGGTAGATTAACCAAGACCATGGAAGAGCGTCCAACACCGGAGCTAGGGAAGCACGCCAGGATCCAAACATGGCTATCGGTACGTCCCCTGTTGGTCAACGTTATTCATCTGTGTTGTTTGATACTGGTGCTGATTTTAGCTTCATATCTCTAGAGTTTAAGAATATACCTGGTTTAGTAGCGAGTAAATTAGATACCTCGTAGTCGATAGAACTAGTTAACAGGAAGCTGGTAGAGGCCAAAGGAGTGATTAGAGGCTGTGTTATAGAGCTTGGAGAGCGTGAGTTTTCGATAGATCTTCTGCCAGTTGAGCTGGGAAGCTTCAACGTCGTAGTCAGGATGGATTGGTTGTCAAGTAATCAAGCTGAGGTTGTATGCCATGAGAAGATTATCCGCATCCCGATGGCGAGTGAAGAGATGATCGTGATTCATGGGGAGAAGTAGGATACGCTTCTACAGATTATTAGTTGTTTGAAGGCACGGAAGTTTTTGCGTAAATGGTGTATTGCCTTCTGAGCTCATGTCGTGGACAAGGAAGCTGAAGAACCGAAGCTCGAAGATATCCCTGTGGTAAGGGAATATCCTGAGGTCTTCCCCGAAGACTTGCCAGGATTATCTCCTCCACGACAAGTCGAATTCCGCATCGACTTGGTCCCAGGCACCGCGCCTGTAGCTAAAGCACCTTATCGACTTGCGCCTTCAGAAATTGCAAGAGTTGTCAACACAGCTTAAGGAGTTGTTAGATAATGGATTTATAAGACCATGCTTCTCGCTTTGGGGAGCTCCAGTGTCGCACGTCGAAAAGAAGGGTGGTGACTTCCAAATGAGTATCAACTACCAAGAGTTAAACAAGTCAACCATCAAGAACCGGAATTCCATGCCGAGGATTAACGATTTATTTAACTAACTACAAGGATCCAACTACTATCCTAAGATTGATCGTTGATCGAGTATCATTAGCTGTGAATTTAGGAAGAAAGTATACCAACATACAGTGAGTCAACAAGTTGTTTTAAACATATGCTAATATTGTGTTTTATACACGATACACAAAATAGCTACACACAGAATACAGAACTTTGAGGGTTTAGGAAGCATGCACTTAAGACCGTCGGGAACTTATGTCGAGATCCATTAAAGGTCACCACGTAAGAACCATGTCAATTAACTCGGGCAAACACTATCATTTTGTCATGCAAGCTATTTTAGTTAACCGATCAGATAAAGTACTCAAATTTATTTTATTAATATTTCCCACTTTTGCATCTAATGAGTAGATTTTCTCATTCCTACTCCTCTTAATGGTAGTTGCATCAGGACAATTTTCTTCATTTGAGTAAACACTTATTTGCTTCAGTACTTGAGCATTTCATATGATACACATGCAATCGTTTGTCACGCATGTAGCTTCCCTTCTAATGATCGTGTTCATCAAAGTTACAAATATTATTTCGTTATATCCGATTATTGCCTTATGACTCGGATATTCTGCATTATTGTAAGTATCAACTCCTTGGTATTGAGACAACAAAACCTTCTTGAAATTTCATTTCTTTTCAGTTACATACATGGTTTATCATTGTAACCATGCCGAAATCCCCTTGTCGATACATACGTTTATTGTCAGATTACGCTGAGACCAAGTTCAATTGCTTGAACTTGTCCATTTCGCATATTCAATTCAAGACACCATATGATGTATTGAGAGCATCATATTCGAATTCATTTTTGCAAGCGTTTCATTTTTTCCAAGTTGCAGTAGACTTGTTAGGTCTACTGCTCCAATAAATCGTTTGTTGCTTTCGACACCTTGTAGTGATGTTTTCACTAAATTGAAGCTTGCGCTAATCTCGTTTACGCATCTCATACACGGATTTAATTATTTATTTATTTGCTCTAAATCCGCTCTGCTTCATCATGATTAAAGCAGTCTTAACACAATCGTGTGTTAAGACAAGGGTACATAAATTCATTTTATATTCCAGTGTACCTCCTAACGGTTCTTTCATTATCGATCGAATGCCTTGCAATATTTATTACTTTTTCATCTTCGATCGGAAATGGTAGTTCTTTGGTGTTCTATATTCAATTGAAAAATCCTACGATGCCGTTTGAATCAAATTTCCAGGATTGCTTCATTACACTTTCATTTGATTTCAAACACGGTAAACTCGTTCGGTCAACGCTTTATTGAATTATGTCATTACGAAACCTTGTGGTGTCGGTGTAAACTTGTAGCTTGTGCTAATCATGGTCAACCGTTTCACACAAAACTACACATACTTTTGTTTGACTCGTCATTTAAACACTCTTAATACAACTATGTATTAAGACAATGATACACCAGATTCGGTTGTATTTCATTTCGGTGTATTCTCGCAATTCAATAATGTCAACACACTAATTTTATTCATTTATTTGTTCGAAAGTTGACAGATCGCTTTCACGTTACGATTACCTGTTTCGAATAAGTTTTCATTCGGTTTTGTGGTTATTCACTTTGTGTTATAACGTAACCCTAAGGAGCTAATGTAGTTAAATTTTGAAGACGAAATTTTCTTAACAGGGGGAGAATGTGACAACTGTCAAAATTTCAGATGTCCGTACAATTATTAAACAACGATTAGTGCTTAATGATTGTGCTGAATTACAATTAATTACTTGAACTGCTTTCTGATTATTACCATATACATACATGTGCATCATATATTGAAAATGACATATCATTATTGCATGCAAACCTTGTTGATTCAAATGGTGCACGAAACAAAGATAGCACAGTTATCAGACAAATCAGAAAAATGCTGACGGAGTTCAGTAAATAGACACATATTGTATTGTATTGAGGTACAGAATGAGCCAAAAACCAAGTATTACACTAGTATAGTGTGTAGGAAAGTAAAGATCACAAAACTGTCATCCTAGTGATAGTTTAAGTGCCGGGAAGTGCCAAAAACTCACATAAACTGCAGAATTCTGCAGAAAATCAGCAAATTCAACATTTAAACACATTTATATCATGCAGAAATATGCTTAAATGGTCCTGAATACTTTCCTAAGTGTCAGGAATCGAAACTGTCATAAAAGGTACCATAAAGCACACTAAACTGCATAGTTTAGCACCTTAACGAACCGGTAACCAACCGAACAACCGGACATTACCCGAAACACCAAATTTTCACTAAAAGCATTGTTTTAACATTACCAAGCTAGTTATGGTCCCCGAACATCATAACACACTATAAAACACCTAGTAACTAAATACCTAACTAATACTTAAATTTTAACTAACTTAACTAACTATTTAGTTATAACCTAGATCTATACCCCCCCCCCCCCCACCTAGTTCACGGTTACAAGAGGCCCCACAAGAAGATTTTAATTGAATTCTTTATTTGATCTTGTCTTAACCTTTTGAGGACATAAGGACCAATAGATTAACACATGTAGGATGAAAGTTTATTTAAACCTAAAGTCCTTATTCATCTCTCATTACCATCATCACCAACAAGCTTCTCTTCTCCTCCCTCCATGCTCACGGCTCACATACCCACCCCACACACATCCATTTTCGTTCAATAATCAACCATTCTAAGGTGTCCACAAGGTATCTCTAGCATCATTAGGAAGCTTGGAACCTTCGGAAGTTGAAGGACCTTCACCATTTACTTTTATCCACTTCATTTCTTCTCTTGATCATCCCTAGCCTTGAGCTAGTAGTAAGAACACTAATCTCTTCATTTCACATCTTATATAAGTGGTTAAAAGATGATACATAATGTTAATCTTGAAGAACACTAAGAATCAAGAGAATGAAACTTGAGCATAAGCTTAAATCATGAAGAAATCATGTTATTTATGTGTTGTTATACTTGTTGATCATTGTTTGCTTATATAAACGATGTAGATCATCATATGATCTTGCTAGATCATGATTAAAAACATAATCTAGCAAGATGAGAGGATAAACATGTTGGAATTTAATGAATCATCCTCACATAAAGCATGAACTTGAAAGAATATAATGTGTTCTTGTGAATTAATGATTAAAATCAAATGTAAGTCTTGTAGATCTAAAATTTCAAGAGTGATTTTCCAAGAAACCAAGTTAAAAATACAAGTTTTACTTAATCTTGGATTTCAAATTAATAAACCTTATTTTTAGAGGATAAACAAGTGTAGAAACATATGTGTAACAAGAAAAATCCATGAAGAAACATTTTTAGAAAATGTGACTAGAAGTTGTAAAGATCTATTTTCTTTAAAAATGATGTTTTTAAATAATCAACCACACTTTAAAGGTTAACAAGGCTTACTAAAAACACTAGTAAGTTACTACAAATTTTTATAAATTTTCAAGTTCATGATGTGGTAGTTTATGCTTGATTTTGGCAAAATTGGTAAGTGTAGATTGTTTAATGTTGATTGTGGATTGATTGTAATGATTTACAAAAGAAAATGATATACCTTCAAGGTATGGAAACCTCCATTTTTAGGGGAAACTATGGCGAAATTTTTCTAAAATTAAACACTTAGAAAATTATTTCTAAACAAATAATTACAAGTGTGCTTTAAACCAAGAATTTTTACATAAACTTTGCCATAATTTTTGTTACAAAAATTATAAATATTGGAGGTTGGTTTTTATAAACAAAAGTGACTAAATATGTATTTAGGGAAATATATATTTAGATGTCACCATGTGTGTGATTATTTGTATATTATGTGTATTAGTTATATTATTTTAGGACTTGAAATAATATAACTCATCAAAATACCAAGAAATTTCAATCCAAAATATTACCAAAATTCCAAGGGAGTGAACATATAAAGTATACCCAAAATATTGGACAAACAATATAACTCACAAAATATTCCAGAAAATTATTTACAAGTATATTTTGGTAATTGGTATTTTGAACACCAAGGGAATGAAAATGGGATTTTCATAATTACTACAAAATATATCATATTTTTTACAAAGAGAAAATATATTATTTTTGGCAAGTAAAAGTATATAAATCTTTCTTAGAATTATTTGAAGATACATTATTTTTGGAAGAAAATAAATTTCCTTAAATAAACTTTGAAAATATTATTTTTGGACGAAAAATGGATTTATATATATATATATATATATATATATATATTTCTAAAGTTTGACTTGGAAATATGTTAGTTTTGAGACTTGTATGAAATTTATAAATACTTTTGCCTAGGAAAAATTATAAATAATTTTTCTAAGTAATATCTATCAAAATATATATTTTGGAAATATATAATGATGTATTCTTACTAGAAATATTATTCCGGGAAAGTTAAAAATTAAGTATAAGGATACTTAATAAACACAATAAAAATACGTATTTTCGAACGTACAAATACACTCTGGAATACGACACCGATACATGGCAAAAATATACAAGTATAAGAATACGAATACAATTACACCCATCCTTGGGAAGGATATACATATACAAATACACTTATGTGTCAAGTTAAAATATACTATTTTAACTAATACTCCAAAATTTAATAAATATAATTTAAGTTAAAATATTATTATTTTAACAAATAATTATATACTTGGAATAATATTGATGACACAAACTAACGTAACTCAAGACACTAATTAAGACCAAGGTCAAGGCATGACCTACCCGTCTAATGAACCGTAGTACGCATGTAGGTAGTCGTGCGTTCTAGAGGAAGCTTTGAGTTACATTGGATACGAAGAACGCAAAACTGTGAGTTCATGTCCCCCTTTTCTTTTAACTGTTTTCAGTTTTACAACTTCGGGGGTGAAATACATGTTACAAATGGTATGATTAACTAAGGAATGTACTGCTAGATCATGTGAATGGATAGGCGATTGACTTAAGACCAATAATCCTTGTATAAGGACCGAGGGGCATGAGTGATAGATCTATTGGGTGTTGCGAGCCCCACCCATGGGTCTGCGAGTTGGCCGCGTGTGGTGACTATGTCGTTTCGCCGGAGGGCCCGGTACGAAATACGCATAAAGGGTTGAGTGCTTCCTATACCATGTTACATATATTAATGTATTAGCTACACATTAATTGATTTGTTTCCTTGTTGCTTTAAACCAATTTACAAATACATACATACATACTTACAAATGTTTTCAAGGTTGTTCGCGCACACATACAAAACACATGAACTCGCTCAACTTTTGTTGATGTTTTCAAACTACATGTATTTCAGGAAATTAAGTATGGACCTGGCGGGCGTTGAAGTTACAAGTCATGTCTCTAATAAAAGGTGTCATCCGAAGTCGAAGGGTTTGGGTTATGTATTTTATCTTAGATAAGATACATGGCTCGTAACCTAGTTTGTTCGTGTCTTTTGCGAAGTCCTTATGGGTCTAAAACTTGCTGGTATTGTATTTTGAACATGAAGTCTGTGTTTTGGGATTTAAAACAATGTTGCTTGTAACGTTTTAAAACTATCTATGGATGAACATCTTGGTTTTATCATATAGTCGTTTGTTATGGTTGAATGCAATGATATTAAGCAAGTCACACCAAATCACGCTTCCGCAAAAGTCAGGGTTTGACAAGATGGATATATTACTCCTTAGGGATCCAAGAATATGATATGGTGCTCGCATACCAAGTACACTGTTTTAAATGACCAAACCACAGGGAGGAAAACGGAAGTTTACTCCTGTTTTAAAGCAAACTGTTTCACATTTCACACAAGTCAAATCATGTGAAACTGAAACGTGTAGTTTATTATATTTTAGTTTTTTATTAGGGCTAAATCATACACCATTGAATCCTAATCCTAAATATATACATATATTTATTTATCTTAGGAAAGTATATATAGAAAACTCATGTATTGCAAAATACATTTGTTTTCGTTGTATAGTTTGTACAATTTTCGAGTCGTTTTATGTCGTTAATTTATGGGTTTTGTGTACTACCAAGTCATTTATGTTTTGTAGGGTTACAGAGGCAAAAGGAAGCTAAAACGAGCATAATTGAAGAAAACCGAGCCTCCGAACGTGTCACGATTGATCGGGAATTGAAAAACGAAGAAAATGGTGAAATAACCCATGTCGCGTCGCACGATAGGGATTGGATTGGTGTGTCGTGTGAAGCGAGGCCTTCATCAGACCCCACATGCTTTAACCGTGTCGCGTTGTGCGACAGATCATCCACCTACCCATCGCGTGACGCGGCGGGACTTCAGATCGTGAAAATTTTGATGTCGGCCCAGTTTTAATATTAAAACCTAATACACAACTTATAAAGATCATAAACTGATGTGGATATGAACTAAGGCTGCTTTGGGGCAATTTTGGGAGATCAAGAAGCAAAAGTTGAAGACTTGGAGCTACGGGGTCGTGAATCATCAAGTTTTCATTATTCGGTTTCTCTGTTCCTTGTTTCTTTTGTTTTTAAACATGTCTTGTGAACTTATTATGACTGGTGTTACCGTTTTCAACATGATTTTAGGCTAAACTCTTGTTACTACCTAGGTTTTGAGATGATTATTTAACGATGAATGGTTTTTATTTCTGTTTTTTTGTAACAATTGATGGATTAATACTTTACTAAATTATCTTGATCATGAATTCAGATGTTATGTATGCTTATTACTGATTTAAAATCTTTCATAGTTCCACTTGCGTTTTTGTAATGGTCTGTCATGTATGAATGCTAGTTAGGTTTCCTATTATGTGTTTTCGATTAGTTTACAGTTAATTGTATAGGTTTTTCGTACGAACTAGGTTTTAGAGATTTTAAGTGTTCTGCCTAGTCCAATAGCTGTGAAGTGAGGATTAGTTAGGTTTTCTTCGTCACTAGACGGTTAGGTGTTGATCGCGTGTGAACGGGTCTTCCTTTATTGTCTTTTGATAGTTGCGTACCTAAGTCTGCTGGATTGTTCGTAGATTACCCCTTTACACTTAAAGTGCATTGCGATTGTCGCACTGTGAGGTAGACCGTCTTTCGGGTACTTTAGTATTGTTGGATTCACTATGAGGCTATTCGATTAACCGGTGAGTTTAACAACTTTTAGTGTTCTCTTAGTTGGCATCCTTAAGAAAGGTTGAGGATACTCTAGTATTTTTCCTATTAGTTTAGTATCATAGATCCCAGTTCCATCTAATTACCATTACCGTTAGAAAACCATGATTCACAAATAGGATTCCAAACCTAGGTAGTGCTTTTCCATTATATGATCTCGTCTCTAGTAAAGTCCGTGTCTTAGTCAATTCTAGGTATTCTTTTAATTAATTGCATTTAAATTTTTAGAAACCCCCCTCAAAACATAAAAAAACCCAACAAAATTGAGTCAGTTTAGATAACTAGTATATGTTTTTAACAGAGTCTCGTGGGTCGATATCCGAACTTACTTTAGTTATTCTAGTTTCGATCGGTTCACTTACCGGTCAGTAGTTTAGTTTTTAGAAAGTCTATAGTATTCCTTCCTGCCTAGTTTAGGGTTAATTAGTATAAACTAAATAAACTACCCTCATACATAAAAAAACTTGTTTAAAAAAACAAACAAGTTTTTGTGTAACATATGTTATAGTCGCATTGCGCAAAACTTGTTTATGTTTTTTAAAATATCCTTTCGGCGTTTTTTTTTTCTCAAAACTGTTAAAGACATGTATATTGCATGTGTGATTTTATTTTTGCTCAAAACTCTTAAAGACATGTATATTACATGTGTGATTTTTTTTAAAGCAAAAAATGTCAGGACATTAGAGTTTCTTAAATTTTTTCAATAACCATGTGTTTTCTCCCGATACTTCCGTAATCTATATATGTCTATCTATATTGTATTATAATGCATGAGGGGGGGGGGGAGATTTTAAGATACCCAAAAAATAAGAACATTTTCCCTCTTAATTTATAAATACACCCCTAAAATGAGGGTAAATTGGTCCTTTTTAACAATAATTATATATCAACCCACGTTCTAATTACACTTAAATCCCTGAGTTTTAGCATTTATGGGTAATTAATTACACTTTTCTCCCTCCACAACAAACTTATAATTCCTTTACGTATTCTTGCTATATCTTATAAACTATAATGTTTTTAAAAAATCCAAAAGTATTGTGACGACCTACTCATTTTTGTCGACGTTTCGATAGTTGTCTTGGTCAGTATTGACGTGTAGATTAAAAGGTACAAGTAGATGATGCCTTAGTGTACAAGTGATTTAAAGCCCAGCGTACTTAGTCATTATCCGAAAATGTTTAATAGCTACAGAATGTCAAGTGATTAAATATCATGTCAATTTAATGATCTGATTTAGATTACACTTTAATCCCACATCTTTAACAAAATTATAGATAATTATTTAGTAATTACACTTTATTTCTTATAAAAAAAAGGGCAAATGCCATAAAAAAAACCAACATACTTTCTATTTTTTCACATAAAAGTCCTTCCACTTTTTTTTTGCACTTAAAAAATTCAACATACTTCCTTTTTTTTCATAAAAATCCCTTAGCTTTAACAACATACTTTTTATGCACATAAAAAACCAACTTTTTTATGCATATAAAAAACGAACATACTTTTTTTTGTCTTATAAAATTCCCCTAACCCCTTTTTAAACTTAAAAACAACATACTTTCTACTCTTGTATAAACTTTAACAAAAAAAATCGGGATCGAATGAAATCAAGAAAACATTATTTGTCAAATTATGTTATATTTTTTAAAAAATTTAAATTATACATACCATTTCATATTTTATTTTATTTTAAGTTATGTCATTCATGCTCGTGAATTTTATTATATTGTTTTCCAAATAATATTGATTGTTATCAAGTTATTGAATTTAAAATGGAAAAGAAATAACAAATATTGAACATACTTTGGTTTGTCATATATCCAACTTAAAACGTTATTTCATCTCAATTCTTTTCTAACGTAATATCAGTAAGTAAAAAAATATTCACAGTTTTGTTCAAATTTAACATTTCGAGGGACCTTTATATGCAAAAAGTTGTTTAGTGACTTTTATGAGACAAAAAAAATATGTTAGTTTTTTAAGTGCAAAAAAAAAGTAGAAGGACTTTTGTGAGAAAAAACGGAAAATATGTTGGTTTTTTTATGACATTTGCCCTATAAAAAACTAACTCCCCCATGATTTTTAAGCAGTCATAACTTTTTGGTCCGTTAATATATTTTTTTTAATTTCATCATATAAACGAGTATTTTATTCTATTTAACTTGAGTATAGTATTGTTATAGTCTTTTAATTAAAAACGAGTATTTTATTCTATTTAATTTAAATATAGTATTGCTATAATTTTTTAATTAAAAAAATTGATATGTTACGTGATTAACAGTGGCTAAAAGTGAGTAATAACTGAATCGTTAACCGAAACCGAACCAAAATAAACCAAAAACTAAATTAACTGGAACTGATTAATCGAAACCACAATTAACCAAAAACGGTTATCAATCTTTTGTACCCTCATTTAACCAAAATTAACTGAACCGAACCATTCATATTTCCATATATTTCTAGCTTTTATACATTCAGTTCATGTATTTCATATTTATACCCCCATTTTATGTAATACCTCCATTCCATGTACCTATACATCTGTTTCATGTATTTATAACCTAAGTTTCATGTATTTCTAATCAAAAGTTTTAGCCCAAGTTTGGTTTTGACTATTAACTGAAATTAAATGAATCAAACCAAAAATCGTCAGTCTAACTGAATAAACAAACCGATTAACTGAAACCGTATTGGTTAATAAAATAGACTAATCGATGACCTCAATTTAGGTTGAGAATAATAATTTAACCAACCAAATAATGCACACTGTGGCAATGTCTGTGTTTCCTGTTGCATCACGGGCGCACCTATCAGTTATCGGTGAGCAATAACTAAATCGTTAACCTAAATCAAACCGAAAATTGACGAAACTGAACTAAAATCAACCAAAACCTGAATTAACTGAAACCGAATTAACGATAAACGGTTATCAATTTTTTGTACTCTAGTTTAACCAAAATTAGCTAAACCGATCCGAATAATTCATATTTTCATATATTAATAGCTTTTATACCTCCGGTTCATATATTTTATATCTCCATTTCATATATTTATACTTTCATTTCATGTATTTATACCTAAATTTCATATATTTCCAAGAAAAAGTTCGGTTTTTGCTATTAACTATAATTAAATGAACCAAACCAAAAACCGTTAGTCTAACCAAATAAACCGAAGTGATTAACCGAAAATCGTCTGGTTAATAAAATGGACTAACCGAACCGAACCGACCAAACCATGCACAACACAATAAAATAGATTACCCGATTACTTCGCTTTTGATGTATATCTATCACAATGATGCTACAATAAATATTACATGAATAAGAAAACTACCAAAAACGAGTATCGCAATGCGATGTGTCGCTCACTTGATAGTTCGGCTCGACTTAGTTCGGATTATTTTACTTTTAATATAATTTATTTTTATGTATATTATAATATTTATTATTATTATTTACAGGTATTTCGGAGGGTAATTTGATATCCATGTCATATTTAAAGGTTGATTACCATGCTAATGAACTTAGAGCATTCACATTGGAACCTCCATCTCCGAGTATGTTTCATTGAATTTTTAAACTTATTTTGTGTTATATTATACTTTATTTTGGCTTGTAATACACTAGGTTATGCTTATTTTGAATATGTTATTTTGAACTATTGAATAATATTTTAGACTACTGAATTTTAAGAGTTATGTTTTAATTTTTCTTTTTTAAAATCGAGCAAAACCAAGCCAAGTCGAGCCAACTCGGTTTAAAACTAAGCCGAGCCCGAGCTTAGATTTCCAAGTCGATTTCAAATTCGAACTGAGCCGAGCCGACTCTGTTTATAATAGAGCCAAGCTTGCCCCGGCTCGGCTCAATTCGGCTCGTGAACAACCTAGTCAACCTTCCTCAAATTATAATAGTTTTTGTTTTACGTTTTCTCGAATTTTAAATTTGTAATGATATTTTCACTCACAAGTCAACCTTCCTCAAATTATAATAACTAGTAATTTGACCCGCAGGCGATGCGTTGCAGGCTCGTTGCAAACATCGAATAGATCAGTCCAAACGTTATGTGACGCGTTAACTATATAAAAATCTAGTTTCAACGTATCCAATTTAACTCAACGTAACTTGTATAAGCATTAACGTAACTTGTATAAGCATTGCATTTGGATCAAAATGTAAAGTAAATCAAATTTGTATCATACAATCATAACATATTTATATGTGACATGACCCATACATAGGAATCGTATCCAAAAAAGAAAACATAAAAACATGTATAAAGAAAAAATGACAAGTATAATCAAAATACAAAAGAAAACACATTCACATTAAGGGGACATCATGAGTGTTCTGCAAAGTAAAATTGTACGCGTTGCCCGGGGGGGTCGAAGCGTAGAGTGACTCGAATTTATATCGTCGAGTGAAAACGTATTATATTTGACCTCACTCGTTTTGTAACAAAATTTACGCCGAAACGTTGACCAACCGAAATGTACATAAAATAAGCATAAAAGTACATTACATTTGACATGATTCGTTTTGAAAAAAAGTTAGCGTCAAAACGTAGACGAACCCGAATTTATACCTACACATGCGTAAAAATACGCACGCAAAAAACGTAGCTTTTAAAAAGTAAAGGAACGATAGGGGTAAACTCAAAACTTTAAAAATTTGAGAGGGCCAAAATAGTATTTTATAAAGATTTTAAAGACAACGAAAATTTAGTTTATTAAAACGGGACATCATGAGTGTTTTGCAAAGTAAAATTGTACACGTTGCGCGGGGGGGGGGGGGGGGTCGAAGCGTAGAGTGACTAGAATTTATAACGTCGAGGGAAAACGTATTATATTTGACCTCACTCGTTTTGTAACAAAATTTACGTCGAAACGTTGACCAACCGAAATGTACATAAAATAAGCATAAAAATGTATTAGATTTGATATGATTTGTTTCGAAAAAAGTTAGCGTCAAAACGTAGTCGAACTTGAATTTATACATACACGTACGTAAAAATACGCACACAAAAAAGTAGTTTTTAAAAAGTAAAAGAACGAAAGAGGTAAACTCAAAACTTTAAAAACTTGAGAGGGCAAAAATGGTATTTTATAAAGATTTAAAGACAACGAAAAATTAGTTTATTAAAACAGAAACTAACGATCGAATGCTATGAAAGAAAAATTAAATTAGTTAAATATTGGAGAGTTAGTATGCTAAAAGAAAATTATAAGGGGTTAGAATTGTCATATAAAAAAAAATTGAGAGGGTTGGTGGAAATTAGAAAGTCGGAAACCCACCACATTCTACTTTAAATTATGTATAATTTTTGTTTTACGTTTTCTCGAAATTTTTATTTTTAATGATATTTTCTCTCACCATCTTAATAACAGAAAACATGTTACACTTCAAACCAATATAAATTTTATCTTGACAAATAAACTGTTATACTTTACTCACTTCAAAACCCTATACTATTTACACTTGTAGCATTCACATTTCAGTCTTTATTATTATCCTTCTCTAAATAAATTCAGTAAAAAACCTTAAAAATCTTACTCAGTTCAAAACCTTATAGCACTTGCACTTACATAAATTATGCGTAATGGTTAATGCCTTTTAGAAGACCCAGGGTAGAAGAACAAAACCCCATAATGGGCTTTTATCACGCGTGGATATTTTCAAACAACCACCACTACCTCCATTTTTCACGCTCCCATTTTTATAACACGTGGTATTTTTGACGCGTTATGGGGTATTGGGTTATGAGGGAAATTGTTGGTTGGGTGGAACTTGTTGGGTGTGGTGGTGAGTGATGACCATTTCCACTAAAACAAGTTGTGAGTGAGACCATGCGTAGTGGTAAGGGTGAATAAAACCCTCGTCTTTGGGCGTTTTCCGCCATGTGGCCGTATAATCAGCAAGGGGCATTATTGGGCGTTTTTTTCTAAAATGGGTGTAGTGGGGATGTGTACATTATGTTAAAAGGGTGTAGAGAATTAAAAATAAATAAAAAAACTACCAAAAAACTATAGGTCAAAAAAAGGAAGCTCAAATGTGATTGGCCAAAAATTGCCCGAACAGCGTGATTTAAAACACGCCAAAACAAAAAAAAAGGTCAAACACGCCCATGCGTAGTTGTTGGTCGGCGTGATTGGGCGATATTGAGCACAAAAAACGCTCCTTTGGGCAGCCACTACGAGTGGTCTGATGGGATAATGGTTGATGATATGGCGGAACTTGATTGGATATTGTGAGTGATGGAATTTGTACAAGTGATGACCACCCCTACCCCCCTTAAGAGGCATTTTTTCGCCACATCAACCTCATAACGCCCCTACAAAAATATGTAACGGTTATTACCGCTTAATGCCTATTTTATTCATTACTTTTCATTTTTTTCTCTTTATTTGGGCATTATCCTAGAAATGTACCTTCCTGTTAATGCCCCTGTAACGCCCAAGGAGGTGATATTGAGGGTGTTATCAAATCCTATCACGCTCTTATACAAGGCTGGCTCTGAGAATCCGTGTACTCTGTTCGAGCTCGAAAAAAACGTGCCCTTAGGCAGTGGCGAAACTTGAGATTTCCGACCGGGGGTCGAAAACATATATACCAAAAAGTTTCTATAAAACCGGGGGGTAAAAAACGTATATACCCAAAAATTTATATACAAAAACTACAAGCTCTCCGCTACTGAGCGAAAAGTTCGGGGGTTGCCGCCCCCTCCCGCCCCCACAAAGCTACGCCCTTGCCCTTAGGCCTTAACGAAATTGAGTATTGAGCTCACTAAAAGTCTAAACCTAATGCCAATGGACTACTAACTAATCTAAACCATAAGAATAGTTTTGTAAGTGGGCCTATGTTGGTGTTTGTACGGGTATACCCTATTAAAAAACATTTTACATATACATATTGTGTTTTTTTTTTTCATAATATAACGTGGCCTTCGAAATATCTTGTCCTGGCTGGCGGTCCTCCTCGCCCACCCCTTGGGCCGGCCATGCTTTTATAATGCCCATTATGTATGGTGTTAGAGCATTCTGATTTGAGTCTTTATTGTTATCCATATGTAAAAACCTTTCTAGTAGCAAACCTTAAAAATGACAAGAATCATATAGCAAAGTGATTGTCAAACTAAACGACTACGTACGTTACTTACAAACCTTCAAAATACTGTGTTGAGTGTGTTCATGGTTATGAGGACCTCTTATTACATTAATTCTGAGGTTATTATACATTAAAAACAGGGACAGAGAACTATAGAAGTTTTCGTTTACACCCTCTGAACCACAACACCACTCCGTTTCCGGTCATGTTAATCAGTTCTTTCAATATCTAATGGAAAACACTTTAGGGATCTTGATATACCTGACAATCCAGTAGCAGTTAGAGATGAAGAAGAAGCCATCTTGATCGGTGCCCGTTTAGGGTGAGCAGTTAGGATGGAGATGCATACAGATTGTAGTGAGGGGGCCGTAAACTTTATGGTGTATCTTTAGGGTTCCCCAATAACCTGTATTTATATGCTTCACCCAAGGGGAAACCCTAATTAACTAGTACGGGCCTTTACGTCCATCAAATAAAGCCCTGGTAAATTTTATAGGGATATTAAGGTAAATTGATCTGGTTATTAGATAAATGATCAATAAGGGCACCATAAATTATTTAATAAATAAATAATTTACTCTAACATTCTCCCACTTGGCCGAGTGATCATTTATTATGAGTATTAGATAAGCCTTATCAGGAGTTAATACTCATTTTAGTTTTAAACCAAAATTGCAGCAGAAAAATACAGTCTTTGAGTCAGTTATTCAACTCAGGACCCCCATTAATCATACTACAATCCCAAATTTGAAACCTAAGTAAAGTAAGGATCAATTTACAAGTAAGCCCTTAAACGATGATTTGTATAATAATAGTCTTTACGTCATTAGGCTAGCGAAACGTAGTTAGAGACAAACAAATCAAATGAGGAAATTTTATCATTAAATGTAAGTAAGTACAATATGCATTTAAATAAGGTCTTTACAAAAGCCCATCTTCAAAACATGTTCTTCGAATACTTTAGGTGGGAGACCTTTAGTCATCGGATCCGCAAGCATATTTTTCGTACTTATATACTCAATACAAAGCTTTTTTTCCTCAACACGTTCACGTACGAACAAATACTTTGTATCAAGATATAATCCAGCTCCGGTCGAACTGTTACTGTTCGAGAAGTTAACGGCAGCTGAGTTATCACAGTACAGCTTCAGTGGTCTAGATATGGAATTAACAACTTTGAGTCCAGTAATCAGATTCTTTAGCAACATTCCATGATATGTAGCGTTATATACAACAATGTATTCTGCCATCATAGTGGATGTTGAAGTTAGTTGTTATTTATGACTCCTCCATGAAATAGGTCCGCCGGCTAACATAAAGATATACCCTGAAGTGGATTTCTTGTCATCTTTGCATTTAGCAAAGTCAGAATCAGAATAACCAACCACTTCCAAAACGTCACTTCTTCTATAAGTCAGTTTATAGTCTTTCGTCCCCTGAAAATATCGAAGTACTTTCTTTGCTGCTTTCCAGTGATCAAGGCCAGGATTATACAGATAACGGCTTAGCATCCCTGTAACATAAGCGATATCTGGATGAGTGCAGACTTGAGCATACATGAGGCTCCCAAGGTATCATTCTCATTTGCGCCTTTTCATCCTCAGTTTTCGGGCATTGAAAAGAACCGAAAACATCTCCTTTAACTACTGGAGCTACAGAGGGAGAGATGTGTTGCATGTTATATCAACTAAGGGCACGATCAATGTAAGCCTTTTGTGATAAGCCCAAAATTCCATTTTGTCACACCCTGGCTTTGCGGAAGCGTGGTTAATTTTGGTGTGACTTCTTAATACCATAGCTTAATCATACCAAAGCTATATGAGTTAAAAACATGCAAGATCATCCATTAAGTTTTTGAAAACCAAACACAATACCATTGTTTTAACATACCCTGACAAACATAATCTTGTTCAACCAACATTACAAACTGAAACATAACATAAACATGGTTTAAGGACTGTGTCTTGTCCAGGAAAGAGACACATCCCCTAAACCCCGGATGACCTCGGAAACTAGTGCAGCGGAAAACATGCCATACCGTGCCAGATCTCGTTAATTTCCTGAAATACATGTAAGTTGAAAAATCAACAATAATGTTGAGCGAGTTCATGTGCAAGTGAGTAAGTAAAACACTTGTAAGTATAAAAGTTTCCTGGTATGTAGCAGTGTAAGAGGACTTGTGATCACCAATGGTTTGCAAGGCCATTAGCATGTTGTGAAATGCAAGTAGGAAGACACAAACCTAGCGTATTTGGCGTTGGGGCACAAAGTCACCACCTGGTCCATTATGCGGGCTCAGGGGTTGGGCTCGCTACACCCAGATAGATCTACCGCTTAAGTCCCTCGGTGTTCTAACTACCCATTCACATGATCTAAAACCTCCTTACGTTAATCATACCATGTATAAAGTACTTGTAAACAAAGTAACATGTATTTCACCCCCGCAGTTAAGAAAACTGAAAACAGTTAGAGAAAAGGGGGACATGAACTCACAGTCGGTGCGTCTCTACCAAGTGTCTCCGAATCTGAAAGCTGTGCGACGACCTACAAGTGCTAATTCTATTAGACGGACGGCCGTGCCTTAGCTTTATAGTTAAGTCTTCGGGAAATAGTTAGACAACTATTTCGTGTTTACTTTTTGTATATACTTGGTAGTTAATTTCCTTCCCAAGGATGGGGGATACAATACATGTGCGTAAGTTACGTTTTATCAATCGTGTGGTAATGTAATTACCGGTGTAACTTATATATTCATGGTGAAAGCGTTCGCAAAGTTTTGGGATCATTAACGCTTGTAAATACTATTTTTACTCTAAAATAATATTTATGTACTTCACAAAATAATCATAAACAGTGTGTGAAAAATATATATTTATCACGTTAATATTTTGTGAAAATCCCACCTCCGAACATTTAGTAAATAAGTCATGGCGAAATTTATGTTTCGAAAATATGTCAAAAATGATTCTAACACTTGTAATGTGAATAAGTTTAAGTGTTAGGTTTTTAGGAAAATTTCGCCAGAGTTTCCTCTGTAACTGGAGGTGGCCACGCTTTCAAGCGTATCATTTTCTTTTACAAATCAAATCAACAAATGTTCTCAACATTTCCAAACAACTTTTCAACCTTTTTAACTAGTCAAAGATAGCCATAATCGTAGAAATATACGAACTTGTGGTTTGTCTAAAAATGTGTAGTAAATCTCTTTACTTTTAGTGGATCTTGTGTGTAAATAATCTGATTTGGTGAAAACCCCGTTTCTAGAGAAAACTTATCTTTACAACTTCTAGTCACATTTGACAAAACTAGTTCCTTGTCGTATCTTTTCATTTCACAAGTGTTTACACACTTGTGGTTTATAAAATCATGTTTGTTAGTGTAAGATCCATCCTTTAGAAAACATGATTCCTTTAATATGTGGTTCTTTGAAAATACCACTTGCAGATACGTAGATCCGCTAGTTTTAAACACCTTTGTACAGGTTAAATCACTTTTACACAAACAATATGCTTCTACACAAGTCCATGTCTCATGTGTGGTAGAGTTTCACCCTTTAACCCTTGTGTTAACCAAAAACGAGCTTATGTTAAGGTTCATGATCTTACAAAGTCGGGTTAACCGGTGATCCGAGCTACCACATCATAGATCGGGTCTCAAAAAAATCACAAATTCCAAGTCCTACAACTTTTACACAAGTTACAAGCTATTATCCACCATTTTAGTGTTCTTACTAGACTTTAATACTTCAAAACGTATGTTATCGATATTTAACCGACAAAATTCCTTTTAACCACTTTAGATACGTTCAAGAGTGAGTTTTAAGTGATATACCTCTAGCTCGGGGCTAGGGAAGATTTTAGGCGAAAACGAGGTGGATAAAAGCTAACGGAAGTGGTCCTTCGCGCTCCGAGTGCACCAAAGCTCCTAATACGCGACCCTTGAAGTGTGTATGATGATGGAATGTCAAGAACAAGAACCGAAAGTATGATGGTGGGTGGAGTGGGGTTCGGCCGAGAGCTAGGTGGGAGGGAGAGAGAGTTGAGTTTTTGTGTTAAGTGGTGGATGATCTTGTTATGTAAACCTTAGATCTTATAGGTAAAATAAGTGTGCATTATCCATTGGTAAATATGTCATCTAGATATTAAACCAAGATGATTAAAATAATAATCAAGTACTAAGTATGTCCCCCATGGGGACGGTTTTGGTTAGAGGGGGGGGGGGTCTTGGTTGGTTTGTAACTAAGTACCAAGTATTAGTTAGGTTAACTAAGTTAAGTTAAGTGTTTAACTTAGTTAGTGATATTTAGTGCTTTAAAGCGGGTGTTAGGGTAATCAGGGACCCTAACTGGCTCAGAAAAATATAAATAGTAAAAATAATAATATTTTCATGTTCCGGGTAAAGTCCGGTTGTTCGGTTGGATAATAATTCGTTAAAGCGTTACTAAAGCTTTAAAGTGTCGTTATTGTTATTTTTAGTGACACGTTTTGTTTCCAACACTTTAGAAAGTGTCTAGTGATATTTTCCCATGTACTGGCACTTTACTAGTCAGCTAGAAGCTGGTTTATTTATTAAAGTGCTGTGTTTTGTACTTAAAGTACGTTTTAGGCACATCCGTTCACTGTAACTTATCCCTAGAGACGCAGTTCCACAACCCTTATAACCCTACACTCACTACCAGTGTAGTCAGATATTTGAGGCTCTTAACAGGCCTTAGAGGCAGTGTCTGCCTGATGCTGGTTATATCAGCATGTTCACTGTGTATCCGTTTAGTGCTACTGTGCTTTTTGTGCATCATGTTTGTCACCAAGGTTCAGCATGTAAATATTGTAGTGACAGTAAGCAAGTATGATGCAAGTAAGTTCATGTATCAGTATTCAGGTAGCAGTTTATCAGCTAGTTCAAACAAGCACAGTAATCAAGTAGTAATTAATTATTAATAAAGTCGTACGGATACCTGGTTTAGTGCGGGTTGTCACATTCTCCCCCCGTTAAATAAATTTCGTCCCGAAATTTAAGTTCTGCTTGTAGAAGCAGGGTTCTTAGGAAAAAGGTGGGGGTATTTCTCTTTCATCCGGTCCTCACGTTCCCAGGTGAATTCAGGACCATGTCTGGCATTCCAACGAACTTTGACGAGTTTGACACTGCTCCGGCGGGTCTTGTTAACTTTCCAATCCGTGACCTCGACAGGTTCTTCAACGAAGTGGAGCGTGTCGTCAATATGAATCTAGTCGATGGGAATGGCAACGTCAACTTGAGTTGGACTTTTCTTTAGATTGGATACATGAAATGTATCGTGAACGCCATTTAGTTCAGCAGGTAAGTCCAACTTGTATGCTACTGTTCCAATTCTTTCCAGAATTCTGAAAGGACCAATGTAGCGCGGATTTAACTTTCCACGCTTTCCAAAGCGTGCCACCCCCTTCCAGGGTGAAACCTTTAATAACACCATTTCTCCAACTTGGAACTCCACATGCTTCCGGTTTGGATCCGCATAGGCCTTTTGTCTGTGGCGAGCTGCTTCGATGCGTTTAAGTATTTGCGCAATCTTGTCTGTCGTCTCTTGGACGATCTCGGGACCAGCAAGCTGCCTATCACCTGCGTCAGACCAACATAGGGGTGATCGGCACTTGCGTCCGTATAGGGCTTCAAATGGCGCGACACCAATACTGGTGTGGTAGCTGTTGTTGTATGAAAATTCGACCAAAGGTAAGTGTTTATCCCAGCTACCGCCCAAATCCATAACACATGCCCTCAGCATGTCTTCCAAAGTTTGTATCGTTCGCTCGCTCTGGCCGTCAGTTTGCGGATGGAATGCAGTGCTCAGATTCAACTGTGAGCCAAAGGCTTCTTGGAAGGATTGCCATATCCTTGACACAAACCTTCCGTCTCTATCAGAGATGATTGAGAGAGATACTCCATGGCGTGCGACAATCTCTCTCATGTATATTTCCGCAAGTTTACTAGTACTGTCTTTCTCTCTGATTGGCAGAAAGTGTGCGGACTTTGTTAGGCGGTCAACTATCACCCAAATCATGTCATGGCCTCTTGGCGTTCTTGGCAATTTCGTAACAAAGTCCATTGAGATTTGTTCCCATTTCCACTTGGGAATCTCTGGTTGTTGCAGTAGCCCTGAAGGCTTCTGGTATTCCGCTTTAACCTTAGCGCACGTTAAACATTTGTTCACGTAAACAGCAACATCGCCTCTCATCCTAGGCCACCAATAATATTCCTTGAGATCCTGGTACATCTTATCCGATCCAGGGTGGATAGAGTACCGTGACTTGTGCGCTTCGTCGAAAATAACCTTCCTTAAATCACCAAACAGAGGAACCCAAATCCTATCCTCAAAACATGACGTTCCTTCCTCGTTTGGTACCAAAAGCTTTTCCATCCCGCGAAGATATTCTTCTTCCCGGTTTCCTTCCTTAGAGCTTCTTTCTGTGCAGCACGAATGCGCAAGGAAAGATCGGTTCGTATGATCATTTCCAAAGCCCTAACCCTTATGGGCTTGATTCTCTCCTTACGACTTAGGGCATCGGCGACTACATTCGCCTTCCCTGGATGATACTTTATCTCGCAGTCGTAGTCGTTTAGCAACTCAACCCATCGTCTTTGCCTCATATTCAACTCCTTCTGGTTGAATATATGCTGTAGGCTCTTGTGATCTGTAAAGATTGTGCACTTCGTACCATAAAGGTAGTGTCTCCAGATCTTTAGTGCAAAAACCACTGCGCCAAGCTCCAAATCGTGGGTGGTATAGTTCTTTTCATGTACCTTCAGTTGACGTGATGCGTAAGCAATAACCCTTTGGCGTTGCATCAACACACAACCCAAACCTTGGCGCGATGCGTCGCAGTATACCACAAAATCATCAGTACCTTCTGGTAGAGCTAAGATAGGCGCATTGCAGAGCTTATCCTTCAGTATCTGGAATGCTTCATCCTGTTTGATTCCTCAATCAAACGTCTTATCCTTCTGCGTGAGGAGCGTCAAAGGTTGAGCGATCTTTGAAAAGTCCTCAATGAACCTTCGATAGTAGCCAGCCAAACCCAAGAATTGTCGAATCTCGGTTGGCGTCTTAGGCGTTTCCCAATTCTTGATCGCTTCGATCTTTGTGGGATCAACGTGGATTCCGTCTCCATTAACCACATGTCCAAGAAATTGGACTTCGCGTAGCCAAAACTCGCACTTGGAAAGTTTGGCATACAGCTGTTCTTTCTTTAGCAGTTCCAAAATAGCTCTTAAGTGCTGTTCGTGTTCAGCCTTCGTCTTTGAATAAATCAAAATGTCATCGATGAATACAATCACGAACTTATCCAAATACGGCTTGCAAACTCTATTCATTAGATCCATGAATACTGCAGGTGCGTTTGTCAAACCAAACGGCATAACAAGGAACTCGTAGTGTCCATAACGAGTTCGGAAGGCTGTCTTTGGGATACTTTCTTCCTGTATCCTTAGTTGATGGTATCCAGATCGAAGATCGATCTTAGAGTAAAAGCTAGAGCCTTGCAGTTGATCAAACAGATCGTCGATTCTTGGCAGAGGGTACCTATTCTTGATTGTTAGCTTGTTTAATTCTCTGTAGTCAATACACATGCGGAAACTTCCGTCCTTTTTCTTGACAAACAGGACCGGAGCTCCCCAAGGCGAGAAGCTTGGTCGGATAAAACCCTTGTCTAACAACTCTTGAAGCTGTGTTGACAGTTCCTGCATCTCAGACGGAGCAAGTCTATAAGGTGCCTTAGCCACAGGCGCGGCGCCTGGAACTAAGTCGATGTGGAACTCTACTTGCCTCTGAGGTGGCAGTCCAGGTAAGTCTTCTGGGAAGACTTCTGGATACTCCCTTACGACAGGGATGTCTTCGATTCTTGGTTCAGCAGCCTTCTTGTCCACAATGTGTGCCAGGAAGGCAACACATCCTTTCTGCAAACTCTTCCTTGCTTTCAAGCAGCTGATAATTCTCAACGGCGTCTCACGCTCCTCTCCATGAACAACAATGGTCTCACCATCATCGGTTGGGATACGAACAACCTTTTCGTGACAAACTATCTCAGCCTTGTTGCTTGACAACCAATCCATTCCTACCACCACGTCGAAGCTTCCCAACTGGACTGGTAGCAGATCTAGAGTGAACTCACGTTCTCCCAATTCAATCACACAACCTCTGATAACTTCATTTGCTTCTACTAACTCCCCATTGGCCAATTCGATCGAGTAGGGAATATCTAACTTATTAGCGGCTAACCCAAGCATATTCTTAAATTCTAACGACACGAAGCTATAATCGGCACCAGTATCAAATAAAACGGATGCATAGCGTTGATTCACAGGGAACGTACCAGTAACTACATTAGGGTCCTGGCGTGCTTCCTTTGCTCCGATTTGGAACACTCTTCCACGGGCTTGGTTTAAATCTGGGCAGTTCTTCTTAAAATGCCCAACATCACCGCAGTTAAAACATCCAAGTTTTCGACCGCTTCCGACGCCATCCCCAACTTGCTGGTTGTTTTGGTTCGCATTGTTGACTCGGTTTCCATTCCCTCCATTATTTCCTTGTGGGCGATTTCCAGTATCACCACGATTATTGTTTCTGTTTCCATATCCTCCCTGGCCTCCCCGGCCAGCACTAGCCCAACAAGAATCTTTCGTGTGGCCCGGCTTTCCACACGCTTCACATACCTTCACATTACAATGGCCAGTATGGTGGCGTTGACAGTTATCACACTTGGGTTGGGTGCCCTGGTATCCTTTGCTTTTCTTCTCACTGCTAGCTGATCCTCCTTTCTTAACCGCCACGCTGGCGCCCTGCTTGAAGTTTGAGAACTTCCGTTTGTTACTTCCTGACGACTCGACATGAGTCTCTTTCTTCTTATGCTCAGCATCATCAAACTTGTTCAGGCGAATGGCCTCCTCTGTGAGAGCTACGCTCAAATCAATCGCCTCAGTAATAGTTGCAGGCTTGGATGAGGTTACCATGCTTATGATTTGAGGAGCTAATCCCCAAATGAAGCGTTCAATTCTCTTGAACTCGGGAGTGACCATGTAGGGAACCACTTGAGATAAGTCATGGAATCTTTGAACGTACTCCGCTACCTTTGGACCGTCCATTTTCAAGTGCCAAAACTCGGTCTCCAACCTCTGGATTTCTGCGCGGGAACAGTACTTTTTGTGCATAAGTTCTTTCAGTTCGGTCCAGGTTAATGCGTAGGCAGCAGCTTCGCCTAGTGTCTGCACTTGTAGATTCCACCAGGATAGGGCTCCATCTAGAAACAGCCCTGAGATATAGGTGACTTGCTGATCCACTGCGCATTTGCTCATGCGTAACACAGAATCGGTTTTCTCAGCCCAGCGGGTAAAGGCAACTGCACCTCCTGTGCCATCGAAGTTGACCGGTTTGCAGTCTAAAAACTGCTTGTAGGTGCATCCTGCACGTATGTTAAAACATGTGATTGGCATTAGCATCATCGCAAAAATCTCCAACTAGTTCTTGGTAGGTCCAAATGGCTTGGTATTACCGTGAGGTGGATTGTTGTTGCCCTGGTTAACACTTCCGCTCGCTCCTGGCTGAGATGCTGCGTACTGTGCTATGGCAGCTGCAATGACTTGCTGTAGCTCTGCCTCATTAGTAGGCATTGGCGTTGGGCGTTTCGGCGGCATCTTCTAAAAGATGTTTCACATAGGTTAGGTCATAGCAAGTGAAGTGTACGTATGCCTTCAACAATACCAACACATAACATCTCATGCTATCAACAAATCAATCACATAACCTCTTATGTTATAAACAATAGATTGAACATCGCATGTGATGAGAATACTGCGATTGTATTGCCACAATTCGAGACCACAATGTAAAGCTTACAAGTACCACTATATCATACTACATCAATGACTTTGTAGGGGATGACCCTAGACAAGTCGTGCGATCGCTGGACATGTTCAGGAGTCTCTGGTTCGTCCATTCTCAAATTTCAGGACTCCACGTCAAGTTTCTGAATTTCAGTCCTAAAACAACATTTCTTCTTAATCGTTTCCTTGAGCTCGTCCCAGCTCAGTGTATAAGCAGCGTCTGTGCCAAGAGTTTGAACCTAGAGGTTCCATTAAGAGGGTGTGCCATCTAGAAACATCCTCGAGATATAGGTAACACTCTGTTGGGGCGAACAGTTACTTGTTCTTAGAATGGAGTTGGTCTCTTCGGACCAACGAACAAATGCATCGGTGCCTCCTGTTCCGTTAAAGTTTAAAGGCTTGCAGTTCAGGAACTGTTTATAGGTGCAGCCAGTTGGAGAGTTATCTCCAGTAATGCCATCGTTGTACTTAGAGTGGAGGGCTTCATGTCGTGCATTTATCTGTGAGATGCGTTCTTGCAGCTCGGCTTCTGTCCTTGGCAACGTACTGGTGTTTGTGTCACGCCTGGGTGACATTCCCTTTTATCGAAGTGGTGTGAAGCGGGTTAGACAACGTTTCAATTGTCTATGAAGTATATATAGCAACATAAGCCATCATGTAATCACCCAATTTCACACGCACATATACTCACTGTATGAGTGGGGAAGTAAATTTCTGAGCCTTCACATAGGCTTGCCAATTTGGCTTGTTGCTTGTAATAGAATGAACTCGAGGCTACATCGCCTTGGTCATTCGTGTTTAGGTTATTTCCTGCTGCATGGGTTATCATTAGCTTGACCCGCAGAGTCCACCAGGATTCCTGTGCACTACAAGTCGTTATTACGTGGGCCCCCGTAATAATAAATTGTCTTGCACAGTTACCCCAAATTTTCTCTCGTCCAAGCAGATGATCAATCAAGGAGCAACAGCAGGTGCATCGGCATGAACAGGGTCATGCTCCAATGCGGGGTCAGGAGCAACGCCTGGCTCAGGGGCCATGGCTAGCTCCGAATCAAAAACTCTATCTCAAAATCAGCTGGATCAACAAACACAGGGGTCGACAGGGGCTACAGGATCCCCCAAGGGCTGGTCTAAGTGCATGAACTCAATGTCATGGTCTGGATTGTCACCAGATGGAAAAACAGGATTGTCCTCATTATCGCGATCAAACTCTAAGCTGTGTGCGGGAACTGGTGCAGCTGATGATGCCATCTCAGGGTCGGCGTCGTGTGAGCAGTGCTGCATTCCCTGTATGTGCGAAGATGCGGGTGTCAGAAACTCAAATGAGTCTGGGATAGGGGAATGGTCATGAGTTTCCCCTATAGGAGCGTCCGCATGCAGTAGTCTAATACCAGCAGTAATAAGGCCCTGCCCTCGAATGGGTCCTCCTCCAGTAGATCGTTATCGTCTTCAGAGGCCACGTTGGGAGGGCGTATCATCAACAGGATAAGCGGCAAGGGGGGCAAATTCCCAACAAGATGGCCATCAGTAGGCTCTGCTACGACTTCAGGCAGCGCACAAGGGCTGAAAGTCGTCATTGTCCGTGCCGGTAGTATCGGAAATGTACACCTCGTGCTTCAATGAAACTATGTCATCTGGTGCTATGGCCATGGGATTCGTAGTGTCCATCTTTCTAGTACTTGATGAAAGCATAACGTTTGTAACACAAACACATATACGTATAATAATCAATCATATAATCAGTTAATCACATAGTCACCAAGTAAGGTATCACGTAATTCTCCTAGTCTTACTAGCCAATTTCATCCAGGCTATAAGACTGCTCTATCCTTCACCTTGACCACTTAGATCGCTCCTCGGTCTCCTTGACCGAGCCTACTCTTCCTAGCCTTGCTAGCCCACTACCTCGGTCACCTAGACCAAGCCACGATCCTCCAGATCAAACCTATAATAAACCAACGTGCTCAACTACCTCGATCACCTCGATCCCCCAGACCGATCCTCAGCCCTCCAAGCTGAGCCTATAATAATAAAATGTGCTCAACATTTGTTTGTAAAAAGTTTTGGATCTGGACTTAAGTGGTATGTAGAAAAATGTTTTCGTGAGAGCCCTAGTGATCATAGTCTAGACTCGAGAAAGAATCCTAGTTCGCTATGATCAGAGCTCTGATACCAAGCTGTCACACCCTGGCTTTGCGGAAGCGTGGTTAATTTTGGTGTGACTTCTTAATACCATAGCTTAATCATACCAAAGCTATATGAGTTAAAAACATGCAAGATCATCCATTAAGTTTTTGAAAACCAAACACAATACCATTGTTTTAACATACCCTGACAAACATAATCTTGTTCAACCAACATTACAAACTGAAACATAACATAAACATGGTTTAAGGACTGTGTCTTGTCCAGGAAAGAGACACATCCCCTAAACCTCGGATGACCTCGGAAACTAGTGCAGCGGAAAACATGCCATACCGTGCCAGATCTCGTTAATTTCCTGAAATACATGTAAGTTGAAAAATCAACAATAATGTTGAGCGAGTTCATGTGCAAGTGAGTAAGTAAAACACTTGTAAGTATAAAAGTTTCCTGGTATGTAGCAGTGTAAGAGGACTTGTGATCACCAATGGTTTGCAAGGCCATTAGCATGTTGTGAAATGCAAGTAGGAAGACACAAACCTAGCGTATTTGGCGTTGGGGCACAAAGTCACCACCTGGTCCATTATGCGGGCTCAGGGGTTGGGCTCGCTACACCCAGATAGATCTACCGCTTAAGTCCCTCGGTGTTCTAACTACCCATTCACATGATCTAAAACCTCCTTACGTTAATCATACCATGTATAAAGTACTTGTAAACAAAGTAACATGTATTTCACCCCCGCAGTTAAGAAAACTGAAAACAGTTAGAGAAAAGGGGGACATGAACTCACAGTCGGTGCGTCTCTACCAAGTGTCTCCGAATCTGAAAGCTGTGCGACGACCTACAAGTGCTAATTCTATTAGACGGACGGCCGTGCCTTAGCTTTATAGTTAAGTCTTCGGGAAATAGTTAGACAACTATTTCGTGTTTACTTTTTGTATATACTTGGTAGTTAATTTCCTTCCCAAGGATGGGGGATACAATACATGTGCGTAAGTTACGTTTTATCAATCGTGTGGTAATGTAATTACCGGTGTAACTTATATATTCATGGTGAAAGCGTTCGCAAAGTTTTGGGATCATTAACGCTTGTAAATACTATTTTTACTCTAAAATAATATTTATGTACTTCACAAAATAATCATAAACAGTGTGTGAAAAATATATATTTATCACGTTAATATTTTGTGAAAATCCCACCTCCGAACATTTAGTAAATAAGTCATGGCGAAATTTATGTTTCGAAAATATGTCAAAAATGATTCTAACACTTGTAATGTGAATAAGTTTAAGTGTTAGGTTTTTAGGAAAATTTCGCCAGAGTTTCCTCTGTAACTGGAGGTGGCCACGCTTTCAAGCGTATCATTTTCTTTTACAAATCAAATCAACAAATGTTCTCAACATTTCCAAACAACTTTTCAACCTTTTTAACTAGTCAAAGATAGCCATAATCGTAGAAATATACGAACTTGTGGTTTGTCTAAAAATGTGTAGTAAATCTCTTTACTTTTAGTGGATCTTGTGTGTAAATAATCTGATTTGGTGAAAACCCCGTTTCTAGAGAAAACTTATCTTTACAACTTCTAGTCACATTTGACAAAACTAGTTCCTTGTCGTATCTTTTCATTTCACAAGTGTTTACACACTTGTGGTTTATAAAATCATGTTTGTTAGTGTAAGATCCATCCTTTAGAAAACATGATTCCTTTAATATGTGGTTCTTTGAAAATACCACTTGCAGATACGTAGATCCGCTAGTTTTAAACACCTTTGTACAGGTTAAATCACTTTTACACAAACAATATGCTTCTACACAAGTCCATGTCTCATGTGTGGTAGAGTTTCACCCTTTAACCCTTGTGTTAACCAAAAACGAGCTTATGTTAAGGTTCATGATCTTACAAAGTCGGGTTAACCGGTGATCCGAGCTACCACATCATAGATCGGGTCTCAAAAAAATCACAAATTCCAAGTCCTACAACTTTTACACAAGTTACAAGCTATTATCCACCATTTTAGTGTTCTTACTAGACTTTAATACTTCAAAACGTATGTTATCGATATTTAACCGACAAAATTCCTTTTAACCACTTTAGATACGTTCAAGAGTGAGTTTTAAGTGATATACCTCTAGCTCGGGGCTAGGGAAGATTTTAGGCGAAAACGAGGTGGATAAAAGCTAACGGAAGTGGTCCTTCGCGCTCCGAGTGCACCAAAGCTCCTAATACGCGACCCTTGAAGTGTGTATGATGATGGAATGTCAAGAACAAGAACCGAAAGTATGATGGTGGGTGGAGTGGGGTTCGGCCGAGAGCTAGGTGGGAGGGAGAGAGAGTTGAGTTTTTGTGTTAAGTGGTGGATGATCTTGTTATGTAAACCTTAGATCTTATAGGTAAAATAAGTGTGCATTATCCATTGGTAAATATGTCATCTAGATATTAAACCAAGATGATTAAAATAATAATCAAGTACTAAGTATGTCCCCCATGGGGACGGTTTTGGTTAGAGGGGGGGGGGGGTCTTGGTTGGTTTGTAACTAAGTACCAAGTATTAGTTAGGTTAACTAAGTTAAGTTAAGTGTTTAACTTAGTTAGTGATATTTAGTGCTTTAAAGCGGGTGTTAGGGTAATCAGGGACCCTAACTGGCTCAGAAAAATATAAATAGTAAAAATAATAATATTTTCATGTTCCGGGTAAAGTCCGGTTGTTCGGTTGGATAATAATTCGTTAAAGCGTTACTAAAGCTTTAAAGTGTCGTTATTGTTATTTTTAGTGACACGTTTTGTTTCCAACACTTTAGAAAGTGTCTAGTGATATTTTCCCATGTACTGGCACTTTACTAGTCAGCTAGAAGCTGGTTTATTTATTAAAGTGCTGTGTTTTGTACTTAAAGTACGTTTTAGGCACATCCGTTCACTGTAACTTATCCCTAGAGACGCAGTTCCACAACCCTTATAACCCTACACTCACTACCAGTGTAGTCAGATATTTGAGGCTCTTAACAGGCCTTAGAGGCAGTGTCTGCCTGATGCTGGTTATATCAGCATGTTCACTGTGTATCCGTTTAGTGCTACTGTGCTTTTTGTGCATCATGTTTGTCACCAAGGTTCAGCATGTAAATATTGTAGTGACAGTAAGCAAGTATGATGCAAGTAAGTTCATGTATCAGTATTCAGGTAGCAGTTTATCAGCTAGTTCAAACAAGCACAGTAATCAAGTAGTAATTAATTATTAATAAAGTCGTACGGATACCTGGTTTAGTGCGGGTTGTCACACATTTCTTCTCTCTCGATGTATTTCGATGCCAATAACATAAGAAGCCTCTCTGAGATCTTTCATGTCAAAGTTATGCGAGAGTAAGCGCTTCGTAAAGGATAAGTATAGCAAAATTGCTATTACTTGCCAATAGAATATCATCTACGTAAAGGACAAGTATAGCAAAATTGCTCTCACTCATCTTGAGGTAGGTGCATTGATCCACTTGGTTCTTCATAAAGCCTTGCTTCTTCATGACTTCATCAAACTTAAGATACCATTGACGTGATGCTTGCTTCAAACCGTATATGGATTTCTTCAGCTTGCAGACAAGATGTTCTTGACCTTCAGGTTTGAACCCTTCAGGTTGCTTCATGAACACGTCTTCATACAAGTCTCCATTAAGGAAAGCAGTCTTGACATCCATCTGATGCAACTCTAAATCAAAATGAGCTACTAGGGCCAAGACGATCCTTAAGGAATCTTTTCGAGAGACAGTGGAAAAGGTCTCTTGATAATCGATTCCCTCTTTCTGAGTGTAGCCCTTTGCAACCAACCTTGCTTTATATCGTTCAACGCTTCCATCCAGATTTAGTTTTGTTTTGAAGACCCATTTACATCCTATGGGTTTAACACCGTCGGGTAATTCAACCAAATCCTAAACGTCATTTTTCTTCATGGAGTTAAGCTCGCCAATCATAGCTTTGTTCCATTCAGAAGACTGATCACTATTAATGGCTTCATTGTAAGAGGTAGGATCGCTAGACTTTCCATCATCTGATACGGCTTCAGCTAGGTAGGTTTCATAATCATCAAAATTAGTGGGCCTTCTCACCCTAGATGACCTCCTAGGTTGATTCTCAACTTCGACATTGGAGGGTCCTTCGTTCTCAGGTACATGCGGAGCAACAATTAATTCTGAATGAGTTGTAGGTGGTGTAGTGACATGTGGTTCAGCATCGAGTACAAGAGGAGTAGTAATAGGAGGTAATGAAATGGATGAGTGTCTCCCCCCGCTTCTTGTACTTCTTGTAAATCATTGTAAGGATTTTCACTGTTCCCACTGACCTTAAAGTCCTCAAGAAACGCGGCACGCTTGGTTTCTACAATACGAGTGACATAGGAGGGACAATAGAATCTATAACCCTTTGAGTGATCTGGATATCCAATAAAGAAACAACTTGTTGTTTTCATATCCAGTTTCTTTAAGAAAGGGTTATAAAGTTTAGCTTCGGCAAGGCAACCCCATACTTTCATATATCTAAGACTCGGTTTCCTTCCTGTCCGAAGTTCATAAGGAGTTTTAGGGACAGACTTCGAAGGAACTCTATTGAGTATATGAACAACTGCTTTTAAGGCCTCGGTCCAGAGGAATAAGGGCAAGCCTGAGTTGGCTAACATACTACGTACCATGTCCATTAGGGTTCTATTTCGTCTCTCAGCGACACCATTCTCCTGAGGAGTACCGAGCATAGTATATTGGTTCACGATCCCCTGGCCCTTACAAAACTCATAAAATGGACCAGGAGCCTGACCCACGTCAGTATGTCGACCATAATATTCGCCTCCTCTATCTGATCTAATAACTTTTATTTGACGATCTAATTGTTTTTCAACTTCAGCTTTATAGTCTTTAAAAGTTATGAGAGAATCAGATTTTTCTTTAATGAGATACAAGTGCATATAACGTGAATAATCATCAATAAACGTGATAAATGAAGTGTGTCCAGTTATGTCAGCGATGTTATAAGGGCCACTAATATCAGTATGAATGATTTCTAATAAATTAGAGCTCCTAGTGGCACATTTCTTATTCGCTAATGTCATTTTACCTTTAAGGCATTTGACACATGTTCCAAAATCATTGAAATCGAGAGGTGGTAAGACCTCATCCTTCACGAGTCGAGTTAAGCATTCTCGTGAAATGTGGCCTAAACGTTGATGCCACAACATGGATGAGGTTTCTAAGTCTCGTTTGCGTTTTCTCTTTGTTAAGTTCTCATTAATATTATATGATAACAAAGACTTGGAAAAATCATCATCTAATTCTAATCTATAGAGACCACCATCCAAGAAGCCATAACCAAATATTTGAGAATTAAAACTGATAGTAAGTTTGCCATGACCATGAGAAACAAGAAAACCGTCTACATCTAACTTTGGTCCTGATACAAGATTCCGAGTAATCTCAGGAATATATAAGGTATCATAAAGTCTAATAGTTAAACTGGTTTTCATAACTAAATCTAATGTTCCCACGACCTCGAGTACTAGCGGCTTTCCATTTCCCAGCTTAAGCGTTCTTTGGTTTCTTTCCAGCTTCCGGATTGTATGGAATCCCTGTAAGGAATTGTTACATGAACCATAGAAACAGAATCAAACCACCAAGAATTAGATGGAACATTTAAATTAAAGGACTCAAGTATCACAAAAATATTATCACCTTTCTTGGCTAGCCACTCCTTAAAGTCCGGGCAGTCCTTCTGCTTATGTCCCACTTTACGGCATAACTTGCAGTGAATCTTCCCTTTGAAGTCATTAGAGCCAGAAGCACTTGCACCTATATCCCACTTTTGGACCTTTACATTAGGCTTCTTATTGTAGTTCCCCTTCCTTTTCTTCGAGTCAGCAGTCATCAGGTAAGCAACATCGGCTTTCTCCAGTTTCAGACGTTCCTCTTCTTGCACACACATGGCAATCAACTCGTTCATCTTCCATTGGTCCTTCTGAAGGTTATAGTTGACTTTGAATGCTTCATAAGATGCGGGCAGATACATCATGATAAAATGCACCAGAAAGCCATCACTAATCTCCATGCTTAATCCCTTGAGCTTTTAGGCCATGTCATTCATTTTCAGGATGTGCTCACGAATACCGCTGATCCCATCATACTTTGTAGTCACCAATTTCAGAATGAGGGTGCTGGCTTGCGCCTTAGACGTCCCTTGGAATTGAGCCTCCACATTAGTCAGATATTCCTTAGCTGTAGCAGCGTCGGGAATGGCTCCCATGATAGCAGGACTTATCGAGTTTTTCATGAAGATAAGAGACAAGCGATTAGCTCTCTCCCACTTTTGATGGAGTAGTTTTTCAGCTTCAGTACTCTTATCAGTAAGAGCAGGGGGAGCGTTTTCAGTTAGCGCACAGTCAAACTCCATGAGTGCGAGAGTAAGGTCAAGAGAATCCTTCCACGAAGTTCGCACCAGTTAAAGTATCAATAGCCATAGCAGGAGCTGATAGTGGATTAGAATGAGAAGAATAAGATACACTTAGAAAGAAGAAGTTAGAGTGACTTATGGGTAACCTAAAACTAAGGCATGCAGAAATTAAGACCATTATACTAAGGAAGTTGTGATAACGTTATTTATACACACCAATTTTAAATAAGGTTCTACTTGAATGACGGTTTTCGCTTTGGCTATGACCAATCATACAAGTATTATGAACAGTCAGACTGGGCAGATTAGGTGTAACACATCACCTTTGGGCAGAAGTTGAAACACCATAATTTTAGGCACAAGTCAATGTTTGCGAGACATGAGTGTAACACATCACCTTTGGGCAGATAATGAAACACTCATGCATCTTAGGCAGAAGTCATGTGTATATCATATGAACAAATGTAATAAGGTAAGTGTTACACTAGGTTTGTTCAAATAATAAGGACATACACCTAAGTGACTATGCTTAAGTTCACTAAATAACGTCACAAGTAAACACATCACCTTTGGGCAGAAGTGAGAACTTGAAAAAAAATGTTATTTTAGTTAAGCAAATTTTAAATCAATAAAAAAAATTAGTTGAATGATTATTTAAAAGTTAGGTTTATAAAACATAATAAAGTAAGGTTTTATAAATTTAACCCGTGAACCTGATCCCGTGAAATAACGAAGTTAATCCGATAAGGGTGGTTCAACTAATTTTAAGGGATTTTGATTATAATTTCGAAATATTTCATGTGTATCTATCCAAGTTAATTATTCGTTTATAAACTAAAATAAAATAATATTTATACGAAACTTGGAGATAAAGTTACACAACTTTAGGAAACATAATCAAAATTTGACAATCCAGTAGCTGTTAGAGATGAAGAAGAAGCCATCTTAATCGGTTCCCGTTTAGGGTGAGCAGTTAGGATGGAGATGAATACAGATTGTAATGAGGGGGCCGTAAACTTTATGGTGTATCTTTAGGGTTCCCCAATAACCTGTATTTATATGCTTCACCCAAGGGGAAACCCTAATTAACTAGTACGGGTCTTTACGTCCATCAAATAAAGCCCAGTTAATTTTATAGGGATATTAAGATAAATTGATCTAGTTAATAGATAAATAATCAATAAGGGCACCATAAATTATTTAATAAATAACTAAATAATTTACTCTAACATGTCAAAGTTAAACGAATGATGCAAGTGAGTCACTCGATCCACTGTATATTGTTCGGTAGGCAAGAAAAACGAAGTAATAAAATCAGCAGTGAGTGGTGGTGGTGGTGGTCGATGGTAGTGATTGTGGGTGGTTATAGGTGGCGGTGGTGGGTGTCGACGGCGGCGATGGGTGGTGGTGGCGGCGGCGAGTGGCGGTGCGGCGGTGACGACGAGTGGTGGTGGCGGCAAGGTGGCCGTTGGTGGTGGGTGGCAGCAGAGGTGGCGGTGGGCGGCGGCGGCGGTTGGTTGTTGCGGTGGTGGTAGTTGTGGTGGTGGGCGGTGGCAGCGAGTGGCGTTGGCGGTTGGTCGCGGCTATGCTGATAACGGTGGCGAGTGGGTGGCGGCGGCGAAGGTGGCTGTCGGGGTGAGTTGGTAGCGGGTGGCGGCGATGGCGTCGGTGGTGGGTGGTGGTGGTGGTGGGTTGTGGCGAAGGTGGTGGGTTTTGGTGTTGTTGATGAATGGTAAAAGAGGGGATGGAATGGAAAAAAAACATGGGGGGTGGAAGGAATGATTTTGAGGGAATTGAATGCCTTTTGGAATGGGTGATTCCGTTCCATTGAGCAATCAAACACCCTTTTCTTCATTCCCTCGTAAACATCCATTCCATTCCACACCTTAATGGTTAAATCTTGGCCAGGTTATTATACATTAAAATCAGCACATTCTTTACTAGGGTTAAGGTAAATTGCGTTATATTAGCTTTTTTTAAAGACAATTTTGGATCAGGACCACTACATCAATAAGCAGAAAACCAAAACCAATAAATCTGGGAAAAACATCTTTATGGGAATTGAACCCAGGACCTAATGGTCCCTAAGGTAGTGTTTGGTATGCAGGAATGGAAGGTGGAATGGAATGAGGCGAGGGAATGAAAAAAAGTGTGTTTGGTTAGTCAACGTAATGGAATCACCCATTACATAAGTCATTTCATTCCTCAAATTCATTTCATCCACTCCCCCTGTTTTTTTTTTCATTCCATTCCCTTTCTCAGCCTACGTCACAAACACCGCTCATCACCTCCACCATTTGCCCCCACCACCACTTGCCGCCGTCACCACTAGCCACCAACCTCCGCCGACCACCACCACCACCATCCTCCACCGCCCGCCGCCACCTCCGCCCGCCGCTACCGCCATCGACTACCATCGCTGCCACCCGCCATCGTAAACCACCGCCACCCCGACAACTACCGCCACCCTCCGCCGACCACCACCACCACCATGCTTCGCTGCCACCACCCGCTACCGTCGACCACCACCACCCACCGTCGTCGTCGCCACCACCATCGACCACCATCGCTGCCACCCGCCACCACCGACCACCGCCACCCGCCACCACAGACCACCGCCAACCCCGACCATCGCAACCGTCACCCACCGAGCACCGCCACCCACCACCACTTCCACCGACCACCGCTACCCATCGCTGCCACCGCCACTAGCCGCCATCGATCACCTCCACCACCCATCGCCGATTTAATTCATTACTCTTTTCTTACCTACCAAACAACACAAGGTAATGGTTTATTCCTTTTCTGCATGGTAACCAAACAACGCTATGGAATGTAATGATTTATTTCATTCCTTTGTCCATTCCATTACCTCGTTCATTTCATTCTCTCATCTATTCCATTACGCCATACCAAACAGGATAAGTCTATAATGCCATACGCGTTGTGTTATATTAGCCAACTTTAATAATTTATATCACCATTTGGAAATCTTGGAATCTTTCTATATTTGTTCAAGAAAAGAATCATTTCCCATATGTATGGCATTGGTTAGTGCTTCTATTTGTCAATGCTATCTTCATTTTGCTTTTGTACTTTTGATAGCGCAGGATGGGGGCAGGAACAAAGAGATTTAAGATGATATATGTTAGTGATGATTGCTTTGCATAGACTCTAGAGATTGAGGCATTGAGCGTGAGGCTACAAAAGGGTACATCTTTGCTAAAGAAAAAACTCTATTGGACATAGACAATTAAAGGGTACATCTTTGCGTGAGAAATGACAAGCAATGTTCACTATAATAGAAGGGCGGATGTCGCCAATAAAAATTCTTTCTTTTGGATTACGAGTAGGTCGAAATTTTGTAATATCAATTGTGCTAGATGGTTAGACTTTAACATTCGTGACGCCATTTTGTAATCCTTCGAGTTTCAGTTTCTTGCTGGCCCAGTTTCTATATTTTGTTATATACACTCAACTTTTGTTTTTACGGCATGTTTGTGATTTTTATTACAACTGTTTATTTCTTTAATGTGTTCTAATTCAGTCAAAGTGTTTGTCTAAGTGAAGAGAACTGTATGTTTGTGATTTTTATTACAACCGTTTATTTGTTTAATATGTTCTAATACAGACAAAGTGTTTGTCTAAGTGAAAAGAACTGTTTCACATAAACAATTTGAAGTAAGATACCAAAGTGGAAATGTTGTAGCAGTACCCGATGATTTTCTCTATGGGAGGTCGCCGGTTAGAGTCTCGTTGGTGACAAAAGGTCATGCGTGAGCCATAGTTTTTACCACAATGGGCCTTCGGGCGGTTAGATTCCCCTGTAATTGGTGATGGCCGGGTCGCCAGCGTTGTTTGTGATTGCTGGTGTGGATGACCTTTTGCCTATGGGTATACCCGGGTGGCCAGGGTTTGTTAGACGTTTGAATTTTTTTTTTTTTTTTTTTGAAGTAAGATGTTCTATATGGAATGGGTAGAAATTTGCTTGGGTTTTCATTTTATTATATTGAAATACACAGACAACAACAGACGGGTCTCAACTCTCAAACTAGTTTTGAATGTTATAGATTCGTGTGACAGCATTAATTTTGTTTACTACAAACAAGATGACATCCACTAACACTGTTTATGTAAACTAAACCATAAAATACTGACAAACATGAAAAAAGAAGAATGCTACATGTATTGTATATAGTATATGGGTGCGTGTATTCTATTTATCGAAAACAAAACACCGTGAGAACCCCGGTTTGTGTTTGCGTGTATATCTCTTAATTTCTTTACGTGTTTCTATGGTAAAAAGTAGTATTATATAATTATATTCCTATTTGTTTACCTGCATGCTTAGAACACTTTTATATATTAAAGTAAATTACAAGTTTTGTCCTTTGAGTTTATATTAAATTTCAGATGGTGTCCTTTGTCTTTAAAATTGATGATTTTTTTGTCTTTTATGATTAATAAATTTCAGATGGTGTTCTTTGTTTTTAAAATTGATGATTTTTGTACTTATTGATTCCAAATGTTACATTGTTTGTCCTTTATCACTAACCTAATTAATTTTAAACGTTAAAAGACATCACATGCAGGTCACATGAGGGTATATGTGTCATTTCTAACACACTTTCCATTTTCCCCAAACTTATACCAACCCAAACCCTAGTTTCTCTCTCTCCCTCCCTCTCTCTCACATCACCACCCACTTTCACCATCTACCTGCCACCCACCACCTGAAACCGACCACCTTCAAACCATTTCCACCATAATCAGACATAGCCGGAATCAACACAACACAAAATGAATTCAACCGAAGCCAATATGTCGTCGTTCGAACCCAAAAAACTTCTTCGATCATCCATCAGAGAACCACTCAAAACGCCTGAAAAACCTTCAAATCCACCGCGAAGAGTTCTCACGCGCCGCCAGCAATCTCTCAGGTCGGTGAAACAAATACGAGAAGCAGCGAAGCAGCTCCAAAAACCAGATCTGAAACCGTTAACATCCGTTGCAGATTCAACGGAAATCGAGATCGTGAAACCTAACGCCGTTAAATCATTTCCGGAAAAGTAAGATAGATCTCAAAATTCCAACGGCTTTCACCTTTAAAACCTGTTGTTGATGCTGACCTAAATTTTTTTGTGTGTTCAGGTATGAAATGTTGAATAAATTCTTTCATAGCTTAACCTCTTATTTTAGACTGCTTCGATTGAAAGGATCTATGTCAACGTTCACGAATATTAGCCGTCAGGTTCAGAGCTTTACCGATAGGTATACTGAATGAATGATTTGTTACATTCTGTTTATGTATTTTGAATAAACTGAATGATAGTTGGTTTTCTGTTCATATTTTGAAGGTGGTGGTCGGTTTCCGGTGGTAGGAGATGGTGATAGTGGGTGGTGATGTGAGATAGAGGGAGGGAGAGAGAAAGAAACTAGGGTTTGGGTTGGTATAAGTTTGGGGAAAATGGAAAGTGTGCTGGAAATGACTGATATACCCTCATGTGACCTGCATGTGATGTCTTTTAACGTTTAAAATTAACTAGGTTAGTGCCAAAGGACAAACCGTGTAACATTTGAAAACATTAAGTACAAAACTCATCAATTTTAAAGGCAAAGGACACCGCCTGAAATTTGATACAAAGATAAAGGACAAGAGTTGTAATTTACTCATATATTTATTAGGGGAAAGTGAATACGGTGCTGTTAGACGTATAACCTTACGCGCCAAACCCATCAAACTACGTAGTTTTGATTAAAATCCTTAAAAAGATAAAATATAACTTTTATTTCTCAAATCCCTAAATAACTGAAAAAAAAGAACGTGGTTCATCCCAAAATCCAAATCCCCAATCCGGCCATGGATTGCTATCTTGAACAAGAGATCTGTTCGCTCGAGGATTCAGGAAGAAAGGTACCATGCATCTCTACCTACCTCCGAACCTATCACGTCGGAGATTACGTCGACATCAAGGTCAACGGCGCCGTTCACAAAGGTATGTGTCACACCACCAAAATACCACAAGCTGAAACCTCCGCAAGGCGTGTGACGTACCATGATCTAGCCACCAATCACATTGAACTCATAATAAGATTTCAAGTAAAAGTTTTCATTTATTAAAATAAAGTATTACAAAACATTAAATATAACACGACGTGTTCAGCGGAAGCAATATTCAGTGTTTAATTAATTCAAAGCCCAAGTTTATGTAACCAACTAGTCTCGTTTCGTGTTTCCATGTGTCTCGACCCATGAACACTCCAGCATCCCAGACAGCTGTGACAACCCTCACTAAACCAGGTATCCGTACGACTTAATTAATAATTAATTACTGCTCAATTACTGTGCTTGTCTGAAATTACTGATGAACTGCTACTTGATTTCTGATACATATATATACCTGCATCATACTTTACTTACCGTCACTACATTATTTACATGCTGAACCTTAGTGACAAACATGATGCACAAAAAGCACAGTAGCACTATAAACGGATAACCTATTAAACATGCTGATAAAGCCAGCATCAGGCAGACACTGCCTCTAAGGCCTGTAAGAGCCTGAAATATTTTGCTACACTAGTGGTGAGTGTAGGGATATAAGGGTTGTAGAACTGCGTCTCTAGGAATAAGTTACAATGACTGGATGTGCCTAAAACGTGCTCTAAGCACAAAATTCAGCACTTTACATAAATAATTCAGCTTTTAGCTAACTACTAAAGTGCCAAAACATGAGAAAATATTCCTGACACTTTGGAGGAATAAGTTGTGTCACTAAAAATAATAATAACGACACTTTAAAGCTTTGTTAACGCTTTAACGGATTACTATCCAACCGAACAACCGGACTTTACCCGAAACCTGAAAATATTGTTATTTTCATTATTTATCTTTTTCTGAGCCAGTTAGGGTCCCTGAATACCCTAACACCCATTGTAACACACTACACACTAGTAACCGGGTTAGTCCCTAAACCTAACCTAGATTAACCTAACTATATACTTAACTACTAGTTGGAATCGAACCAAGACCCCCCCCCCCCTTAACCAAACCGTCCCCATGAGGGGGACATACCTTGTCCTTGTGATGATTATTTTAATCTTGGTGCTTAGTATCTAGATAGCACATAATCCTATGGTTAATACCCTTGAGTTTGGTCTATAAGTATAAGCTTAAACCCACATGATCTTCACAACACTTAACAAAAACCAACACTACTCTCTCCCTCTTCTACAACTCTCGGCCGAACACACCCCACCCCCATCCATCATTTTCGAATTTGTTTCAAGCCATTCCAAGCATCTACAAGTGATAAGGATCGCGTATAAGGAACTTTGGTGCAATCGGAAGGCGAAGGACCTCACTACATTGCTTTTATCCACGCGTTTTTCGCATAGATTCTTCCCTAGCCTCGAGCTAGTAGTAAGTCGCTTAAATCACCTACTCGAACTATTTTGAAGTGGTTAATATGATTTGTAACGGTTAAAACTCGTAAACATACAAGATGACACACAAAAGTCTACTTAAAATGCTATAAATGTTGGTTAAAAGCTCATATGTTGTGTAAATCATGTAGTATTTGATTTGTGTGATTAATTGGACCCGATCTATGTTGTGGTAGCTCGGATCATCATTTAACCCGGGTTAGTCATGACCTTGGATCATGACATAAGGTTGTTTTGGAAGTAACAAGGGTTAAAGGATGAAACTCTACCACACACGAATCATGAACTTGTGTAAAAGCGATTTTACTTGTGAAATAGTGTTTAAAACTAGTAGATCTACGAATCTACAAGCGGTATTTTCAAAGGACCACGTGTCAAGAGAAAACATACTTTTAAAGACGGATCTTTCATAAACAAGAATGATTTTTAGAACACACAAGTGTGTAAGCACTTGTGTAACACAAAGTTTCGACAAAATAACTATTCTTGTAAATGTTGACAAGAAGTTGTGGAAGTTTATTTTCTTTAAAAACGAGGTTTTTACAAAATCGGATTGTTTTATATAAAGATCCACTAAAAGTAATGAGATTTACTTCATAGTTTGGATAAATCACACGTTCATGAAATTTATGCGATTTATATACATATTTTGACTAGTTTGTGATTTGAACATTGTTTTGATTGAATAAGAAGATTGTTGGTTTGATTTATAAAAGAAAATGATACGCTTGAAAGCGTGGCCACCTCCAGTTACAGAGGAAACTCTGGCGAAATTTTTCCAAAAATCTAACACTTAGAAATATTTTCACTATAAGTGTTAGAGTTACTTGTCGACTTGTTTTCAAACTATGAATTTCGCCACGACTTTATTTACAAAATATCGGAGGTGGGATTTCACAAAATAAAACGTGATACATATATATATTTAGTATATATTTTTCACAACATCACTTGTATAAGTGTTTATGATAATTTTGTGAACTACGTAAATATTATTTTTAGGGTAAAAATAATATTACTAAGTATTATTTTGGGAAAATTACATGTATTAAAGTATAATATTTTTGAGAAGAATATTTATATTTTGAAGATTGGAAATAAAATATATTTTAAGTGAGACTTAATAATATATTTCGAGATTATACGAATACACATGTATTAAATCCCCCATCCTTGGGAAGGAAAAATGACTACCAAGTATATACAGAATGTGAACACGAAATAGTTGCCTAACTATTTCCCAAAAACTTAAACCATAAAGCTAAGGCACGGCCGTCCGTCTAATAGAATTAGTACGTGTAGGTCGTCATACAGCTGTTTGATTTGGAGGCATACTTGGTAGAGACGCACCACTGTGAGTTCATGTCCCCCTTTTCTCTAACTGTTTTCATTTTTCTTAACTGCGGGGGTGAAATACATGTTACTTTGATTACAAGTACTTTATACATGGTATGGTTAGCGTAAGGAGGTTTACTACTTAGATCATGTGAGTGGGTAGGAGCAACATGAGGCCATTAGTCCTCATGGCAGGACCGAGGGACAGGAGCGGTAGATCCATCTGGGTGTAGCGAGCCCAGCCCCAGGCCAAACTAGAAACGGACCTCGGGGTGACTTTGTCCACATACTAATGCCGTGGCGAAATCTGCTAGGTTTGAGTCTCCCTACTTGCACTTCACATATATCAGTGGCCTTGCAAACCATTGGTGATCTCAATTCCCTTATTTGCTACATACCAAGACTATTTTTATACTCACAAAGGTTTATTTACTCACTTACACATGAACTCGCTCAACATTATTGTTGATTTTTCAACTTACATGTATTTCAGGGAATTAAAGGATCGGGCGCGGTATAACACGTTTTCCCGCTGCACTAGTTACGAGGTCATCCGGTTTGGGGAATGTGACTCTTTCCTGGACAAGTCACAGTCCTTAAACTATCTTTATATTATGCTATGTTTGTTGAACAATGTTTATGTCGTTAGGAAGTGTTTCCGTTAAGACAATGTGGTTGTATTTGGTTTTAAAACTTAATTAAATGGATGATCTTGCATGGTTTTATTTCATATAGCTTTGTTATGGATAAGCTATGGTATTAAGAAGTCACACCAAATTAACCACGCTTCCGCAAAGCCAGGGTGTGACAGCTTGGTATCAGAGCTCTGATCATAGCGAACTAGGATTCCTTCTCGAGTCTAGACTATGATCACTAGGGCTCTCACGAAAACATTTTTACTGCATACCATTTAAGTCCAGATCCAAAACTTTTTACAAACAAATGTTGAGCACATTATATTATTTTTAGTCTCAGTCTTGGAGGCTGAGGCTCGGTCTTGGAGACCGAGGCTCGATCTAAGAAATCGAGGTAGATGGCTAGTAAGACTAGGAAGAGTAGGCTCAGTCTTGGAGGCTGAGGCTCGGTCTTAGAGGCCGAGGCTCGATCTAAGAGGTCGAGGTAGATGATAGAGCAGTCTTAGAGACTGGGAAGAATTTGGCTAGTGGGACTAGGAATGTCAGTCTAGGAGACTGGGAGGCTAGTGGGACTAGGAGAATTATTTGATTGACTAACATGTTTATATGATTATATGATTGATTATTATACGTATATGTGTTTGTGTTACAAACGTCATGCTTTCATCATGTACTAGAAAGATGGACACTACGAATCCCATGGCCATAGTATCAGACGACATAGTTTCATCGAAGCACGAGGTGTACATTTCCGATACTACCGGCACAAACAATGACGACTTTCAGCCCTTTTTGCGCTGCCTGAAGTCGTAACAGAGCCTACTGATGGCCATCTTGTTGGGAGTTTGCCACTCGCGGTGATCCCTGCTCCTGTGCCCCCTTGCCGCTTATCCTGTTGTTGATATGCCCCCCCCCCCCGACGTGGCCTCTGACGACGATAACGATCTACTAGAGGAGGACCCATTCGAGGGCAGGGCCCTGTTGCTGCTGGTATTAGCCTACTGCATGCGGATGCTCCTGCAGGGGAAACTCATGCCCATTCCCCTGTCCCAGACTCATTTGAGTTTCTGACATCCGCATTTTCGCATATACAGGGAGTGCAGCACCATTCACACGACGCCGACCCTAATACGGCATCATCAGCTGCACCGGTTCCCGCACCCAGCTTTGAGTTTGATCACAGTATTGAGGGTGATCTTGTTCTTCCACCTGGTTTTGATCCAGACCATGACCTTGAGTTCATACACTTAGACCAGCCCTTGGAGGATCCTGTAACCCCCTGTGTTTGTTGATCCAGCTGATCTTGAGATGGAGTTTTTGATCCAAAGCCAGCCGTGGCCCCTGAGCCAGGCGTTGCTCCTGACCCCGCATTGGAGCATGACCCTGTTCATGCCGATGCACCTGCTGTTGCTCCTTGATTGATCATCTGCTTGGACGAGAGAAAATTTGGGGTAACTGTGCAAGACAATTTATTATTATGGGGGCCCACGTAATAACGACTTGTAGTGCACAGAAATCCTGGTGGACTCTGCGGGTCAAGCTAATGAAAACCAATGTAGCAGGAAATATCTAAAACACGAATGACCAAGGCGAGGCGATGTAGCCTCGAGTTCATTCTATTACAAGCAACAAGCCAAATTGGCAAGCCTATGTGAAGGCTCAGAAATTTACTTCCCCACTCATACATTGAGTATATTTGCGTGTGAAATTGGGTGATTACATGATGGCTTATGTTGCTATATATACCTCATAGACAATTGAAACGTTGTCTAACCCGCTTCACACCACTTCGACAAAAGGGAATGTCACCCAGACGTGACACAAACACCAGTACGTTGCCAAGGACAGAAGCCGAGCTGCAAGAAGGCATCTCACAGATAAATGCACGACATGAAGCCCTCCGCTCTAAGTACAACGATGGCATTACTGGAAATAACCCTCCAACTGGCTGCACCTATAAACAGTTCCTGAACTGCAAGCCTTTGAACTTTGACGGAGGCGCCGTTGCATTTGTTCGTTGGTCCAAAAAGATTGACTCCATTCCAAGAATGAGTGACTGTTCGTCCCAACAGAGTGTTACCTACATCCCGGGGTTATTTCTAGATAACTCACTCTCATGGTGAAACCTTCAGTCTCAGACCCTTGGCACAGACGCTGCTTATGCACTGAGCTGGGACGAGCTCAAGGAAACGATTGAGAAGAAATGTTGTTTTAGGACTGGAATTTAGAAGCTTGAGGTGGAGTTCAGGAATTTGAAAATGGACGAACCAGAAATTCCTGAACTTGTCCAGCGATCGCACGACTTGTCTAGGGTCGTCCCCTACCAAGTCATTGACGATGTATGATACAGTTGTGTACTTGTAAGCTTTACATTGTGGTCTCAATTTGTGGCAATGCAATCGCAGTATTCTCATCACTTGTGATGTTTGAATTATTGTTTAGGTTCTATGACAAGAGATGCTATGTGGTTGATTTATTTATAGCATGAGATGTTATGTGTTGATATTGTTGGAATACATACATACATTTTACTTGCTATGACCTAACCTACGTGAAACATCTTTTAGAAGATGCCACCAAGACGCGAAATGCGCATGCCCACCTCAGAGGCGGAACTTCAAGAGATAATTGCTGCAGCTATAGCACAGCACGAGGCCCTACGCTCCGAACCTATCAGAGGTACCTCAGAAAATAACGGTTGTTCCTACTGGAACTTCCTCAACTACAAGCCTCCGAAGTTCGACGGCACTGGAGGTGCCATAGCTTTTGTGAAATGGATTGAAAGTATGGATTCCATCTTTCAAGTGAGCGGTTGTACGCCGGAACAACAAGTCCTATACGTTTCTGAGTTGTTTCTAGATGAAGCCCGATTATGGTGGAATCTTCAGACCCATATAAAGGGTGCTACTGCAGCATATGCATTAACCTGGGGTGAACTGAAAGGAATGATGCATAAGAAGTATTGCCCCCAAACGGAAACCCAGAAGTGGGAAGATGAACTTCGGAGCCTGATGATGGAAGGTCCGAAGGTGTTGGAGTACGTGCAAAGACTTCATGATTCGTCACGAGTTGTTCCATACCTGGTGAAACCAGAATTAAAGAAATTGGAACAATTCATTTGGGAACTGGCGCCTCAAGTCTTGAGCTTGATGACAACACCAACGCCACCAACAACTGATGTTGCAAGTAAGATGGGTCTGGCACTCGTTACGGAAGCAATTAGACTAGAAAAACTTGCAAACCCTGACAAGGAGACTCAGGTAGAGTCGTCTGGAAAGAACAAAAGGAAGCTTACCGAAGATACCCAAACGAATAAGGATGAACAAAGATCGATTCGAGGTTGTTTTGACTGCGGGGACAAAGGGCATTTTGTCACACCCCCAAAAATCCACACGCGGAGTATCACCGCTTGGAGGCGTGACTGACCAGGATCAAACCACTAATCATATTGAACAAGTAAATAATTAAGTGTAAAAGTCCAACCAACACGATTAGTGTCCAAAACAACATAGTTAAGTTATGAGCGGAAGCATAATGTTTTAAAACCAAATCATAAGTTTAGATATTCAAAGGTTTAACATGGCACACAGCTGTCCATGTCCCACAACGACTCTTCCTTGTGCAAGCTCCAGCTAAGTACCTATAGACCTGCAAAGCATGTAGTAACGAGTCAACAACAAGTTGAGTGAGTTCACGTTTGGTTGTCCAGTTTATAGTTGTTCCGAAAACACAGTTTGCTCTTTACCAGCTATCCAGCCGTGGGGGTTACCCCATAGTTCGAAAAACGTTTATTAGTTACCCGTTCTTACGTTGGCTATTCCAGCCCGGCTCTATGGCCGTGGGGGCTACCCCATGTTTAATTCACCAGACTCGTTACCATATCGACTACTAACGTTCGTCATGTTTAAGTGCCCTAACGTCTGTGTCTATCATCACTGACGTGCCATAGTCCATTAGTCCACGCCCGTCCTCTGCGGCACGGTGTGAGGTTTGTTAAACCTAATAGCGCTATTTAACTAATGACCCGTTCGCCATTGGCCTCGACGATTAAGTCGATATAAAAAGGAGGGACTTCGTTGATAGAGTTCTAGTCTAGTATAGTTAAATCCGTCTCTTACTGGACGAGGAATCTATGTTCCTGATTACGTCTCAACAGGACGAGGAATCTGTGTTCCTGATTACGTCTCAACAGGACGAGGAATCCCTATTCCTTAACCCATTCCCAACCCCTGGGAATCCCATGCTTTGTAACGAAGTGTGAACTCACCTTGGTTTGCTCGGCAGATTACACAGAAAGGTCAAGTCTAGCAGCTAGTGGTCAACCACGTCCTATCATGGTTACCAATACAAGTCAGGTTTAGGTTCAAGTAAAGCACGTATGATTACACATAGTCTAACAGGTTGTGAACACGTATTGATCATGGCAAACACATAATTCATGTTAACACATTAACGGTCATAACGTATCCAACTTGTGCGATTAAAAGATTGGGCTCAATAACAGTCGGCCCAACCCCTTGTGCGATCAGCATGACTTGTGCGATCGGAAAACTAACCCGGCCCAAATAACATAAATAGTCTAACATGTATACGACCCAAACAACCGAAACAATTTAAATAAATCTTGTGCGGTCCAGTCCGTCTTGTGCGATCCGGACAACTTGTGCGTTTGACACTTGTGCGATCAGTTGTGAATTTCCTTAAATCATGCATTCAATTTTATTGTTTCCATTTATCAATCATAACTAACAGTTTTCATACTAAATAATAATCGATCAAATCTTCTCTATCATAAATACAATCCTAATCAACACCCATGTGACATGTAAACAGTATCATCATGTAAAAATCAAAATCGCTAATAGGACATAAAAACAATTCTTAAAACATAATCACACAATCCTTTCAGTGGTTGACTATCATATATTTGCATTTGCAAGCATGACTCTATCCAAATTCAACAACCCTACCTCATCTAATTCATTTAATATACAAAATATCATTACTGACATCCTTATCAAAAATGTTTATATTAGTTGATTAGATCAGCACATGGGCCGCCATATTTAGTCAAGGCTATCCACTCATTAGATCATGTACCTTCAATATTAGTGGACCTTTAAAGACCATAGATATATAAAAATCGGTTACTTGAAGTTTGTGAGTTTAGTGGACTAATTTGATAGGACCAAAAATAACCTAGTGGGTTTGAACAATTATTACGTGGATCAGTCTTGATTGTCATCATTGATCAATTTGAGAGGCACACATCAAAGCAAGAGAATCCATAATGACCACATGCATACATCGATATCAGTTTACAAAATACGCATACCATTTATTCAGTCAATAATAACTATTACCAATTCATATAATCGTATAATCATCCTACACATTAACACAAGTAATTAACCACATATGACTTTCACACTTTTAATATCACATGTGAATCACATCGTACAAATATTAACGTTACAGTTAAGAACCACTAACCGAACAAGGACGATCAAACCAAAAGGATCTAACTTCGAATAAGAAGAGGGCAGCCGTGAGGTTTCAAAGAAAAGTGAGAGAGGGAGAGGCGATGTGATTAGGGTTTATCGAGTAACAATTATCGCATAAGGGTTATAAACAAACTAAAACATTTCGTCAATGGGCCAAGGCCCATTCTAGTTTTTGCTGATCACCATTTTGTCTCGTTGGGAATGGGTGATTTCGGGTAGTAGATATTTCGGATGTTTGGCAAGTATTACACACTCAATCCACATTACCCTTTAATATATATAAATGCACAGAACATGTATCAACATAATTCGGGTGTGGGTGTTTGGCGAAAGTTCCATTTTTTTTATCTATGTTAAATATACCAAACATGTTATCAATACAAAATATATAATATACCCACTTATAATGCACACCACACATAAATATAAAAACAACACTTTGTGAACCAGTATTAAGTGGAATAGAGACCTTGAAAACTCGGGTTGTCACATTATCCCCAACTTGAAAGAAATTTCGTCCCGAAATTTAGTATGCGGTTACTGAGGAAGCTAGTTGTGTTGTGTTGTTCCGTGGTTTTTCCTGGGGTGTCACACATTTCAAGAAAGACTGCCCTAACAACAAACAGGCCAATGATAAGATTTACTTAGAAACTAAGCCAAGACGTGCCGGGTGCAAGTATCACCACGAGTGTGGATGTCGAAGGTCTAGGTGTGGGAGGAAAGGACACAACAAGGATGGTTGTGGGATGAAGAGTCCCAGACAAGGAGAAAACAGTAACAACGTTCAAGGTGGAAATGGGAAAGGAAATGGCCGAGTGTCAGGATGCTTCCATTGTGGGGATGTTGGACATCTTAAGAGGGAATGCCCGAAGTTGAAACAAGACCGTGAAAGGACATCCAACATCGGAGCTTGTGAAGTATGCCAGGATCCAGGCGTGACTACTGGTACGTTCTCTATCAACCAAAACTTTTGCATCTATTTTGTTTGATACTGGTGCCAATTCTAGCTTCGTATCGTTAGAATTTAAGAATATGCTTGGTTTAACCGGTAGTAAGTTAGATATTTCCGTACTCAATCAAATTGGCCAATGGGAAGTTAGTAGAAGCCAATGAAGTGATCAGGGGTTGTGTGATCGAGTTGGGAGAGCGTGAGTTTACTTTGGATCTACTACCAGTCCAGTTGGGAAGCTTCGACGTGGTGGTAGGAGTGGATTGGTTATCAGGCAACAAGGCTGAAATAGTTTGTCAAGAAAAGATTGTTCGTATCCCAACCGAAGATGGCGAAACAATTGTGGTTCACGGGGAGAAGCGTGATACGCCGTTAAGAATTATCAGTTGCCTGAAAGCGCGAAAGTGTTTGCAGAAGGGATGTGTTGCCTTCCTGGCACACATTGTGGATAAGAAGGCTGCTGAGCCGAGAATAGAAGACATCCCTGTCGTGAGGGAATATCCAGAAGTCTTCCCAGAGGACTTGCCTGGACTGCCACCTCAGAGGCAAGTAGAGTTTCACATCGATTTAGTTCCAGGCGCCGCGCCTGTGGCTAAGGCACCTTATAGACTTGCTCCGTCTGAGATGCAGGAACTGTCGACACAACTTCGAGAGTTATTAGACAAGGGATTTATCCGACCAAGCTTCTCGCCTTGAGGAGCTCCGGTCCTGTTTGTCAAGAAGAAGGACGGTAGTTTTCGTATGTGCATCGACTACAGAGAATTGAACAAGCTGACGATCAAGAATAGATATCCTCTGCCAAGAATTGATGATCTGTTTGATCAACTACAAGGTTCAAGCTTTTACCCAAAGATCGACTTGCGATCTGGATACCATCAGTTAAGGATACAGGAGGAAGGTATCCCGAAGACAGCCTTCAGAACTCGTTACGGACACTACGAGTTCCTTGTTATGCCGTTTGGTTTGACAAATGCACCTGCAGTCTTTATGGACTTGATGAATAGAGTTTGCAAGCCGTATTTGGACAAGTTCGTGATTGTGTTTATCGACGACATCTTGATTTATTCAAGGACAAAGGCTGAACACGAACAGCATCTAAGAGCTATTTTGGAGCTGCTGAAGAAGGAACAGTTGTATGCCAAGTTCTCTAAGTGCGAGTTTTGGCTATGTGAAGTACAATTTCTTAGACATGTGGTTGATGGAAATGGAATCCATGTTGATCCCACAAATATCGAAGCGATCAAGAATTGGGAAACGCCAAAGACGCCAACCGAGATTCGACAATTCTTGGGTTTGGCTGGCTACTATCGAAGGTTCATTGAGGACTTTTCGAAGATCGCTCAACCATTGACGCTCCTCACCCAGAAAGATAAGAAGTTTGACTGGGGAATCAAACAGGAAGAAGCGTTCCAGATATTGAAGGATAAGCTCTGCAATGCGCCAATCTTAGCACTACCGGAAGGTACAGATGATTTTGTGGTATACTGTGACGCTTCGCGTCAAGGATTGGGTTGTGTGTTGATGCAACGCCAAAAGGTTATTGCTTACGCATCACGTCAATTGAAAGTGCACGAAAAGAACTATACCACACATGATTTGGAACTTGGCGCAGTGGTATTTGCATTAAAGATCTGGAGACACTACCTTTATGGTACAAAATGTACAATCTTTACAGATCACAAGAGCCTACAACACATATTCAACCAGAAGGAGCTGAATATGAGGCAAAGACGATGGATTGAGTTGCTGAACGATTACGACTGCGAGATAAAGTATCATCCAGGGAAGGCGAATGTGGTCGCCGATGCCCTAAGTCGAAAGGAGAGGATCAAGCCCATAAGGGTTAGGGCTTTAGAAATGATTATCCGAACCGATCTTTCCTTGCGCATTCGTGCCGTGCAGAAAGAAGCTCTCAAGGAAGGAAACCTTGAAGAAGAATATCTCCGTGGGATGGAGAAGCTACTGGTACCAAACGAGGAAGGAACGTTATGTTTTGAGAAAAGAATTTGGGTTCCTTTGTTTGGAGGTTTAAGGAAAGTTATTTTTGATGAAGCTCACAAATCACGGTACTCTATCCATCCAGGAGCGGATAAGATGTACCAGGATCTCAAAGATTATTATTGGTGGCCTAGGATGAAAGGCGATGTTGCTGTTTATGTGAGCAAATGTCTAACGTGCGCTAAGGTGAAAGCGGAATACCAGAAGCCTTCAGGACTTCTGCAACAACCTGAGATTCCCAAGTGGAAATGGGAACAAATCTCAATGGATTTTATTACAAAGTTGCCAAGAACGCCAAGAGGTCATGACACTATCTGGGTGATAGTTGACCGCCTAACGAAGTCAGCACACTTTTTACCTATCAGAGAGAAGGATAATACGAGCAAGTTGGCCGAAATTTACATGAGAGAGATCGTTACGCGCCATGGAGTACCTCTCTCAATCATCTCTGATAGAGACGGAAGGTTTGTGTCAAGGATATGGCAATCCTTCCAAGAAGCCTTTGGCTCACAATTAAATCTGAGCACTGCATTTCACCCGCAGACCGACGGGCAAAGTGAGCGAACGATACAGACTTTGGAAGACATGCTGAGAGCGTGTGTTATGGATTTGGGCGGTAGCTGGGATAAGCGTTTGCCTTTGGTTGAATTTTCATACAACAACAGCTACCACACCAGTATTGGTGTCGTGCCATTTGAAGCCCTTTACAGACGCAAGTGCCGATCACCCCTATGCTGGGCTGACGCAGGTGATAGGCAGCTTGCTGGTCCCGAAATCGTCCAAGAGACGACTGACAAGATTGCGCAGATTCTAAAACGCATCGAAGCAGCTCGCCACAGACAGAAAGCCTATGCAGATCCAAACCGGAAACACTTGGAATTTCAAGTGGGAGAGATGGTTTTATTGAAGGTTTCACCCTGGAAGGGTGTGGCACGCTTCGGAAAGCGTGGGAAGTTAAATCCGCGCTACATTGGTCCTTTCAGAATTTTGGAAAGAATAGGGCTAGTAGCATACAAGCTGGACTTACCTGCTGAACTCCATTCAGTTCACGATACATTTCATGTATCCAACCTGAAGAAAAGTCCAACTCAAGATAACATTGCCATTCCCATCGACGAGATTCATGTTGATGACACGCTCCACTTCGTTGAAGAACCGGTTGAGGTTACGGATTGGAAAGTAAACAAGACCTGCCGGAGCAGTGTCAAGCTCGTCAAGGTTCGTTGGAATGCCAGACATGGTCCTGAATACACCTGGGAGCGTGAGGACCGGATGAAAGAGAAATACCCCCACCTATTTCCTAAGAACCCTGCATCGACAAGCAGAACTTAAATTTCGGGACGAAATTTTTCTAACGGGGGGAGAATGTGACAACCCTCACTAAACCAGGTATCCGTACGACTTAATTAATAATTAATTACTGCTCAATTACTGTGCTTGTCTGAAATTACTGATGAACTGCTACTTGATTTCTGATACATGTATATACCTGCATCATACTTTACTTACCGTCACTACATTATTTACATGCTGAACCTTAGTGACAAACATGATGCACAAAAAGCACAGTAGCACTATAAACGGATAACCTATTGAACATGCTGATAAAGCAAGCATCAGGCAGACACTGCCTCTAAGGCCTGTAAGAGCCTGAAATATTTTGCTACACTAGTGGTGAGTGTAGGGATATAAGGGTTGTAGAACTGCGTCTCTAGGAATAAGTTACAATGACTGGATGTGCCTAAAACGTGCTCTAAGCACAAAATTCAGCACTTTACATAAATAATTCAGCTTTTAGCTAACTACTAAAGTGCCAAAACATGAGAAAATATTCCTGACACTTTGGAGGAATAAGTTGTGTCACTAAAAATAATAATAACGACACTTTAAAGCTTTGTTAACGCTTTAACGGATTACTATCCAACCGAACAACCGGACTTTACCCGAAACCTGAAAATATTGTTATTTTCATTATTTATCTTTTTCTGAGCCAGTTAGGGTCCCTGAATACCCTAACACCCATTGTAACACACTACGCACTAGTAACCGGGTTAGTCCCTAAACCTAACCTAGATTAACCTAACTATATACTTAACTACTAGTTGGAATCGAACCAAGACCCCCCCCCCCCCTTAACCAAACCGTCCCCATGAGGGGGACATACCTTGTCCTTGTGATGATTATTTTAATCTTGGTGCTTAGTATCTAGATAGCACATAATCCTATGGTTAATACCCTTGAGTTTGGTCTATAAGTATAAGCTTAAACCCACATGATCTTCACAACACTTAACAAAAACCAACACTACTCTCTCCCTCTTCTACAACTCTCGGCCGAACACACCCCACCCCCATCCATCATTTTCGAATTTGTTTCAAGCCATTCCAAGCATCTACAAGTGATAAGGATCGCGTATAAGGAACTTTGGTGCAATCGGAAGGCGAAGGACCTCACTACATTGCTTTTATCCACGCGTTTTTCGCATAGATTCTTCCCTAGCCTCGAGCTAGTAGTAAGTCGCTTAAATCACCTACTCGAACTATTTTGAAGTGGTTAATATGATTTGTAACGGTTAAAACTCGTAAACATACAAGATGACACACAAAAGTCTACTTAAAATGCTATAAATGTTGGTTAAAAGCTCATATGTTGTGTAAATCATGTAGTATTTGATTTGTGTGATTAATTGGACCCGATCTATGTTGTGGTAGCTCGGATCATCATTTAACCCGGGTTAGTCATGACCTTGGATCATGACATAAGGTTGTTTTGGAAGTAACAAGGGTTAAAGGATGAAACTCTACCACACACGAATCATGAACTTGTGTAAAAGCGATTTTACTTGTGAAATAGTGTTTAAAACTAGTAGATCTACGAATCTACAAGCGGTATTTTCAAAGGACCACGTGTCAAGAGAAAACATACTTTTAAAGACAGATCTTTCATAAACAAGAATGATTTTTAGAACACACAAGTGTGTAAGCACTTGTGTAACACAAAGTTTCGACAAAATAACTATTCTTGTAAATGTTGACAAGAAGTTGTGGAAGTTTATTTTCTTTAAAAACGAGGTTTTTACAAAATCGGATTGTTTTATATAAAGATCCACTAAAAGTAATGAGATTTACTTCATAGTTTGGATAAATCACACGTTCATGAAATTTATGCGATTTATATACATATTTTGACTAGTTTGTGATTTGAACATTGTTTTGATTGAATAAGAAGATTGTTGGTTTGATTTATAAAAGAAAATGATACGCTTGAAAGCGTGGCCACCTCCAGTTACAGAGGAAACTCTGGCGAAATTTTTCCAAAAATCTAACACTTAGAAATATTTTCACTATAAGTGTTAGAGATACTTGTCGACTTGTTTTCAAACTATGAATTTCGCCACGACTTTATTTACAAAATATCGGAGGTGGGATTTCACAAAATAAAACGTGATACATATATATATTTAGTATATATTTTTCACAACATCACTTGTATAAGTGTTTATGATAATTTTGTGAACTACGTAAATATTATTTTTAGGGTAAAAATAATATTACTAAGTATTATTTTGGGAAAATTACATGTATTAAAGTATAATATTTTTGAGAAGAATATTTATATTTTGAAGATTGGAAATAAAATATATTTTAAGTGAGACTTAATAATATATTTCGAGATTATACGAATACACATGTATTAAATCCCCCATCCTTGGGAAGGAAAAATGACTACCAAGTATATACAGAATGTGAACACGAAATAGTTGCCTAACTATTTCCCAAAAACTTAAACCATAAAGCTAAGGCACGGCCGTCCGTCTAATAGAATTAGTACGTGTAGGTCGTCATACAGCTGTTTGATTTGGAGGCATACTTGGTAGAGACGCACCACTGTGAGTTCATGTCCCCCTTTTCTCTAACTGTTTTCAGTTTTCTTAACTGCGGGGGTGAAATACATGTTACTTTGATTACAAGTACTTTATACATGGTATGGTTAGCGTAAGGAGGTTTACTACTTAGATCATGTGAGTGGGTAGGAGCAACATGAGGCCATTAGTCCTCATGGCAGGACCGAGGGACAGGAGCGGTAGATCCATCTGGGTTTAGCGAGCCCAGCCCCAAGCCAAACTAGAAACGGACCTCGGGGTGACTTTGTCCACATACTAATGCCGTGGCGAAATCTGCTAGGTTTGAGTCTCCCTACTTGCACTTCACATATATCAGTGGCCTTGCAAACCATTGGTGATCTCAATTCCCTTATTTGCTACATACCAAGACTATTTTTATACTCACAAAGGTTTATTTACTCACTTACACATGAAATCGCTCAACATTATTGTTGATTTTTCAACTTACATGTATTTCAGGGAATTAAAGGATCTGGCGCGGTATAACACGTTTTCCCGCTGCACTAGTTACGAGGTCATCTGGGTTTGGGGAATGTGACTCTTTCCTGGACAAGTCACAGTCCTTAAACTATCTTTTTATTATGCTATGTTTGTTGAACAATGTTTATGTCGTTAGGATGTGTTTCCGTTAAGACAATGTGGTTGTATTTGGTTTTAAAACTTAATTAAATGGATGATCTTGCATGGTTTTATTTCATATAGCTTTGTTATGGTTAAGCTATGGTATTAAGAAGTCACACCAAATTAACCACGCTTCCGCAAAGCCAGGGTGTGACAACAGCAAGTTCCACATCCACATATCTCTAACCTGCGAGCATGCAAACAAGTGTATCAGCATAAAGCTGGTGAGTTCACAGTTTTTGTAAAAGCGTTTAGTTACCAAGTGTTTGGTTCAGTTCAAAAGCAATGTTGATAATAACTCGATACCGCCAGATGGCGTCAGTTTGTTTGCCCGTCCCCAATGCCCTATCAAACATTGGTCATGTGGTTAAGGTCATTCACCAAAAGTGTACGGTTCAGTCAAGTTAATGGCCCACTCGAGAGTATTACGGCCCAGTTACAAATGTGAAATTCAGATCTTATATGCAAGGGCTTATGAGCCCAGCCGTATACTATGCGGCCCATCTGGAGCAAGCCCACACTCCGTGTGCGGCAGCTCTAAAGTGTGCGACCCGGTTCAGATTGTGCGACCCACCACCTCACGGCCCAATAGCACCTTCTGGCCCAAAGTGGTGTGCGACCCAATATACCGTGCGGCACCCTCATGAGTGTGCGACTGCCACTGAGGTGTGCGACATACATTACATATACGTATCGGGTGCATGAAATGAATGTACATAACTATAGTGTGCGAGCCGAGAGTGTGTGATCATATTAGATGTGTGCGGCTTGTGTTAGTGTGCGACCATGTTATAGTGTGCGGTGTCGGTTAACCGTGGCCTTAATTCACGGCTAATCAGTTACATTCCATACTTGCATGATCCATCAACTTCTCCATAGATCCAGTTTATCTTTTAGGGCAATTATCATTATAATCAATCATCGATTGTTCAGTAACAACATTTACAATAAGTTTATTTTCATTACAACTTAACAACATCATCGAATTCAAATCAGATTAAGTGCACACTTGTATCATTGAATTTCCATCCTCACTGAATCCTAGATTCACGATTAATTTACTGTCACAACAATTATTTCACTTCACAAACATATAGCCTTAGTTCATCGGTTAAACATTCTAGATATTCCTAATCAACCACTTATTCCGAAACTTATCATGTTGTCGGGCTCAACTCAAGCCTTAATAAATCTGATCATTACTAGCATAATCTAAGCAACATTTAACATGCTTTCTATCAATCATGGATCATTATTATAATCATAACATTCATGTAGGCCATCAAGTATGAATACTGCCATGTATCGAATCAAATAGTGGTATGATACTTACCCGAATATAAGATGCACAGAATTTGCTTGGGACCGAGAAGGGAGAGGACTCCAAAGTGAAGGATTGTCGTCGGTTACCAGGGAACGGAGATGAGGGAAGTAGGGTTTTTAATACCTTCTAACTCACAATACACAACAAATGTCCCTCATGTATGCGCAACCTACCACGGTTGGGCTTGGAGCGACCCGAGCTTAATTAGGTTTGGCTTTATTAGGTGTGTGTAGGTCGAGACTTAAAGGACCCCAAAGTGGGGGAGTGTGCGGTCATGAGAGGAGTGTGTGACCTGGAGACTTGTGCGACTAGATATAACTTATAATATTCTTTTAATGCATAAATTCGTAACCATTCACTTATATTCAAACATGTTAATTATTCAGATAGCGTACCCGTAAGTTACGTCAAGACATAAAGCGTGACAAGGAAAAGACTCTTGAAATTGCGAGTTGTCACAGTATGCCCCATAAGTTTTACCATGGTAGCACCGGTCAGGTTTGGAACGTCACCAAACGCGCCATTGGCATCAAGATGAACAAACAGGTATCCCTTTAGTTTCTTTATATATATATATATATATATATATATATATATATATATATATATATGCAATTTCATTGAATTGCTAATGCTTGGTGGTTAACAATCACAACAATTGTATGATTTATTTATAGCTCTACCTCCGGCCATATGTAGAATTTGAGAAAAGTGACTGGAGTTTGAGACCTTCTTAATTGTTGATTTGTTTGGTTTAAGGAAAATGAAAGTTAGATTTAGGCGAACAGAGCTTGTGTGCACCTGGATTCAAGGCATATGTGACCGGTGGAACTGAAAACCATCTTCTTTTGTGGGATCTTCATCCTCTTAGCTTAACCGGTAAGGACTCATGATGGTCATATTGATCACAATACAACTCTTACATATATTTTGGTGTGGTGTTGCAGGCAATAAGGTTGAGAATGTGACAACTATCAAAATTTCATGTATCCGTACATTGATTAAACAGTAATTTATGACTTAATGACTGTGCTGAATTAAATTAATGACATGATTGCTTTCTGATTATTGTCATAATACATACATGTGCATCACATATTGCATGATGTCATATCATTATTGCATGCAACACTTTATGATTCAAATGATGCACGAAACAAAGTTAGCACAGTTATCAGACAAATCAGAAATACTGACGAGAGTTCACTACTTAGACAGACATGGTATTGAGACACAGAATGGGCCAGAAACCAATAGTTACACTAGTATACTCTGTATGAAAGTAAGGGTCATAAAACTGCCTTCCTAGTGATAGTTTAAGTGCCGGAAAGTGCCTAAAACTCACACAAACTGCAGAATTCTGTAGAATTCAGCAAAAATCAGCATTTAAAAAACTAAATATTATGCAGAATTATGGTTTAATGGTCCAGAATGCTTTCCTAATTGTCGGGAATCGAAACTGTCACAAAAGGTAACATAAAGCACACTAAACTGCATAGTTTAGCACCTTAATGAACCGGTAACCAACCGAACAACCGGACACTACCCGAAACACCAAATTTTCACTAGATTGTTTTATCATTTCCAAGCTAGCTATGGTCCCCGGACATCATAACATCTCTTATAACAACATAACAACTAAATACACTAACTAAACACTTGAAATCGAACTTGTTAATCTAACTTACCATTGAAACCCAACCCTATACCCCCCCCCCCCTCATGTATACGGTTCAAGGGTGGCCCCCACCCTTGATTTTCCTTGCATATTTTATTTGATCTTGTCTCTTGCTTTAGTGAATGTTATCCAAGGGATTAGGAGATGTTGGAAGTTTATATAAGTAACCACTAGTTCATCATTCTCATTTCACACAACACACCAACACACTCACTCTTTTCCTTTCCTTCCTCCATTCTCGGCCGAGAACAAGCAACCACACCACCACCACTTTCAAGTTTAATCCATCCATTCTCTAGTTACACAAAGGTGTAAGAAGCAAGGATAAGGAGCTAGGAGCCATTGTTGATTGAAGGACCTCTCTCACAAGCTTTTAACCACCAAGATTATCATCTTCATCTTTTTGAATCTCATCCCTAGCCTTATGCTAGTAGTAAGATCCTTCTAATATCATTTTACATCTTGTTATGTTGGTTAAAAGTGTATGTAAAAGACTAATCATGAAGAACATAAAGAATCAAGAACATAATCACTAACATAAAGCTCTAAATCATAATGATCTATGTTGTTTATGTGTATATATGCTTCTTGATTGTTGATTGTTTGTGTTTATGATGTTAAACATCATATGAAACTTGCTAGATTGTGATTAAACACATGATCTAGCAAGATGAGAGGATGATCTTGTGAAAAACCAAGATGAACATCCTTTATGTTCATCGTGGACTTGAAAACAAAGATGGTTTTGTGAATGATTATGATCTAAACATAATATAAGTCTTGAACATGGATGATTTTAAAGATAGTTTTCTCAAGAAACTAAGTTTACTTACAATATTTACATAAACATGGTTTTTAAAGAAATTAATCACATTTTTAGTGATTAATCAAGTGTAGAAACATGTTAATGACAAGAAAAATTCAAGAAGAAATATTTTTAGAAAATCAATTTGTAAGTTGTGAAAGTCTAAAATCTTCAAGAAGGTGATTTATAAATAAATAACCACACTTTAAAGGGTAACTAAGCTTACTTAACACCACACTAAGTTACTACAAATTTTTATAAATTTTCAAGTTCATGAAGTAGTGTAAATGGTATGATTTTGGCACTTGGTAAGTATTGTTTGAATTGTTGATGAATTGTGATGATTTTTAAAAGAAAATGATATGTTTTGAAAGCATGGAAACCTCCATTTTTAAGGGGAAACTATGGCAAACTTTTTCAAGAATTTAAACACTTAGAAAAATATTTTTAAACAAGTGTATTTTTAACCATGATTTTTCCTATAAAAATTTGCCATAATTTTTGTTACAAAAATTACAAATATTGGAGGTTGGTTTTTGATAATAAAAGTGACTAAATATGTATTTAGGAAAATATATATTTAGATATCACCATGTGTGTGATTACTTGTATATTATGTGTACTAGTTATATTATTTTAGGACTTGAAATAATATAACTCACCAAAATACCAAGATTACAATACAAAATATTACCAAAATTCCAAGAAAATAAATATATAATTTATACCCAAAAAAATTGGACAAACCGAACAAGGAATATAACATACATAAATATTCCGGAATTAAATTCATAAGTATATTTTGATAAACGATATTTTGAAAACCAAGAGAATGAAAATATGATTTCTACAAGTAATACAAAAATATATCATATTTTTGACAAGAAGAAAATATATTATTTTTGGAGTAAGGAAAAATATATATGTTTTCTTGAGTTACTAGAAAATATATTCTTTTTGAAGAAAATATATATTTTCTTAAACAAATTTAGAATATATTATTTTTGGGAGAAAAATGAATTTATGAATATTTTCCAAGTTAAACTTGAAAATACATTATTTTTGAGGTTTATATGAAAATATAAATATATTGCCAAGAGAGAATTATAAATAATTATCTATACAAGTTTTCTTAAAATATTTATATATTTTAAGAATATATATATTGGTGAATTTTTATTAATTAAAAAAAATAATATTCCGAAAAGTATAAATACAAAAATTAAGTATAAGAATACTTAATAAATACAAGAATACGTATGCTCGTACGTATAAATAAACACCGGAATACGCCACCAATACTTGGCAAAAATACACAAGTCTAAGAATACAAGTGTAAGTATACCCATCCTTGGGGAAGATATACATGTATAAATACATAATGTGTCAAGTTAAAATATATTATTTTAACAAAAATTCCAAAAATTAATAAATATAATTTAAGTTAAAATATTTATTATTTTAACAAATAATTATATACTTTGGGATAATACTATGACACAAAGAAACGTAACTCAAAGATACTAAGTCATAACAAATAAGACAAAAGTCAAGGCACGACCCCTCCATCTAATTAACCATAGCACGTGTGTAGGTAGTCGTGCGACTGAAGGAAAGCTTTGAGTTACCGAGTTACGAGACGCAAGAATGTGAGTTCATGTCCCCCTTTTCTTTTAACTATTTTCAGTTTTGTAACTTCGGGGTGAAGTACATGTTACAAGTTGTTTACAAACGTTTACATATGGTATGGTTAGCTAAGGAATGAACTGTTAGATCATGTGAGTAGTGGGTATAACGCTTAAGACCATTAATCCTCGTATAAGGACCGAGGGACATGAGTGATAGATCTATCTGGGTGTTGCGAGCCCCACCCTTGGGACCGGGATTTGGCCCATGAGGTGACTATGTCTTCCAGCCGGAAGCCTAGTACAAAATCCGCTAGGTTTGAGCCTTCCTGCATCACTGCACACATATTAATGGCCTTGCAAACCATTAATTGATCTGTTTCCTTGTTGCTTTCATACTGGGGTTTACAAATACATACTTACAATGATTACAAGTTTATTACGAGCTCACATACAAAACACATGAACTGGCTCAACTTTTGTTGATGTTTTCAAACTACATGTATTTCAGGAAATTGAGAATGGATCTGGTGGGCGTTGAAGGTTTTCAAGTTGTGTCTTCGAATAAAGGATGTCATCCAGTACTGAAGGGTTTGAATCGTGTGTTGTATCCTTGATAGAACACATGGTTCAAAGCCTCGTTTTATTAGTATATTTTGTGTCAAGTCCATTATGGAACTTAAAACTTTGGTTGTGTTGTATTCTAAACTTGAAGTCTGTATTTGGATTTAAAACAATGATGGTTGTATTATTTTGAAACTTCTAAATGGATGAACATCGTGGTTTCTATCATATAGTTGTTTGTTATGGTTGAATGCAATGATATTAAGCAAGTCACACGTAATCACGCTTCCGCAAAAGTCAGGGTGTGACAGAGAAGCTTTGTGATCTTGCAAACATCACTGTGAACAAGAATGCTGTGTTCGATGACAGCTGTGCTTTGGTCCCGGGAGGTGTTCGTATTGGTATAAATGGTGTTTTTTAAGTTTTTTTTATTCGATTTTAATTTTATTTATTTTTTGTTTTGATTGAATATAAATGGTGTTTGGTTAGGTACACCTGCAATGACCTCAAGGGGTTTAGTTGAGAAGGATTTTGAGCACATTGGGGAGTTTCTTCACCGTGCAATTCAAATCACTTTAAGCATCCGGAAGGAGTTTGGGAAATTGCTGAAGGATTTCAACAAGGGTTTGGTGAACAACAAGGAGATCGAACAACTCAAGGCTGATGTCGAGAAGTTTTCCGACTCGTTTGACATGCCTGGGTTCTCATTGGAGAAATGAGAATCTTCACCGGTTGGGAGAATCTGCAGCAGCTTCGGGTTCAGATGAATGAGGCCGATTATGTGTTGCTTCATAAGACGCTCATGGGGATCGCTTATACAACAACGTGGTGTATGTGGAAAGCAAGAAACGAGAGAATCTTCAAAGGCATAAACAGAGAGGATGGGTCGATAATGGAAGAGAATGTGGCGGCCCTCTTTGGCTGGATTAATAGCAGGTGCAAGGAGTTGAAATGTGGCTTGGAAGTTTGGAAGATAGGTCCTTGTAACAACTTTTATTTTTGTAACATGTAGGCTGTGTGTTTTTTAGCCTTACTGCATTGTTGTTTTGTTTTTTTTCTTGTGATTCCAGCTCTTCGTTGGTCTTCCTTTTTAATAATATGTTGTTGTTCAAATTTAAACTTGGCTAGCTGTTTGTAATAAATTGATTTTCTTGTATTGTTCTTGAGACTCTTGTAGGTATATCTTGTATATTATGAAGTGGTTATCTTATATAAGTTTTGTTTATAATATGCCTCGTTGTTTTAGTTAAGTTTATATCAGTTTTCATGAAACAATGACATGAGAGACAATAGAACCACAATAGAGTTATGAAACATCTGTACAAACATCAAACATGTTAAATAGAGGTTTCGATCTCCCATCAGCCAAAAATATTTCTTGGAGATCCATCCTCAAATAAATCCACAACAAAATAGAGGTTTATATCTTCTATTAGTTTATCTTGGAAATGCTTAATAAGCCCATAGAACTCCTTTTTGTATTGTTTCCGTTCAACAGCTAAGATATCAGCACATTACTTTGATGTAACATCATTTTCACATGGACTTTTCATGGTGTTTACGACCTTCCTGATTTGACTAGGTTTCAACCCGGATTGACTAAGTTCCGACATTAGAGATTTGCAAGCTTCTGCGCGATGAAGCTTCCCATGAGACATGTGTTTCATAACTTTAGTCGGAGTAACAGTTAGTTCATGATTTTGTGAATCATTAAATTTATCTACTAGCGATTTTCCATCTTTACCTTTTGAAATCCTAAGAAATGCTTCACATCCGGTCCTTAATTCCCTACGACGTTTGACATCTCCTTTAGAACTATCACACTTTAAATCTTTAAACCCCTCTTTGTTGCATACATATTTCCTTTTATAAGGTCCATTTGTTGTCTTATCCTTAAAAGTGGAACGAATACGTATTCCAAACCCATGTACAAATGCATAGTGATTGTAGAAATCATATGCGTCACCAAGAGTATCAAAAACCTGCCCGATCACATCATCATCATCATCTACTTCTTTCTCAAACTCAAAATCCATGTCGAAGTCTTTTACATTCTCTACTTCAACATCGGAATCGCTATGCACGACTAAATACCCATTTGCATCAATATCATCAATCAAATTCGATTCTAAGCTTCCTCCTCTGGTTGAACTCTTGAATCCATTAACTTAGCTTCTGAATGTTCTACATTAACAAAAGTACAAACATGTCGAAACCGATAAATTGATGAACGACCTGGGAAAAAAAGCTTTCTAAAAACATGTCTGATCATGATATTTAAGGTAATTTTAGTCAAAACATGGAGATTTATTGCAGAATACATAATCAATTAGCAAATCATCACCAGTACTAAATCCATTTTAAGGAACTTTTAAATAAAAAACATGGAGATTAATTAATGAGTAAATTACAAGTTTTGTCCTTTATGTTTGTCCCAAATTGCAGGCGCTGTCCTTTGTCTTTAAAATTGATGAGTTTTGTCCTTAATGTTTGCAAATCTGCACGTTATGTCCTTTAGACCAAACCCAGTTAGATTTTTTTGGTTAAATTTGATTATCCAAGGGTATTTTTGTCATTTCATTATCCAAGGGCTATTGTGTAAAACAATTTATATTAGAGGGACTATTGTGTCAAATTTAAAAGTTTATGAAATAAAAATCTGCTCTCTCTCTCTCTCAATTAACTCCTGCACATTCTCTCTCTCTAAACTAAACACTCTCTCTCTCTCTCTTCTAAGATGGCGACAGTGATGGTGGTGATCCGGCGTGACGGAGTTGGTGGGGATCCGGCGGATGGAGGTGGTGTGGTTGTTTTAGGGGCGACTGTGGAGGTGGTGTCGTGATCCGACGACGTCATCTCCTCCACCTCCACTTCCACCGCCATCGTCACCGTCGACGGTGGTGATTCAGATCTTGTTCCGATCTGATCTCCTCTTTCCGGTGTGGTGACGCGACAGGTTGGCCACTCTCTCTCTCTCTAACAACAAGTTGGCCACTTTGTGTGGCGGGCGACGGTGGCACACCGGAAGCAGGTAGCTGTGGTGTTAGGTGATGGCGGGTTGTTGTGGTACTGGGTTAGGGGCGATTGAGGTGGTGTTATTGGCGTTTGTAGGTGGTGGTGTTCGGAGACTCGATGGCCGGGATAGATATTTTGGGTTTTTTTGTTGTTTTGGGGATTTTTGGTTTTGGCCGGAACAGATGTTGCATATTATAAAATGGGTTCTGGTTCCTCTTGCAGCTGATCTTCGAGGGGGTTTATAAGAAAGTCCCATAATTTGACCTAACCTGGGATTTGCAGCTGATCTTGAGGATTTTTTGGGGTGTTTTGATTTGGTATTTAGGTTTTTAATTTTGTGGGATGGAGGATTTGATGATTGGGCATATGGGTTTGATTGTGGTTGGGTTTAATGATATTGAGTAGTTGAATTAGGGTTTTTTTGTGGGGGCGGTGGCAGATGATGATGTTGACAGTGACGGTGGTAGGTGGGGACGGTGGTGGCTGGTGGCACTGGCGGTGGTTGGGAGCGGTGAGGGTGGAAGCTGGTGGTGGTCGGCGGCAGGTGAGGGTGGAAGCTGGTGGCGGCAGGTGATTGGCTGTATTTTATTTGATTTCTAAAAATCATTTATAAATTAGGATGTGAAATGACAATGCTACCCTCATGTGCCTTGCACATGACCAGATTTAACCAAAAAAATTAACTGGGTTTGCCCTAAAGGACATAACGTGCAAGATTTTCAAACATTAAGGACAAAACTCATCAATTTTAAAGACAAAGGACAACGCCTGCAATTTGGGACATACATAAAGGACAAAACTTGTAATTTACTCTTAATTAATTGAATACATGATCGATTAGCAAATCCCTGATCGATTAATCTCCGACGTGATAGGTTCGGAAGTAGGTGGAGAGATGGATGGTACCTTTCTTCCTGAATCCTCGAGCGAACAGATCTCTTGTTTGAGATCGCAATCCATGGCCGGATTGGGGATTTGGATTTGGGGATGAACCACGTTCTTTTTGTTTCAGTTATTTAGGGATTTGAGAAATAAAAGGTTTATTTTATCTTTTTAAGGATTTTAATCAAAACTACGTATAGTTTTTATGGGTTTGGCGTCAAGTCCCAATCGACAACCAAACCAAATAGAAAAGATGAAGAAAAGAATTTGGATCGAATAACTCTCAATCTTATTAATCAGAAAATAACTCAAAACCGATTACAGACTCTCAAACCATAACTCGATTTTTCTCTAGTCTTGTCTCTTAATAATGTCTAACCCTAACTTGGTTTATATAAGCTTACCCTAACTTGGTGACCAAGACATTACCAAATAACTTTAACTTGGTGACCAAGACATTACCAAATAAAATTATAATGTAATTAGGAAACTTAACCAATTATGACAAACTTGTCAACATTGATCCCTCAAGTTCACCGACTTGTGACTTGAACTCCTTTGTTACCTTTCACATCACCGACTTGTGATGAGTCGGGAATTACCGCCAACATGGCGTGTAAGATTATACGTCTAACAACACCGTATTCACTTTCCCGGTGTTTTTATGCCATTGGGTAATTTAATTAATATATATGGATAAGGTGAGACAATTGCTAACATGCACTTTTAAAGAAAATAATACTAACATTTTAGTCGTTAAACCATTGCAAGCCCAAAGCCCAATGGTTTTACGAAAAAACGAGTCAAACAATCATTCATTTTTATTTCATTATAAGCCCCTTCAAAGTAAGTTATATACATAAGCACACTCCAACCTAGGGATGACAATGGGTCGGGTTTGGGACGGGTTTAGGTAATCCCAACCCCAAACCCGTCGCAAAACCCGTTGGGTTTCTAGCGGGTAAATACCCATCGGGTATCGGGTATACCCGCGGGTTTCGGGTAACCCATTAATTTTAAAAAGTTTACCCGTTGGGTATACCCGACCCAAAACCCATCGGGTAACTACTAATCAGTTACATTTAGTATTATCACTCAAGAAATATATCAAATAACTATAATGTATACGAGATAAAATACCTATATGTATAGAAAAAAGGATGTATTATATATTTACATATTTAAAAATATAAAAGAAATTATATCGGGTATACAATCGGGTAAACGTGTTTACTTTATCGGGTAATTGGGTCGGGTAAACGGGTAGATCACCAAATCCCAAACCCGCGAAAAAAATAAAAACTAGTCCCAAACCCGATTAAACGACCCCAAACCCGTCCCAGATGTGTCGAGTTTCGGGTTTATCCATCGGGTTCGGGTTCGATTGCCATCCCTACCAACCTTTATGAAAAACAATTCAACCTAAAACTTAAATGGTGCAAGTTAGATTTTAGTTGAACCCAAATTATACCAACTGAGTCGATATTTCCTACAATATCCATTCGTGAGCCCATTCGATTGTAGATGTCCTTATTGATAGAAGGCTAGATGATTTGATTTTAATAAATAGGTGATTTTGTTTAAGTAGTAGCTCTTAATACAACCTTCCTCATTTATGTGTTATTTAGTATAATAAGTTAAAAACTGAATCTAATTTTATAAAAACTAGAAATTGGTACAATATTACTCTCGGGTATACATAGAGGTCTCTAACACCAATGGTGTGGTGGTCCATTGGCAAAGACAAAGCCTTTAAAACACCTAGGTTGGAAAGGGGAAGGTCTTAGGTTAAAATCCCACAGACAACAGAGATTAAAGAAATTAACCGTTCAAAAAAAAAAAAAACATAGAGGTCTCTAACATGAGACATACAGAGAACAAAATATCTATAGCTGACATACAGATCATGAGTATGAGTTAAGAGGTTATCCAATAGTTACCTAGTTTGGAGAATCAAAAAATAACCTTTTTTTTAATTGAATGAGCATGTAATACATTAGGTTAATTAAATGCAACATGTTATTTTTTGCAAAGGAGCTAATGGATAGAGGCTAAATATATTTAGCATGTTAGTCCCATAAATCCATAATGTATAGAGGCTAAATATATTGTAGTCATTTTATCACATGACAAGGGACGATATATATGATATTCGTTTGACGATATTTTGATCCCTATATCTTATCATGTAACTTAAAAATATTTAAAACTTCTTAGGGGCTGTTTGGCAACTTGTGAATGGTTAAGTGCTGAACCAGTAAGAGGTCTGAACCATTAAGTGCTGAACCAATAAGAGGTCTGAACCATTAAGAGCCAGTATTATGCTTAACCATTCAGAGGCAAATGTCTGACTAATTCAGATTAGAGGTCTTAACCATTCAGACTTTGTATAAAACTTAACCATTCAGAGACAAATGTCTGAACAATTCAAACATCTGCTCACGAAACAAACAGTCTGAACCATTAAGTGCTGAACCAGTAAAAGGTCTGAATCTAATTAAGAGCCTCATTAAAAGGTAAACAAACAACTCCTTATTTTTTACAAAGAAGCTACATTTTGTATCGTGACTTATACAAAATACTAAAGCATTACAAAGACCTAATCGTGACTTATACAAGATACTAAATCATTACAAAGTCCTAAACTAAAAAACTATTGTGTTATAACTAATATATGAAAAATAAAATTTTGAAATAATTTGGTACTAAAAAAATAAAATTTTGAAATATAAAAAAGAGTAAACTGCCATTTTGGTCCCTGTGGTTTGGCCAGTTTTGCCACTTTAGTCCAAATCTCAAACTTATTACATCTGGGTCCCTGTGGTTTGCATTTTGTTGCCATTTTAGTCCAAAATCCAAAAACCCTATTTTTTTTACTGTTGCAACCTCCTATTTTGTCCTGTAGTGCAGGGGCATTGTGGTCATTTTTTAAATTTCATTTGTTTTAGTTTTTTTTTTAGCAATAATATATATTGAGGATGATGATGATGATGATGATGATGATGATGATGATGATGTTGGGGATGATGATGATCAAAATGGCAGTTTACTCTCTCTCTCTCTTCTCTGGCAGTTTACTCTATCTCTCTCTTCTCTCTCTCTATAGCACCACAACCGCCACCTCTTCCCTCTCTCTCTCTTCGTGAACTCCACCACCACCACAACCGTGAACTCCACCACCGCCACCACTGAAACCCTAAAGCGCCACCACCGCTGTCACCATCAAAGCCGATACTGAAACCCTAAACCGCCGGAAGTTTAGCAGATCTGGAACCTTCTATGTTCGATCTACGATGGTGTAGCAAAATTAGGGATCTCTGTTTTACTTTTGACTCGGAGAATGAGGCAGAGAGGAGCAAGAGTTTCTGAGGGTGGTTGCCGCCTCTTTCCGCCAGTGATTTTGATTATCTTCAACAACCCTCCGTTATATATGTATATGTATACATATCTCTGTGTTTTTTTTTTGAACGGTAAACTTCTTTATACATATCACACATGTATATGTATTGAGAGAGAGAGAGACAGAGAGACAACTGTTCTTCCGTGGTGTGTGTTGTTACTTGTTCTGTTATGCTTGTTCACCATGAGGCTGTGATGATTTCACCTAATCCGAGTCAAAATCGGGTCAACATTTGAGATTTTCCGCAGCTTGGCGTGGCAGAATCGGAGGAGGGCAAGTACGCTTGCAACCTCTGTTTGTAGCCATGGCGGTTTTACAAATCGGTTTTTGATTTTCTTGAAGATGATGTTCTTGATTTTCTGGGTTTTGATGATGATGTTTGATTATGTTCTTGAAGATACAGATCTGAGCCTTGTTTCTTTTTACAAATCGGTTTTTGTTTTGATTTGTTGTCTGTATTTTGATTTTTGTGATGGTTCTGGTTTTGTTCTGGGTTCTTGATTTTCTTGAAGATGATGTTCTTGATTTTCTGGATTTTCTGGGTTTTGATGATGATGTTTGATGATGTTCTTGAAGATACAGATCCGAGCCTCGTTTCTTTTTACAAATCGGTTTTGTTTTTGTGATGGTTTCTGGTTTTGTTCTGGGTTCTTGATTTTCTTGAAGATGATGTTCTTGATTTTCTGGGTTTTGATGATGAAGTTTGATGATGTTCTTGATTTTTTGGGTTTTGATGATGAAGTTTGATGATGTTCTTGAAGATAGATGTTATTAATTACTGAAATGTTATAATAAATTAACATGGACCAAAATGCCCCTGCACTACAGGACAAAATAGGAGGTTGCAACAGTAAAAAAAATAGGTTTTTTGGATTTTGGACTAAAATGGCAACAAAATGCAAACCACAGGGACCCAGATGTAATAAGTTTGAGATTTGGACTAAAGTGGCAAAACTGGCCAAACCACAGGCACCAAAATGGCAGTTTACTCTATAAAATTTTTTTTTTGAAATAATTTGGTACTAAAAAAATAAATTTTTGAAATGGAAAAAACGGTCAACAATGAAACTAAAAGTCTAACTTTTCATTTTTCAAATTGTTCCTCTTGGTTTCTTTGTCAACATGAGAAAGTCAAAGTCCCAAACATCAACCCTTACGTTGGGCCGGCAGACCATTCAAACCCATTTTCCACCCACTCACCCATTCCCTTTCATAAACCCATATATAAACCTATTAACCAAAATCATCAAACAAAACAAACAAAAAAACAACAATTAAAAAAATTAAAAAGACTATTTCCAATTTTCCACCTGTATTATGGGCCAATCCCCCTCCTCCCACGCGCCGCCGCCTGCCGGTGTATCCAACCACCGTCCGGTCACTCCTCTACCGTCTTCCTCCGCCGCCACGTCAGAAATTCATTCTTGTAAACACTCGCAAGAGGAATCTGATGAGTTATCCGATTCAATAATCGATTATTCTTCTGAAATTCCTGACGATTGTTTAGCCCTAATTTTCCAGTTCGTAACTTCCGGCGACCGGAAACGCTGCTCGCTAGTATCCAAACGGTGGCTACTGGTCGAAGGTCAAAGCCGCCACCGTCTCACACTCAACGCGCAATCGGAACTCCTTCCGATCATTCCGTCACTGTTTTCACGGTACGATTCTGTAACAAAACTCTCTTTACGTTGCGACCGTAGATCCGTTAGCTTAAACGACGCCGGATTGATTCAGATCTCTCTCCGGTGCCGGAACCTCACGCGCGTTAAACTACGCGGCTGCCGAGAAATCACCGAGTTAGGTATGGCAGCGTTAGGTAATAACTGTAAGAATTTGAAGAAATTCTCGTGTGGATCTTGTAATTTTGGCGCCAAAGGATTAAACGCGTTTTTAGATAATTGTTCTTCACTTGAGGAACTATCGGTTAAGCGTTTACGTGGTATAGATGATGGTGGAGCACCGGAGCCGATCGGTCCCGGTGCGAGTGATAGCTCGCTCAAATCTATAGTTCTTAAGGAGCTTTATAACGGTCAGTTGTTTGGACCGTTGATTTGCGGTGCGAAGAAGCTGAAAACGTTGAAATTGATTCGATGTTTAGGCGATTGGGATAGGATATTGGAGACGATAAGCGATTCTAATAGTTCAGATAGTTCATTAGTTGAAGTTCATTTGGAGAGAGTTCAGGTGAGTGATATAGGTCTTTCGGCGTTATCTAATTGTGCAAATATGGAGAATTTGCATATGATTAAGACACTGGATTGTACTAATACCGGTGTTATGGAAGTGGCTGAGCGTTGTAAGTTGTTGAGAAAGGTTCATATTGATGGGTGGAAGACGAATAGGATCGGGAATGAGGGTTTAATCGCGATTGCGAAACATAGTGTAAACCTTCAAGAGCTGGTTTTGATTGGAATTAACCCTAGCTCGGTTAGCTTAGAAGCTATCGCGATGAATTGTAAGAAACTGGAAAGATTGGCCCTGTGTGGAAGTGAGACAATAGCGGATAGTGAGATTTCTTGTATTGCGTCGAAATGTGTTGCGTTGAAGAAGTTGTGTATTAAAAGGTGTCCTGTTTCTGATGAAGGGATCGAGGCGTTTGCTTTTGGTTGCCCAAATTTGGTTAAGATTAAGGTGAAGAAATGTAGGAATGTGACGGGTGAAGTTGGGGACTGGCTAAGATCTAAGAGGGGATCTTTGGTTGTTAATGTGGATGTCTGTGCAGCTGAAGTTGAAAATGTGGATGCACAAGAGGAGCCGGTGGAATTTTCGGCTACAATGAACCAGGAGTCTCTGGCTACTAGCGCTAGTGGCCGAGGATCCATTTTCAGGACACGGTTTGGGCTTTTGGGAGGTAGGGGTTTTGTGACTAGCACTTTCAGGAGATGGTCAGTTGGTAACAGCAGCTCCAATGGTAACTTATGAACTGTATCTTACAATGTGAACTACAATCACCAATTGTTCTTTCTATTTAATCATACTGTAATTTATGCACCACGTAAATTACTTACAATCAATTGTTTTCTTTTTCGTTTACTTTGTATACCACGCAAATTACTTCGTAATCTTTGTCATTGTTTTCTTGATGTATATCAATTTTATGAATGCAATTCTTATTTAATCCTCCACTAGAGGATCATGACTGTAGAGTGTTGTTGGTCAGTGATGGTCGTCTCTTGTGAGTGTGTGACAGCTTTGAATGTTAATGGTGGATTAAGAGTAGGTTGTTTGTGGTTGGGTTTTTTAGGTAAATTTAACCTTTCTGTTGTGATATTCCCATATTGCCCCCTTGGTATCCTACTATAATAATTTATTATAATACCCATATTGCCCTCTCTAGGTGTCCTACCTTAATGGTGTGTCAGATACAATATAATGTGTGGGGCATTGTTTTTTAAGGGTTGGGTAAAATTCAGTTGGTGAGGTGTTGGAACAGTGACTCAAAGCATGAACATAAAGAGCTTTTTTTAAGTGAGGACAGATAATGTTAGGTTTGCCTATGTGAATTCAGAATCTTTGTTTATGATCTTAGGTGGTTTAAATTGACCCGTAGAGATCTCATCACAAAAAGCCCAATCCTAGAACTTAAATAATATATAATCTATATTCTAATACTAAATAATAATATATTAATATTAGATTTTGATGCATGTGAAGTGTGAACTGGTATTGTGTCGTTTTAGGGTAACGGGTTGGGATTACATAGTACTCTAAACATGCGTTTTGTTTATAACTGATCTTCTACCCGGTGTTGTCCTTGAGTACCAGTCCAAATGCTCAAGTTTTGTGTCTTACCGGGTTCGGGTTTATGTGTCAACCTAGAGTTTCTGTTGATAGACAAGACCCATAAATTGATATTGGACTACTGGACTATATGTTTCATGAGGCCAAGAAAACCCATGTTGATGCAAGGATGCATTTGCTGTGCACCCATTAGAGGTAATTTATTTCATATATCCTTAATGCAACGTGGTATATATGTGTGTGAACTTGTATCACTGTATTAATTTTTTGTTTTGTTTTGTGATTTTCAAGAGACGGCCCCGTCTTTATGACTTTGGTATGTTGGGAAATAAACAATGTGAAGGGGAAAACACACAAACAAAGTTCACTGGTATATTAAAGAAACCACCAGTCACTGGTCACTGCTAAGTACTATTATTCATATGGAAGAATGAAGAAATAAGTTTGATGAGTAAACTTTCGTTTTGCTCAATGTGGTTTGGTCGTTTTAATGGTTTTGCATCAATTATTTAAAAATGCCATTTTACTCCCTGATGTTTCGGTTTTGTCGCCAGTTTACTCCACGGCCTTAACTCCAACCATATTGTATGTTAACTGAAATGGTATTTTGGTAATTACAAATATAAAATAAGGGCACTTTGGTAATTTATATTTAAATGTAAAGTATCAATATATACACACACATAACAAATACAAACACTATCTCTCCTCTCTTGCTTCTCCATCACCTGCCACCATCACCACCTTCAACCTTCACTTCCGACACCCACCGCCATCGAATCGAATATGAGCAAAATCAAACCTCTTTACCAAAAAAATCTAGCCAACGACCAAACCCTAGCATAACCATCACCTGCTGCCGCCACCACCACCAGCAGTCGACCATCATCTCACCCCCTCTCTTATACCCCTTTCTGGCGGCACCACCAGCAAACAACGCCATGTTTTATAGCCAGACCACCACAAAACCCAGATCCGACCTCAAACCGTTGACAGGCAGCGACACCTCCGCCACCGCCACGACCGCAACACCTACATCCCTACCAACGACACCAACTCATCCTCAACTCATCCAGCTCTTTGTTGTTAGTCAGGCATACATAATTATTTTTTAACAAACAGTCGAGCAAACCCTAAATCCCCAAATATAAGAACAAAAACCCTGATTTCCTATAATCGTTGAACTTGAATCGGGCTTCGTTACAAGTAACAGATAAAGCGCTTTGGTTCGGAGGTGTTATATTAATAGAAAGCATGTATTAACCTACCGTTTAAATGTTTGAAGGCTCAAAAGAAACTTAGTCGGAGCTCTTCATGTCCGACGAGTTTCACAGAGGGTTTAAATGGGTTCTAAAGACCGAAGATTGAGGTCTTCAATTGGGATCAATTAAACGATGTCGGTTAATAAAACTTGTTGAGATACGATGATTAGATTTGGCGGTGGTGGTTTTTTGGGGAAGATGTCGGTGGTGTTGGGGTTTTTTTTTGGGGGAAGATGGCAGGTTGTGGTGGTTGTTGGTGCAGGTAGCAGGTGGTGGTGGCTGTCAGGGTTAATGGTTAGTGGTGGTGGTGGTGAGGTGGTGACGGTTGGTGGTGGTGGTTGTTAGTGATGGAGAAGAGAGAAGTGTAGAGAGAGAAGAGAGATGGTAAAGAGAGAAGAGAGAGGGTATAGAGAGAGAAGAGATGATGAGATATAGGTTTTGTTATATTTATTATTATATGATATATAATCTTTATTTGTAGTTTTACTAAAATATCTTTAGTTTTATACTTGAAGTTACCAAAATACCCTTTTAGTTAACAAACAATTTGGATGAAGTTAGTGGCGAGGAGAAAAGTGAAAAAAAAAAATAGTAAACTATTGAAGGAAAATGACTATTGTTAAATAATTGAGGTAAAACCGTTAACGGCCAAACCACAGGAAGTAAAACGAAAGTTTACTCTAAGTTGATTTTGATTGAAGTCCCTTAGATTCCCTTGAAAACCTACCTGATCTGGATCTTGGAACGAGAAGGGTTCTTAATTGCATAGGAAAGGGAAAAAACCGAATAACCAAACCATAAATGGAAATACTCAAAACGAGATAACAAAACCAACCGAGAAATTGATGATTCAGTCATGGTTAATGTTTTGGTCAAAAATCAGGCTAGGATAATACAACCAAATCTTTGTTGTGAGGAATGATGCTTGAAACGATGAACAAATGTATGAATAACTTGCAAATGTTATGAACAAGTGACACAAGGATTTATACGAGGAAAAAGCCATTGATCAAGAGTTGATATCCGGCACAAAAAACCTCGGGTGATGGAAACTACCGATCACCAACTACTATTAAACAAATGATTGTCACAACTCGGGATGATAACAAGCTTGTTACAAGGATCACTATAGTGTAATGTGTATGAAATCGCCAAATAAACTGTTGAAAGCTATTGAGAGTTGTTCCGAGTGTGTGTGTTTGCTAAAATAGCCAAGTGTTCTAATTCAAGCTTGTTATCCCCTTTTAAAATTAGAAATAACTAAAACAACTAACTATCCGCTAAATGTGCAAGCTTCCCACGATCTCCACAACGTTCACAAAAGCCAAGCACGTGCGGAATATTGAGGGCATATTCTCCAAGAATATCGGTAAGACTTGGTCCATGCGTATACTCCTGCAAAACGAGCTCACATACAATGTAGACAATCGTTAGTGTAAGGATAACAATAAGGATCCTGGATCCTGATCCTGCAACACCTTCTGAGGATCCTTAATTCAAACAAAATTGAGGATCCTGGCAGTACTTGAGGATCCGTGATCCTTAGGATTGGAAAATAACAATTGCCCCCAAAATATAAGGAGTAAAACGTAAATTAACGAGTTATATTTTTGATCTTATCTCCAACTGACTAACGGATATATAGCCGTTTGGATCGAACTAGCCGTTGCTGGCCTTACGTCAGCGACATGACTTTCCTGCAAAATCATCATTATAAATTCAAGTTAGAGATAAGGATCTAGAGGCATTTAAATTCGTACGTTACACCCTTTAAATCCTCATTCCAAGACCGATCAGGTATTTCTTTTCTCTTTCTCTCTTCATCTTCTTATTCTGATCTTCATAGAAATCTTTAGATCACAATGAAGCTACGATCCTCCCCCGCCAAGGATCACCAGAAGGATAGTCCTTTGAAAAGCCAGGGGATTATAAAAAATTCACCGAAGAACTCTGCTGCTTTACTGATCCGGATATCGACCGGATTCGCCATTGTTTTCCGGCGAACGCCGTCTTCAAGCCTTTTGACCCTACCGCCAGAAGCGATTTTGTTTCTGAAACTTGGGTTGCTTTTCCGGCCACCCCATTCCTGATAGGATACTCCTATCCTTTTCCTGCCTTCACTGAATCCTTCTTCTCTCTCACCGGAATGTGCTATGTCCAAGCGATGCCAATGATGTGGAGGGTTTTATATACCCTAGAGAAAATCATTGAGCAAGAAGGCATAGAGTTGGGGATGTCGGAACTGGCTGAACTGTATAACCTTGTGAGCCATGGTTCATACCGTTTCTTATTTAAACATAAACCCGGTGAAGCACACCCAATCCTGAAGACCACAAAGAATGACACCAACTGGAAGAAGCGTTTTTTCTTCGTTAGGAGGGATTCTATCCCGGATGGGAAGGATCTCCCAAGAAAATGGGCCACCCATGGTAGGATAGAGGATCCTTATAGAAGGATCATAGGATAACCCTGTTTCTGTTGAGGATAACTGACCCTTTTTCTGTTTTGCAGCTATCTCTGTCTCTCACATTATTCCATCACCTGCAACAAAAGAGAGGATCGCCGCTTTTTGGAGCCTTGATCCTGCAGTAAGATCATTCCAAGCAAACATCAAGGATTCTCAAGAAGTATCCTCCGGCTCAGTCACAATGTCAAGTAAGTATCCAAGTCTGTATATAATTAAATGTTTAAATGTAAATAAAACAAGAATACTTATCTGTTGTTTTGTATTGGTAGGCGCTGGAAAATCTTCGAAGTCAGCCTCCCGCTTTAGTGTCAGTGATCTTAGCACTGTGGCTCCCGGTCTGGAAAGAAGAAAACTGCTGCTAGCCCAAGTGCTCTAGTCCCCAAGCCTGTCACCTCCAAGGGGGGAAAGAAGAGGAAGGCCACTGAAGCAGACAATCTTGAAGGCCTGCCCCTCATCCGTCACCAATTTGAGGAATACTTTGCTGATGTAAGGATCACTGATCCTGACTGATTATCCTGCCCATTTGAGGATAGCGGATCCTGAACCCTTCCTTTTCTTTTTGCAGAAATTTACCGAGATCCAGATGCTTTTCGATGCATACATTGAAGAGGCTGAGCAGAAGCATTTGGAGTTTCAGAAGATCTTCCTGGCCAAGGATCAAACCATCTCCTCCCTCGAAAAAGATCTTAATGTGGCTAAAAAGCAGGTGGTCATGGCCCAGATTAATGCTGACCATGAGAAGGTTGAGGTGATGGAGGATGCTAAAGTCTCTGCTGCCATCACTATGTACAAGATCAAACTCCAGATGGCCTGGGAGGCTGAGGATCCTGACTTTGACAGGACCAATTGGGACTAGGAGGGCTGGAAGGCTAAGCTGGCTGAGCTGGATGACGAAGAAGAGGCTACAGAGGTCTAGGCAATTGAGGCAGGTGGCAGCGGAGCTAAGGATCAGGCGGGTGATGCTGGAGCAGGAGGTGATGGTGATGCAGCGAGGTTTGAGCTGCAGAAATGGGCGATGATGGATTTATCTAGACGCGGCCGGAGCCCATTTTTTATGATTTGGTAGTTGTTTTTGTTTGATGATGTTTTGAACAATGGTCTGTACTTTGAACAATAGCTTTAGGTTTAAGGATCACTGGTCCTTTGGACAATAGGTAGGATAATGGGTGGTGGATGGATCCTCTGTTTGGGGGATGAAGCCACTTGTTATCCTTCCGCCTTTATTTCCTACACTTAGACCTTGTTAAATATGGACACCCTTTGCCAACCCAAGTGGACGGGCCACGTTTTGCTGGTAGAAGCTTGGGTTGGCAATTTTGACAACCTTTGAAAGGGTTTAACTTTTGGTAAATAAAATCTTAATCTTTTGACTATCTTATGTGTTGTTTCATTTGTGAATACCTTACTTTTCAGTTGCTATTATACACTTTGTTAGAATTCATAAGTTGAGAATAAAAGTTTAATAGATTATGTCAAAAAGTTTAGGATATGATCAAGGATCAAATATCCTATAATCGATAAATTCAAAAAAGTCATGTAACTTAAGGATCATGAGTCCTGTTGTCAAAGAGTAAGGGTCACTTAGATAAACAAAGAATAAAATCAAAATGAACAAGGATCATACCTGAGAATCCAAGTTAGGATCCTAAACCTTTAACGCTTATAATCAGGATAACCAAAGGACAAACCTTAATAAAAAGTTAGGATCAAGGATCCTTAACTGTTTAACTCCAAAAACCTGAAATGGAACACAACTTGGGACTAAGCCAATATAAGAGAAGAGTTAGCAACTGGGGACAAGCCCAACAATCCTGGGGACAAGCCCAAAAAACTGGGGACAAGCCCAAAAACTGGGGATAAGCCCAAAGGATCTTGTGTAAACTGGAGTATGGCCCTCACTGGCGACTATCCAAACTTAGTGACATGAAAATGCCAAAACCTTAGCTAACGTGAAAACGTTAGAAACCTTAGGAACGGATGTATGGTACGTCTACCATTATACGTAGGATCCCGGATACAGCCAGTACAATGAAATTGTCAGCCCCTAAGGCGAGTACTGGTCCCATTGCCATGAACTGTACCAGGATCATCATGCGCTGCTGGCGATACTGGGGACAGGCCCAAATAACTGGGGTCAAGCCCAAATAACTGGGGTCAAGCCCAAATAACTGGGGTCAAACCCAAATAACTAGGGTCAAGCCTAAATAACTTGGGTCAAGCCCAAATAACTGGAGACTTCTGTGGATACTCAATCCTTCGTTAAGGATACATGAACCTTCTGCAAAACTCAGAATCAAGTGAAAGGAGGATAAAGGATCCAGGATCCTTTTCCTTGTATATAGGATAATTAAAGAATGAAATAGTTTGAGATTAGATCATTACCAGAATGAGGATCATCCATCCTCTAAGGATCCTTCGAGGATGTGGATAATGAATATTGCTAAGGATCATGAATCCTTATCACATGAAGTATTTCTTCAAGTGGACAACATTCCAAGCTCTTGGTAGCAAATCACCTTCCATTGTTAGCAATCGATATGCCCCCTTTCCAGCCTCAGCTTCAATCAGGTAGGGGCCTTCCCACTTTGGTGCCAATTTTCCATCAGCAGGATTTGTGGTATTCTGAAATGCTTTCCTCAATACCATATCACCAACTTGGAATTTCCTGATCCTGACATTCTTATTATAGGCTCCAGCCATCCTTTGTTGATAACTAGCCATCCTTATCCTTGCCAAATCCCTGAGTTCTTCTATAGTATCCAAGTCTTGAACCAAGTTTTCAGCATTTCCTTCAGGATCACGAATGCTTGTTCTTGCAGTAGGAACCACCATCTCTGTAGGGATCACTGATTCTGCTCCAAATACCAAAGAAAATGGAGTTTGACCAGTAGCATTCTTGGGGGTTGTCCTATCAGCCCATAGTACATAAGGTAGTTCTTCTGCCCACTTTCCTTTCTTGGATCCAAGCTTCTTCTTCAAGTTGTTGATGATGATCTTGTTGGATGATTCTGCTTGACCATTAGCTTGTGGGTGGACTGGTGTTGATGTTATCATCTTAATCCCCCAGCTATCACAAAAGTTAGTAGTTCTGTTCCCAATAAACTGGGATCCATTATCACAAACAATTTCAGAAGGGATACCAAATCTAGTAATAATATTTCTTTTAACACTTCTTTTTCTCTGACTTGAGCAAAGGCTTCAGCCTCTATCCACTTAGAGAAGTAATCAGTCATAGCAAGCATGAACACCTTTCCTCCTGGTGCTTTGGGAAGTTTACCAACTATATCCATTCCCCATCTCATGAATGGCCAAGAAGAGGATATAGGATGCAAGAGCTCTGCTGGTTGATGAAGGATATTACTATGTCTCTGACAAGGATCACACTTCTTGGCATAATCCACAGCATCCTTCTTCATCGTAGGCCAATAGTATCCTGTCCTAAGGATCCTTGAGAACAATGCCCTGCCCCCAGTGTGGCTTCCACAATCTCCTTCATGAAAATCCTTTAGGACTTCTTGAATTTCAGGATCCTCTATGCGTCTTAGATATGGACCTGCAAGAGATCGTTTATATAACATGTTATTCAATATTGTAAATTGAGATACCTTGATTTTAAAAGCCCTGGGGTTTTCTACTGTAGGAATCTCTTCATGTTGTATATATCTCATGATTGGAAGGATCCATGATCCTGAACGAGACTGTGCACCATCACTAGGAACCATTGCAGAATCATCTTCTATCTCCATAGTTATGTGATCCTCAATAGCAGGAGCCAAAATATGGATGATAGGGATCTTGATATCCTCTGGAATCTTTAAGGATGATCCTAGGTTGGCCAATGCATCAGCTTCTGCATTTTCTTCCCTGGGTACCTGTGTCAAACTAAAAGAAACAAAAGAGAGTGCCAATTCCTTGACTATCTCTAGGTATTTGATTAGCTTTTCACCTTTAACAGCATAGGATCCATTAAAGTGATTAGTGATTAACAATGAATCTACATGTACCTCAAGATACCTGATCCTCATATGCTTGGCAATTTGCAAACCAGCTATCAAGGCCTCATATTCAGCCTCATTATTAGTAGTCTGAAACTCACAAGCTATGGAGTGGGGTATTATGTCCCCCTGTGGCGATTTTAGTAGTATTCCAAGTCCTGTTCCTTTGACATTAGAGGCTCCATAAGTGAAGAGTATCCAAGGATCCTTAGTTTCTTCAAGCTGCTGAACTTCTAACTTAGCTTCTTTTTGTAAATCACTACTAAAATCTGCCACAAAGTCAGCTAAGGCTTGGGATTTGATGGCAGTCCTTGGTTCATATCTTATATCATAAGCACTAAGCTTCACTGCCCATTTAGCCATCCTTCCTGACATTTCAGGTTTCCTGAAAACATTCTTAGTTGGAAAATTAGTCTTTTACAATAATGGCATGAGTTTCAAAATAATGTCTTAGTTTAGTAGATGCCATAATCAAAGCAAGAATAAGTTTTTCTAAATGTGAATATCTGGATTCAGCATCAAGCAAACTCTTACTTACATAATAGACAGGATGTTGTGTACCTTCGTGATCCTTAACAAGGACCGCACTTACTGCTTTAGAGGATACCGCTAGGTACAAGGATAATACATCCCCTTTTTCTGGTTTCATCAAGGCAGGAGCTGAGGATAGGTAATCCTTAAGGGCTTTAAGAGCATTTTCATGCTTTTCAGTCCATTCAAATTTCTTGTTCTTTCTCAAAATGTCGTAGAATTCCTTGCACTTTTCTGATGATTTTGATATGAACCTATTCAAGGCCGCGATCCTCCCTGTCAACCTTTGCACATCCTTGGCATTGGCAGGGGATTTGATATTCACAATAGCCTTAATTTGCTCTGGACTTGCTTCAATGCCTCTTTTAGTTACCATATAGCCTAGGAACTTGCCTGCTTTAACACCAAAGTGACACTTTGAAGGATTCAACTTCATATTGAATTGGTCAAGGATATTGAATGCTTCCTCCAGGTCTTTAAGGTGATCCTCAGCTCTCTTGGACTTAACCACCATGTCGTCTATATAGACTTCCATAGTGTGTCCAATTTGTTCCTTAAACATCATATTGACTAGCCTTTGATAAGTAGCACCTGCATTCCTTAGTCCAAATGGCATAGCAATATAACAATAGATACCAGTTGGGGTCATAAAGGCTGTATCCTCTTAATCAGATGGTTCCATCTGAATTTGTTGAAATCCAGATGAAGCATCCATAAAAGTCAACAACTCATGACCCGCGGTAGCATCCACCATGGAGTCAATGTGGGGTAATGGGAAAGGATCCTTGGGACATGCCTTGTTTAGATCACTAAAATCGACACATACCCTCCACTTTCCGTTTTTCTTTTGAACAGCAACCACATTGGCTAACCATCTTGGATACTTAACCTCTCTAATCATACCTGCTCGGAGTAATTTGTCTACCTCCTCCTGGATAATGGCATTCCTCTCAGGTGCAAACTTCCTCCTCTTCTGATGTATGGGTTTGAATGACCTGTCAATACCAAGTTTATGAGTAATTATATCTTTAGAGATACCTGTCATGTCTTCATGTTTCCAGGCAAAGGTAGTTTTTCTCCTTTTAAGGAAGGATACTAGATCCTGTTCAATGTTGCTGAGGATCCCTGATCCTATGAAGACTTTGGATTCAGGATCATGAGGATCCATAAGTATTTCTTTCACATCCTGTTCTCTTGCCTCCAAGACGTCTCTTGGAGGATACTTTAGTTGCTATTGCTCCCTTGGTCTTGAGGCTGGCTTCATTGATGAGGTATAGCAATTTTTTGCTTCTTGTTGGTCACTCTCAATCTTTATCACCCCCCCATGGACTAGGAAGCTTCACACATTGATGATATGTAGATGCAACTGCCTTCATGTCATGTATCCATGGCCTGCCAAGGATAACATTGCAACAGGATAAGCAATCTATAACACAAAATTTTTTATAAGAATGAAGTCCTTCAATGTAGATGGGAAGTTTAATGTCCCCCAATGTATTCTTGGTTTCTCCGCTGAATCCCACAAGAACCGAGGATCTTGGGATAATATCTGATTCTGGGATATTCATCTTCTTGAGGACATCAAGCTGAATGATGTTCACCGAGCTTCCTCCATCGATTAGGATCCTGCTAACAAAATGGTTAGAAATGAACAAAGTAATAACCAGACCATCATGATGAGGATCCTGAACATCAACACGATCATCCTCATCAAAAGTTATAACTTTCTCCTGTGTAACAGTAGAGGTCCGGATGGGTCTATCTCCATTATCCATCTTGGTCTCCTTGGCATGTCTTTTGGCTGCTGAAAAGGAAGTACCATAAATGTCTGATCCACCGGATATGAAGTTTATAACTTGTGCATCTGCTGGAGGAGCAGGAGCTCTTTCTGGGATCTTCTCAGGATCCTGGATCCTTGACTTCTTCCTTCCCAAAAGTTCCTTTAAGTGCCCCTTGCTTAACAAGTAACCAATTTCTTTTCTAAGTGCAATACACTCTTCAGTGAGATGTCCGAAATCCTCATGATATGCACACCATTTGGACTTGTCTTTTGTTGCGGCTGGTTTATCACTTTTCCTTGGCCATCTTGCTTTCTCACCTAGATTCTGCATTGCAAGAATTAGTTCATTGTTATCAACAGAAAAACAGTATTCAGAAATGGGAGGATAATCCTCATCATCCTCTTCCTGTTCTACTGCATGTACGTTCTGGTTATCAGACTTGTTGTAGGACTTGAACTTGTTGTTCTTGAAGTAGGATCCTTGCTTTTCCTGTTTCGAGGATCCTGCCAGTCTTTCCTGGATCCTTTTATTATCCTTTAATCAGATGAATCTAAGGGCCCTGGTGTGACAACCCGTGATTTACGGCTCTTAATTACGTGATTAACAGGTGATTAACGCGATAATAAATAATGTTTACGACGCAATTAACTTAATTAGGCCCTTGGAGAGCCCAGGAACGTTTATTTGATTATACAATGCGCGTGTGGTGACTTACGGGAAATCTGCTGAACATGACGCGACAACGAACTGATACCGTACAAAATACGGACAACGTCGATAAATACGGACTTTCCACGAATATTTTACGCTAAATTTAGCTCCGTAATTGATTTTGGTGACTACAGTCGAAACCGGATCGAAAAACGGATTAAGGATGGCAACGATACATTTTTTCGCGATTATTACCGTAGCCGACAAACGGGCGTGCAAACAACGTCTACCGACCGTATTTCATGTATTTTAATTTTTGACGTTAAACGGAGTTCAGGGTTTTGACAACGGGTCTCGTAGGATTTACGGGCCACTTACACACGGGGATTGAGCTTGTGGGCCCTAGGCCCAAGCCCAAGACCCACAAGCCTAAACCTACGCATAATGTGTAGATCCCTACAAAATCTTATCGGGATCTACTAAATCCCTACAAAATCCTAAAAATCTCAACAAGATTTCTATGAAATCTCTATGGATCTTTACACACAATACATAAGAAAATAACACTAGTCATTACCCAACTAATTGTGTATAAAACCCATATCCCTATTCTCATCCTTGAAATGTACAGACTAAACACACACATAAAAATACCCTCTTTTACTCTCCCTCTCTCGACAAATATACACACACTTACAAGTTACCAAATCAAATACAGGAACTCAACCTCTCTCTCTCGGTTATATCTTCACAAGCAAACCATAAACAAAGAATCCCTGCCCTCCTTCCCTCTCGATGAACCGACAACCGGAGCTACCCCGGCTTCTTCTCCGGTTGCACACAACACCCCCCTTCTGTTAATCGGCCGACCACCACCATCTTATGGTGGTGGCGGATTTCAGCAGCAGCAACACCACCACAGGCGGCGGCGCTGTGGTGGGTGGTGTCGATCGGTGATTCAGGCAGAGAGAGAGAGAGCCGAGCAAAGAGAGAGAGCCGAGCAGAGAGGAAGAACCGGCGGTCGGTACCATTGACCGCCGGACCTTGTCTTTATCCGGCAAGTTCACCGGCTTCGAGTTCGGTTTGGTTGAAGTTCGAGTCAGTTACGGGGGTTTCGGTGGTGGTGCAGTGACCGGAGCGGCAACAGACGACAGGGTCGAAGGGTGGTGATGGAGAGGACCGGTGGTGGTGGTCGGCAGGCGGTCGGAGACTCGGACCGACGGTCCTTGTCTCGGTCCGGTGGTCCATTTTGGTCCGACGAATTTCTAATGATGCTGAAGATGTCCAAGTTCAGGTTTTGCGGGTCGAGTTTCGGTTCGGTCAGTGGGTCTCGGTTCAGATGCGATTAAACGGGTCGACTCGGGTCAGACGAGTCAACTCGGTTCAGCCCGGTCAACCCAGTTAACTCAACGGGTTGACTGGTCAAGAGGGTCAACTGGTCAACGGTTTGATTCGGGTCAGGTTGGTTCAACGGTTCGGGTTCGGGTCTCAACTCGGTGCAACTCGGTTCGACTAGGTGCAACTCGGTTCAACTCGGTATGACTCGGTCAGACCTGGTCAACTCGCTGAGTCAACTCGGTCAACTCAGCCGGTCAACTCAGTTGACCCGGTCAACTCAGTCAACGACTCAACGCAAGATTCGGTAAAGATTTACGGCGCGACTATTTATGTTATTTCTATGACTTTATTACTCACGTGAAACAAGCTCTCGAACCGAATGATAAAATCGTATTTATAAAGTTTGCGCTTTGATATATAACTTGAGTTTATAAATATATTGTCTGAAAACTTGATTGAATTTCGCAAATATAACGACAACTTGTGTTGTCGGGGCGTCCAAAAACAGAGGAAACTCTTCCCGTTTTTCGACAAAAATCCGTAAACACGACACGTATTATAGTTTCCAAAACAACACTTAATGGAGCTCGAGTTATAATATTTCAAACCTTGATATTTCCAAACGCTTTTACAAATAAATATAATAAATATAGTTTTTATATTTATTCCAAATATCAAACGACACGAATTCGTTTTTTAGAAAAAATAAATATGGTTTGAGAAAAATGCCCGGATAGTCCCTGTGGTTTCGCCTTTTTTCACCTATAGTCCCTATCTTTCTAAAACTACTTGAATAGTCCCTGTGGTTTCGATTTTTGTTCTCGGATAGTCCCTGGGTCTAACTTCAGTTACTTTTCTCTGTTAAAATGATGTGAAATGACAAAAATACCCTTTCCCTAAAAGGCCAAACCATAGGGACTATCCGGGTATCTTCTTCATTTTTATTTATAAAACCCCACCACCACACTTTATCTTCAACCTCCACCCACCATCATCCTCTTCCACCCTCCACTATCACCGCCACAGTTCATTGGCCACTCTTCAACACTTAGATCTGAAACAAACTCTTCAAACTACAAATGTTTGTTGATTTTATTTGTGAAAAGTAGTTTGTAATTCACTGAAAATCACTGTCTAGAATCAAAACAATTTGACACCTAATCGAATATATCTGATTTCACCAAATTCAAAACTCTTTTGCCACACACCAATTAACCATCTGTCGTAACCCTTTTATATATCAAACATAAACCAAACAACTTCAGATCTATTTTCTTAAATCAAAACCTGCACTTTTTATACTTGTTCATTTATCAAATGCACATAAAACCCACAACTCCCAAAAGTCAATCGAAACAATCCGAATTGATCGGATTCAGTCCGAAACTCATCAAAAACAAACCGAATCACCACTGAACTAGTATACTCGGATCGAAACTCTTTCGAAATACATCGAAACAGTCTGAATTGAACAACGAATACTCCGAAAACAATGAATATTGTTCAAAAATCACTGATATTTCTTTTGTCAATCAGTTTCAGATATAAAACAAATTTGATTTCATTTGGGTAAAGTTATCACAGGTCTGATATGCTGATGTATGAAGATTATATTCAAGTTTTACCTTATTTCATCTGGCAAAACAGTTCAAAATTCATGAACAAAATGATTGATAGTTATGTCGACAATCAATGAAACCGAGTGAAATGATCAGCAATCAATTTTAAAAGGATGACCGGCAGCTGGCACCGGAGTCCAGTCGGACTCCCTTGTGCTCGTCGGGGAGGAGGGGAGGAGTTTGGGGTGTCTTGCCGGCCGATTAACTAGTTAGACCCGTCACCGGAGTCCAGTCGGACTCCCTTGTGCTCGTCGGTAGGGAAAACAAGAGGTAGGGGGTGTTTGGTAGTGGATTTAAAGAGAAGCAGGGTGTGGGTATTAGGGTTTCTTAATGTTGAAGATGAAGGGTGGATGGGTTTTATAAAGAGAAGATGCCCGGATAGTCCCTATGGTTTGGACTTTTAAGGAAAGGGCATTTTGGTCATTTCAACACCCACTTAACTGAGAAAACTAACCTCCATCCGCGCCAGGGACTATCCGAGAACAAAAATCGAAACCACAGGGACTATTCAAGTAGTTTTAGAAAGATAGGGACTATAGGTGAAAAAAGGCGAAACCACAGGGACTATCCGGGCATTTTTCTCATATGGTTTGAATATTTATTTCAAGTATTATACAATACGGATTCTCTTATTAAATAAATATGGTTTTATATTTATTTCAAACGCCTAAACGGCATATACACATATTTCGATAAAGACACGATATATAATACAAGTTTATTATATATTACTTTCATACGAATATTCCTTCATATCAACATACGACTTCTTAAAACGAGCTAACAAGTATAACTTCTTCGCTTCTGTTAAGTTGACAATTTACCGTCATATCGTTCGGTCAACGATTCGGTAGAGCTCGATTACACGTAGTTAGTTACTATGTTATTTAGAAACTTATTAGATATTCCATGTTAGGAATATTGTAGAATGCACGCTAGCAAGTCAAGTCTTGGAAACGACATCGCGAAGTCGTAATTAGCTAGCTTTGCACAGGAATATTCAGGTGAGTTCATAACCCCACTTTTTACTGTTTTACATTTTTGTAAACGTTTTCGGGGTGGAAAGACATGCACGTTTTGCAAAAACATACAAAGTTTAGAACAAACGCAAAACTCGTATTTCTAAATCATATTACGAAGGGATTTCGAGGAACACAAATGAATTACGAAAGGTTTATACTAAATATACCGGTTTTTACAAAACAAATGCTTATTTTCGAAATGTGAATGATATTCGGCCAGGGTGACCAGGAATCTGATCAGGGTGACCAAGGATCTGGTCAGGGTGACCAGGGATCTGGTCAGGGTGACCAGGGATTTATTTTATACATGGTATGATTAGCGTAAGGAGGTTTACTACTTAGATCATGTGAGTGGGTAGGAGCAACATGAGGCTATTAGTCCTCATGGTAGGACCGAGGGACAGGAGCGGTAGATCTATCTGGGTGTAGCGAGCCCAGCCCCAGGCCAAACTAGAAACGGACCTCGGGGTGACTTCGTGCCCGACGCATAAATCTGCTAGGTTTGAGTCTCCCTACTTGCACTTCACACATATCAGTGGCCTTGCAAACCATTGGTGATCTCAATTCCCTTATTTGCTACATACCAGGGATTTTATACTTACGAAACTACTTGTTCATACAAATTAAAATACCATGTTTTATATAAAAATTCAAAGCACATGATTATGCGGGTAAGGAGTCAAGGTCAGGGTGGGCATTGACGGTTATATGAACATTACGAATACAAGGCTTTACAAACACATGGTTTTATGAACATAACGTGTTACAAACACAACGTTTCCATATAACTTGGCAAGAAAATGATTTTTAAATCCATTTTCTCAATACTATTTCAAAAACCGGTTATTCCAAAGATTTATTTCAAATCTTTCACAATACCAAAGATTTATTTCAAACCTTTCACAACTCAAAAGATTTATCTCAAATCTTTTACGAACAAACTATGAACTCGCTCAACTCTATGTTGACTTTTTCGCATGTTTCTTTCTCAGGTTACTTTTCAAACAATGGAACGGTTGGAATAGGAGGACCATCGAGGATTCGAGTACTTAGCAGGCGTTCAGTTTCTAGAAGTCTTTGCTTATTTGCTTCCGCTGTGCAATGACGATACCAGTCCAGTCACGCCAGCTCTGATAATTTCGGGGTGTGACAGATTGGTATCAGAGCTATAGGTTACAGCGAATAGGGTTCTCTGTAGAGATACCTAGGCTCTAACCTCATTTTCCTCTGGGAACTTAGAATATTAAAACCCGAATACATACAGAACGCATAGTACTCGAATATGGTCTCCAACCGTTGCCGAAAAACAAACAGTCAAGGTTTTGTTTTTAAACATACGATAAAGTTGTGTTTTACACACGGTACACAAAACGGTCGCATACAGTGCACAAAACTCTGAGAATTTAGGAAACATGCATTTAAGACCTTCGGAAAAGGAGATTCAGTCTGAGAGGCTGGGAGGATAGTCTAGTGGGACTAGGAGATTCAGTCTGAGAGGCTGGGAGGATAGTCTAGTGGGACTAGGAGATTCAGTCTAAGAGGTTGGGAGGATAGTCTAGTGGGACTAGGAGATTCAGTCTGAGAGGCTGGGAGGATAGTCTAGTGGGACTAGGAGATTCAGTCTGAGAGGCTGGGAGGATAGTCTAGTGGGACTAGGAGATTCAGTCTGAGAGGCTGGGAGGATAGTCTAGTGGGACTAGGAGATTCAGTCTGAGAGGCTGGGAGGATAGTCTAGTGGGGCTTGGAGATTCAGTCTGAGAGGCTGGGAGGATAGTCTAGTGGAACTAGGGAGTCAGTCTGGGAGGCTGGGAAAATTGTCTAGTGGGACTAGGGAGTCAGTCTGGGAGGCTGGGAGGCTAGTGGGACTAGGAGGACTATTTATATGATTGGTTATTTGCGCATGTGTGTGTTTATTAAAGGTCGCCACGTAGGAACCGCGAATATTAACTCGGGCACACATTATCCATATTGTCTGTGATATTTTAACTTCCCGAGCAGGCAGCCTACGCATAACAAAACGAGTGCACAAGAATACATGCAGCTCAATCTTTACGTCAACGGATGTCGGGGTACATCACCTTCTACGCGGCACATAACGCTAGTGCACAGGTATACGTGAAACTTAAGCTATACATCAACGGAGGTTGAAGTACGACACATACGACTATCGAGGCGAGGCCTTTGAGAAGGAACGATGACGCAAATTTAATGACGACGCTAGATTCCTGTCAGCAGGAGAACTAACGATCAGGAAACGACAACTTATCACGCGATCCTACAACGACACGAATCACGCCAGGGAGAAGACGATTGTCTCCGCATCCCCCCTACTTAACTAACGACGAATACGCTATGTTCGACATTCCATGGTAATGTCACCTAACAACCGGTCATCACACGCAACCCCAGGTAAAGTCCTCAAATTTCTTTTATTGAAATTTCGACTCTCATATTTACTGAGTAGATTTTTGTATCTCTACTCCTCTTAATGGACATTGTGCCACAGTCATTATTATTGACTTGTGAATTCGAATGACCCACATTATTGTAACTGTTGGCTCCTTTGTTATCAAGTCAACACATTTTCTTGAAAATTTCTCTTCTTTTCAAGTTACATACATGGTTTTTTGTTGTGACCATGCCGAAAGTTTTCTTGTCGATACATATACTTATTGTCGGATTGCGCTAAAACCAAGTTCAATTGTTTGAACTTGCTCTTTACACTTATTCGATTCGAGACACCATATGATGTATTGGGAGCATCATATTCAAATCAATTTTTAACGAACACTTCATTTGTTCCGAGTCGTGGTAAACTTGTTTGGTATTCGACTCCATTAAATTGTTGATTTCGACACCTTGTGGTGGTGTTTTCACTTATTTGAACCTTGCGCTAAACTCGTTTACGTATCTTATGCACGGATTTAATTATTTATTTATCGATTCAGATTAAATCCGCTTGATTTATCACATTACAACAGTCTTAACACAATTGTGTGTTAAGACAATGGTACACAAATTCATTTCATATTCCGGTGTACCTCATAACGGTTCTTTCAACATCGATCGAATGCTTTGCGACATTCATTGTTTCTTCACCTTCGATCGAAAACATTGTTTCATTGATGTTCCATTTTCAATTGAAAATCCTATGATGTCATTTAAAAAAAACTTTCAAGATTCACTTTATTACGCTTTCATTTGACTTCAAACACGGTGAATTTGTTTGATCACCACTATTATCGAATTATTTAAATCACTACGACACCTTGTGGTGTCAGTACAAACTTGTAGCTTGGGCTAATTATGATTGAGCGTTTCATGCAAAACACAGGTGATACTTGTTCGATCACCCCTATTATTGAATTGTTTCATTCATTGCGACACCTTGTGGCGTCGGTATAACTTGCAGCTTGTGCTGATCACGATCGAGCGTTTCGTGCAAACTAGTACATTTGAGATTGTTGATTCTAAGTTCATCCAGTGAATGTTATTGCTTCTAGAACTCATTTACATGTTATAAACATTCATATGGAATTCGATTGGTCGAAGTTCCTGTTCATTGTTGGATCCTTGTTAACTTAGTCGCACTGGTGACTGTATCATTAAGTCTTGTTTCGATTACGCGGTCATTCACTTGGTTATTATTCGGACTTACCTGTGAATAACACAATTCTGAGGGGATAACATAGTCTAAATTTCGAGGACGAAATTTCTGTAACAGGGGGAGAATGTGACAACCCGTGATTTACGGCTCTTAATTACGTGATTAACAGGTGATTAACGAGATAATAAATAATGTTTACGACGCAATTAACTTAATTAGGCCCTTGGAGAGCCCAGGAACGTTTATTTGATTATACAATGCGCGTGTGGTGACTTACGGGAAATCTGCTGAACATGACGCGACAACGAACTGATACCGTACAAAATACGGACAACGTCGATAAATACGGACTTTCCACGAATATTTTACGCTAAATTTAGCTCCGTAATTGATTTTGGTGACTACAGTCGAAACCGGATCGAAAAACGGATTAAGGATGGCAACGATACAATTTTTCGCGATTATTACCGTAGTCGACAAACGGGCGTGCAAACAACGTCTACCGACCGTATTTCATGTATTTTAATTTTTGACGTTAAACGGAGTTCAGGGTTTTGACAACGGGTCTCGTAGGATTTACGGGCCACTTACACACGGGGATTGAGCTTGTGGGCCCTAGGCCCAAGCCCAAGACCCACAAGCCTAAACCTACGCATAATGTGTAGATCCCTACAAAATCTTATCGGGATCTACTAAATCCCTACAAAATCCTAAAAATCTCAACAAGATTTCTATGAAATCTCTATGGATCTTTACACACAATACATAAGAAAATAACACTAGTCATTACCCAACTAATTGTGTATAAAACCCATATCCCTATTCTCATCCTTGAAATGTACAGACTAAACACACACATAAAAATACCCTCTTTTACTCTCCCTCTCTCGACAAATATACACACACTTACAAGTTACCAAATCAAATACAGGAACTCAACCTCTCTCTCTCGGTTATATCTTCACAAGCAAAACACAAACAAAGAATCCCTGCCCTCCTTCCCTCTCGATGAACCGACAACCGGAGCTACCCCGGCTTCTTCTCCGGTTGCACACAACACCCCCCCTTCTGTTAATCGGCCGACCACCACCATCTTATGGTGGTGGCGGATTTCAGCAGCAGCAACACCACCACAGGCGGCGGCGCTGTGGTGGGTGGTGTCGATTGGTGATTCAGGCAGAGAGAGAGAGAGAGAGAGCCGAGCAGAGAGAGAGAGCCGAGCAGAGAGGAAGAACCGGCGGTCGGTACCATTGACCGCCGGACCTTGTCTTTATCCGGCAAGTTCACCGGCTTCGAGTTCGGTTTGGTTGAAGTTCGAGTCAGTTACGGGGGTTTCGGTGGTGGTGCAGTGACCGGAGCGGCAACAGACGACAGGGTCGAAGGGTGGTGATGGAGAGGACCGGTGGTGGTGGTCGGCAGGCGGTCGGAGACTCGGACCGACGGTCCTTGTCTCGGTCCGGTGGTCCATTTTGGTCCGACGAATTTCTAATGATGCTGAAGATGTCCAAGTTCAGGTTTTGCGGGTCGAGTTTCGGTTCGGTCAGTGGGTCTCGGTTCAGATGCGATTAAACGGGTCGACTCGGGTCAGACGAGTCAACTCGGTTCAGCCCGGTCAACCCAGTTAACTCAACGGGTTGACTGGTCAAGAGGGTCAACTGGTCAACGGTTTGATTCGGGTCAGGTTGGTTCAACGGTTCGGGTTCGGGTCTCAACTCGGTGCAACTCGGTTCGACTAGGTGCAACTCGGTACGACTCGGTCAGACCTGGTCAACTCGCTGAGTCAACTCGGTCAACTCAGCCGGTCAACTCAGTTGACCCGGTCAACTCAGTCAACGACTCAACGCAAGATTCGGTAAAGATTTACGGCGCGACTATTTATGTTATTTCTATGACTTTATTACTCACGTGAAACAAGCTCTCGAACCGAATGATAAAATCGTATTTATAAAGTTTGCGCTTTGATATATAACTTGAGTTTATAAATATATTGTCTGAAAACTTGATTGAATTTCGCAAATATAACGACAACTTGTGTTGTCGGGGCGTCCAAAAACAGAGGAAACTTTGCCCGTTTTTCGAGAAAAATCCGTAAACACGACACGTATTATAGTTTCCAAAACAACACTTAATGGAGCTCGAGTTATAATATTTCAAACCTTGATATTTCCAAACGCTTTTACAAATAAATATAATAAATATAGTTTTTATATTTATTCCAAATATCAAACGACACGAATTCGTTTTTAGAAAAAATAAATATGGTTTGAATATTTATTTCAAGTATTATACAATACGGATTCTCTTATTAAATAAATATGGTTTTTGTAACACCCCAACCCGGAAGGGCTGACGTGTCACAATAACAGTAGTATCATAAACAAAAGTCATAATTCCATTTATTTATTTGACAAGGATACAACCATATAACAACGAAACTAAAATTTAATATACAAACGGACACATCGACTTAATTTCTAACATCTTCGGATTTATTCCTAGGCTTTATTCTTCTCTCTTTTCCCCGCCCAAAGTAACCGGCTGACCTGTAAATATAAAATTTATACGGAATGAGCCGAATGCTCAGTACGGAATTATAGGCTCAAAGAACAAATAACGCTTTATGCAAAACTTATACAATGCAAGAACATAATTTCATAATCATATCTTACGGATGTACCCATGAGCAAACTGAAAACGTGACAATACACAGGTAGCTACTCCTGCATACTTATCACACGAGATGGCCAGTTGGCATACCTGTTATCCATCTCATTAACTTAAATTCTAGGATCGATCCATACGCCTCCTAATAGCCTTATGTACCACACTTGTACTTAAGAGACGCCGTGAACTGATCTCTCCACCACGGATAGAGCACATGCTGTCGATGCCGCAACAACATGCTCGTGGGACACTCCACGAGAAGCGATACTCAGGGTATCAGAGTACAAATGGTCTTATTCACATAACTTATAAAACTTATTTTTATAACAATACGGAACATATATTGGAACATGCGATAATGAGTATAACTAACAGAATACTATCGCATGACATGAAATCTTAATTCAAATGATTAGAAAAGAATTTCGAACGGACTGTCAAATGAATCGATAATCAAAGACGTGAGGAGTTTTTAAAAGATATATGAATTTAATGGGTTTATAACAATTGAATATCAAACAACAAGGAGTGGGGTAAGGATCCGTACCTTAATAATTCCAAATTGATGCTACCTTGTGATAATATTTCAGATTTATACGGGCAGAGTTTAGACTACTGATTAGTCTTTTAACCTAATTTAAATATCATGCACACAACTAGGTTAGTAACTTAATACAGCCTTTACGATAACTCACGAGATCAAATTCTCACAACGAATGACAAAGTGCGATACTTAAACTCATCCATCGAATTAACGACGGACGACAAAGTACGATACTTCAACTCATTCATCGAATTAACGACGAACGACAAAGTACGATACTTCAACTCATCCATCGAATTAACGACGGACGACAAAGTACGATACTTCAACTCATCCATCGAATTAACGACGAACGACAAAGTATAACCCTAATGTGGGTAGCACTTAAACATCCATTGGATATATTGATCGACCGGACAATGAATCGTAATAGCGATTTAGTTATTACCCTGTTCTGCAGCACCCCGCTACTCTTAATTTGTGTTTCGTGTGTGTTTGGAGAGTAATTGGACGAAAACTCAGAGTGAATTTAAAGTTTGAACGTCGTTTTTGTGCCCAGAATCAAGTGCCAAGGCCTGCTATTTATACACGAATTTTGACTAGCTTACGGACCGTAAGCTTAATAACCTTACGGTCCGTAAGGTTCACAAAATGGGTATAGGGTGGCCACGTGTGGAACTAGCCTAGCTGAGTCGACAATTTTAATAAATTCAACTTCCGCAACAAGTTATTAGGATAATCGTCACGTAGGGAATACCCCCCCTGAGTTTTAGGGGCCCTAATCCTGATTCTAAAAATTCTGAAATTTCTAGGGTTTGTACGGAATTACTTGGGTGTCTTAATTAGGGTTTCCTATGGGTTAATTTAATAAAATAATTAGGTCTTTTAATATTATTAGTTTATTATGATTTTAAATTTTCGGTTATTACAACTATTACCCCCTTAAAAGAAATTTCGTCCTCGAAATTTTTCAAACATATCGCATAAGTAACAGAAACGAAACTTTTATAACAGAATTACTAACTTATATAACCAGAATCTCCTAACCACACATGTGTATCTGAAATTCATAACTAAGGTCATGACTATACTTGTTAATTTCCTTATATATGTGCCCTAATGGTCCTTCTATAACGTATCTTAATAAAATATCTTACCGTACGAAAAGTCAATAGAGACTTACAGATACTTAGAGTGACTATTGGTACTGATATTTCCTACATAGATATGTTTAGTCATAGCTAATATATATTCACATAAAGCAAAACATAAATGACCGTAAACAAAAACAAATGAACATATATCAAAGAGCAAGATTTACCGTTACTCGACTAAAATTCTATTGCGAGAATAGATTAGGGTATAGAGAACGAATTGATTCTTCAGATTCCCATGTTGCTTCGCGTTCAGAGTGATTTTTTTCCAGAGGATTTTAACAAACTGAATTACTTTCCTACGCAAAACCTTTTCTTGTCGATCTAAGATGGCTTCTGGTTCCTCTTCGTAGGACAAATCCTCGTGAATTGTAAGTAACGGATAACTAATGACATGAAGTGGATGATAATTATATCCTCTTAACGAGGAGACATGAAAAACGTTATGAACGTGAGAGAGCTGAGGAGGTAACGCCAGTCGATATGACACTTCTCCAACTCTTTCAAGGATTTCAAACGGACCGATGAAACGGGGACTAAGCTTTCCTTTAATTCCAAATCTACGAACGCCTCGCCAAGGTGATACCTTTAAGAATACGTGGTCACCAATTTTAAATTCGAGTGGTCGTCTATCTTGATCTGCATAGCTCTTTTGTCTGCTCTGAGCTTCTTTCAGTTTTTCTCGTGCCAAAGTGACTTTTTCATTTGTAATCTGAACTAGTTCTGGCCCTTCAATAATCTTTTCTCCAACTTTATCCCAGCAGATCGGTGCGCGACATTTCCGACCATATAAAAGTTCAAAAGGTGCCATGCCAATACTTGCTTGCCAACTATTGTTGTAAGCGAACTCAACAAGGCATAGATATTCATCCCAGTTTCCAGACCATTCAAGTGCACATGCTCGGAGCATGTCTTCCAAGGTCTGAATCGTACATTCTGACTGCCCATCTGTTTGTGGATGGAAAGCCGTACTAAACTTCAGTCGTGTACCCCAAGCTGCCTGAAAACCTTTCCAAAATCGTGAGGTGAAACGTGGGTCTCTATCTGAAACAATGGAAGATGGTGTGCCATGGAGTCGAATAATTTCTTGAAGAAATATTTCGAATAACTTATTAACCGAAAATCCTTGCTGAATTGGTAGAAAATGTGCTGACTTCGACAATCTATCGACAACAACCCATACAACATCATTTTTCTTGAAAGTCTTAGGCAAACCGGTAACAAAATCCATTGTGATCTCATCCCATTTCCATATGGGAATATCCAATGGCTGCAACAGACCGCTTGCTCGTTTGTGTTCAATTTTCACTTGTTGGCAAGTGAGGCATTTACTTACGTATCGAGCAACGTCTTCCTTCATGCCATTCCACCAGAAGTTCTGTCTTAAGTCTCTATACATCTTAGTAGATCCTGGGTGAATTGAAAATGGTGAGCTGTGAGCTTCGACTAACAATGACTCACGAAGGCTGGAGTCATCTGGTACACAAAGTCTTTTGCCGCACCAAATCACCCCCTGATGGTCTATACTAAATTCAGATTGCTTACCCACCTCGAGATTTTGAACAATTGCCCAAAGTTCTCCATCTTGCTTTTGTGCATCTTTAATCCGTGATATGAGGTTGGGTTCAATCTGCATTCTAGCTAGATATCCATCAGATTTACTAACCTGAAGCCAAATGTTCATCCTTTCAAGATCCCTTATAATATGAGGCTGAATTTGTAAGCAAGATGTAGTCCCGGAATTCTTTCGGCTCAATGCGTCAGCTACAATATTGGCTTTGCCTGGGGTATTGAATATTTATGTCGTAATTTTTTAAAAGTTCTAACCACCTTCTTTGCCTCATATTTAGCTCCTTCTGAGTAAATATGTACTTGAGACTCTTGTGGTCGGTAAAGATGTCACAACTTTCACCATACAGATAGTGTCGCCAAATCTTAAGTGCAAAGACGACTGCGGCTAATTCTAAATCATGTGTAGGGTAGTTAACTTCATAAGGCTTCAACTGACGGGAGGCATAAGCGATAACCTTCCCATGTTGCATTAGCACACAACCTAATCCTTTCTTTGAGGCATCACTGTAGACTTGGTAACCTCCTGATCCAGAAGGGAGAGTGAGTATCGGAGAAGATACGAGTCGTTTCTTCAATTCTTCAAAACTTTTCTCTTGTTCTTCATTCCATGAGTACTTCACTCCTTTCCTTAGGAGTTTTGTGAGTGGTAAAGCAATTACCGAGAATCCTTCAACAAATCTTCGGTAATAGCCAGCAAGACCCAAGAAACTTCGTATTTCGGTTACAGAAGTAGGTCTTGGCCATTTTGTAATAGCTTCAACCTTTGTTGGGTCTACCATAATTCCTTCTGCTGATACGACATGACCTAAAAATGCCACTTGGCTAAGCCAAAAGTCACATTTGGAAAACTTAGCGTACAACTTCTCATGTCGCAAGGTTCCAAGAACTGCGTGTAGATGTGCTTGATGCTCTTCGTGACTCTTAGAATACACTAGAATGTCATCGATAAAGACAATAACGAATTTGTCTAGGAATTGGTGAAATACGAGATTCATCAAATCCATGAAGACTGCAGGTGCATTAGTTAGCCCAAAGGGCATAACCAAAAATTCGTAATGACCATAACGAGTACGAAAGGCGGTCTTGGGAACATCATCATTCTTGATCTTTAGCTGATGGTACCCGGACCTCAGGTCGATTTTTGAGAAGAACTGAGCCCCTTGAAGTTGATCAAAGAGATCATCAATGCGAGGCAGAGGATACTGATTACGAATAGTAATCTTGTTCAGCTCTCGGTAGTCAATACATAAACGCATACTACCGTCTTTCTTCTTCACAAATAAGACCGGAGCACCCCAAGGTGAAACACTGGGTCTTATGAATCCTAGATCTAACAATTCTTGCAATTGTTCCTTCAACTCCTTCAGTTCCATTGGAGCCATACGGTATGGAGCTTTAGAAATAGGTTCGGCACCAGGAATCAAGTCGATGGTGAATTCTACCTGACGGTCGGGTGGTAATCCTGGTAGTTCATCCGGAAATACATCAGGATATTCACGAACAACGGAATGGCTATCGATACTCTTAACACTAGCAGAAGTATCCCTAATCGATGCTAGGAATCCAGCACAACCGCTTGATATGAATTTTCGAGCTTTGAGCGCAGAGATAATTTTAAGAGATTTATGAGCTTGAGTTCCCTGATATATAATATCAGGATGATGAAAATCACCGAAAATAACACGGCGAGAATGACAATCTATAGTTACGCGATGTCGAGACAACCAATCTATTCCTAGAATAACATCAAAGTCACACATATGTATTGGAAATAGGTCTGCCTTACACACAATAGATTCAATACTGATCGGACAATCTTTATATACGTAAGTGATTGCGGATGAATTTTCCATGGGAGTGGAAATGATTAAGGTATGATTTAAGAGAGTTGGTTTTATCGGAAGGTACTTAGTAAACGAATGGGATACTAAAGAATGAGTCGCTCCTGTATCGAATAACACATAGATACTATGTTTACCAAGCTGAAGGGTTCCTGACACAGTACCTGGGACATTAGCAGCATCAGTAGCAGAAAGTGCGAAAACTCTTCCTCCAACATTGGGTGGTGCAACGTTTGATCGGTTATTCTTTCTAGTGTCTTTCTGTGTACACTCCTTGATCATGTGTCCAGTTTGGCCACATCTAAAGCATGCTCCTGTACTTCGGTGACATACGCCCTGATGTCGCTTGCCACAAGTATTACATAAAGGATATGTAATCTGATTCGGGTTTACATGCTGATTTAGTGGTTGAGCTCTAATAGGTTCTGCATACAACTGAATCTGGTTTTGAGCAGGTCTCGGGTTTTGCAGTCTAGGTTGCCATGGACGTGCCTGATTTCCAGAGTTTTGATTTCCTTGCACTTTGCGATCTTGATGATGTGGCGTAGTGGATGATTGGCCGATTTCCTGCTTAAATTGTCCTTCCCTATTTCTCTTCTTATTATCCCCAGTTCGAGACAAGAATTCTTTCTTTTCGAATTCGAAAGTTTTGATTGCATCAGCAACTTCGGTGATATCCTTAAATTTCATGTACATGATCGACTTCCGAATTCGATCATTAACTGCCCACTTGCATTTTTCTGCTTGGACTTCTGCTGATCCTGCAACGTCTCCTACAATACTAGCCAACCTTGAAAATCGAGTAATGAACTCAGAGGCTGGTTCATCACTCCCCTGTCGAATCACTGCATACTCCTTGATATAAGCTTCTTTATCAGCGGTCGAAAAATACTTATCGTAAAAGATATTACGAAAGTCGACCCATGAAAGATTTGCGTCAAAATCATCCCCTCCTTTGACTTGCTTATATCCTTCCCACCAAGTTTGTGCGTCATCTTCAAATTTGTAGGTAGCCAGTCTAACTTTGTATTGCTCCGGAACTCCAAGAACTCCGAAGATCTTTTCAATATGAGCTATCCAGTTCCTTGCTTCGACTGGATTATTAGCGTGACTAAAGGATTTCGGCTTTTGTTTTTGGAATTTACTAATCCATATGTCTATACTATAAGTAGTATTGTTTGTGGTATTCTCACGAGTTTCACCATCAGAGGTTGGATTAGTGTTAGTGCCTGCTGGATGACGAGTTTGTTGAATAACGGCCTCAGCTGTTTGAGCAACAAGGTTTGGAAGCAACCCGGCAACAGCCTGGTTGATAGCATTAATTACGCTTGGATCAACTGGAGTCTCATTTGAAGAAGTGTTGTTACGTACATGATTAGTACGAGTACTCCTACGTAGCGGACGACGAGGAGGCATATCTATACGAATAAACATAGGAATTAAACCAAATAAGAGATCAAGTTGAATCCTATCATAGATATCTACCCATTCCTCACAGGTTTTTATTACTATCTTCAAGTTTTCTACAGGAAAGAGCCTTTGCTCTGATACCATAGCTGTAACACCCCAACCCGGAAGGGCTGACGTGTCACAATAACAGTAGTATCATAAACAAAAGTCATAATTCCATTTATTTATTTGACAAGGATACAACCATATAACAACGAAACTTAAATTTAATATACAAACGGACACATCGACTTAATTTCTAACATCTTCGGATTTATTCCTAGGCTTTATTCTTCTCTCTTTTCCCCGCCCAAAGTAACCTGCTGACCTGTAAATACAAAATTTATACGGAATGAGCCGAATGCTCAGTACGGAATTATAGGCTCAAAGAACAAATAACGCTTTATGCAAAACTTATACAATGCAAGAACATAATTTCATAATCATATCTTACGGATGTACCCATGAGCAAACTGAAAACGTGACAATACACAGGTAGCTACTCCTGCATACTTATCACACGAGATGGCCAGTTGGCATACCTGTTATCCATCTCATTAACTTAAATTCTAGGATCGATCCATACGCCTCCTAATAGCCTTATGTACCACACTTGTACTTAAGAGACGCCGTGAACTGGTCTCTCCGCCACGGATAGAGCACATGCTGTCGATGCCGCAACAACATGCTCGTGGGACACTCCACGAGAAGCGATACTCAGGGTATCAGAGTACAAATGGTCTTATTCACATAACTTATAAAACTTATTTTTATAACAATACGGAACATATATTGGAACATGCGATAATGAGTATAACTAACAGAATACTATCGCATGACATGAAATCTTAATTCAAATGATTAGAAAAGAATTTCGAACGGACTGTCAAATGAATCGATAATCAAAGACGTGAGGAGTTTTTAAAAGATATATGAATTTAATGGGTTTATAACAATTGAATATCAAACAACAAGGAGTGGGGTAAGGATCCGTACCTTAATAATTCCAAATTGATGCTACCTTGTGATAATATTTCAGATTTATACGGGCAGAGTTTAGACTACTGATTAGTCTTTTAACCTAATTTAAATATCATGCACACAACTAGGTTAGTAACTTAATACAACCTTTACGATAACTCACGAGATCAAATTCTCACAACGAATGACAAAGTGCGATACTTAAACTCATCCATCGAATTAACGACGGACGACAAAGTACGATACTTCAACTCATTCATCGAATTAACGACGAACGACAAAGTACGATACTTCAACTCATCCATCGAATTAACGACGGACGACAAAGTACGATACTTCAACTCATCCATCGAATTAACGACGAACGACAAAGTATAACCCTAATGGGGGTAGCACTTAAACATCCATTGGATATATTGATCGACCGGACAATGAATCGTAATAGCGATCGAGTTATTACCCTGTTCTGCAGCACCCCGCTACTCTTAATTTGTGTTTCGTGTGTGTTTGGAGAGTAATTGGACAAAAACTCAGAGTGAATTTAAAGTTTGAACGTCGTTTTTGTGCCCAGAATCAAGTGCCAAGGCCTGCTATTTATACACGAATTTTGACTAGCTTACGGACCGTAAGCTTAATAACCTTACGGTCCGTAAGGTTCACAAAATGGGTATAGGGTGGCCACGTGTGGAACTAGCCTAGCTGAGTCGACAATTTTAATAAATTCAACTTCCGCAACAAGTTATTAGGATAATCGTCACGTAGGGAATACCCCCCCTGAGTTTTAGGGGCCCTAATCCTGATTCTGAAAATTCTGAAATTTCTAGGGTTTGTACGGAATTACTTGGGTGTCTTAATTAGGGTTTCCTATGGGTTAATTTAATAAAATAATTAGGTCTTTTAATATTATTAGTTTATTATGATTTTAAATTTTCGGTTATTACAGTTTTATATTTATTTCAAACGCCTAAACGGCATATACACATATTTCGATAAAGACACGATATATAATACAAGTTTATTATATATCACTTTCATACGAATATTCCTTCATATCAACATACGACTTCTTAAAACGAGCTAACAAGTATAACTTCTTCGCTTCTGTTAAGTTGACAATTTACCGTCATATCGTTCGGTCAACGATTCGGTAGAGCTCGATTACACGTAGTTAGTTACTATGTTATTTAGAAACTTATTAGATATTCCATGTTAGGAATATTGTAGAATGCACGCTAGCAAGTCAAGTCTTGGAAACGACATCGCGAAGTCGTAATTAGCTAGCTTTGCACAGGAATATTCAGGTGAGTTCATAACCCCACTTTTTACTGTTTTACATTTTTGTAAACGTTTTCGGGGTGGAAAGACATGCACGTTTTGCAAAAACATACAAAGTTTAGAACAAACGCAAAACTCGTATTTCTAAATCATATTACGAAGGGATTTCGAGGAACACAAATGAATTACGAAAGGTTTATACTAAATATACCGGTTTTTACAAAACAAATGCTTATTTTCGAAATGTGAATGATATTCGGCCAGGGTGACCAGGAATCTGATCAGGGTAACCAGGGATCTGGTCAGGGTGACCAGGGATCTGGTCAGGGTGACCAGGGATTTATTTTATACATGGTATGATTAGCGTAAGGAGGTTTACTACTTAGATCATGTGAGTGGGTAGGAGCAACATGAGGCCATTAGTCCTCATGGTAGGACCGAGGGACAGGAGCGGTAGATCTATCTGGGTGTAGCGAGCCCAGCCCCAGGCCAAACTAGAAACGGACCTCGGGGTGACTTCGTGCCCGACGCATAAATCTGCTAGGTTTGAGTCTCCCTACTTGCACTTCACACATATCAGTGGCCTTGCAAACCATTGGTGATCTCAATTCCCTTATTTGCTACATACCAGGGATTTTATACTTACGAAACTACTTGTTCATACAAATTAAAATACCATGTTTTATACAAAAATTCAAAGCACATGATTATGCGGGTAAGGAGTCAAGGTCAGGGTGGGCATTGACGGTTATATGAACATTACGAATACAAGGCTTTACAAACACATGGTTTTATGAACATAACGTGTTACAAACACAACGTTTCCATATAACTTGGCAAGAAAATGATTTTTAAATCCATTTTCTCAATACTATTTCAAAAACCGGTTATTCCAAAGATTTATTTCAAATCTTTCACAATACCAAAGATTTATTTCAAACCTTTCACAACTCAAAAGATTTATCTCAAATCTTTTACGAACAAACTATGAACTCGCTCAACTCTATGTTAACTTTTTCGCATGTTTCTTTCTCAGGTTACTTTTCAAACAATGGAACGGTTGGAATAGGAGGACCATCGAGGATTCGAGTACTTAGCAGGCGTTCAGTTTCTAGAAGTCTTTGCTTATTTGCTTCCGCTGTGCAATGACGATACCAGTCCAGTCACGCCAGCTCTGATAATTTCGGGGTGTGACACCTGGTTCTCACTTCATCAAGATTCCTGCATGGGGTCATAACAAGATCATCATAGAATAATGAATCCCTAAGCAAACCCATTTTAAAGGCTTCCACAGCCGTAGCTATATCCATATTAGGGATATCTAGGGATTCTTTACTAAACTTAGTGATGTAATCTCTAAGTGATTCGTTTTGACCTTGTGTTACCCTATATAGATCACTAGTCAAACGTTCAAATTTTCTACTACATGAGATTTGACTATTAAACAGATTAACTAGATTAGCAAATGAAGTAATAGAGTAAGGGGGAAGACTTAGCAGCCATTTAAGAGCTGATCCTATGAGTGTGGATCCAAAACCCTTGCATAGACATGCTTCCTTTAACCTCTCAGGGATTGGATTGATCTCAATCCTTTCTCTGTATTGAGCTACATGTTCCTCTGGATCCGTCGAACCATCATACAGCTTCATAGTTGGTATCTGGAACCTTTTGGGTATCTCAGCATCACAAATAGGTGGTGCAAAACGAGATATCCTATGGATACCATCTGCGATTTCAGGAATGGGCTTAACCACTCCTGGAACGCTGGATATCATATCCTTCAGTTTCTGTAATTCCCTAGCCATAGCTTGATTGATACCTGTATCCTGCATAAAGCCATGGTTAGTGTTGTAAGAATTATTCAAAGTGTTACCTCCCGGAGGATTCAGGTTTGGAATCCCATATGTGAATCCATATTGATGAGATTCTGGTATGATTGAAGGACCAGAAGTAGCAATGGTCTGCATTGGAATGGAGTCTCCTTGATGAACATCTGAACTTGAGGGTTGTACACTTCTTAAGAATCCCTGATCCTGAAAGATGTTGGATCCTTGAACCTGGAAGGAGGATCCTTGAACCTGAGAGGATCCTTGGACCTGAGAGGATCCCTGAACCTGAGAGGATCCTTGAACCTTTGAGGATCCTTGGACCTGAGAGGATCCTTGAACTGTGTGCGTCCCCATATATCCTCCTGAGCTGACGAAGGATCCCTGATGCTGAAAAGAGGATCCCGAAGGCTGAAAACAGGATCCTGAAGGCTGGAAGTGAGACCCAAAAGCCTGACTCATAGTTGTTGTTCCATAACGCCTTCCCAATGGTCCACTCTGATACTGGATATCCGGAGCTGCAGATTGCTGGGCAGTCATAGCTGGAGTGTCGAAATCCAGTGACCTTGGTATCAGAGGAGAGTGATCCTCCCCTGATTTCTTCTGTTTCTTGATGTCACCAATCTCCCGGAGGATCCTTTCGTTTGTTTTGTCCTGCTCTTGTATGTGAACCCTCATCTGCAAAATCAAAGAAAAAAGATCACTAATAGTAGGGTTAGAAGAAACAGCAGAAGTTGGTGGTTTTGAAAAAATGGGGCTTTGTCTCTTTGTAGCATTTTCAGCATTCTTCTGGGATCCAATAGGTGGTGGAGGCAAAGGTGGAACGCCCTGTGAAGAAGTGACTGTCGGCATAGAGCTTGAAGTGTTCTTTGCTGAGGAAGCCATGTAGTTGAAGATGATGAACCGAAATGAACACAATGAGCAATTTTTTTCAGAAATGAAGCACCAATTGCCCCACGGTGGGTGCCAAACTGTTTTGGTCAAAAATCAGGCTAGGATAATACAACCAAATCTTTGTTGTGAGGAATGATGCTTGAAACAATGAACAAATGTATGAATAACTTGCAAATGTTATGAACAAGTGACACAAGGATTTATACGAGGAAAAAGCCCTTGATCAAGAGTTGATCTCCGGCACAAAAAACCTCGGGTGATGGAAACTACCAATCACCAACTACTATTAAACAAATGATTGTTACAACTCGGGATGATAACAAGCTTGTTATAAGGATCACTATAGTGTAATGTGTATGAAATCACCAAATAAACTGTTGAAAGCTATTGAGAGTTGTTCCGAGTGTGTGTGTTTGCTAAAATAGCCAAGTGTTCTAATTCAAGCTTGTTATCCCCTTTTAAAATTAGAAATAACTAAAACAACTAACTATCCGCTAAATGTGCAAGCTTCCCACGATCTCCATAACGTTCACAAAAGCCAAGCACGTGCGGAATATTGAGGGCATATTCTCCAAGAATATCGATAAGACTTGGTCCATGCGTATACTCCTGCAAAACGAGCTCACATACAATGTAGACAATCGTTAGTGTAAGGATAACAATAAGGATCCTGGATCCTGATCCTGCAACACCTTCTGAGGATCCTTAATTCAAACAGAATTGAGGATCCGTGATCATGGCAGTACTTGAGAATCCGTGATCCTTAGGATTGGAAAATCCTCCCCTAACAGTTAATATATGTAAAAATAGTATAATTATTTGAAGTGGTACTAAAACCAAGCTTTATTTAATGTCATGTCGAAAAAACATTGTTACAATGGTATATAATTACCATATTAATCGAACGCTCAACGAACAGTTTGTGAATCGTTCGACAGGAATTTCGTTAATATTCGTTTGTTTAATAAATGAACGAACACAAATAAGAATTTCCGTTCATTAAGTTAAATGAACGAACATGAATAGAGGTTGAGTTCGTTCGTTTACGACCTTGAACGCTCGGTAATGTTTTTACTTATCTTTGTTCATTTATATTCATTTGTGTTCTTTCATTTAACGACTTCTATATGTTGTATTTTTTCTTTGTTTTATTGTTTTTAGTTTTTTTAAAATTTGAAACCCTTATTATACTATATGTCTCCCCTAGCATCCTTCATTTAACCATTTTAATTTCGGTTTGTGTTAAAGTTTGACAAACTTCTTAATTTTGTGTTAATTATGTCAACTGTGTTCTTTTAATTATGCTAAGTGCTTATTTAGTTTTTGGTAGATTTTTCATAATCTTTGTAATAAAAAAATACAGATTTATTCCAAAATAAATATTTGTTCGTGTGTATTCATTATTGTTTGTGTTCATTAATGTTCATGAACATTTGTTTGAGTTGATTTGCGTTTGGTAAGTGTCCGTGAACAGTTCATGAACACGTTCATTTCCTTAATGAACAAACGCAAACAAAAAATCTCATTCTGTAAACATTTGTGAACAGTTATGAATATGCTCATTCCATTTGTTCGTATTCGTTCGGTTCGTTTACAACCTTACATATTAGTTATCGATTGTTCTTACTTATATATGAAAAGGATTGCTTATATTATTAGACACAATATATAATCATTAGTTCGAATTAGCCTAATCCACATAGGTTCAAAAACCATTGGGTGACAGCCCAGTGGCCACCGACACCCGCCTTAAAACCGGAACGAGGGCCCTAGAGGTCTCGGGTTTGATACATGTGTCGGACCCCTCCTTGATGGTTATGGGGATTTACTGCCAGGAAACCTTGTCGGGTGGTGACCTGGGAGGGGAGAACCCCTCCGCGGTCGGGGGTACCGTGCAATTACCCTTTTCACATAGGTTCAAAGCCTATGGTTAACTAAATTAACCCAAATATGTTTCTCAATAACTAAATTAACCGAACCATTTATAACCAAGTTGATGGTTACAAGAATATGAAATCAAAATATCAGTTATAGGTTCCACTTTAACCTAGGGGTGAGCAAGAAAACCGAAATAACCGAACCGTAACCGAATAACCGAAAAAACCGAACCGAAAAAACCGAACCGAAACAAAAACCGACGGTTCGGTTTTCGGATTTTTAATAACCAAAAATTTCGGTTCGGTTTTTGGATAAACTTTTTCAATAACCGAAAAAAACCGAACCGAACCGATACGTTACAATCCATATATTTTTATGTTTAAGTTTAAATTGTTTAAGTGTTTAACCCAATGTTAGTAGAAAATGTTAATTTTATTCTTGAATGTTAAGTGTTTATAATAAAAACATTATAACTGAAATGATTTATTATTACCTATAAGTATAACAAAATTTAATAAAAACTTTGAAGAAACATAAAAAAAAGATTAGAAGGTTAGGTTTATGTAAACAATATTAATTAAAGAGGTTAACTATAATAATTTAAATGTAAACATATAAAAAGATTGTTATAATATAAATTATACTTTTTATTTTTGAATCTTACATAATTTTGTTCCAAAAACCGAAATAACCGAAAAACCGAACCGAACCGATGTAAAAACCGAAAAACCGAAACCGAACGGTTTTTAAAACCCGAAAACCGACATTTCTGTTTCGGTTTTGATTTTACCCAAAAACCGAACCGAACCGTACACACCCCTACTTTAACCAATAAGGAGAACTGATTGTTAGGCCGGAGGGTATGGAGGCGCCACCAGGGCCACCTCACCCTCTATAGCGCCACCCGGTGCCATACCTCCACACCCTGCGATTCAAGAAGGGGTGCTATAGGAGAGGCTCTATGGTGGTAACGAGCTGGTTTCGTGTGGAACGAGGTGACTAATGTTGAATGTTACCGTTCAACGGTAACAATTTAAAAAAAATTAATTTCTTTTTTTATAAATTAATACTATAAATACCCAACATTCTCTACATTTTTTATACCATTCTTTACACTTTCTCTACTTTTTTTATACCATTCTCTACAATTTTTTACATCATTCTCTATAATGTTTCCCAACAACCCATGGGACCCGACCAACAAATGAAAATAGAGAAACAAATCCAAAAAGACATGGATTTTCACCCGAGAGATTTGTCACATCTACTGGAGTAGGACCGAGTCATTTTGGAGGCTTGTAAGACATAAATTCAGGCGAAATATATGTAGTTTTTTTCTAGTACATTGTGTTTTTTTATAATGACTTTGTAATGTTTTTATTTTTTTTAATGTAATTATGTTTTTTTATTAAATTTTCTAGTTATTAAAATTGTCATTTAATTTAAAAAATTAAAATATATAAATAAAAAAATAATTAGGTAATGATGACGGGGGCTCCATCTCACCCTGCAAGTTAAAGGGGGGCGTGATAAAGCCCCCTGACTGACGTGGATTCTATGTGGCGATGACATGTCCTGATAAAGCCCCTAGAGGCTTCATCCCACACCCTCCAGCCTTAGTGTATACATTATCAAACATTGTCCGCTGGCTTAGTGTATACATTACTAAACACTTTATTTTGATTGCAAAAAAAAAAAAAAAAAATATGAACATATGATACAAATGTTGGTTATTCATATTAGGGATGAGCATGTCGGTATTCCGTCCCGTACCGATACCGATACCGATACCGACTAATACCGATACCGATTTTCACCCAAACTAGGTACCGATACCGATACCGAAACATGTCGGTTAAGTATCGGTATGGTACGGTATCGGTATTATACCGTATTTTGAGGGTCGGTATCGGTATAATACCGATACCATACCGTACCGATACCGAAATCGCCAAAATGTGGATACCGATCGGGATACCGATACCGATACCGATCGGTACGGGATCGGTACGGGATCGGTATGGAATCGGTATTGGTATTCATATGCTCATCCCTAATTCATATATTCACATCCTACATTTCTAAATTCACAAATGTAAAAAAGATTAAATATGCAAAACAAATCAATAAAGCATGACATAAGGGGAGGGGGTGGTCACTAGTGATAGAATTCTATCACTCACAAGCACCAATTAAGTTCCGCCATGTCAGCAACCATTTTTCCATCACTCACAACCTTTTTTAGTGGGGGTGGTCATCACTCATCACCACACCCAACAATTTCCCCCCAACCAACAATTACACTCACAAAAAAAAAAAAAAAACCATAACGCGTTGAAAAAATCACGAAAATCTGATTTCGTTAAACTATCACGCGTTATACTTTGGAGCGGCGGTGGAAGATTAACGCGTTATACTTGTTCCCGTGATAGTTTAACGCACCACCCCGAGATCTCTAAGACATGTGCTAGATACACAATTTAACTACGCCATGAGTTGGACAAATTTAATGTATCAAGTAACTAAATAACCATATCAATATCAATTTAAAGATAAAGCTATGGTTTTTGAAATTGCGATCAATGACTACATTTTTATAAAGCTTATATAACAGAATCCTGGGTTGCAAGCCGTTATTCGATTGACGATGAAAAGAGAGAAATCTAAACACTTGTTATAAACAAGGCAAGTGCTTTAAGATGATTCAAGGTTATATTAAAGCTAAATTAAGTTATGAAATTCTTTAAAGATAAAATAAAAAGTAGAAAATCACTGAAGCCAAATGAAACATACTAAGACAAAAAAATATCACATAAGGTTTATAAAACCAAATGAACTTTTATAACAAACAAATTACATTGAAATTATCTTTATAAAATTAACTAAAGTTTGTCTTTTATAAAATGAAAAGGATTCAACACTTCAAAACTGATTGGAAGAATCTTCTAATGAAAGAAGTCTTCCTACAAGTTTTCAGTGTTGAAATTTCAATAATCCACGTTCAATCGTTCATGCAAGAATCAACCATTTGGAAATTCATAACAATTTTTATTTAAAAATATGCCCAAATATTCAAACATTCTTCTTAAAGAAATGGTCAAACTTGGTTTTGTCTAAGATGTAAATTCTTAGTAAATAACGTGGCAAAATGATTAAAAAATTAAGAAAATAGTTATGACCTGGTCGTGGACGTGTCGTGGCTAGGCTTTATTTTCTTCTTTTTTTCTTTCGGAAAGTTAATTTTCACTCGATATAACTACTACTACAATAATGGCATCAAGTACTAAAGTCGCTTAATTTTCGTAAACTTTTTGTAACGTGAAGATAGGATTTTCATAAATTGGTGATTGTGCTTTAGAGAGAAATGAGAGTAGGGGAAAATTAGTTGTGTTTTTTCTTTTTGAGTTTTAGTCCATGTGTAGTCGCACGGGGTATAGTGCCATTTGTGCACATAGCTCTCTGTGGCGCTATAGACGGAATCCTGCGAGCTCACGAAAATTATAACGGTCGCTACTCTAAGGTTTCTCACACGCATATATGTGTGTGTATATATATAATTGAAGGGATTAACCACTACACACTCAAGTTATATAACCCCCTTTCTTATAGATCTACCACTATCGTATAACCCCATATCACAAAGGATTATAAGAGTTACCACTACATGACATTCTAATCGATATTTTTTAGAGATTATGAGAGAAAAAGGAGTTAAGAGGTTACCACTACATGACATTCTAATCGATATCTTTTAGAGATTATGAGAGAAAAAGGAGTAAATAACTCTTTGAGTTTGAAGTTCTCATATATTATATTATATTATATTATATTATATTATATTATATTATATTATATTATATTATATTATATTATATTAGGGTAAGGATAGTGTAAAAAGGGCCTAAAGTGTGAGAAGTGTATTATAACACTATATATAATACTATATAACACCATATAAACACCGTATAACAATATGTAACACCATATAATACCATATAACACTATGTAACACTATATATATCATTATATAACAAATATAACACTATACATCTATCATAGACATGCTATCAGACAACCTATAGTGTTATATTTGTTATATAATGATATATAGTATTACAAAGTGTTATATGGTATTATATAGTGTTACATATTGTTATACGGTGTTTATATGGTGTTATTTAGTATTATATATAGTGTTATAATACACTTCTCACACTTCTTACACTTTGAGCACTTTTTACAGGATCCTCTACCTATTATATTATTGGATGAATAGTGATTTGTTTTTTTTATCGTTTTGTATTTTTATACTTTTACCTTTTAAATTTTAACGTTGACATTTACAACTCATTAACTTTCTAAAGACTTTGTAATCGAGTTTTACGTGTTTATTTTTATGTATATGTGAATATAAGTTCAAGTTGATTTACGGTTCGACGTATTTTTTTTTCCCGAAAATGAGTCAAATATAATATGTTCTTATGCTTATTATTATGTACGTTTTTTGTTGGTCTATGTTTTGATGTAAATTATTTTTCCGGAAATGAGTCGCGTCAAATATAATATGTTTTCTTGCTTATTTTTATGCACGTTTCCAAGTGGCCTATGTTTTAACGTAAAAAGATTTTGGAACGTCGCGGCAACGCACGAGGCAATTTATTAGTTATATTACATTATATAAGGGTACAATTGTAAAATTATAATTTTTCTTTCTCTTTCTTTCAACTCGGGAACATATAAAATCTTTCATATCCTTTCATTTCCTTCGAAACATGAAACATAAAATTAAGGGTAAATTACATGTTTCGTCCTTTATGTTTACACCAATTTTCAGTAGATATCCTGTAGGATCGTTTTCAGACCCGAACGAGTCGATCAGAAGAGTTTATCTCTAAACGAAAGGCGGAAACAGACGTGTAGAGTTCAATTCAGCAAGATTCACACTTAAAACTGTTGTATTATTGATTTTATAACGTTTTACAACCTGACAACACTTCGGCAGCACTTCGTTGCTCTAGCCGGAAACTTACAAATGGTGAAAGTTTGAAGCCTATTTATAGACTAGGACCCTCCCGTTTGAAACTGACACCCTCCTGTTTGAAACTGACATGACCAGTTTCAAACGGTCACGACTAAACCCTCTAGTTTGAAAGTGACAGGCCACCTTCAAACGGTCACGACACGTTCAAACTTGACACTCTTCAAACTTGATGTCACTTTCAAACTTGATGTCACTTTCAAACTTGACCTCTTCAAACTTGACCTCTTTAAACTTTCAGTCCGAGACTCGATATAAGACGAAGACGACAGATGTATGCACTAACAGACTCCCCCTCAGATGTTGACGAGTCTTAAGTGTCGAGTCTTCGCATCTTCAGTCTTTATCAGTCCTCTCGAACTCTTTGAAGTGTCTGACGCTGTAAGAATCCTCAAATCTTCTCTCTTCTCTTTTCATCATCAGCAAATTTCCGACGAACAATCTCTACTCGGATGTCTTCAGACTCCCCCTTTCAATATGCTGGGATTGCAGTCTGGCTTGTTTAAATCACATAGTCCTCAGGAATCGGAACCTGGCACTCTATCTTCAGGTTCAAAATCGAAACCTGGCTACACCTGCACATTCTTAACCCAGAAATAAATTTCACAAATTTAACATTTAACAAATTTATCAATCCAAATTCTCTTCTCAAATTAAACCAGAATGATTTATCAATGATAAATTCTGATGAACCATTTGCAAAAATTAATCATTTTTCGTTTCAAAACACATTCTCCCAAACCATTTGTTCATCATGTCTAGCACTTAGAATTTTGAAAATCAGCTCTCCAACATCAGTTGTCGAAAATCTTTTTGGATTTTTCAAAAATTTATGCTAAAACACACTAAAATCTTTTTGGAATTTTTGAATAGAATGAAATGCAGTAAAGAAATATTTACATACAATATTTTTGTGAGTTCGTGTAAGAGGATCATATCAGTTTTTGAGACAAGTCACCAACACCGTTAAGCTTCATTTCATTTTAAGTTCTAAACAATTCACTTAGATTGTCAGTATATTGGTCCACTTAAATTCTCACACAAAGTTCAACTGTTTCGAGATACGGAAGTTAATGTCTTAAGCACTTAAACTCAATCGCGTGTCCCACCTCAGAATATACTCCCGTATCCAGATCCCAATATTCAGTCTTACAGGTAATTATGACACAAATGATATCTGTAGAGGTTAATAAATTATGAAGAATCATGAGAGCTCAGGTCAGAACTACTGTTCAACAGAGAGATCATGACTCAGCTTTTGGGTGTGTCCCCTTTAGAGGATCTTTTTTACAACAGCATTGCTAAGCAATTTTATTGTCTTATCATATATGCTGAGGGTGATGCTATGTTTCAAGCATTGCGGAAAGTATTATTCGAGGACTAGGTCAGAACTTCCATTCAGCAGAAGTCCAGGAATAATACCCCAGATATCACAGAGTATAAAGACCTAGTATATCAGAAAAAAGAATCTTTCAAACGAGATTTCGGGGGATACCCATATATCCGAGAGATGTTTCCCCACGATATAAGCAAGTTTAAAATTTAGGTTTATATCTCGTCACAATCTACTAAATGTGCAAAAACCTACTCACACATCCACAGTGAGATCGTTTATCACATTTGACTTTCCAAATCTTTAGCATGTTGTGATAGTCCACTGATGTACTATCATTTCCTCTTTTATACAACAAAACTCATTTTTCATTTTTTACTGTTTTTGTCTTTTTGCCAGTAGGTTTTATCATGTTTTTGGCTTTTTCAAATTTTCAAATGTTTTTGAATTTTCTAAAATTTCTTACTCCCCCTAAAATGCAAACACATTTTAGGAAATTTGAAAAACCAACTGTATAATAAAGTGACAACCGATATCGAATTGCTTCAAATCGCCATCCACTTGGCATAAACAATCAGAACTCCCCCTTACACAAAACTATTTTCTCATTATGATTTCAAAACACTTAAGTTTGTTTTAATCAAAATGATTTTTCTGGAAAATAGGTTTTGTTTTAACCACTGGTAGGTTAGGGGTTTGGTTCATCATATTGACCATTCAATCACTTGTAGCAGATCAAGTACAACTTAATGTTTCTGATTTACCACTTGCATGTATGCAACCTCTGTACCTCTTGTAAAAATATTCACAACATTCAAGCCTATGTAGGAATAAACCTCTACACAAACCATTTTACCAATCAAAATGTCGATTCCTGCTTCACACTTACCAACCTGGAAGCTCCGGCAATTCACAATCTGTAAAATTTAACAAACTTTAAGATTCATTTACACAATCATTTTTTTAAGAAAGATGCCGATTCCTGATCCACGATTACAAACTTGGGATCTCCGGCAAGTCAGGTTTTTTAATGAAAGAAAATATCCACCCAAGCCTGACCAGCCTTGGGTGTTCTCAACTCAGACTCAGTTGGGGTGTAAGTTGCTTTCTTCTTAGCATAAAACTCTTTTACCCCTTTAACCTTCCCATCGATCATTTTTCCAAAAATTTTCTTTATGTTTCCATTAAAAGCTTTCTCAACATCAAATTCATTCTTGTCAGAATAAAATTGATTAGAGATCTCAACTTTCCCGACTTTTGATTTAAAATTCTCAGTACTCAATGGTGGAAAGTTCTCATCATCCATCTGAGGAACTGATTTTTCAACACTCTTATCAAGTTGTGGCTCCCCTGACTTTGTGGAATCAGATTCATCGCCAGATTTTACCTCTGATTTCTTAACAACCCAAGCTTGATTGTCAAGATTTCCCCGTTTCTTGTAAAATCTTTTGGAACACTCACCAACTTCATATGTAGAATTTTTAAACACTTTAAATCGTTCAGTTGGTGGTTCCGTATTATCAACAACTACTTCTTTGAGTTTTTCTGAGACTCCCTGTTTTGTATTGGTTGCTTTGGGACAGTTCCATGCAATATGACCAACTTCATTGCATCTGTAACAGGTTCTTGTCTCTTTCCTTTGAAAAGCTCCATTCTTCATCTTTTCAGCAAGAAACTCCTTGTTTGACTGTTTCCAGAATGAGCTCTTTGCTTCTTCTTCATGGCTAGTTCCTGCAACATATGTCATTTTTGATTTATAATCTCGAACATATTTTTCATTTTTATAGTTTTTAGGTGGAATAAAACCAAGTCCTTTCTTTTTGTAGCTACGATTGTGGTTTGGTTTCTTTTGAAAACCAGAACCAGAATTGTAACCCTTTTTCTTGTTCAAACGTTGTTGAACTCTTGAGGTGTAAGGTTTAGGTTTTACATTAAGATTTTCATCTTTTATTTCAGAAATATTAATTTCTGTCATTTTGAAAACCTTTTTGATCATTTCAAATCTAACACTTCTTATTGGAAACTCTTTATCAAAATATAATTTGTCAGAATCATTCAAAATATACACAACTTCAAATGTTTCATCATTCAAATTAGATTTTGACAACAAAAATTCTTTACTGTAAACCCGTTTTCCTGATGATTTTGAACTCTTTTCCGACGAACTCGAACTTCTGACTGACTGACATGAACTTTCAGACTCGGATTTTGACTCTGACTCCTCATCCTTATCCAACACCTGATCGACCACTTGTTTTATCAGTTCGGACTCATGATCTGTGTCGGACGCTGTGAACGTGACGTCAATATTGTCTGGTAAAACATCGGTTTTTTCGGACTCCAACTTTATATTGACTGCCTTTTTTCGTTCTTCCTCGTTAGGTTTTCTAGACGAGTACCCTTCCCAAATTGGAGGCGGACACTTATTATAACAGACACCTTGTTTCTTACCAGTATCCTTTTTCTTCTTTGGCTTTGTTTCTTCACCTTTAAACGCTTCAAATCCTTCAACTGTTGGATAAATTCTATCAATTATGTAGTCACAACCTTTGTAACTTTGCAGCAATCTTCTGATTCTTTCATTCTCAATTGCTTCACTATCCAACTCTTTTTTCCACTTTGCACATTCTTCTATGTACAAGTTGATCTCTTTCTGCTTTGTCATCATAGTAGCATTCAACATCTTCAAAGCTTTCTCTCTTTCAGAGTTAGTTTTTTCCAGACTATTCACAGTTCTGTTCAATACATCATATGACTGTTTCAAATTTTTTACATCAAACAACAACTTTTCTTTCAACTTTTCTAACTCACTAAACCTCTCATCTTTTTCTATACATTGTTTACAAGACTCTAAACATGTAAGACAGGGTTTTGTGACTTCGACAATCTTCTCAACTTCAACAACTTTTTCCACTTCAACTATTTTCTCAACGCCCTTGACTTTTTCACTCTGTTCATTCTTTTCTTCTTGAGAAACAGACTCTTCATCTTGACTTTTCTCATCATCATCATCACTGTTATCAATTTGTTCTTCAAGTTTTTCAATGAATTGAGCAATTGACAATCTACTAAACTGTCCAGAATTCTTCAGAATCATGAGATATGTACCCCATTCCTTTTGTGGTAAAGCATCAGCAAGCTTTTTAACCCATTCTGCTGGAGTTTTAGTAATTTTCAACTGAGACATGGTACGCACAAGATGACAATATCTCTCAATAAGACTCTTTGTACTTTCTCCTGGACAACCTGAAAACAAATCAAACTCTTTCTTTAGTACATTTATTCTATTAAAAGTTTCACTTGTCATATTAAAGAAGTTGATATCCATGATTCGTAAACACGTTTATCAAGACAATCCCGTTAAGCGAAATATTAAGTCCAAGATAGATCACCTTTTAAAAATATACCTGAAACACACAAACAAACAATCAGTTTAAACAAATTGAATATGTGAATGTGTGTGACGTTTAAATCGATCTAGAACTCGTGTCAAAAATTCGCGAACTCGTTCTAATATTTTTGAAGTGAAATCACTGAATGACTAGACTTGATTTGAACGAAATGACTTCAATTTGGGCTGAGGACACTTAGACAAACAATTCACTTCTGTTGGGCTTTCCAATCCTCTTAAACTAAACACATCTCATTGGGCCAATTATGTGTTGACTTTGAATGGGCTCGGTATATGTATGATTTTGATTGGGCCGCTGACACTTATCACTTCACATGCAGCCGACAACAATGAAAAAAAATTCCACTGACTTGATTTTAATTGGACCTCAAAGTTTAATATTGCCGACAACTCACAAGTGATACACTAATTGCACCGATACTTGATGATTGGGCCACAGAATCTACTTATCCGACAACTTATTTGAGCCTTTAAAAAACACTTATCCGACAACTGATTTGACCGCACAATTCACTAGTCAGTAAACTCGTGTGCCGATGACAATGCAATCCTTTGAATTTAAAAACCGACAATCTCTTTCTTCAACTCAATGTTATTGGACCTTTATATTAATGTGGCCGACATCTGATTGTTACAATATTAAATCACATGAACTGATGCTATGTCGAGATTCTGCACAAACAATTCACGTGACTGATACACTTTTCAATCGTAAACCGTGAACAACTGAACCACTTTCAAACAGTTAACCCATTATTTTCAAACGGTCAGTCACCTTCAAACTGTAGTGTGTAACTTTCAAACTGTCAGGTCAGGTTCAAACGGTAGGGTGTAACTTTCAAACTGTCAGGTCAGGTTCAAACTGTAGGTTCAAACTGTAGGGTGTAACTTTCAAACTGTCAGGTCAGGTTCAAACTGTAGGGTGTAACTTTCAAACTGTCAAGTCAGGTTCAAACGGTAGGGTGCTGATTCAAACAACAACCTCAAACTGGATGGCTGATTTCAAACAGGATGGACAGTTTCAAACGTCAGTTCAAACAGGATGCATTCCTCAAACGGGAAGGAACAGGCTTCGTTCAAACTGGATGCAGTTTTCAAGTCATTTCTACCACTTTTACTTCGAGTTTAGGTCCGATATTCTCAAGGATTTGTTAAAAAGCACTTTTACACATTTTGTGAAAGTTATAGCCGATTTTAACCGTGAAAACTTTAACTTTCTGAAAAAGAATGGTGTAGAAACAGAATTTCAAGCTGAATATGGCAAGAACTCTTCCTCCTGAGCTCTGATACCAATTGTAGGATCGTTTTCAGACCTGAACGAGTCGATCAGAAGAGTTTATCTCTAAACGAAAGGCGGAAACAGACGTGTAGAGTTCAATTCAGCAAGATTCACACTTAAAACTGTTGTATTATTGATTTTATAACGTTTTACAACCTGACAACACTTCGGCAGCACTTCGTTGCTCTAGCCGGAAACTTACAAATGGTGAAAGTTTGAAGCCTATTTATAGACTAGGACCCTCCCGTTTGAAACTGACACCCTCCTGTTTGAAACTGACATGACCAGTTTCAAACGGTCACGACTAAACCCTCTAGTTTGAAAGTGACAGGCCACCTTCAAACGGTCACGACACGTTCAAACTTGACACTCTTCAAACTTGATGTCACTTTCAAACTTGATGTCACTTTCAAACTTGACCTCTTCAAACTTGACCTCTTTAAACTTTCAGTCCGAGACTCGATATAAGACGAAGACGACAGATGTATGCACTAACATATCCTTTTGTTTCACAAATGTTAGGAATTGTACTTTATGTTTTAAAAAGCTTGCAAGTCACATCCTTTGCCCTAAACTCTGTCTAATTTCAATATTAAATCTAGTCATGTGCATTGCATATGAGGTCAGTTTGATCATTTTACACATTTTAATATAATATATATATATATATATATATATATATAGGGTTAGGTATATACAAATGTAAATCAATGGCCAGGATTTGATGTGAAAATACACTAGTGTATTTTACAATTTGATGATGTAAATCAATGGTCAGAATTTGTTCACTCAGATGACAAATATACTAGTGTCAACTCTAGAACCACTTTTATTGTGAAAACTCGAAAACTAACTAAAAAAAACCTAAAAAACACACAATTTTTTTTTCAATTTTTTTATAAAAATCGCTGGTTTTTATATATAAAAAAAATTTCAAAAAAATTTTTTTTTTTGTAGTACACATGTGTAATACTACAAATAATACACATGTGTAGTATTACACATGTGCACTACACAAATTTTTTTTTTATATAAAAAAACCTGCGAAAATTGGTTTGCGAAAAAAAAAAAATTTGGTATGTTTTTTTGGCTTTTTTAATTAGTTTTCGAGTTTTCACAATAACTAGTGGTTTTCATTTGAACCTTCCCCTATATATATATATATATATATATAGGGTTAGGTTCATTAGTGAACAACCTCTTGATTGTGAACACTAGTGAACTAATCCTAACCCTTGATTATCAATACACAAGTGTAAATCAATGGGCAGGATTTGATGATGAAAATATACTAGTGTATTTTACGATTTAATGATGTAAATCAATGGTCAGGATTTATTCACTTAGTTCACAAATACACTAGTGTTTACTCTAGAACTCCACCCTATATATATATATATATATATGGGTAGAGTTATTGTAAAATGGGTATGTTTTGTGATAAGTGTAGGAAAGAATTTACACCCTTTGATATATAATCTAATTGTTGAGATTATAATGGCAAAATTGTAAATAGTGTTTACCATTAAAATAATTAATTTTCTATATTAAGGGTATAAAGGTAAATTTAACATATTTAAATTCAAAAACCCACATGCAATGCAAATGAAAGTTTCCCCCGTACTTTTTAAACGCCAATAACTTTTTATACGTAACTATAATCTAATGGTTGAGGTTATAATGACAAAATTGTAAATAGTGTTTACCATTAAAATAATTAATTTTCTATATTAAGGGCATAAAGGTAAATTTAACATTTTTAAATTCAAAAACCCACATGCAATGCACATGCAAGTTCCCCGTATCCTTTTTAAACGCCAATAACTTTTTATATGTAACTTTTAAGAAAAAATTACGCCATAATAACGAGTGTTTTTTTATCTTTAATATGAGTACAATATTGCTATACTTATATAGAGAAAAAAATTACGTTTCGATCGAGTGTTTTAGTCCATGATGTTATGTCTATTTTGTTTTACTTGTATAGTGATTCAAGGCGTTGTGTTTTATAGTAAAACACTATAAACGTATATAAAGACACCATAACATTGCAAATACATTCAATGGTATTTGCAATGTTATGGTGTCTTATAAAACACCATGAACGTATATAAGACACCATAACATTGAAAATGGTAGTTTGCTGAATTCAATGGTATTATATACGTTCATGGGGTTTTACTGTAAAAGATAACGCCTTAAATCACTATACAATTAAAATAACATAGACAAAACACCATATACTTAAATATCCGATCGAAACATAAATTTTTTTTCTCTATATAACTATAGCAATATAGTACTCATATTAAAGATAAAAAACACTCGTTATTATGGTGTAATTTTTTTTAAAAATGTTACGTATAAGAAGTTATTGACATTTAAAAAAGATGGGGGAAATTGCATGTGGATTTTTGAATTTTATCTTTAATTAAGTTTTTTTTATTAAATTACTTAATTGCCCTTATCCTAATAAATTAAATAATGACATGTGTCCTTATCATGTTTTTTCTTATCCTTCTCACAAATTTCATCTTTTTTACAGTATCCTAAACCATATATATATATATATAGTGGAGTTTTCCTACAAAGGGAGTATTAAATAAAAAGTGTGAGAAGGATTTTGGGCCATTAAATGAATTAAGGTGCGGTTAAGATCTAGCAGTGACAAAATTATAAGTAACGTTATTTAAATATCTATTAATTGATGAGCATAGAGGTGGAATGGTAATTGCTCTTGTTTTAAAATCATAAAGTGTCATATATAACTTGCGATTATTAAGCTATCTATCTATATATATATATATATATATATATCTTTTCTTTCTTCCTTCAAAATCGAAATTTCTAAAAAACATATGGATGATCGCTTAAAAAATAGAGTTTTACATACAAAAGTATTCCAGATTGCATGTGGTATAAAACACCATGATAAGAGCATATTCTGAAAAAAAAAGGTATAAAACATCATACTAAAACACATTTCGAAAATGCAGGTTTAAAACACCATGTGTTAATGCATGTATAAAACACTATACTAAGAAATATCTTTTTATTATGTATAAAACACCATACTAAGAACATCTTCTGGAAATGCAGGTTGTAAAACATCATGAATTCAACTAAGACTTTATTAGAACACCTACGTAAACATATAGAAACACTATACACGATTAAAAACATCAAGTATTAATGTTGTGTTATTACGGTTAAATAAAACACCAAACTAAGAACATCATCTGGAAAACGTAAGTTGTAAAACACCATCAATTGAACAAAGACTTCATTAAAAACCATGTTATCTAAACATGTAGCAACATCATATGCGATTAAAACACCATGTACTAATGTTGTGTTATTAGGCTGGAGGGTGTGGGATGGAGCCCCTAGGGGCTTTATCAGGACACGTAGGATACACGTCAGCCAGGGGTGTCACACCCTGACTTTTGCGGAAGCGTGATTAGGTGTGACTTGCTTAATATCATTGCATTCAACCATAACAAACATCTATATGATAAAACCATGATGTTCATCCATAAATTAAGTTCAAAACATTACAATCGTCATTGTTTAACACCAACTAAGACTTCAAGTTTACATAACAACCCATTGTTTTAAGTTCCCTACTGGACTTCACAAAAGATACTTAACAAGACGAGGCTTTGAACCATGTATCCTATCAAAGATATAATACATGATCCAAACCCTTCAACGCTGGATGACATCATTTATTAAAGACACATCTTGAAAACCCTTGATAGCCCGCCAGATCCATATTCAGTTTCCTGAAATACATGTAGTTTGAAAACATCAACAAAAGTTGAGCGAGTTCATGTGTTTTGTATGTGTGCACAAATAACCTTGTAAAACTTCTGTATGTATGTATGTTTCTGTAAATTGGTATGAAAGCAACAAGGAAACAGATCAATTAATGTGTAGCTAATACATTAATATATGTGCAATGGTGTAGGAATGGCTCAATCCTTTATGCGTATTTCCTACCAGCCTCCGGTTGGAAGACATAGTCGCCTCATGGTCCAACCTTCAGGCTCATGGGCGGGGCTCGCAACACCCAATAGATCTATCACTCATGTCCCTCGGTCCTTAAACAAGGATTAATGGTCTTAGGTTACTCGCCTACCCATTCACATGATCTAACAGTACCTTTCCTTAGCTAACCATACCATTTGTAATCGTAATCATTTATAACATGTATTTCACCCCCGAAGTTATAAAACTGAAAACAGTTAAAAAGAAAAGGGGGTCATGAACTCACAGTCTTGCGTTCTTCGGTCAAATAACTGAAGCTTCATTTATGTTGCACAACTACCTACAAACGTGCTGCGGTTTGTTAGACGGGTGGGTCTTGCCTTGACTTAGTCTTAGTTAGTATCTTTGAGTTACGTTTCTTTGTGTCATCAATATTATTCCAAGTATATAATTAGTTGTTAAAATAATAAATATTTTAACTTAAATTATATTTATTAAATTTTGGAATATGAGTTCAAATAATATATTTTAACTTAATACTTAACGTATTTGTACATGTATAACTTCCCCAAGGATGGGTGTATTCATTCTCGTATTCTTAACCTGGTGTATTTTTGCCAAGTATCGGTGGCGTATTCCGGTGTATTTATAAGTACGAGAATATGTATTTTCTTGTAGTTATTAAGTATTCTTATACTTAATTTTTGTATTAATTTTTTCGGAATAATATTTCTAATAAAAATTCTCCAATATATATTCTCAAAATATATTTTAAGAAATATTACATAGAAAAATCATTTATAATTTTCCCTTGGCAAAGTATTTATATTTCCATATAAGTCCCAAAAATAATATATTTTCAAGTTTAGCTTAGAAAATATATACAAGTCTATTTTTCACCCAAAAATAATATCTTCTTAATAATTTCAAGAAAATATATATTTTTATTTACCCAAAAATAATATATTTTCTCCTTGTAAAAAATATGATATATTTTTGTAATAATTATAAAAATCATATTTTTGTTCTTTTGGTGTCCAAAATACCATTTACCAAAATACACTTATGAATTAAATTCCGGAATATTTAGTGTAAGTTATATTCCTTGTTCGGTTCCTCCAATATTTTGGGTATAATTTGTATATTTACTTCTTGGAATTTTGGTAATATTTGTATTGTAATTTCTAGATATTTTGGTGAGTTATATTATTTCAAGTCCTAAAATAATATAACTAATACACATAACATACAAATAATCACACACAAGGTGACATCTAAATATATATTTCCTAAATACATATTTAGTCACTTTTATTTACAAAAACCAACCTCCAATAATTATAACTTTTGTAACAAAAATTATGGTAAACTTATATGAAAATCCATGGTTTAAAATATACTTGTAAATATTTGTTTAAAAATATTTTTTTTCTAAGTGTTAAATTTCTAGAAAAATTTTGCCATAGTTTCCCCTAAAAATGGAGGTTTCCATGCTTTCAAAGCATAACATTTTCTTTTATAAATCACCACAATCAACAATAAACCAATCAACACTTACTAATTTTCCAAAATCAAGCATAAATTACTACTTCATGAACTTGAAAATTTACAAAAACTTGTAGTAACTTACTAGTGGGTTTAGTAGGCTTAGTTACCCCTTTAAAGTGTGTTTGTTTATTTAAAAACTTCATTTTTGAAGAATTTAGATCTTCACAACTTGTAAATCATTTTTCTAAAATTGTTTCTTCTTGAGTTTTTCTTGTTACATATATATTTCTACACTTGTTTAACCATTAAATATGTGGTTAATCTCTTTAAGAACCAAGCTTAAGTAAATCTTGTATTTTTTTTACTTGGTTTCTTGAAAAATCCTTCTTGAAATCATAGATTTACAAGACTTTTTATTCACTTTAATCATCATTTTACAAGAAAAACAATTTTCACTTCAAGTTCATGATTTACATATGGATGATTACTTTGATCTTAACATAATCATCCTCTCATCTTGCTAGATTATGTCTTTAATCACTATCAAGCAAGATCTCATGATGATTAACATCAATAACATGAGCAATCAACAATCAACAAGCATAACATCACTTAAACAACATGATTTCTTATGATTTTAGTCTTATGTTTAAGTTTCATGTTCAAGATATATAGTGTTCTTCAAGATTAACAACTTATACCATCTTTTAACCAACTTAAGAAGATGTAAAATGGAATGTAGAAGATCTTACTACTAGCTCAAGGCTATGGATGATCACAAGATGAAGAAGAGGTGGTTAAAAGCTTGTATGAGTGGTCCTTCTACTTCCGAGAGTTCCTAGCTTCCTTATAGTGCTTCTTACACCTTTGGATGGCAATGGAATGGATGAGAGTTGATTGATGATGATGGTTGTGTGGGTGGAGGTTCACGGCCGAAGCTAAGGAGAGGGGAAGAAGAAGAGTGTGTGTGTTGTGTTGGTGAAAGAATGAAAGTTCAAGTTCTAGTGGTTAAATTTATAATACTCCAGCATCATGTTAGTGTGTAATATGTATACTAAAGATGGAGACAAGATTTGTTAGTGCATGGAATGTCTGTTGACTTCGTCTGCATTAGGTCTTGTGTCTAGATTGATTGAAAGAACACATAACAGGGTTTAATTAGGGTTTGTAATAGTTAATCTTGAAGATTTCGCTTGAAACATCTTCAAGCGAAATCAACATATGAGATTTCGCTTGAAGCAATCTCAAGCGAAATCTTCAGCCTATATATAGCTTGTGTGTTCATTTGGTAGAGTTAACTTGGTCATTGTATGTGAGACAAAGTGCTGACGGATTTGTATCAGAAAACCTTGTATAAGCACTCAAATCATTCAGAAAAGAAAGATTAAAAGGATTAGAGCTGTTATGACTTTGTTTACGTTGATTCCGCCTTCGTACACAAAGATGAACTGCCTTGACTGACGGTTTAAGGTCGTAGAATGGTCCAACAAGTGGTATCAGAGCTCAGGACGAGGAGTTCATACCATAGCAGCGGATTTTCTTCTTTCTACTCATTTCTTTTTATATTTTTCAGATCTGAACAAGTTCCAACGGTCGAAATGGTCTGATTTTCAAGTATAACGTGTAAAACATAGTATTAACAAAGCCTACAAAGTTTCGGACTAAAATTCAGACTAAAACATGTTAAAATTGACCTAAAACAAGGTTTCGCTTGAAAAGTGTTCGAAGGATATAATTGATTTCGCTTCAAATCAAACTGTTTGGACTATTTCGCTTGAACCTCTGAAGCGAAATAGTATTGCTGGTTTTCGCTTGAAGTTTTGAGTTTCAGTTGAAGCGAAATAGATCTTGTAGGATTTCGCTTGAAGGTTCTGATCTGTTGAAGCGAAATAGTTGGTTTCGCTTGAAACTGTTGAATTGGAACTTGTACAGTTGAAGCGAAATAGTGGTTTTCGCTTGAGAATCTGATCTTGTGAGATTTCGCTTGAAGCTTTTGATCATTTGAAGCGAAATAGTAGTTTTCGCTTGAATTAGTTTTGTTAACAGATTTCGCTTGAATCAGAACTGTTGTTGGGTTTCGCTTGAAGTTGAAGCGAAATAGTTCATATCAGATTTCGCTTGAACAGTTTTATCAAGCTGATTTCGCTTGAAGCTGATTATATTTCAAGTATTTCGCTTGAAATTGCTGAATTTTCAAAACTTAAAATTTTACTAAGTGTTTGATTATTTGTTTGTTTGCAGGAACGTACAAGATGGCAAATTCCGATCCTATTCCGTGGAAAGACGATCGAACTGAAGAACAGAAGTATCAATACCGGAAGATGATTGCTGAAACCAAGATTATCAGACTTTCTGGTATCTATCTGGAAGCAAGAAGAGCAAATAGATGGGATCCGAACAGAGAGTGTTATCTTGACCCATATGGAAATATTGCAATCGATGACAAAACGCTTGATATCGAAGCCATAATCCAGCAGTACAAAGAAGAGGATGAGTATTGGCAAAAGAAATGGTGGGGAGATGAAGAAGAGAAAAAGAAAAAGAAAGAGTTACTAGATGAAATTGAAAGAAACTCAGAAAATATGAGTTTGGTTGAGTTTAGTGAATTAATCAATAAGATTAGAGAAGGAATGACAAAGAATGAAGAATCAAAAATGGATGAAACTTCGAAAGGTGAAGTTGTGTGCTCAAAATGCGAAAAATCCGAAGCAGAAAATTTCAATCTCTTGAAAGATGTGGAGAAGTTGACAGTGGAAATCAAAAGCTTGAAGGATGAGAAAGAATCTGATAATAAACAGATTCTTGAAATGAGAGAAAATTGTGAAAAGTTGATGTCTGAAACTGTCAAACTGTTGAGTGGTTTGGACAGTTTGACATTGGAAATTAAAAATTTAAAAGAAAAAGATTTTGGAAAAATCAAAATTGAAAATGAAAACGTTTCTTGGATAAAATTGGAAAATGAAGCATTAAAAGGAAAAGAAAAAGATTTTCAAAATCAAATCAAGATTTTATCAGATGAGAGAGATATTTTTGGTAAAGATAATCTTGAAAAACAAATTGAAATCAATTCTCATCTTACTAAAATCATTCAGCTTGAAAAAGAAGCTGAAAAAGCTCGGATTAAAATCAAAGAGCTTGAAGAGAAATTGAAAGGTTTTGTGACTTCAGCACCATTTGTGTGTCCAAAACCGATCAATTCTGTTCCAATAAGTGATAATGTCACAAATTTTGACAAAGTCAAAATTGAAGATTGTGATGAAATATCTGATGATGAAAAGGAAAAGAAAAGAAAAATATTTTTAGATTTACAAGAAAAATTTAAAAATACTGTTTTGCAATCTACTGAAACAGGTGAATGTTCTAAACAAAAACCTGTTAAGAAGAGTGTAGAACAGAAACAAAAAGATAAAAATTTGAAAAATTCTAAAAATGAAAATAAAAGCTCATCAGATAAGTCATCCAATCATTTTGAAAAATTACAAAAATTTAAATATCAAAACTCAAAAATAGTTGGTAATTCGTGGTGCAGGTTTGACCACAGAGCTCAAATGCCAAATCAAGGATACAAGAGGAGAAATGACTACCACAAGGCAAATCAATGCTTTGATCTAAGTGTGTGGTATGAAGACGGTGTGTGGTATGAAAGAAGTGAGAGGCATGATAACAGAGTGTGTTACACTTGTGGCTATCAAGGACACATTGCTGTTAACTGCCAAAGACAGAGAATCGAAACAAGAAGATGCTATGAATGCCACATCAGAGGACACATTGCTAGAGATTGCCCAATGAGATCAAAGGCACGATCGAGGGATGAATCTCAGAAAATGGGAAAGAAATCAGTCAGTGTCAAGCCTAAAGAACAAAAAGTTCAAAAACAGAAAGTTCAAGAAAAGAAAGTGAAGCTTTCACAAGGGCAAAAGGACAGACTGAGGAAGAAGAGAAAGAAAGCAAGAGAATACTTGGAAAGGATTTTGTCCTCGGATACAATCAAGAAGTCAGATAAAAGTTCTGATAAATCGTCTTGCTCGCCAAAGAATGACATATCAAGCAAAACGAATTCATCAGATACAAATCTGAGGACAGAAGAGAGAGTAAAGAAAGAAAAAGTGGTTAATCAAACGATTAACAAATCAAAGAAAGTGAGATTTTCACTTCCTGGCAATGAATTTGTTTCTTCTGAAACAAAGGAGCAACATGTTGGCGATGAATCTGATGTTTTAAAGTCAGACAAGCCACAATCAGGCAATGATTCTGGTTTGTCAAAACCAGAAGAGCCATCTGTTGAGGTAAAAACTGTCAAACCCAAGGCTGGTCAGGCTTGGGTGAATCTTTTCAAATAGAAAAACCTGACTTGCCGGAGCTTCCAGGTTGGTAAGTGTGAAGCAGGTATCGGCATCATTCTTGAGAAATTCACAGGATGGTAACTGTGATATTTCGATTTACAAGTGGTAAATCAGGGACATTAAGTTGTTCTTGATTTTCTACTAGTGTTTGTTGTTGACAAGGGTCTTAATTGTTAATTCTTTAAAATGATTGGAAAAGAACAATGTGATGAAACCCCGAGTTTGTGAAATGACAAACGAAACTAATTTTCCGGAAAAACCATTTGATTAAAACAAACTTAAGTGTTTTGAAATCTAAATGGGAAAATAGTTTGTTGTCAGGGGGAGTTCTGATTGTTAAGCCAAGAGAATGGCGAATTGAAGCGATTTGATATCAGTTTGTCACGTTTCTTGTATAGTTTGTTTTCAAATTTTTCCTTGAAAATCAAAATTGAAACATATTTTGATTTTAGGGGGAGAAAAATTAAAAAAAAAAAATTAGAAAATTTGAAAATGACAAAAACATTGAAAAAGAAAAAATGAGTTTTGTTGAGAAAAGAGGAAATGATAGTAAATCAGTGAACTATCACAGCATGCTAAGGATATGAAATGTCAAATGTGATAAACGGTCTCACTGATGATGTGCCAGTAGGTTTTTGCACATTTAGTAGATTGTAACGAGATATAAACCTAAATTTCAAACTTGCTTATATCGTGGGTAACATCTCTCGGATATATGGGTAACCCCCGAAATCTCGTTTGAAAGGTTTCGTATTCTGATATACTAGGCTTTATACTCAGTTGATATCTGGGGTATTATTCCGGGACTTCTGCTGAACGGTAGTTCTGACCTAGTCCTTGAATAATACTTTCTGCAAATGCTTGAAACATAGCATCACCCTCAGCATAAATGATAAGACAATAAAATTGCTTAGAAATGCTGTTGTAAAAAAGATCCTCTAAAGGGGACATACCGAACGTTGAGTCATGATCTCTCTGCTGAACGGTAGTTCTGACCTGAGCTCTCATGATTCTTCATAAATTATTAACCCCTTACAGATATCATTTGTGTTATAATTACCTGTAAGACTGAATATTGGGATCTGGATACGGGAGTATATTCTGAGGTGGGACACGCGATTAAGTTTAAAGTATCTAAGACATTAAACTCGTATCTCGAAGCAGTTGAACTTTGTGTGAAAATTTAAGTGGACCAGTATACTGACAATCAAGGTGAATCGTTTAGAGCTTTAAATGTCAAAAGCTTAATGGTGCTAGTGATTTGTTTCATGAACTGATATGATCCTCTTACAAAAACTCACAAAAAATATTATTTGTATATATTTTTTACTGCATTTCATTACGTTCCAAATTCCAAAAAGATTTTAGAGTGTTTTAGCATAAAGTTTTCAAAAATTCAAAAAGATTTTCGACAACTGATGTTGAAGAGCAGATATTCAAAATTCCAAGTGCTAAATATGATGAATTGGTTTGGGAGAATATATTGAAAAATTTGAATGTTATATAAAAATGTTTTTTGAAAGATTGAGTGGTTAGTTAATCAAGGTCATTTATTTGAACTTGATGTAACTAGTATGTTTGATGAATGAATGATTTCTACCAGTAAGTTTGTGAAATTCAAATGTTATAAATTTGAGAAACTTATGGTGAGGTAGAGGATGTGCAGGGTAACAGGTTTGGACTTCATTATTCCCAACGGAAGCTAATTGACAAAGCTTGAACCAGATATCTCAGAGTCTAGCATATTGAGAGGGGGAGTCAATGAAAGAGGGAGTCTGGATCAACAGTCAAAGGGGAGTTTGAAGATGGAGTCAGGTTGTGATCCTAAACCTGTGAAGAATGCTTATGATGTGAAAAGAGAGAGTTGGAGAAAAGACCAAGACTGAAGACTCAGGAGCTGAAGACTTCGTCAACATCCAAGGGGGAGTCTGTTAGTGCATGGAATGTCTGTTGACTTTGTCTGCATTAGGTCTTGTGTCTAGATTGATTGAAAGAACACATGACAGGGTTTAATTAGGGTTTGTAATAGTTAATCTTGAAGATTTCGCTTGAAACATCTTCAAGCGAAATCAACATATGAGATTTCGCTTGAAGCAATCTCAAGCGAAATCTTCAGCCTATATATAGCTTGTGTGTTCATTTGGTAGAGTTAACTTGGTCATTGTATGTGAGACAAAGTGCTGACGGATTTGTATCAGAAAACCTTGTATAAGCACTCAAATCATTCAGAAAAGAAAGATTAAAAGGATTAGAGCTGTTATGACTTTGTTTACGTTGATTCCGCCTTCGTACACAAAGATGAACTGCCTTGACTGACGGTTTAAGGTCGTAGAACGGTCCAACAAGATCCAATATATTATCAAAATAAAATCAAGATATGGGGGCCACATGTTGGCCATGAATAGGTGGGGTGGGGGGTCTAGACTAGGGTTTAATGGTAGTTACTTATATTAGTTGAAATCTAAGTAATCTAGTTAGGTGTTTAGTTGTTATGTGTTTACATAGTGTGTTATGATGTTCGGGGACCATAACTAGCTTGGAAATGTTAAAACAATGCTTCTAGTGAAATTTGGTGTTTCAGGTAGTGTCCGGTTGTTCGGTTGGTTACCGGTTTGTTAAGGTGCTAAACTATGCAGTTTAGGGTGCTTTATGTTACCTTTTGTGACAGTTTTGATTCTCGACACTTAGGAAAGCATTCAGGACCATTTAACCATATTTCTGCATGATATTAAGTTGTTTAAATGCTGAATTTTGCTGAATTCTGCATAATTCTGCAGTTTATATAAGATTTAGGCACTTTCCGGCACTTAATCTTTCACTAGGAAGGCCGTTTTATGATCCTTACTTTCTTCCACACTATACTAGTGTAACTCATGGATTCTGGCCCATTCTGTATCTCAATACCATGTCTGTCTATGTACTGAACTCCGTCAGCATATTTTTGATCTGTCTGATAACTGTGCTATCTTTGTTTCGTGCACCATTTGAATCAATAAAGTGTTGCATGCAATAATGATATGACATTTGCAATATATGATGCTCATGTATATATGACAACAATAAGCAGAAAGTATTCTTGTCATAAATGTTAAATTAGCACAATCATTAAGCACTAATTAGTGTTTAATAATTGTACGGATACATGCAAATTTGACAATTGTCACATTCTCCCCCTGTTAAGAAAATTTTTTCCTCGAAATTTAAACTACATTAACTCCTTAGGGTTACGTTATGCGTGTATGGATATGAATAATACCAAGGTGATTTACCACGAAACCGAATCAAGACTTATTAGATCAGGTGAATCCAGGGGCATATTACAACAATAAGAACCCAGTAGTTAAAAGGTATATGTTTCAGAATTTGATGTCAAAGGATACGAGACGTATAGGTGTATAACCTAGGGTAACTTAGTTAACAAGGGTTCAACAAAAGAGGAGTTTTGACCGATAGAATTCCAAATGATCGTTTACAATATGCAAATAAGTTCTAGAAACAATAACATCCGCTAGATGAACTTAGAATCAGCAAGCTCAAATGTGATAATGACATGAAAATGATCCGCCAACTTTCGAACAAATAAATGAATAAAATTAGTGTGTTGACATTATTAAATTGCGAGAATACACCGAAATGAAATACAACCGAACCTGGTGCATCAGCGTCTTAATACATAGTTGCATTGAGAGTGTTTTAAATGATGAGTTAAACGAAAGGTATACGTAGTTTTGTATGAATCGGTTGACCATGATTAGCACAGGCTACAAGTTTATACCGACGCCACAAGGTGTCGTAGTGAATGAGATAATTTGATAATAGTGGTGACCAAACAAGTTCATCGTGATTGAAATCAAACGAAAGCACAATGAAATAAATCTGAAAACTTGATTTCAATCAACATCATAGGATTTTCGATTGAATATGGAAGATCAAAGAACTACTGTTTTCGATCAAAGATGAAGAAGGCAATAAATATCGCAAGGCATTCGATCGATGATGAAAGAAACGTCAATAGGTACACTGGAATATAAAATGAATTTATGTACCATTGTCTTAACAAACGATTGCGTTAAGATTGCTTTAGCATGATAAATCAGAGCGGATTTAGAGCAAGTCAATGAATAAATAATTAAATCTGTGTATGAGATGTGTAAATGAGATTAGTGCAAGCTTCTATTTAGTGAAAGCACCACCACAAGGTGTCGAAATCAACAAACGACTTAACAGGGTTGTAGACCAAACAAGTCTACTATGACTCGGAACAAATGAAACGCTTGCTAAAATGAATTTGAATATGATGCTTTCAATACATCACATGGTGTCTTGAATTGAGTATGCGAAAGGGACAAGTTCAAGCAATTGAACTTGGTTTCAGTGCAATCCGACAATAAATATATGTATCGACAAGGGAATCTCGACATGGTTACAAGGATAAACCATGTATGTAACAGGAAGGAAAAGAAATTTCAGGAAAGTTTTGTTGATTCGATATCAAGGAGTCAGCACCTACAATAATGCAAGTTATCTGAGTCATAAGGTAATAACTGGATATAGTGAAATAGTATTTAGACTTTGATGAAACGTCTATTCGAAACAAGACCACATGCGTAACAAACGATGCATGCGTAACCTATGAATTTTCAAGAGACGAAGCATTGAGTATTCGCTATAATGAAAGAAATGTTTGTGATACAAGGACCATTAAGAGGAGTAGGAATGTGAGAATCTACTCATTAGATGCAAAAGTGGAATTTCAATAAAAGAAATTTGAGTACTTTATCTGTTCGGTTAATTGAAATAGCATGCATGGCAAAGTAATGGTGTTTGCCCGAGTTAGTAGACGTGGTTTTTACGAGATAACCTCTAATGGACTTCGACATAAGTCCCCGAAGGTCCTAAATGCATGTTTCCTAAGTTCTCAAAGTTTGTATTCTGTGTGTAACTATTTTGTGTACCGTGTATACCACACAACATTAGTGCACTATTAAAACAAATTTTTGACTCACTGTTCTTCGGTATACTTTCTTCCTGAATCCGCACCTGATGATAAACCGGTCAAAGATCAATCTTAGATTGGTAGTTGGATCCTTGCAGTTGGTTAAATAAATCGTTAATTCTCGGCAAGAGTTACCGACTCTTGATGGTTAGCTTGTTCAGCTCCCGGTAGTCGATGCACATTCGAAAGCTACCATCCTCCTTTTTGTCGAACAACACTGGAGCTCCCCAAGGCGAGAAGCTCGGCCTTGTGAATTCTTTTATCGGATAACACCTGAAGCTGCGTGGATAACCCTTGCATCTCTGAAGGCGCATGTCGATAGGGTGCTTTGGCTACAAGCGCGGCGCCTGGAACCTAGTCAATGCGGAATTCGACTTGTCGTTAAGGAGGTAATCCTGGCGAGTCTCCGGGGAAGACTTCAGGATATTCCCTTACCACAGGGATATCTTCAACCTTTATAACACAACCTCTTAATCACTTCATTCGTCTCTGCTAACTCCCCGCTAGCCAATTCTATCTAATACTGGATGCCTAACTTACTAACAACTACATCATGCATGTTTATTAAAATCTAGAGATACGAAGCTAAAATCGGCACCAGTATTAAACAGCACGGATGAATAACGTTGACTAATAGGGAACGTACCAGTAACCACGTTTGTATCCTAGCTGTAGGTTCGTGTTTCGACCCGAATGAGTCGTTCAGAAGAGCTCTCGTACGTTTCAGAGGCGGAAACTAAGAAACAAACTTGAAAACAGCTTGAAATACACTTTAAATCTCTTGTATATTCAATTAACAATGTTTACAATCAGAGAATAAACCGGCAGCACCTCGGTATCAAATCTGGAATCGTTACAAATGATGAACGTTTGAAGGGTATTTATAGAGAAGGACCTGACCGTTTGAAGGTGTCATGGCTCCCTTCAAACGGACACCCTCCTTCAAACGTACATGCATGCTCAAACGGATATACATGTTCAAACGGACATCTTCAAACAAATTACACATTCAAACGGTCACCTAATTTACTTCAAATGAACCATCCTTTTTGTCTTCATGTTATGATGTTGCAATGATGATGTACTTTGATGATGTCATCATTCAATATGATGATATCATGCTCGATAAGATCCGCAACGCAACCCAGACTCGATATAAGACGAAGTCGACAGATGTATGCACTAACACTAGCATGCTTCCCTAGCTCCGATATTGGACACTCTTCCACATGCCTGATTGTTTTTAGGGCAATATTTCCTGAAATGCCCCACGTCACCGCAGTTAAAACACCCTTGACCACGTCCTTGATCATTACCATTTCCGCCTTGATAGTTGTTGTTGTCGTTGTTTCCTCCGAGATTTGCGCTATCATCTTGACCACCATTTCCACGTCCAGTACCATGCCTACACGTCTCCTTGACATGCCCCACTTTGCCACAGTTATCACATTTTCCATACCTACATCGCCCGGTATGATGACGTCGACAATTGTCGCACTTAGGTAGGTTACCCATGTACTCTTTCCCCCTTTTGGCATTGTTGTTGTTATTCGCCCGAGTACCCTTCTTGAAATTTGTGAAATTTCTCTTGTTATCTCCAGATGGCTCCACATGAGTCTCCTTTTCTCCTCCGAGATTGAAAATTTTCCCAGTCAAACCGCTTCTTCAGTGAGCGCCACACTTAAGTCGATAGCATCGGTAATTGTTGGAGGCTTCGATGTTGTCACCATACTCAGAATCTGAGGTGCCAATCCCTAGATGAAACGTTCGATCTTCTTAAACTTTGGTTCCACCAGATATGGAACAACTCGCGATAAATCATGAAATCTCTGCACATACTCAGCTATCTTTGAACCTTCCATTTTCAAGTTCCAAGATTCAGTTTCGAACTTCTGGATTTCTGCCCTTGAACCATACTTCTTATGCATCAGCTCTTTCAGTTCATCCCACGTCAAGGCATACGCAGTAGTCTCATCCAACGTCTGAACCTGAAAGTTCCACCATGACAGAGCCCCATCTAGAAACAGTCCAGAAATGTACATGACTTGTTGCTTTGGAGTACATTTGCTCAATCGTAGAACAGAATCCGTCTTCTCAACCCAGCGCACGAAGGCTACGGCACCCCCAGTGCCGTCGAAATTCAGGCGTTTGCAGCCCAAGAACTGCTTGTAGGTGCAGCCTGCGACATAAGCAACATCGTTCACATAAGGCATTAGCAAAGCACACTTGGAAATGTCCAAACATTTTGTAATGTGTCTTAAGTGACTAAACATTACCGTTGGGTGGGTTATTTCCTGAGGTACCTCCGCTGTGTTCGGAGCGAAGGGCCTCATGCTGTGAGATGCGCTCTTGTAGTTCCTCCTCTGTCGTCGGCAGAGGGATATTGGTATCGGTATCCCTTCGCGGCGGCATCTTTCTTCTAAGAAGAAGTTCGGATAGCTTAGGTCTTATTCATCAAGTAAGTAAATAGTTATCTAGAGGTCGTATATACATATTCATATAGGCAGTCATCATAGCAAGCAATCAAGCAAAAACATAAGCTTAGCACAACATATAAATCGACAAAGTGTTTAGTGAGAACATGACGACTGAGATTTTATTAATTACCGACCACAGTCACATTGTCTACAAAGTGTATTACATCGAAAGGGACATAGGGTCACACTACCCCGGTCTAATAAGTCTGTCAATTATACCAAAAATCACGTGGTCAAAAGTGATCTTCAAAAGTCTTCCCAATCCCGGCTCAATAGTAGTGCTCTCACCAGAAGTAATGCATCTGCATATGACCAAAAACCTACTGTACTGATGGCGGAGGTGGAGTAGGGAAGAAAAGCAATCTACGAACATGTGCGAGCTCCTCCTTCGTATACACGGCGAAGTAAGTAACTGATCTGCTGCTCGATAGTAAGGAAACGAGCATCAAAACCTGGAGACGGTGTAAGAGCAGCAGGTGGGTGTGCAAAGGGAGGAGGTGATGAATGTGGAGGAACAAAAGTAGACTGACAGGGACAGGGTGGAGGACGTGGTGCCAGCTCAAGCTCCAGAACTCTGCGACTCAAAACCTCAAACTGTAGCTGAAGCGGCAGGAGCAACTCATCCCGCATGTAGCCTCCATAGTGTGAGGGATGATAGCGGTCTGAGATTGGCATGGTGTATGGTGGAAATCATCGGAATGGCTCGTCTATCGGTGTGGATGCGAAGGGAGCAAATGTTGTCGCTAGAGGGATCGGAGGGAAAACTGCTGAAGTGAAAAGGGTCATAGCTAGGGGGCTGGTCCGAAGCATCTTCCCTTGGTCGGGGTGCATGGATGTCCTGTAAGGAAACAATCGGCAATTCAGTGCGGTGTGCGTTAGACTTTACAGGAGGGAGAGGAGCAACATCAGCGGGTGGAGGTGGAGGAATGAATGGCTCGACAACTGAAAGTTCAACAGGTGCAGGCACTAGGTCAGGAATAAGGAGTGCAATGTCTGGTAATCCAAATGGAAACATAGTCAGGATCAGGAATTGGCTCAGGGTCAATAGGTGCAACATCAGGCTGACTAATAGGAACAGGAGCTAGCTCAGGAGCAGGCTCTGGATCGTGTGGAGGTGTGGGATCTCGAGCAGGTGATAGTGCAGCAGACATAGCGGTGCGTCATCTGAGTCAGTAGCAAAAAGCTGCAATCCGGCCGCCTGTAAAGCTGAAGATTTCACAGACTCAAAGGAGTCTAAAAACCGAATGCAAACTGGTGTCAGAAGATATCTCCACGACGGGAACAGCAGGAGGTGGAACGGCTACAACATCCTCATCTATCTCCCCATCGCCCTGGGCGTCAACTGGAGGTCCGTCTACATACAAATAGACATCGCCCTCGAACAAGTCATCGATAGGCCAAGCCTCGGGAGGAACGACCACAAGAGGTACGACATCGAGGATCGGAGCCACGATGTGCTCACCATCAAGGTGACCAATGATGAGGTGATTGTGAACTGGAGTAGGAATGTCAAAAGGATGCTCGTCAGGGAAACCATCAGCAATAGGTAAATCATTGCCAAAGTCTGGTAGCGCGAACGGCTGGAAGTCGTCCTCGTCCTCGGACAGCATGTCAGGATCACTCTCAGTGTCTGACGTATATATCTCTGGTTCGGGTATCACCTCGTCGTCTGACACGAGAGCCACCGGGTCATGGGTATTCGACAATCCATTCTCTAAGGATAACATGTGTGCCTGTAATGTCGTTATCATAACATGTATACCTATAGTAATCACTAACACCTACTATATGCAAACAAAGACAATTTATAATGTAATCATGTATTCACATCATCCTTTATGAAACTGTTCTGTCTTTCCTAGTCTAGCCCATGCAGACTAAACCACCAATGTAACCTTGCATTGTGTTTCTTGTCTTTCCTTTTGTAAAACGTTTGTTCCATGGATCTGGGCGTTTTGTGTATTCAATGAAAAGTATGTTGTAAAAATATTTTCGTGGGAGAGCCCTAATGATTGTAGTTAAGACTCGAGAAGGAATCCTAGTTCGCTACAATCAAAGCTCTGATACCAAACTGTCACACCCTGACTTTTGCGGAAGCGTGATTAGGTGTGACTTGCTTAATATCATTGCATTCAACCATAACAAACATATATATGATAAAACCATGATGTTCATCCATAAATTAAGTTCAAAACATTACAATCGTCATTGTTTAACACCAACTAAGACTTCAAGTTTACATAACAACCCATTGTTTTAAGTTCCCTACTGGACTTCACAAAAGATACTTAACAAGACGAGGCTTTGAACCATGTATCCTATCAAAGATATAATACATGATCCAAACCCTTCAACGCTGGATGACATCATTTATTGAAGACACATCTTGAAAACCCTTGATAGCCCGCCAGATCCATATTCAGTTTCCTGAAATACATGTAGTTTGAAAACATCAACAAAAGTTGAGCGAGTTCATGTGTTTTATATGTGTGCACGAATAACCTTGTAAAACTTCTGTATGTATGTATGCTTCTGTAAATTGGTATGAAAGCAACAAGGAAACAGATCAATTAATGTGTAGCTAATACATTAATATATGTGCAATGGTGTAAGAATGGCTCAATCCTTTATGCGTATTTCCTACCAGCCTCCGGCTGGAAGACATAGTCGCCTCATGGTCCAACCCGCGGGCTCATGGGCGGGGCTCGCAACACCCAATAGATCTATCACTCATGTCCCTCGGTCCTTAAACAAGGATTAATGGTCTTAGGTTACTCGCCTACCCATTCACATGATCTAACAGTTCCTTTCCTTAGCTAACCATACCATTTGTAATCGTAATCATTTATAACATGTATTTCACCCCCGAAGTTATAAAACTGAAAACAGTTAAAAAGAAAAGGGGGTCATGAACTCACAGTCTTGCATTCTTCGGTCAAATAACTCGAAGCTTCCTTTATGTCGCACAACTACCTACAAACGTGCTGCGGTTTGTTAGACGGGTGGGTCGTGCCTTTACTTAGTCTTAGTTAGTATCTTTGAGTTACGTTTCTTTGTGTCATCAATATTATTCCAAGTATATAATTAGTTGTTAAAATAATAAATATTTTAACTTAAAGTATATTTATTAAATTTTGGAATATGAGTTAAAATAATATATTTTAACTTAACACTTAACGTATTTGTACATGTATAACTTCCCCAAGGATGGGTGTATTCATTCTCATATTCTTAACCTAGTGTATTTTTGCCAAGTATCGGTGGCGTATTCCGGTGTATTTATACGTACGAGAATACGTATTTTCTTGTAGTTATTAAGTATTCTTATACTTAATTTTTGTATTAATTTTTCCGGAATAATATTTCTAATAAAAATTCTCCAATATATATTCTCAAAATATATTTTAAGAAATGTTACATAGAAAAATCATTTATAATTTTTCTCTTGGCAAAAGTATTTATATTTCTATATAAGTCCCAAAAATAATATATTTTCAAGTTTAGCTTAGAAAATATATACAAGTCTATTTTTCACCCAAAAATAATATGTTCCAAGTTTATTTAAGAAAATCTATATTTTCCCAAAAATAAAATCTTCTTAATAATTTTAAGAAAAAATATATTTTTATTTACCCAAAAATAATATATTTTCTCCTTGTAAAAAATATGATATATTTTTGTAATAATTGTAAAAATCATATTCTTATTCTTTTGGTGTCCAAAATACCATTTACCAAAATACACTTATGAATTAAAATCCGTAATATTTAGTGTAACTTATATTCCTTGTTCGCTTCCTCCAATATTTTGGGTATAATTTGTATATTTACTTTTTGGAATTTTGGTAATATTTATATTGTAATTTCTTGAAATTTTGGTGACTTATATTATTTCAAGTCCTAAAATAATATAACTAATACACATAACATACAAATAATCACACACAAGGTGACATCTAAATATATATTTTCTAAATACATATTTAGTCACTTTTATTTACAAAAACCAACCTCCAATAATTATAACTTTTGTAACAAAAATTATGGCAAACTTTATATGAAAATACATGGTTTAAAATATACTTGTAAATATTTGTTTAAAAATATTTTTTTTTTCTAAGTGTTAAATTTCTAGAAAAATTTTGACATAGTTTCCCCTAAAACTGGAGGTTTCCATGCTTCCAAAGCATATCATTTTCTTTTATAAATCACCACAATCAACAATAAACCAATCAACACTTACCAATTTTCCAAAATCAAGCATAAATTACTACTTCATGAACTTGAAAATTTACAAAAACTTGTAGTAACTTACTAGTGGCTTTAGTAGGCTTAGTTACCCCTTTAAAGTGTGTTTGTTTATTTAAAAAACTTCATTTTTGAAGAATTTAGATCTTCACAACTTGTAAATCATTTTTCTAAAATTGTTTCTTCTTGAGTTTTTCTTGTTACATATATATTTCTACACTTGTTTAACCATTAAAATTGTGGTTAATCTCTTTAAGAACCAAGCTTAAGTAAATCTTGTATTTTTTTACTTGGTTTCTTGATAAATCCTTATTGAAATCATAGATTTACAAGACTTTTTATTCACTTTAATCATCATTTTACAAGAAAAACAATTTTCACTTCAAGTTCATGATTTACATATGGATGATTACTTTGATCTTAACATAATCATCCTCTCATCTTGCTAGATTATGTCTTTAATCACTATCTAGCAAGATCACATGATTATTAGCATCAATAACATGAGCAATCAACAAGCATAACATTACTTAAACAACATGATTTCTTATGATTTTAGTCTTATGTTTAAGTTTCATGTTCAAGATTCATAGTGTTCTTCAAGACTAACAACTTATACCATCTTTTAACCAACTTAAGAAGATGTAAAATGGAATGTAAAAGATCTTACTACTTGCTCAAGGCTAGGGATGATCACAAGATGAAGAAGAGGTGGTTAAAAGCTTGTATGAGTGGTCCTTCTACTTCCGAGAGTTCCTAGCTTCCTTATAGTGCTTCTTACACCTTTGGATGTGTATGGAATGGATGAGAGTTGATTGATGATGATGGTTGTGTGGGTGGAGGGTCACGGCCAAAGCCAAGGAGAGGGGAAGAAGAAGTGTGTGTGTGTGTTGTGTTGGTGAAAGAATGAAAGTTCAAGTTCTAGTGGTTAAACTTATAATACTCCAACATCATGTAAACTAGTGTGTAATATGTATACTAAAGATGGAGACAAGATCCAATATATTATCAAAATAAAATCAAGATGTGGGGGCCACATGTTGGCGGTGAATAGGGGGGGTCTAGACTAGGTTGTAATGGTGGTTAGTTATATTAGTTGAAATCTAAGTAATCTAGTTAGGTGTTTAGTTGTTATGTGTTGACATAGTGTGTTATGATATTCGGGGACCATAACTTGCTTGGAAATGTTAAAACAATGCTTCTAGTGAAAATTTGGTGTTTCGGGTAGTGTCCGGTTGTTCGGTTGGTTACCGGTTCGTTAAGGTACTAAACTATGCAGTTTAGGGTGCTTTATGTTACCTTTTGTGACAGTTTTGATTCCCGACACTTAGGAAAGCATTCAGGACCACTTAACCATATTTCTGCATGATATTAAGTTGTTTAAATGCTGAATTTTGCTGAATTATGCAGAATTCAGCAGTTTATGTAAGTTTTAGGCACTTTCCAGCACTTAATCTATCACTAGGAAGGCAGTTTTATGATCCTTACTTTCCTACACACTATACTAGTGTAACTCTTGGTTTCTGGCCCATTCTGTATCTCAATACCATGTCTGTCTATGTACTGAACTCCGTCAGCATATTTCTGATATGTCTGATAACTGTGCTATATTTGTTTCGTGTGCCATTTGAATCAATAAAGTGTTGCATGCAATAATGATATGACATTTGCAATATATGATGCTCATGTATATATGACAACAATAAACAGAAAGTATGATGCTCATGTATATATGACAACAATAAACAGAAAGTATTCTTGTCATAAATGTTAAATTAGCACAGTCATTAAGCACTAATTACTGTTTAATAATTGTACGGATACATGCAAATTTGACAATTGTCACAAGGGGGCTTTATCACCCCCCCCCCTTTAACTTGCAGGGTGTGGGATGAAGCCCCCTATTAAACAAAATTAAAAAAAAAGATTTCATTGGATTAAATCAAGTGGGCCCCACCTGAACATCTCATTCTTGGCGTTAACATGATGGAGCCCCCTCCTATAGCGCCCCTTGTTGAATCGGTGGGTGTGGGTGTATGGCGCCAGGTGGCGCTATAGGTGATGAGGTGGCACGATGGAGCCCCCCCCCCCACCACACCCTCCGGCCGTACAGTTAAATAAAACACCATACTAAGAACATCTTCTAGAAACACATGTTGTAAAACGCCATGAATTGAACTAAGACTTTATTAAAATACCGATCATGTAAGATTAATCGGAGATATAGTTAAAGATAAAAACCCTGAAAAGTCTCTTCAAAACATAACTACATTATCTTTCCTTGTTTGCATTGTGGATAATTAAACTAATATCCCCAATCACTTATTTTAATCAATGTCAAGTGTCCTCATCTTATTCCTTTTTAGACTTCTTAGGCAAATGGTCCTTTATAGAGGAACCTTAACACACACATACATACACATACATATATATAGGGTGATGTTCCTGTAAAAAATACCTTTTTCGTGAGAAGTGTGAGAAGACATAGAAATTGACATGTAGGCACCATATTTTGGACTAAGCATGATGTTTTGGAAAGAAAAACACCAAACATAACAATTTAAAACACAATGCAAGTTTTGAATTTCTATAATCATAAAAAACACGTCAAACTTTGATACAAACATATTTAAAATGTCGCCCTACCCGTTTTCAAGATTATTCACACCAACAACTTTTGAATTTCAACTTTTCAAACCGTATACTAGAATCATATAATCAATAAGAGATTAAGAGACAACAAACTCATCCTATAAAGACTAGAACAACTAAAAAATACCTCAAAACACATAAAAGTTTAAACCTTTTTAACCCATCCTATTATCTTTTAAGTCTTGAACAAAATCAAATAAACATCAAAATAACCAAAAACAAAACATGTATCTGTCTAATATTTGCGATTACAAGTTGTTGGTGGCCGGAATTTTGCAGTCGTCGTTGGCAGTGAGGTAGAGGGATGGCGGGAGTGGCACTGGCAGTCGAATTGGGTTTGTTGTCTTGTGGACTAATTTTGTTTAATTAAAGTAGTATTTGAGTTGGGCTTGAATTGATATTAACTTATTGGGCTTGATGTTTGGTTACTAGAATGAATACAAGTTTAATTAAATGGATTAATGGGCTAACTTGTTTACATAATTTGGTCGGGTTTCAATCCTTCACAAATTTTTTATATAAATTCCTAATATTTTTTTTCTAAGGGGTGCGGACGAAAATTTCCAAGAGGTGCGGTTTGGATTTTTTGCCGAAAATAGCACTAATTTTTTTTCAAGGGTTCACCTTCGCCCCTGCAAGTTGGTGACGTATCATCCCAACCTAATTTAGTTGCAACCAATAGTTTTCTTTCATTTTGGGCCAAATCCAATACTAGTTCGATCCATGACCACTATTATTATTTATTTTGCTTTTGGTTTGTCATGTAGCCCATTTACAAAGTTACTCCACCAAATTTCTTGTGTATTTAATTCATTCACTTTTGAATACCTGTGGTTCAATAAAAAAATAGATTTATCAACAATATATATTAACCTTCAAGAATTCAATTAAGTGCAAATTTGATGATCTTTTCATTAGAATCCTACGACATCCTCTAAAGATGATAAAATTAACTAATTTAATGCTTATAAAGATAACTATTGATGCTGAAAGATTTTATCATATTTTAGCTCATTATCATCTCAAACCTATAAAATATTAAACACAAATCAATTATGAGTAGAATTTAATAAAAACAACTCTAAAACTACTCAGAAGTGTAGAAAAATATTACATAAAATATGTACATTTTAAACCACATCAAGCATGCTTGGTTTTAGAAGTTGGAACTTGCAACTCCTCAAATAAAAGACCGATTGTAAGACATGTGGGAAGAGACATTGGTGACTATGTCGGCTGGAACAACACCAGAAACCCTGTGGCATATGCAAGAAGATCGTCCATAGAACCCACAAGTGTAAGGAGATAAGGAACGCTGTTTGTTTTGAGTGTGGCGAGAAAGGACACATCAGAACCAGCTGCACCAAATGTGCCACTGGTGGAAACTCCAAAGCTGGGGAAACCAAGAAGTCAAATGCTCGAGCCTTTCAATTGACCGCAAAAGAGGCGGTGAAAGACACAAATGTTATAAGAGGTAAGTTTCTTGTTAATAACATTGTCGCACGTGTCTTATTTGATTCTGGAGCCGACAAGAGTTATGTAGATCATAAGTGTAGTAAACTATTAAATCTACCCTTAAGAACTCTAGATCTTTCGTATGAAGTTGAAATAACTGATGGTACTATCGAGACAGCCTCTAAGATTCTAGAGGGATGAGCTATATCCATCAAGAATCAATCCATTCTTATAAATCTTTTACCTATGACTCTATCGGGATTCGATAGAGTTTTAGGCATGGATTGGTTATCCCATAACCAAGCTCGTATTGCTTGTGACAAAAAGCTAATCGAAATTAAATCCCCATCTAGTGAGACACTCACCATTCATGGAGACCGACACTATGGGTTACCTGAGTATGCATCTTTGCTTAAGGCATTCAAGTGTCTGAAAAGAGGATGTGTCATTTACATGGCACAAGTGACTGTAGATACACCAAAACCCAATATAGAAGATATACCAGTTATCTCTTATCTCTGAATATCCCGATGTATCCCTAAAGATTTACCAGGTCTACCCCTAGAAAGGCAAATCGAGTTCCGAACGACATATTTCCTAGGTCAGATCCTATAATGGAGCTCCATATCGCTAGGCACCAACCAAGATGAAAAAATTGAAGGCCCAACTTGAAAAACTATTAGAGAAAGGTTTCATACAACCATGTTCATCTCCTTGGGGAGCCCTATCCTATTCATCAAGAAGAAAGACTACTCAATGCGAATGTGCATTGATTACCATGAGTTGGACAAGATAATGATAAAGAATCGTTATCCCTTGCCAAGAATTGATGACTTGTTCGATCAACTGCAAGGAGAAAGTTTCTTCTAGAAGATCGATCTTCAGTCTGGTTATCACCAATTAAAGGTCAGGAGTGAAGATGTTCCAAAGACCGCTTTCAGAACAAGGTACGGTCTATGAGTTCTTGGTTATGCCATTCGGACTCACTAATGCACCAGCAGCTTTCATGTATCTCATGAATAGAGTCTGCAAATCATATCTAGATAAGTTTGTCATTATCTTCATATACGACATACTTTTCCACTCACGCAACAAAGATGATCACGAGAAACATCTTAGATGTATTCTTGAGTTGCAAACATCTTAGATGTACTCTATGAGTTCTTGGTTATGCCATTCGGACTCACTAATGCACCAGCAGCTTTCATGTATCTCATGAATAGAGTCTGCAAATCATATCTAGATAAGTTTGTCATTATCTTCATATACGACATACTTTTCCACTCACGCAACAAAGATGATCACAAGAAACATCTTAGATGTATTCTTGAGTTGCTAAAGCAAGAGAAGCTTTATGAAAAATACTCTATGTACTTTTGGCTTAGAGAAGTCCACTTCTTAGGACATGTGATCAGTGAATGCGGAATTCAAGTAGATCCACCAAAGATCAAGGAAATCATGAATTAGGAAGCACCCAAGACACCTTCTGAAATCCGCAGTTTCCTAGGATTGGCCGGTTATTATAGAAGATTCAATGAGAACTTCTCAAAAATAGCCACTCCCTAAATGCGTTAACTCGTAAGAATCCAAATTTGAATGGGGGGCCGAAGTAGAAAGAATCTTTCGAGATTCTAAAGAAAAAGCTAAGCAGTTCCCTAGTATTATTATTACCCGAATGAGTTGAAGATTTTGTGGTTTACTATGATGCTTCGCACACAGGATTGGGTTGTGTGTTGATGCAAAGAGGCAAAGTGATTGCTTATTGTTGGGATTGAACCCTACAAAGGAACAGTTGATAAAGCCAAAACTGGTTCAGATCAGTGGATCCATAATAAGCAGTTGTTTGTACAAGTCTTCTCCCTTAAACAGTGGCCCTAACATCTGATAACTCAAAGTACTGCTCTCCACAACTGCTGCTGATCTAAAATACTGTTGAAGATAAAGCACTGATGCTCAATCTACTGATATGTTTCAAGTACTGCTGAAGAGCCAAAGCACTACTGGAGCTATAACAGTGGAATGAAGAATCAGTAGTTTAGTTTATGCTTTGTGTTGTCTTATGTAATCAATTGTTTAGTCATCAGTGTTTGTATTGATCAGTGGTTGTAGGTTGTTAGGAGGTTAGATGTCACTTTCATGGTGACGTCAGCCAAAGATGCTCAGTGGTTGTTCTGTACTATAAATAGAATAGTACCCTATACTGTTCTATTAGCTCTCTTTCACCAAGTCATTATGTACGAACAATCAAGTGAGCTCAGGCTGAGGGGGAGATCTGTGTATGCATGCATTTAGTTTGTTTATTATAATCAAATACAATCATTCGATTAAATGTCAAACATGTTTGTTGAAACTTATCTTCCATTGATTGTGTGTTAAAAGTTTATTTCATTTATTCCGCTGCAATTCATCTCTGTTTCATCTTCATTTCTTATTAAACAAACACAATCTAGCAAACTCAGATCCTAACACTTATGCATCACGACAACTCAAAGTGCACGAAAAGAACTACACCACCCGTGATTTAGAATTGGGTGCAGTAGTGTTCGCGTTAAAGTTTTGGAAGCACTATTTATATGGCACAAAGTGTATTATATACACGAACCACAAAAGCCTCCAACAAATATTTAATCAGAAAGATTTAAATATGCGGCAACGCTGTTGGATGGAAACGTTAAATGATTATGAATGTGAGATTTGTTATTATCCTGGCAAGGCTAATGTTGTTGCTGATGCCTTGAGCCGTAAGAAAATAAAACCGATAAGGGTTCACACTAAGAGAATTGAACTACGAACAAGTTTAAATGAGAAGCATGCCTTATTAGAAGCAAATGCTCCTAATGAAGGATTAGATGGAATTGTTGAACAGTTAGCACCTGGAAATGATGGAATCTTGAGATTTAATGATAGAATATGGGTTCCCATCTTTGAAGGACTCAGATATCTGATTATCGAGGAATCACATAACTCAAAATATTCGGCACATCCTGGAGGAGATAAAATGTACCATGATTTGAAAAAGAACTATTGGTGGATGCGCATAAAGAAGTCCATAGTCACCCATGTAGTCAAATGTGTGACATATTCGCAAGTTAAAGCCGAACACCAGATGCCGTCAGGTTTGCTACAACAACTTGAAATACCCACATGGAAATGGGAAATGGTAACAATGGACCTAGTTACCAAGTTACCTAAAACCAAACGTGGCAATGACACGATATGGGTTATAATCGACAGACTGACTAAGTCAGCTCATTTTCTACCAATTAAAGAAACTTTTAGTTTGGACAAATTGGCCAAATTATATGTGGAGAATATCATGTCCCTTCACGGTGTGCCAATATCAATAGTATCATATAGAGATACTAGATACACATCACATTTTTGGAAAAGTTTCCAACAATCCTTAGGCACGCGCTTGAATTTCAGTGCGGCTTACCATCCACAGACTGATGTCTAAGTGAGCGTACAATCCAAACTCTAGAGGACATGCTAAGAGCATGTGTCATTGATATAAGTGGTAGTTGGGATGATCACCTACCACTGATAGAATTCTCCTACAATAATAGTTATCATACAAGTATCAAGGTCACTCCATTTTAAGCCTTATATGGGAAAAAATGCAGAACGCCTGTTTGTTGGGCTGAGGTTGAAGAAAATCAACTATTTGGGCCTAAGATAGTCCTTGAGACTACGGATAAGATAATACAAATCCATGACAGGCTCAAAGCTACCCGAGATAAGTAGAAAAGCTATGCTTACAAGAGGAGAAAACCTCTTAATTCCAAATCGGGGATAAAGTCTTATTAAAAGTGTCACCTCGGAAAGGTGTAATGAGATTTGGAAAGAAGGTCAAGTTGAGCCCAAGATATATTGGACCATTCAAGATAATAATATGTGTCGGTTCCGTAGCTTACAAACTTAAGATACCTGAGGAACTAAGTGGAATCCACGATGTATTCCACATCTCGAATTTGAAGTCTAGCCGATTAGTCGCTAGCCATGCCGCACCATGACGTGCAAATAGATGAAAACCTGAGGTTTTTTGAAAAACCTTTATCGATAGAGGATCGACAGGTTAAAAACCCCAAAAAAATGATCCCCATCATGAAAGTTAAATGGGATTCCCATTGGGGCCCTTAATTCACATGGGGGGTTGAATCAAATATGAGACAAAAGTACCCTATCTATTTGAATAAATATCTTAAGGAAAGGATTTCTTTTAAGGGGGTAAGGATGTAACACCTTGGAAATCCCTGTTGACCAATTTCGTTGACCAACTTCCCACAACGCGCTGGGGAGCCATTTTTCCAACAGGTTGCCAGCAAATCTTAGTTTTCCACACTTAGCCAAAATTTTCAGTTTTCACCATGTTTTACCCAACTTGGCACAAACTCAAGTTGTCATACTTAGGACTTTTCCTTTCAAACTTTATGTCCAAAATCCACAATCCGGACCCGGATTTATTAGCTTCCAATTCATTCTTTCGGTTAGGCATTTTACCCAAACCGACCCGTTAAGAGGCATTAAGCTTTCTAGCTCAAGCCTCCCATATTCCTTGTTAACTTTTCCATTCCCTCCATCCACAACCCCAATTATGATTGGTAATAATGGACAAATATTTAGCTTCTATGACCCCGTGGGTAGTTTATACTTCGGTTTTACATGCCTAATCCATAGTTTGTGGCCCTATAGGCTATAAAAGTCCTGTTTAGTTTGCCATTCATAGTCTTCTTCAAAACCATGAGTGATGACTATCATTTATTCATTCTCACCTTGATTTTGTTGGATTTTGTGGATTGATTTAGAGAGAGTTCTTCATTTCTCTCTTTAAAACTTGACACACACACACATACACATATCCAGTGTTTTCCTTTTTCCTTCTTTTTACATAACATCTTTCTAACTTGTCTAATTTCAGCCCCTTAGGTTTAGTTAGTTAGCTTTGTTTGGTCATAACCCACTTATTTCTTACTAATAGATAACACATACTAACTGGATTAAGTATTCCTAGTTACAATACTTCATGTTAAAATATCACAATAAACATGATAATCAAAATTTAGTATTTTAGGGGGTTACAATATATATACATACATATATATATATACATACATATATATATATAGGGTATGGTTCATGAGTAAACAATGGTGTATTTGTGAACAAAATGAACAAATCTTGTCCGTTGATTTAAGAGACATTGAGATTTAATATCAATGGTAGTTTTCCAATTGTTATATGTTACATGGTTTTTAATTAAGAGATATGAAGGCTAGTTAGTAATTTCCATTCTTTCGGTTATTAGGAGATCAAATAACAAATCAAATTAAACCCTAAGCTCGTTCTGTCTCTCTCTAAAAACTAAAAAGCCACGACCCTTTTTTTTCTTCCGGCCAATTGTTCTACACATCCATCTTTCACGGCGGTTACATATTCAGGCGACATATCAAGTACCAATTTCAAGTGTATTTTGGTTTTTATAATTTTCTGTTTCATCCGATAGTGTATAGTTCAATAGTTGTTCCTGTAAAAGCTAGGTTTTAGATGATTGTGCATATAAAAAGCTTTATATATTGAATTAGGTTGGTTTAAGCTGCTTGTTTTACATTTGATTAGTGGGTTTTGAGGTAGTTTTGTTCCAATTTTGTTCTTTATTTTAGGGTTCATCCGATTTTACAAGAAGTCCGTGTTTTAAACATATGTTTATAAAAAAACTGTAGGAATCACATTGTTGTTTATTAGTTTATTTTTTCACATTTTGTAAAAGTGGTTTGTGTTTGATAGGGTTGATAAACAAATCTATACTCTGTTATACACATACGTATGCTTGTGTTGAAGAGATTGTTCATTAGCTGCTACTTTGTTGTAATGATTCATAATTGACAAGATGTCACTATATATAGGTGTATAATTACGCTATAAAAATCACGGATACACATGTGTATGAACTGTTATACAATAGTTTGGGTGTTTTGTTTCGTATTGGAGTAATGTTTGGTTCTACAAATATGTATAATCTCATCTGATGTTGCAGATATGTTTGGATTTTATCGTTGGAATGTTGTTGATTCGATTATACACGTATTAATACTCTGTTTTTTTGGGTTTATTTAGTTATACACATATGTATATTGTTCTGTTGTTCTTATGTGTATAAACACCTTGTGTGTAGAAATTAATTGTTTATACAGTAGTTGATTTGTTCGGATTTGGTGAAGGATAGACATATGTATATCTAATTGTGTGATGTTTGTAAATATACATATCTGTATATTAGTCATTGTGTGTAAATTGGTCTAATTCTTGTGTGTTTGTTTTGTCACACCCCGACCGCGTAAAACAACAAATCGCGGCGGAAATGTCGGGGAGTGTTGTAACAGAATCATTGTTTCATAACACATGGAATTTAAAGTTTGGTTTCATTAATTAAAATGTTTACATTGTCTAGAAATTTACAGAACATAACATAAATTAAATTGCTTCTCATAGTTTTAAGTCACTAAGGCCCAGGTCCATCTAAGTGTGTCACGAACATCATCATGCAATAGCTCCTGAAACACATGTGAAAATAGGTACGTCAGCATAAAAATGCCTGTGAGATACATAGATTTTGTTGTTGTGGGATTCATGACTTGTAAGTGAAAAGTGTCACACCCCGACCGCGTTAAAACAACAAACCGTGGCGGAAATATCAGGGAGTGTCGTAACAGAGTCATTGTTTCACAACACATGGATTAAAGTTTCGTTTTATTGAATTAAGTTTATTACATTGTATTGAACTTATAAACAAAACATGAACAAATTGACTTTCATTGTTATTGAGTCACTAAGGCCTTGTCAATTCCTATGTGAGTAAGCATCATAATCATCGTTAAACATCATCAACTTATGGTACCTGAAACATATGTTAAAATACGTCAGCATAAAAATGCCGGCGAGTACATAGGTTTTGTGAGAGTATCAGATTCATGGCTTGTTTACATGGTAATCAGTAGGTATAGTCACAAGGGACTATAACCATCGTGATTACGCTCACGTTGCAAAGTTCGAACAAACTTTGGTTTGACCAAAGACTGGTCAAAGAAAAAAGTCAAACATTGTTTGACTTTCATGCTTAAAATGCATAAAAGTATGAAAGAAACTTACAAAAGGTCCAAGCCTTGAAGATTTGAAGTCAAATTGCTTAGGTATGAAGCTTGAGAGCTTCAACTTAGAGCAGAAATGAGAACAAATGTGAGGAATGCTTGAAAACCAAGTGGGTATTTATAGATTTTGAAGAACCGTTAGGATCGTTTCTCATAATTCATGCTTTAATCCTAGCCATCCAAGTGTTACCCATTGTTTACAAAACATGGGGAACTCAAAAACCATCAAATGGTATTGCAAAACAAGGATTAAAACCATCAAAACCAGCTCAAATGGCCAAGTTCAATGTTTCTGTCTAGCATGTTGTCGCGGCCCGCGTAGACATGTACATAGTCTTACGCGCCCCTCCTAAGCAAACTTTGACAGATTGCCAGTTTTAGTCCCTGCAAGTCCAAAACTTGGTTTTTAATGCATTTTTGACATGTTTAAGCCTCCTTAACCCCTTTTCAAGGATCTACAATGAAGTTAAAGTATAGGGAACATGAAATATGCTCAAAAACATCTTGGATGTCAGTTCGTTTGGTCGTACGGTTGCGTTATTCGGTTAATTACGACAAAAACTCAAACGGACGCAAAAACAATCCAAATTACGCGACGAATGGTATTTTTGCATTCCAATCACTAAAATAAAATATTTTAATGATTACAAAAATTTTTGGATGTCCGGATATCTTCAGAACGTAAGATATGCGCGAAAATGCAAACTTATGCACTTTTTGACGCTTTTAGTCCCTGTTGATTGAATAAGTTTATTTTCACACACCGAACCCCTCCAAGCCTATTTCTAAGCAATGTAAAGGATATTTAGGGTATGTTTAACTTATGATCAAGTTCTGGAATGTTCGGTACTATACAAATCGGCATAGTTTTGCAGTTTGACATAAATAGTCCATGCGATCGAATAAACTTGTTTTCGACATACCAAACCATCCAAAACTTATTTCTAAGTTATGTAAGGGTTATTTAAGGTATGTTAAGCCTATGTCATTATTCTGGAGTGTTTATCGCGTTAAACTGATTACGTTTACGCATCAGTTTGCGTATAACTTTCCAGAAAGTGATTTAAAGCTCGAAATTGAACAAGAATTGATATGTGAAAATGATACACTTATTTATACAAATCCCAAGTACGAAACACAATATTTCATTGGTTTTGTATTCGTATGATGGTCGAAGAGGCACATATGTCACAGTATCTCCTACTTTATGAAATTTCATCCCGAAATTTATTGGTACGAGTTTGCTTGTAACATTGTGTTAAACAATCGTCTTGCAGGGAATCTAGGGTGTTATCTAGTTGCGTAGAGTAACCCATCAAAGATATGCAAGGCATAATCTTGTCATTTCCCAGTGGATATACTTTGAAGCGAAAAATGAACGGATGATTCATTTTCTCCAATGGATTCTTCGTTAGATATGGAAATGAAAGATCAATAGGTTATTCGTTCCCATTGGATATTTATTCAGAAGAGAAAATGAATGAATGATTTATTTTCCTCAACGGGTACTTCGTCAGAAGTGGAAATGAAGGATTATTTGAATAAGATATTCATTTCCCCGATGGATATTTCTTCAGAAGCGAAAATGAATGGATGATTCATTTTCCTCAATGGGTACTTCGTCAGAAGTGGAAATGAAGGATTATTTGAATAAGATATTCATTTCCCCGATGGATATTTCTTCAGAAGCGAAAATGAATGGATGATTCATTTTCCTCAATGGGTACTTCGTCAGAAGTGGAAATGAAGGATTATTTGAATAAGATATTCATTTCCCCAATGGATATTTCTTTAGAAGCGAAAATGAATGGATGATTCATTTTCCTCAATGGGTACTTCGTCAGAAGTGGAAATGAAGGATTATTTGAATAAGATATTCATTTCCCCGATGGATATTTCTTCAGAAGTGAAAATGAATGGATGATTCATTTTCCTCAATGGGTACTTTGTCAGAAGTGGAAATGAAGGATTATGTGGATTATTCATTCGCTCAGCGGGTATTTCTTTAGAAGTGAAAATGAATGATCAATTCATTTTCCTCAGTGGGTACATCATCAGAAATGGAAATGAATAGAGTTAACTTTAGATACATGACAAAACATGTTGTGATTTCTGTGCACTAAATTCCATAATTATGTATGCATCCATAATTACGCAATTCCTTGCACAGTTCTCACAGTTTGTTTTATAATGTGTAGGGGATAGAATTTTTTGAATAATCTTGAGATAACTTTGATTAGGTCAACACATAAACACATAAGCACATAATTGTTCACTTGGTTATTAATTTGTTATCAGTTTGTTATTAATTGTTATTAACTTATTGTCGATTTGTACATGGGCATTCAAGGTACACCAGGAACCCAGTCAATGGACTTCAACATCCTCAAGAATCTATCTGTAAAGATAGGATGATCTTATAAGAATTCGATTTTGTTTACAAGGAATCGTAACATTCGTATCAAGGCACACAAAGAATCCAATTAAGGAATTTTGATTATGCGTTTTGAACATCCACGAGGATCTAATTATGAAGAAGAACCTCTAAGGATTTGGAATTCGTATAGCGGGAAGAGTTTAGGAATCTTGTACTAGGTATGCTATAACAACATACGAAGCATAGTGTTTATGAAATCAAGGTGCTAGATATGCTAAGATAACATATGAAGCAAACGGATCCTTGATATCATTTGTGCTTAGCATGCTAATTCGGCGTACAAAGCAAGGTGTTCTTGGAAATCGCGTGCTACGTATGTTAAGGCAACATATGAGCAAAATTGTTTTTTAAAAGCTATGCTAGGGATTGTTAAAAATATGATTTTGAAAACCTTTTGTAATGTTTTTGAAATCATGTACTAGGTATATTAGGCAAACATTTTTATAAGATGTTTTAAAACCATGTGAGATGATTTTGAAAACATGAATGGGGTTTTTGAAAACATGCATAATCTTTTGAAATCATATGCTGTGTAAAATATCGTGAAGTCGGGAAGATATGATAAGTAAGACCAATCAAAGGCTTACGGAAGTACCCTTGGGCATCCTATTAAGGATTTGAAGTGGTACTTTGTATATTCGTCCAGAGTTGTAACTTGCGTGTGACACTCTAGGTTTTCCCGAGCAACCTACTTGTATTAGCATTATGAGTACGTACATTTTAAATGAAAGTTTATGAATTATCTTGGTGTGCTATGTGATCCTTGTATTAAGTTATGTGTATGTAATATATGTATATATGTATATGTGTATATATGTGAGCCGAGACCCCAAGGACCCGACTCGAGACCACTCGGTCTCGAGTGACCCACAACAGTTGGGCCGCACCTCCTTGAGCCCACTCAGAAACCCTTTAGGGTGCAACGACTTGGAACGAGTATAAAGCCCCCTCATTAGCCAACATCTCCCTATTTTGGACACTCCATCATTAGCTCAAATCCCCAAACATTCCCTCACACTCACTCCCACACTTTCCTACCTTCTCTCACTAAAACCCTAACAACACCACCTCCTCTCGGGTTCGAACCGGCAGCCATCGGAGGTCTCGGATCAGCTCGCACACACAGATTTGAAAGCTTCATTCTTCACTGTCACACCCCCAAAATCCACAAGCGGAGTATCACCGCATGGAGGCGTGACTGACCGGGATCAACCCACCAATCATATTGAACAATGTATTTAAAATAAATAAAATCCAACCACGCAATATAATTGGTGTTCAAAAACAAGTTAACCAAGTTCAAGTTAAACAGCGGAAGCAATAAAGGTAAAACCAAAACATAAGTTCAATAAGTTTAAATGTTAAAATGGAACAAAATGGTCCATGTCCCACAACGACTCCTCCTGCTCGTGCAAGCTCCATAGATACCTAACGACCTGCAAGGCATGTAACAATAAATCAACAACAAAGTTGAGCGAGTTCACAGTTGGTTGTTTAGTTTTAAAAGTTTGTTTTGAAAACCATGAGTTAACCAGTATCTTTGTTTCCCAAACCATATCCATAATCAGTGGGGGCTTCCCCATGTGAACCACTAGACCGTTACCATATCGACAACTGACGAAAGTAAGTTGTGCCCTAAGTCAATGTCTATCATCATTGACTGAGTGCCCAGATCCATTAGTACACGCCCGTCCTACCGGCACGGTGTGAGGCTTGTTAACCCTAATAGCGTTATTAACTAATGACCCGCTCGCCATTGGCCCGGCGATTAAGTCGATATAAAAATGAGGGACTTCATGATAGAGTTTTGTCTAGTAAGTTTAAGGTTGTTGTCCTACCCAAGGAGGACGAACGTGTGACAACCGATGATTTACGGCTCTTAATTACGTGATTAACAAGCGATTAACGCGACGATAAATAGTGTTTACAACATGAATAAACTTAATTAGGCCTTTGGAGTGCCTAGGGACGCCTGATCGAATTTACAGTACGCGCATGACGGTCCACAGAGAACCTGCTAAACGATAAACGATAACGATCTGAAACCGTACGAAATACTGACAACACTGACAAATATGAATGTTACACGAATTTTTTTGTGCTTATGAATTTTGGGATGCGATATCGGGTGTCGTAGGAATTACGGGCCACTTACACATGAGATGGGCTTGTGGGCCCTGGGCCCAAGCCCAAAATCCACAAGCCTATACCTGTACATAATATATTAGATATTATCAAATCTCTACAAATTATTGTCAAGATCTCTACTAGATTTGAAAATCTTACAAAATCCTATCCAAAATCTTATTAAAATTCACACAATCTACACAATATCTTATTAAAATCTTATCAAGATTTCACAAGATCTCTACTAAATCTTATGAGATCTCAAAAATCTCTATATAAGGGTCCTTACATTGTGCAGTTATACACACACAAATGAACCAACACACTAAATTACCCTCTATCTCTCTCTCGATTACACTTGCAGGCAACAAAATACACACACATATGAGAACCTCCTTTTCTTCAACCCTCAAAATAACATCACAGAGAACTTCTTACTAATGCTCCATCTTCACTCTCTACTCCCTCTCGATCACATACAAACCCACAACAAATCATCTTTACTTCACATCATCTCCAGCAACACCCACACTCAGCCAACCCCCCTTTCGTCTGATAAAACGGAGCACCACCACCACCACCACCGTCCGGTGGTGGTGCAGCGGCCACGAACAGAAGAGAGAGAACCGGTGGTGGGTGGTGCCGGCTGAAGGTTCGAACAAAGAGAGAGAGAGAGAGAGAATGAGAGAGGACGTCTAGAGAGAGAGACGCAGCAGAGAGAGAAAGAGTGGCGAGGAAGACTACGGCGGCCGCAATGCCGCAGACTTCGGCGGCGACCAGCGGCGGTGATGTTCATTCGATCCGACAAGGCCACCGGTAAGAAACCTCCCCATTTTCTTATTTTGTTCTTTCCGAAGTTGCTGAAGGTGACAATATCATTCTGTTTCTAATGTTAAAGATGTTGAGGTTGATGGTGGTGGTGGCCGACTCAACTGTCGGCAAGAAGGCGGAGGTGGTTGTTAGTTTGAGTGGTTCGAGATTTAGGTCCCAGGCTAGACTCGGGTCAGCTTTGGATTCGAGAGCTTTGGTTCGACTCAGTTTGGGTCCGGGTCAACAGAGTCAAAGGCAGTCAACAGGAAGGATCGGGTCAGTTTTAAATGCGGTTCAGTCAAACCTGGTCAACCAGGTGAGTTAACTCAGTCAACTCAGCTAGCCAACCCGGTTGACTCGGTCAACTCAGTCAGCTCACTCGGCGTGAAGACTTGGTAAAAATTAATGACGCGTTTAATATTTGTGTTTTTATATAGATTTAATCTTACGTGAACGAGCTCGAACCGATTTGGTTTAGTGTTTAGTTTATATTTCGTCATTATTTCGAAAATTACATATGTTGATGATTGAGTCTCGATTGAATTTTGATAAAATAACGACGACTTGTGTTGTCTGGGGCGTCCAAAAACAGAGGAAACTCTGCCTGTTTTTTGAGAAAACCCGTTAATGAAACGCATTTTATTATAAGACAACTTTTTATCCGAAGAACTTTTATAAAGACAAATACAAATATAAAACTTCTTTCGGCGACACTTTACAACTCACAGAAACAACGAAACGGAAATTACTTCGATAACAAATAAATATAGTGTTTATATTTATTTTAAACTCCGGAAATTCAACAAATCTGTTATAAAATCAATATAATTACTTATATTGATTCAAACGCCGAACATGCCTTCGTTTTATAAAATAAATATAGTTTATGTATTTATTTATTTCAAATATCGTACAACACGAGTTCTTTTATAAGAATAAATATAGTTATATATTTATTTTCAAATACAAGTCGACGATTCTTTTATAAAATAAATATAACTTTTATATTTATTTCAAACGCCTAAACGGCTTACGATATATAATACGAGTTTATTATATATTCTTTTCATGAAACATTCGTTACACACACGTACGACTTCACGAGACGGCTAACACGATTACAACAATATATTTATATATTTTTATAAATATTTATATACTCTAAAATCTTTCGAAAACTAAGTGTGTATAGACTTAGTAAATTATCGTGACAATAAAACGAAACTTAGCAAGTATAACTGCTTCGTTTCTTTTAAGTTAACAACAAACCGTCGAATCGTTCGGTCAACGATTCGGTAGAGCTCGATGACACGTAGTATAGTTACTACGTTTATTTAGAAACTTATAAGATATTCCGTGTTAGGAATATTGTAGAATGCACGCTAGCGAGTCTCGTCTTGGAAACGACATCACGAAGTCGTATTTAGCTAGCTTTGCATAGGAATATTCAGGTGAGTTCATAACCCCACCTTTTTACGGTTTTACATTTTTATAAATGTTTTCGGGGTGGAAAGACATGCACGGTTTACAATAACATGCAAAGTTTTTGAACGAACGAAAACTCATACTTCTAAATCATGTTACAAATGGATTTCAAGAAACTCAAATGGTTTACGAACAGAACATGCTAAATATACCGGTTTTTACAAAACAAATGGGATCGTCTAGTGATAATATTGAGACTAGGTTGGTCTGCGTACATAAAACGAGACAACCCAGTGAGTTCATGCTCCCCCTTTTCTTTTAACTGTTTTCAGTTTTATAACTTCGGGGGTGAAATACATGTTACAAATGTTACAATGTTTATAAATGGTATGATGGATACAAAAACAAGAAGCACTCTTGGTGATAACTAGTACCAAGTATGATGCGTTTTGAGGAATGATACGAGAAATCGTGTCACGAATAGGGTACCATAAGCACCATTAATCGTGTACATACTTAGACCGCAGAACAAAAGGTTAGATCTAACGGGTGTCCGGGCAGCCACACTCTTGGTGAAAACTAGTACCGAGTAGTGCTTTTGTGTCTCAGTCGTGAATCGACAACTAGAAAAATGCCTATGGTTTGGTTGCTTCCGATGTCGTGTCACATGTTAATGGCCTTGCAAACCATTAACAACAAGATACATACAGAAATAATTGAGTTGTACAAGATACATACAGAAATACTTGATTTATACATGACACATACAGAAATACTTGATTTATACAAGATACATACCATGTTTTCATACAAAGTTTCCGTATAACATGACAAGAAAATGATTTTAAATTCGTTTTCTCAACAATACTTCAAAAACCGGTTATTCAAAAAGATTTATTTCAAATCTTTTACAAACAAACTATGAACTCGCTCAACTTTATGTTGATTTTTCGTATGTTTCTTTTTCAGGTTGCATTTCAGAAATTATGGCACGGTTGGAATAGGAGAACCATTGGAGACTCGAGTACTTAGTGGGCATTCATTTTCTAGAAGTCTTAGCTTCTTTGCTTCCGCTGTGCAATGAAGATACCAGTCCAGTCACGCCAATGCTCTGATATTTCGGGGTGTGACAGATTGGTATCAGAGCTATAGGTTACAGCGAATTAGGTTTCTGTAGAGATACCTAGGCTCTAACCTCACATTTCCTCTGGGAACTTAGAATATTAAAACCTGAATACATACAGAACGCATAGTACTCGAATATGGTCTCCAACCGTTGCCGAAAAAAACAAACAGTCAAGACATTGTTTTCAAACATACGCTATTGTGGCGTTATACACATGGTACACAAAAACAATTACTTACAGTACATAAAACCCTGAGAGTTTAGGAAACATGCATTTAAGACCTTCGGAAACTTATGTTGAAGTTCATTAAAGGTCATCACGTAGGAACCTCGTTTATTAACTCGGGAAAGCGCCATTATTGTGTCGCCTATGCTATTTTTAACCGAGCAGGTAACCTACGCAAAACAAAACACGGGCGTGCGAGATTTCACGAAACTCAATCTACATGATGACAGAGGTTGAAGTACGTTACATACGACTTTCGAAGAAGCGGCGGTTTGGCACGCGGTCCTGCAAACGACACGAGTCATGCTAAGGAGAAGACGTATGTCTCCGCATCCCCCCTAACTCAATAATGACGAATACACTATGGTAATGTCACCTAACAACTGGTTATCACATGCAACCCCAGGTAAAGTCCTTAAATTTCTTTTATTGAAATTTCGACTTTTGCATTTAGTGAGTAGATCTTCACATCTCTACTCCTCTCAATGGTCATTGTATCACGATCATTTCTTTCATTATAGCGAACACTCATTGCTTGATTTCTTGAATATTTATATGTTACGCATGCATCGTTTGTTACGCATGTGGTTTCGTTTCGAATAAGCGTTTCATCAAAGTTCAAATATTATTTCGCTAAATCTAATTATTGAATTGTGATTCGAATGACCCGCATTATTGGAATTGTTGGCTTCTTTGTTATCAAGTCAACACATTTTCTTGAAATTTCTTTTCTTTTCAAGTTACGTACATGGTTTTTCGTTGTGACCATGCCGAAAGTTTTCTTATCGATACATGTATTTATTGTCGGCTTGCGCCGAAACCAAATTCAATTGTTTGAACTTGTTCATTACACATATTCAATTCAAGACACCATATGATGTATTGAAAACCTCATATTCGAATTAGTTTTAACAAGCGTTTCATTGTTCTGAGTCGTAGTAGATTTGTTTGGTCTACGACTCCATTAAGTCGTTTGTTGATTTCGACACCTTGTGGTGTCAGTATAAACTTGTAGCTTGGGCTAATTATGATTGAGCATTTGATGCAAAACACAGGCGATACTTGTTCAATCACCGCTATTATTGAATTGTTTCATTCATTACGACACCTTGTGGCGTCGGTAGAACTTGCAGCTTGGGCTGATCATGATCGAGCGTTTCATGCAAAACTATTTCGTTTGGGCTTGTTGATTCTAAGCTTCTCCTAGCGAATGTTATTGTTTCTAACATTCATTTGCATATTGTAAACGTCCACTTGGAATTCTATTGGTTGAAATTCCTCTTTTATTGGACCCCTTTTAACTTGGTCACACTAGTGACTGTATCAGTATGCCTCGTTTCCTTTGACATTATTCGTATTTACTTACATATAACGTAACTCTAAGGAGTTGACATAGTCTAAATTTCGAGGACGAAATTTTATTAACTGGGGGAGAATGTGACAACCGGTGATTTACGGCTCTTAATTACGTGATTAACAAGCGATTAACGCGACGATAAATAGTATTTAGAACACGAATAAACTTAATTAGGCCTTTGGAGTGCCTAGGAACGCCTGATCGACTTTACAGTACGCGCATGACGGTCCACAGAGAACCTGCTAAACGATAAACGATAACGATCTGAAACCGTACGAAATACTGACAACACCGACAAATATGAATGTTACACGAAATTTTTTATGCTTATGGAGTTTGGGATGCGATATCGGGTCTCGTAGGAATGACGGGCCACTACACATGAGATGGGCTTGTGGGCCCTGGGCCCAAGCCCAAAACCCACAAGCCTAAACCTGTACATAATATATTAGATATTATCAAATCTCTACAAAATATTGTCAAGATCTCTACTAGATTTGAAAATCTTACAAAATCCTATCCAAAATCTTATTAAGATTCACACAATCTACACAATATCTTATTAAAATCTTATCAATATTTCACAAGATCTCTACTAAATCTTATGAGATCTCAAAAATCTCTATATAAGGGTCCTTACATTGTGCAGTTATACACACACAAATGAACCAACACACTAAATTACCCTCTATCTCTCTCTCGATTACACTTGCAGGCAACAAAATACACACACATATGAGAACCTCCTTTTCTTCAACCCTCAAAATAACATCACAGAGAACTTCTTACTAATGCTCCATCTTCACTCTCTACTCCCTCTCGATCACATACAAACCCACAACAAATCATCTTTACTTCACATCATCTCCAGCAACACCCACACTCAGCCAACCCCCCTTTCGTCTGATAAAACGGAGCACCACCACCACCACCGTCCGGTGGTGGTGCGACGGCCACGAACAGAAGAGAGAGAACCGGTGGTGGGTGGTGCCCGCTGAAGGTTCGAACAGAGAGAGAGAGAGAGAGAGAGAATGAGAGAGGACGTCTAGAGAGAGAGACGCAACAGAGAGAGAAAGAGTGGCGATGAAGACTACGGCGGCCGCAACTCCGCTGACTTCGGTGGCGACCAGTGGCGGTGATGTTCGTTCGATCCGACAAGGCCACTGGTAAGAAACCTCCCCATTTTCTTATTTTGTTCTTTCCGAAGTTGCTGAAGGTGACAATATCATTCTGTTTCTAATGTTAAAGATGTTGAGGTTGATGGTGGTGGTGGCCGACTCCACTGTCGGCAAGAAGGCGGAGGTGGTTGTTAGTTTGAGTGGTTCGAGATTTAGGTCCCAGGCTAGAGTCGGGTCAGCTTTGGATTCGAGAGCTTTGGTTCGACTCAGTTTGGGTCTGGGTCAACAGAGTCAAAGGCAGTCAACATGAAGGCTCAGGTCAGTTTTGAATGCGGTTCAGTCAACTCGGTCAAACCTGCTCAACCAGGCGAGTTAACTCAGTCAACTCAGCTAGCCAACCCGGTTGACTCGGTCAAATCAGTCAGCTCACTCGGCGTGAAGACTTGGTAAAAATTAATGACGCGTTTAATATTTGTGTTTTTATATAGATTTAATCTTATGTGAACGAGCTCGAACCGATTTGGTTTAGTGTTTAGTTTATATTTCGTCATTATTTCGAAAATTACATATGTTGATGATTGAGTCTCGATTGAATTTTGATAAAATAACGACGACTTGTGTCGTCGGGGGCGTCCAAAAAACAGAGGAAACTCTGCCCGTTTTTCAAGAAAACCCGTAAACGAAACGCGTTTTATTATAAGACAACTTTTTATCCGAAGAACTTTTATAAAGACAAATACAAATATAAAACTTCTTTCGACGACACTTTACAACTCACAGAAACAACGAAACGGAAATTACTTCGACAACAAATAAATATAGTATTTATATATTCTTTTCATGAAACATTCGTTACACACACGTACGACTTCACGAGACGGCTAACACGATTACAACAATATATTTATATATTTTTATAAATATTTATATACTCTAAAATCTTTCGAAAACTAAGTGTGTATAGACTTAGTAAATTATCGTGACAATAAAACGAAACCTAGCAAGTATAACTGCTTCGTTTCTTTTAAGTTAACAACAAACCGTCGAATCGTTCGGTCAACGATTCGGTAGAGCTCGATGACACGTAGTTTAGTTACTACGTTTATTTAGAAACTTATAAGATATTCAGTGTTAGGAATATTGTAGAATGCACGCTAGCGAGTCTCGTCTTGGAAACGACATCACGAAGTCGTATTTAGCTAGCTTTGCACATGAATATTCAGGTGAGTTCATGACCCCGCCTTTTTACGGTTTTACATTTTTATAAATGTTTTCGGGGTGGAAAGACATGCACGTTTTACAAGAACATACAAAGTTTTTGAACGAACGAAAACTCATACTTCTAAATCATGTTACAAATGGATTTCAAGAAACTCAAATGGTTTACGAACGGATCATACTAAATATACCGGTTTTTACAAAACAAATGGGATCGTCTAGTGATAATATTGAGACTAGGTTGGTCTGCGTACGTAAACGAGACAACCCAGTGAGTTCATGCTCCCCCTTTTCTTTTAACTGTTTTCAGTTTTATAACTTCGGGGGTGAAATACATGTTACAAATGTTACAATGTTTATAAATGGTATGATGGATACAAAAACAAGAAGCACTCTTGGTGATAACTAGTACCAAGTATGATGCGTTTTGAGGAATGATACGAGAAATCGTGTCACGAATAAGGTACCATAAGCACCATTAATCGTGTACATACTTAGACCGTAGAACAATAGGTTAGATCTAACGGGTGTCCGGGCAGCCACACTCTTGGTGAAAACTAGTACCGAGTAGTGCTTTGGTGTCTCAGTCGTGAATCGACAACTAGAAAAATGCCCATGGTTTGGTTGCTTCCTATGTCGTGTCACATGTTAATGGCCTTGCAAACCATTAACAACAAGATACATACAGAAATAATTGAGTTGTACAAGATACATACAGAAATACTTGATTTATACATGACACATACAGAAATACTTGATTTATACCTGACACATACAGAAATACTTGATTTGTACAAGATACATACCATGTTTTCATACAAAGTTTCCGTATAACATGACAAGAAAATGATTTTAAATTCGTTTTCTCAACAATACTTCAAAAACCGGTTATTCAAAAAGATTTATTTCAAATCTTTTACAAACAAACTATGAACTCGCTCAACTTTATGTTGATTTTTCGCATGTTTCTTTCTCAGGTTGCATTTCAGAAATTATGGCACGGTTGGAATAGGAGAACCATTGGAGACTCGAGTACTTAGTGGGCGTTCGTTTTCTAGAAGTCTTAGCTTCTTTGCTTCCGCTGTGCAATGAAGATACCAGTCCAGTCACGCCAATGCTCTGATATTTCAGGGTGTGACAGAACGTACGTATTCTACCAAAGGAGAATACGCAGGATTAATATTGGCATCCTACCCATGGAGGATGAAGGTACATATCCTACCCAAGGAGAATATGTAGGTTCCGTCTTAGTTCTTTAACCCATTCCCAACCACCGGGAATCCCATGCCTTATAAAGAGTGTGAACTCACCTTGGTTTTTGCCCGACATATAGTTTACTTGATAAAACACTTTAGTCAATCACGTCCTATTATAATTATCATATCTAATTAGGCGTGTACCAAATCGTGTCATATAGACTCGTATTCAATCTTGTAGCACATAATATAAGTAGCACGTGTCTTATAACATAAAACAAATTATGATATTACCACTTAATTTTATAAACAGTAACATGAGCTTCCTAATTCTAGTTGTGTGTGGTTGACCCAACAGTTAACACATAAACCACATAACATATATATCCAATCACTCTACTCGGCCCATTAATACTCCCCAAACCCAAAGGAAGCATCCCACCTAGTGATTGATTCTAATCGACAAATGCAGCCCAACCTAACTGGCGGTTAACATTACTTAGTCCACCCGCACAGCCCAGCCCAATTCCTTTTATATGGTTGCATGTCTTGTCTAATGTAAATGCTGCCCAACACTTGCCTAAGTTATCCAGTTTAATACATGACAATTAATCAAACCTACCAATAAAATTTATAAGATAACAACACTATTTTGTTGAATGATCATCATGCCACTGATATAAATATACATATTAACTAATCTATCAAGTATTACTCACACATGATCATCATACCTATATAGTATATTGTTACAATCAATTTCCTAATTCTCAACTTATGATCACATAAACAACACAATCCTACTCATGCGGATCCCCTAATTATTATTATCATACCAACAGGATTAACAACCATCTAAAAGATATCCTAAATCAGAAACGTAAAATAGCCGATCACATACAAGTACCCGAGTTCATTCTTTACACATATACGACACCATCCGATCGTTACCCAACACACTAACCCGGCCTTAATACTTATACATATGATCAAGACCCTACTGATTAAACCCACATGCATGCATAACATCGAATACTCAAAAGACAACAGTTAGTCATTATAATGTTACATACATCATCCTCAAATCAATACCAATGATTCACATACAACAGTTACAACCTAGCATGCAAGTCATGAAACACAATTATCACATAACAGGAGACTATTCAAGAATCATTAACCTACTAACCCGAATTGAGGAGGTAGAACTAACGACTTCAATGGAGCGAGGAGGGTATCGTCTGCCGTACGTATTCTTGGGGAAGATAGGGTTAAATTTGAGTATGAGATAATAGATATTGCATGATACGTGCACATAAATAATATTAGATTGGCAGTTCATACGATTGGGCTGTAGGGTGTTAATTGGGCCAAATTTTTACACAGGGAAAGGCAGCAACATACATATTTGGTGTTAAGTGCACGCACATGGGGGGGGGGGGGGGGGTTAGGGGGTTTGGTTTGGGTTAGTTTACTTAAGTACCTTATCATTATTATTATAATTATAAACCTAGGATCAACTAATAAAGATTTATATAACATAAATGTAAAATATTCACGCTAAGGGTTCGGGGCTCAAAAGTTTCGAGTTATGCGGTCTATATCATGGTTCAAACGGTTCGGGTAGGTTCATCACCAAATGGACTTGGTTTCGACTACAAGTTTGCATGCAATAACTAAATGAGTATAAATTTAATTCGTCGAAAATAGATAAATATATATTTATTCGCAAGAGCGAAATGAACGATTTATACCTCGAAGTTATGGGTTGTCACATCATCCCCAAGTTGAAAGAAATTTCATCCTGAAATTTAGCACGTAGTTACTGAGGAAGCTAGATAGGTTGCGTGGTTTTCCTGGGGTGTCACATCATTCCCCCATTGGTTTGGAATTTCGTCCCGAAATTCCGCAGTAGCTTCAGCCTCAGTAGTGGTTGCAGTTTTCTCGAACAACTGGGGATACTTGTGTTTCATTCGGTCTTCTCGTTCCCAGGTAAACTTTGGGCCACGACGGGAGTTCCAACGAACTTGAACAAGAGGTATTCTAGTGCGCTTGAGAACCTTAACATCTCGGTCAATGATTTCTACAGGTTCCTCGACGAATAGCAGCTGATCGTCGATAGTGAGCTCCTTGAGAGGAACTATGAGGGTCTCATCTAACAGACACTTCTTCAGATTTGACACGTGGAATATGTTGTGAACTCCGCTGAGTTCTTCGGGTAGGTTCAGTTTGTAGGCCACCTTGCTTATTTTCTCTGTGATCTCGAAAGGTCCGACATATTGCGGGTTGAGTTTGCCTCGTTTACCAAAACGAACTACACCTTTCCAAGGTGAGACTTTAAGAAGTACTCTATCCCCAACCTGGAACTCGAGTGGTTTCCTGCGCTTATCAGCATAGCTTTTCTGACGGTCACAAGCTACCGCCATTCGTTTTCGTATCTGAGCAATCTTCTCTGTTGTATCTACTACAAGTTCTGGGCCAGTGATTTGGCTGTCGCCAACCTCTGCCCAACAAAGAGGTGATCGACATTTCCGTCCGTACAAGGCCTTGAACGGAGTGGCCTGGATGCTGGTGTGGTAACTGTTGTTATATGAAAACTCCACCAACGGCAAATGCCTTTCCCAACCGTTACCAAAGTCGATAACACATGCTCGAAGCATGTCTTCAAGAGTTTGGATGGTGTGTTCAGACTGCCCATCCGTTTGCGGGTGGTACGCTGTGCTCATGTCTAACCGAGAGCCAAAAGACTTGTGCATTGCTTGCCACAATTCGGATGTAAAACGTGAGTCACGATCAGAAATAATGGAGGTTGGCACTCCATGCCTTGATACTACTTCCTTTAGATAGATGTCTGCTAGAGTAGAAAACTTATCCGTTTCCTTGATAGCCAGAAAATGTGCAGACTTGGTCAGTCGATCCACGATCACCCAAATGGTATCATTTCCGCGTTGGGATCTAGGCAGGCCAGTTACGAAGTCCATGGAAATTTGCTCCCACTTCCATTTCGGTATTTCTGGTTGTTGAAGTAGACCTGATGGTTTCTGGTACTCGATTTTGACTCTCGCACAAGTCAAGCATTTGCTGACGTAGGTTGCTATATTGGCTTTCATACTAGGCCACCAATACGTAGTTTTGAGATCGTGGTACATCTTATCCGAAACAGGATGTACCGAGTAACGAGACTTGTGTGCTTCATCCATCACAAGTTCACGTAGATTACCATAGAGTGGGACCCAGATGCGCCCTGTCACATAGTAAGCGCCGTCTTCCTTTTGTTCTAACCGTTTCTTCGATCCTCACAGGGACTCAGCCTGGATGTTCTCTGGTCTCAATGCTTCGATCTGTGCTTCTCGTATCTGAGTAGGAAGACTAGAGTGAATGGTCAGTTGTAACGCACGCACGCGCTTAGGTTTAGTCTCCTTCCTACTGAGGGCATCAGCCACAACATTAGCTTTGCCCGGATGGTACTTAATCGTGCATTCGTAATCATTCAGAAGCTCGACCCACCGACGCTGTCGCATGTTCAACTCCTTCTGTTCAAAGATATGTTGGAGACTCCTGTGATCGGTGTAAATGGTGCACTTGGTACCGTACAGGTAATGTCTCCATATCTTGAGTGCAAAAACAACAGCTCCCAGCTCCAGATCATGAGTAGCGTAGTTCCTTTCGTGAACCTTAAGTTGACGTGATGCATAAGCAATGACTTTATCTCGTTGCATCAACACACAACCCAATCCTTGTATGGACGCATCGCAATAAACCACAAAATCATCTGTGCCTTCAGGTAACGAAAGAATAGGCACGCTACAAAGTCTCTCCTTTAAGTGCCGAAATACGAACTCCTGTACATCACCCTAACGATAGGTGACACCCTTATGAGTCAGTGAAGTGAGAGGTTGCGCAATCTTCGAGAAATCCTTGATGAATCTTCTGTAGTAGCCGGCCAAACCCAAGAATTGGCAGATTTTTGTTGGTGTACGGGGTGCAGGACAGTTCTTGATCGAGTCAACCTTGGATGGATCAACGTGAATCCCATCCGCATTTACCACGTGGCCTAAGAAATGGACTTCGCGAAGCCAAAAGTCGCATTTTGAAAACTTAGCATACAGCTGCTCTGCTCGAAGAAGTTCCAAAATAAGTCGTAGATGATGCTCGTGTTCCTCCTGACTCTTAGAATAGATCAGGATGTCTTCGATGAAAACAATAACGAACTTATCCAGGTAGGGTTGCACACTCGGTTCATGAGATCCATGAAGACCGCAGGTGCATTTGTTAATCCGAAAGGCATGACCAGAAACTCGTAATGCCCGTAACGAGTTCTGAATGCTGTCTTGGAGATATCCTCGTCTCGAACTCTCAACTGATGGTAGCCCGATCTCAGATCAATCTTTGAGTAGAAGCTCGACCCTTGCAACTGGTCGAACAGATCATCAATACGTGGGAGAGGATAGCGATTCTTCACGGTCACCTTGTTGAGCTCACGATAGTCAATACACATTCTGAAAGTACCGTCTTTCTTCTTCACAAACAAGACTGGAGCTCCCCAGGGTGACGAACTAGGACGTATAAAACCCTTGTCCAAGAGTTCTTGCAATTGAGTGGACAATTCTTCTAGTTCTGATGGAGCTAAGTGATAAGGTGCGCGAGCTATGGGCGCTGCTCCAGGAGTTAGCTCGATTTGAAACTCGACTTGACGGTGAGGCGGAAGACCAGGTAATTCCTCAGGAAATACCTCAGGGAAGTCGCGTACAATCGGAATGTCTTCTATCTTCTTCTCTTTCGTTGAGGTGCCAGTAACAAGGGCTAGAATAGCCGTGTGACCCTTTCATAAGCACTTCTGGGCCTTAAGGAAAGAGATAATGCGTACGACTACCCCACTCTTGTCACCACGAAGCACGAGGGGTTCTTCACCAGAACGAGGGATACGGACGATTTTCTCCTTGCAAAGAATCTCCGCTTGATGTTGAGACAACCAATCCATCCCAATGACAACGTCGAAACTACCCAGAACGATAGGAATGAGGTCGATAAAGAAGATCTGATCAGCAAGAGCAAGATTATACCCCTTAATTATGTGTGTGGCCTCTAAACTTTTACCATTAGCTAGTTCTACAATGTGCTTAGTGTTCAAAAGTGTTGGAGTACGTTTAAGCATCTGACTAACTTTTAAGGACACGTAACTAGTATCGGCACCCGAATCAAATAAAACTGAAACAAAGAAATCATCCAGTAGGAACTTACCCATCACGACGTTGGGATCATTCCTCGCATCACCCTGACCAATCACGAAAGCACGACCCTTGGCACGGTTGCCACCATTATTGCCCCCGTTGTTTCCATTTCCATGATTGTTGTTGTTGTTCTGATTCTGGTTCAACTGTGGACAGTTTTTCTTGAAGTGACCTTCAGCACGACACTGATAGCATCCCCTGTTACCCTGCTGATGCTGCTGCTGATTCTGTGGAGCTTGTGGTTGCTGTTGACGATTCTGATTCGCAGGACGTGAGCTCCTGCAATCCTTGGCTTCATGACCCAGCTTGTTACATCTCTGACAACGACCCTTGTTGCATGGCCCGCTGTGGTGCAAATTACATTGATTGCACTTAGGGTGATTTCCCCTGTATCCACCCTAACCCTGATTCTGATTACCTGAAGATTGCTGACCAGGGCTCTTGAAGTCATCAGTCCTTCGCTGCTGAGACTGAGACTGAACCGAAGTGGAACCCTTGCTCGAATTTCCATCCCACTTGCGCTTGTTGTCACTAGGAGCATCTGAAGTAGTTATAGCACTAATGCGCTTGGGCAGCCTGTTCTGCTCAACTGCCTGGTCAGTGAGGCGATGGGCTAGTCGAATAACTTGCTGAATGGTACCAAGATTAGCCGCAGTCACAAGACTCTGAATCTTTGGCACTAAAACCTTGAGGTACAGCTCGATACGCTTGATTGGAGGATCCACCATAGTAGGACACAAGATATCCAGCTCATTCGATCTCTTCGTGTATGCCTCGATTTCAGACCTTGTCATCTTCAAATTGAAAAACTCCACCTCTAGCTTGTGAATGTCAACATGATTACAGTACTCTTCCTTGATCAAATCCTTGAAGTTGTTCCATGGGGTGGCATTAGCAACTGCCAGCCCTAGCAATTGAACCTGTGCTTTCCACCAAGTTAACGCAGCACCTTCGAGTGTTCCAGTAGCAAATTTCACCCTACGAGCTTCAGGGAATTCACACATCTCAAAAGCGGACTCGATCTTCTCGAACCAGTGAAGAAGACCTACAGCTCCTTCGGTACCACTGAAGGTACTAGGTCGGCAGTTCATAAAGATCTTGAACGTACATGTGGGAGGCTGAGCATGTTGACCTCCTGCTTGAGCTGCAGCGAGTGCCTCAGCAACTCGTTCGTTGATTAGAGCCGTCAACTGGGCTTGAGTCATGTTGATACGTCCACTCATGATATTCACATCAAAGAAACCACAAGTGAGAGAGGTGTTGCAAAAGTACATAAGTATGGGATGACGGAAGAGAGTACACAGGGTTTCACACAATAGTCGTTACGTTGACTAAGCATACAATAAACAATGCATTAAGCAAACTAATAGATAGGTAACATAAACATAAACCATACCACCTATAGTGTTGAGTCTTGCACGGGAAGCAAAGCGTCGTTGTGGATCGTTGAGCACTGTACAGGTTATAGTCTGGTTTTATCAAAAAGCTTTTCCCCTTTTTAAAACCAAGTTCATTATAACCAATGGCTCTGATACCAATCTGTCACACCCCAAAATCCACAAGCGGAGTATCACCGCATGGAGGCGTGACTGACCAGGATCAAGCCACCAATCATATTGAACAATGTATTTAAAATAAATAAAATCCAACCACGCAATATAATTGGTGTTCAAAAACAAGTTAACCAAGTTCAAGTTATACAGCGGAAGCAATAAAGGTAAAACCAAAACATAAGTTCAATAAGTTTAAATGTTAACATGGCACACAACGGTCCATGTCCCAAAACGACTCCTCCTGCTCGTGCAAGCTCCATAGATACCTAGCGACCAGCAAGGCATGTAACAACAAATCAACAACAAAGTTGAGCGAGTTCACAGTTGGTTGTTTAGTTTTAAAAGTTTGTTTTGAAAACCATGAGTTAACCAGTATCTTTGTTTCCCAAACCATATCCATAATCAGTGGGGGCTTCCCCATTTGAACCACTAGACCGTTACCATATCGACAACTGACGAAAGTAAGTTGTGCCCTAAGTCAATGTCTATCATCATTGACTGAGTGCCCAGATCCATTAGTACACGCCCGTCCTACCGGCACGGTCTGAGGCTTGTCAACCCTAATAGCGCTATTAACTAATGACCCGCTCGCCATTGGCCCGACGATTAAGTCGATATAAAAATGAGGGACTTCATGATAGAGTTTTGTCTAGTAAGTTTAAGGTTGTTGTCCTACCCAAGGAGGACGAACGTATGTATTCTACCCAAGGAGAATACGCAGGATTAATATTGGCATCCTACCCATGGAGGATGAAGGTACATATCCTATCCAAGGAGAATATGTAGGTTCCGTCTTAGTTCTTTAACCCATTCCCAGCCACCGGGAATCCCATGCCTTATAAAGAGCGTGAACTCACCTTGGTTTGCCCGGCAGATAGTTTACTTGAAAAAACACTTTAGTCAATCACGTCATATTATAATTATCATATCTAATTAGGCGTGTACCAAACCATGTCATATAGACTCGTATTCAATCTTGTAGCATATAATATAAGTAGCACGTGTCTTATAACATAAAACAGATCATCATATTACCACTTAATTTTATAAACAGTAACATGAGCTTCCTAATGCTAGTTGTGTGTGGTTGACCCAACAGTTAACACATAAACCACATAACATATATATCCAATCACTCTACACGGCCCATTAATACTCCCCAAACCCAAAGGAAGCATCCCACCTAGTGATTGATTCTAATCGACAAATGCAGCCCAACCTAACTGGCGGTTAACATTACTTAGTCCATCCGCACAGCCCAGCCCAATTCCTTTTATATGGTTGCATGTCTTGTCTAATGTAAATGCTGCCCAACACTTGCCTAATTATCTAGTTTAATACATGACAATTAATCAAACCTACCAATACAATTTATAAGATAGCAACACTGTTTTGTTGAATGATCATCATGCCACTGATATAAATATACATATTAACTAATCTATCAAGTATTACTCACACATGATCATCATACCTATATAGTATATTGTTACAATCAATTCCCTAATTCTCAACTTATGATCACATAAACAACACAATCCTACTCATGCGGATCCCCTAATTATTATTATTGTTATCATACCAACAGGATTAACAACCATCTAAAAGATATCCTAAATCAGAAACGTAAAATAGCCGATCACATACAAGTACCCGAGTTCATTCTTTACACATATACGACACCATCCGATCGTTACCCAACACACTAACCCGGCCTTAATACTTATACATATGATCAAGACCCTACCGATTAAACCCACATGCATGCATAACATCGAATACCCAAAAGAAAACAGTTAGTCATTATAATGTTACATACATCATCCTCAAATCAATACCAATGATTCACATACAACAGTTACAACCTAGCATGCAAGTCATGAAACACAATTATCACATAACAGGAGACTATTCAAGAATCGTTAACCTACTAACCCAAATTGAGGAGGTAGAACTAACGAATTCAATGGAGAGAGGAGGGTATCGTCTGCCGTACGTATTCTTGGGGAAGATAGGGTTAAATTTGAGTATGAGATAATAGATATTGCATGATACGTGCACATAAATAATATTAGATTGGCGGTTCATACGATTGGGCTATAGGGTGTTGATTGGGCCGAATTTTTACACAGGGAAAGGCAGCAACATACATATTTGGTGTTAAGTGCACGCACATAGGGGGGGGGGGGGGTTAGGGGGTTTGGTTTGAGTTAGTTTACTTAAGTACCTTATCATTATTATTATAATTATAAACCTAGGATCAACTAATAAAGATTTATATAACAAAAATGTAAAAATTATCGCTAAGGGTTCGGGCCTCAAAAGTTTCGAGTTATGCGGTCTATATCATGGTTCAAACGGTTCGGGTAGGTTCATCACCAAATGGACTTGGTTTTGACTACAAGTTTGCACGCAATAACTAAATGAGTATAAATTTAATTCGTCGAAAATAGACAAATATATATTTATTCGCAAGAGCGAAACGAACGATTTATACCTCGAAGTTACGGGTTTTCACATTCACTACTTCACAACCTTACACCCACACTTGAATCGGTTAGTTGCTCCTTTCATTATAGTTGGCAATGGATGAAAAAATGTGTGCTTGATGAGTGATATACATGTTCTAAGAGGATAGATGAGTTAAAATGACTAGATGATTAGTGTGATTAGTTTAATGATAGATTTTGTGTTATGGAAATGAATGTGTAGCATAATAGGTGTTTACGGTTTTGATTGTTCAAAAGAGGAAGAATGTATGAACCATGATGCCTTGATGATTCCTTGTCATGTTGATATGAAACTTTCTTGATATGATTTTATATGTGTGAAAGTGTGTTATGATGATTAGATGATTGATTATCATGTTTCTCATAAAGTGACTAGGTTGTGTATGTAAAGATTGATCTGTTTTAATATTAGAATAGGGGGATTTAGTCCATTTGGATGAATGATAGGCATGGAATATATAAATGGATGAAACAGTGAAGAACATGTTGAATATGATATGAGTATTTGAAATTGTTGTGTTTAATCCGTTTTGATTAATAATTACACAAGGAAACATGTTTGTGATATTTGATTGGTTAGTACATAAAATCATGATATTGCAATTCTATTGGATAGTACAAAATGCTGGCGGGTGTTCTAGAAGGATTCTGTCATCAGGTGTGCAAGTCGAGACCCCCGGTCTCGACTCGAGACCATCAAGTGACAACTCGAGATCATCAACTGACTACTCGAGAACAGTTGTTACATCAGTGGTTTCGACAAAGGTCTAGACTCAGCAAGTGGTCCATCAGTGTTGCGACTCGAGACCACCGGTGGTTGCGAGTCAAAACACTGCCTTGTTGCGACACAAAAATGTACAACTCAAGACCAGCGGTTGTGACTCGAGACCACCACCAACAGTGCATGACACTTGAAACCACCGTCCATGTCTACAGCAGTGGTCGCGACTCGAGACCACTTCCCAGTGGTTTCGACTCGAGACCACTCATCAGTGGATTCAACCCATCAGTGGTTTCGATTGGGCCATGCTGTTTTTGGGCCACATTGGTTTAGTGGGCTGCTTCTCGTGTTGACTAAGTGTTATTTGTTTTCTGCATAAATTGCTAGCATGATAGGGCAGGCCCAATAACCTTGAATGACTTATATGTTATGTGATAACTGTTACTGTTTGACTGTTCAAACATTAGAGCAGGCCCAATAACTCAACAGATAACTGTATGCATGCTATGTGTTAGATACAAGTAGGATATACGTGACTTAATTGTATCTGAGCCTGACCCATACTGGTAACCATGTTAGGACGTGGTGACCAGTGTGCTTGACCAAGTAAACTAATCTGCCTAGGGGTGAGCAAGAAAACCGAAATAACCGAACCGTAACCGAATAACCGAAATAACCGAACCGAAATAACCAAACCGAAAAAACCGAACCGAAACAAAAACCGACGGTTCGGTTTTCGGATTTTTAATAAGCGAAAATTTCGATTCGGTTTTCGGATAAACTTTTTCAATAACCGAAAAAAACCGAACCGAACCGATAAGTTACAATCCATATATTTTTATGTTTAAGTTTAAATTGTTTAAGTGTTTAACCCAATGCTAGTAGAAAATGTTAATTTTATTCTTGAATGTTAAGTGTTTATAATAAAAACATTATAAGTGAAATGATTTATTATTACCTATAAGATATAACAAAATTTAATGAAAACTTTGAAGAAACATAAAAAAAGATTAGAAGGTTAGGTTTATGTAAAACAATATTAATTAAAGAGGTTAACTATAATAATTTAAATGTAAACATATAAAAGGATTGTTATAATATAAATTATACTTTTTATTTTCTGAATCTTACATAATTTTGTTCCAAAAACCGAAATAACCGAAAAACCGAACCGATGTAAAAACCGAAAAACCGAAACCGAACGGTTTTTAAAACCCAAAAACCGACATTTCGGTTTCGGTTTTGATTTTACTCAAAAACCGAACCAAACCGAACCGTGCACACCCCTAAATCTGCCGAGCAACCCAAGGTGAGTTCACAACTTTTAAAGCGTGCATTCCCGGTGGTTGGGAAACGAAACTTAAAACAACACTATCCCCTTGTAAGAGATACAAACCTACTTTCCTCCCCTTATGCGGGACCTTTAGTTAATTACTATTTATATTGGATGCAACAAGCAATACTAAACGAAACTCTATCACTCAAGTCCCTACTACTTAATACCGATTAGTCGCCGGGGCCAGGTGAACGGGTTATTAGTTGATAGCGCTATTTAGGTCTCACCAGCCTCACACCGTGCCAGCGTATGGGATCGGGAGTGAACTAATAGACTCTGGCAAACCGTCAATGATGATAGAACATTGATAAACGGGGTACCCTACGGAAACGTACGGTCGCATAGTATTCGGTATTGTAAAACCAGTTTAGTAGCTTACTTAAGGGGTAGCTCCCCTTGGCATGGTATAAATGAGTAAATTAACTGTTGAAACAAGTTTTTGGAATTAAAAACTGGACAAACTCATGAACTCGCCAACATTATGTTGATACCCTACTGCATGCTTTGCAGGTACCCAGTGACTCAGGAGCTTACAGCTTGGGGATGTGTAGTGGTCGTCTTAACCCGTGTGTTGGGTTCTATAATAAACTTAAACTATGAATTTTGTTTGAACTGTGTTGCCTATGCTTCCGCTACTTACTTAAATTGCTATTTGAACTTAAAACTTTTGAACTTTAATTATGGTATTTACTAACCTTTGTGGTTGGTGAACATTACCACTATTATTAATTGAACGCTCAGTATAATTGGTGGCTGGATCCTGGTCAGTCGCACGCCTCGCGGTAGTACTCCACACGTGGTTTTGAGGGTGTGACATTGCGCCTTGTACTTCGTTTCCTTAGAAGAAAAGAGTACTTAGGATTTTCATGGAGATCGCAAGCGATCACAAAATTGAAGAATTTCGAGAGTAGTTTGTTTTACAAGGAACACGGTTCCTTGATCGTTGGTATCGTAGGGGATATGTCGTTTATACATGTAACCACATTTGTACATTGCAATGTAAATAAAAGATTTATTTATAAACAAAAACAACAGTTTCATAGACCTTGATAACAAAAGAAAATAATACATAAGGTTCGATTGTTTCTAAACAGCATAGTCTTCCAGTCAGTCGAATGCTCATCCTTGTGCTGGATTTGTATTAGCAAGACTTGGGCAATTGTTTCGGAAATGGCCCATCTCACCACAGTTGTAGCAAGAACCTGGTGGAAAATGAGCTTGTGTTGGGTTGTTATCAACTTGATTTGGTGCAGCTACAGCTCGACAAACCCAAGCTGTATGACCAGTAAGATCACAATTTAGGCATTTGCGGCACTTCACACTAGCATGATGATGAAGGTTACATTGGTTGCACATAGGAGCAGTTCCGTTGTATGGCTTCTTAGCAGGGGGTTGGGCTGGTTGGTTAGGGATAGCTTGATCATTTTGAGCAACCACGGCGAAGTTCTGGGAAGCCTTACGCTTCTTTGACTTCTTAGAGGACTCAGTCTTCTTATCCTTTGGTTTCGATTCATCGATTGGTTTCTTGTCGCCTTTTCAGAAAAGTTTACCTTTCCTAATCTGAGATTCAGTCAAGGTAGCGGATAGCTCAATGGCTTGTCTAACTGTAGTAGGGTTGCTACCAGTAACAATGTCTTGTACTGAGTCAGGGAGGCCATCAATATACTTTTCAATTGCCTTATCTAAAGGCGTAACCATGGTCGGGCATAACAGACTTAGCTCCTTATAACAGTCCGTGTAGGCTCGATGCTCACCACTATCTTGTTTAAGATCATCGAATTCCCTTTCCAGTGCCGTGATTTCATGACGAGGACAGAATTCCTTCATCATTAGAGCTCGAATCTCTTCCCAAGTTTGAGCCAGTGCCACATCGGCACCCCTATCCCTCATCACGCCATTCCACCATGTTAATGCTCATTTCTCAAAGACAGTAGATGCGAATTCAACCTTTCGCTCGTTTGGACACTGAACATGTCTGAAGGTGCTTTCTAGACTCTCGAACCATTGCAAGAGTGCAGTTGCTCCTTGAGACCCAGAAAATTTTGATGGCTTAGCTGAGTTGAATGTTTTGAAGTTACACTGAGCATTGTTATTGTTGTTATTGTTATTCGCTTGGTTTATCTGGGTAATGAGGTTCGGAAGCACAGCAGCCATTTGCTAAACGATTGTGGCTGCGAGGGCAGCATCGTGTTCTGGATCACGTCTAGGTGGCATATTCTAAAAAAAGAACAAGAAAATATGAGAAATGTGACAACTCGAGTTTCCAAGATTTCCACCTTCGCATTTATTGCACGTTAATTGTTTAAGTTGTTTGTTATACGGCTTGTTTGTTTCGCAACTGTGCACATTTGTAATATGTTATATCGTATTGTGATTATATTTATATTTGGTGTGCTTCATAAGTGTGTTTGTATATATATACATGGTTGTGATAATAACATGCTTAATATCAACTAATGGGAGTCATAGCCGAAAACACCCCACACCCACGAAAACATGTCATGTTTTCGGCACCCACATAGTGAAAACAGAAGGTGTTTTCGTCCAATTGTAGCCGACAAAATCTAGTGGGCCTTTGGCCCAGTAACAAGGTGTTGTATATATGATTCTCAACCTTTACGTGAAAGTTCAAAACAGAAAACCCTAGGACCCTCCCTCTGTGTGTGACGGCAATCTCTAACTTCCTCGAAATCATTGCTAGCCTAGTGTTGTCTGGTTAGTAATTCCATCTGATGAGTAAATTGTGGTGATGCAACTAGATGATTGTTATGCTTATTTGTTGTAAACAATATATATATTGAATGAGGTGCACATGTATATAGATCGACTACCATGTGATGTTGTTTATGATTGGAATTGATTTGCTTTAGGGATTCCTACAAACTGATGTAAAAACCTGCTGTGTTATGCGTATGATATATGTTTGTTATTGTTGATCTAATACGATTAACAGATTTGGGTTTTTATGTCAAAAGTTATAATGAAAACCGAATGACCACAACAACTTGGCTGATAGTTGATGATTGATTAATAGTCGAATGATGATCAGGATTGTATAATCATTTGGTAATTCATATGTTCACACATAAATGATTTGATTAAATGATTCCGTTGATTTGTCATGTAACTGTTAGATGAGATTGGAATTGCTGTGTTCACGTAACTGCTGTCATTAATGATGATGTATATGACGGAAACCCTTCACCCAATGAAAACCCTTTCTCAACGAAAACACCTTGGGTTTTCGGCCCAAGTGTTTTCGGCCCAAAAAGGGATTTCGGCCCATAGTGATTTCGCTGAACAAGTGTTTTCGCCATATATGGATGATTTTGTTTAACTTCTGACCCAGTAACTTTGTTAGTTTATTTAACTCAGTTAGTTATAAATTCGGGTAGATGTTAACCTTGTTAAGCATATTGATCTTGCTAAAGTCTGATAACTCCGTTAAGTTATTGATTCTGTTAGTGTTAAACCCTGTTAGTTTGTTGAATACTGTTAGTTGTTAACTTTATTAAGTCAGTGACACAGTTAAGCTATTTACTTGTTAACTCTGTCATGCATGTTAAGAATGTAAACTCAGTTAAATCTATTAACTCTGGTTAGTTTATGTACCCTGTTAAACTCGTTAACTATGTTACGTCACTAACTTGGTTAAGAGTGTTATTGGACAATTATGTTAGAATAAACTGCAAAAGACACTGATGTAGTACATGAACTGTATGGATGCAACTAACTGTTTGTGTTGCATGATGATTAACTGCCTAACACACTCTGTGATATTACTGTGATGCTTGTTACACGTGAAACATTACGAACGTGAACTGATTGAGTATACGTGCACTATAGGACTCGACTGATTTCTTGTGAGCACATAGTATAGCATACCGAGCAAACCAAGGTGAGTTCACACTCTTACCAAGGCATGGGATTCCCGGGGTTGGGAATGGGTTTGGATGATTACTTATGCTTAAATTGTTATTGGAATTACATACCATAGGCCTCGGGAGAGGAAGGTTATTGGTAGGTACTGCTAGACTAGTGATACATATACTTCTCTTCGCACACACGCCGGGAATGGCTGCGATAATAGAACTAATCTTCGCACACATGCATGGAATGACTGCGAACCATACTCTAAACTTCGCACACATGCCGGGTGGGCTGCGATACAAATATACCTAGTCTAGAAAACATGGGAGACCCCCACTAATCTTCGCACACATGCCGGGAAGGCCGCGATACAAACAGACACGATACATTGCTTACTAAATAACCATACAGTTTACGAAACGAACACTATAGCTAAACAACCAACTGTGAACTCACTCACCTAGTTGTTGACTTTCTGTTACATGCCTTGCAGGACCATAGGTACTCATGGAGCTTGCACGGGAGGCGCGGTCGTTGTGGGCACGGATTGTGGATGTTTTGATGAAAACTTTATGACTCTTTAAACTTATTACTTATGTTGGGTTTTACATTTATGCTTCCGCTAAACATTGATACTATACTTTGGTTTTCGAACACCTTTCATATTGTTTGGTTGATTTACATTTATTAATAACATGGTTCAATATGATTGGTGGCTTGATCCTGGTCAGTCACGCCTCCAAGCGGTGGTACTCCGCGTGTGGATTTTGGGGGTGTGACAGATTGGTATCAGAGCCATTGGTTATAGAGAACTTGGTTTTAATAAGGGAAAACATTTTTATTAAAACTAGACTATAACCTGTACAGCGCTCAACGATCCACAACGACGCCTCACTCCACGTGCAAGACTCAACATTTTAGGTAATATGGTATATGTTTTATTGCCTACTTGCTAGAATTACATAGAACTTTTCTCATGGTATGCTTAGACACACATAACCCCTATTGCTTGAGAATACTTGTGTGCTCACTCTCTTCTGTCATCGCACTATTCGCGAACCTCTCTTACTTATGTTATCTTTGCTATGAAGATCATGGCTGGACGTATCAACATGACACAAGCCCAGTTGACGGCTCTCATTAACGAACAAGTTGCTGCGGCACTTGCAGCCGCACAAGCAGGAGGTATACCCTGCAGTTGTAACTCACACTAGGATCTTTAGATCCTACACTCCTAAACCAACTCTTGTGTTTAATCTTGTCCTGATTCTTATACCCAACAGGTCAGCCACCTGTTTGCACCTTCAAGACTTTCATGGACTGTCGTCCTACTACTTTCAATGGCACGGAAGGAGCAGTTGGACTCCTCCATTGGTTTGAAAAGCTCGAGTCCGTTTTTGAGATGTGTGAATGCCCTGAGGCTCGCAGGGTGAAGTACGCCACTGGTACTCTAGAAGGCATTGCACTGACTTCGTGGAAAGCGCAAGTTCAGATGTTAGGGTTGGAAGTTGCTAACGCCACACCCTGGAATGATTTCAAGGAGTTGATCAAAGAGGAATACTGTAGCCGTGATGACATTCATAAGCTGGAGGTAGAGTTTTACAATTTCCAGATGACGGGATCGGAAATAGAAGCATACACCAAAAGATCAAACGAGTTGGCTATTCTGTGTCCTACTATGGTAGACCCTCCCATTAAGCGTATCGAGCTGTATCTCAAGGGTCTAGTGCTAGAGATTCAAAGTCACATAACCTCAGTGAATCTTGGCACCATTCAACAGATCGTCAAGTTAGCTCATCGCCTCACCGACCAGGCAGTGGAACTGAACAGGCTGCCTAAACGTATCAGCGCTACTACTACAGCTACCACTTCAGCTACTCCTGCTACTCCCAGTGACAATAAGCGGAAATGGGAGGGGGATTCCAGCAGGGGTTCAGCTACCGTTCAGTCTCAAGCACAGCAGCAGCGCAAGACTAATGATTACCAGAGTCCGAGTCAGCAATCTTCTGGTGGTCAGGGGCAGGGTGGATATCAGGGAATTCACCCACTGTGTAATAGGTGCAACAGACACCACAGTGGTCAGTGTCGCAAGGGCCACTGTCAGAGATGTCTCAAGATAGGTCATGAAGCTAAAGATTGCAGGAGCTCAAGGCCTGCGAATCAGAACCAGCAACAACAGCCACCAGCTCCATGAAACCAGCAACAACAACAGCGAGGCAATAGGGGATGCTTTCAATGTGGGGCTGAAGGCCACTTCAAGCGGGACTGCCCCCAGTTAAACCAGAATCAGAATAACAACAACAATAACCAGGGCAATGGGAACAACAATGGGGGAATCAACAACAACAATGGTGCTAGGGGTCGTGCATTTGTGATTGGTCAGGGTGATGCAAGGAACGATCCTAATGTGGTTATGGGTAAGTTTCTTCTCGACGACTTTTATGTTACTGTATTATTTGATTCGGGTGCGGATACCAGTTATATGTCTCTGAAAGTTTGCCAAATGCTTAAACGCGCACCAACACTTTTGAACACCAAACATGTCGTAGAGTTAGCTAACGGTAAAATTTTAGAGGCCACACACATAGTTCAGGGTTGTAATCTTATCCTCGCTGGTCAGACTTTCTCTATCGATCTCATTCCTATAACTCTGGGTAGTTTCGACATCGTCATTGGTATGGATTGGTTATCTCAACAACAAGCAGAGATCCTATGCAAGGAGAAGATCATTCGCATTCCCCGTACTGGAAAAGAACCTCTCGAAGTTCAAGGCGACAAGAGTGGTGTCGTGAGTGGCATCATCTCCTTCTTGAAGGCACAGAAGTGATTGCGAAAGGGCCACACAGCTATTTTAGCACTCGTTACAGATACATCGACGAAAGAGAAGAAGTTAGAGGATATTCCTGTTGTACGCGACTTTCCTCAAGTGTTTCCTGAAGAGTTACCTGGGTTACCGCCTCATCGCCAGGTCGAATTTCAGATCGAGCTAGCTCCAGGAGCAGCACCCATAGCTCGAGCACCTTATCGCTTAGCTCCAACCGAACTGGAAGAACTGTCTAAGCAATTGCAAGAACTTCTGGAAAAGGGTTTCATTTGTCCTAGCTCTTCGCCCTGGGGAGCTCCAGTATTATTTGTGAAGAAGAAAGACGGTACCTTCCGCATGTGTATTGATTACCGCGAACTGAACAAGGTGACCGTGAAGAATCGCTATCCTCTTCCACGCATCGACGACTTATTCGACCAGTTGCAAGGGTCGAGCTATTATTCAAAGATATATTTGAGGTCAGGCTACCATCAACTGAGAGTCCGGGACGAGGACGTCTCCAAAACAGCATTCAGAACACGCTACGGCCACTACGAGTTTCTGGTCATGCCATTCGGGCTAACAAACGCGCCTGCGGTTTTCATGGATCTTATGAACAGGGTGTGCAAACCTTATCTTGACAAGTTCGTCATTGTTTTCATCGACGACATCCTGATCTATTCGAAGAGTCAGGAGGAACACGAGCAGCATTTATGACTTATTTTGGAACTCCTTCGAACGGAACAACTGTACGCCAAGTTTTCAAAATGCGACTTCTGGCTTCTTGAAGTCCACTTTCTAGGCCACGTGGTAAACAAGGATGGGATTCATGTCGATCCATCCAAGGTAGATTCGATCAAGAACTGACCTGCACCTCGCACACCAACCGAAATACGCTAATTCTTGGGTTTGGCGGGTTATTACAGACGGTTCATCAAAGACTTCTCAAAGATTGCACAGCCGCTTACACTACTGACACAGAAAGGTGTTGCTTACCGTTGGGGTAATACACAGGAAACAGCGTTTCAGCACTTAAAGGATAGACTTTGTAGCGCACCTATCCTCTCATTGCCTGAAGGCACGGACGATTTTGTAGTCTACTGCGACGCATCCATCCAAGGTCTTGGATGTGTGTTGATGCAACGGGATAAAGTCATTGCTTATGCTTCGCGCCAACTTAAGATTCACGAACGGAATTACACTACACATGATTTAGAGCTGGGAGCTATTGTTTTCGCGCTCAAGATATGGCGACATTACCTGAATGGCACCAAGTGCACCATCTACACCGATCACAGGAGTCTCGAGCATATCTTCAAGCAGAAAGAATTGAACATGCGTCAGCTTCAATGGGTCGAGCTACTGAACGATTACGAATGTGCTATAAAGTACCATCCGGGCAAAGCCAATGTGGTGGCCGACGCCCTCAGTCGAAAGGATACTACACCTAGGCGTGTACGAGCATTGCAACTCACTATTCAGTCTGGTCTTCCTGCACAGATACGAGATGCTCAGGTAGAAGCATTGAAACCCAAAAACGTCAGGGCTGAAGCTCTACGCGGCTCAAGGCAACGGTTAGAACAAAAGGAAGACGGCGCCTACTATGTAACAGGACGCATCTGGGTCCCACTCTATGGTAACTTACGCGAGCTTGTAATGGATGAAGCTCATAAGTCCCGCTACTCAGTACATCCTGGTTCGGATAAGATGTACCACGATTTGAAAACTACGTATTGGTGGCCTAGCATGAAAGCTCACATAGCAACTTACGTTAGCAAGTGTTTGACTTGTGCGAGAGTCAAAGCAGAATATCAGAAACCTTCAGGCCCACTCCAACAACCTGAGATACCACAATGGAAATGGGAGCAAATTTCCATGGATTTTGTTACTAGCCTGCCTAGATCTCAACGTGGGAATGATACTATTTGGGTGATCGTGGATCGACTCACTAAGTCTGCACACTTCCTGGCTATTATGGAAACAGACAAGTTCTCTACCTTAGCAGACATCTACTTAAAAGAAGTGGTTTCAAGGCACGGGGTGCCAACCTCTATTATCTCTGATCGTGATGCACGTTTTACTTCAGAACTGTGGCAAGCAATGCACAAATCTTTCGGCTCTCGTTTAGAAATGAGCACAGCTTATCATCCTCAGACAGATGGGCAATCTGAGCACACTATTCAAACGTTAGAAGACATGCTTCGTGCGTGTGTAATCGATTTCGGCAACGGCTGGGAAAAACATCTCCCGTTGGTGATTCTCGTATAACAACAGTTACCACACCAGCATTAAAGCCGCTCCATTCGAGGCATTGTACGGGCGTAAATGCCGATCACCTCTCTGTTGGGCAGAGGTGGGTGATAGTCAGATCACAGGTCCAGAACTCGTAGTTGATACTACAGAAAAGATTGCTCAGATACGACAACGCATGGCGGCAGCTCGTGACCGTCAGAAAGCATACGCCGATAAAGACAGGAAACCACTCGAGTTCCAGGTTGGGGATCGAGTGCTACTCAAAGTTTCACCCTGGAAGGGTGTGGTTCGTTTTGGCAAACGAGGCAAGCTCAATCCGCGATATGTCGGACCATTCGAAATCATTGAGAAAATAGGCAAAGTGGCCTACAGACTGAATTTACCAGCTGAACTCAGTGCAGTTCACAACGTCTTTCATGTGTCGAATCTGAAGAAGTGTCTCTCAGATGAGACCCTCATAGTTCCTTTGAAGGAGCTCACTATCGACGATCAGCTACGATTCGTCGAGGAACCAGTTGAAATCACGGACCGGGATGTCAAGGTCCTCAAGCACACCAGAATACCTCTTGTTCGAGTTCGTTGGAACTCCCGTCATGGCCCAGAGTTCACCTGGGAGCGAGAAGATCAAATGAAACTCAAGTATCCCCAGTTATTCATAAACGATGCAACTACTACTGAGGCTGAAGCTACTACAGAATTTCAGGACGAAATTCCAAATCAACGGGGGGATGATGTGACACCCCAGGAAAACCAGTAAACTACACAACACAACTAGCTTCCTCAGTAACCACGTGCTAAATTTCGGGACGAAATTTCTTTCAAGTTGGGGATAATGTGACAACTCAAGTTTCCAAGATTTCCACCTTCGCATTTATTGCACGTTAATTGTTTAAGTTATTTGTTATACGGCTTGTTTGTTTCGCAACTATGCACATTTGTAATATGTTATATCGTATTGTGATTATATTTATATTTGGTGTGCTTCATAAGTGTGTTTGTATATATATACATGGTTGTGATAATAACATGCTTAATATCAACTAATGGGAGTCATAGCCGAAAACACCCCACACCCACGAAAACATGTCATGTTTTCGGCACCCACATAGTGAAAACAGAAGGTGTTTTCGTCCAATTGTAGCCGACGAAATCTAGTGGGCCTTTGGCCCAGTAACGAGGTGTTGTATATATGATTCTCAACCTTTACGTGAAAGTTCAAAACAGAAAACCCTAGGACCCTCCCTCTGTGTGTGACGGCAATCTCTAACTTCCTCGAAATCATTGCTAGCCTAGTGTTGTCTGGTTAGTAATTCCATCTTATGAGTAAATTGTGGTGATGCAACTAGATGATTGTTATGCTTATTTGTTGTAAACAGTATATATATTGAATGAGGTGCACATGTATATAGATCGACTACCATGTGATGTTGTTTATGATTGGAATTGATTTGTTTTAGGGATTCCTACAAACTGATGTAAAAACCTGCTGTGTTATGCGTATGATATATGTTTGTTATTGTTGATCTAATACGGTTAACAGATTTGGGTTTTTATGTCAAAAGTTATAATGAAAACCGAATGACCACAACAACTTGGCTGATAGTTGATGATTGATTAATAGTCGAATGAGGATCAGGATTGTATAATCATTTGGTAATTCATATGTTCACACATAAATGATTTGATTAAATGATTCTGTTGATTTGTCATGTAACTGTTAGATGGGATTGGAATTGCTGTGTTCACGTAACTGCTGTTGTTAATGATGATGTATATGACGAAAACCCTTCACCCAATGAAAACCCTTTCTCAATGAAAACACCTTGGGTTTTCGGCCCAAGTGTTTTCGGCCCAAAAAGGGATTTCGGCCCATAGTGATTTCGCTGAACAAGTGTTTTTGCCATATATGGATGATTTTGTTTAACTTCTGACCCAGTAACTTTGTTAGTTTATTTAACTCAGTTAGTTATAAATTCGGGTAGATGTTAACCTTGTTAAGCATGTTGATCTTGCTAAAGTCTGATAACTCCGTTAAGTTATTGATTATGTTAGTGTTAAACCCTGTTAGTTTGTTGAATACTGTTAGTTGTTAACTTTATTAAGTCAGTGACACAGTTAAGCTATTTACTTGTTAACTCTGTCATGCATGTTAAGAATGTAAACTCAGTTAAATCTATTAACTCTGGTTAGTTTATGTACCCTGTTAAACTCGTTAACTATGTTACGTCACTAACTCGGTTAAGAGTGTTATTGGACAATTATGTTAGAATAAACTGCAAAAGACACTGATGTAGTACATGAACTGTATGGATGCAACTAACTGTTTGTGTTGCATGATGATTAACTGCCAAACACACTCTGTGATATTACTGTGATGCTAGTTACACGTGAAACATTACGAACGTGAACTGATTGAGTATACGTGCACTATAGGACTCGACTGATTTCTTGTGAGCACATAGTATAGCATACCGAGCAAACCAAGGTGAGTTCACACTCTTACCAAGGCATGGGATTCCCGGGGTTGGGAATGGGTTTGGATGATTACTTATGCTTAAATTCTTATTGGAATTACATACCATAGGCCTCGGGAGAGGAAGGTTATTGGTAGGTACTGCTAGACTAGTGATACATATACTTCTCTTCGCACACACGCCGGGAATGGCTGCGATAATAGAACTAATCTTCGCACACATGCCTGGAATGGCTGCGAACCATACTCTAAACTTCGCACACATGCCGGGTGGGCTGCGATACAAATATACCTAGTCTAGAAAACATGGGAGACCCCCACTAATCTTCGCACACATGCCGGGAAGGCCGCGATACAAACAGACATGATACATTGCTTACTAAATAACCATACGGTTTACGAAACGAACACTATAGCTAAACAACCAACTGTGAACTCGCTCAACTAGTTGTTGACTTTCTGTTACATGCCTTGCAGGACCATAGGTACTCATGGAGCTTGCACGGGAGGCGCGGTCGTTGTGGGCACGGATTGTGGATGTTTTGATGAAAACTTTATGACTCTTTAAACTTATTACTTATGTTGGGTTTTACATTTATGCTTCCGCTAAACATTGATACTATACTTTGTTTTCAAACACCTTTCATATTGTTTGGTTGATTTACATTTATTAATAACATGGTTCAATATGATTGGTGGCTTGATCCTGGTCAGTCACGCCTCCAAGCGGTGGTACTCCGCGTGTGGATTTTGGGGGTGTGACAAGAAACAAGTGAGATTGACGATTGGATAAACAAAAGAGGTATTGAGGATATCAACGAAACATAAGGAAGGCGATCATTTGTTCGTTACCTTGAACAAACAAACGACGCACAGAGGCTGAACAAAGTAAATAGGTCTTTATAATGTATCACGAAGACATGCTTTAGCCTAGAAGTGGAAACTCACCCCAAGAGTTCCCAGGTAAGAGTGACTGGTCCGATTATGTGATTTGTACGAACACTCTAGCCTTAGACAGAAAACTCAGGATACAGGCACCCACACTTCCAGATTGCATGTGTTCACATTAATAAGACCCAAACTTTGACGAGATTTTGAAAACTTTGAAGGTTCAAAACCTTATAATAAATCATCTAAGAAGAGATGATTAGTTTTCAACTCGGATTCGTAATTCGTGTTCTTGTTGTGGTTGTCACCTAAAGATAGGCAACATTATTGTTTTAAGACTAAACGCAAGTAAACTCGCGTTAGGGTCCTAGGAAGGTTATAGTCTAGGTCAAAGCATTACTAATAACCTAATTCCCTATAACCATGACCTCTGATACCAACTTTTCTGTCATACCCCGACCGCGTTAAAACAACAAACCGCGGCGGAAACGTCGGGGAGTGTCGTAACAGAATCATTGTTTCACAACACATGGATTAAAATTTTGTTTTATTGAATTAAGTTTATTACAATGTATTGAACTTAGAAACAAAACATGAACAAATTGACTTTCATTGTTATTGAGTCACTAAGGCCTCGTCCATTCCTATGTGAGTAAGCATCATAATCATCGTCAAACATCATCAACTTATGGTACCTGAAACATATGTGAAAATACGTCAGCATAAAAATGCCAGCGAGTACATAGGTTTTGTGAGAGTATCGGATTCATGGCTTGTTTACATGTTGCAATACCTCGTTAGACTACCAAAGTTAATAGTTGAAAACCTTGTTTGAAAAGTGTTTGGTATTGCAATATGATTAACCAACTCAAAACAAGTTGATTATAGTTTATAAAATCTCGTAGCCATGAATCTTAACCCAAAACATTTGTTTATGTAGCCCAAATCGTAAATCGTTTTTGTAATAAAACTCGTATGGTTTATATCGTTAAGAAAACCTTGTAGTGTAACTTCGTTTTGAAAACAGTCGAACAAGTGATCTAGGTAACGCAACGGTATGTAATGTGTTACAAGCACTTATATATAGGAAGTACCAGCGGCTATCCACCATGCTTTTATCACATTACAACCGCCCCGTTACCTAATCACTTACCATAACCCAATCGTTTAATAGTTCAAATAGCTCCAATTGTTCAAATAGTTCAAGTAGTTCACATAAATCAAATAGTTCCAATGGTTCAAATAGTTCAAGTAGTTCACATAGATCAAATAGTTCCAATGGTTCAAATAGATCAAGTAGTTCACATAGATCAGTAGTTCCAGTGGTTCAATAGTTCACGTAGTTCCAGTGGTTCAACAGTCCAATAGTTTCAGTGGTTCAATTGTTCACGTAGTTCAAATTGTTGTGTTTAGTATAAACCATAGCATTTGTTTAGAAAGCTCGAAATCGTTTAGCACATATGAATCACCCCAAAACAGTCGAAAACGGTAAAAGAGGGGAACTATGTACTCACATTGAATTGCTAGGTATCCTCGATTAAAGTGAACTAACAAGCTCGGGCAATCAAGGAATCAAGTGGCACCTAGTATCGGATCACTAAGTTAATAAATCGATACCTAAATCGGAAGATCGGGTAGAATGAGGTCTTGTAAACCAAATGAGTATTGGAACTCATGTGATATGGTTTAACAAAGCCTGCATTCTAAATCGGAACCTATCCTAAGTGCTTACGACCCGTTACGACCCATTAAGGTAGCTTATCCTACTTTAACGCGTCGTTCGCGCAAAATGCGCGTTCGAGACGCCTAACTAGTTCTATGACAAGTATTATATGCCTAAACATGTTTAAATATGTTGCATAATCAGTTAAGTGACAAAAGTTTAAGTTACATATGCTTAAAATCCAATTATGCATGAAAAGGGCATTTTGGTCATTTTCCTGAGGCATATAAACTACCTATCATAACAACTAATTAAACTAAGTGACCCTAAGGTATAACCTCAGAAGGTTATTCCCTATACAACTATGGTCACTAAACATGCTTGGACGGATCCTAATGATCGACCAAACGGGTCGGGTTCGAAAGTCTAAGCGGTTGTTAAGACCGCTTATCTTACGACCCTATACAAGCACTAGACTAGTGACAAGTTAAACATGTTAAAACATGTTTAACTAAGTTAGAAAATAGGTTTTGATATCAAAACAAAGTGTTTTGATACCCAAGGATACTTTCATCTCAAAATGCGCATAAACGGCATTTTGACCGAAACTTTGACTCGTCACTTCGACTAATCAACGTGGTAATCAGTAGGTATAGTCACAAGGGACTATAACCATCGTGATTACGCTCAAGTTGCAAAGTTCGAACGAACTTTATGTTGACCAAAGACGGGTCAAAGCAGAAAGTCAAACATTGTTTGACTTTCATGCTTAAAATGCATAAAAGTATGAAAGAAACTTAAAAAAGGTCCAAGCCTTGAATATTTGAACTCAAATTGCTCAGGTATGAAGCTTAAGAACTTCAACTTAGAGCAGAAATGAGAATAAATGTGAGGAATGCTTGAAAACCAAGTGGGTATTTATAGATATTGAAGAACCTATAGGATCGTTTCTCGTAATTCGTGCTTTAATCCTAGCCATCCAAGTGTTACCCATTGTTTACAAAACATGGGGAACTCAAAAACCATCAAATGGTAATGCAAAACAAGGATTAAAACCATCAAAACCAGCTCAAATGGCCAAGTTCAATGTTTCTGTCAGGCATATTGTCGGTTTTAGTCCCTGCAAGTCCAAAACTTGGTTTTTGATACATTTTTGACACGTTTAAGCCTTGTTAACCCCATTTCAAGGATTTACAATGAAGTTAAAGTATAAGGAACATGAAATATGCTCAGAAAAATCTCGGATGTCGGTTCGTTTGGTCGTACGGTTGCGTTATTCGGTTAATTACGACGAAAACTCGAACGGACCAAAAAACGATCCAAATTACGCGACGAATGGTATTTTTGCATTCCAATCACTAAAATAAAATATTTTAATGATTACAAAATTTTTTTGATGTCCGAATATGTTCAGAACGTAAGATATGCGCGAAAATGCAAACTTATGCACCTTTTGATGCTTTTAGTCCCTGTTGATTGAATAAGTTTATTTTCGCACATCGAACCCCTCCAAGCCTATTTCTAAGCTATGTAAAGGATATTTAGGGTATGTTTAAATTATGATCAAGTTCCTAAATGTTCGTTACTATACAAATCGGCATAGTTTCGCAGTTTGAAATAAATCCCCCCTGCGATCGAATAAACTTGTTTTCGACATACCAAACCATCCAAAACTTATTTCTAAGATACGTAAGGGTTATTTAAGGTATATAATGCCTATGTCACTATTCCGGAGTGTTTGTTGCGTTAAACTGATTATGTTTACGCATCAGTTTGCGTATAACTTTCCAGAAAGCGATTTAAAGCTCGAAATTGAACAAGAATTGATATGTGCAAATGATACACATATTTATACAAATCCCAAGTACGAAACACAATATTTCATTGGTTTTGTATTCGTATGATGGTCGAAGAGGCACAGATGTCACAAAAAGAAGTGTTTAAACAAAAGGTTGTCATGAATCTTATAAACGTTTTCTTTTATAAAATCTTATGAAATTCGATATGAGAATCAGATGTTATTAAATAATAATGCATGGTTAAATAAATAACCTAGTAAAAATGAGTTTGTATAAGATATGTCGTCTGTAAAACAATGTCTTGTATAAATATGTCGTTTATAATAAATGTATCATGCCTTTGTTTCTGTCAAAGTGGTTTAGATAACACTGCGTTACGTAATATCATACAAGCATTTATATATAGGAAGTACCAACGCCGTATCCACCATGCGTTTATCATATTACACACGTTTCGTTATTTAAATCACTTATAAATAAACCACCAAAATGTCTTATAAAGTAAATGTCAAGTAACAACAATATCATGTACGGTGAATAAAAAAATGATTACTAAACCCCGTATGAAAAATGTCAATGTACAATCAAATGTTATGTACGGTGAATAAAGAATTTACTCAACCCGGTATGTAAAGTGTCGATGTATAACTAAATGTATTGTATGGTGAATAAAAGTATTTACTAAACCCCATAGATAAAATGTCAATGTAGAATTAAATTTCATGTGGAAACCATGTACTATATGCGTACTAATGAACATAGCAAGTATATGTCATGAAAGCACGAAAAGCACTAAAGTAACAAGTAGGCACATGTGTATCACCCAAAATATTTGAAAACAGTAAAAGAGGGGAAAAATGTACTCACTTGATATAGCTTAAAAGTATTGAAATAACAACCAAATAACGCTTGAGGGATCACGGAATCAATCGACACCTAATATAGGTAACTACGTTAATAAACCGTACCTAAATCGGGAGATCGGATAAAATGAGGTTTCGTAAACCAAATGAGTATTGGAACTCATCTGATATGGTTTAACAAAGCCTACATTCTAAATCGGAACCTATTCTAAGTGCTTACGACCCGTTACGACCCATTAAGGTAGCTTACGCTACTTTAACGCGTCGTTCGCGTGAAAGCGTGTTTGAGATGCCTAACTAGTCCTATGACAAGTATTATATGCCCTAACATGTTTAAATATGTTGCATAATTAGTTTAAGTGACAAAAATTAAGTTACATATGCTTAAAATCAAATTATGCATGAAAAGGGCATTTTGGTCATTTTCCTAAGGCATATAAACTACCTATCATACAACTAATTAAACTAAGTGACCATAAGGTATAACCTCGGAAGATTATTCCCTATACAACTATGGTCACAAAATATGCTTGGTTGGATCCTAAAGATCGACCAAACGGGTCGGGTTCGAAAGTCTAAGCGGTTGTCAAGACCACTTGACTCACGACCCTAAACAAGCACTAGACTAAAAGTGACGAGTTAAACATGTTAAAACATGTTTAACTAAGTTAGAAAACAAGTTTGATATCAAAACAAAGTGTATTGATACCCGAAAGTAGCTTCGTTGCAAAATACGCATAAATACGTATTTTGACCGAAACTTTGACTCGTCACTACGCCTAATCAACGTGGTAACAGTAGGTATAGTCAGAAGGGACTATAACCATCATGATTATGCTCACATTGCAAAGTTCAAAAGAACTTTGTGTTGACCAAAACATGGTCAAAGCAAAAAGTCAAACACTGTTTGACTTTCATGCTTGGAAAGCATAAACAAGCATGAAAGAAGCTTACAAAAGGTCCAAGCTAGGAAGATTTGAACTAAAACACTCAGGTATGAAGCCTTAGCTTCAACTTAGAGCAGATTTAGATCAAATGTGTGAGGAATGAAGCTTGATCATGGTGGGTATTTATAGAAAGTCATGACCCATCAAGATCTTCACAAGTGTTTTTGAGCAAATCAAAGCATAATCTCAACCACACACTTGTGCCCATAGATTAGAATACAATGGGAACTCAAAAACACGCAAATTGTATGCCAAAACAGGGATTAAAATCAGTGAAAACAGGCTGCTGTGCCAGATTCAATGTTTCTGTACTCGCAGTTGGTCGCGCCCCGCGAAGACAGGAACACAGGTCTTCGTCGCCCGCCTAGCTAGTTTGGCAGATTGTAAAAAATGGCCACTGCAAGCTCAAAACTTAGATTTTGATGCATTTAAGTCCCGTTAACCCCATTTCAAGGCTCCACAATGAAGGTAAAGCATAGGGAACATAAAATATGCTTGAAAACATCTCGGATGTCGGTTTGTTTGGTCGTACGGTCACGTTATTCTGTTAATTACGACGAAAACTCGAACGGACGCGAAAAACAATCCAAATTACATGACGAGTGGTATTTTTGCATTCCAATCACTAAAATAGAATATTTTAATGATTACAAAAATTTTTGGATGTCCGGATATGTTCAGAACGTAAGATATGCGCGTTTATGCACTTTTTGACGCTTTTAGTCCCTACTGATCAAATAAGCATATTTTCGCATAACGAACCCCTCAAAGCCTATTTCTAAGCTATGTAAAGGATATTTAGGGTATGTTTAACTTGTGATCAAGTTCTGGAATGTTCGTTACTATACGAATCGGCAGACTTTCACAATTTGTCGTAAATAGTCCCTGCGAACGAATAAACTTATTTTTTTTGGCACTCCAAACCCTTCAAAACTTATTTCTAAGTTATGTAAACGTTATTTAAGGTATGTTAAGCTTATGTTGCTATCTCGGAGTATATGTTGTGTTAAACTGATTACGTTTATGCATCAGTTTGCGTATAACTTTACAGAAAGCGATTTAGAGCTCGAAATCGAACGAGAATTAATATGTGCAAAAGTCACAGGTATTTGTACAAATCCCAAGATTGAAAGACAAGATTTCATTGGATTCGTACTTATATGATGTTCGTAGAGGCACAGATGTCACAGTCTCCCTTAGTTTAGGAAATTTCGTCCCGAAATTTAATTTAGAGGAAACTTGTGTGTGCTCGAAATTGAAGTCGGGGAGTATAACATAAAATAGGTCAAGGTCCAGAAATCCTAGTGAATTAAATTACACATGACAAAACTTGATGTGGTTTCTGTGCACTGAATTCCATAATTACGTATGCATCCATAATTACGTAATTCATTGCATAGTCCGAACAGTTCATTTTATAATGTGCAGTGGAAGAAAATCAAATGAATAATCCTGTGGTGACTTGACTAGACTACCATAGAGTCTCTTTAACTAGAACACGAATGATCTCTTTAAACAGACCACCAAACAGTCTCTTCAACTAGGTCACCAAAGGATCTTTTTAAATAGATCGACGGACGATATATTTAACTAGATTGACGAATAAATCTCTTTAACTAGACCTCCCAAGGGGTCTCTTTAACTATATCTACAAATGATATCTTTAACTAGGTTGACGAATCAATCTCTTTAACTAAACCACCCAAGGTGGGTGGTCTCTTTAACTATATCAACGAATGATACCTTTAACTAGATTGACGAATCAATCTCTTTAACTAGACCACCCAAGGGGTCTCTTTAACTATATCTACAAATGGTATATTTAACTAGATTGACAAATCAATCTCTTTAACTAGACCACCCAAGGGGTCTCTTTAACTATATCTACAAATGATATCTTTAACTAGATTGACGAATCAATCTCTTTAACTAGACCACCCAAGGGGTCTCTTTAACTATATCAACGAATGATATCTGTAACTAGATTAACGAATCAATCTCTTTAACTAGACCACCCAAGGGGTCTCTTTAACTATATCTACAAATGATATCTTTAACTAGATTGACGAATCAATCTCTTTAACTAGACCACCCAAGGGGTCTCTTTAACTATATCAACGAATGATATCTTTAACTAGATTGACGAATCAATCTCTTTAACTAGACCACCCAAAGGGTCTCTTTAACTTTGGAATAGTACTTTACAATCCAAGGGTCTTAACTATTACATAGAGACCCATTAAGGATTTAAGATAGTACCTTTGGATTTCCTTCTAAGAATCCATCATATAAAGATATGGGAGATTCTATGAGGATTTGGATAGTGAGTAATTGGATTCACACATGAACACATAAACACATAATCACATAATTACATAATTGTCAACTTGGTCATCAATTTGTTATCAACTTGTTATAAATTTGTTGGTAGACTTGTTATTGATTTGAACATGTGTATTTAAAGTATGAAATGAATCCAATCCCTGGACTTTGATTTTGCGCTTCGAATTTCCACAAGGATTGAACTATGAAGATATGAAGATCCTATAAGGATTTTGGAATCCGTGTAGCGAGAGATGTTACGAAACCTTGTTCTAGATGTGCTTAAATCAAAATATGAGGTAAAATGTTTATGAAGTCAAGGTACCAGATATGCCAAGGCGACATATGAAGCAGAATTTGGAGGTTGTGTACTACGTATGTTAAGTCAACATACGTGCAGAATGTTCTTGAAAACTATGCATGGGGTTCTTAGGAAAATGTGTTTAATGTTTTTGAAATCATGTGGTAGGTGTATTAGGTAAATATGTTTATAAAATGTTTTAAAACCATGTGAAATGGTTTTGGAATCATGTATATGGTTTTTGGAAAACATGGATAATGCTTTTGAAATTATACATTTAGTATATTAAGTAAATATACTATGTTAAAATGTTTTTAAACCATATGAAATGTTTTTAAAATCGTGAAGGGTGTTTTGAAAACATATACTGTGTATGTCGTTATGAAAACCAGAATGAAATGATATGTTCATAGACATATCGCATAAGACTATTGAGGGATTTATGAGAAGTACCCTTAGGTATCCAAACAAGGATTTAAAGCAGTACTTTGAGTATTCGCCCAGAGTTGTAAGTTGCACCTTGTACTTTGTTTCTTAGAAGGAAATGAGTACTTAGGATTTTCGTGGAGATCACGAGTGATCACATAAACGAGAAAACTACAAGAGTAGTTTGTTTTGCAAGGAACACAGTTCCTTGGCGTCGGTTATCGTAGGGGTATGTCATACACACATGTAACCACATTTGTTTTCGTACATCGAAATGCAAATAAAGATTTATTTATAAACTAACATAACTATTTCATAGTTTTAGATAACAAAGGAAATAAAACATAAAGTTCAGTTGTTTCGACGCGGCATCGTCTTCCAGCTGGCCAAATGCTCATCTACGGGCTGGATTTGCATTATTAGGCTTTGGGCAATTATTCCTGAAGTGGCCCATCTCGCCACAGTTGTAGCAAGAGCCAGGTGGAAAACGAGCTTGAGCAGGGTTGACTTAAGGTTGGTTTGGACCACCTTGGTTTGGGTTAAATCGACAAGCATTTGCCAGGTGACCGAGTCGCCCACAGGATGCACACTGACGACACTGTAGGTGAGCTAGGTGATGTGCATTACATTTGTTGCATATCGGTGTAGTATCGACATAAGGTTTTCTTGCAGGAGGTTGAGCTGGTTGGTTGTGAGTGTTTTGGTTAGGTTGAGCAGCAATCGCACAGTTTTGTGAAGCCTTACGCTTCTTAGAAGGTTCGGTTTTGTTTTCCTCGTTTTCCTCTTGAGTAGTAGCTGCTTGTTTCTTGTCGCCTTTTTGGAAAAGGTTACCCTTTCTGATCTGAGATTCAGTCAGGGTAGCAGATAGTTCAATGGCCTGTCTAACTGTGGTAGGATTACTACCAGTAACAATGTCCTGAACTGGGCCAGGGAGGCCATCAATGTACTTTTCGATCGCCTTATCCAAAGGCGTAACCATGGTTGGACACAACAAGCTCAATTCTTCGTACCGGTCAGTATAAGCACGGTGTTCACCGCTGTCTTGTTTAAGATCTTTCCAATGCCCTGATTTCATGACGAGGACAAAACTCCTTCATCATTAGAGCTCGAAGCACTTCCCAAGTTTGTGCCATTGTCACATCGACACCCATATCCCTCATTACACCGTTCCACCATGTTAGAGCACGTATCTCGAAAACACTGGACGCAAATTTAACCTTTCGCTCATTCGGACATTACACATGTCTTGTCATACACACATGTAACCACATTTGTTTTCGTACATCGAAATGCAAATAAAGATTTATTTATAAACTAACATAACTGTTTCATAGTTTTGGATAACAAAGAAAATAAAACATAAAGTTCAGTTGTTTCGACGCGGCATCATCTTCCAGTTGGCCAAATGCTCATCTACGGGCTGGATTTGCATTATTAGGCTTTGGGCAATTATTCCTGAAGTGGCCCATCTCGCCACAGTTGTAGCAAGAGCCAGGTGGAAAACGAGCTTGAGCAGGGTTGACTTGAGGTTGGTTTGGACCACCTTGGTTTGGGTTAAATCGACAAGCATTTGCCAGGTGACCGAGTCGCCCACAGGATGCACACTGACGACACTGTAGGTGAGCTAGGTGATGTGCATTACATTTGTTGCATATCGGTGCAGTATCGACATAAGGTTTTCTTGCAGGAGGTTGAGCTGGTTGGTTGTGAGTGTTTTGGTTAAGTTGAGCAGCAATCGCACAGTTTTGTGAAGCCTTATGCTTCTTAGAAGGTTCGGTTTTGTTTTCCTCGTTTTCCTCTTGAGTAGTAGCTGCTTGTTTCTTGTCGCCTTTTCGGAAAAGTTTACCCTTTCTGATCTGAGATTCAGTCAGGGTAGCAGATAGTTCAATGGCCTGTCTAACTGTGGTAGGATTACTACCAGTAACAATGTCCTAAACTGGGTCAGGGAGGCCATCAATGTACTTTTCGATCGCCTTATCCAAAGGCGTAACCATGGTTGGACACAACAAGCTCAATTCTTCGTACCGGTCAGTATAAGGACGGTGTTCACCGCTGTCTTATTTAAGATATTTCCAATGCCCTGATTTCATGATGAGGACAAAACTCCTTCATCATTAAAGCTTGAAGCTCTTCCCAAGTTTGTGCCATAGTCACATCGACACCCCTATCCCTCATTACACCGTTCCACCATGTTAGAGCACGTATCTCGAAAACACTGGACACAAATTTAACCTTTCGCTCATTCAAACATTGCACATGTCTAAAGGTGCTTTCCAGACTCTCGAGTCATTGTAGGAGCGCAGTTGCTCCTTGAGACCCCGAAAATTTCAGTGGTTTAGCCGAATTAAACGTTTTGAAACTACACTGACATTGTTATTGTTGTTCACTTAATTAATCTGGGTTATTAGGTTCGGGATCACAGCAGCGATCTGCTGAGTAATAATGGCTGTGAGTTCGGCGTTAGATTGTGGTTGTGCATCTCTTCGGGGAGGCATATTCTAAAAAGAACAAGGAAACATGAGAAATGAGTGAGATGATATCGGATAGTAAAAATTGAATGCTTAAAAGAATATCGATAAGGCATAAGGATTGTGATCATTTGTTCGTTATTTAAAACAAACAAATGACACAGTGACTAATCAAAGTAAATGGGTCATAATAATGTATCGCGAAGACATGCTTTAGCCTATAAGTGGACTCTCACCCCAAGAGTTCCCAGGTAAGAATGACTGGTCCGATTATGTGGATTTGTTCGAACACTCTAGCCTTAGACAGAAAACTCGAGGTACAGGCATCCACCCTTTCAGATTGCACGTGTTCACATTATAAAGACCCAGACTTTGACGAGATTTTGAAACTTTGAAGGTTCAAAACCTTATAACAAATCATCCAAGTATAGATGATTTGTTTTCAAAACGGATTTGTATTTTGTGTTCTTGTTGTGGTTGTCACCCAAAGATGGGTGATGGTATTGTTTTAGAATCTAAAAGCAAATAAACTCGCGTTAGGGTCCTAGGAAGGTTATAGACTAGGTCAAAGCATTACTAATAACCTAATTCCCTATAACCATGAGCTCTGATACCAACTTTTCTGTCACACCCCGACAGCGTAAAACAACAAATCACAGGGGAAACGTCGGGGAGTGTTGTAACAAAATCATTGTTTCATAACACAAGGAACTTAAAGTTTGGTTTCATTAATTAAAATGTTTACATTGTCTAGAAATTTACAGGACATAACATAAATTAAATTTTCTCTCATAGTTTTAAGTCACTAAGGCCCAGGTCCATCTAAGTGTGTCACGAACATCATCATGCATTAGCTCCTGAAACATATGTGAAAATAGGTACGTCAACATAAAAATGCCTGTGAGATACATAGGTTTTGTTGTTGTGGGATTCATGACTTGTAAGTGAAAAGAAGTGTTTAAACAAAAGGGTGTCATGAATCTTGTAAAATGTTTTCTTTTATAAAATCTTATGAAATTCGATATGAAAATCAGATGTTATAAAAGAATAATGCATGGTTAAATAAATAACCTAGTAAAAATGAGTTTTTATAAGATATGTCATTTGTAAAATAATGTCTTGTATAAATATGTCGTTTGTAATAAATGTATCATGCCTTTGTTTCTATCAAAGTGGTTTAGATAACGCTGTGTTATGTAATATCATAAAAGCATTTATATATAGGAAGTACCAGTGTCGTATCCACCATGCGTTTATCATATTACACACGTTTCGTTATTTAAATCACTTATAAATAAACCACCAAAATGTCTTACAAAGTAAATGTCAAGTAACAACAATATCATGTACGGTGAATAAAAAAATGATTACTCAACCCCGTATGTAAAATGTCAATGTACAATCAAATGTTATGTGAAATCAAATGTTATGTACGGTGAATAAATAATTTACTCAACCCCGTATGTAAAATATCGATGTATAACTAAATGTCTTGTATGGTGAATAAAAGTATTTACACAACCACATAGATAAAATGTCGATGTAGAATTAAATGTCATGTGGAAACCATGTACTATATGCGGACTAATGAACATAGCAAGTATATGTCATGAAAGCTCGAAAAGCACTAAAGTAACAAGTAGGCATATGTGTATCACCCCAAAATATTTGAAAACAGTAAAAGAGGTGAACTATGTACTCACTTGATATAGCTTAAAAGTCTTGAAATAACAACCAAATAACGCTTGAGGGATCACGGAATCAATCGGTACCTAATATAGGTAACTACGTTAATAAACCGGACCTAAATCGGGAGATCGGATAAAATGAGGTTTCGTAAACCAAATGAGTATTGGAACTCATGTGATATGGTTTAACAAAGCCTAAATTCTAAATCAGAACCTATCCTAAGTGTTTACGACCCGTTACGACCCATTATGGTAGCTTACGCTACTTTAACGCGTCGTTCGTGCGAAAGCGCGTTCGAGACGCCTAACTAGTCCTATGACAAGTATTATATGCCCTAACATGTTTAAATATGTTGCATAATCAGTTTAAGTGACAAAAATTAAGTTATATATGCTTAAAATCAAATTATGCATGAAAAGGGCATTTTGGTCATTTTCCTAAGGCATATAAACTACCTATCATACAAGTAATTAAACTAAGTGACCATAAGGTATAACCTCGGAAGGTTATTCCCTATACAACTATGGTCACAAAATATGCTTGGTCGGATCCTAAAGATCGACCAAACGGGTCGGGTTCGAAAGTCTAAGCGGTTGTCAAGACCGCTTGACTCACGACCCTAAACAAGCACTAGACTAAAAGTGACGAGTTAAACATGTTAAAACATGTTTAACTAAGTTAGAAAACAAGTTTGATATCAAAACAAAGTGTTTTGATACCCGAAAGTAGCTTCGTTGCAAAATACGCATAAATACGTGTTTTGACCGAAACTTTGACTCGTCACTACGCCTAATTAACGTGGTAATCAGTAGGTATGGTCACAAGGGACTATAACCATCATGATTAAGCTCACATTGCAAAGTTCAAACGAACTTTGTGTCGACCAAAACATGGTCAAAGCAGAAAGTCAAACACTGTTTGACTTTCTTGCTTGAAAAGCATAAACAAGCATGAAAGAAGCTTACAAAAGGTCCAAGCTAGGAAGATTTGAACTAAAACACTCAGCGATTTAGAGCTCGAAATCGAACGAGAATTAATATGTGCAAAATCACAGGTATTTGTACAAATCCCAAGATTGAAACACAAGATTGGATTCGTACTTGTATGATGGTCGTAGAGGCACAGATGTGACATGTTTCTTACAGACGGATGTAATTGTAACGTACTTGAGGAGAGCTAGGCACCCAAGACGTTTGGAGCTTGAAGGTATTCAACCATATAAGATGGAGATTGCATGGGAGACTATTGCTAATTATGTCGACTATGGTGTAACAACTCGACTTTTCGGATTGTTATCCACTTGCTTTTGCTTCGATTTGTAACCCTCTTGTACTCTGAGATTCAATGGGTTTTGTTATACTAAATACATTTTCATCACACCGCACCGCTGCACGTTTAAACGCTTTATAGTCGCGAACGCTCAATGCTAACACAACACGAATTACAGAGAATTATGCTATTTTAATTACCGAGTGTGTTTGTTTGTTCGGTAACCACTCTTGCCTTCGCACTCGCTTATCGCACCTAACATGCTAAATCGCAAACGCAGTTAATAGTAGTAGTAATGTTATGCTGTGTGTTCTTATATGCTTTATTTGTGTGTGCTTCATATGTTTATGGTTGGTGTGCGTTCGGTGTGATATGTTTTTATTAATATTTTAAGCCCATTTTACGCGTTAGTCAAGTTTTAAATTTATAAAACACGATATTATACTAACACTAAACACACACTTGGGCAAGTGTACCCATTGTAAGCGTAGTATAGTGTTGGTAAGATACCGAGGTCGTCCAAGGACACAAGAGCTTTTAATACTGGTTTATCCTCAACGTCTAATCAATCTAAATTTTTTGAGAAAAGTTATGAAACATAAAAATAAAACTAAAAATGAAAAGATAGATAAAATAAAAACAAATAGACAAGATAGAATCACTTGGATCCAACTCGTCTTTAATGTATCCTTTGATGATTTTCGCACTTTCGGAATTTTTAAGAGATTATCTTAGATATAATAGTAGGCCCCTCTTTTGAAGGTGATGTTACCTTCAACCCAGTGGTTTGAGTCAGCAAGGATACAATCCCAAAGGGTTGAAATATTGAAAGACAATTAAGTTAGTTATTAATGCGAAAAGTGGTAGGCCCCTCTTTTGAAGGTGACATTACCCTCGGTTAAGTGGTTTGAGTCAGCAAGGATACAATCCCAAGAAGCTGGTTTAAAGTATTAATAGTAGTTTACATATGAGGGGTTCAAGTTATTCGCACCCCCGCCATCCAATACCGTTGGGTATTGAAGGAGGTCCTAGTAAGCTTGAACCAGGTCCTCGCAGGATCCATACACTGAACGAGACAAGAACTTTACCAAACCATTCCCCTAACCCCCGACCAGGTAGTCAACGCACTTTATATAGACCGTAAAGACACGAATGATGCAATCATTTACTTTATATAGACAGTAACGTAACCTCAAGACACCACGAGAAAATGATAAAGAAAATTCACCTTCAACATACGAAACTAGTTATTAAAGTCATTAATACAAACCCAAATAAAAAGTGCCGAAAGATTAAAAAACAAAAGTAATACAATAAAGACTTATCTTCACCAAGTGATGTAAGAGGCTTAACCAAACATGGCCTTTGATTGGCAAGAACCCTTACAATCAATATTGGATCCCGAGACTACTACACACTCTAAAAATGGATGATGGATGATGGTGGTGGGTGTTGGTGTTGTAGTGGTGGTGGAGTGGTGGCAAAGTGGGAGAGTAGTGGTTTGCCAAGGGATGCCTTTCAAGTGAACCAAGCATCTACCTTTTATAGCCAGTACAGAGCTCTGGCCACGGCCCCGTGCCCACTGCGCACGACCCCGTGGTCACTCCTTTCTCTTCCTTCATTAATTGAAGCTGTCAGCAGAGGGCCCCACACGGCCACGTGGCCCCTGGACACGGCCCCGTGGTCAACTCCTCACTGTACTATCAAGATTATGCAAATCTTAGAGTTGACCACGCCCCGTGGTGAGCTGGGCACGGCCCGTGGTGGGCGTAGAAGCTTCTGCAGGTTTTATCTTCTTGTGTTAGGGCTGACCACGCCACGTGGTGAGCTGGGCACGCCCCATGGTTAGCTTCTGTCTTCTTGTTTTTGCTTTAGGAGATGCTGGCGAGGGGTCAGGCATGTCACGTTATTTCTTCTTCTTGTATTTATGTTGGTATTTGGCAGCTTATTTGTTCCTTTTGTTCTTTTAAGCTCATTTGGTCCTGTAAATTCAAAAGGAAGAAAGAAATGCGCTATTTCCAACATTATTACTAAAAAGGGTTAGTTTTATGCCTCATTTGATGTAATTTATATGTTGCATTTTGTACACATCAATGGTTTACACTCGCAACGTAAACTCCAGGCAAACTCGAACAACTCGACTTATCACACCGAAACGCAACGCAACACTTAATATCACTCGCAAATGAACAAACACGAACTCAGCCGTCCGAGTGGGCCATCTGTCTGGATGGAGCACATCCGTCCAGATAGAGCTCATCCGTCCGGATGGAGCCATCTGGATATTGGCCATCTGAACACGCGCAAGCCCTCACCTTCATCTATAAATAGTGGCCTTGTGTCTTCATTCTAACACTTTCAGCCCTCTCATCCCTCTCAGAGATTTCAGCCACGATTTATGTAGGATCGTTTTTATGACCAAACGAGTTGTTCAGAAGAGTTTTTCCTCAATACGAGAGGCGGAAACAAACGTATCAAGTTAATTCAGCTTGCAAATCACTTTAAACTGTCTTTTAATTGATTTGATAACTTTTTACAGCGAGTAGACACTTCGGCAGCACTTCGGCTCACAAACTAGAAAATTACAAATGACAAGACACATCAGGTATTTATAGGCTGGGGTATTTCGCACGGAACCATCTCACACGAAATCAGTTTCACACGAAATCACTATTTCGTGCGAAATCAACCTTCAACACATATTTGACATTTTCTCATACTACGTGCCCTGATCTATCTATTCTAATACAATACTCGATACAAGATGAAGTCGACAGACGTATGCACTAACAGTCTCCCCCTCGGATGTTGACGAAGTCTTCAGTGTCGAGTCTTCAATCTTCAGTCTTTATCAGTCTTCTCGAACTCTTTCAAAGTATCTAACAATGTAAAACATCCTCAATCTTTCTCTTCTCTTCATCTCCAGAATCTCGATCTGGCTTTAATCTCTCTCTAATTCTCTTGATCAGATCTCTTGATTCCTTAAGTTCATCAGCATCATCAGCTTGCATGAACATCAGATACAGAATCAGAACTTGACTCTATCATCTTTTATCCCAAGATCTGTGGCTGGCTCTACTGCTCAGGATCGAAACCTGGCTCTCTAGAAACCACATGATCCTCAGAAATCAGAACCTGGTTCTTTTCAAGCTTCATTCCTGCACAGACTCTAACTCACAATAAATTTCACACATTTAAAATTTTACAAATTTATATGTCACTTGCAGGTAATAATCAATCAATAAATGATTTTACAATGTTAACCTCTGATGAACCACTTGTAGGAAAAACATTTTTCTTTCAAATCCTTTTCTTGATTCAAACAGACTCCCCCTCACTGGTTGTCTATCATGTTTAGCACTTGGAATTTTGAAAATCAGCTCTTCAGCATCAGCTGTCAAAAATCTTTTTGTATTTTTCAAAATTTTATACTAAAACACACTAAAAATCTTTTTGGATTTTTAAATTTGAAAGAAAATGCAGTAAAAAATATTTACATACAATATTTTTGTGAGTTTGTGTAAGAGGATCATACCAGTTTATGAGACAAATCACCAACACCATTAAGCTTTAAACATTTTAAGTTCTAAACGATTCACTTAGATTGTCAGTATACTGATCCACTTAAATTTTCACACAAAGTTCAACTGTTTCGAGATACGAGATTAATGTTTTAAGCACTTGAACTTATTCGCGTGTCCCACCTCAGAATATACTCCCGTATCCAGATCCCAATATTCAGTCTTACAGGTGAGTATACCTAGATGATATCTGTAAAGGGTTAAATGCAAGAGCCATGAGAGCTCAGGCTATTGCTTCCGCAAAATCAGAGAGATGATGGCTTCGACTTTAGGTGTGTTCCCTTTAGAGAATCTTTTCTTCAACAGCACATGATTAGCATTTTGCAATGTTTCATCATTTTTTATGCTGAGGGGGGTGCTATATTTCAAGCAAGCGAAAAGTATTATACGGGGACTAGGCCATTGCTTCCGCAAAATCAAAAGTCCCGGGATAATACCCTAGATATCACTGAGTATAAAGACCTAGTATCTCAGAAAGAGGGACCTTTCAAACAAGATTTCGGGGGTTACCCATATATCCGAGAGATGTTCCCCACGATATAAGTAAGTTTGAAATTTAGGTTTATATCTTGTCACAATCTACTAAATGTGTAAAAACCTACTGGTACATCATCAGTGAGACCGTTTATCACATTTTACTTTCCAATTCTTTAGCATGCTGTGATAGTCCACTGATGTACTATCATTTCCTCTTTTCTCAACAAAGCTCGTTTTTCATTTTATCATGTTTTTGACTTTTTCAAATTTTCAAATGTTTTTGGATTTTCTGAAATTTCTTACTCCCCATAAAATGCAAAATCATTTAAAAGAAATTTGAAAACAAACTGTACAAATAAACTGACAACTATTGTGAATTGCTTCAAATCGCCATCCACTTGGCATAAACAATCAGAACTCCCCCTGACAACAAACTATTTTCCCATTATGATTTCAAAACACTTAAGTTTGTTTTAATCAAATGGTTTTTTCGGAAGATAAGTTTTGCTGATTTCATAAAACCACTTGTAGGTTAGGGGTTTCATCATATTGTTTTATCAAAATACCACTTTTAAGAAAGATAAATCAAGTACAGCTTAATGTCCCTGATTTACCACTTGTAGAAACAAACCAATAACCACTTGTACGTCGAAATCACTTTCGTGAATTTCTCAAGAAAGATGCCGATACCTGCTCCACACTTACCAACCTGGAAGCTTCGGCAAGTCAGGTTTTTCAGTTAAGGATGTTCTCCCAAGCCTGGCAGACCTTGGGAGATTCTGAGTTATCAACACTCGGTTTCTTTCCTTTCATTTTCTTCTCATAAAATTCCTTCACCTCTTTGACTTTCCTGTCAACCATTTTACCAAAAATATGTTGCACTTTGGGATTAAACGTTTTTTCAACATCAAAATCTTTCTTTTCCGAGAAAAATTGATTTGAAATCGCAACTTTACCAACTTTTTGTTTAAAATTTTCAGCCCTCAATAGTGGAAAATTTGCATCATCCATTGGAGGTACTGATTTTTCAACTTTTGGTTCAACTTGTGCCTCCTCTGACTTTGTGAAATCAGATTCATCGCCAGAAAATAGCTCCTCTGATTTTGATGAATCAGAATCATTGCTAGAACTATCATCAGATTTCTTAACAACCCACTTTTGGTTGTCAAGATTTACTTTTCTTTTGTAAAATCCTTTTGAACATTCACCAACCTCAAATTTCGAGTTTTTGAAAATTATAAAAGGTTTGGTTGGTGGTTCATTCTCAACCATCTTTTCTTTCAGATTAAAAGAAACTCCCTGTTTTGTTTGTATTGCCTTTGAACAATTTCTGGCAATATGACCAACTGGTTTGCATTGAAAACAGATTCTCATTTCCTTCCTTTGAGCAGCTTCATTCTTCATTTCCTCTTGCTTCTTTGCAAGGAATTCTTTGTTTGTCTGCTTTCTGAAAAATTTCTCTTTTTCTTCTTCAGATGATGTTCCTGAAACAAATACAGTTTTTGGTTTATAAGTTTTCTCATTTTTATGATTTTTCGGTGGAATAAATCCAAGACCTTTCCTTTTGAAATTACTGTTATGGTTTGGTTTTTTTGAAAACCTGAACCAGAACTGTAACCCTTTTTCTTGTTTTCTCTTTGTTGAACTCTTGAGGTGTATTTTTTAGGGTTTTCGGAAAAATTTACATCTTTTGTTTCAGAAATATTAATTTCTGTTAATTTGAAAACCTTTTTGATCATTTCAGTTTTGACACCTCTTATTGGAAATTCCTCATCCAAATATAATTTTTTTTGAATCATTCAAAGTATATGCCACTTTGATTGATTCGTCATTCAAATTAGATTTTGATAACATGAATTCTTTATTATAAACCCTTTTGTCCTTTTTGACTGTTGAACTTGACGTTTCAGACTTTGACTCTGAATTTGACTCCTCGGTTTCATCTTTATCCAACACCTGATCGACCACTTTCTTAATTAACTCTGACTCATGATCAGTGTCGGATGATGTAAAAGTAACATCAATGTTGTCTGGCAAATTTTCTGAAGACTCAGACTCCCACTGTAAGTTGGTTGCCTTTTTGACTCTTTCTGAATTTGGATTTCTTGGAGAATATCCATTTTCAAGCGGAGGCGGACACTTTGTATAACTGGCACTATGTTTCTTACCAGAATTATTTTCTTCAGTATCCTCTCCTTCAAATGCCTTCATGCCTTCGACAGTTGGATAAATCCTGTCAATAACATAAGAAGTACATGAGTAACTTTTTAACAACCTATTTACTCTTTCTGTTTCAATCCTCTGAGTTTACAGTTTCTGTTCAAGCACAGCACACTTCTCAATGTAATTGTTGACAACTTTTTGCTTTGTCATGAAAGCTCCTTGAAGTGTTTTCATTGCTGTTGCTTGTTCACTGCTTGATTGATTGTACTGATTCGTTGCTTTGTTCAGAACATCATATGATTCTTTCAATCTATTCATTTTATGAATCAAAGTACTGTTTTGCTTTTTAACTGCTTCACAGTTTTCACATATCACCGGAATCTTTCGTGCATCAGCTTCTGCTTCAACTTTGAAAGCTGGAACTTCTTTTAATTTTTTCTTTATCACAGGAACTTCTTCATCATCACTGCTAACTTGTTTTTTAACTTTCTTCTTTTTCTTTCAAATTTTTTCATCATCACTCTCCTCCATCAACCTTAAATGCTCTTCCATTCTTTTTGCATAATAATCATCATCATTATCACTGTCTTCAGCAACTCAAGCAACAAATGCTTTAGCCAAGAATTCTTTATCAGGACAATAATCATCCCAGCTAAAACCATCTGGTAATCTTTCATCATCTTGATCGATCAATTTGCTCATCAAATATGCTTTCTTTGACTCTTCAATCTTCTTAGCATGAGCATTTTGTGGTTGTTGTTGATGTGGTTGTTGAGCAACTTGATGATAGATCGCTTTCCGATAGTAATCATTGTTGTTGAACGGATTTTAAGCTCCACTTGCTTCGTGATTTGTGCATTCTCTCTTGAAATGTCCTTTTTCCCTACAACGAAAACAAGTAACTTTAGATTTATCAAATCCTAAAGTAGAAACATTTGCATCACGGAAGTCATCTCTTCCTGTGATCTGTTTGAATTTCTCAGCTCTTCTCAACACACTCGCCATACACCACTTTATATCCATTAATTCCATTTCTTCAGCATCAATCTGATCGTAATCCTCTTTTGTCAAAATTGGATTCCCGATCTTTCCTGCTACTAAACTACCATACGATTCTAACACAGTTACCAACAAAGACATGTGACTTTTTGCAACTTCTTCTGAGTAATCTTGATCATTTTCAAAGTTTAATGCAATGTTGCATTGAATAACTTTGCCATTCTTTGTTGTTGAAAAATTTGGATCAAATGATGGATATGAAGAAAAACTCATTTTGCTGTTTGATCCTTTAGATGACCCTCCAGACGAACTCTTAGCATTGAATGCAGTCTCAACCTTTGGTGACATGTTGGTCTTATCACTGATACATCCTTTGTAATAAAGACTGATATCTTGTTCACCATCAAAATCTTTCATTCTTGAGATCTTCCTTTGTTCCATCTCTTGAGCTTCAAGTTTTTCAATGAACTTACTCAGTGTTAAGTTTCCAAAATCCTTTTTATTTCTTAACATCATAAGATACGTGCCCCAAGTTTCATGTGGCAATGCATCAGCCAGTTTTTCAATCAACTCTTCATTGTCTTTTGTGATGCTCACCCTTTTCATGTTGACTAGCAGATTGCAATATCTTTCATTGATCTGCTTGGTGCTCTCAGTTCTCAAACCACGAAATAGATCAAACTCTTTTTTCAAAAGTGACCTTTTGTTCTTAATCATCTCTTTACTTCCAACAAACTTTGATTTTAATGCTTTCCAGATAGAATATGCAGTTCCATTGTGTTGCAGTAAAACCAAAATATCTTCTTTCACAGCTTGATGTAATAGACTTGTCATCATCTTTTCATCTTTGTATTTCTTTTTATCTTCAACACTAAGATCTTTAATTGCAATAATCTCTTCATCATCATTCATCGGTCTAACATATTTTGTTTCAACACATTCCCAAGGATCCAAGTAATTTGCTTGAACCCAATTTTCAAATCGTTCCTCCCATCCTTTATACTCCTCGATATTCATGAGCTTTGGCGGTTTTTGCATGGTGCCCGTTTCATTTTCTAACATTGTGTTATGTGCAATGCTAATCAGAGTTGCAAAGGCGTTGTAAAATTCCTCTTCCATGATCCAGTTTTAAAACTTTCACAAATTCAGTTTTTCAAACGAAATCAGCTCAAGCGAAATACACTTCAAACGAAATGAACTTTGGTGCGAAATGACACTTTCAAGCGAAATCAACTTTCACACGAAATGACCATGTTTAAACGAAATAACCACTCTGATGTGAAATAACTGCTTTCGTGCGAAATACCACACTTTTAAACGAAATAGGTGATTTCGAGCGAAAATGTCAAACGAAATACCAATTTGGTGCGAAACAACCCTGAAAATGCTATTTCGTGCGAAATCAAACTCCTATTTCGTACGAAATACGGCTGATGTCATCATCTCAAACTGTTTTTGTCAAAATTGATCAGGTTTTAGTCCAATTTTAGGTCCCATTCTTTCAAGGCTTTGTTAAAACACAGTTTCGCATATAATGTGAGAAAATCAAGCCATTTTATCCGTGAAAACTTGTTACTTTTGAAAAAGAAGGTGTAGAAATCAGAAATTTCAGCTGAATTGGTAAGAACTCTTCCTCCTGAGCTCTGATACCACTTGTAGGATCGTTTTTACGACCAAACGAGTCGTTCAGAATAGTTTTTCCTCAATACGAGAGGCAGAAACAAACGTATCGAGTTAATTCAGCTTGCAAATCACTTTAAACTGTCTTTTAATTGATTTGATAACTTTTTACAGCGAGTAGACACTTCGGCAGCACTTCGGCTCACAAACCGGAAAATTACTAATGACAAGACACATCAGGTATTTATAGGCCGGGGTATTTTGCACGGAACCATCTCACACGAAATCACTATTTCGTGCGAAATAGCCAACTAATTTCGTAAGCTTTTTCTCTCAATCTTCTGTAATCATCATTTCATTCTACTTCTACTCCATCTTCCTTCATCAAAAATCACACAGACACTTTAACTTTTTCCTCAAAACCCTTGATTCCAAGCATCTCGAAGATAGTTTTCACTCATTTTGCCTAGGGAAACTGCTATGGAGCAACATTCAATCGAGATTGGATCAAGATCTAAAGGATATTCACGTTTTACAACTTGTCTATGAACTCTCTTTTGATTTTTATGCAATATTGGTGGAATCATGACCCCGTCAGACTCTCAACTCGTTCCATAGTCGAGAGCCGACTCGAAAATTGATTTCCACCAAGGAGATGGTCCGATTAACGGGTCAGACATGGATATCCGTCAAGAACAACACATCTGGCCGAATGGGCTATGCCCATTCGCCCGAATGGACTTGACTCGATATCCTCTGTTGTTTTGATTCCGTTATCGTACCCGGCTCCATGAATTAAAACATTCTAAACAAAACTTTAGCAATTTTGTCGGTTCACAAACAATCACAGTTCACCCGGTCCGAATGGACCATGTCCATCCGTCCGGATAGACCCTGATCGACACACCAAAACTTTTCTTTCTACTTTTAAACATTGGTTTTACATCAAAATCGATTCGTTCCAACAAAATAGCCAATCCGTCGATTTGACAAAGTCCATCCATCCGAATGGACAAAGCCTATCCGTCTGAATAAACAAAGCCCATCCGCCCGGATAGACAAAGCTCATCCGGGTAGACCAAAGACCATCCGTCCGGATAGACTAAACCCATCCGTCTGGATAGACGAAGCCCATCCGTCCGGTTAGGCCACGTCCATCCGCCCGGATAGACTATTGGACAGACTGTTGGACACTTGAGTTGCTTTATACCCCTCTCGATACTCCGATTTTGACCATTTCAGCACTTAGAAAGTCTTATGCTTCTGTTCCCGTACGCAGGCTGACCAGACGCTCCCTTCAATCCAACTAGATGTGTTTAGCTCTTAAACACGCACTGTGAGTATAATCGAACCCATTTTTCGTTTAACGCACTTTTTGTCACACCCCAACCGATGGCGGAATCATCGGGACGTGGCACTGAGCAAAACATATTGTTCAAGAGAATCCATAACAACTATTAAATGACAATATATTTAATGTTAATATCCCATACTACTAACATATAAAGCAATAACAGTCATTACAGATAGCGTGTCTCATAAACAAAACTATTCCAACAACTCAGGTTTATTTAGTGGAGTTTCTAGACTTCCTAGCTTGTTTCATCACAGTATAGCATCCTATCAACCTGTCGCATACGTTAAAATAAAGTCAATACATAAAATGTAAAGGTAAGTACACAAGTTTGCATAGCATATAGTAGTAAAAGCGTTTACGCATAACCAGCATGTAACACGTAACGGGCCAAGCATGTAACTATCAAACAATGTCTACACCTTAACCACGAGACTGCATCTTGGAGTATGCGTGACACATGTTCAGTGAACATATGAAGTAAAGAGCTGTGATCCCTAGCAACCCTCGTCCACGACAGGTGCTGAGTCCAAACTATAGTACTATCATTGCTAGAGGCGGTATAGTGTAACATTGTATAGCATAGTACAAGCACTCAAAGTACACGTATAGCATGCGGGAGCGGTTAGCGTTGTGAAGTGTTTGCGTTGTGTGTTGTGTTTTGATATAGAACGTATGTAATACCCAAAAGTGCGTTTAAAAGAAAATGGGTTCCAGTATACTCACAGTGTGTGTTTAACAAGTAAACACATCCTTGATTGGACTGAAGGGAGCACATGGAGTTTAGCCTGAGCATAGAACAGTAGCGTAAGCGTTGAACAGTGTGTAACAGAGTGTCGGATGGTGATCCGAACGAATGGGGATAACCCATCCGAGCGGATGGTCATCCTGTCAGATGGTCATCCGAGTGGATGGCCATTCGAACGGATGACCATTCGAGTGGGTGCATGGGTGTTTGTAAAATTGTTAAAATTCGAAGTTCAATCAAATCGTTTTGAACAAGGATTAGTATGAGAGACAGGTCACCTGGTCGAATGGTCATTCGATCGGATGGTCATCCGATCAGATGGCCACTTGAGTGGTGTGACACCTGTGTCCCTTCAACCATCAAACAAATGCCAAACCAATGAAATATTGTATTTCATACTTGGGATTTGTAAAAATATGTGTATCATTTGCACTTATCAACTCTTGTTCGATTTTAAGCTTTAAATCGCTTTCTGGAAGGTTATACGCGCTCTGATGCGTAAATATAACCAGTTTAATCCAACAAACACTCCGGAATAGTGAAATAGGCTTAACATACCTTAAATAACCTTTACATAACTTAGAAATAAGTTTTGAAGGCTTTGGTATGGCAAAAACAAGTTTATTCGCTTACAGGGACTAAACTTGACAAACTGCGAAAGTATGTCAATTTGAACTGTAACAGACATTCCGGAACATGACCATAAGTTAAACATACCATAAATATCCTTTACATAGCTTAGAAATAAGCTTTGAGGGGTTCGGTGTGTTAAAATAAACTTTTGGGTCATTCAGGGACTAAAAGTGTCAAAAAGTGCACAAGTTTGCATTTTCGCGCATAACTTACGCTCTGAATACATCCGGACATCCAAAAATTTATGTAAGCACTAAAATAATTTATTTTAGTGTTCGGCATAAGAAAAATCCATTCGTCGCGTCATTTGGATCGTTTTTCGCGCTTATGCGCATTCCGTCGTAATTAACCGAACAACGCAACCGTACGGCTAAACGAACCGAAATCTGAGATATTTTTGAACACATTTTAAGTTCCCTATACTTTAACTTCATTTTAGAGTTTTGAAATGGGGTTAACGGGCCTTAAACGTGTCGAAAATGGGCTGAATGCATAACAGGGACCAAAAGTGTAAATCTGCCAAACAAGGGCCTAGCGCACCGCTACACTTATTAAGTAACGGTGCGCTAGCCAAGTTCAGACCAGATGCAGAGTATTTAACAGCAGGTTGCAGCTGTTTGATTCTCACCCACACATTCACACATGCTTAGTCAGTTGATAAGGATCAATTTAAGGCACCATAACTTTCCGACACTTGTACGGGTGGGATTAAGGCACGTTTTCCATGAAATGATCCTAACGGTTACCCGAAAACTATAAATACCCCACCCCACAACTTCAAAAACCACTAGAATTTTGATCTTAGAAACTCTAAGTTGAAACCATTGTTTCATACCTGAGATTCTCGGATCAAGATTAGCATTCGGGGACCCTTCGTAAGTATTCTTTCGTTCTTTTCCTTATTTTATTGCTTTTCGAGTCCGAAAGTCAAACTTTGTTTGACTTTCAGCGTTGACCAGCTTATGGTCAATGCGAAGTTCGTTTGAACTTCGCAACGTGATTGTAATCACGATGGTTATAGTCCCTTGGGACTATGCCTACTGATTACCACGTTGTCTAGGGTCGTAGGGTAAGCGATCTAATAAATCGCTTATACCTTTGAACCCGACCCAGTTTGGTCGATCGTTAGGATCCGACCAAATACATTAGGTGACCACAGTGTAGGGAATAACCTTCCGAGGTTATACCCTATGGTCACATCGTTTAAGTAGTTGTATGATAGGTAGTTTATATGCCTTAGGTAAATTACCAGAATACCCTTTTCATGTATAATTGGTAATTAAGCATATGTAACCTAAACGTTTGTCACATAACTGATTATGTAACATGTTTAGGCATATAACACTTGTCATAGGACAAGTTAGGCGGTCCGAGTGCGCTTTTGTGCGCACAACGCGTTAAAGTAGCATAAGCTACCTTAATGGGTCGCGATGGGTCGAAAACACATAGGATAGGTTTCATTTAGTATGTAGGCTTTGTTAAACCATATGACACGAGTCCCTATACTCGTTTGGTTTACGAACCCTCATTCTATTTAAATCCTCCGATTTAGGTCCGGTTTATTAACATAGTTACCTATAATAGGTGCCGTTTGATATCCGTGATCTCTAGCATTGTTTGGTTGATATACAAGGACTCCTAAGCACTCTCAAGTGAGTACATAGTTCCCCTATTTTACTGTTTTCCAAACTGTTTTGGGGTGAAGCATGTGTACCTATCTGTTACTTTCGTGTTTTCCAAAAGTATAATTGATTAAACATGTTAATACTTATCTATTGACAAATTGAATGACTATCTATGATTTAAGCATTGATTTCTCAAAGAACATAAAATAAAATGTTGAATTGTACTTATTTTATGTTCACCAGACCGATTGTTAGTATGATATAGCGCTATAGGATTTGACACCCCATTCCTGTTGTCATGGAATGTCTGAAACCAATTTGTTGCTCCATCCAAATAGGGATTGCCTTTGTGGTATTTCTATAGTCTCAAAGGTGTATTTTGATGCACCAGGTCTGAATGAATTCTCAAATCACACTATTAAAGTATAGTTTGATATACTCTCATGTGTGGTATTGTACAAAACCAACATATATTTTGTTAATCATCCAAAGCATATTTTGCTATGTTATTTATGAAACCAAAACATAGTTTAATATGTTACTTACAAATCCAAAGTATACTTTTAATATGCTACTATAAGGTTATTTGTTTAATCTTACATTTATTTATACAAATCACATTGGTTACACATTACATGATTTACATTGGACACATAAACATTATTGACATTAGTTATACACTACATGTCTTACATCTTGACATAAACATTTTGACATATTATTTATTACGTTTAGTAATTGGTTTAAACATAGACATCTTACATTGTTTGGTTTGGTTTGAGTAAGTGATTAAGTAACGAGGCGTGTGTAATATGATACAAGCATGGTGGATACGCCGCTGGTACTTCCTATATATAAGTGTTTGTATGGTATTATATGTCGTAGCGTTATTTGAATCATTTCAATTTGAGACATATAACATTTTATACAAATAACATACTTTTCACAAGACATTGTTTTACAAACAACTTATCTTATACAAACTCATTTTACAAGGTTATTCATTTAACCTTACATTTATTTATACATATCATCTGATCTTATCGTTTTTCAAATGATTTACAAGACAAATCAAATTACAAGGTTCATGACTAAACATTTTCTTAAACATAAGTCATGAATCTTATTTCACAAAACCTATGTATCTCACAGGCATTTTTATGCTGACGTACCTATTTTTACACATGTTTCAGGTACTGCTTTGCAATGATTGTTGATACATGCTACATATAGGATGGACTCGTGCCTTAGCAACTTTAAAACTTGGAAGATCATAGTTGTACTTTTTTATTGTACTAAAACAATGAGTTCATTTATTCAATAAAACAAAATTTATTTATGCCATGGTTATGAAACAATAATTCTGTTACAACACTCCCCGACGTTTCCGCCACGTTTGGTTGCTTTACGTGGTCGGGGTGTGACAGAAAAGTTGGTATCAGAGCCAATGGTTATAGGGAATTAGGTTATTAGTAATGCTTTGACCTAGTCTATAACCTTCTTAGGACCCTAACGCGAGTTTACTTGCATTTAGTCATAAAACAATACCGTCACCTATCCTTAGGCGACGACCACAACAAGAACATAAATTTCAAAACTGCTTTGAAAACTAATCATCTGTTCTAGGATGATTGATTACTAGGTTTTGAACCCTCTGTTATAAGGTTTTGAACCCCTTTGAGTTTTCAAAATCTCGTCAAGGTTTTGGGTTTTAAATAATGTGAACACGTGCAAACTGGAAGGGTGAATGCCTGTATTCTGGGTTTTCTGTCTAGGCAAGCACTTCGTATATATCTCATCAGACGCGAGACCAGTTGTGCTTACCTGGGAATTCTTGGGATGAGTGTTCACTTATAGGCGAGCATGTCTTCGCGATACATTATTTTTGACCCATTTACTTTGATTAGTCACTGTGTGTAGTTTGTTTGCTTTGTAATGCGAACAAATGACCACCATCCTTGCTTTCATCAGATTTGTTTCATCTCATTCTTTTCGTCTAATTCTCTCACTCGTTTCCTTTCATGTTTCCTCTTTTAGAATGCCTCCTCGATGTGATAATCAGATGGCGAATGCCGAACTGGCGGAAATCATTGCGCAGCAAATGGCTGTTGCCTTCCCAAATCTTTATGCTCAAATGATGCAAGCCATCAACAATAACAATGCTCCATGCAATTTCAAGAGTTTCAACTCGGCCAAACCGCTCAAGTTTAGTGGTTCTGAGGGAGCAACTGGGCTTCTTCAATGGTTCGAGAGCATTGAGAATACCTTCCGTCATGTTCAGTGTCCTGAAAATCGCAAGGTCGAGTTTTCTTCAAGTGTGTTTCAGAAGAGGGCTCTCACATGGTGGAACGGGGTGATGAGAGACCGCGGTGCTGAGGTTGCATTAGCACAGACTTGGGCTGAGCTTAGGGCTCTTATGATGAAGGAGTTTTGCCCTCGTCATGAATTGCGAGCTTTGGAGAGGGAGTTTGATGATTTGAAGCAAGACAGTGGTGAACATCGAGCCTATACTGACCGTTTTGAAGAATTGAGCCTGTTGTGTCCTGCTATGGTTACTCCTGTGGATAAGGCGATCGAGAAATATACTGATGGTCTTCCTGACCTAGTTCAGGATATTGTTACTGGCAGTAACCCTACTACTGTCAGACAAGCCATTGAACTGTCTGCCACCCTAACTGAATCCCACATCAGAAAGAAAAAGCTGTTTCGGAAGGGGGACCCAAGACCATCTGACAAGACTGCTCATGTGGAACCAAAGGAAGAAAATGCTGAGACATCCAAGAAGAAGAAGCGCAAAGCCTCTCAGAACTGCGCTGTAACTGCTCAAGACAAACAGGTTGCACCAAACCAACCAGCACAACCTCGCAAAAGGCAAAACTATGTTGGTACTGCACCTTTGTGCAACAAGTGCAACCGTCATCATCTAGCGCAAGAGCAGTGTCACAAATGTACCCACTGTGGGCGGTTGGGACATTTGATTAATGTTTGTCGCTATGCAAATCAAGCTGCTGCAAATCCTGCTGCTGTTCAAGCACGGTTCCCTCCGGGGTCATGTTATAATTGTGGTGACCTTACCCACTACAGGAACAATTGCCCAAGACTTGTTAACGCACCTCCAGCGCGTGGACGAGTGTTCAACATCAATGGGGCAAACATGAACAACGATGCAGCAGTGAACAACTAGTGTTTTGTTATTTCCCTTGGTTGTTATCTTTGACGTTTAAAGACAAGTCAGTTGTTATATAAATAAAAAGTTATCGTTTTTATTTTTGCAAAACTGATACGATTGTGTGAACGTTGGATACAATCTTATAATGTCAACCCAAAGACAAACTATTCGTATGGTTCAGTTATCTTATGATCACTTGTGATCTCCCCAAGAACCTTTAACACTTGTTTCTTTTAAGAAACAAAGCCAAACTTTTATTGAGAATCCTTCTATCTTTATAGATGGATCCTTGAAAATGATTAAAGTACCAAATGAAATTCATGGATTGGATTTCTAGTGTGCTTTAATTATCTATGCTCAAAGACAACAAATTAAAGAATCAAGTTAACTATTTTTGTGCTGATGTGTTTTCTTACATGTTTTGTGGTTGTATGTGATCCATCCAAATCCTCGTAAAATCTTTCATATCTCATATGAGGGATTTATAATAGGATATCCAAAGTTACTATCTTAAATCCTTAATGGACTTCTACGTTGTAGTCAAGTCCCTTGGGTTTTAAAGTACTATTCTATAATTAGATCCCTTAAGTGGTCTATTTAAGGAGATCGTACGACGGTCTAGTTAAGAAGATCATGTGTTGATCTAGTTAAAAGATCGTTCGTTGATTTAGTTAAAAAGATCCTTTGGTGATCTAGTCAAGTCGCTTCATGTTTATTCAGTTGATTTTTCCACTACACATTATGAAATGAACTGTGCGGACTGTGCAAGGGATTACGTAATTATGGAGGCCTACATAATTATGGAAGTCAGTGCACAGAAACCACAAGAAGTTTTGTCATGTGTTAAGACCTAAAGTGACGAGAATAAGGATACGGGAGAAGTCTCGGACTTTGACCGATGTCATTTATTCTTACACTCCCCAATTTTGATTTCAAGTACACACAAGTTTCCTATGATAAGTTTTCATAAGAAACGTTCTTCTATCCGTAGTTCAAAAATTCCATATTCTATTACTACAAGGAATTCACTTTGAGGGTTAACAAATTCGCTAAGAGTCCTAACATGACCCAGAGTATTACTTAAGGGTTCAATGGATCTATTTGAAGGTGCAGTTTGATATCCGTGATCTCTAGCATTGTTTGGTTGATATACAAGGACTCCTAAGCACTCTCAAGTGAGTACATAGTTCCCCTATTTTACTGTTTTCCAAACTGTTTTGGGGTGAAGCATGTGTACCTATCTGTTACTTTCATGTTTTCCAAAAGTATAATTGATTATACATGTTAATACTTATCTATTGACAAATTGAATGACTATCTATGATTTAAGCATTGATTTCTCAAAGAACATAAAATAAAATATTGAATTGTACTTATTTTATGTTCACCAGACCGATTGTTAGTATGATATAGCGCTATAGGATTTGACACCCCATTCCTGTTGTCATGGAATGTCTGAAACCAATTTGTTGCTCCATCCAAATAGGGATTGCCTTTGTGGTATTTCTATAGTCTCAAAGGTGTATTTTGATGCACCAGGTCTGAATGAATTCTCAAATCACACTATTAAAGTATAGTTTGATATACTCTCATGTGTGGTATTGTACAAAACCAACATATATTTTGTTAATCATCCAAAGCATATTTTGATATGTTATTTATGAAACCAAAACATAGTTTAATATGTTACTTACAAATCCAAAGTATACTTTTAATATGCTACTATAAGGTTATTTGTTTAATCTTACATTTATTTATACAAATCACATTGGTTACACATTACATGATTTACATTGGACACATAAACATTATTGACATTAGTTATACACTACATGTCTTACATCTTGACATAAACATTTTGACATATTATTTATTACGTTTAGCAATTGGTTTAAACATAGACATCTTACATTGTTTGGTTTGGTTTGAGTAAGTGATTAAGTAACGAGGCGTGTGTAATATGATACAAGCATGGTGGATACGCCGCTGGTACTTCCTATATATAAGTGTTTGTATGGTATTATATGTCGTAGCGTTATTTGAATCATTTCAATTTGAGACATATAACATTTTATACAAATAACATACTTTTCACAAGACATTGTTTTACAAACAACTTATCTTATACAAACTCATTTTACAAGGTTATTCATTTAACCTTACATTTATTTATACATATCATCTGATCTTATCGTTTTTCAAATGATTTACAAGACAAATCAAATTACAAGGTTCATGACTAAACATTTTCTTAAACATAAGTCATGAATCTTATTTCACAAAACCTATGTATCTCACAGGCATTTTTATGCTGACGTACCTATTTTTACACATGTTTCAGGTACTGCTTTGCAATGATTGTTGATACATGCTACATATAGGATGGACTCGTGCCTTAGCAACTTTAAAACTTGGAAGATCATAGTTGTACTTTTTTATTGTACTAAAACAATGAGTTCATTTATTCAATAAAACAGAATTTATTTATGCCATGGTTATGAAACAATAATTCTGTTACAACACTCCCCGACGTTTCTGCCACGTTTGGTTGCTTTACGTGGTAGGGGTGTGACAAGTGGGCAATCTGTTGTTTGAAAATTCGTAAAATTTTCTAGTGAAAAGGTTTGGAGTTTAACAGAGACGGCGTGATGACGTGTCAAACAACGATAACACACATGTCTAGCTCAGTCGGTCGAATGGTCTCAGCCCATTCAATCAGACTTACTGTTCTTGATGGAATTTCATGTTCAACCCGTGAATCGGTCATCTCTCCGGTGGAAATCCGTTTTCAAGCCGGCTCTCAACTGGGAAACGAGTAGAGAGTCTGAATGAGTCCAGATTTCATTGGTTTTTGTATGAAACTTGAAGAAAATTTTGAAAACAGATGAAAAGTGTGAAATCTTGCAAAAAAACTTAGTTGAAAAGTTGTGGAAATCTCTTAGATCTGAACCAATCTTGTTGAGTTGGTGCTCCACAACGGGTTGCATAAGCAAGATGAGTGAAGAACACCTTCAAGAGGTCCAAATCAGCAATTTCAGAGAAAAAGTTGAAGTGTTTGTGTGATTTTGATGAAGAAGATGATGTAGAAGTGTTTAGTGATGAAGACTGTACAAGGTTTGAGGAGAAATTGTTGGTGCATATTCTGGGACAACAGCTTAATAGTTTGATTATTTAGTCTTTGGATATTTTGTAATGGGCCTAGTATATTGGTTAGTAAGTTAATTTTTGTAATGGGCTTGGAGAATGGCCTAGCCCAGACCAAAGCCGTATGCAAACATGGCTGTAGTATATAAACAACATTATGCATTAGGGTTGAGGGTAGACACTTTGAGGAAAGTTTGAGAGGAGTTCGAAATCTATAGAGAGTGGCTAGGAGATTTCGTGAGGTCTTGAATTGATTGTAAACGTTTATGTTGGATAATCAACAGAAGACCAGATTGATTGAATTGTGTTCGTGTTCTTCGTCTAATAATCTTGTTTCTGGTTTGAAGGTTTATCAAGGGGATTTCGCACTCTTGGTAGACTGTCAGTTTTGGTACTATCCATACGGGATTACAGGACCTACAATTGGTATCAGAGCGTGTTTGCTCTTGTGCGTGGTTCAAGACTGATCGACATGATTCAAGTTATTTTTTTTTGTTGAAGAATTTTTGGTGTCTCATTCATAATTTTCATAGAACAACAAGAACAAGGAAGAACAGTTCGAAATTTAAGTGTTTCGATCTAAATTGGTGGTTGTTGTTGACTGTTTGCTGAAATTTAGGAACTATAGTTGGAAAGTTCTTTATAGGAATAAAATTTTCGAAATTGTTTCCTTGGTCAAAAGATTTGGAAATTGCTTGATTTTCGGGTTTGGCTGTTATTGATTGGAAGTGTGCGAGGCAAACAGCTGGACTCAAAAGAAAAAGAGCAAGATAGAACTTGTGCGACCAGGGGTAATCTTGTGCGATCGAGGTAATCTTGTGCGATCGAGGTGATCTTGTGCGATCGAGGTGATCTTGTGCGATCGAGGTGAACTTGTGCGACCGGAGGTCTCGACTGTGCTACTGTTCACTCGAGACAGCGGTCTTGACTCAGGTCTCGAGTTCTGCTTTTGTGACTCGACAGCGGTCTCGACTCAAGGTCTCAAGTGAAAGTTTCTGATTTCGAGTTAAGAGTCCAACCGCTCACCTCCGTCAATCACATCCTGTTTTGAGTTTGCTGATTCGGAGTCCGACATATTCGAGATCAAGTTTCCTATTCATCTTCTCTGAATAACACCTGCAATAACTTCATTATCACTCACTGTTATTTATCATCGATTTTCATCCTCTCCATTCATCTCCGATTTCGAGTTCCAGGCTTCGAGTTCCCCCGATCACCGTCACCTTCATCATCACCACCGGTAGTCATCATCACCACTATCACTTCTGGTGACCACCACTGTTCAACCTGCAACTCACTGGTTCGAGTTTTCCGATCACTACCACCGATCATCATCATCTCCTCTGTCTTCGTACATCGCCTCCGGCTATAACGGAGCTCCGGCGATCACCTCTTCAACCGTCATTCATCTTCGGCCTCCCTCACCATAATCACCGGTCATTGGCGGCTGTCTATTATTTGAATTTAGGGTTTTGTGGACTGTGTTGAACGAAGAAGACAACGCAGACACGTGATTGACTTTAGAATTTTATTAAATATAATACTTATATTATTGATAATCATTAAATAATCATTAGGTTTTTAAATTAATAATAATAAAAAAATAATAATAATAAAAATAAAAAGGGGGTTTGTTTGGTTTGTGGTAAAGATTTGACAGGTGTTTGAGGTGTGGTTCGAAAGCTGGTTCGTGTGTGTTGCAAAGGGTTTGAGCTAGCGGAAATTTTTTTTCCGTTTTATCAGTACGGTTACGGTAAAAGCTCAACAAGGGCTAGCAGTCGTGTTAGATTTGGATTTTGACACAAGTTACGAAAATTCATTTGAACTTTTATGTTGTGTGATGGCCAAAATGGATAAGGTTAGCGAGACTGTTAAGAATTGGCCAAAGCTTACAAACGTCAAAGAATATGCTGACTGGAAAGAGAAGTTTGAGGTATTTGTGAAAAGTGAAGATACAAAAATGTGGAGTTGTATGATTGACGGGTACATTGCTCCCACACGTCGTGTTGATGGGAAAATTAAAGTGATTTCTTATGAGAAGATGGATGAATCTGAGAAACGGGTGGTTGATGCTGAGAAGAAAGCTTTAGCAGCAATAAAGATGTCCTTGCCTGAGGGCGTTAAATATACTTTTAAGAAGTATGGGACTTCTAGAGAGCTGTGGGAAGCTTTGGAAAAACATTATCAGATCTCTTCAAGATCAAATACATGTGATCAAGCATTGGTAGCTGAGCTTGCAGCTATGAAGATTGGAGAAGTAGCTGCTGTGGTAGATGAAAAGAAGGAAGCTGATAAGGAAACTGCTGAGAAGAAGACTGTAGAAGTTTCAAAGGGCTTAAATGATGTGAATGGACTTATAGCAGAGGTGAAGGTATCATCAGAATCTGTAAGTCATACATGTATTAATTGCACTGAAGTACATGGTAAAGCTAACAGACTATTGGAGCAAAACAAAATTTTGTTAGCTTGTTTAGAAAAATTAAAAGAGTCAAACGTTCTTTTGATTGACATGAAGTCAGATTGTTTAAACAAAATCAAATCAAATGAACAAGAAATCAACAGTTTAACAAGCAAAGTCAATGAACAGTCACAAATGATTGATTTGGCTTGTGAAACTGTGAAAGAAATGACTAACGAGCTTTTGGAAAAGTGCACAGAATTGGCTGATGCACAAGCCAAAATTGTAGAACTTCAGGGTAAGTTAGACAAATTTAGAAAATCTTCGTTAGTCAGGACTCATATTCAAAAGGGTTTGAAAAAGAGTAATGATAAAACAGGGGTGGGGTTTAGTAAAGCTTCATCTTCTAAACATCAAGACTACTCATTTTTATCAACTGAGGAAAAGTTAACTGATTTTGTAACCACTGCACATGTAGTGGATCCGATAGCTGTGGACTTGCCAAATAGTCCAGTTTCTTTGAAAGAATCTGTTGGGTCTAACAGTACACCTCATAAAGTGTATGAGGATACTGAAGACAGAAATGTCAAAACATTTAAAAGGGGATCAAACAAAAAGAAAACTTATAAGAAAAGATCCTGTTTTAAATGTCACAACAAAGGACATGTGGCGAGTTGTTGTCCTTTGAAGAAAGGTAAACAAAAAGTTGGTGAGGTTAAAGACGGGAATCATGTTGGGTCAAGCAATAATGTAAAATCAAGTTGTCAGACAAAGAAACCTGAATTTCAATCAAAACCTTCAACTTCGGGAAGATTTGATAGACCAAGAAGTATTTCTCCACAATTTAGTTATTATAATGGTAAATCAAATCGGTTTCAAAGTCAAAATAGAAATTTTGGATATCAAAATCGATACCAAACTTCTGGTAATTGAAATTTTCAAAGAAGAAACGAATATAGGAGTTTTAGTTACTCAAATGTTCAACACAATCCAAAATTTTCTCAAAGTTCAGGTTATGATGATGGGAGAAGAAGGGTTCAGAAGAGTAATTTTCAAAGGTTGGAAACTCCGAGAGTTATTGGAATTCTCATGACCAACGACCTTTTGAAAATCAATATTGGAAAGAAGTTCAAACTAGTGATGAATCTAGAAAACCCAAGACTGTCTAGGCTTTGGTTCTCGAGTCTAACTAAGTTGTTGAGTGAATGCAGGATGACCAAGAAGGACTGTTGATGTGTTCAATAGTGGTTATTCCTATAAAGCATCTGAGGTGAATAGTAGGTTAACATGGGTAACGAACTATTTACTTCTGTGATTGTCTTGTTTATTTGAGACTTTAACATTGAAAAACTTTTGTAAGATTTAAAGTGGGAGTCTGTTTGTATTTAAATTTGTGTTTTTGAAACTTACTCCATAAAAACAAAAATTAGGGGGATAAATCACCCTAAGCCAAAAAGAGTTTAGATAGTGCGTGTGTATAGGGGGAGTAAGTTATAAAATTTTAAAAATCCAAAAACATTGAAAAATTAAAAACATAAAAATAGAAAATCAAAAATGAGTTATCACTGTGTGAAAGGAAGAAATGATAGTACATCAGCAAGTTAGACTGTCACACTCAAACTGAATTAAATTGCTTAAGTGTGATAGCAGCTTCATCATATGATGTACCAGTAGGCAAAAAGCATGAAATAATCAACTTACCAATGTGATATAAACCTAAATGTACTGAGTATGAGTGGGGAACACATCAGTGGTGTATGGTTTAATGACCTTAAATCTTGCGTTGATAGATTGCCAAAATCTGAGGTTTTGGGTCTTTATACTGTTATTTCATCCGGGGATATCAGGGTTGTCCTTCTACTGCATCCAGATACATGCTGACCTAGGCATAACCAGAATATCTTAAAAGAGCTAAATATGCCAAAACCATGAAAATGAAGAAGCTCTCCTAGAGAGTCATTCAAATGTGCAAAATGTATAAATCGTACCAAAATGGTATTTGTCTTAGCCCTCGTTAGATATTTTGGTCTCTTTGTTGTATGGAAGTACTGACCTGATCACCAATTATCTAAACGTTGAAAAACAAAATGGATGAATTCGGTATACTCACCTACTACGATGAATCTTTGTGCATACCTTGATCGTTGGGGTATATCCTGAAGTGGGACACACTAATATATCAGAAATAAAATTACCTTAACGTATCATACGGTAATGATACTTGAAATGTTCATGCATTTTGTTTAAGTGGACAAACATACTGGTAATCGTCTTGGACTGCTTTTCACGAAAGATTATATAAAGAATTATCTAATAGTGTGAAAACAGTTTGATTTTGCTGATATGATCATCTTGCACATGATTCTCACAAAAAGATGAAATTGTATATATTTTTGGGTTTAGTTTAGTTTGTGTTGAAAAATATCAAAAATACCAAAAATATTTCCTTTTAAAAGTTCTCCCATTTTGAACTGACAGGTAGTTGTTTGTGCATGATAAGATAAAATATTGGTTTATCTTTAAATGTGGAAAAGACTAATGGTTTTTCGAGATACTTGCTTGTGTCTCTAAACAGATTGATGCAGTTATCAAAATGAAGTGCAGAATACAAGTAAAGTGCAGATTGAGAGTGAAGTGAAAAATATGTGAAGATGCATGGTAGGATCCTTCTACTACATTGCAGAAAAAGATATGAAAGAGTTGAAGTTTACTTGCTTAACCAAAGATTGCTAGTTCACTGATCTACAATGAATGAAATTTTGGAAATTGGAAGCATCAGCTAAGGGGGAGTCTGTTGATGTCAGAAACTGTGTAGCTGACGCTATCCAAAGACCAAAAGACTGCAAGATGTTTGAAGACAAAGTTACACTATGAAGCTATTGTCAATGGGGGGAGTTTGTTGGTGCATATTCTGTGACAACATCTTAATAGTTTGATTATTTAGTCTTTGGATATTTTGTAATGGGCCTAGTATATTGGTTAGTAAGTTAATTATTGTAATGGGCTTGGAGAATGGTCTAGCCCAGACCAAAGCCCAGTATTGTAATGGGCTTGGAAAATAATTAATATTTTAACATAAATTATATTTATAAATGTTGGAATAATTGTTAAGACAATTATTTTTAACTTAATACTCCCCAAGTATTTATACTTGTATATCCTTCCCAAGGATGGGTGTATTTGTATTCTTATACTTGTATATTTTTGCCATGTATTAGGGTCGTATTCCGGTGTGCATTTATACGTACGAGAATATGTATCTCCTTTTAATTGTTAAGTATTCTTATACTTAATTTCGTATTAATTTTCCGGAATATTATCTTTAATAAAAGTCCACCAATATATGCTTCCAAAATATATTGTAATAAATATTATTTAGAAAAATTATTTATAATTTTTCCCTTGGGCAAAAATATTTGTATTTTCACACAAGTTCCAAAAATAATATATTTTCAAGTCTAACTTGGAAAATATATATATATATATATATATATATATATATATACATTTATTTTTCTCCAAAATAATATATTCCGTTTTTGTTTGAGAAAATATATATTTCTTCCAAAAATAATATATCTTCTAATATTTTCTTTTTGTCAAAAATATGATATAACCTTGTAATAATTGTAAAAATCATATTTTTGTATCCTTTGGTGTCCAAAATATTATTTGCCAAAATATACACATGAATATTATTTCTAGAATCTTTTGTGAGTTATATTCCTTAGTTCGGTTTCACCAATATTTTGTGTATAACTTGTATATTCATTTTCTTGGAATTTTGGTAATATTTTGGATTGGAATTTTTGGTATTTTAATGAGTTATATTATTTCATGTCCTAAAATAATATAACTAATACACACAATATACAAATAATCACACACATGGTGTCTTCTAAATATATATTTCCTAAATACATATTTAGTCATTTTTATTTATGAAAACCAACATCCAATATTTGTATTTTTGTAACAAAAAATTATGGTAAAGTTTTTGTAACAATTTATGGTTTAAAATACACTTGTAAATACTTGTTTAGAAATATTTTTCTAAGTGTTTAGATTTTTAGAAAATTTTGCCATAGTTTCCCTTAAAAATGGAGGTTTCCATGCTTTCAAGCATATCATTTTCTTGTGTAAAAATCATCACAATCAACAATAGACAACCTTTACTTACCAATTTGCCAAAAACAAGTAACAATCTACCACTTCATGAACTTGAATATTTGTAAAAATTTGTAGGAACTTACTAGTGTTATTAGTAAGCATTGTTATCCTTTAAAGTGTGATTAGTTCTTTAAAAACTTCATTCTTGAAAAAGATTGATCTTTACAACTTATGATCATCATTTCTAAAAAATGTTTCTTTATGATTTCTTCTTGTTTCACAAGTGTTTCTACACTTGTTTAACCACCAAAAATAAAGTTTGTTTATGTAATAACCAAGTTCTAGCAAGACTTATATTTTTAACTTGGTTTCTTTAGAAATCATCCATAAATCTTTAGATCTACAAGTGTTACTACTCACTTTGATCATTATTTTTCAAGAAATCAAGGTATTCTTTCAAGTTCATGATTCATGTGTGGATGATCTATCATCCTACAATATTTCTACTTTCTCATCTTGCTAGATTATGTTTTTAATCATGATCTAGCAAGATCATATGATGATCTACATCATATACATGAACCAACAACAATCAACAAGCAAATCATCACATAAAACATGCTTATGTTCAAGTTTACATATTGTGATTCTTAGTGTTCTTCAAAGTTATGAGTATGATTCTTCTTTTAACCACTTAAAATAGAAGTAAACTAGCAAGATCAAGACTCTAACCACTAGCACAAGGCTAGGGATGATCAAGTGTAGAAAACAAGTGGATAAAAGCAAATGAAAGAGGTTTTTACATTTTCGAAAGCTCCTAGCTTCCTTGTATGATCTCTAACACCTTTGTATATGTTTGATTTGTATGAGAAAGATTGAATAATGGTGAGTGTGTGTGTGGTGAGTTTCGGCCGAGAGCACCAAGGGGGAAGGGAGTTTGTGTGTGTTTCAAGTGTGTGTAGTAATGTGCTTATGGTCTTGCATGTTCTTTTATAAACCAAATCCAAGGGTTAACCCTTGTATATTATGTTTAGGAAAGTTATAACATATCCAATATAATATTGAAATAAAATCAACAAGATGGGGGCCATGTTGGCCGTAAATAGGTGGGGGGGGGTCTAGGTTAGGCTTAAACTAGATTAGTTACTTACAAGTTGAAATCCAAGTATTAGTTAAGTGTCTTAGTTATTAGATATTTGTATGGGGTGTTATGATGTTCGGGGACCATAACTAGCTTGGAAATGTTAAAACAGTGCTTCTAGTGTAAATTTGGTGTTTCGGGTAGTGTCCGGTTGTTCGGTTGGTTACTGGTTCGTTAAGGTGCTAAACTTTGCAGTTTAGTGTGCTTTATGTACCTTTTTGTGACACTTTTGATTCCCGACACTTAGGAAAGCATTCAGGACCATTTAACCATGTTTCTGCATAAAATTAAATGGCTAAAATGCTGATTTTTTGCTGAATTTTGCTGAATTCAGCACTTTGGGTGAGTTTTAGGCACTTTCCGGCACTTAAACTATCACTAGAAAGGCAGTTTTGTGATCCTTACTTTCCTACACACTATACTAGTGTGGTACTTAGTTTCTGGCTCATTCTGTGTCTCAATGCACTGTCTGTCTATGTGCTAAGTTATGTCTGCATTTTCATGTCTTATCAGATAACTGTGCTAACTATACTTAATACATCATTTGAGGCAATAAAGCTTTCATGCAATATTGGTATGACATTAAACAATGTATGATGCACATGTATGTATATACTAGTAATTAGAAAGCAGTTAGTTGTAATTCAGCACAGTCATTAAGCACTAATCATGGTTAATTAATTGTACGGATACCTGAATTTTTGACAGTTGTCACATTCTCCCCTTGTTAAGAAAATTTCGTCCCAAAATTTTAAGCTTTACTACTAGCAGCAGGGGAGTTAGGGAACAAATGCGGATATTTGGCTTTCATGTGATCCTCACGCTCCCAAGTAAACTCTGGGCCGTGACGCGTGTTCCATCTAACCTTAACAAGCTTAACACTACTCCTCCGAGTTTTGTTAACTTTCCAGTCAGTAACCTCAACAGGTTCTTCGGTGAAGTGGAGTGTGTCGTCAATATGAACTTCGTCAGCAGGTATGATCACTGTTTCTTGTGTTGGACTCTTCTTTAGATTAGATACATGGAATGTATCATGAACTCCATTAAGTTCTGCAGGTAGTTCTAACTTATATGCTACAGGATCAATCCTCTCCAGGATTTTGAACGGTCCAATGAATCGTGGGTTTAACTTACCACGCTTTCCAAAGCGTGCCACACCTTTCCAAGGTGAGACTTTCAATAAAACCATATATCCCACTTCAAACTCCAAAGGTTTCCTTCTTTGGTCCGCATAGCTCTTTTGTCGATCAAGAGCCTCCTTGATGCGTTCTCGGATCTGCATGATCTTATCTGTCATCTCTTGAACCAATTCGGGACCAACCAGCTGTCTATCAACTGCATCTGCCCAGCTTAATGGCGATCGACACTTTCGTCCGTAGAGAGCTTCAAACGTTGCAGCTTGAATGCTTGTATGGTAGCTGTTGTTATAGGAGAACTCAACCAAAGGTAGGTGAGTATCCCAACTGCCACCCAAGTCCATTACACAAGCTCGTAACATATCTTCAAGCGTCTGAATCGTTCTCTCAATTTGACCGTCTGTCTGTAGATGAAATGTTGTGCTCAAATTCAACTGTGAACCAAACGCTTCTTGGAAAGATTGCCAAATCCTTGACATATATCTTCCGTCTCTGTCAAATATAATTGAGATAGGCACTCCATGACTTGCAACTATCTCCCTTAGGTACAGCTCAGCTAACTTAACTGTGTTATCCTTGTCTCTGATTGGCAAAAAGTGGGCAGACTTTGTCAGACGGTCTACGATTACCCAAATCGTATCATGACCTCTGGGTGTCTTGGACAACTTTGTTATGAAGTCCATCGAGATCTGCTCCCACTTCCACATGGCTATCTCGGGTTGCTGTAGGAGACCTGAAGGCTTCTGATACACGGCCTCCATCTTGGCGCAAGCCAAACATTTTCCAACATAAGTTGCAACATCACCTTTCAATCTTGGCCACCAGTAGAAATCTTTCAAATCTTGGTACATCTTATCCGATCCTGGGTGGATCGAGTACCTCGATTTATGAGCTTCATCAAAGATCATATCTCTAAGTCCACCAAGGAGGGAACCCAAATTCGTCCCATGAAACACAAGGTTCCTTCCTCGTTGGATACCAACTGGTTCTCCATCCCACGGAGATATTCATCCTTCAAGTTTTCCTTCTTGAGAGCTTCTCTCTGCGCAGCACGAATGCGCAATGAGAGGTCTGTTTGAATGATCATCTCCAAAGCCCTAACCCTTATGGGCTTAATCCTCTCTTTCTGACTTAAGGCATCTGCCACCACATTCGCCTTTCCTGGGTGATATTTGATTTCACAATCATAATCGTTTAACAACTCAACCCATCGTCACTGTCTCATATTAAGCTCTTTCTGATCGAATATGTGCTGAAGGCTCTTATAATCTGTAAAGATCGTGCATCGGGTGCCATACAAATAATGTCGCCAAGTCTTCAATGCGAACACCACTGCGCCTAACTCCAAATCGTGTGTGGTGTAGTTCTTCTCATGAACTTTCAACTAGCGCGATGTATAAGCGATAACCTTCTGTCGCTGCATCAGCACACAGCCCAATCCCTGACGCGAGGCGTCACAATATACCACGAAGTCATCGGTGCCTTCGGGTAGGGATAATATAGGTGCATCGCAAAGCTTGTTCTTAAGAAACTGAAAAGCTTCTTCTTTTTTATCTCCCCACTCATACTTCTTGTCCTTTTGAGTAACGGAGGTCAACGGTTGAGCGATTTTCAAAAAATCCTCAATGAATCGGTGATAATACCCCGCTAAACCTAGAAACTGTCGGATCTCGGTCGGCGTCTTCGGAGTTTCCCAATTCTTAATCGCCTCGATCTTGGTGGGATCCACGTGGATTCCATTTTTATTCACTACATGACCAAGGAATTGTACCTCACGCAACCAGAACTCGCACTTTGAGAACTTTGAGTACAGTTTCTCCTTTTTGAGCAATTCCAAAATGACTCTAAGGTGTTGCTCGTGCTCTTCCTTCGTCCGCGAATAAATTAGAATATCATCGATAAACATAATTACGAATTTATCGAGATATGGCTTGCCGACTCGGTTCATCAGATCCATAAACACTGCTGGCGTGTTTGTCAGACCAAACGGCATTACTAGAAACTCGTAATGTCCATAGCGAGTTCTAAAGGCAGTCTTCGGTATACACCCTTCTTGAATCCGCAGCTGGTGATAACCTGATCGAAGATCGATCTTGGAGTAATAACTCGAACCTTGAAGTTGATCGAAGAGATCATCAATCCTCGGCAAAGGATACCGATTCTTGATAGTCAACTTGTTTCGTTCTCGGTAGTCAATGCACATACGAAAGCTACCGTCCTTCTTCTTGACAAACAGAACTGGAGCTCCCCAAGGCGAGAAGCTTGGTCTAATAAATCCCTTGTCCAAAAGCTCTTGAAATTGCGTCGACAACTCTTGCATCTCGGAAGGTGCAAGTCAATACGGTGCCTTGGCTACAGGAGCGGCGCCTGGAACCAAGTCAATATGGAATTCGACTTGTCGTTGCGGCGGCAATCCTGGCAAGTCTTCGGGGAAGACTTCAGGATATTCCCTTACCACAGGGATATTTTCCAGCTTTGGCTCTTCGGCTTCTTTATCAACAATGTGAGCCAAAAAGGCAACACATCCTTTCCACATAATCCTTAGAGGCGCATCATGCTTCTCTCCATGCACTACAATCGTCTCTCCGTTTGCCAATGGAATGCGGATCACCTTCTCATGGCATACAATCTCAGCTCGGTTGCTTGACAACCAATCCATTCCAACTACCACGTCAAAGCTTCCCAACTCAACTGGCAGAAGATCAAGCGTAAACACACGCTCTCCGAGCGCTATTACACAACCTCTAATTACTTCATTTGCCTTTACTGGCTTTCCATTAGCTAGTTCTATCGAGTACGGAATATCTAACTTACTGGCAACTAACCCAAGTATATTCTTAAATTCTAGGGATACGAAGCTATAATCGGCACCAGTATCAAACATTACAAATGCAAAGTGTTGGTTAATAGGGAACGTACCCATGACTACCTTCGGATCCTGGCGAGCTTCCATAGCTCCAATGTTGAAAACTCTTCCTTGGGCTTAATTGTTCTTTGGGCAATCTCGCTTGAAATGCCCAACATCTCTGCAACTAAAGCATCCTTGCTTGTTTCCAGTACCGCCTTGGTTGTTGTTTTGGTTGCGGTTGCGGTTTCCATTACCAGTTTGGTTTCCACAATTACCATTACCTCCTTGATTATTGTTTCCACCTTGGTTTCTGTTGCCATAACCGTTTCTACCACGGTTTCCATTGCCATTACCATTTCCCCTCTGACCATCATTCCCACGACCAGTACCGGCCCAACACGTCTCTTTGGCATGGCCAACTTTTCCGCACGTTTCACACTTTCCAGCGCTGCATCATCCAGTGTGATGAAACTGACACACATCACATTTGGGCAGGGTGCCCATATATCCATTTCCTCTAACCTCAGCACCAGAGGTAGCAGCACCAGTCTTAATCTCGGCTGGTGGATTCACATCTCTCTTCTTATTACCACTGTTGTTTCCTTGGGTACCCTTCTTGAAATTGGAGAACTTCCTTTTGTTCTCTCCTGATGACTCGACATGAGTTTCCTTCTTCTTTCCTTCAGAAACCGAAAACTTGTTCAGCCTAATCGCTTCTTCAGTCAGCACCACACTCAAATCAATGGCCTCAATGATCGTCGGAGGCTTCGAAGTAGTCACCATGCTCATAATTTGGGGTGCCAATCCCCAGATGAAGCGTTCAACTCGCTTGAATTCCGGTTCTACCATGTGGGGGACAACACGAGACAGGTCATGAAATCTCTGTACGTACTCAGCAATCTTAGGTCCATCCATCTTCAGATTCCAGAACTCGGTCTCCAATTTCTGAATCTCAGCTCTCGAGCAGTACTTCTTGCGCTACAGTTCTTTCATCTCATCCCAAGTCATAGCATACGCTGCTTCCTCACCTAGGGTCTGAACCTGAAGGTTCCACCAGGATAGAGCTCCGTCTAGGAATAGTCCAGAAATGTAGGTGACCTGGTGCTCTGGCGCACACTTGCTCATTCGCAGCACCGAATCGGTCTTCTCAGCCCATCTAACGAAAGCTACAGCACCTCCATTGCCATCAAAATTCAGAGGCTTGCAGTCAAGGAACTGCTTGTAAGTACAGCCTGTACAAGCAACATCATTCACAGAAAGCATTAGCAAACGCACATGGAATGTCCAAATGTATCGTAATGTGTCTTAAATGACTTAAACATTACCGTGACGTAGGTTATTTCCTGAGGTACCTCCGTTGTGTTCAGAGCGTAAGGCCTCATGTTGTGCGATTGCTTGTGAAATTCGTTCTTGCAGTTCTGCCTCTGTTGTGGGCAATTGATTGTTCCTTCGAGGAGGCATCTTCTAAAAGAAGATTGTATAGGTCAGGTCTTATGTACATAATAAGTAGTACGTATATAATAGCGTTTGTTATAACAAGTAAGCATGCAATCATAGCATAAACAAGTAAATTAACAATGTATTTAATGAGAACATTACGATTGAGCTTTCATTAATCATCGACCACAAATACAGTTACATGTTTTACATAAATATCGTATCAAAAGGGAACACAGGGTCACACTACCCTTGTCCAAAATGTCTACCAATCCACCATAAGTCATACAGTCAAAAGGTGGTCTCCAAAAGGCTTCACTAGCTCAGCTCAATAGTGGTGCTCTCATCAAAAGCAAGCTACCTACATAAAACCAAAAACCGTCTATGCTGATGGTGGTGGAGGAGGAGGTGGAGGAACAAAAAGCAAGCTGCGCACATGCGCAAGCTCCTCCTCAAGCTGATAAACATGACGCAACAGATAACTGATCTGCTACTCAACGGTAAGGAAGCGAGTGTCAAATTCGGGAAATGGAGTAAGTGGTGCAGGAGGATGCGAAAACGGGGACGGTGATGAACAAGGGGGAACAAAAGTAGGCTGACATGGACATGGAAAAGGTCGCGGTGTCATCTCAGGCTCTAAAATCCTGCGACTCATGATCTCATACTGGAGCTGCAATGATAGAAGTAAATCATCCTGTGTATAACCAGTGAAATGTGAGGGATGGTAGGGATCAGAAATCGACATGGTGTAAGGTGCCAACTATCTAAGTGGCTAGTTAAGTGGTGAAGAAGTAAAATGAGCAGTAGGTGTAGACTGAGGCATGTGAGGGAAAGCTGCTGACACATGTGGGTCATAGCTAGGCTGCTGGCTAGAAGTGCCTTCCCCTGGACAGGGTGCGGGTGTATCCTGCAAGAAAACAATCGGCAGGTCGACACGGTGTACATCAGACTCAACTGGGTGAGCAGGAGCAATATCAACAGGTGCAGGTGCAAGTGGGGGAGTGACTGGCTCAATAACAGGAGGGTCAGCGGGTGCGGGAACAGGATCAGGTATGAGTGGTGCAATGTCAGGTATGCCAAATGGAATAGGATCATGGTCAGGCAATGGCTCAGGAGCAGGTATCGGCTCAGGATCAGCGGGTGCATCAATAGGCTGATCATCGGGAACAAAATCAGGCTCAAGTCCAGGCTCAATGTCATGTGGATGTAACGGTGCAGCTGACATAGCTGTATCATCGTCAGAATCAGTGGCGTAACGTCGCAGTCCAACTGCCTGTAAGGCGGAAGAAGTCACAGACTCAAAGGAATCTAGAACAGAGTGTAAACTAGAATCAGAGGAAATCTCGATAACAGGGATCTCAAGAAGTGGGATAGCAATGTCCTCTTCCGCTATCTCTCCATCACCCTGGGCCTCATCAGGGGGACCATCAACAAACAGGTCGAAATCATCGTCAAAAAGATCGTCAAAAGGCCAATCCTCAGGAGGAATGACCAGAGAGAGGAACGGGAGCGAGGATCGGTGCCACGACATGCTCACCATCGGGGTGACCGATGATAAGATGATCATGCACAAGAATGGGAATAACAAACGGATCCTCGTCTGGGATACCATCAGCAATCGGTAAATCATCTCTGAAGCTGGGCAGCGCAAAGGGCTGAAAGTCGTCGTCATCGTCGGACATCATCTCTAGGTCACTCTCGGTATCGGAAGTAAAGATCTCTGGCTCGGGTGCAATCTCATCATCTGAGACTACAGCCATAGGGTCATCGGTATCGGACAATCCACTCTCGGATGATGACATAGTGTCTGCAACAAAATAATCACAACATATGCACATATATCAACTACTAACATTAAACATTGTCACACCCCGACCACGTAAGACAACAAATCATGGTGGAAACGTCGGGGAGTGTTGTAACAGAATTATTGTTTCACAACCATGGAATACAAAAAGTTTCGTGTTATTTATTCATTAAGTAATTTACAGTGTTTTAACACGAAACAAACCAGTTACATATCGACTATCATTGTTATTATGTCACTAAGGCCTCGTCCAGATCCTATGTGACTCATGCATCCTAGCAATCAACATCAAGCAACCACACCTGAAACATATGTAAAAACAAAGTCAGCAAAGAAATGCTGGCGAGCACATAGGTTTTATAAGAGTGTCGGATTCATGGCTAGTTTACAAGCTGTAATACCATATTAAAACCTTGTTTTAAAATAGTATAATATTGCAACATAATTAACCAACTCAAATCAAGCGGGTTATAATTTATCAAACCTCGTAGCCATGATTCTTAACCCAAAAACATTTGTTTTAGTAAACCAAATTGTAAAACATTTTGTATTAACTTGTTTAATAAATCTCGTATGGTTTATATCCTTTCGAAAACATCGTTATGTGACATCGTTTCAAAATCGTTTACCCAAGTGAACTAAATAACGCCACAGTATGTAATATGTTGAAAACACTTATATATAAGAAGTACCAGCGGCGTATCTACCATGTTTTCACCACATTACACCCGTCCCGTTATCTAAACACTTAACCAAAAACCAATCGTTTATCCAATTCGTTTAACTTGTTTAAATCGTTTCCAAATCGTTAACTCGTTTAAATCGTTTAAATCATCCTCATTTTAATTGTGAAAACTATTTATGGTCGTCTCGCTAATAACATCCAAACCTTCGTGACTCGACTATCTCGCTTCTCGCATTAACAAACCACCAAAGGGTAAGTTAACAATCACAGATTCAGCCGTTGCCTACCTAACCCACACATAACCATGGGTGCAGTCTGATAACGGGATTTGTCAGATCCTATGGTACCATAACCTAATAATGGTCGGTTCGGCCAAAATTAATGAATGTTATTCGTTATGTAACTACAACCAACAAGTTCGTTCACATTATCGAAAATCATTATTAGTTTAGTATAAACCCTCTTAATCGTTTTTGAAACCATCGTTAAAATATCAAAATCGTTTTGATACATATGAATCACCCCAAAACAATTGAAAACAGTAAAATAGGGGAACTATGTACTCACATGAAGTGCAAAGTATCCTCAATCAAAAGAACTTCAACAAACTCAAGTAAACCAGAGAAATCAAGCAGCACCTAGTAATCGAATCACTAGTAAATAAATTGACACCTAAATCGGAAGATCGGATAGAATGAGGTCTTGTAAACCAAATGAGTATTGGAACTCATGTGATATGGTTTAACAAAGCCTACATTCTAAATCGGAACCTAACCTAAGTGCTTTCGACCCATTACGACCCATTAAGGTAGCTTACGCTACTTTAACGCATCGTTCATGCAAACGCGCGTTCGAGACGTCTAACTAGTCCTATGACAAGTATTATATGCCTAAACATGTTTAAATATGTTGCATAATCAGTTACGTGGCAAAATTTTATGTTACATATGCTTAAATACCAATTATGCATAAAAGGGCATTTTGGTCATTTACCTATGGCATATAAACTACTTATCATACAACTAATTAAACCTAAGTGACCATAAGGTATAACCTCAGAAGGTTATTCCTTATGCAACTATGGTCACTAAACATGCTTGGTCGGATCCTAGTGATCGACCAAATGGGTCGAGTTCAAAAGTCTAAGCGGGTGTTTAGTCCGCTTGACTTACGACTCTACACAAGCACTAAACTAAAAGTGACGAGCTAAACATGTTAAGACATGTTTAGTTAAGTTAGAAAACAGGTTTTGATATCAAAACAAATGGTTTTGATACCCTAGAGTAGTTTGGTTACAAAATACACACAAATACGCATTTTGGCCGAAACTACGACTCGTCACTACGCCTAGTCAACGTGGTAATCAGTAGGTATAGTCACAAGGGACTATAACCATCGTGATTACGCTCACGTTGCAAAGTTCAAATGAACTTTGTGTTGACCATTGACTGGTCAAAGCTGAAAGTCAAACTATGTTTGACTTTCATGCTTGAAATACAAGAACAAGCAAGAAGAGGACTTACAAAGGGTCCAAGAAGGTGTTTTGATTCAAAGTTACTCAGGTATGAGGTGTTAAAACCTCAACTTAGAGCAGAAGTTGAATCAAGGTGTGAAAAACCCAAATGAGGAAGCTTGCTATTTATAGGAAGGTAAGATCAATAGGATTATTCCATGTGTTTTGAGGGTGTAATCTTGGCCATACATGTGGGTACATGGTATTAGAATACAATAGGGGTCGAAAACCAGCTCCAGGTATTGCAAAAGTTGCATTAAAACCCCTGAATTCAGACCAGATTGCTGAAACTGAAGTTTCTGTCTGACAAGGCCACGCGGCCCGCATAAACACAAGCTTCACCTTACGCGGCCCGTGTAAGGAAGTTTCACAGAATGTCAAAACAGGTCCCTGCACTTCGGAAACTTGGAATTTTGGCTCATTTTTGACACGTTTAAGCCCCGTTAACCCCATTTCAAGGCTCTAAAATGAAGTTATAGTATAGGGAATTCAAAACATGCTCAAAAATATCTCGGATGTCGGCTCGTTTGGTCGTATGGTTGCGTTGTTCGGTTACGACGGAAGTCGTAACGAACCCAAAAACGATCCAAATTAAGCGACGAATAGAATTTTATCAAGCCAATCACTAAAATAAAATATTTTAATGATTACATAAATTTTTGGATGCCCGGATAGATTCAGACCGTAAGATATGCGCGAAAATGCAAACTTGAGCACTTTTTTACGCTTTTAGTCCCTATTGATCAAATAAGTTTATTTTAGCATACCGAACCCCTCAAAGCCTATTTATAAGCTATGTAAAGGATATTTAGGGTATGTTTAACTTATGATCAAGTTCTGGAATGTTCGTTACTATACAAATCGGTATAGTTTCACAGTTTGACACAATTAGTCCCTGCGATCGTACAAGCTTGTTTTCAACACACCAAACCATCCAAAACTTATTTCTAAGTTATGTGGAGGTTATTTAAGGCATATTAAGCCTATGTCACTATTCCGGAGTGTTTGTCGCATTATACTGACTGCGTTTACGCACCAATTTGCGTATAACCTTCCAGAAAGCGATTTAAAGCTTGAAATCGAATTCGAATCAAATCGTAAAATCATCAAACACAAATATACACATAATAACATCAAAACATATATAATAACACCAAAGCACATTGTTTTATTGATAATTAACATTGTTTTACATTGTATATCGATTACAGAACACAGTTGTCACAAACATGCAATCAATGATAATGTAATCACGTATCCTTCCTAGTCTCCCAGACTAAACCACCCAGTCTCCTAGACTGAACTACCCAGTCTCCCAGACTAAACTACCCAGTCTCCCAGACTGAACTACCCAGTCTCCTAGACTAAACCACCTAGTCTCTCAGACTAAACCTCCTAGTTTCTCAAACTGATCCACTCAGTCTCTCAGACTGAACCTTAAACATAAACCTTGAAATGTGTTTCGTGTCTTTTTGTTTGTAAAAATGTTCGTTTCCCTGGATCTGGGCGTTTCGTGTATGCAATGAAAACATGTTGTAAAAATATTTTCGTGAGAGCCCTAATGATTGTAGTCTAGACTCGAGAAGGAATCCCAGTTCGCTACAACCGAAGCTCTGATACCAAGCTGTCACACCCTGACTTTTGCGGAAGCATGATTATGGTGTGACTTTCTTAATATCATTGCATTCAATCATAACAACAACTATATGATATAAACCATAGATGGTCATCCATTAGATAAGTTTAAAAACATCACAAATATCATTGTTTAAACATAGACTTCGAATTTAAGTTTTACAAACCATACGAATTGTTTAGAGTTCTAGAAGGACTCATCAAAATACTCTAAATAAAATCAGGTTTTGGTAGATGTGTCTCGTCCAGGAATAAGACACACTAACCAAACCCTAGGACAACGGATGACATCTTTTATTCTTAACGCAACTTGAAACATCCAACGCCCACCAGATCCACTCTTAATTCCCTGAAATACATGTATTTTGAAAACATCAACAAAAGTTGAGCGAGTTCGTGTGTTTCTTTGTGTGTATGAATAAACCTTTGAAATCATTGTAAGTATGTATGTAAGTTTGTAAATCCCGGTATGAAAGCAACAAGAAAAAACAAATCATTAATGGTTTGTAAGGCCATTAATATGTGTGACGTGATGCAGGAAGGCTCAAACCTAGTAGACTTTGTACCGGGCTTCCGGCTGTAAGACATAGTCAACCCATGGGCCAAACCCTGGTCCAACATGGGCGGGGCTCGCTACACCCAAATAGATCTATCACTCATGTCCCTCGGTCCTACAACGAGGATTAATAGTCTTAAGCGTCATACCCACCACTCACATGATCTAGCAGTACCCTTCCTTAGCTAACCATACCAAATAGAAACGTTTGTAAACAGTTGTAACATGTACTTCACCCCCGAAGTTATAAAACGAAAAAATAGTTAAAGGAAAAAGGGGGTCACGAACTCACGGTCTTGCGTCTTCATTCACCGTAACTCAAGCTCCTTCGGGTAAACACGACTACCTACAACGTACTATAATCTATTAGTCGAGCGGGTCGTGCCTTAACTTTGTATTATTGCCTTTGAGTTACGATTCTTTTGTGTCTTCGATATTATTCCAAGTTATGTAATTATTTGTTAAAATAATTAATATTTTAACTTAAATTATATTTATAAATGTTGGAATAATTGTTAAGACAATTATTTTTAACTTAATACTCCCCAAGTATTTATACTTGTATATCCTTCCCAAGGATGGGTGTATTTGTATTTGTATTCTTATACTTGTATATTTTTACCATGAATTAGGGTCGTATTCCGGTGTGTATTTATACGTACGAGAATACGTATCTTCTTGTAATTGTTAAGTATTCTTATACTTAATTTCGTATTAATTTTCTGGAATATTATCTTTAATAAAAGTCCACCAATATATGCTTCCAAAATATATTGTAATAAATATTATTTAGAAAAATTATTTATAATTTTTCCCTTGGGCAAAAATATTTGTATTTTCACACAAGTTCCAAAAATAATATATTTTCAAGTCTAACTTGGAATATATATATATATATATATATACACACGTTTATTTTTCTCCAAAATAATATATTCCGTTTTTTATTGAGAAAATATATATTTCTTCCAAAAATAATATATCTTCTAATATTTCCAAGAAAATACATATTTTTATTCATCCAAAAATAATATATTTTCTTTTTGTCAAAAATATGATATAACCTTCTAATAATTGTAAAAATCATATTTTTGTTTCCTTTGGTGTCCAAAATATTATTTGCCAAAATATACACATGAATATTATTTCCGGAATCTTTTGTGAGTTATATTCCTTAGTTCGGTTTCACCAATATTTTGTGTATAACTTGTATATTCATTTTCTTGGAATTTTGGTAATATTTTGGATTATAATTTTTGGTATTTTAATGAGTTATATTATTTCATGTCCTAAAATAATATAACTAAATCACACAATATACAAATAATCACACACATGGTGTCTTCTAAATATAATTTCCTAAATACATATTTAGTCACTTTTATTTATGAAAACCAACCTCCAATTATTTGTATTTTTGTAACAAAAAATTATGGCAAAGTTTTTGTAACAATTTATGATTTAAAATACACTTGTAAATACATGTTTAGAAATATTTTTCTAAGTGTTTAGATTTTTAGAAAATTTTGCCATAGTTTCCCTTAAAAATGGAAGTTTCCATGCTTTCAAGCATATCATTTTCTTTTGTAAAAATCATCACAATCAACCCACAATCAACAATAAACAACCTTTACTTACCAATTTGACAAAAACAAGTAATAATCTACCACTTCATGAACTTGAATATTTGTAAAAATTTGTAGGAACTTACTAGTGTTATTAGTAAGCATTGTTATCCTTTAAAGTGTGATTAGTTCTTTAAAAACTTCATTCTTGAGAAAGATTGATCTTTACAACTTATGATCATCATTTCTAAAAAATGTTTCTTTATGATTTCTTCTTGTTTCACAAGTGTTTCTACACTTGTTTAACCACCAAAAATAAAGTATGTTTATGTAAGAACCAAGTTCTAGCAAGACTTATATTTTTAACTTGGTTTCTTTAGAAATCATCCATAAATCTTTAGATCTACAAGTGTTACTACTCACTTTGATCATTATTTTTCAAGAAATCAAGGTATTCTTTCAAGTTCATGATTCATGTGTGGATGATCTATCATCCTATAATATTTCTACTTTCTCATCTTGCTAGATTATGTTTTTAATCATGATCTAGCAAGATCATATGATGATCTACATCATATACATGAACAAACAACAATCAACAAGCAAATCATCACATAAACAACTTAGTTTCATCATTAAACATGCTTATGTTCAAGTTTACATATTGTGATTCTTAGTGTTCTTCAAAGTTATGAGTATGATTCTTCTTTTAACAACTTAAAATAGAAGTAAACTAGCAAGATCAAGACTCTTACCACTAGCACAAGGCTAGGGATGATCAAGTGTAGAAAACAAGTGGATAAAAGCAAATGAAAGAGGTTCTTGCACTTCCGAAAGCTCCTAGCTTCCTTGTATGATCTCTAACACCTTTGTATATGCTTGATTTGTATGAGAAAGATTGAATTATGGTGAGTGTGTGTGTGTGGTGAGTTTCGGCCGAGAGCACCAAGGGGGAAGGGAGTTTGTGTGTGTTTCAAGTGTGTGTAGTAATGTGCTTATGGTCTTGCATGTTCTTTTATAAACCAAATCCAAGTGTTAACCCTTGTATATTATGTTTAGGAAAGTTATAATATATCCAATTTAATATTGAAATAAAATCAACAAGATGGGGGCCATGTTGGCCGTAAATAGGTGGGGGGGGGGGGGGGTCTAGGTTAGGCTTAAACTTGATTAGTTACTTACAAGTTGAAATCCAAGTATTAGTTAAGTGTCTTAGTTATTAGATATTTGTATGGGGTGTTATGATGTTCGGGGACCATAACTAGCTTGGAAATGTTAAAACAGTGCTTCTAGTGTAAATTTGGTGTTTCGAGTAGTGTCCGGTTGTTCGATTGGTTACTGGTTCGTTAAGGTGCTAAACTTTGCAGTTTAGTAGGCTTTATGTACCTTTTTGTGACACTTTTGATTCCTGACACTCAGGAAAGCATTCAGGACCATTTAACCATGTTTCTGCATAAAATTAAATGGCTAAAATGCTGAATTTTGCTGAATTCAGCACTTTGGGTGAGTTTTAGGCACTTTTTGGCACTTAAACTATCACTAGAAAGACAGTTTTGTGATCCTTACTTTCCTACACACTATACTAGTGCGGTACTTAGTTTATGGCTCATTCTGTGTCTCAATGCACTGTCTGTCTATGTGCTGAGTTCTGTCAGCATTTTCCTGTCTTATCAGATAATTGTGCTAACTATACTTAATGCATCATTTGAGGCAATAAAGCTTTCATGCAATATTGGTATGACATTAAACAATGTATGATGCACATGTATGTATACAGTAGTAATTAGAAAGCAGTTAATTGTAATTCAGCACAGTCATTAAGCACTAATCATGGTTAATTAATTGTACGGATACCTGAATTTTTGACAGTTGTCACATCCAGTGTATTAACTTTGGTTATACTTTTGACAACTAACAAATTGTACATACATGGTTAATGGTTAACATATTGTACCATTGAACAATTAAGTATGCCATGGCCTTCGATATAAAATGTAAAGGTAAAAAACATCCAACACATCAACTGAATGTAAGTTCACAAACAATTAATGTAACTTAACTTGAAACCAATTAAAAATATGTACATTTAAAAGTAAACAAAAATCTAACATGAACTCAATGACAAACTAGTGCTCAATATAAGTTCCAATAACAATAACCGAAAGTTAGTAATAATAACAATGACCTAACCGGTCACTTTATACATAAGTTTCCTCTTGGCCATCCTCATCTGTTGCATAATTAATCTCCAATAACAACAATTTGTCGTCCATGCTATGAACACTGGATAGAAGAGCATCTCTACGCCACCGCGTTTCAACATACTTCATAAGAATCTTATGTAAACTATCCTCAAGTACTTTACAACTACATCCATCTTTAAGATACAAAAACACAAGAATCAGACCAATTTACACACAACGACTAATACATATATGTACATATGTGTACCCTGCACAATTTCATTTAACCCAGAAGATTATACAATTATGTACAACTCCCATCCTTTAAAACTCAGCTGAAAATACATATGTGTATCACATATGAATAGTAGCACTTATTACACAATTAATATTAACACCAAAACTCTTTTATACACAAGTGTACATATGGTCGTTAATACTCAAAATATACACACTCGACATTATACACAAATGTACATATCATTAGTCTGATTATAAACAAACATTGTACACTATGTATAAACAATATACTACATCATATTTGATCATCCTTATCGTAAACATCAACAAAACTGTACATGTACATATAAGGATATCAGGCTACAGAATAATAATCACAAACAACAAAACCATAACCTTTTAAAACTTCAACCATGAAAACAAGATAACTAGAGCTGACCCATGAATTCAGATGAATAACATTATGATTGAGACTTTATAACAACCCTAATAATGCGATTAACTATATTAATCTCCATTTTTAACAGGAACTTTGATGAATAAAATGATCGAATGAAGAAGAAGATGAGGGACGAGCCTGGATCTAGAAAACCACAACCATTAAGAACTTCAATCATGAAAACAAAACAAAACAAAGAGAATAGACCCTTGAATTCAGATGAATAATATTATGACTGAGACTTGAAGTTTTAACTGGAACATTGATGAACAAACTGATTCGATTGAAAAAATTGTAGCATAAACCAGTAACAAAACTAGAAAAAAACATACAACTTCTTATTCATAAAACAACGTACCTGAATACACATCCATTATCGTATATACTTAGATGTTTAAAAAATATACCTTGCTGATCAATGGATGTTACATGCACATGATCTTCTCCTGCTCGTTCGGGGCTTTGAGGAATCGCTAAATTTGCTGAAACACCAGCCTGGTCGTTCGTGTCTGTCATAATTTTAAAATTTATAGCGATAATAAAAACAAACACATGATTATGGTTATGGTATGCAGTTTTTTGATATGGAAGATGATGATGAACGATGGCAGTGAATATGGACGCGGTTTTTTTTTGGCAGTGAATATGGACGCGGTTTCTTTTTTTTTTTTATCTTGTGGTTGAATTAAATTCAAAATAGGAAGTGGTAGCAAGATTATAGGGGTGGTTAGATATATCTGCTAACTGATTATGATTAATCAAAAACGAAAGTTAAATTAAAATTATATATGTATAATGACAATCCTACCCCTATATTTAGTAAAGAAGATCAATGGCTAGTATTTGTTCGTTTTGTTCACAAATATGGAAATGTTCACAAGTGAACCTAACCCTATATATATATATATAACGGTTTAGGATAAGAAGATTAAACATGAAGACAATATAAATTATTTTAAAGAGATGGCAACATAAATAAGCATAATATAAATTTAAAATATACCTGAATTTATTGATTGAGAAACTTGATTACAATTGATTTCTTTACAATCGGGAGGAGCAACTATAATTTGAAAATCTAAAGATTTTGAACATAGAGAGGTTGATAATACAAGTTTTGGGTTTGAAGGTTTTTTCATACATAAGAGAAGGTTTTTGATGTAAGAAAAAGGTGTGTCTTCCTTCTTTGATTTTCTTCCCTTTTATAGATGGAGTAAAAGGGTCTTCATTATTGCTTCCTGAAAAGAGCTTCCGTATTTGTTGATAAAACTCTTAAAGTTGTTTGTCCACTTATAGAATTATTTGCACCATCTTTGAAGAATTGGAAAGTTGGTTGTCTCTTTGTTGAATTATTTGCACAATCTTCCATAATTGGAAAGTTGGTTGTCTTCTTGTTGAATTATTTGCACAATCTTCACTATCTTTTGTCGGCCAAAAATATTTATTATTATATATATATATAGATTTTTTTTATATCATATCAAATCAAATGGGTCTTGAGAATCTTGAAAGACTTCTGTCCCCGGAGATGAGTGTTTTGAAGGGGATGAAGACTGTCGAGTTTCATTGACTATTTTTAAAATTTCTTCTGGAGAATTGCAATCTGAAAGTCTTTGAATATATTCTTGATCTTCATTGTTGGCGTTGATATCTCGAACCGGAGACTTTAAACTTCTTTCATATTGAGTAGTTAGATCCTTATAATACTTGGTAACTGCTTGAGAATTTGCTTTTGTGATGATAAACTTATTCCACCATTTGCACCTATATTGTCTGAAGAGCAATGGAGGAGAAAGTTTTGTAGGACTTTCTTCCAGAAAATTATAAGTCCATAAACAGATCCATGGAATTCTGAATACACTCATAAACTGTAAAGTATATTCAAAAATTGGTGTTCCATCATGTTGAAAATACTCGACGAATCTTGAAAATGCTTCTGAAATTTCTTTGGGAAAAGCTTCTGGAATAATTCCCATATATTTAAACCATTTAACGAACCATCTTGGATAAATATTTGAAAAATCTTCATCAAATTGGAAAAACCAGGAATGATCAAAATTTCTTAGCAGGAATGCATATTCCCATGCATCTTGATAATCATAATAGTTGTATTGAGGATAGGCCCTGAAATTTGAAAGGGTTTTTGAATTATAGGGCTTAGAATTCCAGTCTTCTAAAGATAGAACCTTTAAAATTTTTACTTGACTATAAGCGATCTTGGTAGGATCTCCACTATTAAAATTGTGCCAAATAATTATTGATTTTAAGTCTACTAGAATTGCTTGATAATAATCTCTGGTTTTGTATTCTTCTTTGAAAAAATGGCATCCTCGAGGATAAATGAAGTCGATTAGGGATAAAAAAAATTTATTAACCTTTTCGACTTCCAGAGGTTCTAGAATCTTGATAATCTTTTTATTTGGGTTGATAGTATAAGGAATAGTGGCTGGTAAAGAGGTTGAAGAAGAGGCTTGTTTAGAGAGTTTTGTGAAAGAAGGAGATTGGATAATGGGTTTTGATTCTGGATTTTGAATAATGGACGAAAAGGGAGGTCTAGGTCTAGGTCCTGGGGTTAACGGGGCAAATCTATTTTGAATATTAGGTAGTAAAGGAAATTGTTGAGAATGGGTTGGTCTTGATGGGGAATTGGTGGAACTTGATAATTGAGATTTTGAAAATTGTTGTTTTGAGAATACGATCTTTTTTGTAGAATCGGAGTTGCTCATGTTCCCTAAAAAATCTGGCAAAGAATTATTTTCTCCTTTTATGAATTCTATTTGAAAATCGAAGTTGCTTAGTAATGCTTGCCATCTTGCAATAACTTGTTTTGAAATCAAATTTTTAATATCCTTTTCTAAAATATATTTTGCAGATAAACAATCGATTCTTAATAAAAATGGTTTCATATATAAATCTTCTTCAAACTTTTTTATACATAAAACTATACTTAAAATTTCCTTTTTAATTGTTGAATAATTCTTCTAAGTATCGTTCCATGCACCTGAATAATATCTAACTAAACTTTCCTTATTATTTAATTCTTGTTTTAGTATTCCTCCAAATCCTAAGTCACTTGCATCAGTTTCTACAATTAATTTTGCATTAGGATGTGGAATATGTAAACAAGGTAAGCATTTTATTTTATCTTTGATATATTTTACTATATCCGTGTGTTCTTGAGTCCATGGTTTTGGATTCTTTTTTAACCTGTCATATAAAGGTTTACATATGATTCCTAAATCTTTGAAAAAGTCATGAATATAATTCAAACATCCTAAAAATCTTTGTAATTGCTTTTTATCTTTAATTTCATTTGGAAATTTATTTGAAAACTCTAAACTTCTGTTAATAGGTTTTATTGTTCCTTGAATTATGGACAAGGGAGCCAAAGAACCAAAACTCGAAGATACCCCTGTAATAAGGGAATATCCTGAAGTCTTCCCCGAAGACTTGCCAGAATTATCTCCTCAACAATAAGTCGAATTTCGCATCGATCTGATTCCAGGCGCCGCGCCTGCAGTCAATGCACCTTAGCGACTTACACCTTCAGAGATGCAAGGATTGCCAGTATAACCTCAGTAGTTGATAGAGAAGGAAGTTAACAGACCAAGTTTCCCATTTTGGGTAACCCCAGTTCTGCTCATCAAGAAGAAGGATGATGATTTTCAAATGAGCATCAACTACCAGGAGCCGAACAAGCTAACCAACAAGAGTGGGTAACTCTTGCTGGGGATTAACGAATTATTTATTTGACTAGCTGTGAGGATCCAACTACTATTATACGACTGATCGATGATCGAGTGTCATTAGTTGTGAATTCAGGAAGAAGGTATACCGGGGAAATTGTGGGACAATAACTTGTTTTAAACATACACAAAAAATTTTGTTTCCTACACGATGCACAAAACAATTTTACACAGAATATGAAACTCTGAGAATCTAGAAAACATGTACTTAGGGTCTTTGGGAACCCAGGTCCAAACTCGTAAAAGTTGTTACCTAGGAACCACATCTGTTAACTCAAGCAAACACCATTATCCTGACATATATGCCATTTCAGTTAACCAAACAGAAAGTACTTAAATTTCTTTTGTTGAAATCTTCACTTTTGCTTCTAGCGAGTAGATATTTGCATCTCTACTCCCCTTAATGGTAGTTGCATCGCGTTAACTTTCTTCGCTGAGAGCGAACACACATTTGCTTCAATACTTAGTCATTTCTTCACTTTAGCAAATACTCATCATTTCATTTCTTGGAAGTTCATATGTTATGCATGAACCATTGGTTATGCATACGATTCTGTTTCAAATAAGCGCTTTGTCAAGGCTCAACTGTTATTTTGCTAAAACTAACTATTGGTTTATGATTCGAATAACCTACGTTATTGTAATTGTTGGCTCTTTTGCTATCAAGTCAACACACTTTCTTGAAACTTATTTTATTTCAAGTTACATTCATGGTTTATCTTTGTAACCATGCTGAGATTCCCTTGTTGATACATGCGTTTATTGTCGGGTTACGCTGAAACCAAGTTCAATTGCTTGAACTTATCCATTTCGCATATTCAATTGAAGACGCCATATGATGTATTGAGAGCATCATATTCAAATATTTTTGCAAAGGTTCTTTTGTTTCGAGTTGTAGTAGACTTGATTGGTCTACGAATCCACTAAATCGTTTGTTGGTTTCGATACCTTACGGTGATACTTTCACAAAGTTGAAGCTTGCGCTAATTTTGGGTACTTACTTCATACACGGATTTAATTGTTTATTCATTAGCTTGCTCTAAAATCCGTCTTGTTTATCACGACTAAAGCGGTCTCAACACAGTTGTGTGTTAAGACAATGGTACATAGGTTCATTTCATGTCACGGTGTACCTCCTAACGATTCTTTCATCGTCAATCAAATGCCTTGCGGTACTTATTACTTTTTCATCTTCGATCGGAAACAGTGGCTCTTTGATATTCTATATTCAATTAAAAGGTCCTACTATGCTGTTTGAATCAAATCCTCAGGACTGTTTCATTACACTTTCGTTTGATCTCAAGCATGGTGAACTTGTTCGGTCACCGCTATTATCGAAATATGTCAATTACGACACCTTGTGGTGTCATTACAAATTTGTAGCTTGTGCTAATCATGGTCAACTGTTACACACAAAACTACACATACTTTTGTTTGACTTGTCATTTAAACATTCCTAATGCAACTACGAATTAAGACAATGATACACCAGATTCGCTTGTATTTCATTCGATGTATTTTCGCAATTCAAGAATGTCAACACACTAATCCTTACCATTGATTTATTCAAAAGTTGACAAATCATTTTCATATCACTATTACAATCGAATTGTGGATTTTGAGTTCATATAACGGATGCAGTGGTTTTTGAAAACTTGTTTGCATATTGTGACCGGTTGTTTGAAAATCCATTGGTCAAAACTCCTTTGTTGCACCCCTACACTAGATGATACATCTATACGCCACGTGTCTTTTGACATCAAATTCTGAAACACATACACTTTTTAACTGCTGGGTTCTAATTGTTGTAATATGTCATTGGATGCACCTGATGTGAATAAGATTTGATTCGGTTTTACGGTTATCTACCTTACTACTATTCATATACATACACGCATAATATAACCCTAAGGAGTTAAGGTAGTACAAATTTCGAGGACGAAATTTTCTTAACAGGGGGGGAATGTGACAACCGTCAAATTTGCATGCATCCGTACAATTATTAAATGACGATTAGTGCTTAATGATTGTGCTGATTTACAATTTATGACTGGAATTGCTTTCTGATTACTGCATTATACTTACATGTGCATCACATACTCAAATGACACATCAATGACTGCATGCAAACTTTATTGTCATACATGATGCACAAAGCACGGTTAGCACGGTTAACGGATAAGTCAGAAAAATGCTGACGGGGTTCAGTACATAGACATACATTGTTTTGAGACACAGTATGAGCCAGAGACTAAGTATTACACTAGTATGGTGTGTAAGGAAATAAGGACCACAAAACTGTTTTTCTAGGTGATAGTTAAAGTGCCGGAAAGTGCCTAAAACTCACCCAAAGTGCAAAATTCTGCATAATTCAGCAAAAATCAGCTTTTTAATAAGCTAGTAACATGCAAAAACATGACTAAATGGTCCTGAATGCTTCCCTAAGTGTCGGGAATTAAAAGTGTCACAAAAGGGTACATAACGAACACTAAACGGTATAGTTTAGCACTTTAACGAACCAGTATCTAACCGAACAACCAGACACTACCCGAAACACTAAATTTTTACTAGAAGCATTGTTTTAATATTTCTGGGCTAGTTATAACCCCCGAACATCATATTACTTGTTTCAAACACTTAACATACTTAACCTTGAATTTTTAACACTTCTAACCTATTTAACTTAACTTAACTATGGTTAAGGCTTAACTAGACCCCCCCCCCCATGGTTGTTCACGGCATCAAGGTGGCCCCACCCTTGATCCATCAAGATCTTACATGATATCCCTAGATATTGCTTGATCTTCTTTAGATATGCTAAAGATCATGTAGTGTACTATGAGAACACTTTATACATTGGATAATACCTTAACATGGTTATAAGATCAAGACCCCATCATCATCATCTTCATCACATTTCACCAACCCAAACTCTCTCTCTCCCTCTTGCTTACCTAGGGCCATGAACACCACACCACCACCAACACTTTCAAGCTTCCATTCATCCATTCTAAGGTGCTACAAAGGTGTAAGGAGCTTGATCTAGGAGCTTGGTGCCATTAGAAGTTGAAGGACCTCTTTCAATTGCTATTATCCATCACATTTATCATCTTCATCTTCAAGAGTTCATCCCTAGCCTTGTGCTACTAGTAAGGCCCTTATGATCTCTTAATACTTCATATATTGTTGGTTAATAAATGATGAACATTGTTAAACATGATGAACACTAAAAGACATAACATAAATCTCTAACATAAGCCTATTAACATATGAAATCATGTTGATTTATGTTTATTTGCTTCTTGATGATTGATGATTTGTATTAGTGATGTTAGACATCATAAGGAACCTACTAGATTGTGATTAAACACATGATCTAGTAAGTTAAGGTGGTGATCTTGTGAAAAACCAAGATCATCATGCTTTATGTTTACATGAACTTGAATAATAAAAGTTGTTTTCATATGATGATGATTTAAACAAAATACAAGTCTTGTGAGTGGATGATTTCTAAAATAGTTTTTCCAAAGAAACCAAGTTAAATAACAAGATTTGTATAAACATAGTTTTTAAAGAAACTAACCATGTTTCTAGTGTTGAAACAAGTATAAGAATACATTGTCTACAAGAAAAATTCAAAAGAATGATTTTTGGAAAAAATCATCTAGTAAGTTGTAAACACCTAAGTCCTTTAAGAATGAGATTTTTAAAGAAATAAACAAACTTTAAAGGGTAACTAAACCTACTAAACACACTACCAAGTTACTACAAGTTTTTATGAGAAATCAAGTTCATGAATATTATGTAGATAGCTTTGTTTTAGCACTTGGTAAGTGTAGATTGATTGGTGATTGTTTGTGATGATTTTTGAAAAGAAAATGATATGCTTTGATAGCATGGACACCTCCATTTTTAGGGGAAACTATGGCGAAATTTTCTAAAAATACAAACACTTAGAAAAATATTTTCTAAAACAAATATTTACAAGTATGTTTAAACTATGGTTTTCAATATAAACTTTGCCAAAGATTTTGTTACAAAACTACAAGTATTGGAGGTTGGTTTTTACAAATAAAAATGGATAAATATATATTTAGAATATATATTTACATTAAAGACATGACGTGTGTGAATACTTGTATACTTTGTGTGTTAACTATATTATTTTAGGGATAAAATAATATAACTTAACAAATACCAAGAATTTACAATCCAGAATATTACCAAAAATCACAAAGGAATAAATATATAAGTTACACACATAATATTGTGGAACCGAACGATAGAACGTAACTTACAAAATATTCCAGAGAACACCATTATAAATATATTTTTGGTAAATATTATTTTGGATACGAAAGAAATGAGAATATGATTTTTGTTATTATTACAAAGTATATCATATTTTCGACAAAGGGAAAATATATTATTTTTGGAAGTAAAAATATATTTTCCTAGAGTATTTAGAAGATATATAATTTTTGTGAAAAATATATATTTTCTGGAAATACAGTATTTTTGGGCAAAATAAGTTTATGTATATATTTTCTAAGTAGGACTTGAAAATACATTGTTTTGGGAATATATTGGATATTTATTAAGAAAATACGTACACACAGGAATACGACGCCAACATATGGCAAGATATACCAATACAAGAATACGGATATACATGCATGAGATACCCTCATCCTTGGGAAGGAAATACGAATGCAAATACTTGAGAAGTATAGTTACAAAATATTGTTTAACAATTATTCCAAAAATTAAATATAATTTAAAGTTAAAATATTTATTATTTTAACAAGTAATTGTAACTTGGAATAATATCAGAAACGTAACTCAAAAGCACTAATCAATATACTAAGACAATGCACGACCCGCTCGTCTAACGGACCGTAGTACGCATGTAGGTAGTCGTGCGTTCTAGAGGAAGCTTTAAGTTACATCAGATACAAGGAATGCAAAACTGTGAGTTCATGTCCCCCTTTTCTTTAAACTGTTTTGTTTATTAACTTCGGGGGTGAAATACATGTTACAAAAGGATTACATGTGACAACCGGTGATTTACGGCTCTTAATTACGTGATTAACAGGTGTTTAACGCGATAATAAATAGTGTTTACAGCGCAAATTAACTTAATTAGGCCTTTGGAGTGCCTAGGAACGTTTATTTGACTTTACAGTACGCGTATGAAGATTCGCATGGAATCTGCGGAATATCAAACGACAACGAACTGACACCGTACAAAATACTGACAACGCCGACAAATACGGATTTTCTACGAATATTCTATATTTTTTAAATTAATTTTGTGAATTTATTGGGCTCCCGTGCGACACAAATGCAAACGTGGACTAAAAACGCGACGGTAGGAAACGCATCGGCAACGAAACGGAAGCGACGGAGACGCCTGTCACCTTCGAAACTTACATTTTACGCTATATTTAGCTCCGTAATAAAATTTTAGTAACTACAGTCGAAACCGGATCAGAAAACGAATTAAAAACGGCAACGAGGTAATTCTTCGCGATTTTTACCACAACCGACTAACGAGGGCGTCCAACATCGAATACCTATACTATTTTATATATTTTTAAATCAAAAAATATAATTCGCGATATTTTTACGATAATCGGTTATGATAACGGGTCTCGTAGGAACGAGCGGGCAACTTTAAACGCGAGCTTTGGGCTTGTGGGCCTTGGGCCCAAGTCCAAAGCCCATTAGTAAATCTTAACTATAAAAGGGCCTACCCCTTATTGTTGTTTCATGGGTGCAACAAACCAACCATACAAAACACACACACAGATCCCTCGTTCTCTCTTTCTCGTTCTCTAACTTCCGGCGTAACAAACCGGCTGAGCCGGTGGTGGTTCACGGCGCCGCCGCCGCTATGGCAGCGGTGGAGATGTTTTTCCGGCGCGTGCCCCCTCCCCCACGTCAACAACACCCCCCTTTCCTTCTTCCTTCTCGACTGACGGATCGGAGCACCACCACCACCGTCCGGTGGTGGTGCGGCGGCTACAAACAGGAGAGAGAGAGAGAGCTGTGAAGAGTGAGAGAACCGGCGGTCGGCGCCATTGACCGGCGGACATTGTCTTTATCCGGCGAGTTCACCGGTTTCGGGTTCGACTTGGTTCAAGTTCGAGTCAGTTTTGGGGGTTCGAGCAGCAGAGAGCGAGATGGAGACTCGGACCACCGGTCGGTTCAATTATCTGGCGGTCCTTGCCGTTGTCCGACGGGTTCACGGTGATTAGGTGATAATGGTGATGGTGCTGGTGGTGATGACGGCTTTGGCGGCGGCGGCGGTGGTCGTCGGAGACGACGGTTCGTTTCGGTTCAGCAGGTTTGGTTCAAAGAATCGGGTTATGTTGGTGCAGAATCATTCAGTTCTGACTCGGGTCAGGTTCACATTAGGCTCATTCTGGTTCATTTAGGGTACAAGTTTGGTTCTTGTAAGTAACGTTTGCACAGGCATTCTATTTTACTAGTTATCATGTATAAGAATCACCCAAATAGGTCCTTTGGTTAATGTTCTTAATTTGTTTATAAGAAATTTAACTTGATATTTCATAAAGATATTGATTTAGAAACCTTTGTAAAACATGCATATATGTGGGTTTAAGGTGGGTTGTTTACCATTTTTTTTGTCGATGTGTCAAATAAATATGGGAACAAAGGTAAAAGGAAAGTTGTTCTTGAAAACTGATACTGCCAGAATTTTTAGTCCGAATTTAGAGGGTCATATATTGGTCAAAACATAAGCAATCCAATCGATTCTTGAGCCAAAGAAAAAAAAAAATAGGTTCAAAGAGATGAGTTTCAAACCCAAAGAGTTTCATAATTTTTCAGTGAGTTTTAAGCCCTCAAAACTCTATTACAAAATAAAAGGTAAATTTTGGAAATTTCGACAGGTTATTGTGTCAACTTCAAGAGGTTATGACTGGTTCATAAATAAATCAAATGAACTGGTTCTTTTCTTTAAAAATCTTATATCTTGTGTTGGGTTTAAAACCCATATGAGCTCAAGTCTTGAAGTTGTGTTTTGAACTCCCAGCCAATGAGTTTTCTTAGACCAGTTCTGAAAATTCACTAGTCTGTCCTTTATTAACAAAATGACTATTTTGAGACCCTTATACGTTGGATAGGCTGGGGTGTTTAGAGGTTGTTCAAGCGGTTTTGGGGGGTTGGAGTAATGTAGGCGAGGCGGATCTTAACTTGCTTAACAAATTAAAAAGGCTTAGAGGGTGTTTAAGAGAGTGGTTCAAAATGTATAGTGCCAAAGAAGTTGAGGAGGAGGCACGTCTGAGAAAAGAAAAAGATGACATTGAACTACAAATGGAGAATAATGAGTTGGAAGATTCGGATGTTTAGATTTGGACAGAGTGTAAGAAAGCATTAGAAGATATTGAGCTTCTGAAGGCATGTGATATCAAGCAAAAATCTCGCGTTAAATGGGCCTCGTTGGGAGACGAAAACTCAAATTTTTTCCATAATGTTGTTAACGGTAGAAAGGCGCGAAACTCTATACCGGGTATTATGATTAATGGAGATTGGGTTACAAAGCCGTCCTTGGTTAAAAGAGAGGTGTTACGGTTCTTTAGAAGCCATTTCAAAGAACACAACTATAATCGGCCTACCCTTTGCTGTTCGGATATTAATAAACTCGGTGATCAGGAAAGTGAAGACATGGTTGCTTTGTTCTCTAGACAAGAAATTAAAGACGCGGTATTTGATTGTGGCTCTAATAAGGCGTCGGGTCCCAACGGTTTTAATTATCGATTTGTCAAAAGATTTTGGAATTATTTTGAGGACTTCTTTAATATTATGAAGGAATTTCATGGTTCAGGTTCAATTAGTCCGGGTTGCGGTTCGTCTTTTATCACTTTGATTCCAAAGACAAAAACTCCTTTGGGTCTTAGAGATTACAGGCCTATTACTTTGGTTGGGATGATTAGTAAGGTGATTTCTAAAATCCTTGCTAATCACCTTAAAAAAGTGATGGGTCAGATTATTTCCGAGTCTCAATCTGCCTTCCTGTCGGGTCGGTTCATCCTGGACGGGCCTTTAATGGTGAATGAAGTCGTTGATTGGTTGAAAAAAAGAAACAGAAAGGCGTTATTATTGAAAATAGATTTCGAGAAGGCCTACGATAATGTCAACTGGCAATTCTTGATATCTATTATGTCTCAAATGGGGTTTCCCCCTCTTTGGTGCGAGTGGATTAAAGGTATTTGCCAATCTTCTAGAGCCGCGGTTTTAGTAAAAGGGTCGCCAACCTTTGATTTTAGGTGTGAAAAGGGGCTTCGACAAGGTGACCCGTTGTCGCCTTTTCTTTTCTTGATTGTGATGGAAGCTCTCTCGTGGCTTTTGGAAAAAGCTAAGCTTCTCGGGGTCTTTAAAGGCATTGCATGTTTGAATGATGGGGTAGTATTAACACATCTTTTCTATGCGGATGACGCTCTAATTATGGGCGAGTGGTCTAAGGATAATATTCGAAGCATTGCAAGGGTCCTTCGCATTTTTTACATTTGCTCGGGGCTTCGTATTAACCTCCATGGGGTTGGTATGGAGGATTCCAAGGTGGACGACATGATGGGATTGCTTGGTTGTAAAAGAGGAGGTATTCCGTTTAGCTATCTCGGCATTCAAGTTGGAGCTAAGATGTCTCGCATCCGTAATTGGGACCCAGTCATAGATGTTATACGAAATCGCCTTGTTTCTTGGAAAGCTAAAACTCTCTTGATTGGGGGGCGCCTTATCCTCATTAAATCGGTGTTAGAAAGTTTACCCGTATATTATCTTTCACTTTACAAAGCTCCCAAGGCCGTGATTGAGTCTTTTGAGTCTATTATGGGACGTTTCTTGTGGGCGGGCTCTAGCGAAGAGAAGAAGATCCCTTGGGTTTCTTGGGATATTGTCACTACCCCCAAAAAGAAAGGAGGATTGGGAGTATCTAAGTTACAAGATGTCAACGACGCGCTCTTATTAAAATGGACATGGAGATTCAAAAACGAAGGAAATTGTTTATGGAAGAAAATTATTATGGGTTGTCATGGTACAAGTAGACCGTGGGCTTTACTCCCGTGTAGTGCCTCGTCTAATGGGTGTTGGAAACGTATTGTTAAAGTCGGCGAGAAAAAAATCTCAAACGGGTGGAATTTTAACTCCTTCTTCGGTGGTGATCTTGGTGATGGTAACTCTATTAATTTTTGGGGTGACCCTTGGTTAAGAGACGAACCTCTTAGATTAGCGTTTCCTAATCTTTTTAGGCTTGAAAAAATGAAATGGGTTAAAGTGTCGGCTCGAGTTACGGTTGTTAATAATATCAAGACTTTGACGTGGGATTGGCGTTCAAACCCCAACTCGGCTGCAGAAGTTACAGATCTATTCCAGCTCCTTAATGAAATTCACGATTTCAACTGGAAGGGCGGTATAGATAGTTGGAAATGGAAGCATGCTTCGGATGGTTTGTTCTCTGTGAAGTCGGCTAAAAGTCTGCTTTCCGACAACAACTTGGCTGTTCAGATTCCGAAGATTAAATGGAAGGTGTGGGTGCCGCTTAAATGTAAGATTATGGTATGGAGGGCTGCTCTAAACCGGCTCCCTACTATTGCTGAACTTATAAAGCGTGGTGTACGCCCTCAACAGACTTGCAGTGCCTTTTGTCAAGCTGATTTAGAAACTGCTTTCCATCTCTTTACGGGTTGTATGTTTGTCCAAGAAGTGTGGTACAGGGTTGAAACTTGGTGTCGCTTAAATCCTAATATACTGTTTGATGTTGCGGACATTTTGAAGGTGCCGGAGACCCAAACGTTGACTAAGAAAGCGAAACACGTCTTGAGAGGCATTGTGTATACGACTTTGTGGGTTATTTGGAATGAGCGCAATAATCGCATCTTTAATAACAAGCATCGAAGGGCAATAGAGATCGTTGAGACTATTAAGTTTACGACTTTCTTTTGGATTTGTAATAGGTCTAGATGGAAAGATGTAGATTGGTCTAGTTGGCACTTGTTTCCCTTGGATTGAGTTGTTTTTTCGATGGGTTGCTAGTTGGTCCTTGTTTTGAGGACCAATTGAGCGTTGTTTTGAATGAAATTTTCTTTTCAAAAAAAAAAAATACAAATTTTAAATCTATGACATACATTATTATCAAATTAAGACATACTTAATTATAGCTAAAATCCCATAATTAAATGAGCCCCTTTAGTTTAATTAACTAAATGAGGTCATAAGTTGGACTTACTAATCTAATTTTTGTTTCTATGTCCTACGTATCTATAAGTCTATTTTATGGAATAAATGCATAAGGAATATATATATGTGTGTGTAATATATGTATATTATACATTTATCATTTAGTCATGGGTACAAGTATCATACATATATTTATATATTTACGAGGTAAATATATATTATCCTTTCTAGGATTATCAAACGTCACCAACGGCTCGTCGAGTTTCAAAAACACATGTTTTCAAGTTATTATTTGTGACCATCTAGCTAGTTGGGTGATTCATATATACATGACAACCTTTGCATGCTAGAAACATTTCATTAGACCTAAGTGCCTTAACGAAATTAGGACACTTGTAGGTCGGGATTATTTCACGTACATGGCTTTGGATTATTTGCTAGCACATCATCCCAGGTGAGTTCATAACCCTCACTTTTTACGGTTTTACACTCTTATAAATGTTTTCGGGGGTGGAAAGACATGCAAGTTTTGCAAAAGTAAACAATTTCTCGATAAACGAAAACTTATTTCTAAATCACGTTGCGAATAGATTTCAAGGAACTCAAATGGGTTACAAATGATTCATACTAAATATACCGGTTTTACAAAACAAATGCGTATTATCGAAATGTGAATGATTTTCATGACTAGGAATGGGATCGTCTAGTTATAATATTGGGACTGGGTTGGTCTGCGTTTGAAGAATGGGACACCCAGTGAGTTCATGTCCCCCTTTTCTCTTAACTGTCTTTGGTTTTATAACTCTTGGGGGTGGAATACATGTTACGAATGTTTAAACGGTATGAAATGAACTATTAGATCATGTGAGCATAGACTAAATTTGAAATGCCATTAATTCTTAATTAGGGACGAAGGTTAGATCTAACGGGCACGGCCGAACCCCACTCATGGTACTTGTGACCACTTGAGTGCTTCGGTGTCCCAGTCGAGGTGAATCGACATCGGTCGGGTGAATCGACATCGGTCGAGGTGAATCGACATAGTCGAAGGGGAATTCGACATAGTCGAGGGAAATCGACGAGGGTATAAGCCTACTCATTTTGAGTGCTCCCTATGTCCTCACATGCTTTAATGTCCTTGTAAAACATTAATTTGATATATTCATAAATGTTTTTCATACCTGTTTTCAAAGGAGTCTCTCAAGGGTTTTACAAATTACATACCATATTTTATGCAAATTCAAAGCATAGGATTATGCAGGAATGAAGTCAAAGTCAGGGTGGGCATTGACGGTTATACAAACTTTACAAATACAAGAGTTTACAAATACATGGTTCTACGAACATAATGCGTTACAAATACAAAGTTTCCATATAACTTGACAAGAAAATGATTTTTGAATTCGTTTTCTCAATAATATATCACAAACCGGTTATTCAAAAAGATTTATTTTAAATCTTTTCCAAAACAAACTATGAACTCGCTCAACTTTATGTTGATTTTTCGCATGTTTCTTTCTCAAGTTACTTTTCAAACAATGGAACGGTTGGAATAGGAGAACCATTGGAGATTCGAGTACTTAGTGGGCGTTCATTTTCTAGAAGTCTTAGCTTATTTGTTTCCTCTGTGCAATGAAGATACCAGTCCAGTCACGCCAGCTCTGATAATTTCGGGGTGTGACATTACATACAAATACAATTGGTATGGTTAGCCTAGGAAACAACCATAGATCATGTGAATGGGTAGGCGGATACTTGAGGCCATTAATCCTCGTTGTAGGACCGAGGGACATGAGTGATAGATCTATTTGGGTGTAGCGAGCCCTACCCCTGAGTCCGTTGAGTAGACCATGTGGTGACTATGTCTTACTGACAAAATCTGCTATGTTTGAGTCTTCCTGCACCACTTCACACATATCAATGGCCTTGCAAACCATTGGTGATATGTTTCCTTGTTGCTTTCATACCGGGACTTATAAACTTACATACATATTTACAACGATTTCAAAGGTTTATACATACACACAAATGAATACATGAACTCGCTCAACTTTTGTCGATGTTTTCAAACTACATGTATTTCAGGGAATTAGTAAGTGGATCTGACGGGCGTTGGAAGTTTTTATGCTGCGTTAGAAATAAAGATGTCATCCATGGTATTTGAGTTTGGTCAGCGTGTCTTATTCCTGGACGAGACACGTCCTCCAAACCTTGGTGTTGTTCAATATCTTTTGACAAGTCCTTAATGAACTCATAAACAATTTGTATGGTTTGTAAAACTTGAAGTTGAAGTCTACGTTTCAAAACAATGTTGTTATGTTTATACTTATTTAATGGATGACGAATCTATGGTTTTTTATATCATATAGTTGTTGTTATGATTGAATGCAATGATATTAAGAAAGGCACACCATAATCACGCTTCCACAAAAGTCAGGGTGTGACAGCTTGGTATCAGAGCTTCGATCGTAGCGAACTAGGATTCTTTCTCGAGTCTAGACTAAATGGTCTTTCCGCAAAAGTCAAGGCGTGACAAAAATCTTATTTCTGTTTGGAATAGACTCATTTTAGAGGGTGATACTACTAATCCATTTTTATGAATAATATTATAGAAAGCATTTAAATGTTTAAAATGTTGATCTAAAGAATTTGAAAATATCAATACGTCATCAATATAAACGATTGCATAATTTCCTAATGGTAAAATGATATCATTCATTATATTTTGAAATTCTGAAGGAGCATTTTTTAATCCAAAAGGCATTACATTCCATTCATAGTGTCCAAATGGTACATTGAATCCAGTTTTATATTTATCTTCTTCAGCAATTTGAACTTACCAAAATCCAGATTTCATGTCAAATTTAGAAAATATTTTTGAATCATAAATCTTTTTTAATAAATCTCTTTTATTTGGTATAGGATATCTAATCCACTCTAAAACTTTATTTAATGGTTTATAATTTATAACTAACCTAGGAGCTCCTCTTTCTATCTCTGCATTATTTTGAACATAGAAGGCAGAGCAAGACCAAGGGGATTTGGATGGTCTAATTAATTTTTTATCTAACAATTCTTGTATTTCTTTTTTACAATAGCCTTCTAATTCTTGAGACATATGTATAGCTTTATACTTTGTTGGAATATTTTTCTCATTTTTAATATAAGGTAATCTTACTATATGTTGTTTTCTTTCCCAAAAAGCATTTGGAATATTTGCACATATATTATTTTTAAATTTATTCTCAGTTTTTTGCATTCTTTTTATAATTATTTTATCTTGCAATTGATTCTTTATTCTAGCATGATCAATTTCTGCAATTAAAAACTCCTTTTGTTTTTCTTTTAAGCTTAAGATATTTATTTGTTTAGAAGTAATTGGATGAACAAATTCAAAACAAATCTTTTTATTTAATACCTTAATACTTATTCCTTTTTCTTCAACTGTGAAAGGATATAACTGAGTTATGAATGGGAGTCCTAATATAATTTGAGATGTTAAATCCTTTACTAGAACTAATTGAGTTTTATAACAATAGTTTTCTTTGCAAATATGAACATTTGATAATTTTTATTTAATATTTAATGGTTTTCCATTAGCTCCAGATAATCTATATGTAGTTTTTTCATAATATTTTGTGGGTATTAAACCTTCTTGAATACAGTTCATATCAGCACCACTATCAATCATGGCTACTAATGTTAATCGAAATTCATTATTGATTATTATATTTAATTTAGTATACCATTTTTTAGAAGTTAATCCTTTTAAATTATTTATTTTTCCTATTTTTTCAGTATCGTTATTGTTTTCTTCATCTTTTTTATTTTTTCCCTTTTCTAATTCTTTAATTTGTGATTTTATTTCTCGAATTTCTTCTTTAATATTTTTTAATTCTATTTGTAATTCAGTTATTGTAACAGGATTTTCTTTTATTTTTCTTGTTTGAAACCTTTGACATATTTCATTGAAATTATACACTTTTTCTTCCTTTTCTATTGGTAGTTTATACTTTTCTTTTAATTGTTTTAAATATACTTGTTTTACCTCTTTATCATCAATTTTTTCTAATAATTCGAATAGGTCTTTGTTATTTTCTGTTAGAGAATCTATTGTACCATCGATTTCACAAATACAAGGACCAATGCATTCACATATATTATCTTCTGAACTACTTTCTGAATTAGAATCTTCAATATTGTTTAAATCATTATCACTATAGTCTGAAATACTGTTTTCACTTGAGTTGTCATAAATAAGTATTTTATTTATCTGTTCTTTTAATTCATCGGAAATGTTTAGCTCATTAATCTTTTTCTTAGTATAACAATCCTTGGAATAATGTCCTTGTCTTCCACATTTATAACAAATGATAATGTTTTGTTTACCTTGTTTTTTCTTTTGAAAATCAATCTTATCTTTGTAATATTTTTGTTTATTTTTAATATATGGTTTTCTTTTATAGTTCTTTTTGATAAATTGTTTAGGAATTTTCTTTTTAGATTTAGAAGGAGTTTTGAATGGTTCAAATCCATATTGTTGACAAAAGCTCCCTAATTCCTTATGGCCTTGGATACCATCCTTTTTTATTTTTTCTTTTAATTTTAAATCATTACATATCTTTAATCCTTCTTGATTTATATAATTTATTATTTGTCCATAGAATAAGTCTCTATAAGGAATATTATTATTAAAGTCCTTTTTAATTTTTTCTCTATTTCTTTCTGCAAATAATTTTGGTAACCCAACTATAAATCTTTCTTTCCAATAAGCTTCTTTACATTCATCCCTAGTCATAACTTTTGAAAGGAATACATCTTTATACCATCTAAAATCTTGTAATTTTCTACATGTCAGATTTAATAATATTAAAGAATTTCTTTCTTGATAATCTGTTGGATTTCCAATAAAATGTTTGATTATAGCAAATATTAAAGTATTAATTACATCAGGTATTTCAGTTGGTACTTGAGCATTATTTTCTGTCTTAATAATTAATTTTTTAGCATTTTGGATTATTTGTTTTTCTTCTTCTGTAAGATACTTGTCCCACCAACCTTTAAGAATTCCAGTAAAACCAGAAACTATCATAGTAAGAATTTGAGCTTCATTATTTCCATTTGCTTTATATGCAATGGCTGCCATTATCATTTCTTGTAATAGATTAAGAATTTGATGTTCTGTTTGACCTTCTATACTCCATTCGTATAGAGAAGATCCATCATATTTTGCTTGAACTAAAGTATGTCGTTCTTCAAATTGTAAATCAGGTGGGGTAGGTCTTTGCTTGAACTAAAGTATGTCGTTCTTCAAATTGTAAATCAGGTGGGGTAGGTCTAGGGTAATAATTTCTTGTTTCAGGCCTAGTAGTATAAGTATTATTTTTTGAAAAATGATAACTCCCCCCCCCCCCTTTAATTTTGTTTATAGAATCTTCTATTTGAAAATCATTAAATTGTTCTTCAATATTTTGAATTTCTTGTGCTGAAATAACGTTTATATTTAGTTTTGAAAGTTTAGAAGAAATATCTTTTAACATATCCTATTGTTTGTTTAGATTTATTGGGATATCTATACTATATGATTTAAATATTGGATTTTCAATAGTTTCAGTAATTAATTTAGTATTTGAAGTACTAGGTTGATCTAGATTATTTTTATTATTAGTTTCTATCCTTTCTAATTGTTCTCCTATGGTATGTAATTTTTCATTGGTGTAATTATTTTGAAAAATAATTGTCTTTACGTTTTTATCTAAATCTTCATTAATGTTTGCTAAAGGCTTTGCAATATAGTCTTTATTTTCAGTTTTTATTTTTATATCTGTATGTGAAGGATGTATACTAGTAATCTCTTCATTTTTACCTATAATAGTATAGGTTTTGGTTATAGTATTATTAACAGATATATTTTCAAAAAATGGATACTCAATTTTATTTTCTATACAGTAAATAGGAAACCAGGAGAAAAATGGAATATTTTCATCATTTTCACACATATATAAGTGCTAGTCAATCTCATGTAAAAATCTTTCATTTTCATCGAATGTAGAAAAATACCATATTAAATTTTTATTATTATACTCATTGAACATTTCATCTTTTAAATATTTTAACATATCTTTATCCATAATTAACAAGTTGTGCTTGAAATTTTTTCCATAAGTTTTACTCTATAATTATTTTCTTCTCTTAATTTTTTTTCTAAAAATAATTGATATTGACAAGGATGATACGGGTTAGAAGGAAGCATGTTGCATGAATTATAATCATATTTTAAATCTTCTATTCTTTACCTCAAATATTTTATTCTTCTATTACAATTTTTCAAAAACCAAATATTGTAATTCCTTTGAGCTTGAATTTTTGAATCACTCATTGTATATCTTCATAATTTTCCATATCAGACTTAGTTGGGATATAAGTACTATTATCACTATCATTTTCTTCATATAGTGGTTTTGGAATAGTATTTGAAAAATCAACTCCTTTCATTTTCATTGATAGACTTCTTCTAAATAGACTTTCATCTAAAGTATTTCTAGAAGTACTTGCTCCTATTGAATGCCTTGGTAATATATTACTAAAAGAAATATCTATTGAACCATCAGAATGTTCTACTATGCTAGATGTTTGATTTTCTATCTCTATAGGTTTTGGCGGGTTTATATCTTGTAAATTCCATGTTAATGATTGAGTTATTTCATTCCATTTTAATTTTTAGGTGTTCTTATCTTTGTATGCATGGTATTTGCTTCAAAAATAATAGTTTCATCTTTTGGGGATACTAATTTTGTTTTAGGTTCTATAGTGGTAGTCATAGTCTTATAATATATCCTGTATATAACTACTGCAGCATTAGTTTTTTCTTTGAATTCTAAGTTTTTGGTTTTAATTATTAATGTTAAAGTATCTAAAATATTTGGATCAAATAGACCAATTGAAAAGTTAGGATAGCAATTAAAGTAAATAGGACCATTTGAAATGTTAGACTCAGCCATAGCTAGCAAAAAATTATTAAAATTTGTATGTCTTGCATCCCTTAGAATTAGTAATACAGGAGCATCAATTCCTAATCTGAACATAGGTTTAATGGCGACTTGAACTAATCCTATGTGTAGAAATTTATATAATTTTATATGTCTTTTAATAGCTTCTACTGATAATAATTGCATGTTTTAATACTCTTTGTTAATAGGTATGGTTTGTTCATGAGTTTTTATAGAATAATCTTGGAAAAAATCAAAAGTACCAATTTTGTAAATAGTTTTAACATCTTGTTTTGGTATATTCCAGTTTAAAAGATTGTTTTCAATTTGAGAAATATTAATTTCAACAGAATTCATATGTAAAGAGTTCATGTTTAAGTCTTCTTCATCATTATCATTAGTATTTGAGCTATAATCTCGTTTAGAAAAGAATTTTGATAACTAATTCATTATAGTTATTAATATTTAAATTTTTAAAGTAGAGCTTATACTGAGGGAACACCCCCATATCGTCGTGGTCCGGCTGCCCATTTTCAATAATATATATATATATATATATATATATATATATATATATATATATATATATACATAGGGGCTGGTTAACGTACAAATACGCTTATCGTACATTACGTACGCTACAATCTCAGCCGTCAGATCATCTTCCCGCATTGAAAATCGCATGTTGTTTTTTTTGTAACAATTTCGCATGTTGGTTTTTTAACATGCGATTTCATCAAAATTACCACATGCGAAATTGTTACAAAAACCAACATGCTATTTCATCAAAATTATCACATGCGAAATTGAACTATCACATGCGAAATTGTTACAAAAAAACAACCTATTATTTCATCAAAATTATCACATGCGAAATTGAATTACCACATGCGAAATTGTTACAAAAAAACAACCTTCTATTTCATCAAAATTATCACATGCGAAATTGAATTACCACATGCGAAATTGTTACAAAAAAACACCTACTATTTCATCAAAATTATCACATGCGAAATTATTACAAAAAAAAAACAACATGCGATTTTCATTGCGGGAAGATGATCTGACGGCTGAGATTGTAGCGTACGTAATGTACGATAAGGGAATTTGTACAGTACCCTTTACCTATATATATATATATATATATAGGGTCAGGATTTAAAGAAAACGGTGGAAAGTGTGCGAACCGTGAGAACGCTTATGGATCGTCCGATCAAAACAATCTATGGACTAGATTGGCGCGGTGGCGTTTTTCGTAAATAACACGAATTCTATTAAGTGGACGCGCTTCATTAAGGGTAAAAAGGTATTTACACTTCTATACCAAAACGCCAAACTAATGAATAAAACGTCATTACGGACCAAAACACATCCCTATATAAAAAAAACATCCCAGACATAAATTCAAACCCCCCCAGAACCTAAAACGCCATATTTTCTACTATATACCATTCATCTTACAAACGCCAAAATCCCAAAAACATCAAACAAACCTACTCAAAAAACACCATAATTTACTATATACCAATCATCTTAGAAAGCGCCAAAACACTCAAACATCAAAGATTCCAAAAAATTGACGTTTCTTTCAGATACACTATTTACTCAGTAAAATGCCAAAAATGGCAAATATCTTTTCTTGTATATTCAATATTGTTCTACGCCAAAGTTTCGGAGAATGCATTCTTCCCTGGGGTGCTGTGACTCAAATAACATTTTGCTGCATGAGATGGACAAATCATAAACAAAAAGATGCTGGTGCCAAACTAATGTCATTTTTTGTTATTGATGAATATTATAATGGCATGAAGAGACGAATGACACTGATGAGTGGTTTGAAGATACATATTCAAACAAAAAACTCATGTCATTTTTTCTTTCCAAACGGCCACAAAAACACTAGCATGACAAAGCCAAACCGCCAGTGAACATGTTTCAAAGAAGAAAGAGACTGATGAGAGTGGAGATTTGGAAGATTAATTGTTTCTATTTTTAAAATTTTTTTTTTTCTGTTGTTTGTTATGTATCTTTCAACTTAGAATAAAAAAATACATTATATTAGTAAAACGCCAAACAGTCATAATGCTTGTGAAAACGCCATAATGCAGTAAAACGCCAAAAACTCCCAAACTATAATAAAAGTAATTTGCAGAAGTATTATTAAAATCTAAAATGAAAAAAATGCCAAAAACTACTTAAAGCCATTAAAAAACGCCAAGCTTGGGAGATGGAAAGTCTATGACCCTAAAAACTCATAAAAAGCTGAACAAAAACAGTAAAAATACACAGTAACTGAAAAGACGGCTGCTTAATTAATATCGTTTATTATAAATAAAATCCCGCCTAAGCTACGCGCCAAAAACATCCTATAAGAGAGACGTCTCTGCACAATCAACTGATCACAAACCAAAAACAACGCCATATTTCCTAAAAACCATTCACTTTAAAAACGCCAAAAATAATAGTTAAAAAAGCCACAGATGCGGAACCTCGTTTCTTCTATATTGAGTTTTGTTCTGAATGAAGTTTCACTGAATGGATTCTTCTCTGAGGTGGGTATCTCTATAAGTTTTTGCTGAATGAGATGGACAAATATTCAAGAAAAAGAGACTGATGACACTGATATGTCATCATGTCACTTTGTTCTTGATGGATATATTGATGGCATGAAGGGATCAATACTTAGAGCAGGCGTTGGGCTTCAACATGTCATCAAACAAGTATATATCAACCCACAATAAAGGATGCCACAAAAAATAAGCATCTTCTAAAGACGGGCAGTATGTAGGAAAATAAGGATCTACATAAGGTATTCAAAAATAGGTTCAAAACGCCAAAAAGGTTAAACTAGAAGAGGCTGATGACAATGAAGATTTGGATGAGAAATTAGATTATAATTTTTAATTTTTTTTTTCATTTTCTATTGTTTGTTATCTAATTCTCTGTTGTTTATTATCTAATTCTCTGTTGTTTATTATCTAATTCTCTACTAATAAAAAAATTGAGTATAAAACGCCAAAAACTACAAACACCAAAATGCCTGATAGTGTGAAAATTGAGATAACGGATGCTAGCAAAGCACGATGTTGCTATATAAAACGCCAAAAAACCAAACAAAGTATTATTGGAAAAATCAACACTAATTCACAGATGAAATTGAACGAAACAGTAATTACTAAACAATAAGATAAAGAGACGGTAACATTATTGACAAACATATATTATATTAAAAGCCACTACATAGAAAATTGAATTTATTTATCTTTTCAAAACGCCATAATTGTCTGTCACATTATAGGCCTGTATTCTACATGACACAACACTTGATAGAAAAAAAATAAACATCAAGAAAATTACTGATGTTTTTTACATTACAGGCCTGCATCCTGATCTAAAAACAATAAAAACGCCAAACATACTTAAAACGCCAAAATATTTACTATGATCCTGATATAAAAACAATAAAAACGCCGCTTATTTATTAAACGCAAAAAAATAAAAGGCGATGAGACACGCGTTTAAAAAAAAGAAATATGAAAGGACAAAAAGCCCCTCCGCCATTCTCTATGTCGCGTGACACGTGTTGGGCCATGATGCGTTCTCAACGTTCTCACACTTTTGAGCGTTTTATCTTGATCCCGTTTCTATATATATATATATATATATATATATATATATATATAGGGTTAGGTTAACGTACAGTATCCCTTATCGTACAATATGTACGCGCTCATCTCAGCCGTCAGATCTTCATCCCACATTGAAATCGCATGTTGGTTTTTTGTAACAATTTTGCATGTTGGTTTTTTAACATGCGATTTCATCAAAATTACCACATGCGAAATTGTTACAAAAAACCAATATGCGATTTCATCAAAATTATCACATGCGAAATTGTTACAAAAACCAACATGCGATTTCATCAAAATTATCACATGAGATTTCATCCATGCTATTTTATAACATGCGATTTCACATCGCGTATGTAGCGTACGTTAAGGGATATTGTACAGTACACGCTCTCTCTCTCTCTCTCTATATATATATATATATAGGACAAAGATCCGTTAGGAACCACCTCTTATTGCGAGAACCGCGAGAACCAATGTGAACGCAACAAAAAATGCCTAAAAATCACACAATTTTTTTTTTTTTTTAATATTTTTTATAACAAAATCGCTACTTTTCGTAGCAAAAAAAAAAAAAAAAAAAAAAAATTTAAAATTTTTTTTTTAAAATTTTTTTTTTTTTTTTTTTTTGCTTCTAAAAGTAGCGATTTTAACATAAAAAATATTAAAAAAATCAAAAAAAATTTTTTTGATTTTTTTTTTTGATTTTTTTAGATTTTTTTTAGGTTTTTTTAGGTTTTTTGGGGGTTTAGTTTTTAGCCTTTTAGCTGGGGGGGGGGGGGGGGTTTAGGTTTTTGGGGGGTGGGGGAGGGGGGTTTAGGTTTTTGGGGTGGGGGGGGGGGGGGTGGGGGTGTTTAGGTTTTTTTGGGGGGGGGGGGGGGGGGGTGGGGGTTAGGTTTTTTTAGCTATTTTAGGTTGTGTTCACATTGGTTCTCGCGGTTCTCGCAATAAAGGTGGTTCTCGCATGAACCTTACCCTATATATATATATAGAAAAAGTGTACTGTACAAAATGGCTTAACGTACACTATGTACGCGATGTGAAATCGCATGTTATAAAATAACATGGATGAAATCGCATGTGATAATTTTGATGAAATCGCTTGTTGGTTTTTGTAACAATTTCGCATGTGGTAATTTTGATGAAATCGCATGTTAAAAAACCAACATGCGAAATTGTTACAAAAAACCAACATGCGATTTCAATGTAGGATGAAGATCTGACGGCTGAGATGATCGCGTACGTAATGTAGGATAAGGGCTCTTGTACGTTAACCTAACTATATATATATATATTAACGTTAACCAACCCTTATATATATATATATATCACTTTTTTTCTGTCTTTCTCACTCTTTCACTCTACACGTTTTCCACCACCCACCCTACACTCGTTGACTCTTGACTTTTGTTGACCCATATTTAAGACTCTTCCCCAATCTTACCTATGTCGGCAACAGACTTCAACATTACTGGAACTTATTCACCGGCTTCTGTCTTAGCCGCAACCGATTTGGTCGTAATCTTCTCCTGGAAGTTATAACCATTAGGGTACGCTGAAACCCTAAACGGAGGTTACCAATTCGTCAGATAAACATATATCGCCAGATTAAGGTTCAGTGACAGTTGATCTAACCAAAGAGTGAACATGAAGATGAAAAAGAACTTATCGGAAACTTGCTAGAGAGAGAAGAATGGTGGTGGTGGCGAGACGTAGGTGGTGGTGGCTGGTGTCTAGGAGAGGGGGGCGGGGGTGAGAGAGATAAAGTGACAATTATTATATATTATTTTATATATTATATTTTAAATTTATAATTAGTAAGGATAGTTTATTCATTTCATTAGTAGGTGATTGAATCCAACTAGAGAAATCTAACACCATTTAATCAATGAAAAAAGTGTTAAAATTGGTGACATAAATGGAGTTTTTTTTCATAATGGTGTTGAGAGAAAAACAATTTACCATTTTAGTGCTCTTTGAAAACTATTTACCAAAATAGTGTTTTTATTTATTTTTTACTTTTTGTTTAGTTTTTATTCTCTCATTTATTTATTAGATTAAAGGAAAGGCACGCTCCCTACTCACGTTTCAGTTGGCCAATTCTTTTCTTATACCTTTCTTAATCTTTTTATTCAATTACTAATATAAGTTATTTTTTTTAGTCAACCCGTTCTAGTGTTTTTTATCCTTATTTATTAACAGCTCGTTATATTTCTTTTCTTTTTCATAAAACATTCCAGTTGTTAAAGATGCCTTGTGTTAAAACAAAATCAAACTCCTTTCTAAGAAAAAAAAAAAACTCTCCTGTTGTTTCTAAGAAAAAAACAAACTCTGCTATTGTGAAGTAAAAAAAATAAAAACAAAATGTCAATGGTTTAAAAAAGGGAAAAAATTGCAAACGATGACAATTGGTTCGAACATAATAAATATGAACAAACAATCTAGGTAAATAAAATCCCTATTTTAAAACATGCAACCGACATCCATGGTTAACATCAACAATGGAAAAAGAAAATATTGTTTCAGTCGCTTATGGAGACGAAATACATGTTCGCATTCGGAGCTAATTTATAAATTAGTGATGGGGATTTAATTTTTTATGCGCTTATTTTAATTTTTTATTCTAATAGATAATGGAGTCAATAACAAATTAAATAAAAACTAAATGAAAACACTATTTTGGTAAATAGTTTTTAAAAAACATTCAAATGGTAAATAGTTTTCTCCTAACACCAATGTGGGGAAAAACTCGACATAAATGACAAAAATTGAAACTTACCCTTTAATCAATGAAAAAAAGTCGAAGGCGGTAGAATGTAAATTCACAAAAATCAGACACCGAGATTTACTCCAATTCTCCACGATTATCTTCATCATCATCATCACCACCACGGCCTAAAAAGATGGTCAAATAAGAATCTCATTTCATCTGCAACGATAATGACCCCAACCACAACCCCAACCCCAACCCCAACCATGCTTTCTTTTCATTAATTCTACAATATTCAAATCCCAATCACATTCATTCGTAGATTCAAAGCATCCTTCTTCACATCACTCTCAAGTTTGTTCAACCTAATCTCACCAAATTCAACACATACACACTTCAAAGCTTCATACATACAGAAGTTTGTAGAAGTTAATTTGTTAGAGAGAGAGAGAGAGAAACAAAATGAAACTGCTGGCGTTACAGCAGAGTTACGCTAATCGCCGGAGCAACAGTTTCAGAAACCAATCGCCGTTAGATTCAGCTACAGACGGACCTAACGCCGTTAAATCGCCGTCAGGTATCATCTGGTTACTCCTCCATTGTTTATGCTGTCTCGTTAGTCTAGTTCTCGGTTTCAGATTCTCTCGTTTAGTGTTTTACCTACTCTTCACAACTTCAATTAACAACTTATACACCTCCACAACGACGTCGTTTCGAGCCTCAACCGATATCGCCCAAACGCTGTCGTTTACCACCTCTCTCCGGCGGGATCCCGATCCGGTTAATGTTACGAGCAGAGTTGTAGTTGGGCGGCACGGGATTCGGATCCGGCCGTGGCCGCATCCGGATCCGGTGGAGGTTATGAAAGCTCATAGGATAATTGAAGCGGTTCAACGTGAACAGAAGGTTCAGTACGGGATTAGAAACCCTAGGAGTTTGATTGTTGTGACTCCGACGTATGTGAGGACGTTTCAAGCGTTGCATTTGACTGGATTGATGCATACGTTGATGAATTTGCCGTATGATATGGTGTGGATTGTTGTCGAAGCCGGTGGTGTCACGAATGAGACCGCTGCGTTGCTGGCGAAATCGATAGCGAATTCGAAGGTGCAAGTTAAGCATGTTGGATTTGAGAAGAGGATGCCGGTTTTTTGGGAGGCTAGACATGAGATGGAATCTCAGATGCGGTTGCGAGCGTTGAGGTAAATTTGAAGTTTTATTTCGGTTTATGATGAATTTGATTGTAAGTTGACCTAATTTTCGATGATTTAGGGTTGTGAGAGAAGAGAAGTTGGATGGGATTGTAATGTTTGCTGATGATAGTAATATGCATAGTTTGGAACTCTTTGATGAGATTCAAAAGGTTGAGTGGATCGGTGCTGTTTCGGTTGGGATTCTTGCTCATTCGAGTCGTCCGGATGAAGATCCGTTTGAGGTTCAGAAGATCGTGGATGGAGAAGATGAGAAGAAATTAACGTTGCCGGTTCAAGGTCCGGCTTGCAATTCATCTGACCTGTTAATCGGGTGGCACACGTTTAATTCTGTTGTATACAAACGAAAGAGTGCGAATTATATTGGTGACATGGCGATGGTGTTGCCGAGGAAGTTGGAGTGGTCAGGGTTTGTGATGAACTCGAGGTTGGTGTGGAAGGAAGCTGAATTTAGGCCTGATTGGATTAAAGATTTGGAGGTGGTGCTTGCAGGGGATGATATTGAGAATCCTCTTTCTTTGCTCAAAGATTCTTCGATGGTGGAACCGCTAGGTGGTTGTGGGAAGAAAGTGATGCTTTGGTGGCTTCGGGCTGAGGCTCGTGCGGATAGCAAATTCCCTTCTGGGTTAGTCATCTTGCTTGCTTTTGCGTCTTTTGATTATTTTTTTGCATTGGCAATTGGCATCAAATATTTATCACTACATATGCAAAATGTAAGAAATTCCAAAATTGTGTTGATAGTTGAATTCTTCTTGTCCTAGAATCCTGTAGTGTACCCCTGCATAGAGCAATTTCATAGTGCTGTACTGCTGTAGGTTTTTAAGGCATGGCAATGGTCAATGGGCAATGTTTCTAACATAGCGTTTGGATGTGTGTTTTGGAATAGATTAAGATAACCACATCAGGTGGTCAACCGTAATAGTACGTGTTGCTTTAGATAGTTTGAAGCTGTAATAATCAGAGAATTGGGGGGGGGGGGGGGGGGGGGGGTTAAGTGTTTGGAAAATATGAAGCAGTTAATGAACTTAACGGCTTGGTTTAATGTGCTTTGATGAGTGATGATTGTATGTTCATATTTATGTATGTTTATAGGTATGCATGCGCATACAAGTACACGTGTTGTGTTGACCCTCATGAACTGATTTTAGAGATCTAATTGCCTGATTTGCCTCAATGACTACAAATCACTTGGTCTCCCTTAGAGTTTTCTACGAAGTATATAATGTCAAAACGGCCTAGAATATTTTACAAAATTGGCTATATTTAAGGAGGAATGTTTGTTGGGTGGTTGTCCAAACCATATAATCGATAGCAAATTCTTTATTTTTTTGGGTTTGTATTGGACTATTGTCTCAAGCGATATATCATGAGGATTACAACTAAACATTAGTCTTTGGTAGAGGCGCGATTGGATACTGGTCAAAATGGAACTGGTCATTTTTATTATACGTTGGGTTTGACCCAAAGACACCTTTTTGTCTGGTTGTAATTTTTTTTGATGAATAAGTGATGTATTAAACATGGTTAAAAATATAATATAACTACAATATTAATCTAAATCTTTAAATAAAACGATACTAGGTGGTTGTATGCATTAAAATTACACTTTAGGCAATTTTCAAGGCAGCCTTTTGACCCGTTTTTTATAGCTTTGTTTGACCTGCTTGAGATTAAAAATAACACAAACCAATACATTCATGATTCATTAGTAATTGGCTGAATCTGCCACATCAAGGCATTTGGATGTTCATTTCCAAAGTAATTAGTGCGATGTGGATGATGCGCATCAGAATCGTATTAACCATTCTTTTGAAGTTAGGGATAGTTTGATAATTTTACATTTCTTCTCAATAATCAATTCCATTGTTTCGACTTCTTATTTGGCACTCTAAATTTGATTATTTTGACCTACAAATTCAGAACATCATACTATATTTATAGCATAAAATTAAAGTCCAATAAGTATATAATTCCTCCCACCTTGAGCCTAACTAGTAATTCCATAAAATTTGTATTTTTGAAACTTTTATAATTGCTATCATGATTCATAAGTATCTTTAAACCCAAGTTCTGATTTCTGATGCCAGGTGGATAATTGATCCTCCATTAGAAATGACAGCGGCAGCTAAGCGAACGCCATGGCCCGATGAACTCCCATCTATTACTCAAAAAGTAATCAGCACCACCACGCAAGAGAACACCGAAAAACGTGCAACAAAAACTCGTACCCCTAAGTCAAGGCGCACTTCACGTGGCAAAAGAAAACGTGAATCAAAGAATGCAGATGCACGTGTCGCGGCTAGGAATTCTAGAGAGAGAATCAATAACTAGGAAGATGGAGGCGAAGCGATCTTTAATACAGAGTAAATAGGTGGTGTATCTTACTCATTATTTGAAAATTTTCTTTATTTTACTTCTATTTTCAATAGATTTCCTGTATCTGGTTGACATGAAATGGTGCTTGACAAAGAGAAAAAAGTGTAAGTTTGTGCTCCGTATACATAGTTCTCAGGAAATACTAAAATGGTATTTGAAGATTAGCGTATGGGCACTACTTGAATCGAATCCAACAACCCCAGTCGACCATTAACATTCATTGTCTTTATGGGTTGTTTTGACTTTTGGTGGATAGGCTTTTGATATGCGGATGGTCGTTCCAATATTTGTGAAGGTGAGATACAATCTGTTTGATAATTTCTTTTGGATGAATGGACGATCTGATTTTGTTACCATCTATCTCGATGCAAAACCATGACTAAAATGTATAAATTAGTGTTTTTAACTTGGGCATACATTTGACAAGAAAGTCAAATATTTTAATGTCAAAAGTCAAAACCAAGTATCTCCGATCTTGAGCCTACATCTCCATCAATTTTGTTTCATCAAGTTGTGCTAGATTAAAGAAATGTAATTGAAGTGTAGGCCAATTTAAAGGTGCGAGAACTCGAAATCTTTGATCAAACTATTAAAGCAAAAGGTCTTATTATATGAATGTATTTGTTGTTTTAAGTTTGGTCTTATTATTTGAACTAGTATTTTGCCCGCCGCGCGTTGCGGCGGCGCGCGACGGGTGGAAACAAATAGTAAGATAAAACACGATTCGTAAAACGCAGTGCGTAAAAGACAATTACAAAAAAATGTAAACACAAAGGTAGACACAAAGTGTTAAACACAATGCCTAAGACATTTCGTAAAACACAATGCATTGACATTTGCAAAAGTAGGAGTTGTAGTCTAGGGGTTACAATTGCAGTTTTTTTTTTAAAGTTGGGCGGGTGTAAAAATAGAGTAATAGTGCAAGGGGTAAAAAATTTCACCTTAGGTCAAATATTGGATACACACACGTTTACGAGGTCGTTGGGAAATTTAGCCATTTTAGCGTGTAACAATAGCCAAAGGAAAGAAAACAAAATGATGATGTCATAATAATAAAGGGCCGAGCAATGTATAATTCAAGTTTGATCTTGTGGGTGATGTACAATCCATGTTGCACATAGTACAACTAACGTATGCATCATTGTTCACCCCAAGAAACTTTTTTGACTTACAGGGCAGGGATTTTAAAATAAGCTACGACTTGACAACCTGTCATCTCAAATTTATCGTCTTATTCGTTTTCATATAAGGACTTGAAGTTTACTAAACTTAAGCGTGTTGCTGCAAATATGGCGTTTTAGGACGATTCTGATAAATCAAGTTCTTCTTCACCTTTCATAACATTAGAACAATACAATGAATTGATGAAACTCTTGCAAAGGACACGTTGACCAAAGTGCCAGCTACAATTCAAACTAATACATCCATCAACTATGCAAACTTTGTAGGTATGATTGTTTCAAGTACAAAATGTCTAATGCCTACTGTAACATTAGCAAGATTTCAAAGATTGTAAGCTTTCGATCGTTTCGTGTTTTATAAAGTTTTATATTTTATTTACGAGTTCCGTAATCGTATGATCGAGCAAGACAATATTAACAACATTACCGGAACAAAATCCAAGTTACACATGCTTTGATACCCTTCACATAACTTAAATATTATGTTAGAAGAGTTAAAAATGTGAAAAAGATGATAATACAAGTCCAAGAGCCAAAACTGTTAAAAAAAACAAAAAATATTTTGCATCAAAGTGCCTTACGAACCGTAAGGCATACCTCTTACGGTCCGTAAGAGGTGCCCAGATGCAAAATTTTGCTTGATCACCAAGTTTTGCCACTTTTCGTCAACATGTGACACCTATGCACGAATCATGCCACCTTAAATATGGTCTTGACACATGTTAGGACACTAACCAACACTTGGTAACACTTGGCAACACCTCCTTGATCTAAAATCATTATAAATAGGTTTGTTCTTGAACCATTTATCCTCACATCTTCACAATTCTCTTCTCATTTGTAAAAGCTATGGTTATCAATATAATTCTCTGTGTGTTATTGAACAATGACAGCCCCATTATATAGGGGAGAATACAAGAGATAAACATGGAAAAGGAATCAATCATAACTATATCCCCACTATACAAGGAAAGGGGATAATCCTAATATGAATGCAATAAATACAATATAATAATACACAATAATAATACGCTGCTAATACTCCCCGGTAGTTTGAACGGGTGTAGGACAAACGCTCAAACTAGATCGAAAAGATTGGAACAGTTGCTTGGAGAGCCCTTTGGTAAATATGTCGGCATACTGTAAGGCTGATGGTACATGAAGAACACGAATGTCGCCCACACGAACCTTTTCTCTGACAAAGTGAATATCAATTTCAATATGCTTTGTGCGTTGGTGTTGCACGGGGTTGTCCGACAAATAGACTGCTGAGACGTTATCACAATAGACTATGGTGGCTTGCCGAAGTGGAGTGTGTAACTCTAATAATAAATTGCGTAACCAAGCAGCTTCAGCCACAGCGTTTGCCACTCCACGGTACTCAGCCTCGGCACTAGATCGTGAGACCGTTGGCTGACGTTTAGAAGACCAAGATAAAAGATTGTCACCCAAAAATACACAATAACCACTAGTAGAACGTCTCGAGTCAGGACACCCACCCCAATCCGCGTCAGAATACGCGACTAAAGAAGTAGTAGATGACTTGACCATACGGATGCCATAATCAGTAGTGCCCTGTATATATCTAATGATGCGTTTCATAAACGCAAAATGAGTGTCTCGAGGGTCATGCATGAATAAACAGACCTGCTGTACGGCATAAGTGATGTCAGGTCTAGTGAAGGTCAAATGCTGCAACGCACCAGCCAAACTACGATATAACGTAGGATCTGAAAAAGGAGAACCATCCGTAGCACTAAGTTTTGAGGAAAGATCAACTGGGGTCGTGCACGGTTTACAGGAGGTCATACCAGCACGCGAGATAATATCCTTGGCATATTGTTGCTGTGAAAGAAAAATGCCATTTTTCTGGTGATTGACCTGAATACCCAGAAAGTGATGTAATCGCCCAAGATCAGTCATAGCAAACTCTCGTGAGAGTGTGCCAATAATATCTCGTAAGAAAGCATCATTAGAAGCTGTCAGGACAATATCATCAACATAAAGCAATAAGTAGGCCACGTTCGCGGGGTCACGCCTATAAATAAACAATGAATGATCACAGGCATTGGCTCGAAAGCCGTGTGAAGTAATATAATTCGCGAACCGAGTATACCATGCCCTAGGGGCTTGTTTAAGCCCGTATAACGACTTCTTCAGTTGACATACCAAGTGCGGGAAGCGTCGATCAACAAAGCCCGGCGGCTGATGCATGAAAACAGTCTCTTTTAACTCTCCGTGCAAAAATGCATTCTTTACATCTAATTGGTGAATGGGCCATGACCTGGAAATAGCAAGAGACAAAACAGTAGGAATGGTGGCTGGTTTTACAACCGGACTAAAAGTCTCATCACAATCAATACCAACCGTCTGTGAATTTCCATTAACTACCAAACGAGCTTTATACCATTCTAATGACCCATCCGCATGAAACTTATGGCGGAACAACCACATACACCGAATGACTGGGCGATCTGTAGGGCGAGGAACGAGTTCCCAAGTCTCATTCTCCAATAAAGCTGAAAATTCTGCCTGCATGGCACGTGCCCAATTTGGATCGGCAAGGGCTTTGGCATAGGTGGTGGGGACAGGATAAATGGTAGTAGTAGTGTAGGTAGCGGCCGGCTTAGTGGAGCGGGATTTAGAACGGGTGGTCATGGGGTGTTGGTTGGTGGGAGGTGGCGGGGCGGACAAGTCCGAAGTGGGCTGAGAGGGAGTCAGCGGTTGGTGAGTGGGTTGATTGGGCCTAGGCGGACGCTGTGGTGGGTCCGGATGTGGGTCAGTGGAGGTTTGAGGGTGTTGGGCCGTGGGCTGATGTAAGTTTACAGGCTGGGCTGGGTGTTGCGGATGTGTGGGCTGATGTGAGTGGACGGGCTGGGCTGGTTGTTTCGGGTGTGTGGGTTTAGGCCGTCGTGAATAGGTTATGGGGTATGGGGTAGTAGGGGAGGTCCGGGGACTGGGAAATTGAAATGGTAAGTTAATGGAGGGTGGGTCATCAAGGAAATTGTATGAGATGGGCGGGTGTGGGATGGTGTAAGGAAAGACATATTCATCAAACGTGACATGTCGAGAGATGTGGACTCTGCCGGTGGTAGGATCTAAGCACCGGTATCCTCGGAAGTCCGGGGGATACCCGAGGAAAATGCAACGAATAGCCCGGGGATGAAGTCTGTGTGGGGAAGTGGCGGAGGTGTTCGGGTAGCACGCGCACCCGAATACTCGGAGATGAGTGTAATCAGGGTGGCGTAAATAAAGGACATAGGTAGGGGTGTAAAAATTTAGACGTTTGGTGGGTAAAATGTTGTGAAGGTAGGTGGCGGTGTGTAATGCCTCCACCCAAAAGGATGGTGGTAGGTTAGCATGTATAAGAAGGGCACAAATGATATCATTAAGTCGGCGAATCATGCGTTCCGCACGACCATTTTGAGGTGATGTTTGAGGACACGAAAAACGAAATACGAGGCCATGATGGGAGGCAAAGCTTTTAAACGCGTGGTTATCAAACTCGCCCCCGAGGTCACATTGGAAAGTTTTAATTTTTCTATGAAATTGGGTTTCTATTAATTTGTGAAATTTAGAAAAGGTGGGGAAGGCTTCTGATTTGTATTTTAGTGGGTAAACCCAAACAAAATTGGAAAAGTTATCAATGAGGACCATGTAATATTTATACCCGGATTTACTGGGTACGGGTGAGGTCCAAAGGTCACAATGAATAATGTCAAATGGTGCAAAAGTAAAATAATTGGAATCATAAAATGGTAAGCGTTTACTATTAGCAAGTTGACATGAATTGCAAAGAGTAGACAAGTTGTCTTTATTACAAGAGAAATGAAAATTACGACTTAAGACATTTTAAACTTGAGCTCCCGGGTGACCAAGACGCTCGTGCCAGGGTAGAGAAGTGGATGTGATGAATCAGGCTTGAGGAGGAAGTTGAGGAGGTGTGAAAGGGTAGAGATCCCCGGTGCTATTGTGGCGTGAGAGAGTCCGCTTAGTGATGAGATCCTTCAAAGAAAAGCCAAAAGGGTCAAATTCGACAGATACATTATTATCACGAGTAAAGCGTCTCACAGAAATAAGGTTTCTAATGACATGGGGGCTATATAGGACATTGGGTAGTATATAGGTTCGGTTTGGTATGGTGTGAAAGCCCGTGCCAGATCCTTGAATTGGGACACAATGACCACTACCGACAAGAATTGACATATTTAAAGGATGTGAGTTAGGAATAATAATTTTACCTCGATCTCGTAAGACATGTGATTCAGCCCCGGTATCCATAATGTCTTGATTCCACGAGCCAGTTTGTTGATTAACCTGCATATTAGCAAAGGCGGCACTCAAGTCAGTGGGGCTAAGAGCATCATACCCAAATTGAGGAGACCCATAGGAACCGTATGAAGCTGGTCCAGAAAAGCCTGTGAAATGGGTCTGTGAAGGCTGCTGATTGGGCTGAGCAGAATTGTTGGTGGGCCGCCAACTGGGCTGGGTTGGATACGGGCATGGAGGCGGGGCCCACCAGGCCCAGTTGGGGTAAACAACAGGCTGACCGTAGCCAGTTTGAGGGCCCGCGAAGTAGTTTCTGCCACTGCTGCCTCTGCCGCGTCCACGGGAACAGTTGCCGCGGCCCCGACCATGTCCTGTACGGTTAGGGTAGGATTGGTTGGTGTAGGTTTGTGGTGGGTCAGATGGGGTTGATGGTTGAGGGGACGGGTTATGTGGTGTGGTGGTAGCGACAAGAACCGAAGATGAGGAACCCTTTTGCGCTTCAATCCGAATCTCTTCGTCATGAAGTAAGCTAAGGGCCAAATCCCAGTCCGCATCGCGGTTGTTGATAAAGGAGGCGGTGGTGTTATACTCGGTTGGGAGACCACGAACTAGTTGAAGGACTAGTCTGGATTCGCTCACGGGATGATCTACATCCGCAAGTTGGTTGGCCAAGGTTTTTAATTGTTGACAATAGTCATCTAGGGACGTGCAGGCAGCCAAAGTTAGGTTACAGAAACGGGTTTCAAGGGTAGCAGCCGAGCTTTCTTGTTGCTGAGAAAGATTTTCTCAAGCTGCACCCAAGCGTCTCTAGCGGTTGTGGGTTTATCAAGGATGCGGTCAAGGTATTTGTCAGAAACAGTGTTTATGATCCATTGCAGAACGAGCGCGTCAAGCTCCTTCCAGGATTCATATTCAGGGGCAACCAGATCAGGGGGTGGAGTGCCATCAATATGATTGGCAGCTTTGTATGCGGTGACATGAAGATTAAACATTTTCACCCAGGAAGAATAAGTCACGGTGGAACCATCCAGGGTCCGGATCTTGGACTTTTCATCATGTCTGACTCGTCATTTCTAGTTTAGTGCTCAATTCCTAGTCGAAAGTCAAGTTGTTTGACTTCTGCTTTAACTTTTGAATTTGACCCGTTTGGTCAACTTTAGGACCCAATCAAGCCCAACTATGTGACCATAATAGTATAGAGAATAATCTTCTGAGATTATACCTTATGGTTATTTCGTTTGGTAGGTCAAATGACGAGTCAACTATATATATATCTAAAAATGTTAAAAATACCCTTTTGGCTTAAAATGGTTTTAAACCTATATGGTCTATGTTCTAACTAAAGGAACTGATCATATAACATCATAAAACTTGTTTTGACATGCCGAATTCGTCATACGACTCTTTCGACCATCCGGACTCGTAATTACGCATATGACTCGTTAAAATGGCGTAAACCATTTTAACAAGTCGTAACGGGTCAAAACACTTTTAGACACTTTCCAATCAGAATGTAAGGTTTTATAAATCATATTACACGAGATCCTTCGCTCGTTTTATTATAGACCACTTTCTATCCAATCTCTCATTTAAGCTACGATATACACTAACTGTACAATCATCTGAATTATTAAGAAACACTTGAGCTTTGCAAACACGATTAAGCAAGTCATCATCAATCAAGTGAGTACATAGTCCCCACTTTTACGTATTAAAAATGTTTTGAGGTGACTCATACGTGCCTACTATTTTTCCCAATTTACAAAACAATATATGGTTTATATATACAATATGTTTTCACTTTTGTGTGAAACTTGGTGGTGCGTTATCCATAACACGAGTATGTTCATTAACTTTAGCCAAGCTGACCAATAGTATGTTATCGTACCATAGGATTGATAATCTCGTTTCCACTTTCCGGGTGTGTGGGATAGTTTGGGAAACGACAGAAAGTGTGCAATTTGATGAACCCTTCTGGGGTTTGTCCGACGAGTCAACACAGGATTGAATGTATTCACCAAACGACCACACTTGTTTATACAAAACGAAACAATTAGTTTATACAAGACGAAACAATTGGTTTATGCAAGGTCACAAATGGTTTTCAAATATATATATGTATATATATAGAGAGTTAGGGCAAAATGAAAACTTATATGAGTTGTGAAAACTTAGAGAACTCGGCCTTACGATAGGTTTTTTCAAAAAATCTTTTACCGAAAATCCTAAAAAAATCAACTTTTCCAAAAATAAATAAAAAAATAAAAATTTCATTTACGACAACCGTAAATGTTGTAAAAAGTGATGTCATGCTTATGTCATCAGCTTTTTACAACTTGCTGTAAGAGGCCGAAAAACAACATTTCAATTTTTATTTTTATTTTTTTTACAGCTGTCTTTTCTAATATTTTAATTTAGGGGTGTGAAAAATGGGGGCAAAACTCGAACGGAAAGACCGAGTTCTCTAAGTTCTCACAACTCGAAAGGGTTTTCCCTTGATCTTGATCCTATATATATAAACCATACAATATACGAGTAAACAATTGATTACTCAGACAGTTTTACAAAGAAACACTTTTGTCAAGATTCATGGCTACAAGGTTTTCTTTATTATACCAACTTTCGTTGTTGGTTAAACATATTGCAATACCAAGCACGATTGATACACGATTGGTTACAAGGCTTTCACTCATGGGCTCTCATAGTTGGACGATGTATTGCAATACAAATTCATAGCCATGAATTTGAATATAAATCCTATGTTACTCACCGACATTATTGTTGACCGTCTATTTTCACATATGTTTTAGGTATAGATGTTTGATGATATACAAGTATGCTACACGTAGGATCTGGACTCGAGCCTTAGTTTGGCTTAAATTAAAAACAATTGTTTTTATTTGCTTTGTGTTTTGAAAGACAATGAAATCTATCCATATAATTAAACTTTAGAACCATGTGTTGTGAACAATTTTTAACGTGACTCCCCGACGTTTTTGCCGTGGGTTGTATACGCGGTCGGGGTGTTATAAATTGGTATTAGAGTCATGGTTATAGGGAATTAGGTTATTAGAAATGCTTTTGACCTAGACTATAACCTTCCTAGGACCCAAACATGATGTAACTCGTGTCTAAATTCTTAGTACTACAAATATTCAAAACCATCACCTATCCTTAGGTGTTTTGCTTTACTTGTAACACCTCGTAAAACCGTGTCCAATGATGTGTTGACACGTGTAATAAACCCTAATAAAGTCAAACGTTGACTATTGTTTTGGTAAAAAATCACACAAGGATAATGTAACCAAATCTGATTTTTGTGAGGTTGGATGCTTGGTTAAATGAACAAATGTATGGACAACAATTGAATGAAAATGGCAATGAACACAAGGATTTATACGAGGAAAAAGCCCTTGATCAATGAATGATCTCCGGCATAAAAAACCTCGGATAGTGAAAACTATCACTATCAACTATATTAAACAATAAAGGTTACAACTTTGGATGATAACAAGCTCAACGATTTCTAGTGAGTTTGTGTGTGTATTCGCCAATAAGTTTCAGAGAGTTCGAATAGTGTAATTGTGTTCCTAAAAATAGCTTGTTATCCCCTTTAAAAAATAGAAAATATCCTGATAACTAACTATCCAAAAATTATGCAAGCCATCCATGATCACCATAACAGTTATCAGCTTCATGCACGTTCATAATTAGAAGCATATTCCTCCGAGATTCCCTCCATGACTCAGTCCACAAGTCCCTGCAATCGTAAACTGAAAACACAAGAGACAATTGTTAAAAACACAATTAATAGTAAGGATCCTGGATCCTCAGACTCCCTGCATTACCCGTTAAGGATCCATGATCCAGGCCCAGTCTCAGGATAGATGATCCTTAATATAAAATTCAGGCACTAACAATTGCCCCCAAAATATGAGGAATTAGATGCAACTAAATGAGTTATATTTTCTGCTTGGTTCCGGACGATTAGTTAGCGAGAAACTAGCCGTTAGATCAGGACTAACCGTTACGAGGGTGACATCAGCGATAAGACCTCCTGCAACAATCATCATTATAAATAGCATTAGAGATAAGGATGGAAATTGCATTTAAATTCGAGATCCTTCCCCTTTAAATCCTCATTCGAAGATCTCATCAGGTTCTATTTTCTCCTTCTCTCTAAATTTCTTTCCTCTGATTCTCTGTTTCTTCAAGATCCCATGGCCAAGATGAACACTTGATCCTCCCCTGCCAAGCATCCTGAGCATAAAAGCCCTTCGAAGACTCAGGGCCTCCCTAAGAATCCTCCCATGGAGCTTTGTTGTTTCACTGATCCTGAAGTTGATCAGTTGCGTCATTGCTTTCCGGATGGAACTATCTTCCTGCCATTTGACTCTTCAATGAAGAGTGATTGTTTATCAGAAGTCTGGATCACTTTCCCTGCTGCTCCATTCCAGATAGGTTTCATATATCCTTTCCCGGCGTTCACACAGAGCTTCTTCACACTAACTGGTCTATGCTACATTCAGGCCATACCAATGGTGTGGAGGGTTCTTTACACACTTGAGCACATCATAGAAAATGAGGGAATAGAAATAGGTCTATCTGAGTTAAGCTGTTTGTATAACCTGGTCAGCCATGGGTCTCGCCGTTTCCTCTTCAAGCGTAAGCCACAGAAACCCCATCCATTGCTAAAAGTCACCAAGAATGATAGCAACTGGAGAAACCAGTTCTTCTTTGTGTTGGACTGTGTGCGAACCTAAATAGTCAGTAAAGGCAGTTCATCTTTGAATACAGAGGCGGAATCAAAGTAAACAAAGTCAAAACAGCTCGTATCCTTTTAACTTCTTTCTATTACTGATTGCAAGTCTTTACACGTGTTTCTGAACTAATTTTGACAGCAATTCGACACCTACACCATGACCTGATTTCGCTCCAACTGTTACAAATGACAACAGCCGATACCTATTTATAGTGCTCCTGATTCCGCTCCAAACTACATGTACATTTCGAGCGGAACTCCCTATGAACACTCTCGAGCGGAATCACCTTAATACATCTCGAGCGGAATCACCTAGAACCATTTCCTGATTTCGCTTCAAATGACACAAATGTCATTTGGAGCGAAATTACAACATAAAGTCCACTTTTTATGTTTTCCAACTCTATACAACTATCTAGACCTAAGACTTGATTAAGACGTAGTCATCAGACATTCAATGCACCAACAGACTCCCCCTTGGATGTTGACGTAGTCTTCAGCCACGAGTCTTCAGTCTTGATCTTTTTCCAACTTTGTCTTCACTTGTAAAAACTCTTTCTTCACAGGTTCATGATCTCAATCTAGGTCCATCTTCAATCTCCCATTTGACTGTTGATCCAGAATTCTGACTTCCCCTTTCACAGAGTCCCCCTCTCGATCAGCTAGGGTTTTAAATTCTGGTTCAAACTTTGACGTTTTGTTGCCATGGGGATTCCTGTTACCTGCAAATACTCTACCTAAATATAAGATATATGATAATAATAATTTCAATTCAAAACTTACCATATAACCTTCAGTGTTAGAAATCCACTTAAGTATTCAGATCCAAGTTAATGACCCTGATTACTTAATTAATCTACCAAGTCCAATTTAATGACCTTGGTTGATCAGAGACAATTCACACTGACATTTTGTTCAACTTTTTCTGAAAATTTACAAGTTTCAAGTTAATGAACTTGCTTCAACTTTTCAACTTCTCAAACTTATCAAGATTAGCTCACAACTCATCATCCAGTCCAGAAACTTCCTGCATCTGCTTTCAGCTTTCGAATCCGAAGATCAACTCTCCACTTTGGTTTGTCAAAAATAAAGCAGAAGTGTAAAATCTTTTTGGATTTTGAATAAAATTTCTAAACTAGAAATGAAATTCAGAACTAAAATGCAATGAAAGAAAACTATATACAAACATATTTTTGGTGAGCGTGTTAGGGAATCATATCAGCTATTCGACAAATCACAAGTACCGTTAAGCTACAATTTCATACTCAGAATTAAACAATTCGCTTAGATTGTCGATATACTGATCCATTTAAATTCTTACACACATTTCAATCTGTCCAGGATACGGATTTAGTGTTTTAGAGACTTAAACTTATACATGTGTCCCACCTCTTGAATATACTCCCGTATCCAGATCTCAATATTCAGTCTTACAGGTGAGTATACCACAAATGATATCTGTAAAGGGTTAATAAATTATGAAGAATCATGAGAGCTCAGGTCAAAACTACCGTTCAGCAGAGAGATCATGACTCAACTTTTGGGTGTGTCCCCTTTAGAGGATCTTTTTTACAACAACATTGATTAGCAATTTTATTGTCTTATCATATATGCTGAGGGTGATGCTATGTTTCAAGCATTGCGGAAAGTATTATTCGAGGACTAGGTCAGAACTTCCATTCAGCAGAAGTCCCGGAATAATACCCCAGATATCACTGAGTAAGTGAGTATAAAGACCTAGTATATCAGAAAGAGGAATCTTTCAAACAAGATTTCAGGGGTTACCTATATATCCAAGTAGTGTTCCCCACGAAATAAGTAAGTGAAGATTTATGTTTATATCCCGAACAAACTTACTAAATGTGTAAAAACCTATTGGCATATCATCAGCGAGACTGTTTAACACATTTAAACTTTCCATTTCTTTAGCGTACCAAGACTGTCAAGCCGATGTACTATCATTTTCCTTTTTTACACAAGCTCTTTTCTGGTTTTCTATTGTTTTTGGATTTTGAAAATATCTCATGTTTTTGTATTTTTGTCATTTTTTAATGTTTTTGTATTTTCTAAAAAATATTACCCTATACTCCCCCTAAATACCAAAACACGTAAAAAATCGACAAACCATTGCAGATTGCTTCTCAACATCATCTACAATGTCTCCTTCATCAACGCCAAGAATCTCCTCCAACACCGATAAAAGCTTCATACCATCCAGTTTTAGTAAATACTGAAAACGTGTTTTATCAAATGCTTTGGTATGTAAATCAGCTTTTTGATCGTCAGTGTGGATTTTCTCAATTCGTATCAACTTCTTCTCGAAACAATCGCGAATGAAGTGATGACGAATTTCAATATGTTTGGTTTTAGCGTGATGAACTGGATTTTTCGTAATGTTAATCGCTGCCTCATTATCAACAAAGATAGGGGTGTTTATGTCACACCCTGGCTTTGCGGAAGCGTGGTTATTTTGGTGTGACTTCTTAATACCATAGCTTAATCATAACAAGCTATATGAATTAAAAACCATGCAAGATCATCCATTAAAATAAGTTTTAAAACCAAAGTAACATAACATTGTCTTAGGGACTACAACACCATAACATAAAACATTGTTTTGAAAGACATAAACATCAACATGAATAAAACGCAGTTTAAGATTTGTGACTCGTCCAGGAAAAAGTCACATCCCCTAAACCTGGATGACCTCGGAACCCATATGCAGCGGGAAAACATGACATACCGCGCCAGATCCTTTAATTCCCTGAAATACATGTAAGTTGAAAAATCAACAATAATGTTGAGCGAGTTCATGTGTAAGTGAGTAAGTAAACCTTTGTATGTATAAAAATCCTGGTATGTAGCAAATAAGGAAAAGAGATCACCAATGGTTTGCAAGGCCATTGATATTTGTGAAGTGCAAGTAGGAAGACTCAAACCTAGCAGATTTATGCGTTGGGTACAAAGTCACCCCGAGGTCCGTTATGCTGGGCCTGGGGTTGGGCTCGCTACACCCAAGTAGATCTACCGCTCCTGCCCCTCGGTCCTACCCTGAGGATTAATGGCCTCAAGTTTCTGCCTACCCACTCACATGATCTAAATAATAACCCTCCTTACGCTAACCATACCATGTAAGAAACATTCGTAATCATAGTAACATGTATTTCACCCCCGCAGTTTAGAAAACTGAAAACAGTTAAGAGAAAAGGGGGACATGAACTCACAGTGGTGCGTCTCTACCAAGTATATCTCCTGATCAAGCAGCTGTGCGACGACCTACACGTACTAAGTCTATTAGACGGACGGCCGTGCCTTAGCTTAAGGTTTAAGTTTTTGGGAAATAGTTAGACAACTATTTCGTGTTTATATTTTTGTAAATACTTGGTAATTATTCTCCTTCCCAAGGATGGGGGATTTAATACATGCGTGTTCGTAAAATTCGGAATACATTATTAAGTCTCACTTAATATATTTTATTTCTAACTTCAAAATATAAATATTCTTCCCAAAAATATTATATTTTAATACATGTGATTCTCCCAAAATAATACTTAGTAATATTATTTTTACTCTAAAAATAATATTTACGTAGTTCACAAAATAATCATAAACATTTATACAAGTGATGTTGTGAAAAAAAATATATTTACTAAATACGTATATTTATCACGTTTCATTTTGTGAAATCCCACCTCCGATATTTTGTAAATAAGTCGTGGCGAAATCTATAATTTGCAAACAAGTAAAAATGTATTTCTAACACTTGTGGTGAAAATATTTCTAAGTGTTAGGTTTTCGGAAAAATTTCGCCAGAGTTTCCCCTGTAACTGGAGGTGGCCACGCTTTTAAGCGTATCATTTTCTTTTATAAATCAAACCAACAATTTTCTCACTCAATCAAAACAATGTTCAAAGCATCAACTAGTCAAAATATATATAAATCGCGTAAATTACATGAACTTGTGGTTTATCTAAAATATGAAGTAAATCTCATTACTTTTAGTGGATCTTTTGTATAAATCAATCCGGTTTCGTAAAAGTCTTGTTTTTAATGAAATTCCATCTTTACAACTTCTAGTAAAATTTGACAAAACTAGTTCCTTGTCGAAAATTAGTGTTACACAAGTGTTTACACACTTGTGTGTTTATAAAAAATCATTCTTGTTCGTGTAAGATCCGGTTTTAGAAAATAAGATTTCCTTGACACTTGGTCCTTTGAAAATACCGCTTGTAGATCCGTAGATCTACTAGTTTTAAACACTATTTCATAAGTAATATTGATTTTACACAAGTTCATGTTTAGGGTGTGGTAGAGTTTCATCACTTAACCCTTGTTACACTTAAACAAGCTCTATGTCATGATCCATGATCATGACCAATCCGGGTTAAACGATGATCCGAGCTACCACAACATAGATCGGCCCTAAATAGTTACACAAAACAAGTCTTACAAGATTTACACAACAACTTAGCTTTTAACCAACATATTTAGCATTTTTAGTAGACTTTTACATATCATCTTGCATGTTCTTAACTTTTAACCGTCATATATTATTTTAACCACCTTAAAATAGTTCGAGAGTGTGATTATAGCCACTTACTACTAGCTCGAGGCTAGGGAAGAAACTAGTCGAAAAATGCATGGATAAAAGCAATGGGGTGAGGTCCTTCGCGTTCCGAATGCACCAAGCCTCCTCGTATGTGTTCCTCAACACTTGTATGCTCTTGGAATGAGATGATCAAGATCGAAAGATGGATGGATGCTATAGGGGGTGTTCGGCCGAGAGTTTATAGAGAGGGAGAGAGTTGTGCTCAAGTGTTGTGAGTTGTGGTGAAGTGTTAGTGTGTTATGTCATGAACTTATAGGCAAATGATAGGATCATTATCCAAAGGATTATGTGTCTAATAGATATTAGACACTAGTGATTATTATAATCAAAATAGGACATGGGTGTCCCCCAAGGGGACTGAATTCGTTGGAGGGGGGGGGGGTTCTTAGTTAGTTTCCAACGATTAGTTAGCTATTAGTTAAGTGATTAGGAGGTTAAACCATTTACTAGCATGTAGTGCGTTGTGACGGGTGTTAGGGTATTCAGGGACCCTAACTGGCTCAGAAAAGAAAAAACTATGTTAATGACAATATTTTTATGTTCCGGGTAAAGTCCGGTTGTTCGGTTGGATAGTAATCCGTTAAAGTGCTTAACAAAGCTTTAAAGTGTCGTTATTATTATTTTTAGTGACACAACTTATTCCCGACACTTTGGAAAGTGTCTAGTAATATTTTCCTCATGTTTTGGCACTTTATTAGTTAGCTAGATGCTGAATTTTAATATAAAGTGCTGAATTTTTGTACTTAAAGTACGTTTTAGGCACATCCGGTCACTGTAATCTCATTCCTAGTGACGCAGTTCTACAACTCTTATATCCCTACACTTTCTATTAGTGTAGTAAACTATCTCTGGCTCTTACAGGCCTTAGAGGTAGTGCCTGCCTGGTGCTAGTTATGACAGCACGTTTAATAGGTTATCCGTTCATTGTGCTACTGTGCGTTTGGTGCATCAAGGTTGTCACAAAGGTGTTGTAAGCAAAACATGGAGTGTCAGCAAGTAAAGTATGATGCAAGTAAGTACATGTATCAGCATTCAAGTAGCAGTTTATCCACAATTTCAAGTAAGCACAGTAATTAAGCAGTAATTAATTATTAATTAAGTCGTACGGATACCTGGTTTAGTGAGGGTTGTCACATTCTCCCTCCGTTAAAGAAATTTCGTCCTGAAATTTTAAGTTCTGCTTCTATTTGCAGGGGTCTTAGGAAATAGGTGGGGGTATTTCTCTTTCATCCGGTCCTCTCGCTCCCAGGTGTATTCAGGACCATGTCTGGCATTCCAACGAACCTTGACGAGCTTGACACTGCTCCGGCGGGTCTTGTTTACTTTCCAATCCGTAACCTCAACAGGTTCTTCAACGAAATGGAGCGTGTCGTCAACATGAATCTCGTCGGTGGGAATGGCAATGGTATCTTGAGTTGGACTTTTCTTCAGGTTGGATACATGAAATGTATCATGAACTCCATTCAGCTCGGCAGGTAAGTCCAGCTTGTATGCTACTAGCCCTATTCTTTCCAAAATTCTGAAAGGGCCAATGTAACCCGGATTTAACTTCCCACGCTTTCCGAAGCATGCCACACCCTTCCAGGGTGAAACTTTCAATAAAACCATATCTCCAACTTGGAATTCCAAATGTTTCCGGTTTGGATCTGCATAGGCTTTCTGTCTTTCGCGAGCTGCTTCGATGCGTTTTCGAATCTGCGCGATCTTGTCTGTCGTCTCTTGGACGATTTCGGGACCAACAAGCTGCCTATCACCCGCGTCAGCCCAGCATAGGGGTGATCCACACTTGCGTCCGTAAAGAGCTTCAAATGGCGCGGCTCCAATACTGGTGTGGTAGCTGTTGTTGTATGAAAATTCGACCAGTGGCAAATGCTTATCCCAGCTACCGCCCAAATCCATAACACAAGCTCTCAGCATATCTTCCAAGGTCTGAATAGTCCGCTCACTTTGACCGTCGGTCTGAGGGTGAAATGCAGTGCTCAGATTCAATCGTGAGCCAAAAGCTTCTTGGAAGGATTGCCAAATCCTTGATATGAAACGTCCATCTCTATCAGAGATGATCGAGAGAGGCACTCCATGACGTGCGACGATCTCTCTCATGTATATTTCTGCCAGTTTGCTCGTATTATCCTTCTCCCTGATAGGTAAGAAGTGCGCTGACTTCGTTAATCGGTCCACTATTACCCAAATAGTGTCATGGCCTCTTGGCGTTCTTGGCAACTTTGTAATAAAATCCATGGAGATTTGTTCCCATTTCCACTTGGGAATCTCAGGTTGTTGCAGAAGTCCTGAAGGCTTCTGGTATTCCGCTTTCACCTTAGCGCACGTTAGACACTTGCTCACATAAACAGCAACATCACCCTTCATCCTAGGCCACCAATAGTAATCCTTGAGATCTTGGTACATCTTATCCGCTCCTGGATGGATAAAGTACCGCGATTTGTGAGCTTCATCAAAAACAACTTTCCTTAAACCACCAAACAGAGGAACCCAAATCCTTTTCTCAAAACATAACGTTCCTTCCTCGTTTGGCACCAATAGCTTTTCCATCCCACGGAGATATTCTTCTTCAAGATTTCTTTCCTTAAGAGCTTCCTTCTGCGCGGCACGAATGCGCAAGGAAAGATCGGTTTGGATAATCATTTCTAAAGCCCTAACCCTTATGGGCTTGATCCTCTCTTTTCGACTTAGGGCATCGGCAACCACATTCGCCTTCCCTGGATGATACTTTATCTCGCAATCGTAATCATTTAACAACTCAACCCATCGTCTTTGTCTCATATTCAACTCCTTCTGGTTGAATATGTGTTGTAGGCTCTTATGATCTGTAAAAATTGTACATTTCGTACCATATAGGTAGTGTCTCCAGATCTTTAAAGCAAATATCACTGCGCCTAGCTCCAAATCGTGCGTGGTATAGTTCTTCTCATGTACCTTCAACTGACGTGATGCGTAAGCAATAACCTTCTGGCGTTGCATCAACACGCAACCCAATCCTTGACGCGAGGCATCACAGTATACCACGAAATCGTCAGTACCTTCCGGTAGTGCTAGAATTGGCGCATTGCAGAGCTTATCCTTCAACAGCTGAAACGCTTCTTCCTGTTTGATTCCCCAATCAAACTTCTTATCTTTCTGGGTGAGGAGCGTCAATGGTTGAGCGATCTTCGAAAAGTCCTCAATGAACCTTCGATAGTAGCCAGCCAAACCCAAGAATTGTCGAATCTCGGTTGGCGTCTTTGGCGTTTCCCAATTCTTGATCACTTCGATCTTGGTTGGATCCACATGGATTCCATCTCCATTTACCACATGTCCAAGAAATTGGACTTCACGTAGCCAAAATTCGCACTTAGAGAATTTGGCATACAGCTGTTCTTTCTTCAGCAGCTCCAAAATAACTCTTAGATGCTGTTCGTGCTCAGCCTTTATCCTTGAATAAATCAAGATGTCGTCGATAAACACAATCACGAACTTGTCCAAGTACGGCTTGCAAACTCTATTCATCAAATCCATAAAGACTGCAGGTGCGTTTGTTAGCCCAAACGGCATAACAAGGAACTCGTAGTGTCCATAACGAGTTCTGAAGGCTGTCTTCGGGACACTCTCCTCTTGTATCCTTAACTGATGGTATCCAGATCGCAAATCGAACTTTGAGTAAAAGCTTGAACCTTGCAGTTGGTCAAACAGATCATCAATTCTTGGCAGAGGATATCTATTTTTGATCGTCAGCTTGTTCAGCTCCCGGTAGTCGATGCAGATTCGAAAACTACCGTCCTTCTTCTTGACAAACAGGACCGGAGCTCCCCAAGGCGAGAAGCTTGGTCGGATAAATCCCTTGTCTAACAACTCTTGAAGTTGTGTCGACAATTCTTGCATCTCAGACGGGGCAAGTCTATAAGGTGCCTTAGCCACAGGCGTGGCGCCTGGGACTAAATCGATGTGAAACTCCACTTGCCTCTGAGGTGGCAGTCCAGGCAAGTCCTCCGGGAAGACTTCCGGATACTCCCTCACGACAGGGATGTCTTCGATCTTCGGTTCTGCAGCTTTCTTGTCTACAATGTGTGCTAGGAAGGCAGCACACCCTTTTTGCAAACACTTTCGCGCTTTGAGGCAGCTGATAATTCTTAACGGCGTATCGCGCTTTTCGCCATGAACCACAATCGTTTCACCATCTTCGGTTGGGATACGAACGACCTTTTCATGACAAACAATTTCTGCCTTGTTGCTTGATAACCAATCCATTCCTACTACCACGTCAAAGCTCCCCAGCTGGACTGGTAGTAGATCCAAAGTAAACTCACGTTCTCCCAACTCGATTGCACAACCTCTGATCACTTCATTGGCTTCTACTAACTTCCCATTAGCCAATTCTATTGAGTAGGGAATATCTAACTTACTAGCGGCTAACCCAAGCATATTCTTAAATTCTAACGATACGAAGCTATAGTCAGCACCAGTATCAAATAAAACGGATGCATAGCGTTGGTTTACAGGGAACGTACCAGTAACGACATTGGGATCCTGGCGCGCTTCCCTCGCTTCGATATGGAACACTCTTCCATGGGCTTGGTTCAACTCTGGACAGTTCCTCTTAAAGTGCCCGATATCACCACAGTTAAAGCATCCAGGTCTTTGTCCGTTTCCACCTCCATCTCCAGCCTGGTTATTCCTTTGGTTATGATTTACAGCGCCTGCTTGATTCGCATTGTTGCCTCGATTCCCATTACCTCCATTGTTTCCTTGTGGGCGATTTCCAATTCCACCCCGGTTATTGTTTCTGTTTCCAAATCCTCCTTGGCCTCCCTGACCAATAGTGGCCCAACAAGAATCCTTCAAGTGGCCAGGTTTCCCACACGCTTCACATACCTTCAAACCACATCGGCCAGAATGGTGACGCTGGCAGGTGTTGCACTTGGGCTGGGTGCCCATATATCCCTTTCCTTTCTTCCCACCACCAGCTGTAACCTGAGCTGGCGCGTTTGGCTCTCCTTTCTTAACAACACCACTAGTGCCTTGTTTGAAGTTCGAGAACTTTCGTTTGTTACCTCCGGATGACTCGACGTGAGTCTCTTTCTTCTTTGTCTCGATCTCACCAAACTTGTTCAGGCGGATAGCCTCCTCAGTGAGAGCTATGCTTAAATCGATTGCCTCAGTAATTGTTGCAGGCTTGGAGGAGGTCACCATGCTTATGATTTGAGGAGCTAATCCCCAAATGAAGCGTTCAATCCGCTTGAATTCTGGAGTGACCATATAGGGTACCACATGCGACAGGTCGTGAAACCTCTGAACATATTCCGCGATCTTCGGACCTTCCATCTTCAAATGCCAGAACTCAGTTTCCAATCTTTGGATTTCAGCGCGAGAACAATACTTTTTGCGCATTAGTTCCTTCAGTTCGGTCCATGTTAGTGCGTAGGCAGCAGCTTCACCAAGTGTCTGTACTTGCAAATTCCACCAAGATAGGGCTCCATCCAAAAATAGCCCAGAAATGTAGGTGACTTGCTGGTCTGGTGCACATTTGCTCATGCGGAGAACAGATTCAGTCTTCTCGGCCCAACGAACAAAAGCGACAGCACCTCCGGTGCCATCAAAGTTGACAGGCTTGCAGTCTAGAAACTGCTTGTAGGTGCACCCTGCACATATGTTACAACATATGAATGGCATTAGCATCCTTGCTAGAGATATCCAATTAGATCATGGTATGTCTTAATGACTTAGTATTACCATGAGGTGGATTGTTGTTGCCATTGTTGTTTGAGCTGCTTCCGCTGGGTCCTCCTTGTGAGGCGGCGTATTGCGCGATGGCAGCAGCGATGACTTGTTGGAGTTCTGCCTCATTGGTAGGCATCGGCGTTGGATGTTTCGGCGGCATCTTCTAAAAGATGGGTTCACGTCGGTCAGACCATAATAAAGCGTATGTATATAATGATAGTAATAGTACATAACATCTCATGTTATAATCATATCAATCACACAACATCCCATGTTATAAAACATAAATAATCAATCAAAACATCACATATGATGAGAATACTGCGATTGCATTGCCAAAATTGGAACCACATGGTAGAGTATACAAGTACATAATAGTGTCATACATCATCATCGACTAAGGGCTACATCACCCCAGTCCAAAAGAATATCAAATCAGTGTCAATGCATCCCATACACATGATCAACAAAAGTCAGAATCAGAATGCAGTTCCCAAAAATGCTGTGTGGTCAGAGCAATCGCCGTCTTCTCACCTGCGTCCACCCACGCTGTACTAAAGACGCCCTAAACTGATGGTGGTGGAGGAGGGGGAAAATGGGTGTAGAACAAACGTCGCAAAAGGAGCCAGTCCTCCTCCATGGCTCTCTGGGTACGCAACCAAGAAGCAACCTGCTGCTCAAGTGCCAAAAGGCGTGCAACATAGTCAGGTAACAAAGGTCGAGGGTGCTGCGAAGAAGCAGGGTGGGTCTGACCCTGACACTGGCACGGCGGTGGCTGAGCTCTCTCAAGCTCCTGAATGCGCCGTGTGAGTGCCTCCTGCTGGAAAACAAACGACATCAGAACGTCCTCAATGGAATACCCCATATGGAAAGGATGGTAGGGGTCGGTCGATGGCATAACAGAAGGTGACGTCCAGAGAAACGGCTCGCTGGCTGGATCAAAAGGTGGCACAAAGAATGGTGGTGCAGGGGGAATAGCAGATGAAGACTGTGGCATAACTGGAATAGATGTCGGCACATGTCCAAAGGGGTGAGCCGAGGAACCCTCTCCAGGTCGAGCTGGAGGTGTGTACTGTGCAAAAGAGAAATCAACGTGGCGTGCATCAGTGGTATGAGGAGGAATAGGTGGAAGCTCATCATCCCCAGGAATCCACCCGCACTGGGCGTGCTCATCTCGTGGGTCAATCTGAGCCTCAAAAAGTGCTCGATCAAACTGTACAGGCATAGGGTCAAGGTGAGGTGCAACAAGAGGGTCAGCAGGTATATCAGCGATAAATAGGGGATCAACATGATCAGCAGCAATAACATGGTCACCCTCCAGTAGTGGTGCATCAGCAGGGTGATCATCAATGGGTGGGTCAGCAATCACAGGATCAATAGGTATGCCAGCATGAGCAGGGTCACGCTCAAGCACTGGGTCAGGAGCAGCTACTGGCTCGAGGGCCATGGCAGGCTCGGGATCAACGAACTCCATATCAAAATCTACATGATCAGCGAATGCAGGGTCAACTGGGTCTACTGGGTCAACCATAGGCTGATCCAAGTGGATGAACTCTATCTCCTGGTCCGGGTCGCATCCAAGGGGAAAAACAGGGTCTGAATCCTCATCGAGGTCGTGATCGAAAGCAAATCTAGGAGCAAAGACAGCAGATGATGCCCTGTCAGGATCTGAACCGTGTGAATGGTGCTGTGCGCTCCGAGTGTGTGACGGTGCGGAGGCCACAGACTCGAAGGAGTCTGGGGCGGGTGAGTGTGCAGGTGACTCCTCAGCTGGAGCATCTGCGAGTAACAAAAGACCACCGTCAGCTAGAAGGGCCTCGCCCTCAACATCGTCCTCTAGGGGCTCATCATCAAACGGATCGACGTCGTCGTCAGCGTCGGCGTCGAGGAGCATATCGTAAGCAGGATAAGCGGCCAAAGGTATGGGAGCAGGGATCTCTACGAGTGGTAGGTACCTAGCAAAAGGACCATCAGCGGGCTCATCGACAGCGTCGGGCAGCGCAAAGGGCTGAAAGTCGTCCTCGTCTGTGCTGGTAACATCTGATGTGTGGACCTCGTGCTCTGAAGAATCTAAGTCATCTGATACTATGGGTCTAGGGCCCGTGGTGTCCGAATCACCTGTGCCGGACGAGTCCATGGTGTGTGTAACACAAACACAAATTATGTACAAATAATCAATCATATAATCAGATAAGCATATTAGTCACCAAGTAAGAAATCAAATAATTCTCCTAGTCCCACTAGCCTCCCAGCCTCTCAGACTGCTCTTCCTAGTCCTACTAGCCAAATTCTCCCAGCCTCTCATACTACTCTTCCTAGTCCCACTAGCCTATTCTCCCAGCCTCTCAGACTGCTCTCCCTAGTCCTACTAGGCAACTACCTCGGTCTCCTAGACCGAGCCTCGGTCCTCCAGACCGAGCCTCAGCCTCCCAGACTGAGCCTATAAATAATAAATAAAATGTGCTCAACATTTGTTTATAAAAACGTTTTGGATCTGGACTTAAGTGGTATGCAGTGTAAAAAAAAAATGTTTTCGTGAGAGCCCTAGTGATCATAGTCTAGACTCGAGAAGGAATCCTAGTTCGCTATGATCAGAGCTCTGATACCAAGCTGTCACACCCTGGCTTTGCGGAAGCGTGGTTATTTTGGTGTGACTTCTTAATACCATAGCTTAATCATAACAAGCTATATGAATTAAAAACCATGCAAGATCATCCATTAAAATAAGTTTTAAAACCAAAGTAACATAACATTGTCTTAGGGACTACAACACCATAACATAAAACATTGTTTTGAAAGACATAAACATCAACATGAATAAAACGCAGTTTAAGATTTGTGACTCGTCCAGGAAAAAGTCACATCCCCTAAACCTGGATGACCTCGGAACCCATATGCAGCGGGAAAACATGACATACCGCGCCAGATCCTTTAATTCCCTGAAATACATGTAAGTTGAAAAATCAACAATAATGTTGAGCGAGTTCATGTGTAAGTGAGTAAGTAAACCTTTGTATGTATAAAAATCCTGGTATGTAGCAAATAAGGAAAAGAGATCACCAATGGTTTGCAAGGCCATTGATATTTGTGAAGTGCAAGTAGGAAGACTCAAACCTAGCAGATTTATGCGTTGGGTACAAAGTCACCCCGAGGTCCGTTATGCTGGGCCTGGGGTTGGGCTCGCTACACCCAAGTAGATCTACCGCTCCTGCCCCTCGGTCCTACCCTGAGGATTAATGGCCTCAAGTTTCCGCCTACCCACTCACATGATCTAAATAATAACCCTCCTTACGCTAACCATACCATGTAAGAAACATTCGTAATCATAGTAACATGTATTTCACCCCCGCAGTTTAGAAAACTGAAAACAGTTAAGAGAAAAGGGGGACATGAACTCACAGTGGTGCGTCTCTACCAAGTATATCTCCTGATCAAGCAGCTGTGCGACGACCTACACGTACTAAGTCTATTAGACGGACGGCCGTGCCTTAGCTTAAGGTTTAAGTTGTTGGGAAATAGTTAGACAACTATTTCGTGTTTATATTTTTGTAAATACTTGGTAATTATTCTCCTTCCCAAGGATGGGGGATTTAATACATGCGTGTTCGTAAAATTCGAAATACATTATTAAGTCTCACTTAATATATTTTATTTCTAACTTCAAAATATAAATATTCTTCCCAAAAATATTATATTTTAATACATGTGATTCTCCCCAAATAATACTTAGTAATATTATTTTTACTCTAAAAATAATATTTACGTAGTTCACAAAATAATCATAAACATTTATACAAGTGATGTTGTGAAAAAAATATATTTACTAAATACGTATATTTATCACGTTTCATTTTGTGAAATCCCACCTCCGATATTTTGTATATAAGTCGTGGCGAAATCTATAATTTGCAAACAAGTAAAAATGTATTTCTAACACTTGTGGTGAAAATATTTCTAAGTGTTAGGTTTTCGGAAAAATTTCGCCAGAGTTTCCCCTGTAACTGGAGGTGGCCACGCTTTTAAGCGTATCATTTTCTTTTATAAATCAAACCAACAATTTTCTCACTCAATCAAAACAATGTTCAAAGCATCAACTAGTCAAAATATATATAAATCGCGTAAATTACATGAACTTGTGGTTTATCTAAAATATGAAGTAAATCTCATTACTTTTAGTGGATCTTTTGTATAAATCAATCCGGTTTCGTAAAAGTCTTGTTTTTAATGAAATTCCATCTTTACAACTTCTAGTAAAATTTGACAAAACTAGTTCCTTGTCGAAAATTAGTGTTACACAAGTGTTTACACACTTGTGTGTTTATAAAAAATCATTCTTGTTCGTGTAAGATCCGGTTTTAGAAAATAAGATTTCCTTGACACTTGGTCCTTTGAAAATACCGCTTGTAGATCCGTAGATCTACTAGTTTTAAACACTATTTCATAAGTAATATTGATTTTACACAAGTTCATGTTTAGGGTGTGGTAGAGTTTCATCACTTAACCCTTGTTACACTTAAACAAGCTCTATGTCATGATCCATGATCATGACCAATCTGGGTTAAACGATGATCCGAGCTACCACAACATAGATCGGCCCTAAATAGTAACACAAAACAAGTCTTACAAGATTTACACAACAACTTAGCTTTTAACCAACATATTTAGCATTTTTAGTAGACTTTTACATATCATCTTGCATGTTCTTAACTTTTAACCGTTATATATTATTTTAACCACCTTAAAATAGTTCGAGAGTGTGATTATAGCCACTTACTACTAGCTCGAGGCTAGGGAAGAAACTAGTCGAAAAATGCGTGGATAAAAGCAATGGGGTGAGGTCCTTCGCGTTCCGAATGCACCAAGCCTCCTCGTATGTGTTCCTCAACACTTGTATGCTCTTGGAATGAGATGATCAAGATCGAAAGATGGATGGATGCTATAGGGGGTGTTCGGCCGAGAGTTTATAGAGAGGGAGAGAGTTGTGCTCAAGTGTTGTGAGTTGTGGTGAAGTGTTAGTGTGTTATGTCATGAACTTATAGGCAAATGATAGGATCATTATCCAAAGGATTATGTGTCTAATAGATATTAGACACTAGTGATTATTATAATCAAAATAGGACATGGGTGTCCCCCAAGGGGACCGAATTCGTTGGAGGGGGGGGGGGGTTCTTAGTTAGTTTCCAACGATTAGTTAGCTATTAGTTAAGTGATTAGGAGGTTAAACCATTTACTAGCATGTAGTGCGTTGTGACGGGTGTTAGGGTATTCAGGGACCCTAACTGGCTCAGAAAAAGAAAAACTATGTTAATGACAATATTTTTATGTTCCGGCTAAAGTCCGGTTGTTCGGTTGGATAGTAATCCGTTAAAGTGCTTAACAAAGCTTTAAAGTGTCGTTATTATTATTTTTAGTGACACAACTTATTCCCGACACTTTGGAAAGTGTCTAGTAATATTTTCCTCATGTTTTGGCACTTTATTAGTTAGCTAGATGCTGAATTTTAATATAAAGTGCTGAATTTTTGTACTTAAAGTACGTTTTAGGCACATCCGGTCACTGTAATCTCATTCCTAGTGACGCAGTTCTACAACTCTTATATCCCTACACTTTCTATTAGTGTAGTAAACTATCTCTGGCTCTTACAGGCCTTAGAGGCAGTGCCTGCCTAGTGCTAGTTATGACAGCACGTTTAATAGGTTATCCGTTCATTGTGCTACTGTGCGTTTGGTGCATTAAGGTTGTCACAAAGGTGTTGTAAGCAAAACATGGAGTGTCAGCAAGTAAAGTATGATGGAAGTAAGTACATGTATCAGCATTCAAGTAGCAGTTTATCCACAATTTCAAGTAAGCACAGTATTTAAGCAGTAATTAATTATTAATTAAGTCGTACGGATACCTGGTTTAGTGAGGGTTGTCACAGTTTAGAAATTGCAAACCGTAGTCGCGCATCTGTTGCTGGATCCACAAGATCTGTGAGCAGCAACTGCTAGCAGATACATACTCCGCTTCACATGTGGATAAAGCCACAGAGGTCTGCTTTTTGCATTGCCAGGTGACCAATCGTGATCCAAAGAACTGGCACCCTACTGTTGTTGATTTAGCGTTAACTTTGCAGCATCCGAAATCGGAATCGGAATACCCTTCGAGCGTAAAATCGCCTTCTCTTGGATACCATAACCCTAATGATGGAGTTCCTTTCAGGTAGCGTAATATCCTTTTGACTATTACCATGTGCGACGCTCTTGGATTAGATTGAAATCTTGCTGCGAGGCAGGTTGGGTACATGATATCGGGTCTTGAAGCTGTCAAATACATCAGCGATCCGATCATGGAACGATACATCGTTTCATCTACCTTCTCTCCGGTGAGATCAGGGTTTATCCCATGATTCGTTGCTAATGGGGTGGAAGCTGGAGTAGAACCTGACATCCCGAATTTCTCCAAGTATCATGAGCGTACTTCGTTTGATGTATGAAAATTCCCTTAGGCAGTTGATCAACCTGAAGACCCAAGAAGAATTTCATCTCACCCATCGATGACATTTCAAATTTTTGCTTCATAACTTGTTCAAAATCTTTGCATAGATTCTCATTTGTTAACCCAAATATGATGTCATCCACATATATTTGAACTATCAGAAAATGTCCATCGACCTCTTTGGTGAAGAGAGTGGCATCCACTTTTCCACGGATGAAGCTGTTGGCTAGCAAGTGTTGAGACAATGTCTCGTACCAAGCTCTCGGGGCCTGGTGTAAACCATACAACGCTTTGTCTAGCAAGTAGACCTTGTCTTTGTGGATTGGATCGGTGAAGCCCGGTGGCTGACCGACATATACCTCCTCTTTTACCTTCCCATAGAGAAAAGAGGATTTAACATCTAACTGATAAACTTTGAAGTTTTTCCAAGACGCAAATGCTAGGAAGATTCTGATTGCTTCTAGTCTAGCAACTGGAGCATATACTTCAGTGAAATCTATACCCTCCTGCTGACAGAAACCCTGGACTACGAGTCGAGCTTTGTTCCGAACAACAACTCCTCTATCATCTCTCTTGCATTTAAACACCCACTTGGTGTTTATCTTCCTTTGACCATCAGGCAAGTCCACTAACTTCCACACTCCTAACTTCTCAAATTGGCTCAGTTCCTCCTGCATCGCATTGACCCAAGAATCTTCAGTAAGCGCCTCTTTGTAAGTCCTTGGTTCAATCTACGAGATAAAACAACTCAATGAGAATTTAGTTTGTAAAGGAGCAACTTTTGAATAAAAACATGTAAGCCCTTTATCAAGCTGTCTTCGAGTGCGGACGCCTGTTTCCAATTCTCCAATGATCAATTCCTATGGATGGTATGAAAGAGTTCGTGGAATCACTTCGCCTGGAACATCTACATCGCCTTCCAGATTAGTAACATTCTGATTTGCACCTTGTTCACTGACTGGGTTTGTTTGACTTGAAATCTGAATTTGCTCCCCCTCAGAATCTGAATCACCACGATCAAATACTGGCATGTTCTCAGATTCTTGATTATCATTCTGTTCTGTTTGATTATCTTGAGAAACTTCATTTTGTTGAATATCATCATGTTCTCCAGCATTGCTTGGACCTGCTTCATCATTGTTCAAAGCTTGTCTTGATCTTCTTGAATACTCAGCTGGAAACCTTTCCTGCGATTCTTCATACTCTCGCAAAATATCCAACTCATCAAAGAAATCTTCTTCTACTTCTTCTGGTTCTTCCATCATGTCAAACGAATCCCACAACTTGTCGTAATTAAAACGCCATGAATCTCCAGGATTCTGTGGCGGCATTGTAAAACCTTGACATTCAACATTTGGAGCTTCAATAATCCGCTTCAAACTTGGAACGAAGACTCGTCGTAATGGACTTGCATAACCTATTGTAAGATCGTGTACGAACCCGAATGAGTCTATCAGAGGAGTTTTACTTCGTTTCAGAGGCGGAAACTAAGAAACAAAGGTAGAAACAGCTTAATCTTCACTTTAAACACTGATTATATTGATTTGACAGCAAATACAATCAGTTCTCACACCGGCAGCACCTCGGTATGGAATTCGATAACTGTTACTCTGATTTCGCTCTAAACAACTATATATAGTCTTCTTGATTCCGCTCGAAAGATACCAGAACCAGTTTGAGCGGAATTAGCAACATTGTGATTCCGCTCGAAACTGTTTCGGGCGGAATTATCATTTAGAGCTTGGAGCGAAATCAGCTTTTTACACATACAAATTTTCCTATTTTCTCGATCTACTAGCCCTGATCTAGACAATCTAATCTATGACTCGATACAAGACAAAGTCGACAGATGTATGCACTAACAGACTCCCCCTCAGATGTTGACGAGTCTCACGTGTCGAGTCTTCGTATCTTCAGTCTTGATCAGTCTCTGGGCTTCAATCTTTCACTCAGCATTAACAGACTCCCCCTAACAATGTGCTGGAATTCCTTCAGTTCATCAGCATCATCTGCTTCAGGATCGTAATCTGACTTTCTCCAATTCAAGATCTTTGCCTGGCTCAAACTTTTTCACTGAAATGAAACCTGGCTCATGCTATATCCACAGCATCCTCAGGTATCGGAACCTGACTCTTTAAGCATCCTCAGGATCAATCAACCTGGTTATCTATCACTTAGCTTTGACGTTGATCCAAGATCGTAACCTGGCTCTCGTCTAGCTCAAGTTATCTGCACAATCTCTACCTCAAAGTAAATTTCACACATTTACACATTTCAAATATATAGAGGCATGCACTAACTCAAACTCTCTCTCACTACACGCATGATGAACCACTTATAAATTTGATCACAATACATTTTTTTTTCAAACACAGACTCTTCATCACAAAATTTCATCATGTTTAGCAGTTGGAATTTTGAAATTCAGCTTTCCAACACCAGTTGTCAAAAATCTTTTTGAGTTTTTCAAAAGTTTATGCTAAAACACACCAAAATCTTTTTGAATTTTATGAATGAAATGAAATAAAATGCAGTAAAGAAATATTTACAGACATTATTTTTTGTGAGTTTTGTGTAAGAGGATCATATCAGTTCTTGACAAGTCACAAGTACCGTTGAGCTTAGTTACACATTAAGAATTAAACAATTCACTTAGATTGCCGATATACTGATCCACTTAAATTCTCATACAAATTTCAACTGATTCAGGATATGAGTTAGATGTTTTAAGGACTTAAACTCATTCATGTGTCCCACCTCTTGAATATACTCCCGTATCCAGATCCCAATATTCAGTCTTACAGGTGAGTATACCACAGATGATATCTGTAAGGGAATAAATTATAGTACGAAACCGTGAGAGCTCAGGTCAGAACTTCCGTTCAGCAGAGAGATGACGGCTCGACTTTTGGTGTGTCCCCTTTAGAGGATGTTTTGTATTACAACAGCAATGACTATCAATTTTATTGTTTCATCAACTTGCTGAGGGCGGCGCTATTTTTCAAGCAAGTAGAAAGTATTCTCCGGGGACTAGGCCATTGCTTCCGCAAAATCAGAAGTCCCGGGATAATACCCCAGATATCACTGAGCATAAAGACCTAGTATCTCAGAAAAAGGGACCTTTCAAACGAGATTTCAGGGGTTACCTATATATCCAAGTAGTGTTCCCCATGAAATAAGCAAGTTTGAATTTTAGTTTTTATCCCGAAAAAGCTTACTAAATGTGTAAAAACCTATCGGCATATCATCAGTGAGATTGTTTAACGCTATTTAATCAATACATTTCTTTAGCATACTGTGACCGTCTACTGATGTACTATCATTTCCTCTTCTTTGACACTAAAACTCATTTTTGATTTTATCATGTTTTTGTCTTTTTCAAATTTTCAAATGTTTTTGGATTTTCTGAAATTTTTACTCCCCCTAAAATGCAAACACATTTAAGGAAATTTGAAAACAAACTATACAATAAAAAGACAACCGATATCGAATCGCTTCAATTCACCATTCACTTGGTATAAACAATCAGAACTCCCCCTTTCACAAAACTATTTTCTCATTATGATTTCAAAACATTTAAGTTTGTTTTAATCAAAATGATTTTTCCGGAAAATAAGTTTTGTTGATTTTATAACTTGTAGGTTTCGGGGTTTGATTCATCACATTGTTTTTCAAAATACCAATTGTAAATATGGTCCAATCAAGTTCAACCTAATGACCTTGATTAACCATTTGTAGGAAAAACAAGTACAACTTAATGTCCTTGATTTACCACTTGTAGGTGTAAACCTTCATCAACCAACTTGTAGGAATACCACATCTACACAAAATCATTTTACCAATAAAAATGCCGATAAGTTCTTCTGCATCGATTTGGTCGTAGTCTTCTTTTGTGAGCATCGGATTACCAATTCTTCCTGCAACTAAGCTTTCGTATGACTCTAACATAGCTACAAGAGATTCCATGTGTTGCTTAGCCAGCTCTGGAGAAAGATGTTGACCATTCTGAATGTTCAAAGTAACATTGCACTGTAGATTTGTAGAATTTTGCTTCTGAGGACTTGGTGTGTTGCTGTTAGGATCAAAGCTTGAAAATGATGAAGTATATCCACCACTTTGAGTTGTAGTACTAGCATTCGGACTTGAAGAACCATCAGCACTAAAAGCAGTACTAATCTTTGGACTTTGACTAGGGTAGCCTCAAACTTGTTCCCTCGATAGGACAAACTAACATCTTGTTTAGCATTTGGATTTGTCATGATTGCTGTCTTCTGGATATCCAACTCTTGCTCTTCAATTTTCTGAATGAACTGTGCCAAGTTCATACTTTCAGACTTTCTCATGAGTTTCACAACCATCAAATATGTTCCCCACTTATGCTGTGGTAACGCCTCAGCTAGTTTATCAACCCACTCATCGTCCTCTTTCTTGATGTCCAATCTACCCATTTCCAATACCAGATGACAATATCTATCAATGGTCTGTTTTGTTGTTTCATGATCGAAGGCTGTAAACATATCGAATGATTTCTTCAATAACGCCTTTTTGTTTTTGATCATATCAGCACTCCCTCTGAATTTATGAATCAAAGCCTCCCAAATTGATCTAGCTGTCCCATTATGTTGAAGCAAAATAAAGATATCTTATTTAATCGCTTGTTGAAGAATACTTATCATCATTTTCTCACTTGTAAGTCATACGAAAGCTTAGTTGCAGGAAGAATTGGTAATCCGATGCTCACAAAAGAAGACTACGACCAAATCGATGCAGAAGAACTTGAGTTGATGGATGTGAAGTGGTGTTTAGCAAGTGCTGTGAGGAGAGCAGAAAAGTTTCAACAGATTACTGGCAGAGATGAGTTTCGATATTGTCTGATTCCGCTCCAAATTGCAAAAGTCTGATTCCGCTCCAAATTGCAAAAGTCTGATTCCGCTCCAAATTGCAAAAGTCTGATTCCGCTCCAAATTGCAAAAGTCTGATTCCGCTTGAAACAGAATTCTGTAATTCCGCTCGGATCTGTCTGTTTTTGAAAAACGTGTTACCAAATCATGGATGAAGAGTTTTACAATGCTTTCGCAATATCCCTTCAATACTCTTCAGACCAAACTTTCCAAAAGGCTCTAGAACAGTACAGGGTGACCCAAAAGGTTCAAGATACTTCAGATTTGGTTTGCGGTTATTGATCAACTCAAAGCATGTTTTGTTGAATTTCTTGACAGTGAGAACTCTGTTGAGCGTATAGCATGCGGCGGAAACTACTTCTGCCCAAAAATTTATCGATAACTTTGAATCAACAAGCATTGTTCTGGCCGTTTCGATTAGCGTCCTGTTCTTTCTTTCAGCGACTCCATTCTGCTGCGGAGTGTACGGAGCACTAAACTCATGCAATATACCTCTTTCATCACAATATTCGTCCATCTTGTTGTTCTTGAATTCAGTACCATTATCACTTCTGATTCTTTTAATACGCCTTTGGTACAGATTTTCAATCTTTCTGAACAACGCCATCAAACTGTCAAACGTTTCATCTTTCGAATTTCAAAAATGATACCCACGAAAATCTGGAATAAACATCAGTAACCACAAGACAATAGAGATCCCCTGTAATACTTTTTACGTTTACAGGACCAAACAAATCCATAAGTAGTCTCTCTAACGGTCTGGAAACTGAATTGACTTGCTTTTTAGGGTGTGACTTTTTCTTCTGCTTGCCTTTGATGCAACTAATGCACTCCCTTTACAGATGAAAACCTTTAATATGAACACCCAGAACTAAATCATTATGAACCAAGTGATTCATTTTTCTAAGATGTATATGACCCATCCTTCGATGCCACAATCTTGATTCTTTCGCCGTTGCTCTAGACATAAAACAATGTGCTTGACCTGTGGTTGTAGTAGCTACACTCATGTCCAACACGTACAAATCATTCACTCTAGGTGCCCTCATGATAATCCATTCTTCAGGGATAACAAATCCTGGTTTCAAGATCAAACATTCTTTGTCTGTGAAGTGAGTGGTATACATCCTGTCACAAATCTGTGAGATACTCAGCAGATTATTCTCCAGCTCAGCAATGTAGTTAACTCTCTCAAACGTCACAATCCCATTGGATAACGTTCCTTCACCAACAATTCTACCACCTTGATTTCCTGCGAACCCTACATAACCTCCATTGAAATTTCTAACATCATACAACAATGCAGTCTTTCCTGTCATATGTCGAGACGCTCCACTGTCCATAATCCATCGTGAAATAGCTCTCGGAAGTTCCTGCACATATCACAAATTGATTTAAAAACATATTTCAATAAAGATGCCGATTCATGCTTCACAATTACCAACTAGGAAGCTCCGGCAAGTCAGAAATTGTTTAGCTGAAATAAGCTGCCCAAGCCTCATCAGACTCGGGTAACTTAACTTCATCTACATACTTTACAACCGATTTAAGAGGTGGAAAGTTTTTATCATTCATTTCCAATTTGTTATCAACAACCTCTTTAATGTCAACTTTAACCTCATTTTCCAATGAACCATTCTTTTTCACAAATTTTTCATAAGAAATTGGAATTTTTTCATTTCTGGTTTCAGCCATTCTTTTTCACAAAATTTTCATAAGAAATTGGAATTTTTTCATTTCTGGTTTCATTTTGAAGAATCCTTTTAGGAACAACTTTCTTCTCTTGTGGAGTTGAAACTTGTTTCTCTGATTTTGGTTTCCATGTTTGTTGAGATGATGCAACCCGTTTGTAAAACTTGTCATTTTTAGTTACCACATTTTTAACAGGTTCAATTTTGACTTTGATGTTGTTGTTTTTCAAAATCTTTTTCTCAACAACCATAGGAGCTTTTCCCTTCACATCAACTTTCTTCTTTTGACTTTCAACAACTTCAGTCTTAGGCTTGAAGTTGGTGCAATTTCTTGCAATGTGACCAACTTTGTTGCATCTAAAACATGTACGAGTATCAACTACCCGGCTTGTGCCTTCAGACTGAGGCTGTGAAGCCCTCTCCTCAAAGAACTCTTCATTTGATTTCGAAAAAATCTTTTTCTCTTCATCAGAAAGTGAACTTGAGCTGTTCACAAACACTTTCTTCTCAGCAAATTTCTTGTTTTGAAAATTTCTCTTTTGATAACTCTTACCACCCTGATAACCACCCGACCAATTGTTTCGATTGTTATTATAAAAACGTGATGGAACAACAGGCTTTTCGTAGTAAGCTTTATCTTTCTCAAAATTCATTTGTCTCTTTGTTTGACTCAAACTGTTCACTTCTGACAATTCAACTTCAACCAATTTGAAAACATTTGTTAACTTGTTCACATTAACATTCTCAATGGGAAACTCAGAATCTGAAAACAACTTATCAGATCCCAACATCTTGTACATGACAAGAGTAGGTTCATCATTTAAGTTGTCTTTGGACTTTTGTTTTGGAATGTATTTGTCCAAGAAACATTCATCATCTTCAGCTGAATCAGACATCAAAACAATTTCAGCTGTGCTTTTAACAATCTCTGTCTGAACACTATCATCAGATGATGTAGAAGAAAATGTAACATCAATTGAATCAGGAAGTTTAACTTCATTCTCATCTTCAAGATTAACCAACCCAGATTGCTTTTTCGAATAATTGTCTAGAACTGGTGGTGGAACTTGATGAAAACCCACCCCGGTTCCATCACAGTATACATCTTCGCCTGCTTTGTTTTTCCCGATGGGTTTGGGAACAATGTGTTGCAAAACAAAGCTTGCAGAGTTGTAACTGTTCAATTTCAAATTGATTCTCTCATTCTCAATCTTAGCTTCTTCAAATTGAAGCTTCAACTTAGCAATCTCATCCAATTGTTTGTTGATTAATTCTTCTTTAATCCTCAAAACACATTGCAATTGGCCATTTTCTTTGTATGTTTTACCGTTTCTATCATCATTATCTTTAACTGTGCTTTTAAGCTTCTCAAATTTTTCAGTAATCTGACGATTTTCAAGAATTAATCTCTCATTTTCTTTCCGAACATTTTCTAGATCAATTTTATCATTCTCAATTTTGTTAGTTAATTCTTTCAATCGTTCAGTTGAAGCTTTCACCATTTTATCACGATCAAGGATTTGATCCTCAACACTTCTGACTCTTGCAGTCAGATCATCAACCTTCTTACCGTTGAGATAAGTGACTGTACTACAAACTTTGCATTCCTTGATGCAATTTTTGCAGTCAACATCACCATTGACTTTCTTACTTGACTCAGTCGTTGACGCGTTTGAACTGACCTGGCTTTTAGACTCAGAAACGGATTTAGAATCTACCTCAAGTGCCTTAGCAGCCAGCACCTTGTCAGCCATCTTTCCCATGTTTTCAGCATTCAACTCCTGTGTCGTGTCAATGATTCCATTGTCAATCTTCTTTGTTTTCTCTTTCTCTTCTTTTTCCTTTTCTTCTTTGCTTCCCCACCATTTTCTCTGCCAATAATCATCTTCTTCTTTAAACTCTTTGATTATGGTTTCCAAATCAAGAGTGTTATGATCAATAGCAATGTTTCCCTGGGGTCAAGATAACATTCCCTGTCTGGATCACATCTATTTGCTCGTTTTGCCTCAGAAAAGATACCAGCTATTCTGATCAATCTGTTCGTGGCCAACAGCTTTCTGTGACCATACTTCTGTTCTTCAGTTCTGTTGTCTTTCCAAGGAACAGGTTCAGATTTTGCCATGAATGCATATCCAACCGCATCCTCCTCAGGTAACAACTCACTCCAGTCGTAACCTTCATCGTCGTGAATTACAGCAAGAGCTCTAGATTTCTCTTTGTTATCTTCAATCTGCTTCATTCTTGGTGGCTCAGATTTATTCTGATGATAAATCGCCTTCTTGTAATAGTCTTCTCTGAATGGGTTTTCAGACTCATCAGCATACGCGTTTCGACATTCACGCTTAAAGTGACCTTTCTGTTTGCACTTAAAACATGTCACTTTGGACTTGTCAAACCCTAACTTGGTAGATGGTCCACCAATAGACTTTCTTCCAGTTATCTCCATGAAACGCTGTGCTCGATGAACTGCACTGGCCATACACCACCTTATGTCAATCAGTTCCATCTCCTCAGGATCTATCTGATCATAATCTTCTTTCGTCAGGTTGGTGTTACCAATCTTCCCTGCCACAAGACTTTCATATGATTCCAGCACCGATGCTAGGAAAACTATCTGTTGTTTAGCAGACTCCTCGCTGAAATTCTGAGCGTTCTTTAAGTCTACAGCGATGTTGCATTGGAATAAATTCTTTGCATCAGATTGGTTTGAATGTGACGAAGAACCACTATGAAATCCACTGCTTTGACTCTCTTTGCTTGAAGTGTTGGAATTCTCAGCAGAAAACGCTGTCTTGGGAGATGTATTCTTTGGCATCATGCTTTTTGGATAATACAAATCCAAATTCTGTTGATAAGTCGAGTGATTGACTTTGTGTGTTTTCCGTAACTCCAACTCGTGACTCTCTAATCTTTCAATCAGCAAATCTACAGTCAACACTTCTGGCGGCTTGATAGTATTCTTCAACATCAATGCATAGTATTGCCAATCCATCTCATCTGGCAATGAATCAAACAATTTGTCGACCAGTTCATCTTGAGAATAGAAAATTTCATGTCTCGCCAGCTCCAGCTTTAGATGCCCAAACCTCTCAATCATTTTACAAACTGATTCATTCTTTAAACACCTTTTTGTTTTTCACTATTTCTGCACTTCCTAAACATTTGATTTTCAATTTATCCCAGAGATCATTAGCACTAGTGTATTCGATCAAAGATATTATATCTTCTCGAACAAATTGAAACAGCAACGCAACACATTTTTGCTCAGCAACAAACGACTCTATCTCATCAGGTGATGTTAAGCTTTCACCATCTTTGCCCCCATCATTGTATCCATTCTTTAGACTCTTCCAGCTAAGATAAGCAAAAGCCCTCAACCAATCTTCAAACTTCTTGGCCCACCGACTGTACTCTTCAATAGCCATCAACTTCGGAGGTTTGTTATATGTTCCAAAAGCGCTTTCAACTTCCAACGCATCCGATAACTTTTTCTTTGTATTTGGCGTGTTCTCATTGGTGTTGTTCGAAGAAGTATCGTCTCCAGAATTTCCAGCAAAAGCAAAGGCATCATAAAACGGATTGAAATCATCCATCTTGCACGTACCTGAAAAATCAGTCAAACACTTAGAAAATTTTTTCGAAATTTTGAAAAACAGCTAATTCAAACGGAATCAGCTTTTGAGCGAAATATGAATGATATCTGATTTCGAGCGGAATCAGATGATAACTTTCAAGCGGAATCTGACTTGTTCTGATTTCGAGCGGAATCAGATGATAACTTTCAAGCGGAATCTGACTTGTTCTGATTTCGAGCGGAATCAGAAATGTATTTCAAACTGAATCAGAATTTTTATCTTTCGAGCGAAATCAGAGATAAATCTCAACTTACGAGCGGAATCAGATTAAAATCTCAAGCTGAATCAGCTTTTAAGGTGAAATCTGCGAAGAACCTTTCAAGCGGAATCAGGTTATTAGGTCATCTTTACCAGTTTTAAGTCAAATTTTAATCTGATTCTTTGTAGGCTTTGTTAAAACTATGTTTTACACAACATGTGTAAAAATCAGGCCATTTCAACCGCTGGAACTAGTTCAAATCAGAAAAGTATGAGAAGAAGTGAGTAGAAATGAGAAAATCTGGTAGAATCAAGCTGCTATGGTATGAACTCCTCGTCCTGAGCTCTGATACCACTTGTTGGACCGTGTGCGACCCTAAATAGTCAGTAAAGGCAGTTCATCTTTGAATACAGAGGCGGAATCAAAGTAAACAAAGTCAAAACAGCTTGTATCCTTTTAACTTCTTTCTATTACTGATTGCAAGTCTTTACACGTGTTTCTGAAATAATTTTGACAGCAATTCGACACCTACACCATGACCTGATTTCGCTCCAACTGTTACAAATGACAACAGCCGATACCTATTTATAGTCACCTTAATACATCTCGAGCGGAATCACCTAGAACCATTTCCTGATTCCGCTTCAAATGACACAAATGTCATTTGGAGCGGAATTACAACATAAAGTCCACTTTTCATGTTTTCCAACTCTATACAACTATCTAGACCTAAGACTTGATTAAGACGTAGTCATCAGACATTCAGTGCACCAACACTTTGTGAGGAGGGATTCCATACCAAATGGGAATCATCTCCCTAAGAAATGGAATACCTAGGGTAGGATATAGGATCCTTAGGCCAGGACCGTAATAAGATCTTCTTTTTATGCAGAGGAGAACTGATCCTTCTTTTTTTTTGTGCAGCTATTTCCCTATCACACATACAAGATTCACCTGTTACCGAAGAGAGAATAACCGCTTTCTGGAATCTTGATCCTGCTGTCAGAACTTATCCACCAAGAACAAAGGATTCTCTAGAAATCTCTTCCACTTCCTACACCATGTCAAGTAAGTATCCACTTTTATAAATATGTAATTGAAAAATTAAACGATGAATACTTATCTGTTTGTTTTTGATGTGTTTAGGCGCTGCTAAGTCATCAAAGTCTGCTTCCAAGTTTAACCTCAGTGATATCCAAGACATAGTCTCTCCATGATCCATCAAGAAGGAGCTGGCTGCAAGCCAAAGCGCCCCAGAGACCAAGAGTATGAGCACCAGGGGCAAAGGGAGCAAAAGGAAGAAGACCTCCGAATCCTTTGAAGGTCTCCCACTGATTGAACATCAACTCCATGATGCAGTCTCCGAGGTAAGGATCTGACGTGATGTCATGGTCACACTCAAATTTAATCCAATTACTACTAATAACTAGCGGTAAGTGGGTATCGAACACAGGGAGTTTGTGGAATATGTGTTATTTAGAAGTGTATCTAAGTTAACTAAGATTAAACTAATTGCAATTAAAAGTAAATTCAAAGAGTTGGATTGTTTGTTTGATTTTTAAAACTAAGATTACTAATTAAATTGCGAATTGAGAATTGGTTTTGTAAACAATTTAGAGACCAATGACCATCCTAAGTTTCCGGTTTGCTTTGACATTCATGCTAATATTCAACTAGAAAGAACCACATAGACATGGTTCATGTGTTATTACTTGTCGTGATGAAAGGGAACTAAGTACTCTGATTCCTAGAACGCGAGGTTGTTACCCGATGACCAATTAATCAATACCCAATCCTAATCCCGCCCATGATATCTCGATTGCCAACGGCACCAAGAACGTATGGTTTAGACTAAGATTAACATACAAATTAACAATTTACGAACAAGCTAACAACACACCATAATAAACAAACCATCATAGCAAGTCTATTATTCTAGAAATAAGAATCAAAACACAAATGTCTTAGACAAACCTTCAACCTAGGATGATCACCATAAGTTTAGCCACTCATGACTTGGACAATCATCATCACATACATATCAATGTTCATAGGAATTAAAAACACTAACAAGATGTTTTGAAATTGTTTCAAGCTCTCAAGAACACCCAAAATTCACCTCTAGACTGCTGGTAACCGAATGGGAATGATTGGATTTGAAAAGACACAATAAAACATCATAAAATAGGGCAGTTACACATTTCTCGCTGGCCTCCACCGTAAGCTACGGTGGCCACCGTAGCTTACGGTGGCTTGGAATGGCTTACGGTGGGTCTCTACTGCCTTACGGTGGAAGAAAAATGCTGGGGGCTACCGTAATTTACGGTAGCTACCGTAAGCTACGGTAGCCTTCAGCATGCAATTTTGTTTTCTTCATAACTTTTTCGTTTCAACTCCGTTTTCTTTGCCGTTTTCGCCTACGTTTTCGTAATTTCGTCCTCTATCATGTTATCTTCTTAATTCTTCCATACCAATTATTGATTTTTTTCATTTATTCTCCGTCTTTCAATCTCCAATCCGGTCGTGCCTATTCGAAGCTTCATTTCCACACTTTTAAGCCCCAAATGTACCTGAAACACAAGAAACCGTAGTTATCTTATTCTAGACAATTACCCGATTAAATGTGGGATTTTAATATCGTTTATACCACTTAAGGGTTGTCCTACGGACTACCCATCACATCCCCACACTTAACCATTGCTTGCCCCCAAGCAACTCATTTAAACAAACGACAATTTACTCAAGCGATCAAACACAAACCAAGCAACCAAATGTCCTCATTTACTAACTTTTTCTTAAAGCCGCGCATAACACACCCCTCACAATAACTCTCCCCTCGGTGGCAAGTAATAACTAGCAAAGATGAGCTAGAACACACTTAAGGCAAACGGGTAGGTGAACAATAATATGCTTGTATTCAAATCGGTCCTTCGCCTAAATAATTTGCTAAACATGAACGTGAATCAAAGGGACTTAGAGGTTGTAACGTGGCTAGGCAAATGGGTAGGAAATGGAAATATATATGCAAAGTAGCTAACAATTCAACACGGTCTTTTATTTCTAACTAAGCAAAACATAAACAACTATATACAATACATCAATCTCTTTTTCTCTTTTTTTTTCGTTGCTTTTTCTCTTGTTTTTTTCTCATTTTTTTTTCATTTCATTTTTTTTCATTTTCTTTTTTTTAACAAACAATTGAAACATCACATAACAAACATACTAATATAAAATGCTAATACTACTAGACCGGGTCGAATACGGGTTAATTTTTTAAGAGAAAGTAGGCACGGGTTAATAAAAGATTGGCTCAAAGCTCAAATGGGCTACTAAAGTCCAAACCCCCGCCCCTCTCGCTACCATGCTCATATATATAATTTATGAGGTCCAACCCCCTAAATCCCACACTCGCACACACCATGACGAGGCTACCTAAATGCCCTTATCCTTTTCACATGCATATCAAGCTAAGAGCTCAAACCGCATTCAAGCACAAGTTCTAATGCACCCCCACCCATTGCCACTCTCATCAAAGAAAATATTTCTAACAATTCAAATAAGTGGCTCAAACTCTCATCAAGAAAAAAAAAAGTATACGGGGTTGCCGGTGTGTTATGCGGTTTCAATACTTTAAGTTTTCAAATTTAGACCAATTTTCGCTTGATTACAAAATTTTTAAAACCATCAAAATTTTCCCCTATCCCCACACTTGGGATACATTGACCCCAATGTATGGATTTGGTAGGAATGATCGCTAAAAACCATTCAACATCAATATTAGCTCAAACACTCAAACCCCAAATTTCTTTTTGTTTATTTATTTATTTTTTTAATCTAAAAGCAAACGAACTAACTACCAATATTTCAAAGCTAAAGAACATAACAAGACTAAGGAAAGAGTACATTGACCTGGTGAAATTTGACACAACAGATGTTATAGATAATCCGACTTCCTATCACCACCTTCACACAAATATCCACACATCTTCCCCACACTTGAATGTCGCCATGGCCCTGAAACATAGAAAGATAAAAATAGCAAGATCAATATAAAACCCCGGGTTGCCTCCCGAGCAGCGCTAAGTTTCGAGTCTTCAGCCAGACCATGCCACCCCCATTTATGGTGGCTCAAAGAATCGGTTCCTATCACCTCCCCCACTGTAGCTTGTCATTGGTTGAAATGCATCCATCAAATGTCCATTCGGTGGATAGTCAACTACATACCTGCTCGAACCCTCATACTTCTTTTCACACCTCGGTGGTTTATTTGTTTTTATTCTTTGATGCACACTTTTCATATGGTCATTAGACTCTCTACCCTTCTCTTCAATAGATTCATAACTAATCTCCCTAGTATGAACATCAAAGTACAACTTACGGTTCTTTTCGGTCATAGTAATAACCCCGTCTCTACAGTTGATTTGAGCATTTGCTATATAAAGAAACGGTCGACCTAAAATTACCCTTTGTTGTGATGCCAATTTGGTAGAGGCATAATCTAAGACCAGAAAATCCACCGGATAGTTGAATTCTCCCAATCGAATCATGAAATTCCTAACCACTCCTCGCGGACGGCTCCAACTCTCATCCGCTAAACTCACCATGGTGTCTATAACTTCGAGCGGACCAAAATCATACATGTCATATAGATCACCTGGTAACACGCTCATGTTCGCCCCGTAGTCCAACAATGCGTGAGGGATTTTTAATTTTCCCACACGGATAGGCACGATTGGTGCTCCATGTTCTTTATCATTCTCACCATCGGTGTCCTTCCCTATACCTGTATTTATTTGACACGAAGAGGTTAGAAATTTTTCATTAAATTAGGTACTTGGAACGGTGCTTACCACATTGATATTAACGCTTTTTATGTTCTTGGGATTTGTCACCATGTCACTCGGTAGCTGGCCTTTTGCTTTCTTCAATATCGCCACTTCACTCGTAAGTTGACCCATTTGAGTGGTCAACGATTGAATAGCTTTGTCACGGATTTCATTGTTTTGCATACGAACCTCATCAAGCTGATTTCTTCGTTGCATCTCCATTTGCATCGCTTTCAACATCTCCATGACCTCATTTCCACCCAAAGAACCTTGACCCGAAAACCCACTTTGTTCATTACCCGGTTGTTGGAATTGCCTTTGGAAACCTTGATTATTAAATTGTTGGTGAGGAGCATAATTTCCTTGGTTTCCTTAAAACTTTGGGTTAAGTTGATTTGACGGGTTCCTATAACGAAAATTAGGATGATTCCTTAACCCGGGGTGGTATGTGTTCGAATTCATGTTAAAGTTACGACCACCCCCATTGAATAGCATTCACCTCCTCTACTTGATCTTCAACCACTCCTACCACACACACTTCTGCCGTATGGCCTATTTCATTACAATTAGTGGAAACATTGTACACTTGATTCGTGGTTTGCACACCTTCATTCTCTACACCATGAACTTGTGGCCTTGTTATAGCATGCCTTGCCCTCCTAGAAGATTGAGCCTTCCTCTTTGAAGTAACCGCCATTTGCTCTAAAAATGCCCAATCATCATGCTCAAAGTTTGTACCGAATGTACCGTTAGTGATTGACATCAAGTCACGAGCATCCTCCGAACTCAACCCCTCGTGAAAAGCATTTAACAACTCCCAAAGTTGTATACCGTGATGAGGGCAATTTTTCAACATCATGTTAAACCTTTCGAAAGCCTCATGAAACATCTCCCCCGGTTGTTGTTGAAAACTTCTTAAACTCCTTCTAGCATCATTTGTCTTTTGAGCCGTGAAGAACTCTTCTAAGAAAATTTGTTGCATGTCGGCCCATGTATAAATTGACGCGGAAGGCAAAGTATGAAACCATCTATTTGCTTTATCTTCCAAAGAGAATTGAAATAGAACCAACTTGACATCGTCCAACGAAAAACCTTGACCTCCAATAGTGTTGCAAATGGAGTCGTATGTTTCCAAATGTGTCACACCCCGACCACGTAAAACGACAAGACGTGGCGGAAACGTCGGGGAGTGTTGTAACAGAATCATTGTTTCACAACCATGGAATAAATAATTTCATTTTGTTGAATAAATGAACTCATTGTTTTAATACGATCAAATAAGTACAACTATTATCTTTCAAATTTTAAAGTCGCTAAGGCACGAGTCCATCCTATGTTTAGCATGCACCAACAATCATCACATAACAGCACCTGAAACATGTGTAAAAATAGGTACGTCAGCATAAAAATGCATGTGAGATACATAGGTTTTATTGTAATTAGGATTCATGACTTATAAGTTTAAAGAAAATGTTTTATGAAAAGTTAGTCATGATCCTTGAAAAATGTTTTTGTTTTGTAAATTATATAAAAATCGATAAGAAAACAGATGATATAAAAGAAAGATGTATAAATAAATAATTAAGTAAAAATGAGTTTATATATATATATATATTGTTTGAAAACAATATTTTGATAAAAAGGTTCATAGTATATATAAAAGTATACTTTGGTTTTAAGAAAGTAAGTAATATATTAAAATATATTTTAGCTCCAAAATAGTCAAACAGATAGTATATTAAATATACTTTAGGTGTCAAAATAATAATTTTCAGTAGTATTTCAAAAGTATACTTTGGATTTATAAATAACATATTAAACTATGCTTTGGGTTTTATAAATAACATATTAAACTATGTTTTGGGTTTTAACAAAATATATGTTGGTTTTGTACAATATCACCCATGAGAGCATATCAAGCTATACTTTTGGGAGTATAACAAAATATACAACAAATATGTGATTTAAGAATTCAACCAAACCTTAGTGCATCAAACTACACTAATTGAGACTATAGGAATACCACAAAGGCAATCCCTATTTGGATAAAAATAAATCGGTTTCTGACATTCCATGACAACAGGAATGGGGTGTCAAATCCTATAGCGCTATATCATACTACCAACCGGTCTGGAGAATAAAAATAAGTACTATCCAACAATTAATTTTATAATCTTTAAGAAAATTAGAGTTTAGCCCATAAATAATCATTCAGTTTGTAAAAAAGATAAGTACTAATATGTATAATCAATTATACTTTTGGAAACAAGAACATAACAAATAGGTACACATATTTCACCCCAAAACATTTGAAAACAGTAAAAGAGGGGACTATGTACTCACTTGAGGATGCTTAGAAGTCTTGAACAACTACCAAGCAAGCTTGAGGGATCACGGAAATCAAACGGCACCTAATATAGATAACTATGTAAATAAACGGACCTAATTCGGAGGATCGGATAAAATGAGGTTTCGTAAACCAAATGAGTGTAGGGACTCATGTAATATGATTTAATAAAGCCTACATTCTAAAACGAAACCTAACCTTAGTGCTTACGACCCATTACGACTCATTAAGGTAGCTTACGCCACTTTAACGTGTCGTTCGCGTAAAACGCGTTCGGACCGCCTAACTAGTCCTATGATAAGTAAAATATGCCTTAACATCTCTAATATTGTTGCCAAATCAGTTTAGATATCAAAAGTTATGTTACATATGCTTAAAATGAATTTTGGCGTAAAAAGGGCATTTTGGTCATTTTCCTAAGGCATATAAACTACTTATCATACAACTACTTAAACGACGTGACCATAAGGTATAACCTCGGAAGGTTATTCCCTATGCAACTATGCTCACCTAATGTGTTTGGTCGGATCCTAAAGATCGACCAAACGGGTCGGGTTCGAAAGTATAAGCGGTTGTTTAGACCGCTTACCTTTACGACCCTATATAAGCACTAAACCTAAAGTGACGAGCTAAACATGTTTAAAACATGTTTAACAAGGTTTGAAAACAAGTTTGGTTACAAAATACGCGCTAAAGCGTATTTTGACCGAAACTACGACTCGTCACTATACCTAGATAACGTGGTAATTAGTAGGTATAGTCACGAGGGACTATAACCATCGTGATTACGCTCACGTTATGAAGTTCAAACGAACTTCGCATTGACCATAAACTGGTTAATGCAGAAAGTCAAACGCAGTTTGACTTTTACGATAAAAACGAATGAAAAGAACGAAGGAATACTTACAAAGGGTCCCCGCAAGCTTTGATTTCCCAAGTATTCTCAGGTATGAAGTGGTTAACACTTCAACTTAGAGAAATCTCAGAAAATCAAGTGTGGGTTTTGAGTGAAATGGGTGGGGGTATATATAGTTTTTGTAGAACCGTTAGGATCGTTCCGCGATTCCCGAGCCTTAATCTCAGCCGTACACCTCGTGCCCACAGATTTACAAAACCAAGGGAGCCCCTAGGATTGCCTAAAACCATTTGCAAAAGTGGGATCAAGCTGGAAATAGCTGGAATCAAGTTTCTGATGTTCTGGGGATGCTTTATGGACCGTAAGAGGGTCCATACGGTCTGTAAGGACCTGGTTAGCTGGCAGGAAGTTTGGCTAATTGGCAGAACAGGCCCCTGAGTCTCCAAACTTGTTTTTTTGATGCGTTTTGACACGTTTAAGCCCCGTTAACCTCATTTGAAGGCTAAAATATGAAGTTAAAGTATAGGGAACTTTAAATGTGCTAAAAAATATCTTGGATGTCGGTTCGTTTAGTCGTACGGTTGCGTTGTTCGGTAAATTACGACGTAAGTCGTAATAAACGCAAAAACGATCCAATTTAAGCGACGAATGGATTTTTGACAAGCCAATCACTAAAACATAATATTTTAATGATTACATAAATTTTTGGATGTCCGGATGTATTCAGAACGTAAGTTATGAGCGAAAATGCAAACTTATGCACTTTTTGACGCTTTCAGTCCCTGAATGACCAAAAGTTTATTTTTGCGCACAAAACACCTCAAAGCCTATTTCCAAGCTATGTAAAGGATATTTAGGGCATATTTAACTTATAATCAAGTTCCGTAATCTTTGTTACAGTACGAATCGGCATACTTTCGCAGTTTGTCGAAACTAGTCCCTGTAAGCGAATAAACTTGATTTCGGCATACCAAACCATCCAAAACTTATTTCTAAGTTATGTAAAGGTTATTTAAGGTATGTTAAGCCTATGTCACTGTTCTGGAGTGTTTGTTGCATTAAACTGGTTATATTTACGCATCAGATCGTGTATAACCTTCCAGAAAGCGATTTAGAGCTCAAAATCGAACAAGAATTGATATGTGCAAACGATACACATATTTATACAAATGCCAAGTATGAAATATAATATTTCATTGGTTTGGTATTTTTTTAGTGGTTGAAGTGACACAGTTGTCACAAAATGAAAGTAAGGTTCTTCCGTTGCTAACCCCTTGAACTTTGGCAAACTTTGGAGTGTGGTTGTTCTAACCTCAAAAGTCCTCCCATCCGGGTGATGAGGAATCACTAGCGGAGAAGGATTATTAGTGATAACCGGTCTAAAGTGAGCCCGTCGAGGTTACGGATTGGAAAGTTAACAAAACACGCAGGAGTAGTGTCAAGCTCGTCAAAGTTCGATGGAATGCAAGACATGGGCCTGAATTCATGTGGGAACGTGAGGATCGTATGAAAGAGAAATACCCCCATTTATTTCCTAAGACCCCTGCAACTAGAAGTAGAGCCTAAAATTTCAGGACGAAATTTATTTAACGGGGGGAGAATGTGACAACCCTCACAAATCCAGGTATCCGTACGAATTAATTAATATTTAATTAGTGCTTAATTACTGTGCTTGCTTACAATTGTGGTTAAACTGTTTCTTGATTTCTGATACATACATACTCATGCATCACATTTTATACTGTCACTCTATTATTTACACACAAACATTAGTGACAACCTTGATGCACAAAAGCACAGTTAGCACACTAAACGGATAACCCAGTAAACATGATGACAATGCCAGCACCTAGACAGACACTATATTGAGGCCAGTATGAGCCGGGAATAAAGTACTACACTGGTAGAGAGTGTAGGGAGGTGAGGATCATTAAACTGCGTCACTAGGTGATAGTTATGTTGCCCGGATGTACCTAAAACATACTTAAAGTGCAGAATTCTGCACTAGTATACCAAAATTCAGCTTTTAACAAAGCTAGTAAAGTGCAAAAACTTGGTAAAATAATTCTAGACACTTTCCAAAGTGTTGGTAATTTATTGTGTCACTAAAAATAATACAAAAGACACTTTAAATCTTTATTTGACACTTTAACGGATTAACATCCAACCGAACAACCGGACTTTACCCGGAACATAAATTTTTTTGCCAAATACATTGTTTCTGCTTTTCTGAGCTAGTTAGGGTCCCCGAACACCCTAACACCCTTTATATTAATAAACACATCAATATCCAAACAAAGTGCCATTAGATTTCAACTTGAACTTAACTATATCCTTACACCCCAACCCTTACCCCCCCCCCCTCAAAATGACGGTCACAAGGGGTGACCCACCCCTTGTCCTCCTTTGATTATTTTAATCCTAGATGTTGGATATCTAGTGAACACTTTACATAATGGTTATTGTTAAAATTGGATTATAAGTATGCATGATAGTTAACACTTCTCTTTCATCTAAACACACTTCAACCAAGCACTCCCTCCTCCTCCATAACCACCCTCACGGCCGCCACCCTACCACCATCATCCACCCACTTCCAAACTTTGTTCACTCATTTCTCATACATCCAAAGGTGCAAGGAGCTATACAAACAAGCCGGGTGCTTTCGGAAGTGCAAGAACCTCTCTAGATTTCTTTTATCCACCACATTTACACCTTGTTTCTCCCCTAGCCTTGAGCTAGTAGTAAGTGTTTCTAATCATCATCTTTATCTTGTTTATGGTGGTTAATAGATGATTTATGATGGAATGATAAGAAACTCTAAAGAACATAACTTAAAGTCTTGAACATAAGATGAATAAGGTGGATAAAGAAAGAATATGTGTGTAAATCATGTAGATCTTGCATGGTTGTTATTATTTGATGTTGTTGTTAGTAGAGACAAGATGGATCATCATCTAGACATACTAGTCCATGTTTGAGAGCATGAACTAGTAGGATGTAAAAATTAGAAAGTTGAAGGATGATGGATCCATCCATTCATAAGTCTTGAACTTGAATAAACATAACTTTTCTTGTAAAATGAAGTTGTACACTTGTGGATCTAAGAATCTACAAGTGGTTTTTCGGAAAAACCAAGCGGAAAACACTAGTTTGGTCATAACCCGGGTATTTTATGAAAGAAGCACATTTATAGTAAATAAACAAGTGTGTAAACACTTGTGTAACAAGAAATTTAACAAAGAAGTACTTTTGAAAATATTGACTAGAAGTTGTAAAACTCCAAGTTCTTTAAAAAAAAAGTTTTTAAGAAACTAATTTTATTCTTAAAGATAACAAAACCTACTAAATACGCTAGTAACTTACTACATATTTTTACAAAACTTTCAAGTTCATGAGTTTGTGATTTAGGCTTGTTTTGCCAAGTTTGATGCTTAAATATTGTTGATTGATGATTGTTAAATTGTTTGATTGAGTTTTAAAAAGAAAATGATACGCTTGTAAGCGTGGACACCTCCGGTTACAGAGGAAACTCTGGCGAAATTTTTCCAGAAATATAACCCTTAGAAATATTTTTGTAACAAATGTTTATAAATGTGTTTGTAACTTGGTTTTCAAAATAAACTTCGTCATGATTTTTATTTCAAAAATTACAAAGTGTCGGAGGTGGATTTTCGTAAATAAAACTTGTTAAATATATATTTAGAATATATATTTCATAATAAAACGCTTGTGTGATTATGTGATTATTTTGTGAACTAAGTATATATTATTTTTAGGGTAAAAATAATATAACTGGGAAACGTTATGAAATCACGACTCCAAAATAATACCAACACTATCACAAATAAATATTTAAGTTACACCGGTATTGTTATTACAATGCGAACTTTAAAATGTAACTTATGTATTTTCGGAAAATACTCTTAAATGAGTATTTTGATAAAGTATTATTTTGGAAACGGTATGAAGTAAAATATAATATTTTTGGGAAAAATATGTATATTTTGAAGTTAGAATATTTTAGACAAGTGATTTAAAATATATTTTTCAAGTGAGACTTAAAAATATATTTTCGGAATTATAAAGCAAACATTTATTAAAACCCCCATCCTTGGGAAGGAATACACTTATAAAATAAATAAGAAGTGTGAATACGAAATAGTTACCTAACTATTTCTCCAACAAAACGTTAAACCCTAAACCAAGGCACGACCATCCGTCTAATAGGAATTAGTACGTGTAGGTCGTCACGTAGCAGATAGAGTTGGAGATTGACGTTTCTGGATACGCACTTCAGTGAGTTCATGTCCCCCTTTTCTCTTAACTGTTTTCAGTTTTTATACTTCGGGGGTGGAATACATGTTACAGTAATTACGGATACTTTTATACATGGTATGGTTAGCTTAAGGAGGGTTTACTACTTAGATCATGTGAGTGGGTAGGCTGGAACTAGAGGCCATTAATCCTCATTGTAGGACCGAGGGTCATTAGTTGTAGATCTATCTGGGTGTAGCGAGCCCAACTCCAGGCCCACTGTACGGACCTTGGGGTGACTTTGAGCCCGACGTAAAAATCTACTAGGTTTGAGTCTTCCTACAGCACTTCACACATATCATTGGCTTTGCAACCCAATGGTGATCTCTTTTTCCTTATTTGCTACATACCAGGGATTTTCATACATACAGACATATTACAAAGGTTTTACATACTCACTTTTACATGAACTCGCTCAATTTTATGTTGATTTTTCAACTTACATGTATTTCAGGAAACTAGGGGATCTGGCAAGGTATGCGATGTCGTCAAGCAGCGTAAGAATAATGGTGTCATCCGAGTTTAGGAAATGTGATATTTGCCTGGACGGGTCACAAGTCTTAAACTGTGTTTTTATCCATGTCTTTTGGTTTTGTCTTGTGAACAAGTTTTTAATTTTGTCGTTGTTGTAATCTGTTTTAAGTGTCGACTTTCAAAACAATGTGGTTGTGGTAACTTTTAAAACTTGTTGAATGGATGAATATCATGGTTTTAATTTAATATAGCATTGTTGTGATTATGCTATGGTATTAAGAAGTCACACCAAATTAAACCCACGCTTTCGCAAAGCCAGGGTGTGACATTGATGTTGTTGCATTGGAGGTTGTTGCACCGGCCTTTGGAATTGGTGATGTTGATATTGCGGCCGAACTTGTTGTAGAGGTGTTGGTCTTTGGATTTGTGGCCCATGTAGCCGAATTTGTTGTATCCCCGTTGGTGGCCTACCCATATCTTGAATTTGTTGCAATGGTTGACTTTGTTGACTCGCTCCTCCTTGAGGTCCCAAATTACCTCCATCACCCCCATAGTAAAAACCTTCTTCTTCGTACCCTCGAAAATCATCTTCATAACCATCATCATATCCATCCCCTTGAATACCCGAAGATTGCCCAAATGGAAAGGATGAATAGTGGAAGCCCGATTGATTCGGTTGTGGTCGGTATGTAGAAGTAGCATGAATAACGGCCGAGCTTTGTGGTAGTGGGTGGGTAGAAGATGATTGACCCGTAGTTGGGAAAAAATGTGAAAGTGGTGAAATTGTGGTAGAGGGGTTATAAGTAAGAGTAGGTTCAACTTGGGTAGTAATAGGTGGTATGGTGTTGGTTGGTGTAACGTCATGTGGTGGAGTAGGATTGGTAGTGGAATTAGGCATGGTGGTATTTGGTGAAGGTTGTGTCGATGTAGGAATGAAAGTTGATGTTGTTTGACCCGTAGTGGGTGGTACTTGTGTTTCTTCCATGATGTTTCTTGGTGTAATGGGTGAAGAGGGTGAACCAACGATTTTGTTTTCTCGTAACAAAACTCTGTTTTGACGCAAAGTTCTTTCAATTTCTGGATCAAACGATAGCGGTGATGACTTGTGAGAGCCCCTAGTATGCATACACCTGTAGTACCTGCACACTAAACACAACCAGCGTAAACCCGAAAATAACAAACAAAACTACTAAGTTAACACACGTTGCGCACTACTCCCCGGCAGCGGCGCCAAAATTTGACGTGATGTCGTGGTCACACTCAAATTTAATCCAATTACTACTAATAGCTAGCGGTAAGTGGGTATCGAACACAGGGAGTTTGTCGAATATGTGTTATTTAGAAGTGTATCTAAGTTAACTAAGATTAAACTAATAGCAATTAAAAGTAAATTCAAAGAGTTGGATTGTTTGTTTGATTTTTAAAACTAAGATTACTAATTAAATTGCGAATTGAGAATTGGTTTTGTAAACAATTTAGAGACCAATGACCATCCTAAGTTTCCGGTTTTCTTTGACATTCATGCTAATATTCAACTAGAAAGAACCACATAGACATGGTTCATGTGTTATTACTTGTCGTGATGAAAGGGAACTAAGTACTCGGATTCCTAGAATGCGAGGTTGTTACCCGATGACCAATTAATCAATACCCAATCCTAATCCCGCCCATGATATCTCGATTGCCAACGGCACCAAGAACGTATGGTTTAGACTAAGATTAACATACAAATTAACAATTTACGAACAAGCTGACAACACACCATAATAAACAAACCATCATAGCAAGTCTATTATTCTAGAAATAAGAATCAAAACACAAATGTCTTAGACAAACCTTCAACCTAGGATGATCACAATAAGTTTAGCCACTCATGACCTGGACAATCATCATCACATACATATCAATGTTCATAGGAATTAAAAACACTAACATGATGTTTTGAAATTGTTTCAAGCTCTCAAGAACACCCAAAATTCACCTCTAGACTGCTGGTAACCGAATGGGAATGATTGGATTTGAAAAGACACAATAAAACATCATAAAATAGGGCAGTTACACATTTCTCGCTGGCCTCCACCGTAAGCTACGGTGGCCACCGTAGCTTACGGTGGCTTGGAATGGCTTACGATGGGTCTCTACTGCCTTACGGTGGAAGAAAAATGCTGGGGGCTACCGTAATTTACGGTAGCTACCGTAAGCTACGGTAGCCTTCAGCATGCAATTTTGTTTTCTTCATAACTTTTTCGTTTCAACTCCGTTTTCTTCACCGTTTTCGCCTACGTTTTCGTAATTTCGTCCTCTATCATGTTATCTTCTTAATTCTTCCATAAAAATAATTGATTTTTTTTCATTTATTCCCGTCTTTCAATCTCCAATCCGGTCGCGCCTATTCGAAGCTTCATTTCCACACTTTTAAGCCCCAAATGTACCTGAAACACAAGCAACCGTGTTTATCTTATTCTAGACAATTACCCGATTAAATGTGGGATTTTAATATCGTTTATACCACTTAAGGTTTGTCCTACGGACTACCCGTCAGGATCATGTATCCCAAAATTTATGTCTTGTCCAAGGATAAAGCATCCTGAATACTGATACTCTTGCTTTGCAGAAATTTGCTGAAATCCAAGTCCTCCAAAGCCAATATCTAGCCGATGCTGAAGAGCATATCTTGGACCTCCAAACCATTGCTACTGCTAAGGACAAAAGGATCACTAACCTGGAGAAGGAGAGCAAAATGCTGCAGAAGCAAATCCTCCTGGCCAAGATCACTGCCAACAAGGAATGGCTGGAGATCATTGATGATGCTAAGAAGTCTGCTGCCATAGTGGCTTTGAAGATCCGGCTGCAGATGGCTAAGGAGGCTGCTGATCCTTCCTTTGACAGGTCGGCTTGGGATGTGGAGGACTGGAAGCAAAGGCTGGAGGAGCTTGGAGATAATGAGGAGCCTAAGGAGGTGCTGGGCATCGAAGCTGGTGGAAGTGGAAGCAAGGATCCCGAGGAAGCAGCAACAGCTGGGGCTGGTGGCAGTGGTGAAGGTGGAGAAGCGAAGGCATATGAAGTAGTCAAGGCATAGGCTGCACAAATGGGCGATGATGGAAATTTCTAGACGTGTCGGAGCCCACTTTTTATGGTTTAGTGGTTTTTTTTGGTTGTGATGTTTTGATTTTGAACAAGTATGGTTTGTATGTTGAACAATTGTTTTAGGGTTAAGGATCACTGATCCTCTGGACAATAGGGGGGTAACAAAGGTGGATGGGTCCTTCTGTTTGTGGAGGATGAAGCCTTTGATGCCCCTCGCCTTTTATTTCCTGCACTACTTAGAACTTTGTTAATATGGACACCCTTTGCCAACCCAAGTGGACGGGCCACGTTTTGCTGGTAGAAACTTGGGTAGGCAAAACGAGCCATCTTTTAGAAGGTATTGTTAAAAGATCATCAATTCCTAATGAAATGGATGCGGCGGTAGCTTGTCGGAAAGGGTTTAATAAATAAATAAAACTTTAGACTTTTGACTATCTCTTGTGTTGTTGATTTTATTTTGAATGTTGTTTCAAATACATTTACTTGTCAATTTCTATTCTACAACTTTAGAACTTATAAGTTGTTAGGAAAAGTAACAAATGTATGTTAAAATCAGCTTATGTCAAAAAATTATAAACCATATGATCAAGGATCACATATCCTGTTGTCAAAGGATAAGGGTAGTAACAAATAAAAAATAAAGCAAAGGCTAATAAGGATCATACCAGAGAATCCAAGTTAGGATTCTGTATCCTTAACACTTACAAATATGTCAACAAAAGAACCAGTAGAAAGTTAGGATCCTGGATCCTTAACTGTTTGACTTTGAAAACCTGTAACAACACACAACTTAGGACTAAGCCAATCATCACAGAAAAGAACCATTAGTAACTGGGGACAAGCCCAATAAACTGGGGACAAGCCCAAAAACTGAGGACAAGCCCATAAACTGGGGACAAGACCATAAACTGGGGATAAGCCCAAATATTCTTATGTAAACTGGAGTATGGCCCAAACTGGTGACTATCCCAATTTGAGTGACATGAAGATGCCAAAACCTTAGCTAACGTGAAAACGTTAGAAACCTTAGGAACGGATGTATGGTACGTCTACCATTATACTTAGGATCCTAAGTACAACCAACAACAATGAAATTGTCAGCCCCTAAAGCGGGTACTGGTCCCATTGCCTTGAACTATACTAGGATAATCGTGCACAACTGGCGAAGGTGTTGAAACCTGATTCATAGAAGGTGATAGATACCTTAGACTGGGGATCATATATCCTTTGTAAAAGACATATCTAATTCTGCAAAACTCAAAACTTGATGAAAAAGGATAAAGGATTCTAACACCCTTTCCTTATAATTAAATGAATTAATGAACTCATGAATTTATAAGGAAATCATTACCCGACTGAGGATCATATATCCTCTGAGGATCCTCATCATGAATTAAGCGTCAGGTTATCTAAGGATCCTGGATCCTTCTTACATGAAGTACTTCTTCAGATGAATATCATTCCAAGCCCTTGGTAAGAGATCACCATCCATTGTTAATAAACGGTATGCCCCCTTTCCTGCCTCAGCTTCAATTAGATAGGGGCCTTCCCATTTTGGTGCTAGCTTGCCATCAGCAGGATTTGTGGTATTTTGGAATGCCTTCCTTAACACCATGTCACCAACTTGAAATTTCCTGATCCTAACATTCTTTTTGTAGGCTCCAGCCATTCTTTGTTGATAGCTAGCCAACCTTATCCTTTCCAAATCCCCGAGTTCTTTTATGGTATCCAGGTCTTGAACCAAGTTTTCAGCATTTCCTTTAGGATCACGGATGCTTGTTTTTGCAGTAGGGACTACCATTTCTGTAGGGATCACAGATTCAGCTCCAAAAACTAGAGAGAATGGAGTTTGACCAGTAGCATTCTTGGGAGTTGTTCTATCAGCCCACAATACATATGGTAGCTCTTCTGCCCATTTTCCTTTCTTGGATCCAAGCTTCTTCTTCAAATTGTTGATGATGATCTTGTTGGATGACTCTGCTTGACCATTAGCTTATGGGTGGACTGGTGTTGATGTTATCATCCTAATCCCCCAGCAGTCACAAAAGTTAGTGGTTCGAGTCCCAATAAATTGGGATCCATTGTCACAAACAATTTCGGAAGGTATGCCAAATCTAGTAATGATGTTTCTTTTAATAAAGGTTATAACTTCTTTCTCTCTAACTTGTGCAAAGGCTTCAGCTTCTATCCACTTAGAGAAGTAATCAGTCATGGCCAGCATAAATACTTTTCCTCCTGGTGCCTTAGGAAGTTTGCCAACTATGTCCATTCCCCATCTCATGAATGGCCCAGAAGAGGATATAGGATGCAGAAGCTCTGCTGGTTGATAAAGGATATTGCTATGTCTCTGACAAGCATCACACTTCTTTGCATATTCCACAGCATCCTTCTTCATTATGGTCCAATAATATCCTGTTCTAAGGATCCTTGAGAATAGTGCTCTGCCCCCAGTGTGGTTCCCACAATCTCCTTCATGAAAATCCTTTAAAACTTCTTGAAATTTTGGATCCTCAATGCATCTTAAATATGGACCTGCAAGAGACCGTTTATATAAGGGGTTATTTAGTATTGTAAATTGAGATACCTTAATTTTGAAAGCTCTAGGATTTTCTCCAGCAGGAATCTCTCCATGTTGTATATATCTCAGGATTGGAAGGATCCAGGATCCTGAACACGATTGTGCACTATTACTAGGTACAATTGCAGAATCCTCCACCATCTCCATGGCTATGTTATCCTCAATAGCAGGGGTTAAGATATTGATGATGGGTATCTTAACATCCTCTGGAATCTTCAATGATGATCCAAGGTTAGCTAGGGTTGGTTGATACCTGTATCCTGCATAAAGCCATGGTTAGTATTATATGAATTATTCAAAGTGTTACCTCCTGAAGGATTCAAGTTTGGAATTCCGGATGTGAATCCATATTGACGTGATTCTGGCATGATCGAAGGACCAGACGAAGCAATAGTCTGCATAGGGATGAAGTCTCCCAAATGAATATCTGAACTTCCGGGTTATACACTCCTTAAGGATCCTTGATCCTGAAAGATACTGGATCCTTGGTATGCTAAGACTGGGGGTCTTGGAGGATAATCCATGGATCTGTGAACCTGAGATGAGGATCCCTGAACCTGAGTGGAGGATCCTTAAACCTGATAAGAGGATCCTTGACCCTAGAATGAGGATCCTTGAACTGTCTGTGCTCCCATATATCCTCCAGAATTGAAGAAGGATCCTTGATGCTGGGAGGAGGATCCTTGAGGCTGAGTCATTGCCAATGATCCATAACGTATGCTCGACAATCCACCCTGGTATTGAGTGCCTGATGCTGCGGAGTGCTGGGCTGTTATGGCTGGAGAATCAAAATTCAGTGATCTGGGCACCAATGGAGAGTGATCCTCCGCTGATCTCTTCAATTTCTTGATGTCGTCAATCTCTCGAAGGATCCTGTCATTGGTTCTATCCTGCTGCTGCATGTGATCATTCATCTGCAAAATCAAAGATTAAAGATCATTGTTAGTAGGACCAGAAGAAGTAGTTGTTAGGGGAGGATTTTCTAACAATTAGTGATCCTTATTCGTTATCCTAATTAGTGATCCTTACTTCTGTGACAGGTGGTGATCCTCAGAAGAGCTTCAGGATCAGGATCATGGATCACTTTAAGGATCCTCGTACTGACGATTGTTTATTTATGTTTTGTACTACTTCGCAGGAATAACAAGCTTGACCAAGTCTTGGCGATATTCCTGGAGAATATTCCTAAACTATCCCGCACGTGCTTGGCTAAAATGGACGTTGTGGAGAACGTGGGGGCTTGGCACAAAAGTCGGATAGTTAGTTTTAGTAGTTATTTTCTATTTTAAAAGGGGTAACGAGCTAGTAGAAAAACACTTAGTCATTTTTGCAGCTACGCACACTCATATACTCGCACACTTGAAGCTCTCGACGAACATTCATTCGTTTTCACTCACTTTTACACATTTCACGATAGTGATCCTTGTACCTAGCTCGTTACTATCCGAAGTTGTAAACATTTATTCATTTATTTGAGCTTGGTGATCGGTAGTTTCCATCACCCGGGGTTTTTTGTGCCGGAGATCAACTCTTGATCAAGGGCTTTTTCCCCGTATAAATCCTTGTGTCATTTCTGCAATTTACATTGAAGTGATCCTTGTTATTGTTACACATTTTAAGCATCATTCCCCGAAACAAAGAGTTTGGTTGCAATATCATAAACAGATTTTTTGACCAAAACAGTTTGGCGCCCACCGTGGGGCAATTGGTGCTTCGTCCTTAGAAAAATTCGCATTTCTGTGCTCATTTCGGTTCACTACAATCAAGCAAATGGCTTCCTCAGCGAAGAATGCTTCAAATTTGATGCCCTCATTCACTTCTTCTTAAGGCGTTCCCCCTTTGCCTCCACCACCTTCTGGATCCCAGAAGAATGCTGAGAATGCTGCGAAGAAACCAACTCCCATTTTCTCAAAACCTCCAACTTCTTCTGCTTCTTACACTCCCACTACTAGTGACATGTTTACTTTGATTTTGCAGATGAAGGATCAGATACGGCAACAGGATAAGACCAATGAGAGGATTCTCAAAGAAATCGGAGATCTCAAGAAACAAAAGACAACGGCAGAGGATCATTCCCCACTGGTGCCAAAATCCTTGAATTTTGATACTCCGGTGACTACTTCTCAGCCATCATTGGTTCCAGACGTTCAATATGTGGGTGGACCGAAAGGAGTACACTACGGAACAACAACAGTGACCCAGGCATCAGGTTCATATTTCCAGCCAGCGGGATCCTATCCTCAGCATATGGGATCCCTCACGAATTCAGGAGGATATTCAGGAATGCAGCAGATTCAAGGATCCTCCTTCGTTCCAGGATCATCCCAGGTTCAAGGATCCTCCTTCATTCCAGGATCATCCCAGGTTCAAGGATCCTCCTTTGTTCCAGGATCATCCCAGGTTCAAGGATCATCCTTTGTTCCAGGATCATCCCAAGTTCAAGGATCTTCCTTCGTTCTAGGATCGTCCCAGTTTCAGGGATCCTTCCAGATGCCAGGATCCTTGAGGAGTTTGCAAACAGGAAGTTCAGATGTCCATCAGGGAGATTTCATTCCAATGCAGACCAATGCTTCTACTGGTCCCTCGATCATTCCAGAGTCTCAACAATATGGATTAACATCCAATCTTCCTAATCTAAATCCAATGGGAGGTAACACTTTTAATAATTCTTATACTACTAACCATGGTCTTATGCAGGATCCAGGTATCAATCATGCCATGGCCAGAGAATTGCAAAAGTTAAAGGATATGATATCAAGTGTTCCAGGAGTGGTCAAACCTAACCCAGAGATTGCAGATGGGAGCCACAAGATATCTCGTTTTGCACCACCAATCTGTGATGCTGAGATACCCAAGAGGTTCCATGTGCCAACAATGAAGCTGTATGATGGTTCGACAGATCCTGAGGAACACATAGCACAATACAGGGAGAGGATGGAGATCAATCCAATTCCAGAAAGGTTAAAGGAAGCATGCCTGTGCAAGGGATTCGGATCCACTCTTACTGGATCAGCTCTCAAATGGCTGCTAAGTCTTCCTCCCTATTCTATTACCTCATTTGCTAACCTAGTTAACTTGTTTAATAATCAGTTTTCTTGTAGTAGAAAATTTGAACGATTAACTAGTGATTTATATAGGATAACCCAGGGTCATAATGAATCATTAAGGGATTACATTACCAAATTCAGTAAAGAATCCTTAGACATTCCCAACTTAGATATAGCTACGGGTGTTGAGGCCTTCAAAATGGGATTGCTTAGGGATTCGTCGTTCTATGATGATCTTGTTATGACACCATGCAGGAACTTAGATGAGGTAAGAACCCGAGCACTTAGGTTCATTCGGCTAGAGGATGACAAGAGGATCCAGGAGAGGTTAGCAGGATCCTCAAAGCAGGATAAGCAAGGATCCTCATTCAGGAACAACAAGTTCAGATCTTACAATAGATCTGATAACCAGAACGTGCATTCTGTTGACCAAGAAGAGGATGATGAGGATTATCCGCCTATTTCTGAATATTGTTTCTGTGTTGATAACAATGAACTAATCCTTGCAATGCAGAACCTAGGTGATAAAGCTAGATGGCCGAGAAAAAATGATAGGCCAGCTGCAACTAAGGATAAATCAAAGTGGTGTGCATACCATGAAGATTTTGGGCATCTCACAGAAGAATTCATTGCACTAAGAAAGGAAATTGGATACTTGTTGAGCAAGGGGCATCTAAAAGAATTGTTGGGAAGAAAAAAGTCAAGGACTCAGGATCTTGAAAGGATCCCTGAGAAGGCTCCAGCCCCTCCAGCAGATGCACAAGTGATAAACTTTATTTCTGGAGGATCAGACATTTGTGGCACATCCTTCTCAGTAGCTAAAAGGCATGCAAAGGAAACTAAAATGGATAATGGAGAAAGACCTGTTCGAACATCAAGTGTCTCCGAAGGAAAAGTCATAACCTTTGATGAGGATGATCGAGTTGATATCCAGGATCCTCATCACGATGGTTTAGTTATTACTCTTTTCATTTCTAACCATTTTGTCCGCAGGATCCTTATAGACGGAGGAAGTTCAGTGAACATTATCCAACTTGATGTTCTAAAGAAGATGGGTATCCCTGAATCAGATATCATACCAAGATCCTCCGTGCTCGTGGGATTTAGTGGCGAAACTAAGAACACCCTGGGGGACATTAAACTCCCAATATACATTGAAGGCCTACACTCTTACCAAAAATTTTGTGTTATTGACTGTTTATCTTGTTGTAATGTTATCCTTGGCAGGCCTTGGATACACGATATGAAAGCAGTCCCATCTACTTACCATCAATGTGTGAAGCTCCCTAGTCCTTGGGGAATAGTGAAGATCGATAGTGATCAGCAGGAGGCTAAGAATTGCTACACTTCATCGATGAAACCAGCCTCGAAGTCAAGGGAGCAATAGCAATCAAGGTATCCTCCAAGGGATGTCTTGGAGGCAAGAGAGCAGGATGTGATAGAAATCCTCATGGATCCTGATGATCCTGAATCCAAAATCTATATCGGATCAGGGATCCTTGGAGAAATGAAAGAGACCTCGTATCCTTCCTCAAAAGGAGAAAGACTACCTTTGCATGGAAACACGAAGATATGACTGGTATATCCAAAGATGTTATCACTCACAAACTCGGCATTGACAGATCCTTCAAACCAATCCATCAAAGGAGAAGAAAGTTTGCACCGGAAAGGAATGCCATTATCCAAGAAGAGGTAGAGAAATTGCTCCGGGCAGGTATGATTAGAGAGGTCAAGTATCCAAGATGGTTGGCCAATGTGGTTGTTGTTCAAAAGAAAAACGGAAAGTGGAGGGTATGTGTCGATTTAACCGATTTAAATAAGGCATGTCCCAAGGATCCTTTCCTATTACCCCACATTGACTCCATGGTGGATGCAACTGCGGGTCATGAACTGTTAACTTTTATGGATGCTTCATCTGGATTCCAACAAATCCAAATGGAACCATCTGATCAAGAGGATACAGCCTTCATGACTCCAACTGGTATATACTGCTATATTGCTATGCCCTTCGGACTAAGAAATGCAGGTGCAACATATCAAAGGCTGGTGAATATGATGTTCAAGGATCAGATTGGACAAACTATGGAGGTTTACATAGATGATATGGTGGTAAAATCCTTAAAAGCTGAGGATCACCTTAGAGACTTGGAGGAAGCATTCGATATCCTTGACAAATATAACATGAAACTTAATTCTTCAAAATGTCACTTTGGTGTTAAAGCAGGTAAATTCTTAGGATATATGGTGACAAAGAGAGGCATTGAAGCTAGCCCGGAACAGATCAAAGCAATAGTGAACATCAAATCTCCGGCAAATGCTAAGGATGTTCAAAGGCTAACAGGCAGGATAGCAGCCTTGAACAGATTTATATCCAAATCCTCCGAGAAGTGTAAAGAATTCTATGATATCCTAAGGAAGAACAAGAAATTTGAGTGGACGGAGAAGCATGAAAATGCTTTAAGAGCCCTCAAAGATTACCTATCCTCGGCCCCGGCTTTGATGAAACCAGAAAAAGGCGATGTGCTATCCTTGTATCTTGCAGTATCCTCAAAAGCAGTAAGTGCGGTCCTTGTTAAGGATCATCAAGGTACACAACATCCTGTCTATTATGTAAGTAAAAGTTTACTTGATGCCGAATCCAGGTACTCACACCTTGAAAAGCTTATTCTTGCATTAATTATGGCATCTACTAAGTTAAGACATTATTTTGAAACTCATGTTATCATTGTTAAAACTAATTTTCCAATTAAGAATGTCCTCAGGAAACCAGAGATGTCAGGAAGGATGGCTAAGTGGGCAGTGAAGCTAAGTGCATATGACATAATATATGAGCCTAGGACAGCCATCAAATCCCAAGCATTAGCTGACTTTGTGGCTGATTTCAGTAGTGATTTACAAGAAGAAGCTGAGCTAGAAGTCCAGCAGCTAGAAGAGACCAAGGATCCTTGGATACTCTATACTGATGGATCCTCAAATGTCAAAGGCACAGGGCTTGGAATACTGCTAAAATCGCCACAGGGGGACATAATACCCCACTCTATAGCTTGTGAGTTCCAAACCACTAACAATGAGGCTGAATATGAAGCCTTAATTGCTGGTTTGCAAATTGCTAAGCATATGGGAATCAGGTATCTTGAGGTACACGTAGATTCTTTGTTAATTACAAACCACTTTAATGGATCCTATGCTGTTAAAGGTGAAAAGCTAACCAAATATTTGGAGATAGTCAAAAGTTTGGCACTCTCTTTTGTTTCCTTTAGTTTGTCACAGGTACCAAGGGAAGAAAATACAGAAGCTGATGCATTGGCTAATTTAGGATCATCCTTGAAGATCCCGGAGGATATCAAGATCCCTATTATCCATATCCTGACCCCGGCTATTGAGGATCATGTGGCTATGGAAATAGGAAATGATTCTACAATAATCCCTAGTGAGGATACTCGATCCCATTCAGGATCAGGATCATGGATCTCACCAATTATGAGATACTTACAACATGGAGAGATTCCTACAGGAGAAAACCCTAGGGCTTTCAAATCTAAGGTATCTCAATTCACAATTTTAAATAATATGTTGTATAGACGATCTCTTGCAGGACCATACTTGAGATGCATTGAGGATCCTGAAATCCAAGAAGTTTTAAAAGACTTCCATGAAGGAGATTGTGGAAACCACACTGGGGGCAGGGCATTATTCTCAAGGATCCTGAGGACAGGATACTACTGGCCAACCATGAAGAGAGATGCTGTGGAGTATGCTAAAAGATGTGATCCTTGTCAGAGGCACAGCAATATCCTTCATCAACCAGCTGAATTATTGCATCCTATATCCTCCTCTTGGCCATTTATGAGATGGGGTATGGATATAGTTGGTAAGCTCCCTAAGGCACCTGGTGGAAAAGTATTCATGCTTGCTATGACTGATTACTTCTCCAAGTGGATAGAGGCTGAAGCTTTTGCCCAAGTCAGAGAAAAGGAAGTTATATCCTTCATTAAAAGAAATATTATAACTAGATTTGGAATTCCTTCTGAGATTATATGTGATAATGGTTCCCAATTTATTGGGGGCAGAACCACTAACTTTTGTGACAGCTGGGGGATTAAGATGATAACATCAACACCAGTCCACCCACAAGCTAATGGCCAAGCAGAATCATCCAACAAGATCATCATCAACAATTTGAAGAAGAAGCTTGGATCCAAGAAAGGGAAATGGGCAGAAGAACTACCCTATGTGCTTTGGGCTGATAGAACAACCCCTAAGAATGCTACTGGTCAAACGCCATTCTCTTTGGTATTTGGGGCAGAATCAGTGATCCCAACAGAAATGGTGGTTCCAACTGCAAGAACAAGTACCCGTGATCCTGAGGAGAATGATGAGAACTTAGCTCAAGACCTGGATACTATTGAAGAAATCAGGGATATGGCTAGGATAAGGATAGCCAGTTATCAGCAAAGAATGGCTGGTGCTTACAACAAAAATGTCAGGATCAGGAGGTTTCAAGTTGGAGATATGGTATTAAGGAAAGCATTTCAGAATACCACCAATCCTGCTGATGGAAAATTGGCTCCAAAATGGGAAGGCCCTTATTTGATTGAAGCTGAAGCAGGAAAGGGGGCATATAGATTGCTAACCATGGAAGGTGATTTGCTACCAAGAGCTTGGAATGCTGTCCACTTGAAGAAATATTTCATGTAAGCAGGATCCTCATGACACAGATGATCCTCACGAAAGGGATATCCTTAAAGGATCCTCAAAGTATCGGTGATCCTTACTTAGGTAATATCCTAAACTTAAACTATTTCATTTCTTCATTTTCTCATACAAGGATAAGGATCATGTATCCTTTATCCATCTCTCACGTGAGTTTAAGTTTTGAAAGTTCAGGTATCCTTAGCATAACATTGGTTATCCGCTGAAGCAATCCGTTCCTTGGGTTTAACCCCAGTTATTTGGGCTTGACCCCAGTTCCGCCTGTAGCGCATGATGATCCTGGTATAGTTCAAGGCAGTGGGACCAGTACTCGTTTTAGGGGCTGATAATTCCATTGTACTGGCTATGCTTAGGATCCTACGTATAATGGTAGACGTACCATACATCCGTTCCTAAGGTTTCTAACGTTTTCACGTTAGCTAAGGTTTTCTAACGTTTTCACGTTAGCTAAGGTTTTGGCATTTTCATGTCACTAAGTTTGGATAGTCGCCAGTTAGGGCCATACTCCAGTTTACATACGATCCTTGGGCTTATCCCCAGTTATCCTTGGGCTTGTCCCCAGTTATCCTTGGGCTTGTCCCCAGTTGCTAACTCTTTTCTTATGTTGGCTTAGTCCCAAGTTATGCTCTATTTCAGGTTCTTGAAGATAGGCAACTAGGGATCCTTGATCCTTACTTTATTCTAAGGTTTATCTTATACTTATCCTTATTGTGGTTAGGATCCTAACTTGGATCCTCAGGTACGATCCTTAACTATTAATAATTCTATTCATTATTTATTTGAATAACCCTTATACTTGACAACTAAACTTGTGATTCTTAAACCATATCACTTTTTAGAACTTATCGGTTATGGGATATGTGATCTTTGATCATATCCAAAACTTTCTGGATATCTTTTCTAATTTTTCAAGGCTTGATAAGTATAAACAGAATGAACATTACAACAGTTGGAAAGTAAGATATTATAAAGGATAACAACACAAGATAAGCGACAAAAGGTTAAGTTTTTATTTATTAACAAAAGACTAACCCTTGAAAGGTTGTCAAAATTACCTACCCGAGCATCTACCAGCAAAACGTGGCCCGTCCGCTGGGGTAGGTAAAGGGTGTCCATGATAATAAGTTCAAAGGTAGTGCAGGAATATAAAGGCGGCAGGATCACAATGGCTTCATCCCCAAAACAGAGGATCCCTCCACCATATGCAATCCTGCCTATTGTCCAAAGGATCGTACATGATCCTTAATCCTAAAACCTATTGTTTAAGTACAAACCATCAAATTGTTCAACACCACAACCACAAAAAACAAACTATCAAACTTAAAAAATTGGGCTCCGGTTGTGTCTAGAAATGTCCTTCATCGCCCAATCCTGCAGCCTAAACCTTCGCTGCATTGTCACCTCCAGCTCCACTTGTTTCACCACCTTCACCTTTGCCTCCAGCTTCAATTGTCAGGATCTCTTCAACCTCCTCAGCCTCTTCATCGTCCAGTTCAGCCAGCCTTGCCTTCCAACCTTCAATATCCCAGGTGCTCTTGTCAAAAGCAGGATCCTGAGCTTCCAAGGCCATTTGAAGCTTGGTCTTGTACATTGTAATGGCGACAGAGACTTTGGCATCTTCGGTGATCTCACTCTTCTCATAGTCAACATTAACCAGCACCTTGGCCATCTGCTGTTTGGTATCCCGGACTTCCTTCTGAAGATCAGCAATTGTGAGATCCTTTAACACCGCAACCTGCTGGAGATCGGCAATCTTCCTATCCTGATCCTCAACGTGGCCCACATAGTCCTCAATCTCAGCGAATTTCTGCAAAAAGGATAAGGTCAGGATCAAGTAATCAGCAGGATATACCAGCAGGATATGTCAACAGGATATACGAGCAAAGACAGTGATCCTCACCTCATTAAAGTACTCATGGAATTGATGACGGATCAGAGGCAGACCCTGCAGATCCCCAGCTTCAGAGGCTTTTCTCTTCTTGATTGCCTTCCCTTTGAGGGGTGCCTTGGGGACCGAAGCTGTCGGACTGGTAGGAGCTTTTCTCTTGGAGGATCTGACAGTGGTGAGATCAGCAACATTAAACTTGGAAGCGGACTTGGTGGATTTTCCAGCACCTACACAACCAAAACAAGATAAGTATCTTTTCTTAATTCATATTTCACTATTTATTTAAATTTTAAACAAGGATACTTACTTGACATTGTGACAGAGCCTGAGGATACCTCCTGTGAATCTTGGGTTGTTGTCTTGAAAGTTCTTGTCTCAGGATCAATTTTCTTGAAAGCAAGGAGCCTTTCCTTAGCAGCAGGGGACAGTTTGAGGTGTGAGACGGTGATAGCTGCATAACAAGAAAGCAAAAATATAAGTTATCCTTACATCAAAAGAAAGTTCCTGGTGATCCTTCTCAGGATCCTCCACCCTACCGTGGGTAGCCCATTTTTTAGGTAGATCCTTTCCATTCTCGATGGAATCTCTCTTGATGAAAAAGAAACGCCGTTTCCAATTAGCATCATTCTTGGTGGCTTTGAAGATCGGGTGTTCCTCACCGGGTTTACGTTTAAACAAATAACGATGAGAGCCAAAGGTGGTAAGATCATACAGCTCTCCCAGCTCTGCCATTCCTAGATCTATTCTCTCCTGATCGATGATCCTTTCAAGGGTGTACAAAACCCTCCAAATCATCGGCATGGCTTGGATATAAGAGATGCCGGTTAGGGAAAAGAAAGATTGGGTGAAGGCTGGAAAAGGATATGTATAGCCTATGGTGAAAGGAGTGACGGGGAAAGCAACCCACTTATCAGAGATATGATCGCTCAGGGCATTGGGGTCAAAAGGCCTAAATTCGGTGTTCGCCGGGAAGCAGTGGCGGATCCTATCTATCTGAGCATCATTGAAGTAGCAGCGTTCTTTAATGGAGTCTTCAATGATCCCCTGGCTTTTCGGAGGACTGTTCTTTGGGTGATCCTTGGCTGGGGAATTTCGGAGCAACATCTTTGATGGAAAGAGACGAAAATAGAGCAAGAAAGGGAGAAAGAGAAGAAAGAAATACCTGGTTGATCGTCGATTGAGAATTTAAAGGGAGTTTCTTTCGAATTTGAATGCATAATGATCCTATCTATATCTCTATTTATAATTATGATTCTGCAGGGTAGTCACTTCTGTGATGTCATGATCGTAACGGCTAGTTCTATTTTAACGGCTATATATCCGTTAGTTAGTTGCGGATAAGATCAAGAAAATATAACTCGCTAATTTTACAAATTACTCCTTATATTTTGGGGGCAATTGTTAGGGGAGGATTTTCTAACAATTAGTGATCCTTATTCGTTATCCTAATTAGTGATCCTTACTTCTGTGACAGGTGGTGATCCTCAGAAGAGCTTCAGGATCAGGATCATGGATCACTTTAAGGATCCTCGTACTGACGATTGTTTATTTATGTTTTGTACTACTTCGCAGGAATAACAAGCTTGACCAAGTCTTGGCGATATTCCTGGAGAATATTCCTAAACTATCCCGCACGTGCTTGGCTAAAATGGACGTTGTGGAGAACGTGGGGGCTTGGCACAAAAGTCGGATAGTTAGTTTTAGTAGTTATTTTCTATTTTAAAAGGGGTAACGAGCTAGTAGAAAAACACGTAGTCATTTTTGCAGCTACGCACACTCATATACTCGCACACTTGAAGCTCACGACGAACATTCATTCGTTTTCACTCACTTTTACACATTTCACGATAGTGATCCTTGTACCTAGCTCGTTACTATCCGAAGTTGTAAACATTTATTCATTTATTTGAGCTTGGTGATCGGTAGTTTCCATCATCCGGGGTTTTTTGTGCCGGAGATCAACTCTTGATCAAGGGCTTTTTCCCCGTATAAATCCTTGTGTCATTTCTGCAATTTACATTGAAGTGATCCTTGTTATTGTTACACATTTTAAGCATCATTCCCCGAAACAAAGAGTTTGGTTGCAATATCATAAACAGATTTTTTGACCAAAACAGTAGTAGAAGTTGGTTTTAGGAAAATGGGGTTTGTTTCTTCGCAGCGTTTTCAGCATTCTTCTGGGATCCAGAAGGTGCAGGAGGCAAAGGTGGGATGCCCTATGAAGAGGTGATCGCTGGCATGGAGCTTGAAGTGTTTTTTCCCTATGAAGCCATGTGGTTGAAGGTAATGAACCGAAATGAATAAAATGAACAAAATTTCTCAGAAATGAAGCACCAATTACCCCACGGTGGGCACCAAACTGTTTTGGTCAAAAATCACACAAGGGTAATGCAACCAAATCTGATTTTGTGAGGTGTAATGCTTGAATTGATGAACAAATGTACTAACAATATATGAATGAAAGGAATGTTGGACACAAGGATTTATACGAGGAAAAAGCCCTTGATCAATGTATGATCTCCGGCATAAAAAACCTCGGGTGATGGAAACTACCGATAACCAAGTATATTAAACAAACAATTTATACAATTCGGGATAACAACAAGCTTGTTACAAGGATCACTAGTGTGCAATAAGTGTGTAATCGCCAATAACTTGCAGAGAGTTCTCGAGCAGTGTGTGTTATCTAACTTGTTCTATCTAATCCAGCTTGTTATCCCCTTATAAAAATAGAAATAAACTAGCTAACTAACAATCCGCAAAAGGTGCTAGCTGACCACGACCTCCATAACGGTCACAAAGGCCATGCACGTGCGGAATAATGGAGCATATTCCCCTAGAATCTCGGCAAGACCAAGTCCCACTTGTATACTCCTGCAAAACAAGTTCAAACATAATGGAAACAATTGTTAGTACAAGGATCATAATGAGGATCCTGGATCCTTAATTCTGCAACGTCTTCTGAGGATCCTTAATTCAAAACTGAACTGAAGATCCGTGATCCTGGCTGCACTTGAGGATCCGTGATCCATAAGATGTGAAAATCCATCCCTAACAATTGCCCCCAAAATATGAGGAATTAAATATAATTAGATGAGTCATATTTTCTGCCTTATCACCAACGAACTAGTTAACGTAAATATAGCCGTTACAATCGGACTAGCCATTGCAACATGACGTCAGCGACAAGACTTCCTTCAAAATCATCATTATAAATTCAGAGTTAGAGATAAGGATCACAATGCGTTTAAATTCGAGCATTCCACCCCTTTAAATCTTCATCCGGAGATCAAACAGGTATCTCTTTTCTCCCTTCTCTCTAAATTTTTCTATTCCGATCCTCCTTTCTCCGAGTATCCATGACTAAGATGGTTCTCCGATCCTCACCTGTAAAGGATTCTAAAAAAGATAGCCCTTTGAAGAGCCAAGGCGTTACCAAAAACCCTTCGCTGGAACTTTGCCGCTTTACCGATCCTGAGATTGATCGGATTCGTCATTGCTTCCCGGCAGAGGCCATTTTCCGATCCTTTGACTCTTCAATGAAGAGTGACTGTGTTTCCGACACTTGGGTCACCTTTCCAGCCACCCCATTTCGGATAGGGTTCTCTAATCCTTTCCCTGTTCTTACCCAATCCTTCTTCACGCTCACGGGCATGTGCTATATTCAGGCCATGCCCATGATGTGGAGAGTACTTTATACCCTAGAAAACATCATAGAACAAGAGGGTGTAGACATTGGGATGTCTGAGTTGAGTCAAATGTATAACCTTGTTAGCATGGTTCTCATCGCTTTCTGTTTAAACATAAACCTGGTCAGCCTCACCCAATCCTTAAAACCACCAAAAACGACACCCACTGGAGGAACCAGTTCTTTTTTGTTAGGAGGGACTCAATCCCAGATGGGAAAGATCTCACTAAAAAGTGGATCACCCATGGTAGGATATGGGATCCTTAGACAAGGATCATAGTAGGACTCTTTTATTTTTAAGGATAACTAATCCTTCTTTATGTTTTTGTTGTGCAGCTATCTCAATCTCTCACATTCAAGAATCCCCTGCAACAAAAGAAAGACTCGCTGCCTTCTGGAGGCTTGACCCTGCTGTCAGGACATTTCAAATCAAGGCAAAGGATTCACAAGAAGCATCCTCCGGTTCCTTCACAATGTCAAGTAAGTATTCAAATCTGTTTATGAATGAGTAAATGTTTAAATGAATGTAGAATATAAATACTTATATGTGTTTGGCATTTGTAGGCGCTGGAAAATCCTCAAGATCAGCTTCTCGGTTCAGTGTCAGTGACCTTGACGCATTTGCTTCCTCCAAGTCCATCAAGAAACAACTTACTGCCAGTCCCAGCATCCCAAATCCTAAGGGTGCCAGCACAAAGGGCAAGGGTGCAAAGAAAAGAAAAACCTCTGAACCCCTTGAAGGCCTCCCTCTCATCCAACACCAGTTCGAGGAGTATGTCTCCGAGGTAAGGATCCTGGATCCTTAAGTATGATCTTCCCTTTATGAGGATAACGGATCCTGATCTTATGCTTGTTTTATGCAGAAATTTGTTGAGATCCACATGCTCCTGGATCATCATCTCGAAGAAGCTGAGCAAAAGAACTTGGACCTCCAGAAGATATTCCTGGCTAAAGACAAGACAATCTCCTCCCTCGAAAAGGATCTCACTCTGGTGAAAAAGGAGCTGGTCTTGACCCAGATCACGGCTCAACAGGAAAAGGAGGAGGTGATGGAAAGGGCAAAGCTCTCTACTACAATCGCCATGCTCAAAATCAAGCTTCAGATGGCAAAGGAGGCTGAGGATCCTTCTTTTGACAGGTCTGCCTGGGATCAGGAGGCTTGGAAGCAGAAGCTGGCGGAGCTGGATGATGAAGAGGAGGCTGAGGAGGTCTTGGCACTCGAGGCTAGTAGCAGTGGGCTGAAGGATCCGGTGGAGGAGGTAGCTGGTGGTGATGATGCAGTGAAGGTGTAGGCTACAGAAATGGGCAATGATGGAAATTTCTAGACATGGCCGGAGCCCATTTTTTTATGATTTGGTAGTTTTTTGGTTGTTGGTGTTTTTGAACAATGATGGTCTGTACTTTGAACAATAGCTTTAGGTTTAAGGATCACTGATCCTTCGAACAATAGGGGGTAACAAAGGTGGATGGGTCCTTCTGTTTGTGGAGGATGAAGCCTTTGGTGCCCCTCGCCTTTTATTTCCTGCACTAATCGAACTTTTAGTATGGACATCCTTTACCTACCCCAACAGACGGGCCACGTATTGCTGGTAGATGCTTGGGGTAGGTAATTTTGACAACCTTTGAAGGGTTTAACTTTTGATAAATAAATAAAACTTTAATCTTTTGGCTTATCTCGTGTTGTTCATTCTGTATTTATTTACCTTTCCATTATCATTGCATACTCCTTTGAACTTATAAGTTAATAATGAAAGTATATCAGATTATGTCAAAAGGTTTAGGATATGATGAAGGATCAATTATCCTATAATCGAAAAGTTCAAAAATGAGTTAATTTTAGGATCATATATCCTGTTGTCAAAGAATAAGGGTAACTTAGAAAAATCAAGAATAAAGTTAAAGTAAATAAGGATCATACCAAAGAATCCAAGTTAGGATCCTAAATCCTTGATACTTGCAATTGAGATAACCAAAAGACCAACCCTAGTAAAAGGTTAGGATCCAGGATCCTTAACTGTTTAGCTTTGGAAACCTATAATAGAACATAACTTGGGACTAAGCCAATGTAAAAGGAAAAGTTAGTAACTGGGGACAAACCCAACAATCTGGGGACAAGCCCAAAAAACTGCCCAAAAAACTGGGGACAAGCCCAAAGGATCTTGTGTAAACTTGAGTATGGCCCTCACTGGCGACTATCCAAACTTAGTGACATGAAAATGCCAAAACCTTAGCTAACGTGAAAACGTTAGATACCTTAGGAACGGATGTATGGTACGTCTACCATTATACTAAGGATCCTGAATACAGGCAGTACAATGAATTTGTCAGCCCCTAAAGCGGGTACTGGTCCCATTGCCTTTAACTGCACCAGGATAATCGTGCGCTACTGGCGAAGGTGTAAGAACCTGAAACTGGGGACAAGCCCAAAAACTGGGGATAAACCCAAAAACTAGGGACAAGCCCATAAATCTTAGGAGACTTCTGTGGATACTTGATTCTATGTCAAGGATGTATCAATCTTCTGCAAAACTCATAACTTAGTGAAAAAAGACAAAGGATCATGGATCCTTTACCTTGTAATAAATTAAAGTAAAGGATTAAGTAAATTAGAATCAGATCATTACCAGAATGAGGATCATATATCCTCTAAGGATCCTTATTGTATACCAGACATGAAGATGGCCAAGGATCCTCAATCCTTCTCACATGAAGTATCGCTTCAAATGGATAGCATTCCAAGCTCTTGGTAGCAAATCACCTTCCATTGTTAATAACCGATATGCCCTCTTTCCTGCCTCAGCTTCAATAAGATAGGGGTCTTCCCACTTTGGTACTAATTTGCCATCAGCAGGATTTGTGGTATTCTGGAATGTTTTCCTTAACACCATGTCACCAACTTGAAACTTTCTGATCCTGACGTTCATGTTATAAACTCCAGCCATTCTTTCTTGATAGCTAGCCAATCTTATCCTTGCCAAATCCCTAAGTTCTTCTACGGTATCCAAGTCTTGAACCAAGTTTTCAGCATTTCCTTCAGGATCACGGATGCTTGTTCTAGCAGTAGGAACCACCATCTCTGTAGGGATCACTGATTCTGCTCCAAACACTAAAGAAAATGGATTCTAGCCAGTAGCATTCTTGGGAGTTGTTCTATCAGCCCATAACACATAAGGTAGCTCTTCTGCCCATTTTCCTTTCTTGGATCCAAGCTTCTTCTTCAAGTTGTTGATGATGATCTTGTTGGATGATTCTGCTTGACCATTAGCTTGTGGGTGGACAGGTGTTGATGTTATCATCTTAATCCCCCAGCTGTCACAAAAGTTAGTAGTTCTACTCCCAATGAATTGGGATCCATTATCACAAACAATTTCAGAAGGAATACCAAATCTGGTAATAATGTTTCTTTTAATAAAGCATATCACTTCTTTTTCGCTGACTTAAACAAAGGCTTCAGCGTCTATCCACTTGGAGAAGTAATCAGTTATAGCAAGCATGAACACTTTTCCTCCGGGTGCCGTGGGAAGTTTACCAACTATATCCATTCCCCATCTCATGAATGGCCAAGAAGAGGATATAGGATGCAGGAGCTCTGCAGGTTGATGAAGGATGTTACTATGTCTCTGACAAGCATCGCATTTCTTGGCATAATCCACAGCATCCTTCTTCATAGTAGGCCAATAATATCCTGTCCTAAAGATCCTTGAAAACAGTGCTTTGCCCCCAGTGTGGTTTCCACAATCTCCTTCATGAAAATCCTTTAGGACTTCTTGAATTTCAGGGTCCCCTATACATCTTAGATATGGACCTGCAAGAGATCATTTATATAACATGTCATTTAATATTATAAATTGATATACCTTCACTTTGAAAGCTCTGGGATTTTCTCCTGTAGGAATCTCTCCATGTTGTATATATCTCATGATTGGAAGGATCCAGGATCCTGAATGTGATTGTGCACCATCACTAGGTATGATTGCAGAATCCTTTACTATTTCGATAGTTGTGTGATCCTCGATATCAGGAGTTAAAATATGGATTATGGGAATTTTAATATCCTCTGGAATCTTCAATGATGATCCTAGGTTGGCCAAAGCATCAGCTTCTGCATTTTCTTCTCTGGGTACCTGTGTCAAACTAAAAGAAGCAAAAGAGTCTGCCAATTTCTTGACTATCTCTAAATATTTGATTAGTCTTCCACCTTTAACAGCATAAGATCCATTAAAGTGATTAGTAATTAACAATGAATCTACATGTACCTCAAGATACCTGATCCTCATGTGCTTGGCAATTTGCAAACCAGCTATCAAGGCTTCATACTCAGCCTCATTATTAGTAGTTTGAAACTCACAAGCTATTGAGTGGGGTATTATGTCCCCCTGTGGTGATTTTAGTAGTATTCCTAGTCCAGTTCCCTTGATGTTTGAAGCCCCATTTACGAAGAGTATCCAAGGATCCTTAGTCTCTCCAAGCTGTTGAACTTCTAATTCAGCTTCCCTTTGTAGATCACTACTGAAATCTGCCACAAAGTCAGCTAAGGCTTGGGATTTAATGGCAGTTCTTGGCTCATATCTTATATCATAAGCACTAAGCTTTACTGCCCATTTAGCCATCCTTCCTGACATTTCAGGTTTTCTGAGAACATTCTTAATTGGAAAGTTAGTTCTAACAATAATAGCATGTGTTTCAAAATAATGGCGTAATTTAGTTGATGCCATAATCAAAGCAAGGATAAGTTTTTCTAAATGTGAATACCTGGATTTAGCATCAAGCAAACTTTTACTTACATAATATACAGGGTGTTGTGTACCTTCATGATCCTTAACAAGGACCGCACTTACTGCCTTAGAAGAGACCGCCAAATATAAGGATAACATATCCCCTTTTTCTGGTTTCATTAAGGCTGGAGCTGAGGATAGGTAATCCTTAAGGGCTTTGAGTGCATTCTCATGTTTTTCAGTCCATTTAAATTTCTTGTTCTTTCTCAGGATGTCATAGAATTCCTTGCATTTCTCTGATGACTTTGAGATGAACCTGTTCAAGGCTGCAATCCTCTCTGTCAACCTTTGCACATCCTTGGCATTGGCAGGGGATTTAATATTCACAATCGCCTTGATTTGCTCTGTATTTGCCTCTATGCCTCTTTTTGTCACCATGTACCCTAGGAATTTGCCTGCTTTTACACCAAAATGACACTTGGAAGGATTCAATTTCATATTGAATTTATCAAGGATATCGAATGCTTCCTCCAAATCTCTAAGGTGATCCTCAGCTCTCTTGGACTTAACTACCATGTCGTCTATATAGACTTCCATTGTGTGTCCTATTTGTTCCTTAAACATCATATTGACAAGCCTTTGGTATATAGCACCTGCATTTCTTAGTCCAAATGGCATAGCAATAAAACAATAGATACCAGTTGGGGTCATAAAGGCTGTATCCTCTTGATCAGATGGTTCCATCTGAATTTTTTGAAATCCAGATGAAGCATCCATGAAAGTCAACAACTCATGACCCGCGGTAGCATCCACCATGGAGTCAATGTGGGGCAATGGGAAAGGATCCTTGGGACATGCCTTGTTTAAATCAGTAGAATCGACACATACCCTCCACTTTCCATTTTTCTTTTGAACAACAACCACATTGGCTAACCATCTTGGATACTTGACCTCCCTAATCATACCTGCTCTGAGCAGTTTATCTACCTCCTCCTGGATGATGGCATTCCTCTCAGGTGCAAACTTCCTTCTCTTTTGATGTATGGGTTTGAATGACCAGTCAATACTAAGTTTATAAGTAATAATATCTTTAGAGATACCTGTCATGTCTTCATGCTTCCAGGCAAAGGTAGTTTTTCTTCTCTTTAGGAAGGATACTAGATCCTCTTCAATATCGTTGAGGATCCCGGATCCTATAAAAACTTTGGATTCAGGATCCTGAGGATCCATCAGGATATCCTTGACATCTTGTTCTCTAGCCTCCAGGACATCTCTTGGAGGATGCTTTAATTGCTATTGCTCCCTGGGTCTTGAGGCTGGCTTCATTGATGAAATGTAGCAATTCTTGGCTTCTTGTTGGTCACTTTCAATCTTCACTACCCCCCCCCCCCCCATGGAGTTGGGAGTTTCACACATTGATGATATGTAGATGGGAATGCTTTCATGTCATGTATCCATGGTCTGCCAAGGATAACATTGCAACAAGATAAGCAATCTATAACACAAAACTTTTGAAAAGTATTAACTCCCTCTATATAAATGGGAAGTTTGATGTCCCCCAATGTGTTCTTGGTTTCTCCACTGAATCCCACAAGGACTGATGATCTTGGGATTTCTGATTCAGGATGTTCATCTTCTTGAGGACATCAAGTTGAATGATGTTCACTGAGCTTCCTCCATCTATGGGAATCCTGCGAACAAAATGGTTAGATATAAACAAAGTAATAACAAGACCATCATGATGAGGATCCTGAATATCAAAACGACCATCCTCATCGAAGGATATGACTTTCTCCTGTAAGGATCGAGGTTCGGACGAGTCTGTCCCCATTGTCCATCTTTGTTTCTTTGGCATGCCTCTTGGCTGCTGAAAAAGAAGTGCCACATATGTCTGATTCTCCAGATATGAAGTTAATAATCTGTGCATCTGCTGGGGGAGCAGGGGCTCTTTCCGGAACTTTTTCAGGATCCTGGATCCTTGACTTTTTTCTTCCAAGAAGCTCCTTCAAGTGCCCTTTTCTTAACCAATAACCGATCTCCTTCCTGAGCGCTATGCATTCTTCAGTGAGATGGCCAAAATCTTCATGATATGCACACCATTTGGATTTGTCCTTTGTTGCAGCTGGCTTATTACTCTTTCTGGGCCATCTTGCTTTTTCACCTAGATTCTGCATTCCAAGGATTAGTTCATTGTTATCAATAGAAAAGCAATATTCAGAAATGGGAGGATAATCATCATCATCCTCTTCTTGCTCCACTACATGCATGTTCTGGTTATCAGATCTATTGTATGGTTTGGACTTGTTGTTCCTGAAGTAGGATCCTTGCTTTTCCTGCTTTGAGGATCCTGCCAGTCTTTCTTGGATCCTTTTATCATCCTCTAAGCGGATGAATCTAAGGGCCCTGGTTCTTACTTCATCAAGATTCCTGCAAGGGGTCATGACAAGATCATCACAGAATTGTGAATCCTTAAGCAAACCCATTTTGAAGGCTTCTACAGCCGTAGCTATATCCAGGTTAGGAATTTCCAAGGATTCTCTACTGAATTTAGTAATATAATCTCTAAGTGATTCATTTTGACCTTGTGTTACCCTATATAGATCACTAGTTAAACGTTCAAATTTCCTACTGCATGAGAATTGGCTATTAAACAAGTTAATTAGATTAGCAAATGAAGTAATAGAGTAAGGGGGAAGACTTAGCAGCCATTTAAGAGCTGATCCTGTAAGTGTGGATCCAAAACCCTTGCATAGACATGCTTCTTTTAACCTCTCGGGGATGGGATTGATCTCCATCCTTTCTCTGTATTGAGCTACATGCTCTTCTGAATCCGTTGAGCCATCATACAACTTCATGGTTGGTATTTGGAACCTCTTTGGTATCTCTGCAACACAAATAGGTGGTGCAAAACGAGATATCTTGTGACTCCCATCTGGAATTTCAGGAATGGGTTTAACCACCCCCGGAACGCTGGAAATCATATCCTTGAGCTTTTGTAACTCTCTGGCCATAGCTTGGTTGATACCTGTATCCTACATAAAGCCATGGTTAGTATTATATGAATTATTCAAAGTGTTACCTCCTGAAGGATTCAAGTTTGGAATTCCGGATGTGAATCCATATTGACGTGATTCTGGCATGATCGAAGGACCAGACGAATAGTCTGCATAGGGATGAAGTCTCCCAAATGAATATCTGAACTTCCGGGTTGTACACTCCTTAAGGATCCTTGATCCTGAAAGATACTAGATCCTTGGTATGCTGAGACTGGGGGTCTTGGAGGATAATCCATGGATCCGTGAACCTGAGATGAGGATCCCTGAACCTGAGTGGAGGATCATTGAACCTGATAAGAGGATCCTTGACCCTAGAATGAGGATCCTTGAACCGTCTGTGCTCCCATATATCCTCCAGAATTGAAGAAGGATCCTTGATGCTGGGAGGAGGATCCTTGAGGCTGAGTCATTGCCAACGATCCATAACGTATGCTCGACAATCCACCCTGGTATTGAGTGCCTGATGCTGCAGAGTGCTGGGCTGTTATGGCTGGAGAATCAAAATTCAGTGATCTGGGCACCAATGGTGAGTGATCCTCCGCTGATCTCTTCAATTTCTTGGTGTCGTCAATCTCTCGAAGGATCCTGTCATTGGTTCTGTCCTGCTGCTGCATGTGATCCTTTATCTACAAAATCAAAGAATAAAGATCATTGTTAGTAGGACCAGAAGAAGTAGTAGAAGTTGGTTTTGGGAAAACGGGGGTTTGTTTCTTCGTAGTGTTTTCAACATTCTTCTGGGATCCAGAAGGTGCAGGAGGCAAAGGTGGGATGCCCTATGAAGAGGTGATCGCTGGCATGGAGCTTGAAGTGTTTTTTCCCTGTGAAGCCATGTGGTTGAAGGTAATGACCCGAAATGAATAAAATGAAAAAAAATTCTCAGAAATGAAGCACCAATTGCCCCACGGTGGGCGCCAAACTGTTTTGGTCAAAAATCACACAAGGATAATGCAACCAAATCTGATTTTGTGAGGTGTGATGCTTGAATTGATGAACAAATGTATGAACAATACATCAATGAAATGAATGTTGGACACAAGGATTTATACGAGGAAAAAGCCCTTGATCAATGTATGATCTCCGGCACAAAAAACCTCGGGTGATGGAAACTACCGATCACCAAGTATATTAAACAAACAATATATACAATTCGGGATGACAACAAGCTTGTTACAAGGATCACTAGTGTGCAATAAGTGTGTAGTCGCCAATAACTTGCAGAGAGTTCTCGAGCAGTGTGTGTTTTCTAACTTGTTCTATCTAATCCAGCTTGTTATCCCCTTATAAAAATAGAAATAAACTAGCTAACTAACAATCCGCAAAAGGTGCTAGCTGACCACGACCTCCATAACGGTCACAAAGGCCATGCACGTGTGGAATAATGGAGCATATTCCCCTAGAATCTCGGCAAGACCAAGTCCCACTCGTATACTCCTGCAAAACAACTTCAAACATAATGGAAATAATTGTTAGTACAAGGATCATAATGAGGATCCTGGATCCTTAATTCTGCAACGTCTTCTGAGGATCCTTAATTCAAAACTGAACTGAAGATCCGTGATCCTGGCTGCACTTGAGGATCCGTGATCCATAAGATGTGAAAATCCATCCCTAACACTTCCCTTTGTAGATCACTACTGAAATCAGCCACAAAGTCAGCCAAGGCTTGGGATTTGATGGCAGTCCTAGGTTCATACTTAATGTCATATGCACTAAGCTTGACTGCCCATTTTGCCATCCTTCCTGACATTTCAGGTTTCCTGAGAAGATTCTTGATAGGAAAGTTAGTTTTCACAATAATTGGATGAGTTTCAAAATAATGACGTAATTTTGTAGATGCCATGATTAAAGTAAGAATAAGTTTCTCTAAATGAGAATACTTGGACTCAGCATCAAGTAGACTTTTACTTACATAGTATACCGGATGTTGAGAACCTTCATGATCCTTAACAAGGACCGCACTTACTGCTGTTGGGATTGAACCCTACCAGAGGAACAGATAATTAAAGCCAAAACTGGATCAGCGCAGTGGATCCAGAATAAGCAGATGTTGCATACAAGTCTCTCCCCTTGAAAGTGGTTTCAACATCTGCTGACCTCCTATCTACTGTTCGTACAAACTGCTGACCTACAAACTGCTGATCAAGTAAAAACCTGATGAAGACTAAAGCACTGCTGTTCAATCTACTGCCTTGAGTCAAGCTCTGCTGATCCGGACAAGTACTGCTGGGTTCACATCAGTGGAAGGATGCAGCAGTAGTTTATTATGTCTTTATGTAATGAAATGTAATATCAGTAGATTAGCATAGCAGAGGTTTGTATAGATCAGAGGTTAGAGTTTGTTAGGAGGTTAGATGTCACTTTCATGGTGACGTCAGCTTAGATGCTCAGTGGTTTGCTAGTGCCTATAAATAGAACAGTGCTCTGTACTGTTCTATTAGCTCTTTGCAAAATTGTTTTCCTGCACGAACAAACACTGAGCTCAGGCTGAGGGGGAGTTTGCATTCAATCATCACATTGTAATCGTTATTGAAATAAATTCAATCTTTCGGTTCTTTGTGGAAAATGTTTTGATTAAAGCAATTCTCTCGTTTGATTGTGTGTAAAGTTTGTTTCCATCTTAATTCCGCTGCATAACTCATCCATCTTCATCTTAATTCAAACATGAAAACACAATCAAAACCAAACTCAGATCCTAACAATTGGTATCAGAGCTTGAACAGTCAAATTTGATTTAATAATCATTTTGACATAAATAGTTCAGCTCATAATCGTTGATACTGATAGTTTGTTCGTTTGTGTTGAAAAACAGAGCAAGGTTTAATCACCATTAAAGTTGATTAATTAGTGCCTGTAAAACAACCAGGATGACATCACAATCACAAGATGATAAGAATAACATTGGCTCGCTTTTTAAACCACCCATGCTTAAACGTAATGAATACAACATCTGGGAGAGAAGGATGGGTCACATCCTTGCTCAACAGAACACTGGATGTTGGAGGTCTGTTGTTTTTGGTCCCCATGTTCCTATGGTGCCAAGTGCTGAGGATGCAAAGAAGTTCGTTCCTAAACCAACTGAAAACTATACTGAAACTGATTTTCAAAAGTTCGAACTCGATGCTAAAGCATTTAGCATCATAGCATCCGCATTACCCAATGAGATCTATGCTGGACTATTACATTGTAACAGTGCCAAAGAGCTATGGGATACACTGAAGGAACAGTTTGGGGGAACAAAAGAAGTCATTGAAAACAATAGGGAAATTTTGAATCAGCAGTATGAAACATTTTGTCACATCAAGGGTGAATCACTGACTCAGCAATTTGAGCGATTCAATTGTCTCATTAGTGAACTAAGGCTTGTTAAAGTAATATTTGCATATTCAACTCAAAATAGCAGGTTCCTTAGGTCACTACCAGAAAAATGGGATACCATAGCTTTTGTCACTAGAAACTCTGCTGAGTTCAAAGATCTGACCCTGACCCAACTTCATGGTAGACTCCTAACTTATGAAAGAGAGTTAAACCAGAAAAAGAAGTTGCAAGAGTCTGGCAAAGTTACTGATGATTATTCATTCGGTAGCACAGCTCTTTTTGGTCAGGAAGAATCTGGTAGCAGTGGTAAGGATCAGGGTTATGATCACTTCATTGATATAACTGCTGGTGGAAATTTTAACAACCCTGATCCTCACTCTGCAAATTATGCTTTTACTGCAAATTGTGAAAACCAGATGTCAGATAATTTGTGCTTTGAACTCAATGATTTGCAACACTTTGATCCCATTGACTTAGAAGAGATGGACATTTTGCATCAATTGGCTTTGCTTAGTGTAAGAACAAGCAAATTCTACAAAAGAACAGGGAGAAAATTCCCAGGGTTACATGGGAATTTAAGGGTGGGGTTGGATAAATCTAAAATCAAGTGTTACAAGTGCAATAGGCTAGGTCATTTTGCTAGGGAATGCAGGAGTCAAACTACTGGTCCTATAATCACTCATCCCAGCTCAAACCCTAGACCACAAAATCAAAGCACTGTTCACTATACCCAATATACCCCTGCAGCCCATGTTAACACTGCTCACTATGCTGCAACTCCTGTGCCTGTGCATTATGTCCAAACCACTGTTCCACAAATTCAGTATGTTCAAACCCCTGTCCCTCAGGCACAAGTGCAACCTGTTGCACCTCAAACAGCTGGTCCAGCAGTGGTACAACCAGATCAGCAAAGCTTCTTCACTCAAGGCTTTGTTGACTGGAGCAGCATGCCTGATGAGCTTGGTGATGAAAATTTTGCACTCTATGCTTTTAATGAACCTTCTAATGATGAATTTTGTTTGATGGCATTAGAGTCAATACCAGAGGGGGTAGAAACTGAAGGTGAACAGCTAAGTGCTGAAACAGTGGATGAGGTGACTGAAGCAGTGGTTACTACATTTGCTGGTGAACTGCTGCTGGGAGAAAATTCAAAAACCCTGATTGAACCATTGACAGATCCCTGGTCAAAAGAGGACAAAGTAGAAGAGGAAGAGAAGAGAGCAGGTGAGAAAGAAGTAAGAGCTGATGATGAAGAAAATCATCAATGTGATTGTGCCATGATGGCTGCTGCCAAGGTATCACCTCAAGTTCTTGAAAAAACATGTTCAGACAATTGCATTATTGCATTTGCTAACATCAAAGAGGTAAATGAAAACCTTAGGGATAAAATCTTAACTGATGAAGTCAAATTTGAAAAGTCATTAAAAGAACTTTGAAACTAATTGGCTGAAAAAGATAAAGAGATCAGCAGTCTTAAAGAAGAGCAAAGCATAAACAAAACTCAACTCCAAACTATGGTAGAGAAATACCAAGTTTGCAAAAAGGAGTTAGAGTCCACCCAAATCACATGTGAGAAATGGGTGGAATCCTGCAAAAGATATGAGGTAATGCTTGAAAAACAGATTAAAAGCAATGTGAAATTGGGTGTTGGTTATAGAAATATAATGATGAAAAACTGCTTTTGAAAAATCTGTTGAAACCACTGATGTAACCACTGAGTTCATCCCCACAAACAAGAATGGCCAAGAAGTGAAAATCACTGATAAACTTGGGAACAAAATCACACTTGACAGACCAATGGGATCCTCTACTTTTGAGGAGATTGAGAAATACCAGTTTAAACCTACTTGGTCTGATGAGTGTGACATTCTTGAAAATTTTAAACCCATGGATTTCACAACCACTGATGGTGTCAAAGCTCCAAAAGCAAAAGTCATTCCTCTCAAGGACATCCCAGCAGAGGTTAAAAACTCTGTTGCAAAGGAGTCTGAAAAGAGAAAGAAGAGAGAAAAGATCAAAAACCTGTTTTGTGAATTTTGTGAAAAAAGGAATCATCTAACAAAAGACTGTTTCCATTTAAAAGCATATGATTTAAACAAAACGAGTATCATAGTACCTGCTGAAAGCTGCACCATCTGTGGTAAACCAAATCACAAAACTCAAGAATGTGTGTATCTCAAGAAATATGATGTGAAAAAGAATGAGTACACTGCAAAAACATCCTTGAGTTCATCAACATCATCTGTCAAATTCACCAAGAACCAACCACTATTTGTGCCAGTTCAAACAGCTGTCACAAAATAGCTGAACCAAACATCTGTCAAAAGAGATGTTTAGGTTACTGATGCACCCCCTGCCAACCAGTTTAGAAGAGGTAAGGGACAACCATCTTACCAAAGGATTCCACACGTTTATGAGACCTACAAAAGGCCCTCTAAACCTAAAGTGAATAGGCATCCTTTTGGTTATCAACAGGTGATTGGTCAAGACCCCCAACAGTGGTTAGAAAGAAACAGTCCTAAAACTGTCCAAACCCCTGACCTAACCACTGTCCATCAATCTGCATCCATCCCAGACACTGTTGAGACCCCATCCAAAGCCTTATTGGCTTTGGAAACCCTAATGAACTAATCCTTTTACTTCATGTGTAGGGAGCTTCTGCATGTTTAGATAGCCTTTGGTATGTTGATAGTGGAGGCTCCAGGCACATGACTGGATGTAAAGCCCTACTCAAAGATTTCAAAATTCATGGAGGGGGTGATATATCCTTTGGGAATAATAGTAAAGGGAAAGTTCTGGGGTCTGGTACAGTACAGTCTGGCAATGTAAAATTTGAAAATGTCAATCTGATAAACAATCTGAAATTCAACCTCCTGAGTGTTTCACAAATGAGTGACAAGGGGTATGGGTCATTCTTCACAAAGGAGTGTTGTAGGATTGTTGGACCAGAAATGGTCAAAAAGATTGAAGCAATAATAAAAACTGGAAAAACAAAACTTGTTGCTCAAAGAAGTGGCAATGTTTATGTTGTTGATATGTCAAAAGAGTGTCCCAGAGCTGATGCCTGTCTGTTCTCAGCTGCCTCTAACAAAGAGACAGAACTTTGGCATAGAAGACTGGGGCACACAAATCTCAAGACAATCACTGAAATTTCAAAAAATGGCCTTGTAAGAGGCTTGCCACAAAAATTGTTTTCATGTCCTGAGCATTGTGTTTCCTGTTTAAAAGGAAAACAACATAAAAGCTCCTTTAAGTCCATTGAAGAGTCCAAAACAACCCAGTGTTTGCAAATGCTGCACATGGATTTGTTTGGCCCAGTTCAAGTCATGAGTCTCAAAAAGAAGAGATATTGTTTGGTTATTATTGATGACTTCTCTAGGTTTACATGGACTTTCTTTTTACACTCAAAAGATGAGACTGCAGGCATTTTGCAAGACTTTGTGACACAGGTTGAAAAGCAATTTGACCTTCCAGTAAAATTCTTCAGGAGTGACAATGGCACAGAATTCAAAAATAAGGAGTTGGATGCCTTCTGTGTGAAGAAAGGGATTGTAAGGCAGTACAGCATCCCCAGAACACCAGAGCAAAATGGGGTAGTTGAAAGAAAGAACAGAACTTTCATTGAGGCTGCCAGAACCATGCTTGCTGATTCAGGTTTGCCATTAACTTTTTGGCCAGAGGCAGTAAACACTGCTTGCTATGTCCAAAACAGAATTTTAATAAACCCCAGGCACAAAAAGACTGCCTATGAAATTCTGTATAAAATCAAACCACTGATCTCATACTTCAAGGTATTTGGCTGCCCATGCTTTATTTTGAACCTAAAAGATTCCATCTCAAAATTTGCAGCCAAAATAGATTGTGGTTATCATCTGGGATACTCAACCACTGCCAAGGCCTACAAAGTGTTTAATACACAGACCAAAGCAGTGGAGGAGACATTAAATGTAAAGTTCAATGAACTTTCATCAATAAAAATCCCAGCAAATCCTGCAGATTTGTTTGATCTTGATAAATTCACTTTTGAAAATACTGCTGTCAAGACTAACAGTGCAGGTCCATCAGAGGATTCATCATCAGACTATGGGTATGAAATCATCATCCCTCAAAAGTCTGCCACAATGGGAAAAGCATCAGCTGTTCAAAACAGCTGTCAAAGCTCAACCACTACTACCTCAACAGTTGTTGACCAAAGTAGCTCATCAACCACTGCTTCCACATCATCAAACACTGCTGACAAAAGTCCCCAAACAGTGGATAAAAGTCAGCATGTGTCCTCATCATTACCTCCTATTCCACCACCTTTTGAAGCCACTGCTGGGTCATCAAAGTCACCAGCAGTGGTTAGCTCAGATGATACACATTTGTAGCCTTCACCAACAAATGCCATCATACCATACCAAGGAGATTTAATATTTTTGAGATCTCATCAACCTGATCAAATTATTGGCAACATCAATGAAGGGGTGCTCACAAGAAGCCAAACCCAAAACATTTGTCTTTTTGCTGGTTTTCTATCACTCCATCAGCCAGTCAAGTACCAAGAGGCACTGAAAGACAACAGCTGGGTAGAAGCCATGCAAGAGGAGCTCCAACAGTTCAAAACACAACAAGTATGGGAGCTTGTACCACTGCCAAAAGATGTAAGTCCCATCGACACAAAGTGGGTCTTCAAAAACAAAACTGATGAAAGGGGCATTGTTGTCAAGAATAAAGCCAGGCTTGTGGTTCAAGGTTACAGACAGGAAGAGGGGATTGATTATAATGAAACATTTGCCCCTGTAGCAAGATTGGAAGCTATAAGACTGTTCCTGGCCATTGCTGTCAACCATAACATGAAGGTGTTTCAAATGGATATCAAAAGTGCTTTCCTCTATGGTACAATTCAAGAAGAGGCGTATGTTTGTCAACCTCCAGGTTTTGAGGATTCATTTTATCCAGATCATGTCTACAGGCTAAACAAAGCCTTGTATGGCCTGAAACAAGCACCTAGGGCCTGGTATGAAACTCTTTCCACCTTTCTACTCTCAAATGGTTTCAAAAGAGGTACCATTGATAAAACACTGTTTCTAAAATGGAGAGGAAAGGATTCAATGATTGTCCAAATTTATGTGGATGACATTATTTTTGGAAGCACATGTAATAAAATGTGTGAAGAGTTTAGGGAACTCATGACAGCTGAGTTTGAAATGAGTGCAATGGGTGAGCTGCAATGCTTTCTTGGTCTCCAAGTTCAGCAAATGCAAAATGGAACTTTCATTCATCAAAGCAAATATGCTAAAGAACTTTTGAATAAATTTGATATGAATGATTGTAAACCATGCAGCACACCCATGGCAACAAATAAGCTTGTCATATCTGATGAAAAGGATGAGCTGATTGACCAAACACTTTATAGAAGCATGATTGGGTCTTTACTGTACCTAACTGCATCTAGACCAGACATCATGTTTGCAACATGTGTCTGTGCAAGAAGTCAATCAGCTCCCAGAAAATCAAATCTCATTGCTGTAAAAAGGATCTTCAGATACATAAAAGGTGCTCCCACACTTGGTATCTGGTATCCATCTAATGGGAATATCAAGCTTTCAGGCTTTTCAGACAGTGACTTTGCTGGATGTAACACCACAAGGAAGTCCACTTCAGGAGGGTGCCAGTTTCTAGGCGATTGCTTGGTTTCTTGGCAAAGCAAAAAGCAAGTAGCTGTTTCAACATCCACTGCTGAAGCTGAATACATTACTGCTGTAAGCTGTACAGCCCAACTCCTGTGGCTTCAAAATCAGTTGCTGGATTTTGGTATCACTGCCTTAAAGACACCACTCATGTTGGATAGCCAGGCAGCAGAAAATATCATCAAAAATCCAGTTTCCTATTCAACCACCAAACACATCGACGTCAGACATCACTTTGTGAGGGATTGCTATGAAAAAGGTTTGATTTCTCTGCATCATGTTCCAACTAAAGACCAGCTGGCAGATGTGCTCACAAAAGCATTAGATACAACCACCTTTGAAAACCTGGTCTCTAGGATTGGCATGCTAAACATGGAATAACAAGCAAAATCTTGTTTTTCTATGAATAAAAGCATTAAAATGTTTTCAGAAAATCAAAAATCCATCCTTAAAAATAGCTAAAAATGAAGTTTTCATTAAAATCCTTAAAAGTCTGCCATAACCACTGCTTGTTCAAAAGTCTGCTCCACTTCAAAGTCTGTCCACTGCTGAAAGTCATCCTCTGTTGTCACACCCCCAAAATCCACCATGCGGAGTACCACCGCTTGGAGGTGTGACGTGACCAGGATCGAGCCACCAATCATATCGAACAACGTATTTTAGTAAATAAAACCAATCACAATACAATTGGTGACCAAAAGGAAGTTAACCAAGTTCAATTTAAACAGCGGAAGCATAAGACGTTAAACCAAAACATAAGTTTGTAGTTTCATAAGTTTAAAGACCCCAGCATAAGTTTCATAAGTTCATAACGTTTATTTAGTAAGTACGGGACATATTAGTTCGCATTCCACAACGACCACCTCCATGTGCAAGCTCCACAGCATCTAACAACCTGCAAGGCATGTAACAACTAGTCAACAACAAAGTTGAGTGAGTTCACGTTTGGTTGTTTAGTTAATGAGTTCGTATCAGGAATCGGAAGTTCGTTTCATAACCAAGTATTACCCATTATCCTTGATTCCCAAACCTTTACGATATTTAGTGAGGGCTTCCCATTATGTATGTCACTAGACTAGGCGTATCCATAAGTGTCCTTCCCAATCCGAGGACGGTGTTAAGTATGAGTGTACGTAGGTTTTACGTACGTGCCCTTCTCATCCGAGGACAGCAGTGAGTGTGAGTGTACGTAGGTTTTACGTACGTGCCCTCCTCATCCGAGGACAGTAGTAAGTGTGAGTGTACGTAGGTTTTACGTACGTGCCCTTCTCAATCCGAGGACAGTAGTAGGTAGTCTAGTAGTGTTGGTAATATAAATAGAATGATAGTACGAGTAGTTATTCAATCCCATTCCCAACCACCGGGAATCCCATGCCTTAGTAAGGGTGTGAACTCACCTCGGTTTGCTCGGTTAGACTCTCAGATATAGCTAACAGTCAAGGTCGGTCAATCACGTCCTAGTATGATTTACCAGTTAGTCATTTAGTGGTTTTCAAATAGAACACAAAGTTCCTACACGTATCTATCACACAACATGCATCACTGTAACGGTTTATGCCCATCTAAGTTTCCCGTCCATTCCCCACTCAAAATCAAACATACGATAATGCACATAACATATATAACATGTTAAATCATTCACAGATAGCATACTCGACATTTAGACACGCAAGTCACAACTTATGTCAATTCAGCATTAATACTCAAAACCGGCTGTTTTTCAGACATTTAAATAAAATAGTTAGATTATTCCAAAAATTCCCAAATTTTTATAGAATGTCATAAACATTCCATATTTTATTGTGTAAAAATATCGGGGTCCGGTTCATTACCCTCATTTTATAAAAATTCATATTTGGGACTGAACTCAGATTTATGTATTTCTGACCACAGTCCGCGAAACAATTTATTAAAAATTCATCGAGTGTCCGATTTACGAAATTCCAGTGGGGTAATTACAAATACATAGGTTGTTATCTACTGTACAAATTTCATGGTCCGATTCATCACAAAACTCAGGTTATGACTGAAATTACGACACCCATTTATTGCTGTCAAAATTCAGCTTAAGTTGCTGTTACAAATTAACACTTTAAAAATAGTAAACGGAGTCCAAAAATTACGATTCCGGTGCCATTAGAACCGTATTTCATAATAACATATTTTAGATTCAAAGTATCGATTTTCGTTGAGTTTAAGACCTGTTTACAGCCAACTGAAGTTGGCTGTAAAGTATGGACAGATTTCTGTTTTTAGTGTTTAACCTTCTAAATCGTGTTCGATCTATTCCGTTAACAAGTTTAGTGACCACAACAACATGACACATTAATATTAATCAGTAAAACATCAGATAATCAACCAATAGTCATAATCACACCAGATCTACATGATTTACACACATATTCCTCCATTAACCACCTTGTTCATCACTTTAGTAGACTTTTAGTTGGTGATCTTATATGTTAGTGATTTTTAACCGACGAAACTCTTATTAACCACTCTAGACAAGATCAAGAAGGCGTTTAGAGCAACTTACTACTAGCTCGAGGCTAGGGAAGATTCTAGTCGAAAATCGAGTGGATAAAAGCAATAGGGTGAGGTCCTTCGCGTTCCGAATGCACCAAGCCTCCTCGTATGTGATCCTCAACACTTGTATGCCCTTGGAATGAGGAGATCAGAACCGAAAAATGGATGGATGGTAGAGGGGTGTTCGGCCGAGGGTTGATAGAGAGGAGAGGGAGAGTGTTTTGTTGAGTTTAGTGATGAGAGGTTATGTTGTGTTATGTTATGAACTTATAGACAAATATCAAGATTATTACCCAAAGGATTATGTGCCTTCTAGATATTAAACATTAGAGATTAAAATAATAATTTGGAGGACAAAGTATGTCCCCCCTCTTGGGGACGGTTAGTTAAGGGGGGGGGGGGTTCCTAGTTCAAACTCAACCAAACACTAAGTATGCAGTTAAGTTAATCTAGTTAGTTAAGTGATTAACCCGGTTAGTAGTGTGTTGTGCTTTACAGTGGGTGTTAGGGTATTCAGGGATCCTAACTGGCTCAAAAAAAAGAAAACAACGTTACTGGCAATATTTTCATGTTTCGGATATAGTCCGGTTGTTCGGTTCGACACTGTTCCGATAAACTGCTTAATTAATCCGTAAAGCGTCCTACTTATATATTTTGTAACGTTTTTACTTTCTAACACTCAGGAAAATATAACGGACTATTTAGTGACCTATCTGTACACTATTAGTATATTAATAAATACGCGTAAGCATAACACAGATATCAGAAGGCAGTTGAGTAATTCCACACAGTCGTCAAGCACATTAATTATTATTAATAAACTGTACGGTTACATGGGATTATGAGGGTTGTCACATTCTCCCCCTGTTATGAGAATTTCGTCCCGAAATTTAGCGCGTCGTTACTGAGGAAGCTAGTTAAGTTGCGTTGTTTTCCAGATTTTCCTGGGCTGTCACATCATCCCCCCGTTGATTTGGAATTTCGTCCCGAAATTCTGCGGTAGCTTCAGCCTCAGTAGTGGTTGCGTTTTTCTTAAACAGTTGGGGATACTTGAGTTTCATTTAGTCTTCTCGTTCCCAGGTATACTCTGGGCCACGACGAGCATTCCAACGAACTCGAACGAGAGGTATTCTTGTGTGCTTGAGAATCTTAACATCTCGATCAATAATCTCTACTGGTTCCTCGATGAATCGCAGCTGGTCGTCGATTGTGAGTTCCTTGAGAGGAACTATGAAGGTCTCATCTGACAGACACTTCTTCAGATTTGACACGTGGAATACGTTGTGAACTCCGCTGAGTTTTTCGGGTAGATTCAACCTGTAGGCTACCGTACCAATTTTCTCAATGACTTCGAATGGTCCGATATACCGCGGATTGAGTTTGCCTTGTTTGCCAAAGCGGACTACACCTTTCCAAGGTGAGACTTTGAGTAGCACTCGATCCCCAACCTGGAGCTCGAGTGGTTTTCTTCCCTTATCAGCATAGCTTTTCTGACGGTCACGAGCTGCCGCCATTCGCTGTCGTATCTGAGCAATTTTCTCGGTGGTATCTACCACATGTTCTGGGCCAGTGATTTGGCTGTCACCAACTTCTGCCCAACAGAAAGGTGATCGGCATTTGCGTCCGTATAATGCCTCAAATGGAGCGGCTTGGATGCTGGTGTGGTAGCTGTTGTTATATGAAAACTCCACTAACGGGAGGTGCTTTTCCCAGCCATTGCCGAAGTCGATTATGCATGCCCTGAGCATGTCTTCCAAGGTTTGGATGGTGCGTTCCGATTGCCCATCCGTCTGTGGGTGATAAGCGGTGCTCATATCTAAACGTGAACCAAAGAACTTGTGCATTGCTTGCCACAGTTCAGAAGTAAAACGTGCGTCACGATCAGATATAATAGAGATTGGCACTCCGTGCCTTGATACCACTTCCTTTAGGTAAATGTCTGCAAGAGTAGAAAACTTATCCGTTTCTTTGATGGCCAGAAAATGTGCAGACTTGGTCAGTCGATCTACGATCACCCAAATGGTATCATTTCCGCGTTGAGATCTAGGCAGGCCGGTAACGAAATCCATGGAAATTTGCTCCCATTTCCATTTCAGGATCTCTGGTTGTTGAAGTAGGCCTGATGGTTTCTGATATTCAGACTTGACTCTCGCACAAGTCAAGCACTTACTGACGTAGGTTGCTATGTGGGCTTTCATGCCAGGCCACCAATACGTAGTCTTGAGGTCATGGTACATCTTGTCCGAACCAGGGTGTACAGAATAACGAGACTTATGTGCTTCATCCATCACAAGCTCGCGTAAGTTGCCATAAAATGGAACCCAGATGCGCCCTGTGACATAGTAAGCGCCGTCTTCCTTTTGTTCTAGCCGCTGCCTCGATCCTCGTAGGGATTCAGCCCTGATGTTCTCTGCTTTCAATGCTTCAACCTGAGCATCGCGAATCTGAGCGGGGAGGTTGGATTGGATGGTAAGCTGTAAAGCACGTACACGCTTAGGTATAGTATCCTTTCGACTGAGGGCGTCGGCCACAACATTGGCCTTGCCCGGATGATACTTGATTGCGCATTCATAATCGTTCAAGAGTTCGACCCATCGGCGTTGACGCATGTTTAACTCCTTTTGCTTGAAGATATGCTCGAGACTCCTGTGGTCGGAGTAAATGGTGCACTTTGTACCGTACAGTTAATGTCTCCATATCTTTAGCGCAAAAACAACTGCTCCCAGCTCCAGATCGTGAGTAGTGTAATTCCTTTCGTGAACTTTAAGTTGGCGCGATGCGTAGGCAATGACCTTGTCACGTTGCATCAATACGCAACCAAGTCCTTGGATGGAAGCGTCACAATAAACCATGAAATCATCGGTGCCTTCGGGCAATGAGAGGATAGGCGCGCTACAAAGTCTATCCTTTAGATGTTGAAATGCGGACTCTTGTGCATCACCCCAACGATAGATGACACCCTTCTGAGTTAGTGAAGTGAGAGGTTGCGCAATCTTGGAGAAGTCTTTGATAAACCTTCTGTAATATCCTGCCAAACCCAAGAATTGGCGGATTTCTTTTGGTGTGCGGGGTGCAGGCCAGTTCTTGATTGAGTCAATCTTGGATGGATCAACATGAATCCCATCCTTGTTTACCACATGGCCTAGAAAGTGGACTTCGCGAAGCCAGAAGTCACATTTTGAAAACTTGGCATACAACTGTTCTTTTCGAAGAAGTTCCAACATAAGACGTAGATGCTGCTCGTGTTCCTCCTGACTCTTGGAATAGATCAGGATATCGTCGATGAACACAATAACGAACTTATCCAGGTAAGGCTTGCACACTCGGTTCATGAGATCCATGAAGACTGCTGGTGCATTCGTTAGCCCGAATGGCATAACCAGAAACTCGTAATGGCCGTAACGAGTTCTGAATGCTGTTTTGGAGACGTCCTCATCTCGGACCCTCAGCTGATGGTATCCCGATCTCAGGTCAATCTTGGAGTAATAGCTCGACCCTTGCAGCTGATCGAATAAGTCGTCAATACGTGGAAGAGGATAACGATTCTTCACAGTCACCTTGTTGAGCTCGTGATAGTCAATACACATTCTGAAAGTACCATCTTTCTTCTTTACGAACAAGACTGGAGCTCCCCAGGGCGAAGTGCTCGGACGTATAAAACCCTTTTCCAAGAGTTCTTGTAGCTGTGTGGACAGTTCTTCGAGTTCTGATGGAGCTAGACGATATGGTACTCGAGCTACTGGCGCTGCTCCAGGAGCTAGCTCGATTTGAAACTCAACTTGGCGATGAGGCGGAAGACCAGGTAATTCCTCAGGAAATACCTCGGGAAAATCGCGCACAATAGGGATGTCTTCAATTCTCTTCTCTTCTGTGGATGTGTCAGTAACGAGTGCTAGAATGGCAGTGTGGCCCTTTCGCAAACACTTCTGGGCCTTAAGGAAAGAGATGATGCCTTCGACAACACCACTCTTGTCGCCACGAATCATGAGAGGTTCTTCACCAGAACGAGGAATGCGGACGATTTTCTCCTTGCAAACAATCTCTGCTTGATGATGAGATAGCCAATCCATCCCAATAACGACGTCGAAACTACTAAGGGTGATAGGAACAAGATCGATAGGGAAAGTCTGACCAGCTAAGACGAGGTTACAACCTTTAACTACGTGTGTGGCTTCTAGACTTTTACCATTTGCTAGTTCTACCGCGTGTTTGGTGTTCAGGAGTGTTGGAGTGCGCTTAAGCATTTGGCTAACTTTTAAGGACACATAACTAGTATCGGCACCCGAATCGAATAAAACAGTATAAAAGAAGTCATCCAGAAGAAACTTACCCATCACAACGTTGGGATCGTTCCTTGCTTCTCCCTGACCAATCACGAACGCACGACCCCTAGCACCGTTGCCATCATTGTTTCCTCCATTGTTGCCCCCATTATTGTTCCCGTTTCCTTGGTTGAGATTCTGATTCTGATTTAACTGCGGGCAGTGTCTCTTGAAGTGATCTTCAGCACCACACTGAAAGCATCCCTTGTTGCCCTGTTGCTGTTGCTGATTCTGCGGTGCTTGCTGTTGCTGCTGACGATTCTGATTCGTAGGTCGTGGGCTCCTGCAATCCTTGGCTTCATGACCCATCTTGAGACACCTCTGACAGCGTCCCTTGTTGCACTGACCAATGTGGTGTCTGTTGCATTTGTTGCACTTTGGGTGGTTTCCTCGGTATCCACCCTGCCCTTGACTACCAGAAGAGTGCTGACCAGGGCTCCTATGGTCCTCAGTCCTTCGTTGCTGAGACTGACACTGAACAGAGGTAGAGCCTTTGCCGGAATTCCCATCCCATTTTCGCTTGTTGTCGGTAGGTGCATCAAAAGTAGCAGCACCAATACGCTTGGGTAGTCTGTTTTGTTCAACTGCTTGATCGGTGAGGTGATGAGCCAGTTTGACGATTTGCTGGATGGTACCCAAGTTGGCTGAAGTCACGTGACTTTGAATCTCGGGTAAAAGGCCCTTGAGGTACAGCTCAATACGTTTGATGGTAGGGTTCACCATCATAGGGCACAGGATGGCCAGCTCGTTTGACCTCTTAATATACGCCTCAATCTCAGACCCCGTCATCTTCAGATTGTAAAATTCCACCTCTAGCTTATGGATGTCATCCCGACTACAATACTCCTCCTTGATCAGCTCTTTGAAACCATTCCAGGATGTGGCATTAGCAACTGCCAGTCCTAGTAGTTGAACTTGTGCCTTCCACCAGGTTAACGCAGCTCCTTCAAGTGTTCCGGTAGCATATTTCACCCTACGGTCTTCGGGGCATTCGCACATCTCGAAAGCAGTCTCGAGCTTTTCAAACCAGTGAAGAAGGCCCACTGCTCCTTCGGTGCCACTGAAAGTGGTAGGTCGGCAGTCCATGAACGTCTTGAACGTGCACACCGGAGGTTGAGCATGTTGACCTGTAGTGCGAGCATAATAGGCATGGTTAAGCACGAGGGTTGGTTTGTGAAGGTAGGATCTAAACGTCCTAAGGTGAGTTGGTATGGCAGGTTATACCTCCTGCAGGATTAGCTGCGAGTGCCTCCACAACTCGTTCGTTGATCAAAGCCGTCAACTGGGCTTGAGTGAGGTTGATACGTCCTTCGCGTCCGCTCATGATCTTCATAATGAAGCAACGTAAGTAAGGAAAGTGTCGCGAAAGTGTGTAAGTGTATGGGACGATAGTAGAGCGTAAGCACACAAGGTTCAAATAGCAAGTATCACGTTATCTAATGCACAGTGAGAACTATCTAACTAACAATATAACATAAATCATACCACATATGGTGTCGAGTCTTGCACGTGGAGCGAAGCGTCTTTGTGGATCGTTGAGCACTGTACCGGTTATAGTCTGGTTTTATCAAAAACATTTCCCTTTTTAAAACCAAGTTCACTATAACCAATGGCTCTGATACCAATCTGTCACACCCCCAAAATCCACCATGCGGAGTACCACCGCTTGGAGGCGTGACGTGACCAGGATCGAGCCACCAATCATATCGAACAACGTATTTTAGTAAATAAAACCAATCACAATACAATTGGTGACCAAAAGGAAGTTAACCAAGTTCAATTTAAACAGCGGAAGCATAAGACGTTAAACCAAAACATAAGTTTGTAGTTTCATAAGTTTAAAGACCCCAGCATAAGTTTCATAAGTTCATAACGTTTATTTAGTAAGTACGGGACATATTAGTTCGCATTCCACAACGACCACCTCCATGTGCAAGCTCCACAGCATCTAACGACCTGCAAGGCATGTAACAACTAGTCAACAACAAAGTTGAGTGAGTTCACGTTTGGTTGTTTAGTTAATGAGTTCGTATCAGGAATCGGAAGTTCGTTTCATAACCAAGTATTACCCATTATCCTTGATTCCCAAACCTTTACGATATTTAGTGGGGACTTCCCATTATGTATGTCACTAGACTAGGCGTATCCATAAGTGTCCTTCCCAATCCGAGGACGGTGTTAAGTATGAGTGTACGTAGGTTTTACGTACGTGCCCTTCTCATCCGAGGACAACAGTGAGTGTGAGTGTACGTAGGTTTTACGTACGTGCCCTCCTCATCCGAGGACAGTAGTAAGTGTGAGTGTACGTAGGTTTTACGTACGTGCCCTTCTCAATCCGAGGACAGTAGTAGGTAGTCTAGTAGTGTTGGTAATATAAATAGAATGATAGTACGAGTAGTTATTCAATCCCATTCCCAACCACCGGGAATCCCATGCCTTAGTAAGGGTGTGAACTCACCTCGGTTTGCTCGGTTAGACTCTCAGATATAGCTAACAGTCAAGGTCGGTCAATCACGTCCTAGTATGATTTACCAGTTAGTCATTTAGTGGTTTTCAAATAGAACACAAAGTTCCTACACGTATCCATCACACAACATGCATCACTGTAACGGTTTATGACCATCTAAGTTTCCTGTCCATTCCCCACTCAAAATCAAACATACGATAATGCACATAACATATATAACATGTTAAATCATTCACAGATAGCATACTCGACATTTAGACACGCAAGTCACAACTTATGTCAATTCAGCATTAATACTCAAAACCGGCTGTTTTTCGGACATTTAAATAAAATAGTTAGATTATTCAAAAAATTCCCAAATTTTTATAGAATGTCATAAACATTCCATATTTTATTGTGTAAAAATATCGGGGTCCGGTTCATTACCCTCATTTTATAAAAATTCATATTCGGGACTGAACTCAGATTTATGTATTTCTGACCACAGTCCGCGAAACAATTTATTAAAAATTCATCGAGTGTCTGATTTACGAAATTCCAGTGGGGTAATTACAAATACATAGGTTGTTATCTACTGTACAAATTTCATGGTCCGATTCATCACAAAACTCAGGTTATGACTGAAAGTACGACACCCATTTATTGCTGTCAAAATTCAGCTTAAGTTGCTGTTACAAATTAACACTTTAAAAATAGTAAACGGAGTCCAAAAATTACGATTCCGGTGCCATTAGAACCGTATTTCATAATAACATATTTTAGATTCAAAGTATCGATTTTTTGTTGAGTTTAAGACCTGTTTACAGCCAACTGAAGTTGGCTGTAAAGTATGGACAGATTTCTGTTTTTAGTGTTTAACCTTCTAAATCGTGTTCGATCGATTCCGTTAACAAGTTTAGTGACCACAACAACATGACACATTAATATTAATCAGTAAAACATCAGATAATCAACCAATAGTCATAATCACACCAGATCTACATGATTTACACACATATTCCTCCATTAACCACCTTGTTCATCACTTTAGTAGACTTTTAGTTGGTGATCTTATATGTTAGTGATTTTTAACCGACGAAACTCTTATTAACCACTCTAGACAAGATCAAGAAGGCGTTTAGAGCAACTTACTACTAGCTCGAGGCTAGGGAAGATTCTAGTCGAAAATCGAGTGGATAAAAGCAATAGGGTGAGGTCCTTCGCGTTCCGAATGCACCAAGCCTCCTCGTATGTGATCCTCAACACTTGTATGCCCTTGGAATGAGGAGATCAAAACCGAAAAATGGATGGATGGTAGAGGGGTGTTCGGCTGTGGGTTGATAGAGAGGAGAGGGAGAGTGTTTTGTTGAGTTTAGTGATGAGAGGTTATGTTGTGTTATGTTATGAACTTATAGACAAATATCAAGATTATTACCCAAAGGATTATGTGCCTTCTAGATATTAAACATTAGAGATTAAAATAATAATTTGGAGGACAAAGTATGTCCCCCCTCTTGGGGACGGTTAGTTAAGCGCGGGGGGTTCCTAGTTCAAACTCAACCAAACACTAAGTATGCAGTTAGGTTAATATAGTTAGTTAAGTGATTAACCCGGTTAGTAGTGTGTTGTGCTTTACAGTGGGTGTTAGGGTATTCAGGGACCCTAACTGGCTCAGAAAAAGAAAACAACGTTACTGGCAATATTTTCATGTTCCGGATATAGTCCGGTTGTTCGATTCGACACTGTTCCGATAAACTGCTTAATTAATCCGTAAAGCGTCCTACTTATATATTTTGTAACGTTTTTACTTTTTAACACTCAGGAAAATATAACGGACTATTTAGTGACCTATCTGTACACTATTAGTATATTAATAAATACGCGTAAGCATAACACAGATATCAAAAGGCAGTTGAGTAATTCCACACAGTCGTCAAGCACATTAATTATTATTAATAAACTGTACGGTTACATGGGATTATGAGGGTTGTCACATTCTCCCCCTGTTATGAGAATTTCGTCCCGAAATTTAGAGCGTGGTTACTGAGGAAGCTAGTTAAGTTGCGTTGTTTTCCAGATTTTCCTGGGGTGTCACATCTGTTTTCTCACTTCCTTGATAAACACTGTTGTTTAAAAGCAGTGTCTTATCCGCTGATATGCTATTCACTGATAGTGAAAATCATCCACTGCTTTCACTTATTACCGTTGTAACCACTGCTCAAGGTGATCAAAGTAGCAAAACAACTGCTTTGAAACCCACACCTAAAATCACCAAAAAGCCTCAGAAAAAGAAAACTCAAAAACCCCCCAAACCTATCAAAAAGGCAACTCTGGAGGATGAGATACCAGAGCAACTGTCTGTGACAAAACAAAAGTCACAAGAAACCACTGCTGCTTCTTCCTCACAGCATTTGGTACAAATATCTCAACCCATAACCGAAACTCCTCCTATTTCTTCTCAAAAAGAACAGGTTGTACACATAGGGACTCCACTATATGATGCTCTGGAATCACTAGTTTCCATCATCCACAGCCCAATGCCCGGGGCAAATTCTCTTCTCACACCAAACCTCACATCCACAATTCCTCCACCTACTAGACTCTTGTTGGAAGCAATTGATTTGAACCAGGCATAAACCAGTCCTTCTCAATCATCCATCAATGAGAACATGCCTCAACAAATGATTGGGTCTGATGTATCAATCTTTGCTAACCCACCAACACAACCTGAGGAGGTTACACCCCTTGAGTTACAAGTAACTCTTGGTGGTAATCCAAGTGAAGCAACCACTACAAATGTTGAACTCACTGGTTTACACTTGGACAGTGGTTACATCAATAAGACTTCCTTGGAGGCAATTCCTTCCATAGCACCTCTGCCAACCACCAGTGGATTTATTTTAACCACTGGCAACATCAAAAGGTTGTCAAGTGTTGAAGGAAGAAGACCCCAGTACCAAGAAAAAGGGGCATCAGTGGTTAATGTTTGGAGTACACTCCCTACCTCAACCACTGATCAAACCACTGCTAGTGGGAAATCAGATGATCCCATTAAATTGGGTGATGGTTTAAAATATCAGGATTTGACGGAACGAGTTGACAAATTGGATACAGCTGTTGCAGATATCAAAGACATGCTACAACAGTTGTTGACAAAACAAAAGATGCAATCCACTGCTGTTCCACCTCAAGCACCTGCTCCACCACAAGCACCTGCTGCAAATGAGCTCTGGAATCTATTTCAACCTTTTCTCCAACAACAAAAACAAATGGCTGATCAGCAACATGCAAAACATGTTCAAAAGCAAAGAAACACCATGGAGTCTAGGTTCAAGAACACACAAGCAGACATTAAGGCAATCAAGGCCCATTTATTGGAAACCACTGGCACTGCTCCTCCAACTGTTCTCTTTATTGATCAACTTCCCCCAGATAATGCCAAAAAGGGGGAGAAAATTCAGGAGTGGAAAAGGAAAGGAATAGATGATGGTCTTTACATTGAACCAGAAAGGGATGCTATGACCAGAAAAATTCATGTGCCAGATGGTAGCAAAAAGGTTGATGTTACCCAAGAAGCACTTGATGAAGGAGTAGCAAGTGTAAAAAGGGACAGAGCGGCAAAGGATATATCAAGGTGGAATGAGGAGAAAAGAGCCTACATGGAGCTGAATGCGTAGGGTTGTTCTGGGCTAAAGGATGTTCAAAATCCCGTGCCAAAAAGAAATCCCACTACAAAAGTGAGGGAACCCAAATCCACACCATCCAGAATTCCAAAGCATACTCCAAAACCACCATCCAAAAGCCATCAACATCAAACCTCCATCCAAACAGCTGTTGTAACTCCTGCTGTATCAACTACTGCTGGTACTTCAGAGGTTTCAACATCTGTTATTACTTCAACACACAACACTTCAACACACACAACCATCACTGCCTTACCACCACCACAATCACCACCAAAAACAACATCACCACCATCGCCTCCTGCCAAAAAGCAGAAGACAGCAGATGTTACAACATCTGCTGTAATGACAACAGTGGTTGAAGCACCAGTTGTTTCAACAACTGTTAGTCAATCACAAATCACTGCCACTCAAACTACCACCACTGTTCCACCCAAAGCATCATCAGTCCCTCCTCAAATAAAAAGGAGAAGACTAATCCTGAAAGATGATGACACTTCACCACCACCAACATCTTCAAAATCTTTGTCACTTGTTACAATACCCAAGCCTGTTCCTCTCTCATCAGCACAAGTTCAACAGCCCTTAGCTCCTGCAGGTGTTCAATTTCCTCTTGAGCTCATAGCAGTCAGAGAAGAAATCAAGTCCTTTTATTATGAGGATGACCCTGCTAAAAGGAGATTGCCATCAGTTAAAGGATATCCCAGGCCTAACAATATTGAAGATTACTTGAAAATCAAGGCTAAGCAAGCAGAGGATATCTCAAAAAGAAATACACAAGGGAAATCTGATAGGGAAATACAGCAGAACTATCAATATTTGCTCACACAAGTCAGATCCCTGGAACAATTTGCAAAAAATGTATGTCAACAAATTTCAGAAAGAGCAGATGAAACTCTGAGAAAAGACTACATTGAAAGCATTATGTCAACCAAGAAGTACAAGGGAGAAAAGCACATGCACAAGGAGTGGACCATTCCTGAGCTTGAACAAGAAGCAGCCAGGATTCAAGAAATGATAAAGAATAAGGTCAAACACACTCCTCCAGAATGGTCAAAGTACAGAAAGAATGTGCCTGATAAATCACTTGAGCTGAAGAGAATGAAAGAGGAATTAGTTGTTGCTGATTATGGGTCTAAACATCAAGTGGCTAGATGGAAAGAAGATGTAGTCAGGGCCACCTACAAAAGGTTGGAGGAGCTAAGAAAGAAAGATCCATCAGTTCCACAAAAAGCTGACTACCCTGAAGCAGAGGTTTCAAAGAGACCAACAAAACCTCAAATCAGGAGAGCCACTGCTCCAGCTAGTGCAGCCATCTTTAAAAGAAGGCCACAAAAACGGTTGGAAACTGAAACAGTGGCAGAACTAATGGCAGGAGATGAGCTTGTAAAAGAAGGTATCAAAAGGATGATAGCTGAAACTCCTGACCTAAATCAACCTGCAAGTACTGCTCAGACAGTTCTCAATAGGCCAGCATCTCCAAATATCTCTTCCAATAAAAATCTCCCAAGAAACCCACCAGACTCAAAAGTACTAAAGTGGGAAACTGACAAACAGACCCATGTATTGACTATGTTTAGGTCTGGTGGAGAAGTGAAGAAAATAACAAGGGAACAAGCACTTGGTCTAAGTCTTGAAGATATGCAGGATCTCCTTGATCTTCCACTTGGTAGGGATGAAGATGACACAGATGCCCTAGACTTTGAGTTACAACTTAAAGGTTAGATAAGGGAACTGTTGATGAGGCAATAAAGTTCCACAATAATGAAGGGTTTTGGCATTATCTGTTCCAGGGGGAGATGGTTGGGATTGAACCCTACCAGAGGAACATATAATTAAAGCCAAAACTGGATCAGCGCAGTGGATCCAGAATAAGCAGATCATGCATACAAGTCTTTCCCCTTGAAAGTGGTTTCAACATCTGCTGACCTCCTATCTACTGTTCGTACAAACTGCTGACCTACAAACTGCTGATCAAGTAAAAGCCTGATGAAGACTAAAGCACTGCTGTTCAATCTACTGCCTTGAGTCAAGCTCTGCTGATCCGGACAAGTACTGCTGGGTTCACATCAGTGGAAGGATGCAGCAGTAGTTTATTATGTCTTTATGTAATGAAATGTAATATCAGTAGATTAGCATAGCAGAGGTTTGTATAGATCAGAGGTTAGAGTTTGTTAGGAGGTTAGATGTCACTTTCATGGTGACGTCAGCTTAGATGCTCAGTGGTTTGCTAGTGCCTATAAATAGAACAGTGCTCTGTACTGTTCTATTAGCTCTTTGCAAAAAAAATTTCCTGCACGAACAAACACTGAGCTCAGGCTGAGGGGGAGTTTGCATTCAATCATCGCATTGTAATAGTTATTGAAATAAATTCAATCTTTCGGTTCTTTGTGGAAAATGTTTTGATTAAAGCAATTCTCTCGTTTGATTGTGTGTAAAGTTTGTTTCCATCTTAATTCCACTGCACAACTCATCCATCTTCATCTTAATTCAAACATGAAAACACAATCAAAACCAAACTCAGATCCTAACAACTGCCTTAGTAGAAACAGCTAGGTATAAGGATAATGTTTCCCCATTTTCTGGTTTCATTAGAGCTGGAGCTGAGGATAAGTAATCCTTGAGGGCTTTGAGGGCATTCTCATGCTTCTCAGCCCATTCAAATTTTTTATTCTTTCTCAGGATGTTATAGAACTCTTTGCATTTCTCTGATGACTTTGAGATGAATCTGTTCAAGGCTGCGATTCTTCCTGTCAACCTTTGCACATCCTTAGCATTGGCAGGAGATTTGATATTCACAATGGGATTGATTTTCTCTGGACTTGCCTCTATTCCCCTCTTTGTCACCATGTAACCTAGGAATTTACCAGCTTTGACTCCGAAATGGCATTTGGAAGAATTCAGTTTCATATTGTATTTATCAAGGATATTAAATGCTTCTTACAAATCCTTAAGGGGGTCCTCAGATCTTTTGGACCTAACCACCATGTCGTCTACGTAGACTTCCATTGTGTGTCCAATATGTTCTTTAAACATCATATTCACTAGTCTTTGATAAGTAGCACCTGCATTCCTTAGTCCAAAGGGCATAGCAAAATAACAATAGATACCAGTGGGGCTCATAAAAGTTGTATGCTCTTGGTCAGATGGTTCCATCTAAATTTGTTGGAATCCAGATGAAGCATCCATAAAAGTCAACAACTCATGACCGGCTGTAGCATCCACCATGGAGTCAATGTGGGGTAAAGGGAAAGGATCCTTGGGACACGCTTTGTTTAAATCAGTAAAGTCAACGCATACCCTCCACTTTCCATTCTTTTTCTGAACAACAACCATATTGGCATTTCTTACAGGTGCAAACTTTCTCCTTTTCTGATGTATTGGCTTGAAGGACCTATCAATACCAAGTTTGTGAGTAATAACATCTTTAGAGATACCTGTCATGTCTTCGTGTTTCCAAGCAAAGGTAGCTTTTCTTCTTTTTAAGAAGGATATTAAATCCTCCTCAATACTGTCGAGGATCCCGGATCCTACAAAAATCTTGGATTCAGGATCCTTCGGGTTCAACAAAATATCCTTGACATCTTGCTCTCTTGCCTCCAGGACATCACTTGGAGGGTACTTTAATTGCTATGCATCCCTAGGCTTTGAGGTTGGCTTCATTGATGATGTGTAACAATTCTTAGCCTCTTGCTGATCACTCTCGATCATCACCACACCCCATGGAGTAGGGAGCTTCACACATTGATGATAGGTTGAAGGGACTGCTTTCGTATCGTGTATCCATGGCCTACCAAGGATAACATTACAGCAAGATAAGCAATCAATGACACAAATTTTTTAACAGAATTTACTCCCTCTATATAAATAGGAAGTTTGATGTCCCCCAATGTATTCTCGGTCTCTCCACTGAATCCCACAAGGACATATGATCTTGGAACGATATCAGATTCAGGGATGTTCATTCTCTTGAGGACATCTAACTAGACGATGTTCACTGAGCTTCCCCTATCAAGGAGAATCCTGCGAACAAAATGGTTAGAGATAAATAATGTAATAACTAGACCATCGTGATGAGGATCCTGTATATCCACACGGTCATCCTTATCAAAGGATATGACTTTTTCTTGGGTAAGGATGGAAGTTCGAACAGGTCTGTCCCCGTTCTCCATTTTTGTCTCCTTTGCATGCCTCTTAGCTACCGAGAATGAAGTGCCACAGATATCAAATCCACCAGAGATGAAATGGATAATTTAAGCATCGGCTGGTGGAGGAGGATCCTTTTCAGGGACTTTCTCAGGATCCTGGATCCTTGATTTCTTCCTTCCTAGAAACTCCTACAGATACCCTTTTCTCAAAAGGTAACCAATCTCCTTCCTTAGTGCTATGCATTTATCTGTGAGATGACCGAAGTCTCCGTGATAAGTACACCACTTTGATTTGTCTTTGGTTGCAGCTTGTTTGTCACTCTTCCTCGGCCATCTAGCTTTATCACCTAAATTCTGCATAGCAAGGATCAGTTCACTATTATCAGCAGCAAAACAATATTCAGAGATAGGAGGATAATCCTCATCGTCTTCCTCTTGTTCCACAGCATGCACATTCTGATTGTCAGACTTAGTGTATGACTTGGATTTATTATTCCTGAAATAGGATCCTTGTTTGTCTTTCTTTGAGGATCCTGATAGCCTCTCCTGGATCCTTTTGTCATCCTCTAAACGGATGAACCTAAGGGCCCTATTTCTTACCTCATCTAGGTTCCTACAAGGTGTCATAACAAGATCATCATAGAATTGTGAATCCTTAAGTAAACCCATTTTAAAATCTTCAACAGCTGTAGCAATATCTAAGTTAGGAATTTCTAAGGATTCTCTACTGAATTTAGTTATGTAATCCCTTAATGATTCATTATGACCTTGGGTGACTCTATATAAGTCACTAGTTAACCGTTCAAATCTTCTACTACATGAAAATTGACTATTGAACAAGTTAACCAAATTAGAAAATGAAGTAATTGAATAGGGAGGAAGACTTAGCATCCATTTCAAAGCTGATCCTGTCAATGTGGATCCGAAACCCTTGCAAAGACATGCTTCTTTTAACCTTTTTGGAATGGGATTGATCTCCATTCTCTCCCTGTATTGTGCTACATGCTCTTCTGGATCAGTTGTACCATCATAAAGCTTCATATTTGGTGTTTGAAATCTCTTTGGTATCTCCGCATTACATATAGGTGGTGCAAAGCGGGACAACTTGTGACTCCCATCCGGAATCTCAGGAATGGGTTTAACCACTCCTGGGACACTGGATATCATATCCTTGAGTTTTTGTAACTCCCTTGCCATAGCTTGGTTGATCCCTGGTTCCTGCACAAAACCATGGTTAGTATTGTAAGATGTATTGAAAGTGTTACCTCCTGACTGATTCTAGGTTGGGGTTCCAGATGTGAATCCAAATTGATGTGGTTCTGGTATAATCGTGGGACCAGATGAAGCAATAGTCTGCATAGGAATGAAGTCTCCCACATGAATCTCAGAACTCCTAGGTTATTGACTCGCTAAGGATCCTTGATCCTGGAAGACATTGGATCCAGGATACATTGGAGCTGAACCTGTGATGAGGATCCTTGAACCTGCGATGAGGATCCTTGATGCTAGGGGTAGGATCCTTGAACTAACAGCATCCCCATGTATCCTCCCGAACTGGAGAAGGATCCTTGATGCTGGAAGGAGGATCCTTGATGTTGAAGAGAGGATCCTGAAGGCTAGAAGTAGGATCCTTGAGCCTGTGTCATAGCCGATAATCCATACTGCATACTTGATGATCCTCCACGATACTGGACATCTGATGCCTTAGAATGCTGAATGGTTGTTGGTGGAGTAGTGAAATCCAATTATCTAGGTATCAATGGAGAGTGATCCTCTGCTGATTTTTTCAATTTCTTGATTTCATCAATTTCACAAAGGATACTGCCATTAGTTTTGTCCTGTTGTTTCATGTAATTTTTCATCTGCAAAATCAAAGAATAAAGAACATTGTTAGTAGGAGCAGAAGAAACAACAGTAGTTGCTTTTGTGAAAACGGGGGTTGTCTTCTTCGCTGGATTCTCAACATTCTTCTGGGATCCAGAAGAAACAGGAGGCAAAGGTGGAATGCCCTGTGATGAGGTGATCGCCAGCATGGAGCTCGAAGTGTTTTTCCCTTGAGAAGCCATGTGGTTGAAGTTAATGAATGAAAAAGAACGAAATGAACAGAATTTTCAAAGATGACGCACCGATTGCCCCACGGTGGGCGCCAAACAGTTTTGATCAAAAATCACACAAGGATAATGTAACCAAATCTGATTTTTGTGAGGTTGGATGCTTGGTTAAATGAACAAATGTATGGACAACAATTGAATGAAAATGACAATGAACACAAGGTTATACGAGGAAAAAAGCCCTTGATCAATGAATGATCTCCGACATAAAAACCTCAGATAGTGAAAACTATCACTATCAACTATATTAAACAATAAAGGTTACAAGTCTGGATGATAACAAGCTCAATACAATGATTTCTAGTGTGTTTTTGTGTGTATTCGCCAATAAGTTTCAGAGAGTTCGAATAGTGTAATTGTGTTCCTAAAAATAGCTTGTTATCCCCTTTAAAAATAGAAAATATCCTGATAACTAACTATCCGAAAATTATGCAAGCCATCCATGATCACCATAACAGTCACCAGCTTCATGCACGTTCATAATTAGAAGCATATTCCTCTGAGATTCCCTCCATGACTCAGTCCACAAGTCCCTGCAATCATAAACTGAAATCACAAGAGACAATTGTTAAAAACATAATTAATAGTAAGGATCCTGGATCCTCAGACTCCCTACATTATCCATTAAGGATCCGTGATCCAGGCCCAGTCTCAGGATAAATGATCCTTAATATAAAATTCAATCCCTAACAACTATGAGGGACTAATTTCATCAAAATCAAAAACTATGAATGTGGAGGGTAATAAAAGTGTCAACATGAATAAACTAAGCCTCTGAGTGACCTTTTAACAAACCCGGAGCGTTATGATATTGATTATACTCTTGGGAATGCCTAATATTGGCCATTTAGGGCTTCGATGCCGTTAAATGATAAAACGCACAAGTTTGCGCGTTAAAAGGGTTTAAAACGTCAGCATGTTTAAATTATACCTCTGAGTGACCTTTTAACGAAACCCGAAGCTTAACGGTGTTTGTTATACTTCCAAGAATACCTACAACTTAACTTGAAGGGCCAAATATGCTATTTATGAAAGTTATTTCAAGTTATTAGGTTAAGGGGCCAAAACTACCAAGTTTAAAAACTTGATATGCTGAAACACAGGGGGTCGCGCTACGCTACACCCCCTCCTTTGTCGCGCGATGCGACGGTATCATCTGGACAGAATGTTTGTGCAGCTGTCCTTCTTCTTCCTTGCAGCCCACACAAACCACTCTAACACTTGTATTTCGAGACCATGAGCTCTTTAATGGTTTTAGAAACCTGCCTAGACTCCTGGAGTGATCTTAGGACCTCTCAAAACACTTGGCTTAATCCTAGACACTCACCTTCAAGTATAAATAGAGGCCATTGGTGGCCTTTAACACTTGCACCATTCATTTCTTTCTATCTTTCTCATATTGGGAGTTCCTGAGCATATTGGGAGCACCCATTGAGTATTCTTCAGTCCCTAAGACCACTTGTGAGTGTTCCTTTCATGGCTAGTTGTTTTATTTGGCTTTTAAAGCCGAAAAGTCAAGCGTTTACGATAAACGCTTTGACTTTTAGTTAGACCTTAAACGATCAAGCCATTGTTCGCAACGAACATGGCTACGTGATCGTAATTAGGTAGGTGTTAATCCCTCAAAAGGGCACCTCCTAAGAATCACGTTTGCTTGGTCAATTGACGAGTCAATGTATTGACATTTTAAAAAGTCAACGGGTCAGATTTTAAAATAATTGCGATTTGAGTTTAAAAGTGTTCTAAAATATGTTTTATCACTTAAACAACTCGGTAATAATTATTAGAACATGTGTAAACATGTTTGGCTCGTCAATTCCACTCTTAGGGTCGGTTCGCAACCGAAAGTCGCGGAGTTTGACTTCTACTTTGACTTTCGTTTATGAACCGAATTAGAACTAGTTTGCTACTGATTTAAGTTTTCGTTAGGATCGTAATATGATGTAGTATAACTCCCTAAAGTTATATTACATGTCATATAGTAATCTGAGATTGTAATGCAAGTTTCGCTATTATGCTTAAAGTTGACCAAATTGCCCTTTTCTCTAAAAATAAGGTTTTAAGCATACAAAGCATGCAAATAAATTGCACTCTGATATGTTAACATGTTTAGCATATTTTGATGTTATGAATCTGGTAATAAATTGAGTTTGCTTAAATGGTCCTAAATTATGCTTTTAAAAGGACGAAAATGCCCTTTTTTCATCTAGAATGATTTCAAGCATACTTTGTTGGTAAAACTTTTTACCCACTGATATGATATCATAATTAGGATTATTTGGGATGTCAAGTTAGACTATATCCTAAGTTTATGCACAAGACTTTGATAAGTATTATTAAATGACGATAATGCCCCCTAAGGCACTTAAATTAGTTTTTAAGCATAATAATCATGTTAAACCTTTTACCTACTGATATGTTATGACAATTAACTTATTTTAACTATTCAAAGCTGGTCATAACATCAGATTTACTAAAAACATCGTTAATATCATCATTTAACAACTTTTACGCCGATTAGGCGCATAGTATGGTTTTAATATTTTTACAGTAGGTATAAATCATGAACTCAGAATCCCAATTAAGTCCTTAAAACTATGTGTGAAATGACCAAAATTCCCCTACGGTGCATAGTTTGCTTTTAAAGCATAAACCACACATATATTTGATATCCTACTGATATTATATCATAAATCAAATATTTTTTCCAGAATGTTTATGATCATAACAAAAGATTACTTGCAAGCTCCTTTTATAAGTCAGAAAATGACCAAAACGCCTTTGTGAGGCTTAATTCAGTTTTAAAACCTTAATGGGCATACATGTTAGTATCCTACTGATATTATAACATGTTTTAAGCATAATGACTTGTGGAACTTGTATATATCTCATCCGGTTACTCGTGATCGCTTATACGCGTACGGTTTGACTTACGTAACTAGTTTACGTAAGTTTACCGAAACGGGATTAACCTTATCATTTTTATCTCAAAATTCAGAATGTACTTACTTTACCCATATTATATAAGTCTTCATACTTGTTGGGTCTAAATTGCATTATATTCCGGTCATCGCTTAATCTAGCGTATCGTACCGTTTTCATACTTAAAACTAGCCGGCCTAAGTCTATGACTTAATTAAGACCCGTTAGCATTCTAATTTGTTATTTATACCATCATTCTAGACTAGAACCTTCCGGTAAATTGTACCTACGCTTACTTAATTGAATACGGCTGAGTTATTATAATCTTGCTATTTAAGACAGGAGCTAGCTCAGGTAAATACTTTTAACCTATTTTCCCTTATACGGGCTTGGGATACGGAAAAATATTTACCGCATGGTCGGGTATGGGATTAGAAGATCTATGTGTCAGGAAATTCAAATAACCCGTTTTAATTCGTATTGCTTGACTGAAACATTGGGGGTTAATGCGACCGTGTCCTGGATATCCTTGACTCATTAATTGCAATGCCCACGACCTAAGCACGGGGTGTAGGCATACACCAGACAGATGCGATATGGTGTATGAAATAATTTATACCTAATATGGGTTTATCAATAAGGGAATAAGTGGTGTGTCGGTTAATCATGAACCGACATAGTACCGGGCCCCGTATGTAGAGCAAGTTATGTAAAACTGATAACATGAGATATAGTTTGTCCAAAGTATAAAAGATTTTTCGTGCCTTGTGCACCTAAATCAATTTTTGAAATATTTTCAAAATGTGTCGGTTGATTGTATTTACCAGTGAAAACTAACATATTTTCAAAATACTAAGTGATAGGTACAAATACGTAAATAGGCTAGAAGCTGCTCGGATTTGTTAGACGAGGAAATTGCAACTCCTTTGCATAAGCCATTAGTCTGATAAACTTCTTTTGTATTTAATGATCCGCCTGTGGATTATTATTACAAGCTTGTCTGTAATTATTACCTTGGTATTTTCAGACAATTGAGTTGTAATAATATTTTATATTCCAAGACTTCCGCATGACGATACCAATCTTACATCACGATACTCCCCATCGGGCCCACCGGTTTGTGGTTAAAATATCGGGGTGTGACAGGTTGGTATCACAACCAACATTGAGTGAATTAAACACTAGCCTTTTGTGTTTAATCTCAATGACATAATAGCATATTCCTTAGACCTTCTAAGTCTAGACTTGACATAGGAATGCTCTCATCCCTATTAAGTAAACATTGATTTTGATTTTATGTATTTTAATATGTCGCCAAGAAGCCTTTGATGAAAATTCTCCTCATCCGAAGCCAAGGAATGCCAAGCTTCGTACCACGGCCAGGATAAGTGTGCGACCGGTTTGGAGGAAAGACCTTTATGGACCTATTCCCAAAACCAAACCCATTGAAACTTGTAATCAGACTTCGGAGTCCATACCGGAGGTCCCCCGAGGCTCAAATTTTGAAGTCTGTGCCTGTGGAGCCCATACCAGGAGGTCCCTAAGACTCTCGTATTGAAAATAATACCAGTGGATGCTAATGATCCCTATTTCTTATCTCCAAGTTTTGGAATCCTAGACTTGGATTATATCAGTCAAAACCCAATCCGTGATCCATATCATTCTTTAACCATAGAATTCTTGAATTCTACTTCTATGACGGATCCTGATTGGGATGCTTACTTTTTCACTGAAGTCTTCAGTGTTCCTACCGCATACGGTAAACAAAGAAGAGAAACAATCGGAATGAAATAAGGAAGGCATTTGAAAATTCTTCTTTCATTGTATTTCATTTTCCTTTAAATCCCTGTTTGGGCATATTATTTCATCATAGTCCCTGTGTGGACCTACCTCTTCTGATAAGACCCTGTATAGACGTTTGTCTATCATAGTCCATTCGTGGATATTATATTCCATCATGGTCCTTTCATGGATATATTATTTCATTACAATCCCTTTGTGGGAATGATTATTTCATTAAGGTCCCTTCTGGGACATGATATATCATTATAGTCCCGTAATAGACCTATTGTTTCATTATAGTCCCAATGTGGACATATCTTTCGACAAAAGTCCCTGTGAGGACACTTGTTAAATATAGTCCCTTTGTGGACATGATATTACACTATAGTCCCTTCGAGGACATATTGTTTCGTTATAGTTCCTATGTGGATATATCTTTCGACTTTAGTCCCTATACGGACTTATATTTTCCTTCTAGTCCCTGTGTGGACTTCTGTTGGTTTAAAGTCCCTGTGTGGACAAATTAGTTACTAAAAGTCCTGATTAAGGCACCATTATAATTTCCTACTGATTCATGGAAAAGTTTTGGGAATTTTTACATCTCTATGTTCAAGCGATTGTCTTGATTTTAATTCGAAATTTATCGATCTGCAAAATAATTTCAAAAGATCTTCTTAATGGTTTACCCCTGCCAAGTGGCAAGTCCACATTAATTGGCTAAAATTTTTGGTAGTTAAGGATAATTATTCCTTCTACTATAATAGTTAAGGGAAATACCCCTTCTATCCGGAGATGGTGAACTATGTTCAAGCCTCCAAACCTATATGGTCAATACGATCATGGTAATAATGTGTAACCGTTAAGACAATCATTCTATGTTAGCATTCAGAAAATGTTAACACTCTTGGCAGTGTGACTTGAGAAACCACACCAGCCGCCAAGGTAATGGACTACGTCCAATCCTTAAAGCCTATACGATCAAATTAGATCATGGCAAGTATCATCAATGAGATGATCATATTATAAACATCCATTAGTGATGAAGTGCCTACGGGCTATACTTGTTGTCCAATAAGACAACGACAGTTGTGGTCTATGACCCCCTGTCTAGAGATGTTGGACTATGTTCAAGCATCATAGTCTATACGATCAATATAATCATGACTAATATCATCTAATACGATGATCATATTATTTAACATCCTAAAGCGATGTTTCGCCTACGGGTCATATTATATTGTCCATTTGTGACAAAGACAGTGGTGATCTTTTATGATTCCCTGTCCAAAGTGGTGAGCTATGCTCAAACCTAATAGTCTATATAATCAATGTGATCATGACTAATATCATCAAATACGAAGATTATATATATAAACATCCATTAGTGATGTCAATTGTTTTGCCTATGGGTCAAAATAAATCGTCTTTCAAGACGATGATAGTTGTAGTCTAGGACTCCCTGTCCAAAGGTAAAGAACTATGTTCAAGCCTTGAAGCCCCTGATCCAATAAGATTGTGGCTTATAAATTAGTGTCCTTTGTGACAGGCCAATGAGCCATATTCTAAATGTCATTCATGACAAGCCAATGTGCTATAATTTGTCGTTCGTGACAAACTAACATGCTAAATGTTAATATCCTATGTGATAGGCCATTTTGTGCCATATCTAAATGTCCTTTGCTACAAGGCCTTCGCGCCATATGATTATTTATGTCCTTCATGACTAGGCTTTATGCCATATCATTTTATGTCCCTCGTGACGGGCCTCTGTGCCATATATATTAAAAGTCCTTTGAGGCTAGCCTTCGAGCTATTCATAATCGTCTATATGACAAGGACAGTTGTGACATCGTGATCCCCTGTCAAAAAGGTAATGGACTCGGTCCAAACCTTAAATGCCATTGATGGTCCTTTTGTGACCTAGGCTAAATATAATTTATATACTTTCTAGTAACATACTATAAGGAAGATAAAACCTAATAGCCGATATGATTTAATGATACCGTGGCTTATTAATCATGAAATACAATGATTCACTATTATTTTGTAACTAAGCAGTTGTTACTATTGGTGTTTAGTACCAAAGCTTCAAAATGGTGAATTCTGATGAAGCACACAGCAGTACTGCAAATAGAAACAACGATGCAAATGTAAATGTTAATGGTGCTGATCTTCAGGCCATGATAGACACAACAGTTAGTAAAGTTGTGGGCAAAGTTCTCGAGAACTATAAAGAGTCGAGTGCTACTCGCTCAAAGTCCCATACGTAACCACGTTCATCAGCTCGCAAAGAGAGCTCAGTTAACTCTTCAAATGCGAAAAGAAAGCCTCAGAAATTGTACTTCATGATAAGCCTCGTTCGACTAAAGACGGGTGCACATACAAATACTTCGTCTCATGCAAACCCAGATATTTCGATGGGGAAAAAGGGGCGATCGATGCCATGAAATGGCTCGATGAAATGGAGATTGTTGTGGACATCAGCGGTTGTGCTGATAAGGATGTGGTGAAATTTGTTTCACAATCCTTCAAGGGCGAGGCCCTCGCATGGTGGAAAGCCATGATACAGTCCACAGGGAAGATTCCCGTATATAATATGGGATGGTCCAAGTTTGTGGACCTTATCAGGGAAACTTACTGTCCACAACATGAAGTGGAAAAAGTGAAGACAGATTTTCTGACTCTCACAATGAAAAACCTAGATTGTCGTCAGTATGTTACTGACTTCAACACCATGTCTAGGTTAGTACCCTATTTAATTACCCCTGAGCATAAGCGCATTGCGCGATTTATCGATGGTTTAGCACCAGAAATAAAAGGTATGGTGAAGGCTTCTAAGCCTACTACTTTTAGGTCAGTAGTGGACCTATCATTGTCTCTCACTTTAGATTTAGTGAGACAAAAATCAGTCAAAACTGAAACCGATAAGAAAAGAAATAGGGAGGAGAATGACTCCCAGGATTCTAAGGAAAAGGGAAAATCCGAATTCATAGGAACCAACAAGATTCTAATAAAAAGCCCACATGCAAAACCTGCAAACGAAGGCACTGGGGACAGTGTCGATCAAACCAAATGCCAAAGCAATGTGGCATCTGTAAAAGAACTAGTCATCAGTCCCACGAATGTAGGGACATAAAGAATGCGGCCTGTTTCAGCTGTGGCGAGAAAGGCTACTAATTGCCCTAAAGCTGCCAAATAAGGTACAACTAAGCCTAGAGAGGCTAAGAAAGGAAACGCCTGAACTACTTGATGAATGCCAGAGGCAGTACATATCAATAATGTCATCAAGTACATTCTTTATCATTTATCAATGATAATTTCTGCTAAGTGTCCTGTTTTAATTCAGGTAATAATAAGTCTTTCATAGACCATAAGCTTAGCAAATTCTTGATTATACTCATAAGAACTCCAGATATTAAGTATAAGGTAGAACTTACCAAAGAAACCATAGAGACAGTTTCTTATATTCTCGACGATGATCCTTCCGTAAGAATCTAGAGTACTCTTTCTCCAGATAGATTACGACAATATATGTTATTTTATTCGTTATCTCATTAATTTATTTCAACTGTGAATGCCAAACGATGTTTGATAAAAGCGCCATATGAGGATTGGCGTATCCTAATGTGTCCCATAGATTGCTTCCATGCCTGATCAGTATGGAGGTTTAATGCATGGAAACACTAAGATATTCCAATGGTCATATTGTACTAAAGTCAGCTAGTGGTATTCAAAGAAGATATCCATTATAGAAATGCCTGAGTAGGCGTCTCTACTTAAGGCATCCATGTACTCGTAAAACAGATGTGTCATTTGCATAGCTCAAGTGATGAACTACCCTGTTTACCTCCTGAGAGGTAAGTGGAGTTAGGATTGACATCATATTAGGAGCTGTATCTGTTACAAAAGCTCTATATCAGTTAACACCAATGGAAATGGAAGAACTGAGAGCTAATCAGATGAGTTTATGGAGAAAGGCTTGTACAGCCTAGCTCATCGTCTTAGGAGCTCCGATTATGTTGATAAAGGAAAGCACGGTGCAATACGCTTGTGCATTGATTACCGCAAAGCTAACTAGGAAACGATTGAGAATCGTTATCAGCTGCCCAGGATCATCGATTTATTCGACTAACCGTGAGGGTAGTTAATTCCTTAAGATTGATTTGGATAGTAATTGGAATGATCATCTCACCCAAATTAAGTTCTCCTATAACTAATAATTATTATATAAGCATTAAGGCTGCTCCTTTGGAGACCTTATGTGGAAGAAAATGTTAGATACCCATTGGTTGGACAAAAAGTTGGGAAGGCCCAACTAACAGGATCAGTGATTGTCCTAAAGACGACGAATAAGGTAATCTGAATCCATAATCGTCTGAAAGCTGCCAGTAATCGGCAGAAGAGCAATGCGAACAAGAGACGCAAATCTCTTAAAATTCCAAGTAGGGAACAAGACTCTATTGAAAATACCAACATGAAAGGGTGTGATACGTATTCTGTATAAAGGGCGAGTCAAGCCCTGGATATATAGGACCATTCGAGAATCGAATACGTCAGATTAGTAGCCTATAAGCTAAAACTTGCTCAAGGAGCTTAGTGGAATTCGCAATGTATTCCACATTTGTAATTTAAGGAATATCTAGCCAATGAGTTGCTAGTATTGTCGCATGAAAATGTGCAGATAATAAAAATATTCGGTTTGTTGAAAAACCGGTAACGATCAAGAACTGACAAGGATTAAAAAGCTCCGATGAAAACATATACCTATTGTTTTGGTAAAAAATCACACAAGGATAATACAACCAAATCCGATTTTATGAGGTGTGATGCTTGAATAAATGGACAAATGTACGAACAAGTAGCAAATGAAATCAACGATGAACACCGAGATTTATACGAGGAAAAAGCCCTTGATCTTTAGAAGATCTCCGGCATAAAAAACCTCGGGTGATGGAAACTACCGATCACCAACTATATTTCATATAAAAGATTACAACTTTGGATGATATTGAGCTTGTTACAATGATTTCTAGTGTGTGTGTGTGTTTTTGAGAGCGTAGCAGAGGTGTTGGTGTCGAAATAAGATGTGTTTTTTCAGCTCAATACCCCCTCAAATAAATAAGCTAACAAAAAGTCCTATTTTCTAGGAAGATCATGTCCACTCTCATAACCGTTAGCACATGCAGCATATAGAACGAATATTCCCCGAAATTCCTGCTAAGAATTAGTCCACTACGTCCATTACCTGCACATAAACATTAAAAACGTGACAATTGATAGAAATCATAAGTTCTGTTAAGGATCCTAGATCCTCAGACTCTGGATCCTCAAACTCCCTGCATAATCTGTTAAGGATCCGTGATCCATGCCCAGTCTCAGGATAGATGATCCTTAGCATAAAATCCATGCCCTAGCAATTGCCCCCAATATGGCAGTTGTGATAAGGATTCACAGCTGTCATATTTCCGTTAGAAGTGGACTAGCCATTACTGCTGGTAACTAGTCGTTACACTGCCTGTCGTCACTGATAAGACCTGCTATAATCATCATTGCAAAACATAGAGTTAGAGATAACTCCTCAAATGCCTAAACACACAAGAAGATCCTTCTGTTTGTGGAGAATGAATCTTTCTACACCGTTCGCTATTAACCTTCCGGCACTTTAATTTCTGCATAGACACTTTAACTGTTAGATAGCCCTATCCGGCCTGGGTGGATGATCCACGGTTTTGCTGGTAAAATCCAGGCCAGATGATTTTGATACATAATGAATGAGTAATAACATTAAACATTTTTTTAGCTACATCTATTGTTGTTTCTTTCCTCTTTATGTTTCATGTATGCTTTCTATTTTCAAAGATATCATCGCCAAACAACTGGAAAGTTATTGGAATTCTGATGATAATGTTAAACTTTTAATAGAAAACTTGAAGTGTTCGAACAAATGTGGGTTAATGATCCTTAACCAAAAAGGATAAGAGACAACTTGCAGCTTAGAAAAAGTTAGAATAACATACCAGAGAATCCAAGTTAGGATTCTATATCCTTGTAAATTAATACTGAATAAACAAACTGTGAAAAGTAAAGTTTCGAGGATCCAGGATCCTTATTGTCAGAACTTGTATAACTTTAGAGATCCAAGATCCTGTAAGAAAAACAAACTTGGGACCAAGCCAAATAATTGGGAATGAACCCATAATAACTGGGGACAAGACCAAATAAACTTGGGACAAGCCCAACAAACTGGGGACAAGCCCAAATAAACTAGGGACAAGCCCAAATAACTGGGGACAAGCCCAAATAAACGGGTGTAAACTGGGGTCAAGCCCAAATAACTTGTGTAAACTGGAGTATGGCCCAAACTGGCGACTATCCAAACGTGAGCGACATGAAAATGCCGAAACCTTAGCTAACGTGAAAACATTAGAAACCTTAGGAACGGATGTATGGTATGTCTACCATTATACGTAGGATCCTGAATACAGCCAGAACAATGAAATTGTCAGCCCCTAAAGAGGGTACTGGTCCCATTGCCTTGAACTGCACCAGGATCATCGTGCGCTACTGGCGAAACTGGGGACAGGCCCAAAAACTGGGGACATGCCCAAATAACTGGGGACAAGCCCAACAAACTGGGGACAAGCCCAAATAAACTGGGGACAAGCCCAACAAACTGGGGACAAGCCCTTAAACTTTGGGGAGTTGGCCAACCACTTTGATCTTCTGTAAAATGATAACAACTCTGCAAAAGCTTAAACTTTATGAAAATAGATGTTAAATGTTTAATATCTTTGACTTATGATAAGTAATAAGAATAAAATGAATGAAAATGAAAGTAATGTGTTACCAAAGATAGAATCATATATCCTTTGAAGATCCCGGATCCTTAATCAGAGTACTGGCATCGCTGAGGATCCCTGATCCTTCTTACATAAAGTACTCCTTTAGATGAACAGCATTCCAAGCTCTTGGTAAGAGCTCACCATCCATTATTAACAAATGATATGCCCCCTTTCCTGCTTCAGCTTCAATTAAGTAGGGATCTTCCATTTTGATGCTAATTTGCCATCAGCAGAATTCGTAGTGTTCTGGAATGCTTTCCTTAGAAAAAAATCACCAACTTGAAATCTTCAGAACCTGACATTCTTGTTGTATGCTCCAGCCATTCTTTGTTGATAACTGACCATCTGTCACAAAAGTTAGTAGTTCTACTCCCAATAAATTGGGATCCATTATCACAAATAATTTCAGAAGGTATTCCAAATTCAGTTATAATGTTTCGCTTAATGAAGGATATAACATCCTTTTTTTTTTTACTTGTGCAAAGGCTTCAGCTTCTATCTATTTGGAGAAGTAATCAGACATGGCCAACATAAATACTTTTCCTCCTGGTGCTTTAGGAAGTTTACCAACTATGTCCATTCCCCATCTCATGAATGGCCAGGAAGAGGATATAGGATGCAGAGGCTCCGCTGGTTGATGAAGGATATTGCTTTGTCTTTGACAAGCATCACACTTCTTTGCATATTCCACAACATCCTTCTTCATGGTAGGCCAATAATATCCTGTTCTAAGGATCCTTGAGAACAGTGCTCTGCCCCCAGTGTGGTTTCCACAATCTCCTTCATGGAAATCTTTCAGAACTTCTTGAATTTCTGGATCCTCGATGCACCTTAAATATGGATCTGCAAGAGATCGTTTATATAACATGTTATTTAGTATTGTAAATTGAGATACCTTGACTTTGAAAGCTCTAGGATTTTCTCCAGTAGGAATCTATCCATGTTGTATATATCTCATGATTGGAAGGATCCAGGATCCTGAATTTGACTGTGCACCATCACTAGGTATGATTGCAGAATCCGCTACTATCTCCATAGCTGTGTGATCCTCAATAGCAAGAGCCAAAATGTGGATGACAGGTATCTTCACATCCTCTGGCATCTTTAGGGATGATCCAAGGTTAGCTAGGGCATCAGCTTCTACATTTTCTTCCCTGGGTACCTGTGATAGATTGAAGTTTCCTGACTATTTCTAAGTACTTGATTAGTTTTTCACCTTTGACAGTGTAAGAACCGTTATAATGATTAGTAATTAATAGAGAATCTATATATACTTGAAGATACCTGATCCTCATATTGTTAGCTAATTGCAAACATGCTATCAAGGCCTCATACTCTGCCTCATTATTAGTGGTTTGGAATTCACATGCAATGGATTAGGGTATAATGTCCCCCTGTGGTGATTTTACTAGCGTGCTTTGTCCAGTTCCTTTAACATTTGAAGCTCCTTCCATGAAGAGTGTCCAAGGATCCTTGGTCTTCTCAAGTTGTTGAACTTCTAATTCAGCTTCCCTTTGTAGATCACTACTGAAATTAGCCACAAAGTCAGCTAAAGCTTGGGACTTGATGGCAGTCCTTGGTTCATACTTAATGTCATATGCAATAAGCTTGATTGCCTACTTTGCCATTCTACCTGACATTTGAAGTTTCCCGAGAACATTCTTGATATGAAGGTTAGTTTTCACAATAATGGTGTGAGTTTCGAAATAATGTCTATGTTTAGCGGAAAGCATAATTAAATCAAGAACTAATTTCTCTAAATGAGAATACCTGGCCTCAGCATCAAGTAGAATTTTACTTACATAGTATACCGGATGTTGAGAGCCTTGATGATCCTTAACTAGGATCGAACTTACTACTTTAGCTGAAACAACTAAGTATAAGGATAATGATTCTCCATTTTCTGGTTTCATCAGGGCTGGTGCTGAGGATAGATAATCCTTAAGAACCTGCCTTTAGCAATTTGTCTACCTCTTCTTGGATAATGGCATTTCTTTCGAGTGCAAACTTTCTCCTTTTTGGTGTATTGGCTTGAAAGACCTGTCAATACCAAGTTTCTGAGTAATAATATTCTTAGATATACCTGTCATGTCTTCATGTTTCCAAGAAAAGGTAGATTTTCTTCTTTTCAAGAAGGATACTAAATCCTACTCAATACTGTCTAGGATCCCGAATCCTATAAAAATTTTGGATTCAGGATCCTCTGGGTTCAACAGAATATCCTTGACGTCTTGCTCTCTTGCCTTCATGACGTCTTGCTCCTTGGAAGCTGGCTTCATTGAAGAAGTGTAACAGTTCTTTGCCTCCTGCTGATCACTTGCTATCTTCACCACATCCCATAGAGTTGGGAGCTTGACACATTGATGATATGTTGAGGGGGACTGCCTTCATATCGTGTATCCATGGCCTGCCAAAGATAACATTACAGCAAGATAAGCAATCAATAACATAGAATTTATGAACATAATTCACTCCCTCTATATAAATAGGTAGTTTGATGTCCCCCAATGTAATCTTTGTCTCTCCACTGAATCCCACAAGGACAAATGATCTTGGGACAATATCAGATTCGAGGATGTTCATTCTTTTGAGGACATCCAACTGGATTATGTTCACTAGGCTTCCCCCATCAATGAGAATCCTGCGAACAAAATGGTTAGATATAAATAATGTAATAACCAAACCGTCATGATGAGGATCCTGTATGTCCACATGGTCATCCCCATCAAAGGATATGACTTTTTCCTGGGTAAGAATGGAAGTTCGAACAGGTCTATCCCCATTTTCCATCTTTGTTTCCTTTGCATGTCTCTTAGCTGCTGAGAACCTCCGGAGATGAAATGGATGATTTGAGCATCAGCTGGTGGAGGAGGAGCTTTTTCAGAAACTTTCTTAGAATCCTGGATCCTTGACTTTTTCCTTCCAGGAAATTCCTTCAAGTATCCTTTGCTCAAAAGATAACCTATCTCCTTCCTTAATGCTATGCACTCATCTGTGAGATGACCAATATCCTCATGGTAAGCACACCATTTCGATTTGTCTTTGGTAACAGGCGGTTTGTCATTCTTCCTTGGCCACCTAGCCTTGTCACCTAAATTCTGCATAGCAAGGATTAGTTCATTATTATCAGCAGAAAAACAATATTCAGAAATAGGAGGATAATCCTCATCATCTCCCTGTTATTCCACAGCACGCATATTCTGGTTGTCGTGCTTGGAGCATTGCTTGGATCAGTTATTCTCAAAATAGGATCCTTGTTTGTCTTGCTTTGAGGATCCTGACAATCTCTCTTGGATCCTTTTGTCATCCTCTAAACGGATGAACCTAAGGGCCCTGTTCCTTACCTCATCTAGGTTCCTACAAGGTGTCATAACAAGATCATCATAGAATTGAGAATCCTTAAGTAAACCCATTTTAAAAGCTTCAACAGCAGTAGCAATATCTAATTTAGGGATTTCTAAGGATTCTCTACTAAATTTAGTTATATAATCCCTTAATAATTCATTATGTCCTTGGGTGATCCTATATAGGTCACTAGTTAAACGTTCAAATTTTCTACTGCATGAGAATTGGCTATTAAATAGGTTAACTAGATTAGCAAATGAAGTAATAGAGTAAGGGGGAAGACTTAGCAGCCATTTAAGTGCTGATCCTGTTAGTGTGGATCCAAAACCCTTGCATAGACATGTTTCTTTTGACCTCTCAGGTATGGGATTGATCTCTATCCTTTCTCTGTATTGAGCTATATGCTCTTCTGGGTCCGTTGAGCCATCATATGGCTTCATGGTTGGTATTTGAAACCTCTTCGGTATTTCTGCATCACAAATAGGTGGTGCAAAACGAGATATCTTGTGACTCCCATCTGGAATTTCAGGAATGGGCTTAACCACTCCTGGAACGTTGGATATCATATCCTTGAGCTTTTGTAACTCTCTGGCCATAGCTTGGTTGATACCTGTATCCTGCACAAAGCCATGGTTAGCATTATAAGAATTATTCAAAGTGTTACCTCCTGAAGGATTCAGGTTTGGAATTCCGGATGCGAATCCATATTGGCGAGATTCTGGTAGGATTGAGGGACCAGATGAAGCAATAGTTTGCATCGGTATGAAGTCTCCAAAATGAATCTCTGAACTTCTGGGTTCTGCACTTCTTAAGGATCCCTGATCCTGAAAGATGTTGGATCCTTGAGGCACCGAAGTTGGGGGTCTTGGAGGATAATCCATGGATCCATGAGCCTGAGATGAGGATCCTTGACCCTGAGACGAGTATCCTTGAACCTGAAATGAGGATCCTGGATGTTGAGAGTAGGATCCTTGAACCGTCTGCATCCCCATGTATCCTCCTGAACTAGTGAAGGATCCTTGATGTTGGAAGGAGGATCCTTGAGGCTGAAAAGATGATCCTTGAAGCTGGAAGTAGGATCCTTGAGACTGCGCTGACTCCAGTGATCCTAGCCGAAGGATAAAGGATCCTTGAATTTGGACACTGGATCCTTTGGGAAACTGGATTTTTGATGATGGAGTAGCAAAATCCAACGACCTGGGCATCAATGGGAAGTGATCCTCTGCTGATTTTCTCAATTTCTTGATTTCATCAATTTCGCGAAGGATCCTGCCATTAGTTTCATCCTGCTGTTGCATGTATCCTCTCATCTCCAAAATCAAAGTATAAAGATCACTGTTAGTAGGTGTAGAGGAAGAAACAACAGTTGATTTTGTGAAAACGGGGGTTGTCTTCTTCGGAGCATTCTCAGCATTCTTTTGGAATGCAGGGGGAAGATGATGCAACGGTGGAATGCCCTGTGATGAGGTAACCGCCGACATGGAACTCGAAGTAGTTTTTCCCTGAGAAGCCATGTGGTTGAAGGTAATGAGGAGAAATGAATGAAATGAATGAAATTTCTCAGAAATGAAGCACCAATTGCTCCACGGTGGGCGCCCAACTGTTTTGGTCAAAAATCACACAAGGATAATACAACCAAATCCGATTTTATGAGGTGTGATGCTTGAATAAATGGAAAAATGTACGATAAAGTAGCAAATGAAATCAACGATGAACACCGAGATTTATACGAGGAAAAAGCCCTTGATCTTTAGAAGATTTCCGGCATAAAAAACCTCGGGTGATGGAAACTACTGATCACCAACTATATTTCATAAAAAAGATTACAACTTTGGATGATATTGAGCTTGTTACAATAATTTCTAGTTTGTGTGTGTGTTTTTTAGAGCGTAGCAGAGGTGTTGGTGTCGAAATAAGATGTGTTTTTTTCAGCTCAATACCCCCTCAAATAAATAAGCTAACAAAAAGTCCTATTTTCTAGGAAGATCATGTCTACTCTCATAACCGTTAGCACATGTAGCATATAGAATGAATATTCCCCGAAATTCCAGCTAAGAATTAGTCCACTACGTCCATTACCAGCATATAAACATTAAAAACGTGACAATTGATAGAAATCATAAGTTCTGTTAAGGATCATGGATCCTCAGACTCTGGATCCTCAGACTCCCTGCATAATTCGTTAAGGATCCGTGATCCATGCCCAGTCTCAGGATAGATGATCCTTAGCATAAAATCCATGCCCTTACACCTATTATTAAGGTTAAGCGGGATACCGTAAAGGGCCCGATTATACATGGGAGGTCGTGTTCACTACGTGACAGAAGAACTCCTATCTTCTTGAGCAAATCTCGAGGTCGATATTTCTTTTAAGGGAGTGAGGATATAACACCTCATAAAACCATGTCCAATGATGTGTTACCACGTGTAATAAACCCTAATAAAGTCAAACGTTGACTATGAGGGACTAATTTCGTCAAAATCAAAAACTATGAATGTGGAGGGACTAAAAGTGTCAACATTCTTAAACTAAGCCTTTGAGTTACCTTTTAACAAACCTGGAGCATTATGATATTGATCATTGTGACACCCCAGGAAAACCAGGAAACCATGCAACTAAACTAGCTTCCTCAATGAGTACGTGCTAAATTTCAGGACGAAATTTCCTTCAACTTGGGGATAATGTGACAACTCGTATCTCAAACCTCTTTGTACTTTGATGTAACCGGTGTGAATGTTATGTGATTATGTGAACCTTGTTGATTAAATGAAATGGTTGATATTGTGTTATGTGAAATTATGTGTAGATATATAACTCGAACCACACAACATCACACAATCGCACAACACCTTTGGGTTCGGCCCATTTATGCTTGAACTCGAAACCAAGGGCAACCCAAGGGAAGGGTTTGGCCCACTCCTTTTATACGCATACACACACCCATCATTCGGGTTTTGTTTTCTCATAACTTTCAAAACACAACACACACAAACTCTACTCTCTCTTCCTTCTCTCTCGAAGCCGACGGCAAACACCCCCCATCTCACGAAGCTTTCTTGCTCGGATTGATTCTATTCTTCTCTCAATCGGTTAGTGTTTGTAATTATCGGTTGTATGTTAGATGATGTTATGATCTATATGTATTACATGATGATTTAGTGATATCTTGTGATTGAATGTGATATAAACTGTTAAAGGTTGATGTTCATATAATCGGCTCACATGAAGATGATAATTAGAACCGAATGTAAGTAAGTCGGCTGTGATGTGTTTGAACTCGGATGATATGTGATGATCCTAGTGTTAGATCCAATTGAATGTTATGATAGGTTGTGTTCATGATTCGGATGTTTATTTAGGGTTCATATGAACTTTATGATAAAAACCTTGTTTTGATCGATATATGGTTTGGTTAGAAATTGTTGATTGATAAATTGAAAATATGGAAATTGTCAATAATAGAGTAACTGATTGCATGATTTAAGGAAATACATAACCGATCGTACAAGACCAGTCGCATAAGTGCAATCACACAAGTTCTTGAATCACACAAGAGCTCAATCGCACAAGGCAACTGATCGCACAAGTTCCAGACGCACAAGTGCAGTCGCACAAGCTAGGTACAACCATCTATGCTCCGGGTACTGTTTAGTTATGCATGATCGCACAAGGCTGTGTCGATCGCACAAGGCTTGGGCCACACACACCGATGTTTGAAGTTGATAAGCTATTGGGCCATCTGGCCCAACTCAGTCGCACAAGTAATTCGAGTCGCACAAGATTGATTATCTGTTTATTATATTGGGTCGTATATATATATGTTTGGGCTTTTAATTGTTTGGGCTGGGTATATAATGAATCGCACAACATGTTGGGCCGGAGTGGTTGTTGGGTTTTATTAGTTGTATCGCACAAGACTATTGGGCTAATGAGCTTGTGCGAGCCCAATCATCTGTGTCGCACAAGTTGGATATAATGTGTACTTGACTGGTAATATGTTCTACGTGATTGCCATGATCAATATGTATTCATAACCTGTTAGCTTATGTGTAAACCTACGTGCACTACTTGAACCTAGACCTGACTTGTATGGTAACCATGTTAGGACATGGTTGACCACTTATAGCTCAAGTAACCTTTTCGCTTATCTGCCGAGCTAACCTAAGGTGAGTTCACACTTTCTACAAAGCATGGTAATTCCCGGTGGGTTGGGAATGGGTTAAGGAATATGGATTCCTCGTCCTTCTTGGGTAGGACAATACGAGTTAAGGAATGTAATTCCTCGTCCTCTTGGACAGTTTATTTCTCATTAGACCAAAACTCTATCACGAAGTCCCTCCTTTTTATATCGACTTAATCGCCGGGCCAATGGCGAGCGGGTCATTAGTTAGATAGCGCTATTTAGGTCTGACAAGCCTCACACCGTGCCGCAGAGGACGGGCGTGAACTAATGGATCTGGGCACGTCAATGATGATAGACATTGATGCTAAGGGCACATAAACATGACTAAAGTCAGTGGTCGATTTGGTAACGAGTCTAGTAGTGTAAACATGGGGTAGCCCCCACGGCTGGATTGCCAGAGTAAATGGGATTAAACAAAACACGTTTTCAACTATGGGGTAACCCCCACGACAAGGGTGCCAGTTAAAGGAAACTACGTTTTTGGAATAACTTAAACAAACACCCAACTGTGAACTCGCTCAACTTTGTGGTTGACTCGTTACTACATGCTTTGCAGGTCACTAGGTTTAGCAGGAGCTTGCATGGGGAAGAGTCGTTGTGGAGCATGGACATTGAGTGTTCATGATAAACTTAAATACTCTGAATTTATGATTTGGGTTTTGAACTATTTGCTTCCGCTGATAACTTAGACTTATTAAATTGTTTTTGGACACCAATTATATTGTGTGGTTGAACTTTTGATTACTTTACTTTATTGTTCAATATGATTGGTGGCTTGATCCTGGTCTGTCACACCTCCAAGCGGTGATACTCCGCACGTGGATTTTGGGGGTGTGACAGATTGGAATCAGAGCCATTGGTTATAGCGAACTTGGTTTTGAAAAAAAAAGGAAAAGCTTTTTGACAAAACCAGACTATAACCTGTACAGTGCTCAACGATCCACAACGACGCTTCACTCCACATGCAAGGCTCAACACTATAGGTGATATGATTTATGTTTATATTGCCTACTTGCTAGTTATATAGTACATTGCTCGTGGTATGCTTAGGTGAACGTACACAACTATTGATTGAAAACACATGTGTGCTTACTCTCTTCTGTCATCGCACTTTCGCGAACCTCTCTCACTCATGTTTCCTTTGATATGAAGATCATGAGCGGACGCGTTAACATGACACAAGCCCAGTTGACGGCTATGATTAACCAACAAGTTGTTGCGGCACTTGCATCCGCACAAGCAGGAGGTATACCCTACAGTCGAAACTCACTCTAGGATCTTTAGGTCCTACTCTCGTAAACCAACACTCGTGCTTAACCTTGTCCCTTCTTACAACCACGACTGGTCAACATGCTCAACCTACTGTGTGCACCTTCAAAACTTTTATGGACTGCCGACCTACTACTTTCAGCGGCACTGAAGGAGCTGTAGGCCTCCTCCACTGGTTTGAGAAACTCGAATCTGTCTTCGAGATGTGTGAATTCCATGAGGCTCGCAGGGTGAAGTATGCTACTGGTACTCTTGAGGGTGTAGCGGTAACGTGGTGGAACGCTCAGGTCCAAATGCTGGGGTTAGTTGCTGCTAACGCCACCCCATGGAACGATTTCAAGGAATTGATCAAGGAAGAATACAGTAGTCCTGACGACATTCACAAGCTGGAGGTAGAGTTTTTCAACTTGAAGATGACGGGGTCAGAAATTGAAGCGTACACAAAAAGATCGAACGAGTTGGCTATCCTGTGTCCTACTATGGTAGACCCTCCCATCAAACATATTGAACTATACCTCAAGGGTTTAGTGCCAGAGATTCAAAGTCACGTGACCTCAGCAAATCTTGGCACCATTCAGCAGATCATCAAGTTGGCTCATCGTCTCACGGATCAGGTGGTGGAGCAGAACAGGTTACCAAAGTGTATTAGTGCTACTACTTCTGATACTCCCAGCGATAACAAGCGTAAATGGGATGGAACTTCAAGCAAAGGTTCAACTTCTGTTCAGTCCCAGTCTCAGCAAAGAAGGACTGACGACTACAAGAGCCCTAGTCAGCAATCAACTGGTAGCCAAAGTCAAGGTGGGTACAGGGGAATTCACCCCAAATGCAATCGCTGTAACCTACAACACAGCGGGCCATGCACCAGGAGTAACTGTCATTGGTGCAACAAGCCAGGCCACGCCGCAAAGGATTGCAGAAGTTTACGCCCCGCAAATCAGAATCGTCAGCAACAACAAGCCCCACAGAATCAACAACAGCAGCACTAGCAACAACAGGGCAACAACAAAGGGTGCTTTCAGTGTGGTGCTGAAGGCCACTTCAAGAGAGACTGCCCACACCTAAACCGGAACCAGAACAACAACAACAATAATAAGGGGAATGGTAACAATGGGGGCAACAACGATGGCAATGGTGCCAGGGGGCGTGTATTCATGATTTGGCCAGGGTGAAGCAAGGAATGATCCCAATGTTGTGACGGGTAAGTTCCTACTGGACGACTTCTATATTACTGTTTTATTTGATTCGGGTGCCGATACTAGCTACGTGTCCCTAAAAGTTAGTCAAATTCTTAAGCGTACCCCAACACTTTTGAACACTAAGCACACTGTAGAGCTAGCTAATGGTAAGAGTTTAGAGGCCACACACTTAGTCAAGGGTTGTAATCTTGTTCTTGCTAATCAGACTTTCTCTATCGACCTCATCCCCATCGTTCTTGGTAGTTTCGACATCGTTATTGGGATGGAATTGTTATCCCAACAGCAAGCAGAGATTCTATGCAAAGAGAAGATTGTTCGTATTCCCCGTTCTGGTAAAGAACCTCTCGAAATTCAAGGCGACAAGAGTGGTGCTGTGGTGGGCATCATCTCCTTTCTTAAGGCCCAGAAGTGTTTGCGGAAGGGCCACACCGCTATTTTAGCACTTGTTACTGACGCATCAACCAAGGAGAAGAGAATTGAGGATATTCCAGTGGTACGCTATTTTCCTCAAGTGTTTCCTGAAGATTTACCTGGACTACCGCCTCATCGCCAGGTCGAATTCCAGATCAAGCTAGCTCCTGGAGCAGCGCCCATAGCTCAAGCACCTTATCGCTTAGCTCCAACTGAACTGGAAGAACTGTCCAAACAGTTGCAAGAACTCTTGAATAGAGGTTTTATTCGTCCTAGCTCTTCGCCGTGGGGAGCTCCAGTGCTATTCGTGAAGAAGAAAGACGGTACCTTCAGGATGTGTATCGATTATCATGAACTCAACAAGGTGACCGTGAAGAATCGTTATCCTCTTCCACGCATTGACGACTTGTTCGACCAGTTGCAAGGGTCGAGCTACTATTCGAAGATTGACTTGAGGTCAGGCTACCACCAACTGAGAGTCCGGGACATGGACATCTCCAAAATAGCATTCAGAACACGCTACGGCCACTACGATTTTCTGGTCATGCCATTCGGGTTAACAAACGCGCCTGCAGTTTTCATGGATCTTATGAACAGAGGGTGCAAGCCTTACTTGGATAAGTTTGTTATTGTATTCATCGACGACATCCTGATCTATTCTAAGAGTCAGGAGGAGCACGAGTAGCATCTACGACTTATTTTGGAACTACTTCGAACAGAGCAACTGTATGCAAAGTTCTCGAAATGCGACTTCTGGCTTCGTGAAGTCCATTTCCTAGGCCACGTGGTAAACAAGGATGGGATTCATGTTGATCCATCCAAGGTAGACTCGATCAGGAACTGGCCTGCGCCCCGTACACCAACAGAAATCCACCAATTCTTGGGCTTGGCAGGTTACTACAGAAGGTTTATCAAGGATTTCTCCAAGATCGCGCAACCTCTCACTTCGCTAACTCAGAAGGGTGTCACCTATCGCTGGGGTGATGCACAGGAAACGGCGTTTCAGCACTTAAAGGATAGACTTTGTGGCGCACCTATCCTCTCACTGCCTGAAGGCACAGACGATTTTGTGGTTTATTGCGACGCATCCATCCAAGGACTGGGATGTGTATTGATGCAACGTGACAAGGTCATTGCTTATGCGTCACGTCAACTTAAGGTTCACGAAAGGAACTACACTACGCATGACTTGGAATTGGGAGCAGTGGTTTTTGCTCTTAAGATATGGAGACATTACCTGTACGGTACCAGGTGCACCATTTACACCGATCACAGGAGTCTCGAGCATATCTTCAAGAAAAAGGAGTTAAACATGCGTCAACGATGATGGGTTGAGCTATTGAACAATTACGAATGTGCCATCAAGTACCATCCGGGCAAAGCCATTGTTGTGGCCGACGCCCTCAGCCGAAAAGATACTGCACCTAAGCGTGTGCGAGCATTACAACTTACCATCCAGTCTAGTCTTCCTGCATGGATACGAGATGCTCAGGTAGAAGCATTGAAACCAGAAAACGTCAGGGCTGAAGCCCTACGCGGCTCAAGGAAACGGTTAGAACAAAAGGAAGACGGCGCTTACTACGTTGCAGGGCGCATTTGGGTCCCACACTATGGAAACTTACGCGAGCTGGTGATGGATGAAGCACATAAGTCTCGCTACTCAGTACATCCTTGTTCGGATAAGATGTACCACTATCTCAGAACTACGTACTGGTGGCCTAGCATGAAAGCTCACATAGCAACTTACGTTGGCAAATGTCTGACTTGTGCGAGAGTCAAGACTGAATATCAGAAACCATCGGGCCTAATTCAACAACCAGAGATACCACAATGGCAATGGGAGCAAATTTCCATGGATTTCGTTACTGGCCTACCTAGATCTCAACGTGGAAATGATACTATTTGGGTGATCGTGGATCGACTCACAAAGTCTGAACACTTCTTGGCTATCAAGGAAACGGATAAGTTCTCCACTCTAGCAGACGTTTATCTTAAGGAAGTTGTCTCGAGGCACGGGGTGCCAACCTCTATTATCTCTGATCGTGATGCACGTTTTACTTCAGAACTGTGGCAAGCAATGCACAAATATTTTGGCTCTCGTTTAGACATGAGCACCGCTTATCATCCACAGACGGACGGGCAGTCTGAACGCACCATCCAAACTCTAGAAGACATGCTTCGTGCATGTGTAATCGATTTCGGCAACGGCTGGGAAAAACATCTCCCGTTAGTGGAGTTTTCATATAACAACAGTTACCACACCAGCATTCAAGCCGCTCCATTTGAGGCATTGTACGGGCGTAAATGCCGATTACCTCTTTGTTGGGCAGAGGTGGGTGATAGTCAGATCACGGGTCCAGAACTGGTAGTAGACGCAACGGAAAGAATTGCTCAGATACGACAACGAATGGCGGCAGCTCGTGACCGTCAGAAAAGCCACGCTGATAAGCGCAGGAAACCACTCAAGTTCCAGGTTGGGGATCGAGTGCTACTCAAAGTCTCACCTTGGAAAGGTGTAGTTCGTTTTGGCAAACGAGGCAAGCTCAATCCGTGATACGTTGGACCTTTCGAAATCATAGAGAAAATAGGCAAAGTGGCCTACAAACTAAACCTACCAGCAGAACTCAGTGGAGTTCACAACGTTTTTCACGTGTCGAATCTGAAGAAGTGTCTGTCAGATGAGACACTCATAGTTCCTTTGAAGGACCTCACTATCGACGATCAGCTGCGATTCGTCGAGGAACCAGTAGAGATTACTGACCGAGATGTTAAGATTCTCAAGCGCACTAGAATACCTCTTGTTCGAGTTTGTTGGAACTCTCGTCGTGGCCCAGAGTTTACCTGGGAACACGAAGACCAAATGAAACAAAAGTATCCCCAATTGTTTGACAACAGTACAACCACTACTGAGGTTGAAGCTACTGCGGAATTTCGGGACGAAATTCCAAACCAACGGGGGAAGGATGTGACACCCTAGGAAAACCAGGAAACCATGCAACTAAACTAGCTTCCTCAGTGAGTACGTGCTAAATTTCAGGACGAAATTTCCTTCAACTTGGGGATAATGTGACAACTCGTATCTCAAACCTCTTTGTACTTTGATATAACCGGTGTGAACGTTATGTGATTATGTGAACCTTGTTGATTAAATGAAATGGTTGATATTGTGTTATGTGAAATTATGTGTAGATATATAACTCGAACCACACAACATCACACAATTGCACAACACCTTTGGGTTCGGCCCATTTATGCTTGAACTCGAAACCAAGGGCAACCCAAGGGAAGGGTTTGGCCCACTCCTTTTATACGCATACACACACCCATCATTCGGGTTTTATTTTCTCATAACTTGCAAAACACAACACACACAAACTCTACTCTCTCTTCCTTCTCTCTCGAAGCCGACGGCAAACACCCCCCATCTCTCGAAGCTTTCTTGCTCGGATTGATTCTATTCTTCTCTCAATCGGTTAGTGTTTGTAATTATCCGTTGTATGTTAGATGATGTTATGATCTATATGTATTACATGATGATTTAGTGATATCTTGTGATTGAATGTGATATAAACTGTTAATGGTTGAAGTTCATATAATCGGCTCACATGAAGATGATAATTAGAACCGAATGTAAGTAAGTCGGCTGTGATGTGTTTGAACTCGGATGATATGTGATGATCCTAGTGTTAGATCCGATTGAATGTTACGATAGGTTGTGTTCATGATTCGGTTGTTTATTTAGGGTTCATATGAACTTTATGATAAAAACCTTGTTTTGATCGATATATGGTTTGGTTAGAAACTGTTGATTGATAAATTGCAAATATGGAAATTGTCAATAATAGAGTAACTGATTGCATGATATAAGGAAATACATAACCGATCGTACAAGACCAGTCGCACAAGTGCAATCACACAAGCTCTTGAATCACACAAGAGCTCAATCGCACAAGGCAACTGATCGCACAAGTGCAAGACGCACAAGTGCAGTCGCACAAGCTAGGTACAACCATCTATGCTCCGGGTACTGTTTAGTTATGCATGATCGCACAAGACCTTGTGGATCGCACAAGGTTGTGCCGATCGCACAAGGCTTGGGCCAGACACACCGATGTTTGAAGTTGATAAGCTATTGGGCCATCTGGCCCAACTCAGTCACATAAGTAATTCGAGTCGCACAAGGTTGATTATCTGTTTATTATATTGGGCCATATATATATATGTTTGGGCTTTTAATTGTTTGGGCTGGGTATATAATGAATCGCACAACATGTTCGGCCGGAGTGGTTGTTGGGTTTTATTAGTTGTATCGCACAAGACTATTGGGCTAATGAGCTTGTGCGAGCCCAATCATCTGTGTCGCACAAGTTGGACATAATGTGTACTTGACTGATAATATGTTCTACGTGATTGCCATGATCAATACGTGTTCATAACCTGTTAGCTTATGTGTAAACCTACGTGCACTACTTGAACCTAGACCTGACTTGTATGGTAACCATGTTAGGACGTGGTTGACCACTTATAGCTCAAGTAACCTTTTCGCTTATCTGCCGAGCTAACCTAAGGTGAGTTCACACTTTCTACAAAGCATGGTAATTCCCGGTGGGTTGGGAATGGGTTAAGGAATATGGATTCCTCGTCCTTCTCGGGTAGGACAGTACGAGTTAAGGAATGTAATTCCTCGTCCTCTTGGACAGTTTAATTCTCACTAGACCAAAACTCTATCACGAAGTCCCTCCTTTTTATATCGACTTAATCGCCAGGCCAATGGCGAGCGGGTCATTAGTTAGATAGCGCTATTTAGGTCTGACAAGCCTCATACCGTTCCGCAGAGGACGGGCGTGAACTAATGGATATGGGCACGTCAATGATGATAGACATTGAAACTAAGGGCACATAAACATGACTAAAGTTAGTGGTCGATATGGTAACGAGTCTAGTAGTGTAAACATGGGGTAGACCCCACGGCTGGATTGCCAGAGTAAATGGGATTAAACAAAACACGTTTTCAACTATGGGGTAACCCCCACGGCAAGGGTGCCAGTTAAAGGAAACTACGTTTTTGGAATAACTTAAACAAACACCCAACTGTGAACTCGCTCAACTTTGTTGTTGACACGTTACTACATGCTTTGCAGGTCACTAGGTTTAGCAGGAGCTTGCATGGGGAAGAGTCGTTGTGGAGCATGGACATTGAGTGTTCATGATAAACTTAAATACTCTGAACTTATGATTTGGGTTTTGAACTATTTGCTTCCGCTGATAACTTAGACTTATTAAATTGTTTTTGGACACCAATTATATTGTGTGGTTGAACTTTTGATGACTTTACTTTATTGTTCAGTATGATTGGTGGCTTGATCCTGGCCAGTCACGCCTCCAAGCGGTGATACTCCGCACGTGGATTTTGGGGGTGTGACAATCATACTCTTGGGAATGTCTAATATTGGTCGTTTTGGGCTTAGATGCCGTTAAACGATAAAACGCATAAGTTTGCGCGTTAAAAGGGTTTAAAGCGCCAGCATGTTTAAATTATACCTCTGAGTGACTTTTTAACGAAACCCGAAGCTTAACGGTGTTTGTTATACTTCCAAGAATACCTACAAGTTAACTTGAAGGGCGAAATATGCTATTTATGAAAGTTATTTCAAGTTATTAGGTTAAGGGGCCAAAAGTGCCTAGTTTAAAAACTTGATATGCTGAAACACAGGGGTCGCGCTGCGCGACACCCCCCTCCTTTTCTGTCACGCGACGCGACGGTATCATCTGGACAGAATGTTTGTGCAACTATCCTTCTTCTTCCTTGCAGCCCACACAAACCACTCTAGCACTTGTATTTCGAGACCATGAGCTCTTTAATGGTTTTAGAAACCTGCGTAGACACCTAGAGTGATCTTAGGACCTCTCAAAACACTTGGCTTAATCTTAGAGACTCACCTTCAAGTATAAATAGAGGCCTTTGGTGGCCTTTAACACTTGCACCATTCATTTCTTTCTATCTTTCTCATATTGGGAGTTCCTGAGCATATTGGGAGCACCCATTGAGTATTTTTCAGTCCCTAGGACCACTTGTGAGTGTTCCTTTCATGGCTAGTTATTTTATTTGGCTTTTAAAGCCGAAAAGTCAAGCGTTTATGATAAACGCTTTGACTTTTAGTTAGACCTTAAACGGTCAAGCCATTGTTCGCAATGAACATGGCTACGTGATCGTAATTAGGTAGGTGTTAATACCTCAAAAGGGAACCTCCTAAGAATCACGTTTGCTTGGTCAATTGACGAGTCAACGTATTGACATTTTAAAAAGTCAACGGGTCAGATTTTAAAATAATTGCGATTTGAGTTTAAAAGTGTTCTAAAATATGTTTTATCACTTAAACAACTCGGTAATAATTATTAGAACATGTGTAAACATGTTTGGCTCGTCAGTTCCAGTCTTAGGGTCGGTTCGCAACCGAAAGTCGCGGAGTTTGACTTCTACTTTGACTTTCGTTTATGAACCGAATTAGAACTAGTTTACTACTGATTTAAGTTTCTGTTAGGATTGTAATATGATGTAGTATAACTCCCTAAGGTTATATTACATGTCATATAGTAATCTGAGATTGTAATGCAAGTTTCGTTATTATGCTTAAAGTTGACCAAATTGCCCTTTTCGCTAAAAATAAGGTTTTAAGCATACATGAGCATGCAAATAAATTGCATTCTGACATGTTAACATGTTTAGCATATTTTGATGTTATGAATCTGGTCATAAACTGAGTTTGCTTAAATGGTCGTAAATTATGCTTTTAAAAGGACGAAAATGCCCTTTTTACATCTAGAATGATTTCAAGCATACTTTGTGTTAGGGCATGAATTTTATATTAAGGACCATCTATCCTGAGACTAGGTCTGGATCACGGATCCTTAACGGATAATGCAGGGAGTCTGAGGATCCAGGATCCTTACTATTAATTGTGTTTTTAACAATTGTCTCTTGTGTTTTCAGTTTACGATTGCAGGGACTTATGGACTGAGTCATGGAGGGAATCTCGGAGGAATATGCTTCTAATTATGAACGTGCATGAAGCTGATGACCGTTATGGTGATCATGGATGCCTTGCATAATTTTCGGATGGTTGGTTATCAAGATATTTTCTATTTTTTAAAGGGGATAACAAGCTATTTTTAGGAACACAATTACACTATTCGAACTCTCTGAAACTTATTGGTGAATACACACACAAACACACTAGAAATCGTTGTATTGAGCTTGTTATCATCCAAAGTTGTAACCTTTATTGTTTAATATAGTTGATAGTGATAGTTTTCACTATCCGAGGTTTTTTATGCCGGAGATCATTCATTGATCAAGAGCCTTTTCCTCGTATAAATCATTGTGTTCATTGCCATTTTTATTCAATTGTTTTCCATACATTTGTTCATTTAACCAAGCATCCAACCTCACAAAAATCAGATTTTGTTACATTATCCTTGTGTGATTTTTGACCAAAACAGTTTGGCACCCACCGTGGGGCAATCGGTGCTTCATCTTTGAAACTTCTGTTCATTTCGTTTATTTTCATTCATTACCTTCAACCACATGGATTCTCAAGGGAAAAACACTTCGAGCTCCATGCCGACGATCACCTCATCATAGGGCATTCCACCTTTGCCTCATGTTTCTTCTGGATCCCAGAAGAATGCTGAGAATCCAGCGAAGAAGACAACCCCGGTTTTCATAAAAGCAACTACTGCTGTTTCTTATGCTCCTACTAATAATGATCTTTATTCTTTGATTTTGGAGATGAAAAATTACATGCAACAGCAGGATGAAACTAATGGCAGGATCCTTCGTGAAATTGATGAAATCAAGAAATTGAAGAAATCAGCGAAGGATCACTCTCCATTGATACCTAGATCGTTGGATTTCACTACTCCACCAACAACCATTCAGCATTCTAGGGCATCAGATGTCCAGTATCATGGAGGATCATCAAGTATGCAGTATGGATCATCGGCTATGACACAGGCTCAAGGATTCTACTTCCAGCCTTCAGGATCCTCTCTTCAACCTCAAGGATCCTCCTTCCAGCATCAAGGATCCTTCTCTAGTTCGGGAGGATACATGGGGACGCTGTTAGTTCAAGGATCCTACCCCCAGCATCAAGGATCCTCATCGCAAGTTCAAGGATCCTCATCACAGGTTCAAGGATCAATGGAATATCCTCCAAGACCTTCAGCTCCAATGTATCCTGGATCCAACGTCTTCCAGGATCAAGGATCCTTAGGGAGTCAACAACCTAGGAGTTTTGAGATTCATGTGGGAGACTTCATTCCTATACAGACTATTGCTTTATCTGTTCCCACGATTATACCAGAACCACATCAAGTTGGATTCACATCTGGAATACTAACCTCGAATCAATGAGGAGGTAACACTTTCAATACATCTTACAATACTAACCATGGTTTTGTGCAGGAACCATGGATCAACCAAGCTATGGCAAGGGAGTTGCAAAAACTCAAGGATATGATATCCAGTGTCCCAGGAGTAGTTAAACCCATTCCTGAGATTCCGGATGGGAGTCACAAGGTGTCCTGCTTTGCAGCACCTATATGTAATGCGGAGATACCAATGAGATTTCAAACACTAAACATGAAGCTCTATGATGGTACAACTGTTCCAGAAGAACATGTAGCACAATACAGGGAGAGAATGGATATCAATCCCATTCCAGAAAGGTTGTATTTGCAAGGGTTTCGGATCCACATTAACTGGATCAGCTTTGAAATGGCTGCTAAGTCTTCCCCCTATTCAATTACTTCATTTTCTAATTTGGTTAACTTGTTCAATAGTTAATTTTCAAGTAGTAGGAGATTTGAACGGTTAACTAGTGACTTATATAGAGTCACCCAAGGTCATAATGAATCATTAAGGGATTACATAAATAAATTCAGTAGAGAATCCTTAGAAATTCCTAACTTAGATATTGCTACAGCTGTTGAAGCTTTTAAAATGGGTTTACTTAAGGATTCACAATTCTATGATGATCTTGCTATAACACCTTGCAGGAACCTAGATGAGGTAAGAAACAAGTACCTTATGTTCATCCGTTTAGAGGATGACAAAAGGATCCAGGAGAGGCTATCAGGATCCTCAAATCAAGACAAACAAGGATCCTATTTCAGGAATAATAAATCCAAGTCATACACTAAGTCTGACAATCAGAATGTGCATGCTGTGGAACAAGAGGAAGACGATGAGCATTATCCTCCTATCTCTGAATATTGTTTTGCTGCTGATAATAGTGAACTAATCCTTGCTATACAGAATTTAGGTGATAAAGCTAGATGGCCGAGGAAGAGTGACAAACCAGCTGCAACCAAAGACAAATCAAAGTGGTGTGCTTATCACGAAGACTTCGGTCATCTCACAAATGAATGCATAGCACTAAGGAAGGAGATTGGTTACCTTTTGACCAAAGGGTATCTGAAGGAGTTGCTCGGAAGGAAGAAATCAAGGATCCAGGATCCTGAGAAAGTCCCTGAAAAGGCTCCTCCTCCACCAGCCGATGCTCAAATTATCCATTTCATCTCTGGTAGATCTGATATCTGTGGCACTTCATTCTCGGCAGCTAAGAGGCATGCAAAGGAGACAAAAATGGAGAATGGGGACAGACCTATTCGAATTTAAATCCTTACCTAGGAAAAAGTCATATCCTTTAATGTGGATGATCGTGTGGATATACAGGATCCTCATCACGATGGTCTAGTTATTACATTATTTATCTCTAACCATTTTGTTCACATGATTCTCATTGATGGGGGAAGCTCAGTGAACATCATCCAGTTAGATGTCCTCATGAGAATGAACATCCCTGAATCTGATATCATTCCGAGATCATCTGTCCTTGTGGGATTCAGTGGAGAAACCAAGAATACATTGGGGGACATCAAACTTCCTATTTATATAGAGGGAGTAAATTATGTTCAAAAATTTTGTGTCATTGAATGCTTATCTTGCTATAATGTTATCCTTGGCAGGCTATGGATACACGATATGAAAGCAGTCCCTTCAACCTATCGTCAATGTTTGAAGCTCCCTACTCCGTGGGGTGTGGTGAAGAAGAAAAATGTTCCGCAATAGGCCAAGAATTGTTACACATCATCAATGATGCCAGCCTCAAAGCCTAGGGAGGTATAGCAATTAAAGTACCCTCCAAGAGATGTCCTGGAGGCAAGAGAGCAAGATGTCAAGGATATTTTGCTGAACCCGGAGGATCCTGAATCCAATATTTTTGTAGGATCCGGGATCCTCGACAGTATTGAGCAGGATTTAATATCCTTCTTACAAAGAAGAAAAGCTACCTTTGCTTGGAAACACGAAGACATGACAGGTATCTCTAAAGATGTTATTACTCACAAACTTGGTATTGACAGGTCCTTCAAGCCAATACATCAGAAAAGGAGAAAGTTTGCACCTGAAAGAAATGCCATAATCCAAGAGGAGGTAGACAAATTGCTCAAGGCAGGTATGATTAGAGAAGTAAAGTATTCAAGATGGTTAGCTAATGTGGTTGTTGTTCAGAAAAAGAATAGAAAGTGGAGGGTATGCGTTGACTTTACTGATTTAAACAAAGCGTGTCCCAAGGTTCCTTTCCCTTTACCCCACATTGACTCCATGGTCGATGCTATAGCCGGTCATGAGTTGTTGACTTTTATGGATGCTTCATCTGGATTCCAACAAATTCAGATGGAACCATCTGACAAAGAGGATACATCTTTTATGACCCCCACTAGTATCTATTGTTATATTGCTATGCCCTTTGGACTAAGGAATGCAGGTGCTACTTATCAAAGGCTAGTGAATATGATGTTTAAAGAACAGATGGGACACACAATGGAAGTCTACATAGACGACATGGTGGTTAAGTTCAAAAGAGCTGAGGATCACCTTAAGGATTTGTAAGAAGCATTTAATATCCTTGATAAATACAGTATGAAACTGAATCCTTCCAAATGCCATTTCAGAGTCAAAGATGGTAAATTCCTAGGTTACATGGTGATAAAGAGGGGAATAGAGGCAAGTCCAGAGCAACTCAAGGCCATTGTGAATATCAAATCTCTTACCAATGCTAAGGATGTGCAAAGGTTGACAGGAAGAATAGCAGCCTTGAACAGATTCATCTCAACGTCATTAGAGAAATGCAAAGAGTTCTATGACATCCTGAGAAAGAATAAAAAGTTTGAACGGACTGAGAAGTGTAGGATTGGGGATTCGATCTAAACGAGTCGATCAGAAGAGTTCTAGACCAAATCAGAGGCGGAATTCAATGATTTGATCTTCATTGCAGCTAGATTTACAATTAGAAGTAGATTAAATGTCGTTTGTATTGATTTGACAAGGTTACACGAGCTGACGACACTTCGGCAGAGCTTCGCTACCGGAATCAGAAAGTTACAAATGAAGATCAGGACTCACCTATTTATAGGAAACGCCAGGTCGCACGAACTAGCTATGCCAGGTCGCACGAACTGGCCAGGTCGCATGAACCTGCCAGGTCGCACGAACTGGCCAGGTCGCATGAACCTGCTAGGTCGCACGAACTTGTCACCTCATGTGAGGTGGCTGGTTCAGGCCTGTTTCCCGATTCTCTCGTACAACGCGTCCTGGTCTATCTATTCTATTACATGACTCGATACAAGACGAAGTCAACAGACATATGCACTAACAAACTCCCCCTTGGATGATGACGAGTCTTTAGTGTATTGAGTCTTCAGTCTTGATCGGTCTTCTCGCTCTCTCCAAAGTATCTTTCTCTGTAAGCATCTTTATCAATCTCTCTCTTACTCTTCCAGAATCTGAATCTGGCTCTTACGTCTTCAGACTCCCCCTTTCGATAAGCTGGGATCGCAGTCTGGAATTCACTATCTGCAGGCTTTGAATCGTAAACCTGGCTCTAATCTGCATACGCTTATGAGGAAAATCCTCAGGAGTCGAAACTTAGCTCTTTCAAAGCTTTTTACCTGCACATACTCTACCCAAAACATAAGTTTTTTTTATTTATAACAATTTTAATCTCTGCTTAACCACTTGTATTTGTAACACTCAAATTTTGATTTCAAATTAATGAACCATTTAATCATTTCAAAATCATTTTTCATTTCAAACAAACTTTCCCAACCCTGTTGTCCATCATGTTCAGCACTTGGAATTTTGAAAATCAGCTTTCCAACATCAGTTGTCGAAACTAAGATGAAATAAAATCTTTTTGAATTTTCAAAATTTTATGCTAAAACACATTCTTTTTGTTTTTTTTTAAGATTTTCAGTGTGTTAAAATGCAATAAAGAAATATTTACAGACAATATTTTTGTGAGATTGTGTAAGAGAATCATATCAGTTTATGACAAATCACTAGTACCGTTGAGCTTTAAACACATTTAGTTCTAAACAATTCACTTAGATTGTTAGTATACTGATCCACTTAAATTTTCACACAAAGTTCAATTGATTCGAGATACGGATTAGTGTTTTAATGGACTTAACTTATTTGCGTGTCCCACCTCAGAATATACTCCCGTATCCAGACTCCTATACTCAGTCTTACAGGTGAATGTACACTAATGATATCTGTAAACGGGTAATGCGAGACCATGAGAGCTCAGGTTAGAACTTCCGTTCAGACAAAGAGATGATGGCTAGACTTTTGGTATGTCCCGTTTGGGGATCTTTTCTTCAACAACACATGATTAGCATTTTTCAATGTTTCATCATTTTTTATGCTGACGGTTGGCTTTATGATTAAAGCAGTGTAGAGTATTATACGAGGACTAGGCTATTGCTCCCGCAAAATCAGAAGTCCTGGTATAATACCCCAGATATCATCACGCACAAAGACCTAGTATGTCAGAAATAGAAGGCCCTTCAAACAAGATTTCAGGGGTTACTTATATATCCGAGAGATGTTCCCCATAAGATAAGTAAGTATTTGATATTTAGGTTTATATCTCGAAAACAATCTACTAAGCGTGTAAAAACCTACTGGCATATCATCAGTGAGACCATTTATCACATTTTAACTTTCCAATTCTTTAGCATACTGTGATTGTCTACTCATGTACTATCATTTCCTCTTTTTCACAACAAAACTCATTTTGATTTTTTGATGTTTTTTGTCACACCCCCAAAATCCACCTGCGGAGTACTACCGCTTAGAGGCGTGACTGACCAGGATCCAGCCACCAATCATATTGAACAAGCATATAAGTAGTTATAAAATCCAACCAATACAATTGGTGTTCAAACAAAACATAGTTAAGTTGCAAGCGGAAGCATAAGTCTTAAACCAAAACATAAGTTTCATTGTTTCAAAGTTTAACATGGCACACAGTCGTCCATGTCCCACAACGATCCTCTTCCATGCAAGCTCCAGCTAAGAACCTAAGGACCTGCAAAGCATGTAGTAACGAGTCAACAACAAGTTGAGTGAGTTCACGGTTGGGTGTTCGTTTTAAGTTGTTTCGAAAACAGTTTCCTTTATCTGGCATCCTGCCGTGGGGGTTACCCCATAGTTAAAAACGTGACTTGTTTATTCCCAGTTACTCTGGCAATCCAGCCGTGGGGGCTACCCCATGTTAGTTATCTGGCATTTCGGCCGTGGGGGCTACCCCATGTATATACTAGACTCGTTACCATATCGACTGCTGACTGTAGTCATGTTTATGTGCCCTGAACTGTCAATGTCTATCATCATTGACGTGCCAGTAGTCCATTAGTTCACGCCCGTCCTCTGCGGCACGATGTGAGGTTTGTCAAACCTAAATAGCGCTATCTAACTAATGACCCGCTCGCCATTGGCCTCGGCGATTAAGTCGATACAAAGATGAGGGACTTCGTGATAGAGTTTTGGTCTAGTACGAGTTATCTGTCTGTGAGGACGAGGAATTACATTCCTGAACCATTGCTGTCCTACCCAAGGAGGACGAGGAACCCATGTTCCTTAACCCCAATTCCCGACCCCTAGGAATCCCATGCTTTGTAGAGGGTGAGAACTCACCTTGGTTTGCTCGGTAGAAAACACAGAAAAGTCAAACAAGCAACGTTGAGGCTACTCACGTCCTATCATAGTTGTATCATACAATCAGGTTTGTATTCAAGTAGTGCACGTATGGCATTCACATTTAATAGCAAATAGCATGCAGGTATAATTTATGGCACACACTCATAACCATACGGTTCACAAAGACACTTATGAGTTCAATATACAAGCGAACAAGGCCCAATAGTCCGGCCCAAGCACTTCGGCCCGTAACAGTGAGAGCCCAAATAGTGTGCACATGCACATGGGCTCGAGTCGCAACCGGACTCGCAACCACGGTTTCGGTTCGTGCTGTTTTGGTTACGAGTCGCAACCGGACTCGCAACTGTGGTTTCAAGTCACAAGATTGGTGTGCTGATCATGTGTGGTTTCGAGTCGCAACCAGGTGTTTGCGACTCGCAACCGATGTCGCAACCGGGGGTTTCGACTCATCATGCATGGTTTCGAGTCGCAACTGATGGTTTCGGTTGGACAACTGCTGATTCGGAACAGTGTACTATCCAATGAGAATTTGATTTCAGAAAATGGTTTGTACTACCCACTTAAACATGTTTGTTTGTCTAGTAATTTACTAATTTGGATCAAACATATCAGATTTCAAATATTCAAGCATGCTCATATGATATTCAAGTTGTTCTTCACACATTCATCATGTTCATCAATATCTAAGTAGTTCATCATATCATAACTTGAAACAACAATCCAAAATATTCAAACAGCTAATCCGATTTTCCCATAAGTGCAGCCATTTAACAAGCATTTTGATTTGTAACCTAAGAGCATGCAATCCGATTACATAACATGAATAACAATCGAGCCTTCCAACAACAAATCCGAATAATATGAGCATTATACAAACCGATTTCATGAACACCAACCATTTATGGTTTAAATCACATTAAATCACAACATCATTAACTCATCATGCAATCAATCCGGAATCTAAGTATGATAGTTTATTAACATCATCATGTATAAATCTAACAAACCAACATATTACCAAGTCACACAAGATACATCATCATCAATAAAATATCACATCATCATCATCATCATCCGAGATATATAACAAGAATCACTAACCAACAAGTATTCGAACATCAAGTACACATCATCCTTAAATCATGAAAATACACTAACCGATTTGGTTCTCTAAGTGTGAGGGTGTGAAGAGTGATGAGTGACTTCCGAATAACGATCTTGAGCTCGGTCCGAGAGTCCTAATGCCACTGGTTGATCCAAGAATGAAGGAGAGGAATGTTGTGGTTTAGGGTTTTAGTGTGAGAGAGTGGAGAGTGTGTGTTGGAGAAGTATGAGTGTTGTTGCCCAAAAATGACAAGTATGGCTAACATGAGGATTATATACTAGTCCTAAGTAGTGCACCCTAATGGACTCGGATGAGGTGCACGGCCCAACCGGCCCATATGTCACACTAGTTCACTCGAGACCACATGGTCTCGAGTCGGGTTCATGGCTTTCGGCTCCTAAACATACTCGAATACATACACATAAGCACACATGTAACATAACACATAATCATATAAAAGGTTGTAGCTTATCATTAATCACATAAGTTTAACTATTCACACGTTTAAGCATACAACGAAAGGTTCTAAATTTCGAGTTGTCACATCATCCCCAAGTTGAAAGAAATTTCGTCCCGAAATTTGGTAGGCACTCACTGAGGAAGCTAGTTAAGTTGTATGGTTTTCCCGGTTTTCCTGGGGTGTCACATCCACCCCCCGTTGATCTGGAATTTCGTCCCGAAATTCCGTAGCTTCGGCTTCAGTAGTGGGTGTACTGTTTGCGAACAGTTGGGGATACTTTTGTTTCATCTGATCTTCGCGCTCCCAGGTGAACTCTGGGCCGCGACGTGAGTTCCAACGAACTCGAACGAGAGGTATTCTAGTGCTCTTGAGGACCTTAACATCCCAGTCCGTGATTTCAACTGGTTCCTCGACAAACCGTAACTGCTCGTCGATAGTGAGTTCCTTCAGAGGAACTACGTGGGTCTCATCTGACGGACACTTCTTCAGATTCGACACGTGGAAAACGTTGTGAACTGCACCGAGTTCCGCTGGTAAGTTGAGTCTGTAGGCCACCCTGCCCATTTTCTCAATGACTTCGAAGGGTCCAACGTACCGTGGGATAAGTTTGCCGCGTTTACCAAAACGAACCACACCCTTCCAGGGTGAAACTTTGAGTAGTACCCGCTCCCCAACCTGGAGCTCAAGCGGTTTCCTGCCCATGTCGGCGTAAACTTTCTGACGTTCGCGTGCGGCTGTCATGCGTTTTCGTATCTGAGCGATCTGCTCGGTTGTATCTACCACATATTCTGGACCAGTGATCTGACTATCTCCCACCTCTGCCCAGCAAAGAGGAGACCGGCATTTACGTCCGTACAATGCCTCAAACGGAGCAGCTCCAATGCTGGTGTGGTAGCTGTTATTGTACGAGAATTCCACAAGTGGCAGATGCTTTTCCCAGCGGTTGCCAAAGTCGATTACACATGCACGAAGCATGTCTTCTAAGGTTTGAATAGTGCGCTCGGACTGCCCGTCCGTCTGAGGGTGATATACTGTGCTCATGTCTAACCGTGAGCCGAAGGATTTGTGCATTGCTTGCCACAGCTCTGACGTGAAGCGTGCATCTCGATCTGAGATAATGGAGGTGGGCACCCCGTGCCTCGAAACAATTTCCTTGATGTATATTTCTGCAAGAGTGGAGAACTTATCCGTCTCCTTGATAGCCAAGAAGTGTGCAGACTTTGTGAGTCGATCCACGATCACCCAAATAGTATCGTTCCCGCGCTGGGATCTAGGTAGGCCAGTAACAAAATCCATGGAAATTTGTTCCCATTTCCATTGAGGTATCTCTGGTTGTTGGAGCAGGCCTGAGGGTTTCTGGTATTCGGACTTGACTCTCGCACAAGTCAAACACTTGCTGACGTAAGTTGCTATGTGGGCCTTCATGCTAGGCCACCAGTACGTAGTTTTGATGTCGTGGTACATTTTATCCGATCCAGGGTGTACTGAGTAGCGAGACTTGTGTGCTTCATCCATCACAAGCTCTCGTAGGTTGCCATAGTGTGGGACCCAAACGCGTCCCGTTACGTAGTAAGCACCGTCTTCCTTCTGTTCTAAGCGTTGCCTCGATCCGCGTAAGGCTTCAGCCCTGACGTTTTCTGGTTTCAGTGCTTCTATCTGGGCTGCTCGTATCTGGGAAGGCAGACTAGAATGGATCGTGAGTTGTAAAGCTCGCACGCGCTTAGGCGCAGTGTCCTTCCGACTGAGGGCGTCAGCCACAACATTGGCCTTGCCCGGGTGATACCTGATTGAGCACTCGTAGTCATTCAGTAACTCGACCCATCGTCGCTGCCGCATATTCAATTCTTTCTGCTTGAAGATGTGCTCGAGGCTCCTGTGGTCGGTGTAGATCGCGCACTTGGTACCATACAGGTAATGCCGCCATAACTTAAGTGCAAAAACAACAGCTCCCAGCTCTAAATCGTGCGTAGTGTAGTTCTTTTCATGAACTTTGAGTTGGCGTGAAGCGTAGGCTATAACTTTATCTCGTTGCATCAACACGCAACCAAGACCCTGAATTGATGCGTCGCAGTAAACCACAAAATCGTCGGTGCCTTCCGGCAAGGAAAGGATAGGTGCGCTACAAAGTCTATCCTTTAGGTGCTGAAATGCCAACTCCTGTGCATTTCCCCAGCGATAAACCACGCCTTTCTGCGTTAATGAGGTGAGAGGCTGTGCAATCTTAGAATATCCTTAATGAATCTCCTGTAGTAACCTGCCAAACCCAAGAATTGGCGAATTTCCTTTGGTGTACGAGGTGCAGGCCAGTTCTTAATCGAGTCTACCTTGGATGGATCAACGTGAATCCCATCCTTGTTCACCACATGGCCTAGAAAATGGACTTCTCGAAGCCAGAAGTCGCACTTCGAGAACTTTGCGTAAAGCTGTTCTGTTCGAAGGAGTTCCAAAATGAGTCGTAGATGCTGCTCGTGTTCCTCCTGACTCTTAAAATAGATCAGGATGCCGTCGATGAAGACTATAACAAACTTGTCCAGGTAAGGCTTGCACACTCGGTTCATCAAGTCCATGAAAACCGCAGGTGCGTTTGTCATCCCAAAAGGCATGACCAAAAACTCATAGTGCCCGTATCGAGTTCTGAAAGCTGTTTTGGAGACGTCCTCTTCTCGGACTCTCAGTTGGTGATAACCCGATCTCAAATCAATCTTCGAATAGTAGCTCGACCCTTGCAGCTGGTCGAACAAGTCGTCGATACGCGGTAGGGGATAGCGATTCTTCACCGTCACCTTGTTGAGTTCCCTGTAGTCGATGCACATTCTGAAAGTACCGTCCTTCTTCTTTACAAATAATACTGGAGCTCCCCAGGGCGATGAGCTAGGACGAATAAAACCCTTATCCTGGAGCTCTTGTAGTTGCGTAGAGAGTTCTTTCAATTCTGAGGGGGCTAAACGATAAGGTGCACGAGCTATAGGCGCAGCTCCAGGAGCTAGTTCAATCTGAAACTCGACTTGGCGATGAGGCGGAAGACCAGGTAATTCCTCAGGAAATACCTCTGGATAATCGCGTACAACTGGAAAATCTTCTATCTTCTTCTCTTTTTCTGAGGTGTCAGTAACGAGAGCCAAAATGGCAGTGTGGCCCTTTCGCAAGCACTTTTGGGCCTTAAGGAGAGAAATGACGTTCTCAACAGCATTCCTCTTGTCGCCATGAATCATGAGAGGTTTACCACCGGGACCTGGAATACGGACAACCTTCTCGTTGCAAAGAATCTCTGCTCGGTGTTGGGATAACCAATCCATCCCAATGACAACGTCGAAACTACCCAAGTCAATAGGAATGAGGTCGATAGAGAAGGTCTGGTCAGCGAGAATAAGTTTACAACCCTTGACTACGTGTGTGGCTTCTAAACTCTTACCATATGCTAGTTCTACAGTGTGCTTGTTGTTCAAGAGTGTCGGAATATGCTTAAGCATTTGACTAACATGTAGCTAGTATCGACATCCGAATCAAAAAAAACTGTAATCATAAAAGTCGTCTAGAAGGAACTTACTCGCCACAATATCGGGGTCGTTCCTTGCTTCACCTTGGCCAATCACAAACACCCGCCCCCGGGCCCCATTGTTGTTGTTGTCGCGTTTCTGCCTCATCTGCGGACAGTTCCTCTTAAGATGGCCTTCAGCCCCACAACGGAAACACCCCTTTTTGCTACCCTGCTGCTGCTGGTTTCGGTGTGCAGGGTATGGGCTCCTGCAATCTCTAGCCACATGTCCCGTCTTCTTGCACCGATGGCAGTACGATTCCATACATGACCCGGTGTGGTGTTGATGGCATTTGCGGCATTTCGGCTTATTCCCAAGGTATCCCCCTTGATTTTGGTAGTTTAGCCCCTGCTGTACGAGTTTCCCGTGCGGGTCCTGTTGTATAGGGCCACGACCTTCACTCTGGTGATCACCCCAAATATGCTTGGTGTTAATAAGAGCATTTGCATTGGAGGGGTTGCGCTTGGGTAACTTGCCCTCTTCCACTGCCTGATCCGTGAGCTGGTGCGCCAAACGAACGACTTGTTGGATTGTGGAAAAGTTGGCCGCAATAACGGACCCTCGGATTTCTGGGGCTAAGCCTCTGAGGTATAACTCGATTCGTCTAGAAATGGGTTGTGACAAGTTAGGACATAAGGCAGCCAAATCGTTGGACCTTTTCGTGTACGCTTCGATCTCTGATCCTTCCATTTTCAAGCCAAAGTACTCTATTTCAAGTTTGAGGATGTCGTCCGGATGACAAAATTCTTCCTTGATCAAATCCTTGAAGTCGCTCCAGGGGGTGGCATTCGCATCTGCTAATCCGAGCATCTGAACTTGTGTGTTCCACCAAGAATACGCTTTCCCTTGCAAGGTACCAGCAGCGTACTCTACTCGCTTACTGGTAGGGCTTTCACTTTCTTCGAATGCCGATTCGATCCTGCGAATCCAGTGTAGGAGACCTATCGCTCCCTCGGTGCCACTAAAGGTACTAGGTCGACAGTCCATAAAGGTTTTGAGAGTGCACACGGGTGGCTGATCGTGTTGACCTATCGTGGGTGAAAGAAGAGACAGAGTTTAACACAAGGGTTGGTTCACGAGGGTAGGATTCTAAAGATCCTAGAATGAGTTCGGACTGCAGGATATACCTCCTGCGTGTGCAGCTGCAAGTGCTGCGGCAACTCGTTCGTTGATCAGAGCCGTCAACTGGGCTTGTGTCAGGTTAACGCGTCCAGACATGATCTTCATATCAAGAAGAACGTGAGTGAGAGGGGTTCGCGAACGTACGACGATAAAATAGAGCAAGCACGCACGTGTTCAAGCAACAGTAGTTATACTAACCAAGCATACCATAAGCAATGTACTATGTATCTAACAAGTAGGCAATATATACACAGATCATATCACCTAGAATGTCGAGCCTTGCATGTGGAGTGAAGCGTCGTTGTGGACCGTCGAGCACTGTACAGGTTATAGTCTGGTTTTAACAAAAACGTTTTTCCCCTTTATTAAAACTAAGTTCTCTATAACCAATGGCTCTGATACCAATCTGTCACACCCCCAAAATCCACCTGCGGAGTACTACCGCTTAGAGGCGTGACTGACCAGGATCCAGCCACCAATCATATTGAACAAGCATATAAGTAGTTATAAAATCCAACCAATACAATTGGTGTTCAAACAAAACATAGTTAAGTTGCAAGCGGAAGCATAAGTCTTAAACCAAAACATAAGTTTCATTGTTTCAAAGTTTAACATGGCACACAGTCGTCCATGTCCCACAACGATCCTCTTCCATGCAAGCTCCAGCTAAGAACCTAAGGACCTGCAAAGCATGTAGTAACGAGTCAACAACAAGTTGAGTGAGTTCACGGTTGGGTGTTCGTTTTAAGTTGTTTCGAAAACAGTTTCCTTTATCTGGCATCCTGCCGTGGGGGTTACCCCATAGTTAAAAACGTGACTTGTTTATTCCCGGTTACTCTGGCAATCCAGCCGTGGGGGCTACCCCATGTTAGTTATCTGGCATTTCGGCCGTGGGGGCTACCCCATGTATATACTAGACTCGTTACCATATCGACTGCTGACTGTAGTCATGTTTATGTGCCCTGAACTGTCAATGTCTATCATCATTGACGTGCCAGTAGTCCATTAGTTCACGCCCGTCCTCTGCGGCACGGTGTGAGGTTTGTCAAACCTAAATAGCGCTATCTAACTAATGACCCGCTCGCCATTGGCCTCGGCGATTAAGTCGATACAAAGATGAGGGACTTCGTGATAGAGTTTTGGTCTAGTACGAGTTATCTGTCTGTGAGGACGAGGAATTACATTCCTGAACCATTGCTGTCCTACCCAAGGAGGACGAGGAACCCATGTTCCTTAACCCCAATTCCCGACCCCTGGGAATCCCATGCTTTGTAGAGGGTGAGAACTCACCTTGGTTTGCTCGGTAGAAAACACAGAAAAGTCAAACAAGCAACGTTGAGGCTACTCACGTCCTATCATAGTTGTATCATACAATCAGGTTCGTATTCAAGTAGTGTACGTATGGCATTCACGTTTAATAGCAAATAGCATGCAGGTATAATTTATGGCACACACTCATAACCATACGGTTCACAAAGACACTTATGAGTTCAATATACAAGCGAACAAGGCCCAATAGTCCGGCCCAAGTACTTCGGCCCGTAACAGTGAGAGCCCAAATAGTGTGCACATGCACATGGGCTCGAGTCGCAACCGGACTCGCAACCACGGTTTCGGTTCGTGCTGTTTTGGTTACGAGTCGCAACCGGACTCGCAACTGTGGTTTCGAGTCACAAGATTGGTGTGCTGATCATGTGTGGTTTCGAGTCGCAACCAGGTGTTTGCGACTCGCAACCGATGTCGCAACCGGGGGTTTCGACTCATCATGCATGGTTTCGAGTCGCAACTGATGGTTTCGGTTGGACAACTGCTGATTCGGAACAGTGTACTATCCAATGAGAATTTGATTTCAGAAAATGGTTTGTACTACCCACTTAAACATGTTTGTTTGTCTAGTAATTTACTAATTTTGATCAAACATATCAGATTTCAAATATTCAAGCATGCTCATATGATATTCAAGTTGTTCTTCACACATTCATCATGTTCATCAATATCTAAGTAGTTCATCATATCATAACTTGAAACAACAATCCAAAATATTCAAACAGCTAATCCGATTTTCCCATAAGTGCAGCCATTTAACAAGCATTTTGATTTGTAACCTAAGAGCATGCAATCCGATTACATAACATGAATAACAATCGAGCCTTCCAACAACAAATCCGAATAATATGAGCATTATACAAACCGATTTCATGAACACCAACCATTTATGGTTTAAATCACATTAAATCACAACATCATTAACTCATCATGCAATCAATCCGGAATCTAAGTATGATAGTTTATTAACATCATCATGTATAAATCTAACAAACCAACATATTACCAAGTCACACAAGATACATCATCATCAATAAAATATCACATCATCATCATCATCATCCGAGATATATAACAAGAATCACTAACCAACAAGTATTCGAACATCAAGTACACATCATCCTTAAATCATGAAAATACACTAACCGATTTGGTTCTCTAAGTGTGAGGGTGTGAAGAGTGATGAGTGACTTCCGAATAACGATCTTGAGCTCGGTCCGAGAGTCCTAATGCCACCGGTTGATCCAAGAATGAAGGAGAGGAATGTTGTGGTTTAGGGTTTTAGTGTGAGAGAGTGGAGAGTGTGTGTTGGAGAAGTATGAGTGTTGTTGCCCAAAAATGACAAGTATGGCTAACATGAGGATTATATACTAGTCCTAAGTAGTGCACCCTAATGGACTCGGATGAGGTGCACGGCCCAACCGGCCCATATGTCACACTAGTTCACTCGAGACCACATGGTCTCGAGTCGGGTTCATGGCTTTCGGCTCCTAAACATACTCGAATACATACACATAAGCACACATGTAACATAACACATAATCATATAAAAGGTTGTAGCTTATCATTAATCACATAAGTTTAACTATTCACACGTTTAAGCATACAACGAAAGGTTCTAAATTTCGAGTTGTCACATTTTTGGATTTTAGATTTTATCATGTTTTTGGATTTTTCAAAATTTCAAAATTTCAATTTTTACTCCCCCTAAAATCAAAAATATGTTTCAATTTTTGATTTTCCGGGAAAATTTGAAGGTAAAAGCAATAAACTGTACAAATAAAATGACAAACTGATGTGAATTGCTTCAATTCTCCATTCACTTGGCTTAAACAATCAGAACTCCCCCTGACAACAAACTATTTTCCCATTAAGATTTCAAAACACTTAAGTTTGTTTTAATCAAAATGGTTTTTCCGGAAAATTAGTTTTGTTGATTTTACACATCATGGGGTTTAATTCATCATTTTGTTCTTTCAACAGCTTATGAATGAATCCCTTTTTTCTTTTAACCCTTGTACAAACTATCACTTGTAGATTTTTTACACAAAAACATTTTTCAAGAATGATGCCGATTCATGCTCCACGATTACCAACTTGGGAGCTCCGGCAAGTCAGGATTTTTTAAGCAAAGAATACAGACACCCAAGCCTGACCAGCTTTGGGTGCATCCGAGTTATTTTCACTCGATGTGAAAGTTCTCCTCTTTGATTCATAAAATTCTTTTACCCCTTTGGCCCTTCCATCAACCATCTTTCCAAAGATATGTTTAACTTTGCCATTAAACGCTTTTTCGACATCAAATTCTTTCTTTTCAGAATAGAATTGATTTGAAATCTCTAATGTTCCAACTTTTTGTTTTAAATTTTCAGTCCACAATGGTGGAAAGTTGACATCATCCATTGGCGGTACTGAATTTTCTCTTTTTAGTTCAACTGGTGGCTCCTCTGACTTTGACGAATCAGATTCATCGCCAGATTTAACATCTGATTTCTTAACAACCCACGTTTGGTTGTTAAGATTCACTCTTCTTTTGTAAAACCTTTTAGAACACTCACCAACTTCATATGTTGAATTTTTAAACATTTTAAATTTTTTTCCGTTGGTGGTTCAGTTTTATGAACAACTTTTTCTTTAAGTTTAGAAGACACTCCCTATTGTGTGTTGGTTGCCTTTGGACAGTTCCAGGCGATGTGACCAACTTCATTGCATCGGTAACAGTTTCTTGTCTCCTTTTTCTGATTAGCTTCATTCTTCTGATGTTTCTGTTTTTCTGCGAGAAACTCCTTGTTAGACTGTTAGCAAAAAGCTTTTTCCTTTTCTTCTTCTGAAGAAGCACCTGAAACAAATACAGTTTTTGATTTAAAATCTTTAATATTTTGATTATTTTCAACATCAAAACCCAACCCCTTCTTTTTGAAATTGCTTTTATGATTCGGTTTCTTTAGATGACCTGGACCGAAACCTTTTTTCTTGTTTAAACGTTGTTGAACTCTAGAAGTATATTTAGGTTTTGAAAATCCCATTTTATCTTTTATTTCTGAAACCTTTATTTTTATCAATTTAAAAACTGTTTTAATATTTTCAATTTTCACATTTTTAATTGGAAACTCCTCATCAGAATATAATTTGTCTGAATCATTCAAAGTATATGCCACTTTGATTGGTTCATCATTCAAACTATTTTCTGTTTTCGGAATCTCTTTATTATGACTACTCTTGACAGTAGATTTCGAACTGTTGACTGATGAACTTGAACTCTCAAATTCAGACTTTGACTCTGACTCCTCATCCTTATCCAACACCTGATCAACCACTTTCTTTATTAACTCAGACTTATGATCAGTGTCAGACGATGTGAATGTGACGTCAATGTTGTCTGGTAACTCATCAGTTGTTTCAGATTTTAACTTTATATTGACTGCCTTTTTGACTTGTTCCGAATTTGGTCTTCTGGGAGAATAACCTTCCCAGATCGGAGGCAGACACTTGTTATAATTTGCACTTTGTTTCTTACCAGTATCCGTATCTTCCGACTTCTTATCTTGAAAGACTTCAAAACCTGCTACTGTAGGATAGATTCTATCAATCAAGTAATCAGAACTTGAGTAACTCAGCAGCAATCGTCTGATTCTTTCATTTCAATATTTTTAGTCTCTAATTCTTGCTTCAACTTTGCACACTCATCAATATAGTGATTGATGGCCTTCTGCTTAGACATCATCACTGCATTCATCATTGTCAAAGCATCTTACCTTTCTGAGTTTGTCTTTTCCAACTGGTTGACTGTTCTGTTCAACACATCATAAGATTTTTTCACGTACTAAACATCGAACAACAATTTTTCTTTCATCTTGTCTAGCTCACTAAACTTCTTATCTTTCTCTTCATAATGTTTGCTTGGTTCCAAACATTTCAGACAAGGTTTTGTGACCTCTATAATCTTTTCAATTCAACAATCTTCTCAGCAACTTTAACTTCTTCACTCTGTTCATACTTCTCTTCCATCTGAACTACATTTTCACATTTTACCTCTTTCTTTTCTTTTGCTGCTCGTTTCTTCTTTAGCTTCTTTAATTTATCTGCAAAATAAAATTTGAAACTTTCAGGTGATAAATGAGTTTTACCAATGTTTATTTGTTTAATTTCTTCATCATCATCACTGCTGTCAATTGATGATTGATCAAAGACTGGTGTCTTTTCTGAACTATCTTCTGAAGAGACAGACTCTCCATCTTGACTTTTCTCATCATTTGCAAACACATCCATCCATTCTTTCATCAACTCTAGATCTTGAATGATTTGTGCAACAAATGCTCTAAACTTTGAGTTACTTTCAGCCGGAATATATTTGTCCCAGCTAAATCCCTCTGGCAATCTTTCATCTTCTGGATCTGGAGGCATAGTAATACAAGCTTTCTTCTTTCCATCTTCAATCGAAATAGTACGAGATGATGACGGTTGTTGAGCTACTTGATGATATATTGCTTTCCGATAATATTCATTGTTCCCGAAAGGATTCTGAGCTCCACTTGCTTCTCGGTTGGTACATTCCCTCTTGAAATGTCCTTTTTCCCTGCATCGAAAACAAGTAACTTTAGACTTATCAAAACCTAAAGTAGAAACATTAGCATCACGTAAGTCATCTCTTCCGGTAATCTGCTTAAATTTCTCAGCTCTCCTCAACACGCTTGCTAAACACCACTTAATATCCATTAGCTCCATTTCCTCAGCATCAATCTGATCGTAATCCTCTTTTGTTAACATAGGATTTCCGATTCTTCCCTCAACCAAACTTTCATATGATTCTAACACGGTAACTAGTAATGCCATATGACCTTTAGCGACTTCTTCAGATAAATTCTGACCGTTCTGAAGATGCAACGTGATGTTGCATTGTAGCAAATGACCATTACCATTGTTTGAGCTTTGAGACTGATAATTTGGAGTTGAAACATTAGGATTAACACTCGGATATGAAGAAAATCCACTGTTGATTGTACTTTGATTGAGTGATCCGGATGAATTTTCTGCGCTGAAAGCGATCTGGATCTTTGGACTAGCTTCAACATTTTAAACATTACCTTTGAAATACATCTTGATATCTTGTTGACCACTTGAATTGTTCATTCTAGCGATCTTTTGCTGTTCAAGATCGATCTTATCCTTCAAGTTTTTCAATGAATTGAGCAATTGACAATCTATCATACTCTCCGGTATTCTTCAAAATCATAAGATATGTACCCCATTCATTTTGAGGTAAAGCATCGGCTAATTTTTCAACCCATTCCTCTCGATCTTTTTTGATATCCAACCGAGTCATTGAACGCACCAAATGACAATATCTCTCAATAAGAGTCTTTGTAGTTTCACCCGGTAAGCTTGAAAACAATTCAAATTCTTTCTTCAATAATGATTTTTTATTCTTGATCATCTCCGTACTTCCTTCGAATTTTGTGCGAAGTGCTTCCCAAATCGAACGTGCACTACCATCATGTTGAAGTAATACGAAAATATCTTCTTTCACAGCTTGTTGCAGTAAACTGATCATCATTTTTTCTGCCTTGTACATGTCTCTCTCTTTATCCAAAAATTCAGAAATAATCTTTATAACTCCCATATCAGAACGAGGTCGAACATACTTAGTTTCAATACACTCCCAAGACCTTAAATGGTTTGCTTGAACCCAATTCTCGAACCGTTCTTTCCAACTGTAATATTCTTCAATGCTCATCAGTTTGGGGGTTTCTTCAATGTTCCCGTTTCATTTTCCATGTTTATGTTGATGTCAGAAACTGTGTAGCTGACGCTATCCAAAGACCAAAAGATTGCAAGATGTTTGAAGACAAAGTTACACTATGAAGCTATTGTCAAGGGGGAGTTTGTTGGTGCATGTTTTGTGACAACAGCTTAATAGTTTGATTATTTAGTCTTTGGATATTTTGTATTGAGCTTAGCATATTGGTTAGGGAGTTATTTAGTGTTATGGGCTTGAAGAATGGCCTGGCCCAGACCAAAGCCCATGTGCAAACCTTGTCCTATATAAACAAGGCTTGGCATTAGGGTTAAGGTTACACACTTAGAGGAATAGAGAGAGAGTTAGAGAAATCTACAGAGAGTGGCTGAGAGATTTCTTGTGGGTCTTGGATTGATTGTAAACTTCGTGTTGGATAATCAATAGAAGACCGGATTGAAAGTGTATCGTGTTCTTGATTCTGTTTCTACTCGTTTTCTGTGAAATCTGATCTAGGGGATTCCGCACTCTAGGTTAGGTCGACGATTCTGTTACGATGCATACGGATTAAGGGACCTACAGTTTACATTCTGAGCAACTGAACTTGCAGTAGCTGTGGTAGTACTGATGTGCACAAAATGCAACATATAAATTACATCAATTGTGGCATAAAACTAACCCTTTTTTAGTACTAATGTTGGAAAAAGTGTGTTTTTGTCTTCTTTTTGTATTTTCAGGATTAAATGAGCTCAAATGAACAAAAGAAGCAAAAAAGCAGCTAAATCTAACATAAATACAAGAAAAGGAACAAACGTGGCATGCCCGACCTCCCCGATAGCATCTTCCCAAGCAAAACAAGAGAACAGAAGACTGAACACGCCCCGTGCTCAGTGAGCACGGGGCGTGCCCAAGTGTCAGTGGAAAAGACAAAGCTGTAGAAGCTTCTATCAGCCACCACGGGGTCGTGCTCAAAGGACACGGGGTCGTGGTCAACTCTAAGATTCGCAGAATCTGGGGAAATCTTGATAGTACAGATACGCTTCTGCACACGGGGCCGTCCCAACGGACACGGGGGAGTGGTCAACTAATGCAGACAAACTGCAATTAATGAAGACAGAAAAGAAGGTGGACACGGGGCCGTGCCCAATGGACACGGGGCCGTGCCCAATGGACACGGGGCCGTGCCCGAGCTACTGTTCAGGCTATAAATAGGGGTGCTTGGCTCATTTGCAAACCATCCCTTGGCACACCACCTCTCTCACACTTCACCCACCACCCACCACCCACCATCATCCACCACCATCATCTATTGTCCATCATATAGTGTGTGAGTCGTCTCGGGATCCAAGATTGATTCGTAAGAGTTCTTGACAATCAAAGGCCATGTTTGCCTAAGTCTCTTACATCACTTGGTGAAGACAAGTGTCTAGTGTAATACTTTTTATTTTAAATATTTTCACACTTTTTACTTGGTTATGTATTAATGACTTTAATAACTAGTTTCTTATGTTGAAGGTGATTCTTCCTTATCGTTTGTCCGTGGTGTCTTGGCATTATTTTACTGTCTATATAAAATAAAAGATTTTCACCATTCATATCTCCACGGTCTATATAGAGTTATGTTGGCTACCTGGTCGGGGGTTAAGGGAACGGTTTGGTAAGAGTCTTGCCTTGTTCAGTGTATAGATCCTGCAAGGACCTGGGTCAAATTTAGTAGGACCTCCTTCAATACCCGCCGGTATTGGATGGCGGGGGTCCAAACTCTTTGATCCTCTCATATGTAAGCTACTATTAATACTTTAACCTGGCTATTTAGGACTGTATCCCTGCTGACTCAGACTACTTAGCCAAGGGTAACGTCACCTTCAAAAGAGGGGCCTACCACATTATGCATTAATAACTTAATTAATTATCTTTCAATAATCTGACCCTTTAGGATTGTATCCTTGCTGACTCAAACTACTGGGTTGAGGGTAACGTCACCTTCAAAAGAGGGGCCTACTACAATAACTAAGATAATCTCTTAAAAAGTGCAAAAGTGCGGAAATAATCAAAGGTTACACTAAACACGAGTCGGATCCAAGTGATTCATCTTGTCTATCTGTTTTAACTTTTATTTTATTTTTCAGCATTTTAGTTAGTTTTTATTTTTCTAGTTTAAAAACCTTTTTTCTAACTTTTGATTTGATTAGACGTTGAGGATAAACCGGCACTAAAAGCTCTTGTGTCCTTGGACGACCTCGGTATCTTGCCAACACTATACTATGCTCACGATGGGTGCACTTGCCCATATGTGTGTTTGGTGTTAGTAAAATATCGTGTTTTATAAATTTAAAACTTGGCTAACGTTTAAAAAGGGGTTAAAATATACTTAAATATATATCACACCACACACGCATCTTGCCGGGGACACAAGGATTTTAAGAAAGTTAGGAATCAACGGCCTAATCGTTTTTTCTAATTTTTCTGTTTTTTTTTTAGGATTTTCGTAATTTTTCAGCTTCTGCCGAACTCAGCACGGGCCGTGCCCGCTGAACACGCCCCGTGCCCAATCATTGGAACTGCCAATCCTGTTTTAAGTCAGACAGTAAGCTAAACACGGGGCCATGTCCACTCAACATGCCCCGTGCCCAAGATTCAGTTACTGAAAACAGAACCGTAAGATCCCGACGGTTGGTAATTTCTGACACAAACATGAGTGATACTGATATTTTTTACTTTCGGCACTCTTATGGTACGTGGTGTCAAATATGTGGCGGCTCCCATAAAGAATTAGAATGTTATTTTCTAAATTATAAGCCCCATTATATAGACCCATTGTTTTCCTGTAGCCTTAAGAGGGGCGAAAGTAAAAATAATCCCTATCTCTCCCTCGAATGCTCTCAACCGGATCTTCTAGGAGAAATACTCCTTGATGAACTATTTCAAATGGAAGATCTAATTCTTAATTGGTTAAAAGAACTTAGGATAGATTTCAATAATTTATCTCAAGATGATAACCAAGAAGAATTATTGGGATCGCATTCAAATGAAAACAACTTCATTGTCCCCGATGTTACCTCTAACTCTAGCGAGGACTTGAGCGATAGTCGTCCCTGTGCCGATTGTGCCGTGAAGGACTCTCCATCGACTTCGTTCGGTGCATACATAGACCGGAGCGATTCGGCATACACCTTCTTTAACGAGAGCCCGGGAAAGGGTTGGACTTGTCCACCTACATTTAGCATAGGAATCACCCTCACCGACAACCTCTTGCGTTCTCGTCTTAATCTAGAGCAATTAAGGTATCTTAGGTACTTTGGGGTTGTTCCATCCAGTAAGGAACCGCCCGATCCGGATAAGTTCCTTAGAAATAGAGAAACTCCATAAAACAGCCTCTAGACACGGGGCCGTGTCCAGGTCAGCACGCCCCCGTGTTCACCCAAAGATTCTCGTCTGATTTCGTGTCAGAATTCGGACAAAGTTTGTCAGGATTTCATCTGCACACGGGGCCGTGTGCAGCCGACACGGGGCCGTGTGCAGCGTGCTGTCATTTTTTATAAATGCAGCAAGATTCCTGCACTTATGGACCACTCCAAAGACAAAGATCTAGTGGATCTTCCCACATACCATCCTAGGTATATTCTAAAGAAGGTTCCCAACAACCATCTTGTCTTTTCCACTTTTATCCATTACCTTCTTCTTCAATTTCTCTTATCACCTCCATTAGAGCTTGAAATCTCCATAATTCCAAGCCTTATTGAGATGTTTGTTAGATTTTTATTCAAGGAATCTTGTTAAAAATAAGTTCTACAACAATGTTTTAAGTTGTTTCTGCTTAAAAGCGTTTTAAAAATCATGAAAACAAATTAAAACACCAAGATTCCTTGTTCCAAAAATCTGCAGATATCTGAACACGGGGCCGTGCTCATTGAGCACGGGGCCGTGTCCGAGGTACTGTTTACATAAAATTGAGTTCTTTTCGGTATGTCTTCTCAGAATGGCGAGCAGAACTAGCGGAACATCTTCATCGCACTCTAGGAACAACCGACAAGGAAGAAGGTCATCAACGGTTGAAGATTCTCTTGTAAACTATGTTTACGCTTTAAGAGAAGCCATTGATGAAATAACGGGAGTGGAAGAAGCATTGGTCGACCCTATCAATCTTTTGACGGTGGGACTAGAGGGATGTCTTCGAGAGGTCAACCTTTTGCACCAAAAGTTGAACATTCTCGCCTCTCCTCCTTTGGTTCCAATCATTACCCAAAGGGCATGGAATGTGGTTCCTGAAGTCATCATACCGGCCGAATGGTACGCCATACATCCGGAGCCCCCTCAGGACGTACTACAAGGGGTTCCTGTTGGTGTCACTCCTCCTCCACAAGATGTTGAAGAAAACGACCCCGCCTTCTTTCTCCCTAGGGAAATAGAAGTGTGGCTTTAATAAACATCAATGGAATACCCCTCGGTCAATTGTTCTACAAATCTTATAAACCGGAAAATTATTTCCGGAAATTTTGATAAAAGTAGAACTCCTTAAGATGATTTTATGTATCACTTGGCCTATCTAGTTTAGGACCTTTAACTTTTATTTTCCTTCTTTGTTTTAATTTTCTAGGACTATTTTGTAACTCTCTCTATGTTTTAATGAATGATGGTTTTAGCTAATTTGGTGTTTGGATGATGTTGAAATGGATAAAACACACTCGGGATGGTGAAGGATAACAAGGGAAACTTGAACCAGCGCCCCATGCACGAAAACAGGGCCACCCAACAAATTTTTCTTCATTAAAGCAAGTTCAGCACGGGTCGTGCCCGCCCAACACTGCCCCGTGCTGCACAATATGCAGAAAATGCCCAGTTCAGGTAACTGGACACGGGGCGTGCTCACTGAACACGCCCCCGTGCCCAGGCTTCTGTTTCTTTTTACAAACTTCTGTTACTGGCGATCTGAACATGGGGCCGTGTCCAGACGCCCAGTAACATAAAATTTTGCTTTTTCACACCTTTTTACACATTCAAACAACCTAAAAACTTATTTTTAGGACACATTGAGGACAATGTGTAATTTAAGTGTGGGGGGGATGCTAAAACCTTGAATCTTGCAAGTCCTAATTACAAGCCTTACACAAAACTCTATTGGAACCGCTAATCACCCAAAAAAAAAAATTCAAAAATTTTTCATTTTTTTTACTTGTCTAAGTTTAATTTGGGAATTTCAAGTTTCTAAAAAGGTTATATTTTTACAAATTTACAACCGATAGCGTCGTGATAAAAAGAACCAACATAAGAAAATTATGAAACGGCATGACAAGCTTAATTAAAATTTGATTATATATACTTGATCACATAAAAACCCATTCCCACAAAAAGTGAGTTTTGAGCCTTTATTGAGCATACAAATACATATCTTTAAACTAAATGGTCATTTTTCGTTTCTTGTGTGAATAGCCGCTTGGTTCTTACGACTCTAGAACTTGCCACGACGATACATTCCCGGTCCTTACCAACTTAAACCCAAGTAAGTAAATGACAGAGGCATTAGGACTAACCCTTTTTATTTCTACACCATTATTTTTCTTTTTTTACCACCTACCCAAAATCCCCCTAGTTAACCCCTTTGAGCCTAAACCTTTTCATTTCTTTACCCAAAAACAAACACCCTTTTTACCCACCAAAACCCTTTTTATTTTAACCCTTTGTTTTAGTAACAAGCTCGGTTTTTCTTATGACTTTCTCAAAAAAAAAAAAAAAAATGATGATGAAGCAAAAGAGAAATAAACAAACAAGTTTATCAAAAATAACTTTGTTTGAATAATGGCTTCATCAAAATAAAAACTTCAAAAATAAAAAGTGTTACGAAAACCGACGCTTTTTACGCCTTTCGCCCTTTTACTAACCACTAACCCAACCACCTACCTTTAACCCAAGCCTAACCCTTCACCCCACAAGTCCTCTTGATATTTACAAAGGTCTATAGTTAAAAAGGATGAGGATTGATTGCTTGGCAAGCTTATGGTAGGAGTAAGTTCCATGCCGCTCTCGAGTGATTCACTAAAATACATCTTCGGCCGAGTGTTGAGTGATCCCCCGTGAGGTATGTGAACTTGTATATAAGTGGAATTTTAAAAAGGCATGTTATGCCCTAATAAGTAATTTATCTTATGTAATGTTTTCAATAAATCATGACGAATAGGATTGTAAATAAATAAAAATAAAACTTGATAAAGAATCTTGGAAATCCCAACACTCTATGACAAACCCGAAAACCTTCTCTTCTACCCATTCCATTTGGGAGTGTAAAGCCACATTATAAAGAGTTTTGCTTGAGGACAAGCAAAGATTCAAGTGTGGGGGTATTTGATGTGCACAAAATGCAACATATAAATTACATCAGTTGTGGCATAAAACTAACCCCTTTTTAGTACTAATGTTGGAAAAAGTGTGTTTTTGTCTTCCTTTTGTATTTTCAGGATTAAATAAGCTCAAATGAACAAAAGAAGCAAAAAGGCAGCTAAATCTAACATAAATACAAGAAAAGGAACAAACGTGGCATGCCCGATCTCCCGGACAGCATCTTCCCAAGCAAAACAAGAGAATAGAAGACTAAACACGCCCCGTGCTCAGTGAGCACGGGGGCGTGCCCAAGTGTCAGCAGAAAAGACAAAGCTGTAGAAGCTTCTATCAGCCACCACGGGGTCGTGCTCAGCAGACACGGGGCCGTGGTCAACTCTAAGATTCGCAAAATCTGGGGAAATCTTAATAGTACAGATACGCTTCTGTACACGGGGCCGTGCCCAACGGACACGGGGGCGTGGTCAACTAATGCAGACAAACTGCAATTAATGAAGACAGAGAAGAAGGTGGACACGGGGCCGTGCCCGAGCTACTGTTCAGGCTATAAATAGGGGTGCTTGGCTCATTTGCAAACCATCCATTGGCACACCACCTCTCTCACACTTCACCCACCACCATCACAACACCATCATCCACCACCATCATCCATTGTCCATCATAGAGTGTGTGAGTCGTCTCAGGATCCAAGATTGATCGTAAGAGTTCTTGACAATCAAAGGCCATGTTTGCCTAAGTCTCTTACATCACTTGGTGAAGACAAGTGTCTAGTGTAATACTTTTTATTTTCAATCTTTTCGCACTTTTTACTTGGTTATGTATTAATGACTTTAATAACTAGTTTCTTATGTTGGAGGTGATTCTTCCTTATCGTTTGTCTGTGGTGTCTTGGCATTATTTTACTGTCTATATAAAATAAAAGATTTTCACCATTCATATCTCCACGGTCTATATGGAGATATATTGGCTACCTGGTCGGGGGTTAAGGGAACGGTTTGGTAAGAGTCTTGCCTTGTTCAGTGTATAGATCCTGCAAGGACCTGGGTCAAATTTAGTAGGACCTCCTTCAATACCCGCCGGTATTGGATGGCGGGGGTCCAAACTCTTTGATCCCCTCATATGTAAGCTACTATTAATACATTAACCCGGCTATTTAGGACTGTATCCCTGCTGACTCAGACTACTTAGCCGAGGGTAACGTCACCTTCAAAAGAGGGGCCTACCACATTATGCATTAATAACTTAATTAATTATCTTTCAATAATCCGACCCTTTAGGATTGTATCCTTGCTGACTCAAACTACTGGGTTGAGGGTAACGTCACCTTCAAAAGAGGGGCCTACTACAATAACTAAGATAATCTCTTAAAAAGTGCAAAAGTGCGAAAATAATCAAAGGTTTCACTAAACACGAGTCGGATCCAAGTGATTCATCTTGTCTATATGTTTTTAGTTTTATTTTATTTTTCAGCATTTTAGTTAGTTTTTATTTTTCTAGTTTAAAAACCTTTTTTCTAACTTTTGATTTGATTAGACGTTGAGGATAAACCAGTACTAAAAGCTCTTGTATCCTTCGACGAACTCGGTATCTTGCCAACACTATACTATGCTAACGATGGGTGCACTTGCCCATATGTGTGTTTGGTGTTAGTAAAATATCGTGTTTTATAAATTTAAAACTTGGCTAACGTGTAAAAAGGGGTTAAAATATACTTAAATATATATCACACCACACACGCATCAAGTACCGAACGCGTTATTGAATTCGTTTTCCATGTTTCGGTTTTAAAAATTCACAATGACAGAATTTCTAACGATCTGAAAAATTGGAACGGTCTGGAGCTTTCAAACGAGTTGGATTTCACACAAACTGAATTCAGTACGACCTGAATTTGGTACGATCTGCTTTGGTACGACCTGAATTTTGTATGACCTGGATTTGGTACGATCTGGCACTTTATCAAACACCCTGTACGACCTGGTTCAAAATTACAAGGTATCTGACCAAATTCCACGCGACCTGATAAGATATTCACTCAACCCGTGCGATCTGAAATTTGAAACCGTATGACTTGATGTGCTTTCAAACCGTACGACCTGATGTGCTTTAACTTTTGAAAATGGCCGACAACTTTAATTCTTCACATGCAAACCGAATTCTTAATTAATATGTCACGTGCACAATGATACTTATCAAAAGCAATTGGCCAACAATCTCATTTAATGAATCTGTTAACAATGCAAGTAAATTGGATTCAATTGGGCCGCTTAATTTGACTTTAATATCGATTGTTAAAGGATTCTGACAAACAAACAATTAAAACATATTTGATTGGGCCGCAAATATATGAAGTCACATGGGCTTACAAACTAAACAACTTTGATTGGACCTCCAATAGTTTGACAGATAACTGTTGATGTTATTAATGAGGCCGAGACCTGTTGACAACTGATTAACCCGTGCGACTTGATGTGATTTTCAAACGAGTTGGTCCACTTCGTGCGACCTGATGTGATTTTCAAATGACTTGATGTCTGTATATAGTTTATTTCCCAAAATTCAAAAAGATTTTATTTCTTCTTATTTTCAACAACTGATGTTGGAAAGCTGATTTTCAAAATTCCTAGTGCTGAACATGATGGACAACAGGGTTGGGAAAGTTTGTTTGAAATGACAAATGATTTTGAAATGATTAAATGGTTCATTAATTTGAAATCAAAATTTGAGTGTTACAAATACAAGTGGTTAAGCAGAGATTAAAATTGTTATAAATATAAAAAACTTATGTTTTGGGTAGAGTATGTGCAGGTAAAAAGCTTTGAAAGAGCTAAGTTTCGACTCCTGAGGATTTTCCGCATAAGCGTATGCAGATTAGAGCCAGGTTTCCGATTCAAAGCCTAGAGATAGTGAATTCCAGACTGTGATCCCAGCTTATCGAAAGGGGGAGTCTGAAGACGTAAGAGCCAGATTCAGATTCTGGAAGAGTAAGAGAGAGATTGATAAAGATGCTTACAGAGAAAGATACTTTGGAGAGAGCGAGAAGACCGATCAAGACTGAAGACTCAATACACTAAAGACTCGTCATCATCCAAGGGGGAGTTTGTTAGTGCATATGTCTGTTGACTTCGTCTTGTATTGAGTCATGTAATAGAATAGATAGACCAGGACGCGTTGTACGAGAGAATCGGGAAGCAGGCCTAAACCAGCCACCTCACACGAGGTGACAAGTTCGTGCGACCTGGCAGGTTCATGCGACCTGGCCAGTTCGTGCGACCTGGCATGGCTAGTTCGTGCGACCTGGCGTTATTTTCAAACGATTTGGTCCACCTCGTGCAACCTGATTCAAACTTCAAACTATCTGGAGATGATTTGCAAGCGATCTGAAGTAAAACTCAAACGATCTGATGCGATTTCACGCGATTTGAATGTTTTTCGTTCAATAGTTCATCATTTTGTCAATTTTTATCAAGTTTTAGGTTGAATTTGGTTCTGATTTGTTCACGGATTATTCAAAACAGTGTTTCACGTGTTATTTGTGAAATTCAGCTCATTTTAACCGTGAAAACTTTCTGATTTTGAAGAAAAAGTGTAGAAGATGAGTAGAAAGAAGTTGTTTTTGAAGAAATCAAGCTGAAATGGTAAGAAATCTTCATCCTGAGCTATGATACCACTTGTAGGATCGGGGATTCGATCTAAACGAGTCGATCAGAAGAGTTCTAGACCAAATCAGAGGCGGAATTCATTGATTTGATCTTCATTGCAGCTAGATTTACACTTAGAAGTAGATTAAATGTCGTTTATATTGATTTGACAAGGTTACACGAGTTGGCGACACTTCGACAGAGCTTCTCTACTGGAATCAGAAAGTTACAAATGAGGATCAGGACTCACCTATTTATAGGAAACGCCAGGTCGCACGAACTGGCCATGTCGCATGAACCTGCCAGGTCGCACGAACTGGCCAAGTCGCATGAACCTGCCAGGTCGCACGAACTTGTCACCTCGTGTGAGGTGGCTGGTTCAGGCCTGTTTCCCGATTCTCTCGTACAACGCGTCCTGGTCTATCTATTCTATTACATGACTCAATACAAGACGAAGTCAACAGATATATGCACTAACAAGAAGCATGAGAATGCCCTCAAAGCCCTCAAGGATTACTTATCCTCAGCTCCAGCTCTAATGAAACCAAAAAATGGGGAAACAATATCCTTATACCTAGTTGTTTCTACTAAGGCAGTAAGTGCGGTCCTTGTTAAGGATCATGAAGGTTCTCAACATCCGGTATACTATGTAAGTAAAAGTCTACTTGATGCTGAGTCCAGGTATTCTCATTTAGAGAAACTTATTCTTGCTTTAATCATGGCATCTACTAAATTACGTCATTATTTTGAATCTCATCCAATTATTGTGAAAACTAACTTTCCTATCAATAATGTTCTTAGGAAACCTAAAATGTCATGAAGGATGGCAAAATGGGCAGTCAAGCTTAGTGCATATGACATTAAGTATGAACCTAGGACTGCCATCAAATCCCAAGCCTTGGCTGACTTTGTGGCTGATTTCAGTAGTGATCTACAAAGGGAAGCTGAATTGGAAGTTCAACAACTTGAAGAGAATATGGATCCTTGGATACTCTTCACAGATGGAGCTTCAAATGTCAAGGGAACTGGACTAGGCATACTACTAAAATCGCCACAGGGGGACATTATACCCCAATCAATTGCTTATGGGTTTCAAACCACTAATAATGAGGCTGAATATGAGGCCTTAATAGCAGGTTTGCAATTAGCCAAGCATATGAGGATCAGGTATCTTGAGGTATGTTTTGGTCAAAAATCAGACTAGGATAATGCAACCAAATCTTATTTTGTGAGGTGTGATGCTTGAATGATTGAACAAATGTATGAACAGTTTGTAAATGAATTGAACAAGGAACACCAGGATTTATACGAGGAAAAAGCCCTTGATCAATATATGATCTCTGGCATAAAAAACCTCGGGTGATGGAAACTACCGATCACCAACTATATTAAATAAGTAAAGGTTACAAATCGGGATGATAACAAGCTTGTTACAAGGATCACTAGTGTGCAAAATGTGTGTAATCGCCAATAAGTTGCAAAGAGTTTTTGAGAGTGTGTGTGTTGCTAATTGTTCTCACTATCAAGCTCGTTACTTAAAAAATAGAAATAAACTAAATAACAAACAATCCGCAAATCATGCTAGCTTTCCACGACTTCCATAACGGTCATTCAAGCTATGCACGTGCAGAATAATGGAGCATATTCCCCAAGAATCTCGGCAAGACCAAGTCCCATTCGTATACTCCTGGAAATCAAGTTCAAATACAGTGGAAACAACCGTTAGTATAAGGATAATAATGAGGATCCTGGATCCTTAAACCTGCAACGTCTTCTGAGGATCCTTAATTCAAATAGAATCGAGGATCCGTGATCCTGGCTGCACTTGAGGAACCATGATCCTTAGGTTTAGAAAATCCATCCCTAATAATTGCCCCCAAAATATGAGGAATAAAATAAAACTTGATGAGTCATATTTTTCTGCCTTATCTTGAACGAACTAGCCAACGTAAATATAGTCATTATCATCTGACTAGCCGTTGCAATCCTAACGTCAGTGACATGACTACCTGCAGATCATCATTATAAATTTGAAATTAGAGATAACGATCAAGAGGCATTTAAAGTCATGCGTTACTTTCCCTTTAAATCCTCATTCAGAGATTGGAACAGGTATCTCTCTTCTTCCTTCTCTCTGCATTTTCTTATTCTGATTTCCTATTTCTTTGAAATCTCAAAGCCATAATGAAGCTACGATCTTCTCTTGCCAAGGATCCTAAGAAGGATAGTCCCTTGAAAAGCCAAGGCGTTATCAAAAATCCTTCGTCTGAACTCTGCCGCTTCACTGACCCGGAAATCGATCGAATCCGCCATTGCTTCCCGGCGAATGTTGTCTTCAAACCTTTCGACTCTTCTATGAAGAGTGACTGTATCTCCGACACCTGGGTTGCTTTTCCGGCCACCCCCTTCTTGATAGAATTCTCTTATCCTTTCCATGCTTTCACCCAATCCTCCTTTGCACTCACCGGCATGTGCTACATTCAGGCCATGTCGATGATGTGGAGAGTACTGTACACCATAGAGAACATCATCGAGCAAGAGGGCATAGAAATAGGAATGTCGGAGTTGGCCGAGTTGTACAATCTTGTTAGCCACGGTTCACACTGTTTCTTGTTTAAACACAAACCTGGTGATCCTCATCCAATCCTCAAAACCATAAAAAATGATACCCATTGGAAAAACCGTTTCTTTTTTGTTAGGAGGGACTCTATTCCGGACGGGAAAGACCTTCCCAAGAAGCGGACCACCCATGGTAGGATATAGGATCCTTATAGAAGGATCATAGGAAGATTCTATCTCTTTTTAGGATAACTGATCCTTTTTTCTATTTCTATTGTGCAGCTATCTCAGTTTCTCATCTTCTAGAATCCCCTGCAAAAAAAGAAAGAATCGCTGCCTTCTGGAGGCTTAACCCTGCTATGAGGACATTTCAAGCTAAAACCAAGGATTCAGAAGAAGTATCCTCCGGTTCCTTCACAATGTCTAGTAAGTATTTGAATACATGTATAAATAAATGAATGTTAAAATGAATGGGAATATGAACACTTATCCGTTGTTTGGCACTTGCAGGCGCTGGAAAATCTTCAAAATCAACCTCTCGCTTCAGTGTCAGTGATCTTGATGCATACGCTTCCTCCCGGTCTGCCAAGAAACAACTTGCTGCCAGTCCTAGCATCCCAATTCCTAAGGGTGCCAGCACGAAGGGCAAGGGTGGAAAGAAAAGAAAAACTGCTGAGACTCTTGAAGGTCTTCCTCTCATCCAGCACCAGTTTGAAGAATACGTCTCTGAGGTAAGGATCCCGGATCCTTAAGTCTGATCTTCTGATACTGAGGATAACGGATCCTAACATGTGTTTCCCTTTTGTAGAAATTTGCTGAGATCCAGTTGCTCCTGGATTCATATGCTGAAGAGGCTGAGCAAAATCACCTGGACTTTCAGAAGATGTACCTGGCCAAGGATCAGAAGATTGCCTCTCTCTAGAATGAAGTCAACCTCGCAAAGAGGGAATTGGTTCTGGCCCACATTACAGCTGATCAGGAGAAGGCTGGAGTGATGGAGGGTGCCAAGCTTTCTGCCACAATAGCCATACTCAAGATCAAGCTTCAAATGGCAAAGGAGGCTGAGGATCCTAACTTTGACAGGACTGCCTGGGAACAAGAAGGCTGGAAGATCAAGCTGGCTGAGCTAGATGATGAACAGGAGGTTGAAGAGGTTCTGATGATTGAAGCTGGTGGTAGCGGGTTGAAGGATCAGGCTGAGGAGGCAGCGGCTGGTGGTGATGCATCGAAGGTGTAGGCTGCAGCAATAGGCGAAGATGAAAATTTCTAGACGTGGCCGGAGCCCATTTTTTATGGTTTCAAGTTTTTTGGTTGTTGATGTTTTTAAAACAATGGTCTATACTTAAATAGTAGTATTTAGGTTTAAGGATCACTGATCCTTCAAACAATAGGTAGGATGACAATTGGTGGAGGGATCCTCTGTTTGGGGGATGAAGCCATTGTTATCCTGCCGTCTTTCCATTCCTGCATAACTTAGAACTTATTATCATGGACACCATTTACCTACCCCAGCGGACGGGCCACGTATTGCTGGTAGATGCTTGGGGTAGGTAATTTTGACAACCTTTGAGGGGTTAACCTTTTGCTAAATAAATAAAAGTTTAATCTTTTGGCTTATCTTGTGTTGTTAATGTTGTATATCTTTACCTTTCAACTATTATGATATAATTTCCTTGAATTTACAAGTTAAGAACAAAAGTATATTAGATTATGCCAAATAGTTTAGGATATGATCAGGGATAAAATATCCTATAATCGAAAAGTTCAAAAAAAGTGATGTAATTTCAGGATCATGTATTCTGTTGTCAAAGAATAAGGGTAACTTAAATAAATTCAGAATAAAGTGAAGGTAAATAAGGATGATACCTGAGAAACCAAGTTAGGATCCTAAATCTTTAATACTTACAATCAAGATAACCAGCAGACAAACCTTAGTAAAAAGTTAGGATCCAGGATCCTTAACTGTTTAGCTTTGGAAAACCTGAAACATAACATAACTTGGGACTAAGCCAATATAAAAGAAGAGTTAGTAACTGGGGACAAGCCCAACAATCTGGGGACAAGCCCAATAAACTGGGGACAAGCCAAAAAAATGGGGACAAGCCCAAAGGATCTTGTGTAAACTGGAGTATGGCCCTCACTGACGACTATCCAACTTAGTGACATGAAAATGCCAAAACCTTAGCTAACGTGAAAACGTTAGAAACCTTAGGAACGGATGTATGGTACATCTACCATTATACATAGGATCCTAAATACAGCCAGTACAATGAAATTGTCAGCCCCTAAAGCGGGTACTGGTCCCATTGACTTAAACTGCATCAGCATCATCGTGCGCTACTGGCGAAACTGGGGACAGGCCCAAAGACTGGGGATAAACCATAAAAACTGGGGACAAGCCCAAACAACTTAGGAGACTTTTGTGGATACCTGACCCTTTGTCAAGGATACATCAATCTTCTGCAAAACTCAGAACTAAGTGAAAAAAGGATAAAGGATCTAGGATCCTTCTCCTTGTAACAAAGTTAATAAAAGGATTAGATAATTTAAGAACATATCATTACCAGAATGAGGATCAACTATCTTCTAAGGATCCTTCAGGGATATCGGAAATTAAGACGGCCAAGGATCCTAAATCCTTTTTACATGAAATATCTCTTCAAATGGACAGCATTCCAAGCTCTTGGTAGTAAATCACCTTCCATTGTTAATAATCAATATGCCCCCTTTACTGCCTCAGCTTCAATTAGATAGGGGCCTTCCCACTTTGGTGCTAACTTTCCATCAGCAGGATTTGTGGTATTCTGAAATGCTTTCCTCAACACCATATCACCAACTTGGAACTTTCTGATCCTGACATTCTTATTGTAGGCTCCAGCCATCCTTTGCCAAATCCCTGAGTTCTTCTATGGTATCCAAGTCTTGAACCAAGTTTTCAGCATTTCCTTCAGGATCACGGATGCTTGTTCTAGCAGTAGGAACCACCATCTCTGTAGGGATCACTGATTCAGCTCCAAATACTAAAGAAAATGGAGTTTGGCCAGTAGCATTCTTGGGAGTTGTTCTATCAGCCCATAGCACATAAGGTAACTCTTCTGCCCATTTTCCTTTCTTGGATCCAAGTTTCTTCTTCAAATTGTTGATGATGATCTTGTTGGATGATTCTGCTTGACCATTAGCTTGTGGGTGGACTGGTGTTGATGTTATCATCGTAATCCCCCAGCTGTCACAAAAGTTAGTAGTTCTACTCCCAATAAATTGGGATTCATTATCACAAACAATTTCAGAAGGAATACCAAATCTGGTAATAATGTTTCTTTTAATAAAGGATATCACTTCTTTTTCTCTGACTTGAGCAAAGGCTTCAGCTTCTATCCACTTGGAAAAGTAATCAGTCATGGCAAGCATAAACACTTTTCCTCCTGGTCCTTTGGGAAGTTTACCAACTATATCCATTCCCCATCTCATGAATGCCCAAGAAGAAGATATAGGATGTAGGAGCTCTGCTGGTTGATAAAGGATATTGCTATGTCTCTAACAAGCATCACATTTCTTGGCATAATCCACATCATCCTTCTTCATAGTAGGCCAATAGTATCCTATCCTAAGGATCCTTGAGAACAATGCCCAGCCTCCAGTGTGGTTTCCACAGTCTCCTTCATGAAAATCCTTTAGGACTTCTTGAATTTCAGGATCCTCAATGCACCTTAGATATGGACCTGCAAGAGATCGTTTATATAACATGTTATTTAATATTGTAAACTGAGATACCTTGACTTTGAAAGCTCTAGGATTTTCTCCTGTAGGAATCTCTCCATGTTGTATATATCTCATGATTGGAAGGATCCATGATCCTGAATGAGACTGTGCATCATCACTAGGTATGATTGCAGAATCCTCTTCTATCTCCATAGATATGTGATCCTCAATAGCAGGAGCCAAAATATGGATGATAGGAATTTTAATATCCTCTGGAATCTTCAATGATGATCCAAGATTGGCCAATGCATCAGCTTCTGCATTCTCTTCCCTAGGTACCTGTGTCAAACTAAAGGAAACAAAAGAGAGTGCCAATTCCTTGACTATCTCTAGGTATTTGATTAGTCTTTCTCCTTTAACAGCGTAGGATCCATTAAAGTGATTAGTAATTAACAATGAATCTACATGTACCTCAAGATACCTGATCCTCGTGTGCTTGGCAATTTGCAAACCAGCTATCAAGGCTTCATATTCAGCCTCATTATTAGTAGTTTGAAACTCACAAGCTATTGAGTGGGGTATTATGTCCCCCTGTGGCGATTTTAGTAGTATCCCAAGTCCAGTTCCCTTGACATTAGAGGCTCCATCTGTAAAGAGTATCCATGGATCCTTGGTCTCTTCAAGCTGCTGAACTTCTAACTCAGCTTCCCTTTGTAGATCACTACTGAAATCTGCCACAAAGTCAGCCAAGGCTTGGGATTTAATGGCAGTTCTTGGTTCATATCTTAAATCATAAGCACTAAGCTTCACTACCCATTTGGCCATCCTTCCTGACATTTCAGGTTTCCTGAGAACATTCTTAATTGGAAAGTTAGTCTTAACAACGATAGCATGAGTTTCAAAATAATGACCGAATTTAGTAGATTCCATAATCAAAGCAAGGATAAGTTTTTCTAAATGTGAATACATGGATTCAGCATCAAGCAAACTTTTACTTACATAATATACAGGGTGCTGTGTACCTTCGTGATCCTTAACAAGGACTGCACTTACTGCTTTAGAAGAGACTGCCAAATATAAGGATAATATATCCCCTTTTTCCGGTTTCATCAAGGCAGGAGCTGAGGATAGGTAATCCTTAAGGGCTTTGAGAGCATTCTCATTCTTTTCAGTCCACTCAAATTTCTTGTTCTTTCTCAGAATGTCATAGAATTCCTTGCACTTTTCTGATGACTTTGATATGAACATGTTCAAGACTGCGATCCTCCCTGTCAACCTTTACACATCCTTGGCATTGGCAAGAGATTTTATATTCACAATTGCCTTGATTTGCTCCGGACTTGCCTCAATGCCTCTTTTTATCACCATGTAGCCTAGGAACTTGCCTGCTTTAACACCAAAATGACACTTGGAAGGATTCAATTTCATGTTGAATTTATCAAGGATATTGAATGCTTCCTCCAAATCTTTAAGGTGATCCTCAGCTCTCTTGGACTTAACCACCATGTCATCTATATAGAATTCCATAGTGTGTCCAATTTATTCCTTAAACATCATATTGACTAGCCTTTAATAAGTAGCACCTGCATTTCTTAGTCCAAATGGCATAGCAATATAACAATAGATACCCGTTGGGTCATAAAGGCTGTATCCTCTTGATCAGATGGTTCCATCTGAATTTGTTGAAATCCAGATGAAGCATCCATAAAAGTCAACAACTCATGACCCGCGGTAGCATCCACCATGGAGTCAATGTGGGGTAATGGGAAAGGATCCTAGGGACATGCCTTGTATAAATCAGTGAAATCGACACATACCCTCCACTTTCCGTTTTTCTTTTGAACAACAACCACATTGGCTAACCATCTTGGATACTTAACCTCTCTAATCATACCTGCTCGGAGTAGCTTATCTACCTCCTCCTGGATAATGGCATTCCTCTCAGGTGCAAACTTCCTCCTCTTCTGATGTATGGGTTTGAATGACCTGTCAATGCCAAGCTTATGAGTAATTATATCTTTAGAGATACCGGTCATGTCTTCATGCTTCCAGGAAAAGGTAGTTTTTCTCCTCTTGAGGAAGGATACCAAATCCTGTTCGATGTTGCTGAGGATCCCGGATCCTACAAAGACTTTGGACTCAAGATCATGAGGATCCATAAGGATATCTTTCACATCTTGTTCTCTTGCCTCCAGGACATCTCTTGGAGGATGCTTTAATTGCTATTGCTCCCTGGGTCTTGAGGCTGGTTTCATCGATGAAGTATAGCAATTCTTTGCTTCTTGTTGGTCACTCTCAATGTTCACCACCCCCCATGGACTAGGAAGCTTTACACACTGATGATATGTGGATGCAACTATTTTCATGTCATGTATCCATGGCCTGCCAAGGATAACATTGCAACAGGATAAGCAATCTATAACACAAAATTTCTGAAAAGAATTAAGTCCCTCTATGTAAATGGGAAGCTTAATGTCCCCCAATGTGTTCTTAGTTTCCCCACTGAATCCCACAAGAACTGAGGATCTTGGGATGATTTCTGATTCGGGGATATTCATATTTTTTAGGACATCAAGTTGAATGATGTTGACTGAGCTTCCTCCATCTATGATTAGATATAAACAAAGTAATAACAAGACCATCATGATGAGGATCCTGAACATCCACACGATCAACCTCATCAAATGTTATAACTTTTTCCTGTGTGACAGTAGAGGTTCGAATGGGTCTATCTCCATTATCCATCTTGGACTCCTTGGCATGCCTCTTGGCTGCTGAAAAGGAAGTGCCACATATGTCTGATCCACCGGATATGAAGTTGATAATTTGTGCATCAGCAGGAGGGGCAGGAGCTCTTTCTGGAACTTTTTCAGGATCCTGGATCCTTGACTTTTTTCTCCCCAGTAGCTCCTTCAAATTCCGTTTGCTTAACAAGTAACCAATCTCTTTTCTGAGTGCAATACATTCTTCAGTGAGATGACCAAAATCTTCATGGTATGCACACCATTTGGATTTGTCTTTCGTTACAGCTGGCTTATCACTTTTTCTGGGCCATCTTGCTTTTTCACCTAAGTTCTGCATTGCAAGGATCAGTTCGTTGTTATCAACAGAAAAACAATATTCAGAAATGGGATGATAATCCTCGTCATCCTCTTCCTGTTCCACTGCATGCACGTTCTGATTATCAGACTTGTTGTAAGATTTAGATTTGTTGTTTCTGAAGTAGGATCCTTGTTTTTCCTGCTTCGAGGATCCTGTCAATCTTTCTTTGATCCTTTTATCATCCTCTAAATGGATGAATCTAAGGGCCCTGGTTCTCACTTCATCAAGATTCCTGCAAGGGGTCATGACAAGATCATCATAGAACAATGAATCCCTAAGTAAACCCATTTTGAAGGCTTCTACAGCCATAGCAATATCCAGATTAGGAATATCTAAGGATTCTTTACTAAACTTAGTGATATAATCTCCAAGTGATTCATTTTGACCTTGTGTTACCCTATATAGATCACTAGTTAAATGTTCAAATTTTCTACTACATGAGAATTGGCTATTAAACAAGTTAACTAGATTAGCAAATGAAGTAATAGAGTAAGGGGGAAGACTTAGCATCCATTTAAGAGCTGATCCTGTTAGCGTGGATCCGAAACCCTTGCATAGACATGCTTCTTTTAACCTCTCAGGAATTGGATTGATCTCCACCCTTTCTCTGTATTGAGCTACATGCTCTTCTGGATCCGTTGAACCATCATATAGCTTCATAGTTGGTATTTGAAATCTCTTCGGTATCTCTGCATCACAAATAGGTGGTGCAAAACGAGATATCTTGTGGCTTCCATCTGGAATTTCAGGAATGGGCTTAACCACTCCTGGAACGCTGGATATCATATCCTTTAGCTTTTGCAGTTCTCTGGCCATAGCTTGGTTGATACATGTTTCCTACATAAAGCCATGGTTAGTAGTATAAGAATTATTCACAGTGTTACCTCCTGGAGGATTCAGGTTTGGAATTCCAGATGTGAATCCATATTGACGGGATTCTTGTATAATTGAGGGACCAGATGATGCAATAGTCTGCATTGGTATGAAATCTCCCAAATGAATATCTGAACTTCTGGGTTATGCACTTTTTAAGGATCCTTGACCCTGAAAGATGTTGGATCCTTGATACACCGAAGTTGGGGGTCTTGGAGGATAATCCATGGATCTGTAAACCTGTGATGAGGATCCCTGAACCTGAAAGGAGGATCCCTGAACCTGAGAGGAGGATCCTTGAACCTGAGAGGAGGATCCTTGATCTGTTTGTGCTCCCATATATCCCCCGGAACTGAAGAAGGATCCTTGAAGCTGAGAGAATCCTTGAGGCTGAGATGATCCAAAAGGCTAAAAGTAGGATCCTTGAACCTGAGGCATCGCCAACGATCCATAGCGCAGACTTGGCATTCCTCCTTGGTATTGAGAGCCTGATGCTGAGGAGTGCTGGGCTGTTATGGCTGGTGAATCAAAATTCAGTGATCTGGGAACCAATGGAGAGTGATCCTCCGCTGATCTCTTCAATTTCCTGATTTTATCAATCTCTCGAAGGATCCTGTCATTGGTTTTGCCCTGCTGTTGCATGTAATCCCTCATCTGCAAAATCAAAGAATAAAGATCATTGTTAGTAGGGCCAGAAGTAACAGCAGAAGTTGGTGGTTTTGAGAAAACGGGGCTTTGTTTCTTCGTAGCATTTTCAGCATTCTTTTGGGATCCAAAAGGTGCTGGAGGCAAAGGTGGGATGCCCTGTGAAGAAGTGACCGCCGACATGGAGCTTGAAGTGTTCTTCGCTTGAGAAGCCATGTAGTTGAAGGTAATGAACTGAAATGACCGAAATGAACAGAATTTCTTAGAAATGAAGCACCAATTGCCCCACGGTGGGCGCCAAACTGTTTTTGTCAAAATTCAGACTAGGATAATGCAACCAAATCTTATTTTGTGAGGTGTGATGCTTGAATGATTGAACAAATGTATGAACAGTTTGTAAATGAATTGAACAAGGATTTATACGAGGAAAAAGCCATTGATCAATATATGATCTCCGGCATAAAAAACCTTGGATGATGGAAACTACCGATCACCAATTATATTAAACAAGTAAAGGTTACAAATCGGGATGATAACAATCTTGTTACAAGGATCACTAGTGTGCAAAATGTGTGTAATCGCTAATAAGTTGCAGAGAGTTTTTGAGAGTGTGTGTGTTGCTAATTGTTCTCACTATCAAGCACTTTATCCCCTTAAAAAATAGAAATAAACTAAATAACAAACAATCCGCAAATCATGCTAGCTTCCCACGACTTCCATAATGGTCATTCAAGCTATGCACGTGCAGAATAATGGAGCATATTCCCCAAGAATCTCGCCAAGACCAAGTCCCATTCGTATACTCCTACAAATCAAGTTCAAATACAGTGGAAACAACTGTTAGTATAAGGATAATAATGAGGATCCTGGATCCTTAAACCTGCAACGTCTTCTGAGGATCCTTAATTCAAACAGAATCGAGGATCCGTGATCCTGGCTGCACTTAAGGATCCATGATCCTTAGGTTTAGAAAATCCGTCCCTAACAAGGTACATGTAGATTCTTTATTAATTACTAACCACTATAATGGTTCTTATCCTGTCAACGGTGAAAGGCTAACCAAGTATCTAGAGATAGTCAAGAAATTGGCAGACTCTTTTGCTTCTTTTAGTTTAACACAGGTACCCAGGGAAGAAAATATAGAAGCTGATGCCCTAGCTAACCTTGGATCATCATTGAAGATTCCAGAGGATGTTAAAATTCCCATCATCCATATCTTAACCCCTGCTATTGAGGATAACATAGCCATGGAGATAGTGGAGGATTCTGCAATTGTAAAAAGTGATAGTGCACAATCGAGTTCAGGATCCTGGATCCTTCCAATACTGAGATATATACAACATGGAGAGATTCCTGCTAGAGAAAATCCTAGAGCTTTCAAAATTAAGGTATCTCAATTTACAATACTAAATAACATCTTATATAAACGGTCTCTTGCAGGTCCATATTTAAGATGCATTAAGGATCTAGAACTTCAAGAAGTTTTAAAGGATTTTCATGGAGGAGATTGTGGGAACCACACTGGGGGCAGAGCACTATTCTCAAGGATCCTTAGAACAGGATATTATTGGCCCACAATGAAGAAAGATGCTGTGGAATATGCAAAGAAGTGTGATGCTTGTCAGAGAGATAGCAATATCCTTCATCAACCAGCGGAGCTTCTACATCCTATATCCTCTTCTGGGAGATTCTTGAGATGGGGAATGGACATAGTTGGCAAACTTCCTAAGGCACCAGGAGGAAAAGTATTTATGCTGGCCATGACTGATTACTTCTCTAAGTGGATAGAAGCTGAAGCCTTTGCACAAGTTAGAGAGAAAGATGTTATAACCTTTATTAAAAGAAACATCATTATTAGATTTGGCATACCTTCTGAAATTGTTTGTGACAATGGATCCTAATTTATTGGGACTCGAACCACTAACTTTTGTAACTGCTGGGGGATTAGGATAATAACATCAACACCAGTCCACCCACAAGCTAATGGTCAAGCAGAGTCATCCAACAAGATCATCATCAACAATTTGAAGAAGAAACTTGGATCCAAGAAAGGAAAATAGGCAGAAGAGCTTCCATATGTATTGTGGGCTAATAGAACAACTCCCAAGAATGCTACTGGTCAAAATCCATTCTCTCTAGTTTTTGGAGCTGAATATGTGATCCCTACAGAGATGGTAGTCCCTACTGCAAGAACAAGCATCCGTGATCCTGAAGGAAATGCTGAAAACTTGGTTCAAGACCTGGATACCATAGAAGAACTCAGGGATTTGGCAAGGATAAGGTTGGCTAGCTATCAACAAAGAATGGCTGGAGCCAACAACAAGAATGTTAGGATCAGGAAATTTCAAGTTGGTGACATGGTGTTAAGGAAGGCATTCCAAAATACTACAAATCCTATTGATGGCAAGCTAGCACCAAAATGGGAAGGCCCCTATCTAATTGAAGCTGAGGCAGGAAAGGGGGCGTACCGTTTATTAGAAATGGATGGTGATCTCTTACCAAGGGCTTGGAATGATATTCATCTGAAGAAGTACTTCATGTAAGAAGGATCCAGGATCCTTAGATAACCTGACGCTTAATTTGTGATGAGGATCCTCAGAGGATATATGATCCTCAGTCGGGTAATGATGTCCTTATAAATTCATGAGTTCATTAATTCATTTAATTATAAGGAAAGGGTGTTAGGATCCTTTTTCCGTTTTCATCAAGTTTTGAGTTTTGCAGAATTAGATATGTCTTTTACGAAGGATCAAGTGATTGGTCATGTCTCCAAAGTTTTGGGTTTATCCCTAGTTTATAGGCTTATCCCCAGTCTAAGGTATCTATTACCTTCTACGAATTAGGTTTCAACACCTTCGCCAGTTGCGCACGATTATCCTAGTATAGTTCAAGGCAATGAGACCAGTACCCGCTTTAGGGGCTGACAATTTCATTGTTGTTGGTTGTATTTAGGATCCTAAGTATAATGGTAGACGTACCATACATCCGTTCCTAAGGTTTCTAACGTTTTCACATTAGCTAAGGTTTTGGCATCTTCATGTCACTCAAGTTAGGATAGTCGTCAGTTTGGGCCATACTCCAGATTACATAAGAATATTTGGGCTTGTCCCCAGTTTATGGGTTTGTCCCCAGTTTTTGGGCTTGTCCCCAGTTTATGGGCTTGTCCCTAGTTTTTGGGCTTGTCCCTAGTTTTTGGGCTTGTCCCCAGTTTATTGGGCTTGTCCTCAGATTGTTGGGCTTGGCCCCAGTTACTAATGGTTCTTTTTTGTGATGATTGGCTTAGTCCCAAGTTGTGTGTTGTTACAGGTTTCCAAAGTCAAACAGTTAAGGATCCAGGATCCTAACTTTCTACTGGTTCTTTTGTTGGAATATTTGTAAGTGTTAAGGATATAGAATCCTAACTTAGATTCGCTGGTATGATCCTTATAAGCCTTTGCTTTATTTTTTATTTGTTACTACCCTTATCCTTTGACAACAGGATATGTGATCCTTGATCATATGGTTTATAATTTTTTGACATAAGCTGATTTTAACATACATTTGTTACTTTTCCTAACAACTTATAAGTTCTAAAGTTGTAGAATAGAAATTGACAAGTAAATGTATATGAAACAACATTCAAAATAAAATCAACAACACAAGAGATAGTCAAAAGTCTAAAGTTTTATTTATTTATTAAACCCTTTTAAAGGTTGTCAAAATTGCCTACCCAAGTTTCTACCAGCAAAACGTGGCCCGTCCACTTGGATTGGCAAAGGGTGTCCATATTAACAAAGTTCTAAGTAGTGCAGGAAATAAAAGGCAAGGGGCATCAAAGGCTTCATCCTCCACAAACAGAAGGACCCATCCACCTTTTCTACCCCCTATTGTCCAGAGGATCAGTGATCCTTAACCCTAAAACTATTGTTCAACATACAAACCATAATTGTTCGAAATCAAAACATCACAACCAAAAAAAACCACTAAACCATAAAAAATGGGCTCCGGCCATGTCTAGAAATTTCCATCATCGCCCATTTCTGCAGCCTATGCCTTGAATGCTTCATATGCCTTCGCTTCTCCACCTTCACCATTGCCACTAGCCCCAGTTGCTGCTGCATCCTCAGGATCCTTGCTTCCACTTCCACCAGCTTCGATGGCCAGCACCTCCTCAGGCTCCTTATCATCTCCAAGCTCCTCCAGCCTTTGCTTCTAGGCCTCCACATCCCAAGCCGACCTGTCAAAGGAAGGATCAGCAGCCTCCTTAGCCATCTGCAGCCGGATCTTCAAAGCCACTATGGCAGCAGACTTCTTAGCATCATCAATGATCTCCAGCCTTTCCTTGTTGGCAGTGATCTCGGCCAGGAGGATTTGCTTTTGCAGCATTTTGCTCTCCTTTTCTAGGTTAGTGATCCTTGTGTCCTTAGTAGTAGCAATGGTTTGGAGGTCCAAGATACGCTCTTCAGCAGATATTGGCCTTGGAGGACTTCGATTTCAGCAAATTTCTGCAAAGTAAGAGTATCAGTATTCAGGATCCTTTATCCTTAGACAAGACATATATTTTGGGATACATGATCCTTACCTCGGAGACTGCATCATGGAGTTGCTATTCAATCAGCGGGAGACCTTCAGAGGATTCAAAGGGATTCTTCCTTTTGCTCCCTTTGCCCTTCGTGCTCATGCCCTTGGTCTCTAGGGCACTTTAGCTTGCAGCCAGCTCCTTCTTGATGGATCGTGGAGAGACTATGTCCTGGATATCACTGAGGTTAAACTTGGAAGCAGACTTTGATGACTTAGCAGTGCCTACACACATAAAAAACAAACAGATAAGTATTCATCATTTAATTTTTCAATTACATATTTATAAAAGTGGATACCTACTAGACATGGTGTAGGAAGTGGAAGAGATTTCTAGAGAATCCTTTGTTCTTGGTGGATAAGATCTGACAGCAGGATCAAGATTCCAGAAAGCGGTTATTCTCTCTTCAGTAACAGGTGAATCTTGTATGTGTGACCGGGAAACAGCTGCACAAACAAAAAAAGGATCAGTTATCCTCTACATAAAAAGAAGATCTTACTACGGTCCTGGCCTAAGGATCCTATATCCTACCTTGGGTGTTCCATTTCTTAGGGAGATGATTCCCATTTGGTATGGAATCCCTCCTCACAAAGAAGAACTGGATTCTCCAGTTGCTATCATTCTTGGTGACTTTTAGCAATGGATGGGGTTTCTGTGGCTTATGCTTGAAGAGGAAACGGTGAGACCCATGGCTGACCAGGTTATACAAACGGCTTAACTCAGATAGACCTATGTCTATTCCCTTGTTTTCTATGATGTGCTCAAGTGTGTAAAGAACCCTCCACTCCATTGGCATAGCCTGAATGTAGCATAGACCAGTTAGTGTGAAGAAGCTCTGTGTGAACGCCGGGAAAGGATATATGAAACCTATCTGGAATGGAGCAGCAGGGAAAGTGATCCAGACTTCTGATAAACAATCACTCTTCATCGAAGAGTCAAATGGCCGGAAGATAGTTGTGACAACTCGTATTTCAGAACCTATTTGTGTGCTTAATGTAACGTATGTGGACTTGGTGCGATTATTTGATATGTTGATGTAATGAATGTTATGAGACTTTATGTTTGTAATGTGTGAATTTAAGTATGTATATAATATGATAATATTAAACGAGCCCAAACGCACAACACTTGACCGATCGCACAAGTCTATTCGGACTACACTTGCTGTACTCGAAACCCATAAAGGGCAGCCCATTTGGAGGGTTCGGCCCACTCCATCAACTCGTACAACACCTAGGGTGTTGGTATAAATCCCACACTTTATCTAATTACACAAGTTTACAAACCCTACTCTCTTTCTCTCCTCTCAAACCCGACGGCGACAACACCCCTCTCCCTCAAAGCTTGTGATTCGGATCGCTCTCACTCTATCTTTAATTGGTTAGTGTTTCACGAATTATGCTTTCTTGAATGATGTTATGATTCCATGATTTGATTAAATGGTTAGAGTTGTATGTATGATGAATAATGATGTCTATGTGATGATGTCTATACAAATCGGATGTTATGATATTAATCTATGAACCGATTGGATGCAAGTGATCGGCTGTTATATATATTATGTTCGAATGGTTGTTAAGATGACATGTTGAATGTATGCTAGAAATAGGAATCTTCGACCTGATAATATGATTGAGGGTTTTGTTAGGTTGTTGTTCATGATTATGATTTTAGGGTTTATATGAATTAGATGAAAATTGCTTGGTTTAATCGAGATTGTGCATGATTGAAACTGTTGGTGTGTTGATTGATAATCTCATAAATGGAAACCACATAATTGATTGATTGTTGACTAAATCGGATAATGGAAACAATGTAACTGATTAACATAAAATTCAGATGGTAAAACGGATAGCACAAGCCCCTCTCAGTCGCACAAGATGATCTGATCGCATAAGAAGTCCAGTCACACAAGATGATCTGATCGCACAAGAAGTCCAGTCGCACAAGATGATCTGAGTCGCACAAGTGTGAATGAATCGCACAAGCTAGATTAACTGTTTAAATAAATGGGCCGTGTATATGCATATAGATGTGTTTGGGCTATGTGGTTATTGGGCCGGGTACTATTGGGATCCAATGGGTGAATCGCACAAGGTTGTTGAACTTGTGTGAGCCCAATCTTTTGATCGCACATGTTCGGATATGTTATAACTGTTAAACGTGATGATATGTGTTTGCCATGATCTATATGTATTCGTAACTTGCTATCTCTGTGTAAACATACGTGCACTATTTGAACCTAGACCTGACTTATACGGTAACCATGTTAGGACGTGGTTGACCTCTAGCAGCTCGATTGACCTTTCGTTTATCTGCCGAGCTAACCTAAGGTGAGCTCACACTTTCTACAAAGCATGGGATTCCCAGGGGTTGGGAATGGGTTAAGGAACATGGATTCCTCGTCCTTCTTGGGTAGGACAGTACGGGTTCAGGAATATAATTCCTCGTCCTCATGGACAGTTAAACTTCACTAGACCAAAACTCTATCACGAAGTCCCTCCTTTTTATATCGACTTAATCACCGGGCCAATGGCGAGCGGGTCATTAGTTAGATAGATCTATTTAGGTCTGACAAGCCTCACACCGTGCCGCAGAGGACGGGCGTGAACTAATGGATCTGGGCACGTCAATGATGATAGACATTGACAGTTCAGGGCACATAAACATGACTACAGTCAGCAGTCGATATGGTAACGAGTCTAGTATATACATGGGGTAGCCCCTACGGCCAGAGTGCCAGATAATTAAACATGGGGTAGCCCCCACAGCTGGATTGCCAGAGTAAACGGGATTAAACAAAACACGTTTTCAACTATGGGGTAACCCCCACGGCAGGGATGCCAGTTAAAGGAAACTGTTTTTGGAACAACTTAAAACAAACACCCAACTGTGAACTCGCTCAACTTTGTTGTTGACTCGTTACTACATGCTTTGCAGGTCAATAGGTACTTAGCTGGAGCTTGCATGGGGAAGAGTCGTTGTGGGACATGGACAGTTGTGTGCCATGTTAAACATTGAAACGTTTGAACTTATATTTTGTTTTGGTTTTAAACGTTATGCTTCCGCTTGCAACTTAAACTATGTTTTGTTTGGACACCAATTGTATTGGTTGGACTTTATAATTAATTACATGCTTGTTCAATATGATTGGTGGCTGGATCCTGGTCAGTCACGCCTCCAAGTGGTGATACTCCGCATGTGGATTTTTGGGGGTGTGACAATAGTTCCATCCGGGAAGGAATGACGCAACTGATCAACTTCAGGATCAGTGAAACGACAAAGCTCCATGGGAGGATTCTTAGTGAGTCCCTGACTCTTCGGAGGGCTGTTATGCTCAGGATGCTTGGCAGGGGAGGATCGAGTGTTCATCTTAGCCATGGGATCTTGAAGAAACAGAGAATCAGAGGAAAGAAATTTAGAGAGAAAGAGTAAGGAGATACCTGATGAGATCTTCGAATGAGGATTTAAAGGGGAAGGATCTCGAATTTAAATTCAATTTCCATCCTTATCTCTAATGCTATTTATAATGATGATTGTTGCAGGAGGTCTTATCACTGATGTCACCCTTGTAACTGCTAGTCCTGATCTAACGGCTAGTTTCTCGCTAACTAATCGTCCGGAACCAAGCAGAAAATATGACTCATTTAGTTGCATCTAATTCCTCATATTTTGGGGGCAATGGTTAGGGCATGAATTTTATATTAAGGATCATCTATCCTGAGACTGCGCCTAGATCACGGATCCTTAACGGATAATGCAGGGAGTCTGAGGATCCAGGATCCTTACTATTAATTGTGTTTTTAACAATTGTCTCATGTGTTTTCAGTTTACGATTGCAGGGACTTGTGGACCGAGTCATGGAGGGAATCTTGGAGGAATATGCTTCTAATTATGAACGTGCATGAAGCTGATGACCATTATGGTGATAATGGATGGCTTGCATAATTTTCGGATAGTTAGTTATCAGGATATTTTCTATTTTTTAAAGAGGATAACAAGCTATTTTTAGGAACACAATTACACTATTCGAACTCTCTGAAACTTATTGGCGAATATACACACAAACACACTAGAAATCGTTGTATTGAGCTTGTTATCATCCAAAGTTGTAACCTTTATTGTTTAATATAGTTGATAGTGTTAGTTTTCACTATCTGAGGCTTTTTATGCCGGAGATCATTCATTGATCAAGGGCTTTTTCCTCGTATATATCCTTGTGTTCATTGCCATTTTCATTCAATTGTTTTCCATACATTTGTTCATTTAACCAAGCATCCAACCTCACAAAAATCAGATTTGGGATGCCAAGTTAGACTATATCTTGAGTTTATGCACAAGTCTTTGATAAGTATTTTTAAATGACGATAATGCCCCCTAAGGCACTTAAATTAGTTTTTAAGCATAATAATCATGTTAAACCTTTTACCTACTGATATGTTATGACAATTAACATATTTTAACTATTCAAAGCTAGTCATAACATCAGATTTACTAAAAACTTCGTTAATATCGTCATTTAACGACTTTTACGCCGATTAGGCGCATAGTATGGTTTTAAACCATACTTGTCACCCAAGACTTGTTACCTACTGATTCAATAAATCATTTTTAATATTTTTACAGTAGGTATAAATCATGAACTCAGAATCCCAATTAAGTCCTTAAAACTATGTGTGAAATGACCAAAATGCCCCTACGGTGCATAGTTTGGTTTTAAAGCATAAACCACACATATATTTGATATCCTACTGATATTATATCAAAAATCAAATATTTTTCCAGAAGGTTTATGACCATAACATCAGATTACTTGCATGCTCCTTTTATAAGTCAGAAAATGACCAAAACGCCCTTGTGAGGCTTAACTCGGGTTTAAAACCTTAATGGGCATACATGTTAGTATCTTACTGATATTATAACATGTTTTAATCATAATGACTTATGGAACTTGTATATGTCTCATCCGGTTACTCGTGATCGCTTATACGCGTACGGTTTGACTTACGTAACTAGTTTACGTAAGTTTACCGAAACGGGATTAACCTTATCATTTTTATCTCAAAATTCAGAATGTACTTAGTTTACACATATTATACAAGTCTTCATACTTGTTGGGTCTAAATTGCATTCTATTTCGGTCATCGCTTAATCTAGCGTATCATATCATTTTCATACTTAAAACTAGCCGGCCTAAGTCGATGACTTAATTAAGACCCGTTAGCATTCTAATTGGTTATTTATACCATCGTTCCAGACTAGAGCCTTCTGGTAAATTGTACCTACACTTACTTATTTGAGTACGACTGAGTTATTATAATCTTGCTATTTAAGATAGGAGCTAGCTCAGGTAAATACTCTTAACTTATTTTCCCTTATACGGGCTTGGGATACAGTAAAATATTTACCGAATGGTCGGGTATAGGATTTGAAGAACTATGTGTCGGGAAATTCAAATAACCCATTTTAATTCGTATTTCTTGACTGAAACATTGGGGTTAATGCGACCATGTCCTGGATATCCTTGACTCATTAATTGCAATGGCCACGACCTAAGCACGGGGTGTAGGCATACACCCGACAGATGCGATATGGTTTATGAAATAATTTATACCCAATATGGGTTCCCCAATAAGGGAATAAGTGGTGTATCGGTTAATCATGAACCGGCATAGTACTGGGCCCCATATGTAGAACAAGTTATGTAAAACTGATAACATGAGATTGTGACACCCGTCTTATTTATTTAGGACTTTTAATATAAAATACGCATTTTAAAAAGATAATACTTCATTTCCTAAAGTTATACAAAACGGAAGTTTACATAATAACGGTATTCGAGTTAACTACCAACTAGTTTTAACATCCCAAAATATCAAGTTAAGTGACTACAACATAAACATTGTTTTCAACAAGATTAGATAAGCGCGGAAGCTTCAAAATATAGTGTTCGGTTCTTGAATTGTTGCTTGATCGCCATCTGGAGTATGATCAAGATCACCTAAGGTCAAAACCACATCAAATGTTAGTTTTGATAATGTTAGAATGTGTATAAACAAGTTCTGGAATTATACAATTGAAAAGAAAATAAAATTCCAGCATTTTGGTCTGTCGCGCCCCGCGACAGATCACCCTTAAGTTTACGCACCCCGCGAGAGCTTCCCGCGTGTCGCGACAGAGTTAACGTCATCTGTCGCGTGCTGCGGAGGACCCCTTTTTCCAGCGGGTGCAGGTTGAAATCCTGCATCTGCTGCCCAACACCAATTTTCGTGATTCCAACTTTAAGAACTCATAACTTTTTATCTAAGCGTCCGTTTTAGGTGATTCTTTTTCCTATGCGTCCGTAATTAAATTACGAACCCGTCTATCATGATCATTGTGTCAAAAATAGAATGTACTGGCTGGAAGTCTATAAATTCCTAATGTAATTATTTGACCCGTATAGTTTTGCAGTAATAAAACCACTAACAAATTTTATGACCTCAAGGCGTATTTACCCAACATCCGGGGCTTACGATCACCGGCGTTTCATTACCAAATCTATGGTTTGACGCTCTTGTGATCCATCATTGCCAAACGTTATTCAAAACACACTTTTACTACTTACTAAACAATTATTCGACCCGTTTGGCTCATTTATGGAATCTTCCATTTCTAATGACTAGCTATTCAAGTTTTTCGACTCGTCTAACTAATAGTGATCTACGTCACTTTTACTAAAGCTACCATTTCCAATAAACACAATTTCAAGTATCCATAGTTATTCAAATCACATAATGTAACGGGATCACGGTTACATACCTTCAAAGCACACCCTTCAAACGCGCGTCACCACCGGCTTGTCCACTTGACGTTTGTTAGGATCTGAGGCTATCATGATTGTGTTTCTTTGATAATAATGAACAAATGGATGAAAATAATATGAGATAAGATGCAGCAAAAATATAAACAAACTTTGTAACACAATCAATGGAAGAATAGTTTCTAGTAAACATATGATTTTCATTAAGTCGAATGATTACAAAACATAATGATTACATTACATGCTTACATACTAAAACTCCCCCTCAGCCTGAGCTCAATGGTTGATCGTACAAGATGCTTGAATTGAAGGAGAAAACCCCTTAAATAGAACAGTACAAACTATTCTATTTATAGTACAGATCAAACCACTGAGAATTGTGACAACTGTGGTCTGTAACCGATGTACAATGTTATTTATCAATAAAACAATGTGTTTTGGTGTTATTATGTGTGTAATTGTGTTTGATGATTTTACGATTCGATTCGATTCCGATTTCAAGCTTTAAATCGCTTTCTGGAAGGTTATACGCAAACTGGTGCGTAAACACAGTCAGTTTAACACGACAAACACTCCGGAATAGTGACATAGACTTAACATACCTAAAATAACCTTTACATAACTTAGAAATAAGTTTTGGATGGTTTGGTGCGTTGAAAACAAGTCTATTCGATCGCAGGGACTATTTGTGTCAAACTGCGAAACTATACCGATTCGTATGGTATCGAAGAGTTCGGAACTTGATCATAAGCTAAACATACCATAAATAACCTAAACATAGCTTAGAAATAAGCTTTGAGGGGTTCGGTGTGCGAAAATATGCTTATTTGATCTTACAGGGACTTAAAGTGTCAAAAACGACGTAAGTTTGCATTTTCGCGCATATCTTACGTTCTGACCACATTTGGACATCCAAAATTTTTGTACACACTAAAATATTTTTATTGTGATCGGCATGCAAAAATACCGTTCGTCGCTTAATTTGGATCGTTTTCGCGTCCGTTTGAGTTCCGTCGTAATTAACCGAACAACGCGATCGTACGACCAAACGAACCGACATCCGAGATGTTTTTGAGCATGTTTTGAGTTCCCAATACTTTAACTTCATTTTAGAGCCTTGAAATGAGGTTAACGGGGCTTAAACGTGCCAAAAATGAGCCGAAATGCAAGTTTTACAAGTTCAAGGGCTAAACTGTCATTCTGCCAAAGATGGCCCAGGCGGCCCGCGTAAGGTTGTGCATGGGGCTACGCGGCCCGTGTCAGTCTTGTAGATCAGAAACATTGAATCTGGTCATTTAGCTCGAATTTGATGGTTTTGATCTCTAGTTTTTCATACTATGGGCTGGTTTGTGTGGAGAACAAGTCCCCCAATCATTCTCTAACATTTTTATGGCCAAGATCATTCCCTCTTCTCCAAGAAATGATCTTAGCGGTTTGCGAAAAACTATATAAGGCCATGTCCCTCATTCATTTTCCCCACATTTGATCTGAGATTTTCTCTAAGTGGTTGTGATTATTCACTACCTACCTGAGAAAAACTTGGAATCAAATCTATTTGGACCCTTCGTAAGTCCTCTTTCATTCTTTTATTGCTTTCTTAGCTTAAAAGTCAAACAGTGTTTGACTTTCAGCTTTGACCAGTCAATGGTCAACGAGAAGTTCATTTGAACTTCGCAACGTGAGCGTAATCACGATGGTTATAGTCCTTAGTGACTATACCTACTGATTACCACGTTGACTAGGCGTAGTGACGAGTCGTAGTTTCAAAATGCGCATTTAAGCGTATTTTGCAACCAAACTACTCTTGGTATCAAAACACTTTGTTTTGATATCAAAACTTGTTTCCTAAATTAGTTAAGCATGTTTTAACATGCTTAGCTCGTTACTTTTAGTTTAGTGCTTGTTTAGAGTCGTAAGTCAAGCGGTCTAAACCACCGCTTAGACTTTCGAACTCGACTCGTTTGGTCGATCATTAGGATCCGACCAAGCATGTTTAGTGACCATAGTTGCATAGGGAATAACCTTCCGAGGTTATACCTTATGGTCACCTAGTTTAAGTAGTTGTGTGATAGGTAATTTATATGCCTTAGGTAAATGACCAAAATACCCTTTTCATACATAATTGGATTTTAAGCATATGTAACCCAAACATTTGTCACATAACTGATTATGCAACATAATTAAACATGTTTAGGCATATAATACTTGTCATAGGACTATTTAGACATCTCGAACGTGCTTTTGCGTGAATGACGCGTTAAAGTAGCATAAGCTACCTTAATGGGTCATAACGGGTCTAAAGCACATAGGTTAGGTTCCGATCTTGAATGTAGGCTTTGTTAAACCATATCACATGAGTTCCAACACTCATTTGGTTTACAAGACCTCATATCCGATCTTCCGATTTAGGTGTCGATTTATTTACTAGTGATCCGAATTACTTGGTACTACTTGAAATTCCTTGGTTTGTCTGAGCTTCGCTAAGTTCTTTAGATCAAGGATACCCTTCTATTCAATGTGAGTACATAGTTCCCCTATTTTGCTGTTTTCAATTGTTTTGGGGTGATTCATATGTATTAAAACGATTTTGATATTTAAACGATGGGTTTCAAAAACGATTTAAATGGTTTATATTAAACTAATAACGATTTTGATAATGTGAACGAACTTGTTGGTTGTAGTTACATAACGAATGACATTCATTAATTTTGGCCGAACCGACCAGTATTAGGTTATGGTACCATAGGATCTGACAAATCCCGTTATCAGACTACACCCATGGTTATGTGTGGGGGGTTATGTAGGTAACGACCGAATCTGTGATTATTAACTTACCCTTTGGTGGTTTGTTAATACGAGAAACGAGGTAGTCGAGTCACGAAGGTTTGAATGTTATTAGCGAGACGACCATAAGTAGTTTCACAATTAAAATGAATACGATTTTGGGACGAGTTAAAACGATTTGGAATGACTTAAACGAGATAAAACGATTTGAACGAACGATTGGTTTGGGTTGTGATTAGGTAATGGGATGGGTGTAACATGATAGAAGCTTGGTAGATACGCCGCTGGTACATCTTATATATAAGTGCTTTTATCATATTACATTTCATGTCATTATTTAGTTCACTTGGGAAACGATTTGAAACGATGTCACACAACGAGGTTTTCGAAATGATATAAACCATACGAATTTTATTAACGAGTTTTAACGAGATGTTTTACGAATTGGTTTACTAACTAAAACAAAAGTCTTTGAGTTAAGAACCATGGCTACGAGATTTTATAAATTATAACCATCTTGATTTGAGTTGCTTAATCATGTTGCAATATTATATACTTTTCAAAACAAGGTTTTCGAGGTATTGCAATATATATAAACGAGCCATGATTTCGATACTCTTATAAAACCTATGTGCTCGCCAGCAATGTCTATCATCATTGACTAAGTGCCCAGATCCATTAGTCCACTCCCGTCCTCTGCGATACGGTGTGAGGCTTGTCAAACATAATAGCGCTATTTAACTAATGACCCACTCGCCATTGGCCCGGCGATTAAGTCGATATAAAAATGAGGGACTTCATGATAGAATTTTGTCTAGTATGTTATATGTTGTCGTCCTTCCTATGGAGGATGGAGGTACGTAATCTACCCAAGGAGAATATGCTGGTTTAATGTTGTCATCCTTCCCATGGAGGATGGAGGTACATATTCTACCCAAGGAGAATATGCAGGTTCCGTTTTAGTTTCTTAACCCATTCCCAAACCACCGGGAATCCCATGCCTTGTAGAAAGTGTGAACTCACCTTGGTTTGCTCAGTTTGTTAAGTCACTTGTTCATAGTTACTCAATCAAGCCTATGGTGTTCACGTATACATAATCAGTTTCTCATTCGCAAGGTTCACGTATAAATACAATTCATAGTGGGTATTCAATCAGTGATCACTAAATAGCACATAACAGTTACACAACTTGTTCAAATTCACAGTTCAGATGTATGTGTCGTAACGGTGCTTAATAATTAAGTGAGCTGTTCAAATCCGAATCATGTTTCTCCCCAGTCATAACTAACATCATGCATAAGCAAAACTCAACATATAGTTATTCATTATGATACTTGCTCTAAGCTATAGTCTGTTCGTGAACTTTGTCTGAACGACGAAACATCCTTATTTCGCTGAGATACAAGCCGACGAAACACCCCATCTTTCGTCGTCGGACAGGTGACGAAACTCCAGGGTTTTCATCAACAGGGCAGTTTTGTCCCATTACCAGATAAATATGCACCACAGAAACCCTAAGCATGCCACTAAGAACCATAATCATCATCATTACAAATCAGTCAATCATTCTAATTATAAACTAACATCAATCCAAATACAACATGATCAGCAACACCCAAGAATTGTTGATACATTCATCATGCAAACCCTAGTTACGGTGGTTCTCATTATCATATGTCCCACAATATGAATACTCTACAGTGAAATCATCAATCAGATCTATTGTTCAAGTAATTCTATTAAACCATAATAAGCATGTCATTCATATTTGACCATCTATATCATCTGTCCATTCAAAGTAATCACATACAATTCTAAGTCGCGGATATGCTACAGTTATACACATTATTCGATTTAAACCCAGATCATTCAAACAGAATAATACAATTAGTTATCATAACAAGGGGCTCGTTTAAGAAATAATACTAACCGAAGGCGTCTAGAGCGATGAAAAGGAAAACCTCGAGGAAGGGGCTGCCGTCGGTTTCAGAGAGAGAGAAAGGGTAGTAGGGTTTTGATAATGAGAACTTCGTGTACGTGAAGTAAATATAATTCCGGTGGCCCTCACTTGGGCCGGAAGCCCATACAACACAAGCTTTGTCGACGAAACTCTATGTTTCGTCGAAGGTGACGACGAAACTTCATTATTCGCCGAGTGGATTGTTTCGTTGAGTGGAGTTAGGTTCAATAGGGTTTTACTTTGGTTATGAGGAAAAACATAGGTTAATAGTAAGTTATAAGTTGATTAATAAATAACCACACCCAAGGATGCCTCAATTATTCAAGCACTAGTTACAACACAAACAAAAATACACCAAACATCTAGCAACATGAACAAATTACAGTGCACAAGTTACAATGCAACGAATTACAAAAAAACAAAGTATGAAACAGGTGACGTGTCAGGAAGGACCTTGAAAACTCGAGTTGTCACATCATCCCCAACTTGAAAGAAATTTCGTCCCGAAATTTAGCACGTAGTTACTGAGGAAGCTAGCTAGGTTGTGTGGTTTCCTGGTTTCTCTGGGGTGTCACATCATCCCCCCGTTGGTTTGGAATTTCGTCCCGAAATTCTGCAGTAGCTTCAGCCTCAGTAGTGGTTTCACTTTTCTCGAACAACTGGGGATACTTGTGTTTCATTTGGTCTTCTCGTTCCTAGGTGAACTCTGGGCCACGACAGGAGTTCCAACGAACTCGAACAATGGGTATTCTGATACGCTTGAGAACCTTAATGTCTCGGTCAGTAATCTCTACTGGTTCCTCAACGAATCGTAACTGATCGTCGAAGGTGAGCTCCTTGAGAGGAACTATGAGGGTCTCATCTGACAGACACTTCTTCAGATTCGACACATGGAATACGTTGTGAACTCCACTGAGTTCTTCTGGTAGATCCAATCTGTAGGCCACCTTGCCAATTCTCTCGGTGATTTCGAAAGGTCTAACATATCACTGGTTGAGTTTGCCTCATTTACCAAAGTGAACCATGCCTTTCCAAGGTGAAACTTTAAGTAGCACTCGATCCCCAACCTGGAACTCGAGTGGTTTCCTGCGCTTATCAGTATAGCTTTTCTGACGGTCACGAGCTGCCGCCTTTCGTTGTCGTATCTGAGCAATCTTCTCTGTTGTGTCTACGACGAGTTCTGGGCCAGTGATTTGGCTATCGCCAACCTCTGCCCAACAAAAAGGTGATCGGCACTTCCGTCTGTACAATGCCTCGAACGGAGTGCTGGTGTGGTAACTGTTATTATACGAAAACTTCACCAGGGGTAGATGTCGTTCCCAGCCGTTACCAAAGTCGATTACACATGCTCGAAGCATGTCTTCAAGGGTTTGGATGGTGCGTTCAGACTGCCCATCCGTCTGTGGATGATACGCCGTGCTCATGTCTAAACGCGAGCCAAAGGACTTGTGCATCGCTTGCCATAAATCAGAGGTAAAACGTGGATCTCGATCAGAAATGACGGAAGTTGGCACCCCGTGCCTCGAGACTACTTCCTTCATATAGATGTCTGCTAGAGTAGAAAATTTATTCGTTTCCTTGATAGCCAGAAAATGTGCAGACTTGGTTAGTCGATCCACTATCACGCAAATGGTATCGTTTCCTCGTTGAGATCTAGGTAGGCCAGTAACGAAGTCCATGGAAATTTGCTCCCAATTCCATGTCGGGATCTCTGGTTGTTGAAGTAGGCCTGATGGTTTCTGGTATTCAGCTTTGACTCTCGCACAAGTCAAGCATTTACTAACGTAGGTTGCTATGTTGGCTTTCATACTAGGCCACCAATACGTAGCTTTGAGATTGTGGTACTTCTTATCAGAACCAGGATGTACTGAGTAATGAGACTTGTGTGCTTCATCCATCACAAGTTCACGTAGATTTCCATAAAATGGAACCTAGATGCGCCCTGCCATGTAGTAAGCGACGTCTTCCTTTTGTTCTAACCGTTTCCTCGATCCTCGCAGGGACTCAGCCCTGATGTTCTCCGCTTTCAATGCTTCAATCTAAGCATCTCGTATCTGAGTAGGAAGACTAGAGTGGATGGTAAGCTGCAATGCACGCACACACTTAGGTTTAGTCTCCTTTCGGCTGAGGGCGTCGGCCACAACATTGGCTTTGCCCGGATGGTACTTCATCGCGCACTCATAATCATTCAGAAGTTGGACCCATCGATGATGTCGCATGTTCAACTCTTTCTGATCGAAGATATGCTGGAGACTCCTGTGATCGGTGTAAATGGTGCACTTAGTACCGTACAGGTAATGCCTCCATATCTTGAGTGCGAAGACAACAGCTCCCAGCTCCAGATCGTGGGTAGTGTAGTTCCTTTCGTGAACCTTGAGTTGGCGTGATGCGTAAGCAATGACTTTCTCATGTTGCATCAACACACAACCAAGTCCTTGGATTGACGCGTCACAATAAACCACGAAATCATCTGTGCCTTCAGGTAACGAGAGAATAGGTGCGCTACAAAGTTTCTTCTTTAATTTTTGAAACGCGGATTCCTGTGCATCACCCCAACGATAGGTGACACCCTTCTGAGTCAGTGAAGTGAGAGGTTGCGCAATCTTTGAGAAATCCTTGATAAACCTTCTGTAGTAATCCACCAAACCCAAGAATTGGCGGATTCGAGTTGGTGTACGGGATGCAGGCCAGTTCTTGATCGAGTCAACCTTGGATGGATCCACATGAATCCCATCCTCGTTTACCACGTGGCCTAGGAAATGGACTTCACGAAGCCAAAAGTCGCAATTCGAGAACTTAGCATAAAGTTGCTCTGCTCGAAGAAGTTCCAAAATAAGTCGCAGATGATGCTCGTGTTCCTCCTGACTCTTAGAATAGATCAGGATGTCGTCGATGAAAACAATAATGAACTTATCCAGGTAAGGTTTACACACTCGGTTCATGAGATCCATGAAGACCACAGGTGCGTTTGTCAATCCAAAAGGCATAACTAGAAACTCGTAGTGCCCGTAACGAGTCCTGAATGCTGTCTTAGAGATGTCCTCGTCTCGGACTCTCAGTTGATGATAGCCCGATCTCAAATCAATCTTTGAGTAGAAGCTCGACACTTGCAACTGGTCGAACAGGTCAACAATACGTGGGAGAGGATAACGATTCTTCACGGTCTCCTTGTTGAGTTCGCGATAATCGATACACATTCGGAAGGTACCATATTTCTTCTTCACAAACAAGACTGGAGCTCCCCAGGGGGAAGAGCTAGGATGAATGACAACCTTGTCCAAAAGTTCTTGCAGTTGGGCGGACAGTTCTTCTAGTTCTGATGGGGCTAAATGATAATGTGCACGAACTATAGGTGCTGCTCCAGGAGCTAGCTCGATTTGAAATTCGACCTGACGATGAGGCGGAAGACCAGGTAATTCCTCAGGAAATACTCCAGGAAAGTTGCGTACGATCGGAATATCTTCTATTTTCTTCTCTTTCGTTGTGGTGTGAGTAGCGAGGGCTAGAATAGCTGTGTGGCCCTTTCGTAAGCACTTCTGGGCCTTAAGGAAGGATTTGATGCCTACTACTGCACCACTCTTGTCAGCACGTATCACGAGAGGTTCTTCCAGAACGAGGGATGCGGACAATTTTCTCCTTGCAAAGAATTTCCGCTTGATGTTGAGTTAACCAATCCATCCCGATGACAACGTCGAAGCTACCAAGGACGATAGGAATAAGGTCGATAGAGAAGGTCTGACCAGCAAGAACAAGATTACAACCCTTAACTATGTGCGTGGCCTCAAGACTTTTACCATTCGCTAGTTCTACAACATGCTTGGTGTTCAAGGGAATTGGAGCACGTTTAAGCATCTGACTAATTTTTAAGGACAAATAACAAGTATCGGCACCGGAATCGAATAAAACAGAAACATAGAAGTCGTCCAGTAGGAACTTATCCATCACAACATTGGGATCGTTCCTTGCATCACCCTGACCAATCACGAAAGCACGCCCCCTGGCACCGTTGCCATCATTGTTACCCCCATTGTTGTTCCCATTTCCTTGGTTGTTGTTCTGATTTTGGTTCAGCTGTGGACAGTTTCTCTTAAAGTGACCTTCAGCACCACACTGAAAACATCCCTTATTACCCTGCTGTTGCTGCTGCTGCTAGTTCTGTGGAGCTTGTGGCTGCTGTTGACGATTCTAATTCGTAGGGTATGGTAACCTACAATCCTTAGCTGCGTGACCAAGCTTGTTACATCTATGACAACGACCCTTGCTACACGGCCCGCTGTGGTGCAAGTTACATTGATAATTTCCCTTGTACCCACCCTGACCCTGATTCCCAGAAGACTGCTGACTGGGGCTCTTGTAGTCATCAGTCCTCCACTGCTGAGGCTGAGACTGAACAGAAGTAGAACCTTTGCTTGAATTTCCATCCCATTTGTGCTTGTTGTCGCTAGGAGCATCTGAAGTAGTTGTAGCACCAATACGCTTGGGCAGCTTGTTCTGCTCAACTGCCTGATCAGTGAGACGGTGGGACAGTCGTATGACTTGCTGGATTGTAGGGAGGTTAGTTGAACTCACCTTACTCTGAATCTCTGGCACTAAACCCTTGAGGTACAGCTCGATACGTTTGATAGGAGGATCCACCATAGTAGGACATAATGCAGCCAATTCGTTTAATCTCTTCGTATACGCCTCTATTTCAGACCCCGTCTTCTTCAAATTGTAAAACTCTACTTCCAGCTTGTGAATGTTGTCGCGATGACAGTACTCCTCTTTTATTAGCTCTTTGAAGTCGTTCCATGGGGTGGCATTAGCAGCTGCCAGCCCTAGCATCTGAACCTGTGCGTTCCACCAAGTTAACGCACTGCCTTCAAGTGTTCCAGTAGCAAATTTCACCCTACGAGCTATAGGGCATTCACACATCTCAAAAACGGATTCAATCTTCTCGAAACAGTGGAGAAGACCTACGGCTCCTTCGGTGCCGTTGAAGGTATTGGGTCGGCAATCCATGAAAGTTTTGAACGTACACACAGGAGGCTGAGTAGGTTGGCCTGTCGCGTGAGCAAGAAAGGACAAAGTTAAGCACGAGAGTAGGGTCACAAAAGTAGGATTCAAATATCCTAGGATAGGTCGGAATGGCAGGTGATACCTCCTGCTTGGGCTGCTGCGAGTGCCTCAGTAACTCGTTCATTGATTAGAGCCGTCAGCTGGGCTTAAGTCAAGTTGAGACGTCCACTCATGATATTCACATTGAAGCAAACATAAGTGAGAAAGGTGTTGCGAAAATGCGGAAGTATGGGATGACAGAAGAGAGTAAGCACACAGGGTTTCAAACAATAGTCGTTACGTTGACTAAGCATACCATGAACAATGCACTATGCAAACTAACAGACAGGCAATATCAATATAAATATAAACTGTATCACCTATAGTATTGAGCCTTGCACGTGGAGCGAAGTGTCGTTGTGGATCATTGAGAACTGTACAGGTTATAGTTTGCTTTTGTCAAAAAACTTTTCCCTTTTTAAAACCGAGTTCACTATAACCAATGGCTCTGATACCAATCTGTCACACCCCCAAAATCCACAAGCGGAGTATCACCGCAGGAGGCGTGACATGACCAGGATCAAGCCACCAATCATATTGAACAATGTATTAAAGTAAATATAAAACCAACCACAATATAATTTGTGTCCAAAACAAGTTAACTAAGTTCCAGTTATCAGCGGAAGCATAAAGTTTAAAAACCATAATATAAGTTTAAAAGTTCAAATGTTTGACATGGAACTCATCAGTCCATGTCCCACAACGACTCATGCTCCCATGCAAGCTCCAGCTAAGCATCTAACGACCAGCAAGGCATGTAACAACGAGTCAACAACAAAGTTGAGCGAGTTCACATTTGGTTGACCATTTTAAAGTTATTCCAAAAACCATAAGTTCATTCGAAAAACAAAAGTTAACCAGTTCCTTGTTTCCCAAACCATAACCAATGGGGGCTACCCCATGTTAACCACTAGACCCGTTACCATATCGACAACTGACTGGAGTCATGTTTATATACCCTACGTCAATGTCTATCATCATTGACTAAGTGCCTAGATCCATTAGTCCACTCCCGTCCTCTGCGGCACGGTGAGAGACTTGTCAAACCTAATAGCGCTATTTAACTAACGACCCGCTCGCCATAGGCCCGGCGATTAACTCGATATAAAAATGAGGGACTTCATGATAGAGTTTTGTCTAGTATGTTATATGTTGTCATCCTTCCTATGGAGGATGGAGGTACGTAATCTACCCAAGGAGAATACGCAGGTTTAATGTTGTCATCCTTCCCATGGAGGATGGAGGTACATATTCTACCCAAGGAGAATATGCAGGTTCCGTTTTAGTTTCTTAGCCCATTCCCAAACCACCGGGAATCACATGCCTTGTAGAAAGTGTGAACTCACTTTGGTTTGCTCGGTTTGTTAAGTCACTTGTTCACAGTTACTCAATCAAGCCTATGGTGTTCACGTATACATAATCAGTTTCTCATTCGCAAGGTTCACGTATAAATACAATTCACAGTGGGAATTCAATCAGTGATCACTAAATAGCACATAATAGTTACACAACTTGTTCAAATTCACAGTTCAGATGTATGTGTCATAACGGTGCTTAATAATTAAGTGAGCTGTTCAAATCCGAATCATGTTTCTCCCCAGTCATAACTAACATCATCCATAAGCAAAACTCAACATATAGTTATTCATTATGATACTTGCTCTAAGCTATAGTCTGTTCGTGAACTTTGTCTGAATGACGAAACATCACCAAGTTTCGCCGACATAGCAGCCGACGAAACATCCTTATTTCGCTGAGATACAAGCCGATGAAACTCCATGGTTCATTGTGAGACAGGCCGACGAAACACCCCATCTTTCGTCGTCGGATAGGTGATGAAACTCCAGGGTTTTCGTCGACAGGGCAGTTTCGTCCCATTACCAGATAATTATGCACCACAGAAACCCTAAGCATGCCACTAAGAACCGTAATCATCATCATTACAAATCAGTCAATCATTCCAATTATAAACTAACATCAATCAAAATACAACAATGATCAGCAACACCCAAGAATTGTTGATACATTCATCATGCAAACCCTAGTTACGGTGGTTCTCATTATCGTATGTCCCCCAATATGAATACTCTACAGTGAACTCATCAATCAGATCTATTGCTCAAGTAATTCTATTAAACCCTAACAAGCATGTCATTCATATTTGACCATCTATATCATCTGTCCATTCAAAGTAATCACATACAATTTTAAGTCGCAGATATGCTACAGTTATACACATTATTCGACTTAAACCCAGATCATTCAAACAGAATAATACAATTAGTTATCATAACAAGGGGCTCGTTTAAGAAATAATACTAACCGAAGGCTTCTAGAGCGATGAAAAGGAAAACCTCGAGGAAGGGGTTGCCGTCGGTTTCAGAGAGAGAGAAAGGGTAGTAGGGTTTTGATAATGAGAACTTCGTGTACGTGAAGTAAATATAATTCGGGTGGCCCTCACTTGGGCCGGAAGCCCATACAGCACAAGCTTTGTCAACGAAACTCTATGTTTCATCGAAGGTGACAACGAAACTTCATTATTCGCCGAGTGGATTGTTTCGTCGAGTGGAGTTAGGTTCAATAGGGTTTTACTTTGGTTATGAAGAAAAACATAGGTTAATAGTAAGTTATAAGTTGATTAATAAATAACCACACCCAAGGATGCTTCAATTATTCAAGCACTAGTTACAACACTAACAAAAATACACCAAACATCTAGCAACATGAACAAATTACAGTGCACAAGTTACAATGCAACGAATCACAAAAACACAGTATGAAACAGGTGACGTGTCAGGAAGGACCTTGAAAACTCGAGTTGTCACAACTTTCTTCAAAGGTGATCAGTCCTTGAATGGGCAGTACTTTAGTCTTCAACAGTACTTAGGAGACATCAGTAGATAGAGATTCAGTTCTTTAATCTTCATCAGTGCTTGGCCTATCAGGGGTTGGGATGATCAGTGTTTGGAGGCTATCAGTTGTTAGAGCCACTGTCAAGGGGAAAGTCTTTGTATAAGCACTGCTTATGATGATCCACTGTTTTGAACCAATTTTGGCTTTATCATCTATTCCTTTGTAGGGTTCAATCCCAACAATCTCCCCGTAGAACAGATGATGCCAAAACTGTTCATTATTCTGGATTTTTATTGCCTCATCAGAAGTTCCCTAACTTTCCCTTTGAATTGTAATTCAAAGTTCATGGAATCCTCATCATCTTCATCCCTGCACAGTGTAAGCTTAAGGAGATCTTGTAATTCTTCTACACTCAGGCCAAGTGCATTTTCCCTTCATATATGCTTCACCTCACCACTGGATTTGAGCAGAGTCAATACGTGGGTTTTTTTTATCAGACTTCCACTTTAGTATTTTTGAATCAAGTAGGTTTCTTGGGAGAGTCTTTATTTTTGATGAATTTGGAGAATGAGGCCTGCTTATGACTCCTTTGACAGAATCTTGTGATTTTGCTGAGTCTTGATTTTCTGCAATCATTCTTTGAAGAGCTTCTTTCATAATGAAATCTTCCTGAGCCTTGACTTCCTTTTCATCTATATGTTTTTTGCTTCTTTCTTTGATTTAGGGCAATGATAGAAGTATCAGAAGATGTGACAAGGTCTTCAAAGAAAGGGCCTGCTACTGTGGATCATTAGCTTTCTTGTCTTTGTATTCAGGCTTCTTTGGAAGACTAGGATCTATCTCTCTCATTTTTCTCAGTCTTTCATAAGCCTCATCAGTGTATTGCCTTGTCCATTTTGCTATGGCTTTGGCTGTACCAACCTTTGTTGCAACCAACTCTTGCTTCTTTCTTTTATATTCCAAGGTAAGATCAGCAATTGTCTTTTTGTATTTGCTCCAATTTGGTGCTGATCTTTTCATACCTGGATCATTCTTGATTCTTTCAATTCTATTTGCTTCATGTTTCAGAGCAATGAGTGGCCAGTCTCTGAACTGCTCAACCTTGGCAGGATAGAATTTTTCCCTCACGATCAAAGCAAGAAGGTCTTTTCTCATTTCCTGTTGTAGATCAGCTTCTGGTGGCAGGTTGGACATTTCTTTACTCAAATCTATTGCATAGTCTTCTAGCTGTTTAACTTTGGCAAGCAAAAACTGCATATGATTTGAGATGACATTGTCACTTTCCCCTTTACATTCAAGTCTAGCTCTTATTTCAGCTTGTCTGGCTTTGAGTTTTAGTTATTTATCCACGTTTACTGGATCTCTAAAACCAACCAGAGAGGGGAATTTTCTTTTTAAAGGGTCATCCACTGTGTAGAACTGCTTTATTTCATTCTTTACCGCATGCAATTCTAATGGATAACTGGCTGCCACTGGTATCACATCAGCAGGATCATATCCTTTAAGTACTATTGGATCTTTGATTAGGTTGGCTAAGGTTGGTGGAATTATGATTGAGGTTTGGTGACATTGTAAGGTGCAGATGAAACAGGATCAGGTGCTGGTATGTCATCATCATGCACCTGAAATTTTCTTTTTCTTGTATACACCTTTTTGGGAGAAGGTGATTTTGTTTGTAGGCTTGGAACAAAAGGAATTATGGCTTGAGAAGGGTTATTTGAAGTGGTGGGTAACTGACTAATAGTTGTTGAAACTACTAGTGTTTCAACCATTGTTGTCACTACAACTGTTGATGTATCAACTGTTGTCTTCTGCTTTATGGCAGGTGGTGGTTTTGTTTGTGGTGTAACAGTGGATTGAGTAGTGATGGTTGATGAAGTAGTGATGATAGTGGTTGGGATAACATTTGTTGAAACCACTGAAGTACCAACAACTGTTGATACAACAGGTGTCTTAACATCTTTTGGTTTGGAGGTTTTGGAAGGTGTGGTTTTGGGTTGGCTAACCTTTCTGGTAGGCTTTCTTCTTTTAGTTGCAGAAGTACCCTGCTCTTCCTTTTCCATTATAACTTTCTTCTCTTGCTCAAGTCTTTTTGGCCCTTTTATTTCTATAGACTCTTTCTTGTTTGCTTTTAGATCAGCAAATGTATTCTGAATCACATCAACCTTTTTGGAACCATCTGGCCTTGGAATTTGTACCACAAGTTTAGACATTGGATCTGGTGGCATATATAGACCTTCTTTTCCCTTGTTACCTTTCTCCCCCTTTTTGGCATCATCAGGGTTTTCAACTGTTGGGATTGAACCCTATCATAGGAACAGTTGATTAAAGCCAAAACTGGATCAGAACAGTGGATTCAGAATAAGCAGATGTTGTATTCAATATTTCCCCTTGAAAGTGTTCTAACAACTGATGACCTCCATCCACTGTTCGTCTACAACTGCTGTCCTACAACAACTGATCAAGTCTAAAGACTGATGAAGACTAAAGAACTGATGCTCAATCTACTGATGGGGGTCAAGCACTGCTGAAGATATAAAGTGCTGTTGGAGTCACAACAGTGGATTGAGAAGCAGTAGATAGTTTTTATCTTTGTATTATATTGTAATCAGTAGTTTGATAACAGTGCTTGTATAGATCAGTGGTTGTAGGTTGTTAGGAAGTTAGATGTCACTTTCATGGTGACGTCAGCCAAGATGCTTCAGTGGTTTGCTCGTGCCTATAAATAGAACAGTACAGACTGTTCTATAAGCTCTTTAATCACTTGTCATTCTGTACGAACAAACTATTGTGAGCTCAGGCTGAGGGGGAGTTTGTAATACATGCATGCAGTGTAATTGAAGTCTATAATAAATATAATCATTCGATTCCATGAACAAACATGTGTGTTGAAAGCAATTCTCCTATTTGATTGTGTGTGAAAGTTTGTTTCCATTTAATTCCGCTGCAATTGATCTTGTTCATTCTCATTATTGTCAAACAAAACACAATCATAAGAAACTCAGATCCTAACAATTGGTATCAGAGCTTGGACAGTCAAATTTGAACTAACAGTCATTTTGACATAAATAGTTCAGCTCACAATCGTTGATACTCGTTCAATTGTTCGTTTCATTGAAAAACAGAGTAAGGGTTAATTACGATCAAAGTTAATTAATCAGTGCCTGTAAAACAACCAGGATGATGTCACAATCACAAGATATGAACAATAACATTGGTTCTCTCTTCAAACCATCCATGTTGAAAAGAAATGAATACCATATCTGGGAGCGAAGGATGGGTCACGTCCTAGCTCAACAGAACACCGGATGTTGGAAATCGGTTATCTATGGACCACACGTTCCAATGGTGCCGAGTGCTAAGGATCTAAAGGTTTTTGTTCCTAAGAAATTAGAGAACTACACTGATCAGGATTTTCAAAAATTAGAACTAGATTCCAAGGCATTCAGCATCGTTGCATCTGCACTCCCCAATGAAATCTATGCTGGGCTGTTACATTGTAACAGTGCCAAGGAATTGTGGGATGCATTGAAGGAACAGTTTGGGGGAACTGAGGAATTAATTGAAAATAACAAGGAAATTTTGAACCAACAGTATGAAACCTTTTGTCACATTAAGGGTGAAACATTAACTCAGCAGTTTTAGCGATTTAGCTGTCTCATAAGTGAACTTAAGCCTGTTAAAATTGAATTTCCTTAATCAACTGTTAACAGCAGGTTTTTAAGATCACTTCCAGAAAAGTGGGATACTATAGCTTTTGTAACCAGAAACTCTGCTGAGTTCAAAGATCTGACCCTGACCCAACTTCATGGTAGACTCCTGACCTTTGAAAGGGAGTTATGACTACTCATTTGGCAAAGTTGCATATGACTACTCATTTGGCAGCACAGCTCTTTTGGGTCAGGTAGAGTCTGGCAGAAGTAAGGATCAGAGTTATGATCATTTAATTAACATAACTGCTGGTGGAAACTTTAACTCTGATCCTCACTCATCCAATTTTGCTTTCACAGCAAATGGAGAAAGCCAGAACTCTGACAATCTGTGTTTTGAACTCAATGATTTACAGCATTTTGATCTAACTGACTTAGAAGAAATGGACATTTTGCATCAATTGGCTTTGCTAAGTGTAAGAACTAGCAAGTTTTACAAAAGGACAGGGAGAAAATTCCCAGGGTTACATGGGAATCTAAAAGTGGGGTTGGATAAGTCAAAAATCAAGTGCTATAAGTGTAATAGGCTAGGTCATTTTGCTAGGGAATGCAGGAGTCAAACCACTGGACCAATTATCACGCATCCCAGCTCAAACCCTAGACCACAAAACAACCAAAGCACTGTGCACTATGCCCAATATACCCCTGCTGCCCATGTTAACACTGCCCATTATGCACAGCCTGCAACCCCTGCTCCTGTGCATTATGTTCAAACCACTGTTCCACAAATTCAGTATATCCAAGCCCCTATCCCTCAGGTTCAAGTGCAACCAGTTGCACCTTAACAAGCTGCTCCAGCAGTGGTTCAACCAGATCAGGAAAGCTTTTTCACCCAAGGCTTTGTTGACTGGAGCAGTATGCCTGATGAGCTTGGTGATGAAAACTTTGCACTCTATGCTACTAATGATGCTTCTAATGATGAATTTTGTTTTATGGCATTAGAGTCAATACCAGAAGGGCTGGAAGCTGAAGAAGGACAGTCAAGTGATGAAACAGTGGACAAAATTGCTGAAGTAGTGGTTACTGCTGTTGCTGATGAAGTACTGTTGGGAGAAAGTTCAAAACCCCTGTTGGAACCACTGTCCGACCCCTGGTCCAAAGAAGAAGAAGAAAAGAAATAAGGTGAAAAAGAAGAGAAAGCTGAAGAAGAAAGTGATCATACCTGTGATTGTGCAAAGATGGCTGCAACCAAGGTATCACCTCAGGTTCTTAAAAATCTGTGTTCAGAAAAATGCATCATAGCATTTGCTAACATTAAAGAGGTGAATGAAAACCTTAGGGATAGGTTGTTAACTTCTGAAGTTCAATTTGAAAAGTCATTAAAAAAACTTAAAAACAAATTGAATGAAAAAGAAAGTGAGATTTGCAGCATCAAACAAGAGCATAGCATAACCAAGGACCAACTCCAAACAATGATAGAAAAATATCAAGTTTGCAAAAAGGAGTTGGAAGCCACCCAAATCACTTATGAAAAATGGGTGGAATCCTGTAAAGGTTATGAGATCATGCTTGAAAAACAGCTTGAAAGTAATGTAAAATTTGGCATTGGTTTTAGAAAAAAAATGACCAAGTTGAAAACAATGCTGCAAATCAAGCTGGTTCTTTTGAAATCATACCAACCAACAAGAATGGCCAAGAAGTTAAAATAACTCACAAACTTGGTAACAAAATCACTCTGGAAAGGTCTGTGGGGTCCTCAACTTTTGAGGAGATTGAGAAATACCAATTTAAACCCACATGGTCTGATGAGTGTGACATTCTTGAAAACTTCAAGCCCATGGACTTCACAACCACTGATGGTGTAAAAGCTCCCAAGGCAAAGTCATTCCTCTTAAGGACATCCCAACAGAAGTTCAAAACTCTGTTGCAAAGGAGTCTGATAAGAAGAAGAGAAAAGAAAAGGTTAAAAACTTATTTTGTGATTTCTGTGAAAAGAAGAATCATCTAACAAAAGATTGTTTTCATCTAAAAGCATATGATATCAACGAAACAAGTGTCATTAAGCCTGCTAAGAGCTGCACCATCTGTGGTAAATCAAACCATATCACTCAGGAATGTGTGTATCTCAAACCATTTGATGTAAAAAAGAATGAGAGCACTTCAAAAACATCCATGAGTTCATCAAAACCACCAAACAAGAATCAACCACTGTTTGTGCCAGTTCAAACAGCTGTTACCAAACAGCTGAACCAAACCTCTGTTAAAAGAGATGTTCAGGTGACTAATGGACCCCCTGCCAACCAATACCGAAGAGGTAAAGGTCAACCACCATACCCAAGGGTCCCACATGTTTATGAGGCTTAAAAAAGGCCCTCTAAACCAAGAGTGAACAGGCATCCCTTTGGGTATCAACAGCTGATAGGGCAAGACCCCCAACAGTGATTAGAGAAAAACAGTTCCAAAACTGTCCAAACCCCTGAGATGTGACAACCCGAACTCTAAGGTTAGTGCCTTCGGTTTTGTGATTTTCCCCGTTCTTGTTTTAATCAATATGTTCAACCAGTGGCTTTGATAAACGTGCTTTAAAATATTGTAGTTGTGTGTGCGTATGTGTTTTGGGCCAATCTTTATATAATTGGGCCGCAATGTATGAGTGGGCCGCTTTTATCCATAACTACATTGGATCGATCACATTCACCTTTGGGCCTAACTCGATTATTGTAATTAACTTGGCCCAAGTCCTCTCTTTTGCTTATTATACGTAAACTTAGAGTATTAAGATACATTCTTGTATTGCAAAACCCTAAACAAACATCACCCCCCATCAATATATTGTGACGGCTGTGGATACCCCCCCCCCCCCCCGTGAGATATCATCCAGTTAATCAAAGATCTTGGTTAGTGAATCCATACTATGTTAATTATTATTTGATTGTTCTTTCTGTGTTCATGATTAGCAAAAGTGTCATAATATGTGGAACTTGTTATGATTATGTATATGAAGAAGAACGATCATAGGTTATATGTTAATAAATAGAAGATGATAAATTTCCAACGTATAGTATGAACAAGCAATAATGATGTTATGTGATTCGATAATAGTGGTGTTATGTGATGATAATATGTCTGATTGCATGGTATGTTTAGGATAAGAGTGAGTTATGTGACTCAATTCTAATTAATTGATTGTTGTGAATTGGGAACTGTTTGTGTGGAATGTCATAGCCATGTATAACAAGAACTAGATTATTAATACAAGATTCACTATTAATAGTTATGTCACGAAAACTTAATTAATCAAAGGAGATTTAAAGGTTGCAAAATATGGAATAGTGTGGGTTCGAGTTATATTATCTAGTTGAGAAAAGTGTTACCAATCTTGATTATAGTGGTATAAACTCAATGGCTTAGCAAACAACTAATTTAGTCAATGTAACGATTATACATTAACTTGGGCCAAAAATTTTAATGGATCACACAAACAGAAGCTTACTAATACATGCTTTGGACCCCTCCTGCATACTGGACTTTAGCTCTAAACCAGGCCGCACACCCAGGTGGGCCTGGGGCGTATTTGGGCCACGCATGCACGGACTGGAATACACAGTTTTGTTTATTTGAATTTTTCATTGGGCTTTATGTATTTGGGCCGAGCAAACCAAAGGTGAGTTCATCTCTTGAGCATGCGTCCCGGTGGTTGGGACAGTCTTTGGGTATCCCTGAGAGGGATTGGTTTTGGGTAAATCATGGGTATTCCTATGAGGAATATGTCTTATGGGTAAATCTGGAATGTTGGATAATATACTCATCCTATCACCATTAAAGTCCCTCCGTGTTGTTTGGTTACCTGAGAGGTAACAAGGTATTAGTTAGTAGCGCTACTTAGGTTTGGCACCCTCACCCCGTACCTGAGAGGACGGGTGTAAACTAATGACCTAGTCATGACCAATGCTTTAATAGGAGCATTGGAGAAAGGGCAATGTAAATCAGGAGCCGTCTTGTATTCGGGATATTATCAACATTAAATTCAATGGATTAACTAAACACTTGGTAACCAACATTTTCGTAAAACTATGAACTCACCAGCGTTGTCTGATACACTTGTTGCATGCTCGCAGGTCGTTAAATATCTTGGATTTGGGAACTTACTGTCTGGAGTAGCTGGAGTGGTCATGGGTCGACTAGAGGAACTCATGTGATTGATTATTGCTATTATACATTGGTTTTGAACAATTTAACTTTGGTTTACTATTTGCTTCCGCTGAACATGTTGGTTTCCATTTAAACTTTTTGATGACATTTTTCATTAATAATTGGGGATTTTATTTATAAACTTGATTGGGTTCAATGTAATTAGTGGCTCGTTGTTGGTACGTCACACGCCTATCAGGGGCATTCCCTATGTGGTATTTTGGGGGTGTAATCAGAGCCACTGGTTATAGTGAACTTGGTTTTAAAACGTTTTTATAAAACCAGACTATAACCGAACAGATCCGAAATCGACCATGACACTCGGCTCCAGATTGCAAGTTTCGTCTCTCGTTTACTATTGCATAGCATATCTAGTGTTTGCTTATGAATGACATCACACGTGAATGCACACTTGGTACTACAGTATAAGTCCCTATGTTGTCAACCCATGTTACCTGTTTTAAGAGTGTGACTCTTCTTGAACTTTCATGACCTATGTTATGGTGTCATCTGTCTTATTGCTCGAATTCGGGGTTCCTTTTTACACGAATTGAGAGGAGCTGAGATAAACATGCAAATTGGATTATTATTATGGGTGCACACATAATAATAATGTGGGGTGCATGTGAGTCCCAGTGAAACTTAACAAGTGCAAAAGGGGTTCCGCTCGGTTAATTGGCGTTATGTTAGAACTCAGTAGTCTATGGAGATCATAGTAATGCTTGACTCCTACTTGAACTCGCATTTTAAATCTTTCCTCTTCTTGTATAGAAATATGAGCGGACGAGGCCATGGACGCGGCCACATTTCTATGACTCGGGCTGAATTAACCAACTTGATCAACACTCGTGTGGCTGAAGCCCTAGCAGCTTACCAGGCTGGTAGGATATGTGCCAATTACTTTCTATCCTTGTGCCGTATACTCGAATCTTACTTGTGTGTTGTACGTTCTTTCGTTTTAGGTCAACCTGCGAACCAAAACAATCCACCTGCCTACACGTTTAAGACCTTCATGGATTGTAAGCCACAGACCTTCAGTGGGACTGAAGGAGCTGTGGGACTCTTGTGTTGGTTTGAAAAGGCCGAATCTGTGTTTGCTATGTGTAACTGTCCCGTGGGGGACCGGGTGAAGTATGCTTCCGGCACGCTCAATGACGGTGCCTTGACTTGGTGGAATGCCCAGGTTCAGATGTTGGGTATTGAGATGGCGAATGCTACTACATGGGATGACTTCAAGGAGTTAATGCGTGATGAGTATTGTCCTCGTGACAAGATTCAGAAGCTTGAGAACGAGTACTACGATTTGAAGATGGAAGGGTCCGAGATCGAGGCTTACACGAAATGATCTCATGAACTAGCAATTTTGTGCCCTAATCTGTCTCGACCTCCACCTCGAAGAATTGTGTTGTATCTCAAGGGCCTAGCACCAGCTGTAAAGGGTTATGTCACTTCTGCAAACCTTAACAATCTACCTCAGATCATCCGTTTAGCACATAAGATTAATGACCAGGAGGTCGAGCGTGGATCGCTACCGCCTCGTGTTTCTGCTACTATCCCTTCTGCTACAACTACCACACCTGTTAGTGATAATAAGCGAAAGTGGAACGATGCTGACAAAGCAACCAGTGCCAGTTAATCTCAGAAAAGGGAAGACAACAGCATCCACCGCAGTTTTAGCCAATCGTCTTCTGTGAATCAGAAGCAGAGCAACAATTCAAATCAGGGTTCTTACGCGGGAAAGCTACCAAAGTGTAATTAGTGTATGTTCCACCATCACAGGCCGTGCACCCGGGTATGTCACAGGTGCAACAAGGTAGGCCATATGGCTAAATATTGTAGGGTCTGGCTTCCTAGGCAGCCACAGCAGCAGCAGCAGCCACAACAACAAGAGAGGCAGCAGCCTCAACAGAACCAGGGAAATCGAAAGGGGTGATTTCAGTGTGGTGATGAGGGTCATTTTAAGCGAGATTGCCCTCAACTTAATCAGAATGCTGGCAACAACAACAATACTGGGAATAACAACAATGGGATCAATGGTGGGAACGGGGCACGTGGAAGAGTATTTACTATTGGCGCTGGGGAAGCTCGCAATGATGGCAATGTTGTGACCGGTACATTTTCTTTGAACGATCTTTTTGCTTCTGTTTTATTCGACTCTAGTGCCGATTGGAGTTATGTGTCTTTGGGGTTCAGTCGTCAATTACGATTGACTCCCACACCTCTTGTATATAAGCATGTAGTAGGATTAGCTGATAGTAAATCGACAGAAGCTTCTCATGTTCTTTTAGGTTGTAAACTTGATCTCATGGGTCAAGTGTTCGACATTGACCTACTCCCCGTTACTCTTGGAAGTTTTGACGTGGTTGTTGGCGTGGATTGGTTATCTAAGCATCAAGCGGAAATTCTCTGTAAAGAAAAAAAAGCGTGCATATCCCTCTCCCCAGTGGGGAATCCTTATCGGTTAAAGGTCATTTTAGTGGTGCCATGGCTGGCATCATTTCAGTAATGAAAGCCCAGAAGTGGCTACGAAAGGGCTACCTGCTATTCTAGCTCTTGTTACCGATTCGCAACCTGAAGAAAGGAAGATCGAGGATCTTCCAGTTGTTCGTGAGCTTACTGACGTGTTTCTTGAAGAGTCAACTTGATTACCTCCACATCGTCAGGTGGAATTTCAGATTGACCTTATGCCAGGAGCAGCTCCGATTGCCCGTGCTCCTTATCGTCTTGCACCGGAAGGGCTGCAAGAACTGTCTTAACAAAACAGGGGAACGTCTTTTCAGCTTTTGAAACCCGATTCTGCAACGCTCTGAGCATCACTTCTATCCGAGGATACAGATGATCTGGCGGTATACCATGATGGTCCGAATCAGAGTCTCAGTTACACACTGATGCAACATGAGAGGGCGATGGCTTACAGGGTGGATTAACAGGAAGAATTGCACGACTCACACCCTGGGGTGGAAGCCACGATCTCGGATTTGAGCTGGAGGCATTACTTGGACGGTACCAAATACATTACTTAGACCGATCACAAGGGCCTCCCATATATAATTGTTTCCAAAGGAGCTAAAGCATGCAATGACATAGCTGGATGGAACTCTTGAATGATTACGACTGTGAAACCTGAACGTGCACGAGCTTTGCAGCTCACTATCGACTCCAACTTACCTGATCAGACTCTCCCTATTCCAAACTGGAGAACTGGAGGAAGATGATTTTCAAGTTGAACCCTTGCGGGGCAATAGAGAAGCAACCTTTGGCAGTTCGGACGATGTTCGCTACCTCACGAAACGACTGTGGATCTCATTATACGGCAACTGTAGGAAACTCGTGTTAAGCAAAGCACACCGGCCTCAATATTCTAGACGTCTGGGTTTTGATGAGAGGTACTAGGATCTATGAATCTTGTACTGGTGGTCGGGCATGAAGGCCCCCAAAGCAATGTATGTGAACGATGTTTGACTTGTGCGAAAAGTCAAGGTGGAATATCAGAAACCCTCTGGTGGGGGGGTCAGCAACTGGAAACACCCATACGGAAATGAGAACTGACTGAAATCCATTTTATCACTGATACACTTAGAGCCCGAAACGGAGACGATATCACCTGGGTGATCGTTGATGGTTTCACGTTACCTTCACACTTTCTTGCAATCAAGGAAACTGACGAGTCATCATAGCTGTGAACGTTCCTCTAAGAGAGGCGGCTTTTAGGCACGAGGTGCCAACTCCTGTTACCTCTGATTTTGATCTATACCTGATTTATGACAGGCACTACACAACACTCTTGGCTCACGTCTAGGCATGAGCATTACTTATCACCATAGGACAAATGGTCAGAGTAAACGAACCCTCCTGACACTCGAAGACATGCTGCGAGCATGTCTATGATTGACTTAGTGCAAATTGGAAGGACACATACCTTTGGCTAAGTTCTACTGTAGAAGTTATCATTCTAGTATTCAAATAGCTCTGTTTGGGGCATTGTAAGGATAGTAAATCTTCTTGTTGGGCTAAGGTGAGTGATAACCTAATCACAGGTCCAGGGCTTGTACTCGGAACTCTTGGGAAGATTGCTTGGATCAGAAATCGTTTGGCGGCAACGAGTGACCGTCAGGAAAGTTGATAAGCTTAGGGAACACTGGGAGTTCACTGTAGGCGATTGTTTCATGTTGAAAATCTCACCCTGGGAGGGTGTGGTACGCTTGGGAAGCGTGACAAGCTTAATCCACGTTACGTTGGGCCATTTAAAATCCTAGAGCGGGTCGGTAAAGCCGCTTACAAGCTTGAGTTACCTGCTGAGTTGGGTAATGTTCATGTTGTTTTTCATGTTTCACAATTGAAGAAGTGTTTGTCTGACGAAACACTAATTGTTCCATTTCAAGAGCTCAAGATTGACGACAAGTTGCAGTTTGTAGAAGAGCCTATAGAGATCATGGACCGGGAGGTCAAGGTGCGTAAACATAGTCGTATCCCGATTGTGAGAGTTCGTTGGAACTCAAGACGTGGACCGGAGTTCACGTGGGAGCGCGAGGATTAGATGAAGCTTAAGTATCATCAACTATTTCCTGATGATCAGTCTAAATCTGGTGAAGCTGGTGAATTTCGGGACGAAATTCCTCTTCAAGTTGGGGATGATATGGTACCTGAGCAAATTCCGCAGCAATCTTGATTTCTCACTTCTCTCTTCTGTGTTTACTTGTCAAATTTCAGGAAGAAATTTCTTTCAAGTTGGGGATGATGTGACAACCCGATCTCTAAGGTTAGTGCCTTCGGTTTTGTGATTTTCCCCGTTCTTGTTTTAATCAATCCGTTCAACCCGTGACTTTGATAAACGTGCTTAAAAATATTGGTAGTTGTGTGTGCGTATGTGTTTTGGGCCAATCTTTATATAATTGGGCCGCAATGTATGAGTGGGTCGCCTTTATCCATAACTACATTGGATCGATCACTTTCACCTTTGGGTCTAACTCGATTATTGTAATTAACTTGGCCCAAGTCCTCTCTTTTGCTTGTTATACGTAAACTTAGAGTATTAAGATACATTCTTGTATTGCAAAACCCAAAACAAACATCACGCCCCATCAAGATATTGCGACGGCTGTGGATACCCCCCCCCCCCCCTCGTGAGATATCATCCTGTTAATCAAAGATCTTGGTTAGTGAATCCATACTATGTTAATTATTATTTGATTGTTCTTTATGTGTTCATGATTAGCAAAAGTGTCATAATATGTGGAACTTGTTATGATTATGTATATGAAGAAGAACGATCATAGGTTATATGTTAATAAATAGAAGATGATACATGTCCAACGTATAGTATGAACAAGCAATAATGCTGTTATGTGATTCGATAACAGTGGTGTTATGTGATGATAATATGTCTGATTGCCTGGTATGTTTAGGCTAATAGTGAGTTATGTGACTCAATTCTAATTAATTGATTGTTGTGAATTGGGAACTGTTTGTGTGGAATGTCATAGCCATGTATAACAAGAACTAGATTATTAATACAAGATTCACTGTTAATAGTTATGTGATGAAAACTTAATTAATCAAAGGAGATTTAAGGGTTGCAAAATATGGAATAACGTGGGTTCGAGTTATATTATCTAGTTGAGAAAAGTGTTATAAATCTTGATTATAGTGGTATAAACTCAATGGCTTAGCAAACAACTAATTTAGTCAATGTAACGATTATACATTAACTTGGGCCGAAAATTGTAATGGATCACACAAACAGAAGCTTACTTATACATGCTTTGGACCCCTCCTGCGTACTGGACTTTAGCTCTAAACCAGGCCGCACACCCGGGTGGGCCTGGGGCGTATTTGGGCCACGCATGCGTGGACTAGAATACACAGTTTCGTTTATTTGAATTTTTCATTGGGCTTTATGTGTTCTGATTTGTACATTTACGTGAATAAGATGCAATTATTTGTCGATGGATAGTACACTAATTGAAAGGATTATGTGTTAATGAGTAGCACACTAGGGTGTGCTACAATTTCTGATTAACTATGAGAAGTACGAACTATAATCTCTTGCATGTTAATTAACTAGAATATGTGTGAAATACATGTTGTGTACGTACATGAGACTGATTGATATCGGTAACCCTTTTAGGGCGTGGTTGTTCAACTGATAAACAAAGTAATTAATCTTACCGAGCAAACCAAAGGTGAGTTCATCTCTTGAGCATGCGTCCCGGTGGTTGGGACAGTCTTTGGGTATCCCTGAGAGGGATTGGTTTTGGGTAAATCATGGGTATTCCTGAGAGGAATATGTCTTATGGGTAAATCTGGAATGTTGGATAATATACTCATCCTATCACCATTAAAGTACCTCCGTGTTGTTTGGTTACCTGAGAGGTAACAAGGTATTAGTTAGTAGTGCTACTTAGGTTTGGCACCCTCACCCCGTACTGAGAGGACGGGTGTGAACTAATGACCTAGTCATGACCAATGCTTTGATAGGAGCATTGGAGAAAGGGCAATGTAAATCAGGAGCCGTCTTGTATTCGGGATATTATCAACATTAAATTCAATGGATTAACTAAACACTTGGTAACCAGCGTTTTCGTAAAACTATGAACTCACCAGCGTTGTCTGATACACTTGTTGCATGCTCGCAGGTCGTTAGATATCTTGGATTTGGGAACTTGCTGTCTGGAGTAGCTGGAGTGGTCATGGGTCGACTAGAGGGACTCATGTGATTGATTATTGCTATTATACATTGGTTTTGAACAATTTAACTTTGGTTTACTATTTGCTTCCGCTGAACATGTTGGTTTCCATTTAAACCTGTTGATGACATTTTTCATTAATAATTGGGGATTTTATTTATAAACTTGAATGGGTTCAATGTAATTAGTGGCTCATTGTTGGTACTTCACACGCCTAACAGGGACATTCCCTAGGTGGTATTTTGGGGGTGTGACAGCTAACCACTATCCATCCACCTGAACTTAACCTAGACACTGTTGAGACCCCATCCAAAGCCTTATTGGCTTTGGAGACCCTAATGAACTAACCTTTTACTTGATGTGCAGGGAGCTTCTGCATGCTTAGATAGTCTTTGGTATGTAGATAGTGGAGGCTCCAGGCACATGACTAGATATAGAGCCCTACTCAAAGATTTCAAAACTCATGGAGGGGGTGATATATCCGTTGGCAATAATAGTAAAGGGGTGGTGATGGGGTCTGGTAAGTTCAGTCTGGTAATGTTAAGTTTGAAAATGTCAATCTAATAGACAATCTAAAATTCAACCTTCTTAGTGTCTCACAAATGAGTGATAAGGGCTATGGCTCATTCTTTACTAAGGATTGTTGTAGGATTGTTGGACCAGAAATTGTTAAAAAGATTGAAGAAATAATAAAAAATGGAAAACCCAATTTGTTGCTCAAAGAAGTGGAAATGTTTATGTGGTTGATTTGTCAAAAGAGAACCCAAGAACTGATGCCTGTCTGTTCTCAGCTGCCTCTAACAAAGAGACAGAACTTTGGCATAGAAGATTGGGACACACAAATCTCAAGACAATCACTGCTTTGTCAAAACAGGGGTTAGTAAGAGGTTTACCTCAAAAACTGTTCACCTGTCCTGAGCATTGTGTTTCCTACCTAAAAGGAAAACAACATAAAAGCTCCTTCAAGTCCATTGAAGAATCTAAAACAACCAAGTGCTTGCAAATGCTTCACATGGATTTGTTTGGCCCAGTTAAAGTCATGAGTCTTAGGAAGAAAGGATATTGTTTGGTTATTGTAGATGACTTTTCTAGGTTTACATGGACTTATTTCTTACATTCCAAAGATGAGACTGCAGGCATTCTGCAAGACTTTGTTACACAGGTTGAAAAGCAGTTTGACTTGCCAGTAAAAGTCTTCAGGAGTAACAATGGCACAGAGTTCAGAAATAAGGAGTTGGATGAGTTCTACAAGTCAAAATAAATTGTAAGGCAGTACAGCATTCCAAGAACACCAGAGCAAAATGGGGTTGTTGAAAGAGAGAACAGGACATTGATTAAGGCTGCCAAAACCATGCTTGCTGATTCAGGTTTGCCATTAACTTTCTGGGCAGAGGCAGTAAACACTGCTTGCTATGTCCAGAACAGAGTTTTAATCAACCGTAGGTATCAAAAGACTGCCTATGAACTGTTGTATAAAATAAAACCACTGATCTCATATTTCAAAGTTTTTGGCTGCCCATGTTTCATCTTAAACTTAAAAGATTCTATCTCAAAGTTTGTAGCCAAAATTGATTGTGGTTATCATTTGGGATACTCAACCACTGCTAAGGCCTACAAAGTGTTTAAAACAAGGACCAAAATAGTGGAAGAGACTTTGAATGTGAAGTTTAATGAACTTTCATCAATGAAAATCCCTACAAATCCTGCAGAATTGTTTGATCTTAATAAATTTACCTTTGAAAATGTTTCTGTCAATACTAACAGTGCAGGTCCATTAGAAAATCCTCCATCAGACTATGGATATGAAATCATCATTCCACAACAAAAGTCTGCATCAAATGGTAGAGCAGCAGATGTTCAAAACAGTTGTCAAAGCTCAACCACTGCTACCTCAACAGTTGTTGACCAAAGTAGCCCATTAACCCATGCTTCCACATCATCAAACACTGTTGATAAAAGTCCTCAATAGTGGATAAAAGTTAGCATGTTTCCACACCACTTCCTCCTATTCCTCCACCTCCATTTCAAGCCACTGCTGGATCATCAAAGTCACCAGCAATGGTTAGCTCAGATGATTAACATCTGCAGCCCTCACCCTTAAATGCCATTGTTCCATAAAAAGGAGATCTAATCTTCTTGAAGTTTCATCCACCTGACCAAATCATTGGCAACATCAGTGAAGGGGTACCAGAAGCCAATCCCAAAACATCAGTCTTTTTGCTGGTTTCCTATCTCTCCATCAGCCAGTCAAGTACCAAGAGGCACTAAAAGACAACAGCTGGGTAGAAGCCATGCAAGAGGAGCTCCAACAGTTTAGAAGACAACAAGTATGGGAACTTGTACCACTGCTAGAGGGTGTGAGTCCTATTGGCACAAAGTGGGTCTTTAAAAATAAAATTGATGAAAGGGGTATTGTTGTCAAAAATAAAGCTAGGCTTGTGGTTCAAGGGTTCAGACAGGAAGAGGGCATTGACTATGATGAAACTTTTGCCCCTGTAGCAAGATTGGAAGCTATTAGACGGTTTCTGGCCTTTGCTGTCAACCACAACATAAAGGTGTTTCAAATGGATATCAAATGTGCATTCCTCTATGGTAAGATTCAAGAAGAGGTATATGTTTGTCAACCTCCAGGCTTTGAGGATCCATTTAATCCAAATCATGTCTATAAGCTCAATAAAGCTTTGTATGGCCTGAAACAAGCACCAAGAGCCTGGTATGAAACTCTTTCCACCTTTCTTCTTTCCATTGATTTCACAAGAGGTAAAATAGACAAAACAATGTTTTTAAAATGGAGAGGGAAAGACTTGATGATTGTCCAGATTTATATGGATGACATCATTTTTGGAAGCACATGTACTAAAATGTGTGAAGAGTTCAGAAAACTCATGACAGCTGAGTTTGAGATGAGTGCAATAGGTGAACTCCAGTGCTTTCTTGGTCTCCAAGTTAGGCAACTGCAGAATGGTACCTTCATCCATCAAGGCAAATATGCCAAAAAAACTTTTAAAGAAATTTGAGATGGATGATTGTAAGCCATGTAGTACACCCATTGCAACCACAAAGATAGTCATGTCTGATGAAAAGGATGATTTGGTTGATCAAACTCTTTATAGAAGCATGATTGGGTCTTTATTGTACCTTACTGCATCTAGGCAAGACATCATGTTTGCAACATGTGTTTGTGCAAGATCCCAATCAGCCCCTAGAAAGTCAAACGTTGTTGCTGTAAAAAGGATATTCAGATACCTAAAAGGTGCTCCCACACTTGGTATCTGGTATCCAGCTGATGGAAATATCAAGCTTTCAGGTTTCTCTGATAGTGACTTTACTGGATGTGACAAAACAAGGAAGTCCACTTCAGGAGGGTGCCAATTCCTAGGCAGTTGCTTAGTGTCTTGACAAAGCAAAAAGCAAGCAGCTGTTTCAACCTCCACTATTGAGGCAGAGTACATAGTTGCTGCAAGCTGTACAGCCCAACTGTTATGGCTTCAAAATCAATTGCTGGATTTTGGTATCACTGCCTTAAAGACACCTCTCATGTTGGACAGTCAGGTAGCAGAAAATATCATCAAAAATCCAGTATCCCATTCAACCACCAAGCACATTGATATCAGACAACCCTTTGTGAGGGATTGCTATGAAAAATGTTTGATTTCTCTGCATCATGTTCCAACTAAAGATCAGCTGGCAGATGTGCTAACAAAAGCATTAGACACATCCACCTTTGAAAGCTTGATCTATAGGATTGGCATGCTGAACATGGAATAACAAGCAAAATCTTGTTTTTCTATTAATAAAAGCATTAAAATGTTTTCAGAAAATCAAAATTCCATCCTTAAAAATAGTTAAAAATGAAAATTTCATTAATCCTTAAAAGTCTGCCATAACCACTGTTTTTTGGTTCAAACATCTGTTTTGCTAATCTTGTCCACTGCTGAAAGTCAACCACTATTTTCTCATTTCCATGTTAATCACTGTTGTTCAAAATCAGTGTTTTAACCCACTGATAGGCTATCCACTGATAGTTGAAAAGCAGCCACTGTTCTCTTTATAACCGTTGTAACCACTGATAGTTGTTCCATCAGTGGTTTCCTTAACAACTGTCTTCCATTCATCATCAGTGGTTGACACGTGGACAGTACATAGCGGTCAGATCTTTTGTAACCGCTGCCACATCAGCATTCACTTTTTCCCTTTATAAACCCTGATCAAACCCCCCAAACAGGGTTTTCACTGTCGAATCGAATTCAAAATTCCTTTCTCAAAGCAGTTACCATCCATTTCTCTCAAAATCCTTCATCATCTTCTTCCTTTCGCATTCATACTCAAATCACAATGACTCTTCCTTTCAAAGCTCCCCATAATTACTCGGGTCTCCTTACAAAACCAAGTAATACCACCACTTTTAACTCTGTAATTGATGCTCTTTCGTCCTCAAAGTACAAAACTTTGTTGACATCTGATGCTCCGGTTTACCTGGAAACCCAACAAGAATTTTGGAAAAATGCAAAACTTGAATCTAAGGATAAAACGCCCTTAGCCATAAATTCTTCGATAAAGGGTGTTCCAGTTACAATAACACCTCAAACTATTTCAGAGGTATTTGAACTTGATGATCTTCAAGGTAAAACTTCTTTCCCTAAAACAGAGTATCAAACAGATTTTCTAGAAAGAGGGTATGAATAGGAGATGAAAAAGGACACCTTACAAAAAGGTAGTTTTCCTCCTGCAACAAGGTTTTTATTTCATGCCCTCCTAATGTGTGTTTCAAATAAGACCACTGCTTTCAATGAAATTCCATTGAAGATTCAATACCTGGGTTATGCTATTTTGAATGAGGAAAACTTTAACTACTCCCAGGAGATCTTCAATGATTTGGTCAAAAATGTTAATAAAAAATCATTTTTACTATTTCCAAGGTTCTTAAGCTATTATTTTCAAAATAAATTTTCAAAGGATAATGCTCATGTGCTTATCCAAGGAGAACCTTGTCAAATAAACAGCCTCACACCTGAAACATTTACAAGGCTGTCATAACCTTCCAAAACACAAGCAGAGGTTCCTGAGCAGAATTTAGCAGCAACCACTGCTCCTCAGGTACCTGCTGTTGAACCCACTGCTCAAGGAGATCACAGTAGAAAAACAACTGCTGTGAAACCCACACCTAAAATCACCAAAAGACCAAAACAGAAAAAATCCCAAAAGCCCCCCAAACCTACCAAAAATGCAACTCTGGAAGATGAGATCCCAGAGCAACTGCCAGTGACAACCCAAAAGTCACCAGAAACCACTGCTGCTCCTTCCTTACAGCAGTTGGTAGAAAGATCTCAACTTGAGCCTCAAACTCCTCCTGCTTCTTCTCAAAAAGAATAGGTTGTAAGAGCAGGGACACCAAATTATGATGCTCTGGAATCAATTGATTCCATCATCCACAGCCCACCGCCCGAGGCAAATTCTCTTTCCACACAATACACAATACTCACTACCTAAATTCCAGCACAAATATTACCCTTGTTGGATGCACTTGATATAGCTCAGGCAGAAATCAGTTCCTCTCAACCACCAATCACTGAGAGTATGCCCCCACAAGTGACTGAGTCTGAACTCCCTATCATTGCTAACCCACTAACAACTGAGGAGGTTACACCCCTTGAGTTACATGTAACTCTTGGTGGTAGTTCAAGTGAAGCAGCTACTATAAGTGTTGAACCACTAGTTTACACTTGGACAGTAGTTTCATCCCTAAGACTTCCTTGAAGGCAATTTCTTCTTTGGGAACCAGGGTGTTTCCAGTATTTACTGGTTCACTAAGAATGGTCACCCCTGCTGAAGAAAGAAGTCCCCAGTACCAAGACAAAGGGGCATCAGTGGATGATTTCTGAGATACTTTCCCTAAGTCAACCACTGATACAACCACTTCCAGTGGGAAATCAGATGATCCCATTAAGTAGGGTGATGGTTTAATGTAATGAGAATTGATGGATAGAGTTGACAAACTTGATACATCTGTTGTAGAAATCAAAGACATGCTGCAAGAGTTGTTGAAAGCACAAAAGGTCACACCCACTGATGCACCAGCTCAAACAACTGCTCCATCATCTGCTCCTACTCCCACTAGGCTCTGGAGTTTATTTCAACCTATGCTCATTCAACAACGATAGTATGCTGATCAGCAACATGAAATTCAAGTTCAAAAGATCAGAAACTTAATGGAAGCTAGGTTCAAGGATACATAAGCAGATATAAAGGCAATCAAGGCCCACTTGTTGAACACCACTGGCACTGCTCCTCCCTCTATCATTTTTATGGACAACCCACCACCTAATGATGCCAAAAAGGGGGAGAAAATGAAGCAGTTAAAGAAAAAGGGATATGAAGATGGGTTCTACATTGCACCAGACAATTCTAGTATGCTTGCAGACATCCCTAAGCCAGATGGTTCCAAAAAGGTTGATGTAACCTTAAATGCCTTAGCTGATGAAAAGACAAGGCTGAAAAAGGATATGGAGGCAAAGGGCAAGTCAAGGTTTGGAGAGGAGAAGAAAGTTTTTATGGAGATGGAAGATCAGGGTACTTCTGAGCCCAAGGATGAAGAAAATCCCAAGGATAAAGAAGATCCTAAGCCAAAAAGAAGACAGCCCACTAGAAAAGTGAGGCAACCCAAATCCACACCTTCCAGACTCACAAAACATGCTCCCCAAACTCCCAAAAACTCCTCACATCAAACCTCCAAACCAGCAGATGTTAAAACACCTGTTGTATCAACTGCTGTTGGTACTTCAATAGTTTCAACAACTGTTAAACCAACAACTGCCACCACTACATCAACACACACTTCAACCACTGCCCCACCAAAAATATCATCACCACCAAAACAGCCACCTGCCAAAAAGCGAAAGACAGCTGATGACACATCATCAGTTGTAATGACAACAGTGGTTGAAACACCAGTTGTTTCAACAATTGTTAGTCAGCCACCTTCCACTTCAATCACCACCACTCAAATCACCACTTCTCAACCCACCAAAACACCACCAACCTCTCCTAAACCCAAAAGGAGAAGGATAATTTTGGAAGATGATTCTCCACCACCACCAACTTCTTCACAACCACTGACCCTTGCTGTCATTCCAAATCCTGATCCAAACACTACCATAGTTCCTGCAGTTGTCCAGCATCCATTAGATCTTCCAGCAGTAAGAGAGGAGATAAAATCTTTCTACTCTGAAGATGACCCTGTAAAAAGGAACTTGCCATCTGTTCAAGGATATCCTAGGCCTAACAACATTGAAGAGTATTTGAAGATAAAAGCTCAACAAGCAGAGGATATCTCCAAAAGAAATACAGAAGGAAAATCTGACAGAGAGATTCAAAGATACTACCAATATTTTCTAACTCAAGTTAAAACTTTGGAGCATTTTTCAAAAGATCTCTGTCAGAAATTATCAAAAAGGGATGATGAAACCTTGAGGAAAGACTATCTTGATTATATCATGGCTTACAAAAGGTACAAGGCAGATAGGTACCAGTACAAAGAATGGTCCATCAGTGAGCTAGAAAATGAAATAGCCAGAATTCAAGATATGATCAAAAACAAGGTGAAGCAAACTCCTCCAATCTGGGCAAAATATAAGAAAAATGTACCAGAAAGAACTTTGCAGCTGAAGAGAATGAAAGAAGAGCTAATAACAGCTGATTTTGGGTCAAGGAATCAAGTGACAAGGTGGTCAGAGGATAAAGTGATGGCCTCTTACAAAAAGCTGGAAGAATTGAGAAACAAAAAATCCTAATGTTCCTCAAAAGCCTGTTTACCCTAAAGTAGTGGTTCCAACTAAACCACAAAAACTGCAAGTCAGGAAATCCACTGCTCCACCTGCTGCCATCCTTTATCAAAGAAGGAGACAAAAAGCAAATGGATGCAGAAACACCAGAAGACATAGCAGCAGGGCATCACATTATAAAAATGGTCCTGAAGCAGATGATAGCAGAAAATCCAGAATTGGCAAAAGCTGCAAACACTGCTCAACCAGTCATTACCAGGTCACCATCTCCAAACTCATCTTCAATAAAGCCTCTCCCAAGAAACCCACTGGATTCAAAAATACTAAAGTGGAAATCTGACAAACAGACCCACGTATTGACTTTGCTCAACTCCAGTAGTGAAGTGAAGAACATATCAAGGGAACAAGCATTGGGCCTGGATGTTAAAGATCTACAAGATCTCCTTGATCTTACACTGTGTAGGGATGAGGATGACACAGATTCCTTGGACTTTGAATTACAATTCAAAGGGCAAGTCAGGGAATTGTTGATGAGGCAATAAAGATCCTTAATAATGAAGGGTTTTGGCATCATCTGATCCAGGGGGAGATTGTTGGGATTGAACCCTATCATAGGAACAGTTGATTAAAGCCAAAACTGGATCAGCGCAGTGGATCCAGAATAAGCAGATGTTGTATTCAATCTTTCCCCTTGAAAGTGTTCTAACAACTGATGACCTCCATCCACTGTTCGTCTACAACTGCTGTCCTACAACAACTGATCAAGTCTAAAGACTGATGAAGACTAAAGCACTGATGCTCAATCTACTGATGGGGGTCAAGCACTGCTGAAGATATAAAGTACTGCTAGAGTCACAACAACGGAATGAGAAGCAGTAGATAGTGTATGTCTTTGTATTATATTGTAATCAGTAGTTTAATAACAGTGCTTGTATAGATCAGTGGTTGTAGGTTGTTAGGAAGTTAGATGTCACTTTCATGGTGACGTCAGCCAAGATGCTTCAGTGGTTTGCTCGTGCCTATAAATAGAACAGTACCCTGTACTGTTCTATTAGCTCTTTCATCACTTGTCATTCTGTACGAACAAACTATTGTGAACTCAGGCTGAGGGGGAGTTTGTAATACATGCATCCAGTGTAATTGAAGTTTATAATAAATATAATCATTCGATTCCATGAATAAATATGTGTATTGAAAGCAATTCTCCTATTTAATTGTGTGTGAAAGTTTGTTTCCATTTAATTCCGCTGCAATTGATCTTGTTCATTCTCATTATTGTCAAACAAAACACAATCATAAGAAACTCAGATCCTAACATCAACATAAATGATGGTAGGAGGAGAAGTGCCAGTGGTTTGAAGCAAATGGGCCTTGATTGCCTTTATATCAGCTTGTGTATCTTTGTACCTAGCTTCCATCACATTTATGAACATTTGAAGCTGAACTTCATGTTGTTGATCAGCATACTGTCTCTGTTAATGAAGCATAGGTTGAAACATTTGCCAAAGCTCAGTGGGGGAAGGAGCAGATTTTGCAGCAGTGGGTGTAACCTTTTGAGATTGTAACAACTGTTGCAACATGTCTTTGATATGTGCAACATATGTTTCAATTTTATCAACCTTCTCCGTCAATTCTTTATATTTTAAACCATCACCCAAGTGAATGGGATCATCTGATTTCCCACTGGCAGTGGTTGTATTAGTAGTTGACTTAGGAAAAGTTTCCCAAAAATCATCCACTGATGCCCCTTTGTCTTGGTACTGGGGACTTCTTTCCTCAGCAGTGATTATCATTGTAAACACACCAGTGGGTATTGGATACACACTAGTGTTCACCTTGGTTCTTAAAGAGGAAATTGCCTTCAAGGGAGTCTGACTAATGAAACTACTAGCCAGGTATAAATCAGTGAATTCAATACCTGTAGTAGCTGCTCCACTTGAACTACTGACAGGAATTACATGTAATTTCTGCAGTGTAACCTCCTCAGCTGTTGATGGGTTAGCAAAGATAGAGGAACCAGACTCAGTTACTTGTTGATGTATGTTCTCAGTGATAGGTGGTTGAGAAGAACTGATTTGTGTCTGATCCATATCAAGTGCATCCAACAGAGGTATCATTGATGGTCGGAGTTGTGCAGTGAGGATGGGGGTTGTAAGAGAATTTGCCCCGGGAGCAGGGATGTGGAAGATGGAATCAAGTGATTCCAGAGCTTCATAATTTGGTGTCCCTGTGGAAACAACCTGATCCTTTTGAGAGGATGCAGGTGGAGTTTGAGGCTCGGGTTGAGATCTTTCTACCAACTGCTGTGAGGAAGTAGCAGCAGTGGTTTCAAGTGACTTTTGTGTTGTCACAGGTATTGCCTCTGGGATCTCATCTTCCAGAGGAACCTTTTTGGAGGGTTTGGGGGCTTTGTGGATATTTTTTATGGGATTTTTGGTTATTTTTGGTGTGGGTGTCACAGCAGGGGTTGTGATGTTGTGATCACCATGAGCAGTGGGCTCAACAGCAGGAGCCTGAATAGCAGAGGTTATCTCAGCTAAATTCTGTTCAGGTTCCTCTGTTTGTGTTTTCAAATCTTTTGACTCTGACATCCTTGTAAAGGTTTCAGAGGACAGACTGTTTATTTGACATGGAGCACCTTCGATGAGCACTTGTGCACTATCCGCAAGTATTCTCTTTTGTAAATAAAAACTCAAAAATCTAGGAAATAACAAAAATGCTTTCTTTTTGGCTTTTATATTGTTAACATTTTTAACTATGTCATTGAAAATTTTTCGAGAGTAATTAAAATCAGCTTTTGCCATGATAGCATATCCCAAATATTGAATGTCTAATGGGATTTCATTGAAAGCTGTGCTTTTATTTGAAACACACATGAGTAGGGTATGAAATAAAATTTTCATGGGAGGTGGGAAATTCCCTTTTTGCAAAGTTGCTTTATCCATTTGTCCCTCATACCCCCTTTCAGTCAGATCAGTCTGATACTCATGTTTAGGGAAAGAAGTACTACCTGTGTTGTCATTCATCTCAAAAATCTCAAAGATTGTTTGTGGAGTGATGGATACAAGAATTTTGCCTACTTCAGATGTAATACCCTAGGGCTTTTTATCCTGAACTTGAACATTTTCATTTTTACAGAATTCTTGTAGGGTTTCTTGATAAATTGGTGCGTTGCAAGTCAACAAAGTTTTGTACTTTGAAGAAGAAAAGGCTTCAATGATGGAGTGAAAATATGAGTTTTGATCTGTTTTCTCAAGAGTACACAGATAACTATGAGGATTTTTGAGATTGGGAGTCATGGTGATTTGCAGGTAGTTGCGAGAGAAGAAGAAGATGAGTGACATGATGTCGTGGGTCACGCAAATTTAATCCCAAAAACAACTATATAGATAGTGGCAAGTGGGTATCGAACACAGGGAGTTTGTGGAATATGTGCTATCTCGATGTATGTCTAACTTGACTAAATTAATCTAATTGCAAATAAAATAAATTCAAGAGTTTTGGCGATTGGATTTAATTACTAGATTAAACTAAATTAAATTACAAATCAAAGTTAAGTTTTGTAACAAGATAAGAGGATAGTGATCATCCCGAGTTTCAAGTTTTAAGTGACAACTAACGTTCATGTTCAACTGGAAAGAACCACATAGACATGGCTCATGTAAGATCAATTGTTTGTGATGAAAGGGAACTAAGTACTCGGATTCCTAGAACGCGAGGTTGTTACCCGATGACCAATCAACACATATCCAACCCTAATCCCTCCCATGATATCTCGATTGCCAACGGCACCAAGAACGTATGGTTTAGAACTATGATCAAACACACATTAACAATTTACCAAGAATCAATCAAACACCATAATAAACTAACAACACATGCACAGTCTAATATTCCAGAAATTAAAGAACAAGCATAATTGTCACAAATAAAACCTTACATCCGAGACGATCACCAAACAAACCTAGCCGCTCATAGTGTTATGAACCATCATCACAATCGAACCTTTGTTTATTGGAATCAAACACAAAGTCTTCATGTTTAGATCACTCAAGAACACCTTAGAACACCCCAAATTCGCCCCTTAGGAGTTACAAAACGAATGGGAATGATTAGATTATGAAAAGGCACCATAAACAACCTTAAATGAGGGAGTTACAAGTTTCACGCTGGCCTCCACCGTAAATTACGGTACCACCGTAAGTTACGGTGGCTTAAAATGGTTTACGGTGGAGTTAAACTGAGTTACGGCATCAATTTTTGTCAGAGTCTACCGTAAATTACGGTACCACCGTAACTTACGGTAGGCTTCAGCAATCAATTTTTGTTTTCTTCATAACTTTCTCGTTTCAACTCCGTTTTCTTCACCGTTTTCGCCTACGTTCTCGTAATTTCATCCTCTATCATGTTATCTTCTTAATTATTCAATTCCAAAATTTTATGTTTTTCATTTATTCTCCGTCTTCAATCCTCTAATTAAGTCGCGCCTATTCGAAGCTTAATTTCCACACTTTTAAGCCCCAAATGTACCTGAAACACAAGCAAACGTAGTCATCTAATTCAAGACAATTACATGATCAAATGGGGGATTAACTTATCTTTTAACACACTTAAGGGTTGTCCCGTGGACCACCCGTCACATCCCCACACTTAACCGTTGCTTGCCCCCAAGCAACCCATCAAAAACCATTTCAAAACCAAAGCGATCAAACATGCAAACCAAGCTAAACGTGCCATCCTTTTACTAACTTTCAATCATACCACAAGACACACCCCTCACAAAAATCTCTCGGTTACAAGAATTATTAGCATAATGCTAAACCACTCAATGCGTGTGTGTGTGTGCGCGACAATAAGCTTGTATACAAATCAAGTTTCCTCCTAACAAATATCTAACATGCTTTAGAATCAAAGGGACTTGCGGGTTGTAACGGGGCTAGGTGTAAAGGTAGGAAAATTGGGGGAATACATATGAAAGAGCTAATTGATTTGACCCGGTTTTTTTATTTCTACTACTAAACAAAGCAAACACCAAATATATACACAACTTTTTCAACGTTCTCTACTACAATCGCAACTAAATACTTCTTCTTTTTGTATTTTTCATATTTTTCTCCTTTTTTTTTTTTGTTTTTTTTTCATCATTTTTTTCGTTTTTTTTTTTTTATAACACATCAAACTTAACGATTTATACAAGAACATCAATACTACATACTAAATCTCCTAAACCGGGTCATCTCAATAGGTAAAATTTTGTAGGAAGTAGGTTTGGGTCACAACCGAATGGTCTAAGGCTCAACATGGCTTTCTAAGGACCAAACCCCCACCCCTCACAATACCAAACTCATATATGTACCGTATGAGGTCCAACCCACCAATCCCACACTCTCACACATCTAGACGAGGCTTCCTAAAAGTCCCCCTATCATTTTCAAAAGCATGCTAATTCTAGGATTTAACAAGTATTCACACACAAGTTCTATTAACACACAACACACACCGCCACTCAAACAATGAAATATCAATAACAATCATGTGTGGCTCAAATCCTCACCAAGAAAAGACTAGGAATGGGTGTCGGTGTGTCAAATGGCACAATATCAAGTTTTCAAATTTTAACAATTTTCGCTTGGGTTTACAAAATTTTTAAAACTCTCAAAAATTTCCCCCATCCCCACACTTGGGATACATTGTCCCAATGTATGGCTTTGAGGGAAGGATCGCTTTAAACCACAAACATTAGCTTTCGCTAATACTCTCAAATCCCAAATTTTTTTTTTTTTTTTTAATTATTAAAAACACCACCAATTCCTTCACAACCCAAAAACTAAACACATCAAAACAAATACACCACCCATCCGCCCAACCATGATCATAAACATGAATATCTACAAAGGTGCACAAAAGATGAGAACAAGACACGACCTGATTAGTAAATCAATAGTGTTGGTAGTGATACAGCTGCGGTAATCGAACCGGTTCAAAAACATCTCTTAGATTCGCCGATATCTCAACAGGGATGTTGCCAAACATCCCCACACTTGAATCATTGTATCCGTGAGGGTTGAAACGTAATAACCTGCCAACACACAAACACAACACCAAAACAAAACAAAACCAAACAAAGCAAAGCAAAACAAAACACAAATACAATACTCTACATCCTCGGGCTGCCTCCCGAGAGCGCTAAGTTTAAAGGTCTTCAGCCAGACCGTACCTGATATGTCTCAAGGTGGTCTCAATGCACATTTACCTTTTTCGTTGCTGATGTAAGCACGGTGTTTGATTCTTCTATTGTGTGTGTGCTTTGTCACATCCCATCTTTCTTTGCAAAATTCTTTAATTCCACATTTTCCTACCGAATTTCCAACAAATGCTCGGTAGTTTACTCTCCACTTCACTACTTCGTTTTCTGTGCCCAACAAATCCAAACTCTCCCATAAACTTAACTTATGAATGAAATCTCCCACATCATGAAGTGCCACCTTCCTAGTTTCTAAACATGCATCCTTAACACTCTTGGTTTCCATAACCACCACAGTCGGAGAGTTGTAATCAACTTTGATTGCTTCATCAAGTAAAAGACCCTCAACTTTGCTCTCCATAGGTGGTTCCTCCACAATAATTTCAATTGTATATTCCTCATTTGGCCCTAATAATTCAGTTTCAAGTTCGGGAGGACTCACAACCTTTTCTTCTACATCACCCATAGGTGTCATTTGTTCAATCTGCACATGTATCCAGTGTTGTTTTGCTTGACGTTTTTCCACCATCGACGTCCCTGGCCTCATCTCTTTCACCTCTTTTGGTAACAAATCATATTTCCATTCCAAAAGTTCTACTCGTTCTTCCATTGACAAATGAGGTTTTGTTAATTCTTTTTCAACATGAACCATGTGTCTCTTTCTCATCATCTCTCCAAGACTTTCAGATTTATGTGACTGATAGTGCAAAGTAGGTTGTTGAGTTACACATTCATAACCAGACTGATCAAATGTATACTGAACATGATAATAATCTTGATCGTACATCTGAGGGCCTTCATATGAAAGTTGGGAATATTCATCATAATAATCCATGTTCGACTTGTAAGGTGAATCATAATATGAATCATGTGGGTGAAACTCATCATAATGGACATTCCGCTCGTCCATTCTCATCTGTTCTTCTCTACGCTTATGTTGGGCCTCCCCACAACATATACTCGGATGAAGTGGGCCTTTGCACAATCTACACGTAAATAAGCTGAAATGTGTGTAACGCCTTGTCATCCTGCACAACACAACTCAACTACCAAGTGTAAATCATGAACATAAAAGAAATCTTTTTGGTTTTTTTTTTTTTCAAACTAATACACAAGATAACACACGTTGCGCACTACTCCCCGGCAACGGCGCCAAAATTTGACATGATGTCGTGGGTCACGCAAATTTAATCCCAAAAACAACTATATAGATAGTGGCAAGTGGGTATCGAACACAGGGAGTTTGTGGAATATGTGCTATCTCGATGTATGTCTAACTTGACTAAATTAATCTAATTGCAAATAAAATAAATTCAAGAGTTTTGGCGATTGGATTTAATTACTAGATTAAACTAAATTAAATTACAAATCAAAGTTAAGTTTTGTAACAAGATAAGAGGATAGTGATCATCCCGAGTTTCAAGTTTTAAGTGACAACTAACGTTCATGTTCAACTGGAAAGAACCACATAGACATGGCTCATGTAAGATCAATTGTTTGTGATGAAAGGGAACTAAGTACTCGGATTCCTAGAACGCGAGGTTGTTACCCGATGACCAATCAACACATATCCAACCCTAATCCCTCCCATGATATCTCGATTGCCAACGGCACCAAGAACGTATGGTTTAGAACTATGATCAAACACACATTAACAATTTACCAAGAATCAATCAAACACCATAATAAACTAACAACACATGCACAGTCTAATATTCCAGAAATTAAAGAACAAGCATAATTGTCACAAATAAAACCTTACATCCGAGACGATCACCAAACAAACCTAGCCGCTCATAGTGTTATGAACCATCATCACAATCGAACCTTTGTTTATTGGAATCAAACACAAAGTCTTCATGTTTAGATCACTCAAGAACACCTTAGAACACCCCAAATTCGCCCCTTAGGAGTTACAAAACGAATGGGAATGATTAGATTATGAAAAGGCACCATAAACAACCTTAAATGAGGGAGTTACAAGTTTCACGCTGGCCTCCACCGTAAATTACGGTACCACCGTAAGTTACGGTGGCTTAAAATGGTTTACGGTGGAGTTAAACTGAGTTACGGCATCAATTTTTGTCAGAGTCTACCGTAAATTACGGTACCACCGTAACTTACGGTAGGCTTCAGCAATCAATTTTTGTTTTCTTCATAACTTTCTCGTTTCAACTCCGTTTTCTTCACCGTTTTCGCCTACGTTCTCGTAATTTCATCCTCTATCATGTTATCTTCTTAATTATTCAATTCCAAAATTTTATGTTTTTCATTTATTCTCCGTCTTCAATCCTCTAATTAAGTCGCGCCTATTCGAAGCTTAATTTCCACACTTTTAAGCCCCAAATGTACCTGAAACACAAGCAAACGTAGTCATCTAATTCAAGACAATTACATGATCAAATGGGGGATTAACTTATCTTTTAACACACTTAAGGGTTGTCCCGTGGACCACCCGTCAATGAGTAATTTGAAGGAAGTTGATGGTAACTGCTTCTAAAAGGAATTTTGAATTCGATTCGACAGTGAAAGCCCTGTTTGGGGTTTTGATCAGGGTTTTATAAAGTGAAAAAGTGAATGCTGACGTGGCAGGGGTTACAAAGATCTGACGGCTAAGTACTGTCCACGTGACAACCTCTGATGAATAATGGATGACAGTTGTTTAGGAAACCACTGATGGATCAATATCAGTGGTTACAGTGGTGAAAATGAAAACAGTGGCTGACTTTTGACTATCAGTGGATAGCTTATCAGTGGATTAAAACACTGAGGTTTAACAACAGTGATTAATCAAGGAAAATGAGAAAACAGAGGTTGACTTTCAGCAGTGGAAAGAATTCAATAGAAAAGATGTTTGAACCAAAACAATGGTTATGGCAGACTTTTAAGGATTAATGAAAATTTTCATTTTTAACTATTTTTAAGGATGAATTTTTGATTTTCTAAAAACATTTTAATGCTTTTTATTCATAGAACAACAGGATTTTGCCTGTTATTCCATGTTAAGCATGCCAATCCTTGAGATTAAGCTTTCAAAGGTAGATGTGTCTAAAGCCTTTGTTAGCACATCTGCCAGCTGATCCTTGGTATGAACATGATGTAGAGAAATCAAACCTTTTTCATAGCAATCCCTCACAAAGTGATGTCTGATGTAGAATGATGATGGATTAATGAAATATTGAATTTTTGATGATACATTTCAGCTACTTGACTGTCCTGCATAAAAGACATCTTTTGAGCAATTGTATCAAAATCCAATAACATATTTAAAGTTACAAACAGTTGGACAGTTCAGCAACAGCAGCAGTATCATAATACTCTTTAAACAGTGGTTGAGGTAACATCTGCTTGCTTGTGCTCAGTCAAGACACTAAGCTTTTTGCCTAGGTATTGACATCCTCCTAATGTAAGCTTTCACACTCTTGATGTTGGTATTTTTCTTAGTACAATAAATCTTGACAACCATGCTCCTAACATATGTTATGTTCTTTGAGGACCCACTTTTTGCCAGTTGGATTCATGTCCTTAGGCTGTGGTACAAGATTTTCAAACTTGTTGTCACTGAACTGCTGAAGCTCTTCTTAAAAGACAACTACCCAACTTTCTATCTTTCAGTGCTACATGGCACTTGACTTGTTGATGGAATGGTAGAAAGTCAGTAAGAAGACAAGTGTTTTAGGATTGACCTTTTTGAAAGAATCCCTTTTCATTGATGTTGTCAAGTGCTTAGTGGAATGGATGAGTTGTAAAAGGATTGATGTTTTAAAAGGTGAGGCTGCAGATGTGATTCTTCTGAGCTTACAACTGTTGGTGACTTTAGATGATCCAATCAGCTGTTTGAAATGAAGACAGAGGGTTTTGATGGATAGGTATGGCTCACTGATGATTTTTATCTATTTTGATGAAATTTTTCTCAATAGTGGTTAGAGGTGAGGTAGTGACAGAGGCTTAGAAGACTATTTTGGTCAAACACTGTTTATTCATCAGTGGATGAGCTTTAACAGCTGTTTTGAACACCTGCTGCTCTGATGAAGGAAATGATTTTGACTTGTGATATCACAATATCATATCCATCATCTGTTGATGGTGATTGTGAGTTACCTACATAACTACATACTTGACAAACACATTTTAGATGCTAATTTTCCAGAATTAACATAACAACAGGGTTTACAGGAATTTTAAATGCAGAAGATTCACTGGTTTTTGCATTCAAGGTTTTACCACACATCTACTTTATATTTTAAACATATTATAGATTTTGACAGTGGTTGAGCATCCCTGATGATTATCACATTTTACTTTGACCACACATTTTGTGTTTCAATCTTTTTGAGGATTTAGAGTAAAACATGTGCAGCCAAATGTTTGAAGTTTGTTAACAATCAACTTTTATTTCTGTTTTAGACTTGAGTTTATGAATGAAATGACCCAGACTCTAACACCATCTCCTCTTGATCCATTATCAAGAATTATATCACCCTAGACAAAAATAAAAGGGTTTTGCATCCTGACAGGTGTTTGAACTTTTACTATCTAAAACAAGTAACAGTACAAAATATATCATTCTTAAGAAAAATGAGGAATAATATATCATGTTTTATTAAAAAAAAACTTTACAAGGAAAAATAAGTAAAGATTTTCTGAAAACAATCATCAATTAGATATGGTGTATCTTCAAAGTCAATGTAACTTTTAATTAAGTCAGAATCACTTCATTTTCAATCTTTAGAGAAATGGTCAGTGGTTTGAATCAAGATTTCATAACCACTGTTTGATAAGATTACCTTGTCAGATGATTTTAACTATAAGGTAGCCTGTTCACAATGGTTTTGAAAGTTCTCTGTGAACTTTTGTACCATGTGAAAAAAATTCTGAAAATTTGGCCAAGTCCTCTTTATTGATAATTATCTAGAGATACCTTTGTTACCTGAACTTCCCTGACACAGTGATTGTATATGGTTGCTTGATGACATATGTTTAACCAAGGATGTATGTTTATTTTGTTTTCTTTTTGTATGATCCACCTGTGAACTCCTAAGTGTTTTAGATTTATACTCTTTTCTTTTGATTCCAAAAGTTTTGAGATAAACACACTTTTGAGTTTTTGTAATTTTTCTTCTTTCCCTTTTTACCCTTACCATAGGTAAGAATTGAAACTTTCACTGGAAGGTTTTTAAGAAAAGGATACTCAATCCAAAATCATTTTCAGCAATGTTTTGAGAGATTTGGACATTTTTGCATATGCTTATGCCAAATTTCACATTACTCGTGATCTGGTTTTCTAAACATCAATTATACAACCTTTGTAGGATTTCACCCTTTTTCTCATAAGAGATTTGGGTTAATTTCAAACTCTTTACAACACTGATATTTCACTATCATAGTTTTGAGATTATGTCTGATGTAGATTTTTTGAGACTATTGATTTTTATCTTAATTTTAAACAATTTTGTTTTTAACTTTTGAAGATTTTTCAAAATTGTTGTTCACATATAAGATCTTGTTCCTAAGGTTTTGTTCATCTCCCATATGTTACCAAGGGCACAAGTGCCATTTTTCTGAACATAGGTCTTTAATGACCTGAGATAAACCCTTAGCAGCAGTCAATCATGGAACCAGCATAGTTTTTCATCACAGACACTGAAGTATCATAAAAGACTAAACCCAATCCGAGATTATTAAATCTTAATAAATTTAACAATCCTTGGTGATTCATATAAGATTATCAGTGTAACGTGAATCCTATGTGATAGATAACATCTTGGTTGTTTTACAAAAGTTTTTCGAATAATCAACTTTGAACGTGATTACCCTTTACTTTTGTTTTTCAACAAATACGATCAACCTTAGTATCAATGAATTTTGAGCTGAACTGTTATGTCAAATTGATTGTTAGATCGAATTTGATTGTCCAGGCTCTGATACCAATTGTTAGCATCTGAGGCTATCATGATTGTGTTTGTTTGATAATAATGAACAAATGGATGAAAATAAAATGAGATAAGATGCAGCGGAAATAGAAACAAACTTTGTAACACAATCAATGGAAGAAATAGTTTTCAGTAAACATATGATTTTCATTAACTCGAATGATTACAAAACATAATGATTACATTACATGCTTACATACTAAAAATCCCCCTCAGCCTGAGCTCAATGGTTGATCGTACAAGATGCTTGAATTGAAGGAGAAAACCCCTTAAATAGAACAGTACAAACTGTTTTATTTATAGTACAGATCAAACCACTGAGAATCAAGGCTGACGTCACCATGAAAGTGACATCTAACAACCCCTAAGGACTGTTACATACAACCACTGATTACAAATCTACTGATTACATAGACACTGCTTCTATAAACTACTGTTTCACTTTCCACTGATGTAGTCTAAGCACTGATGTTGAGCATCAGTGCTTTCTTCAAAGGTGATCAGTCCTTGAATGGGCAGTACTTTAGTCTTCAAGAGTACTTAGGAGACATCAGTAGATAGAGCTTCAGTTCTTTAATCTTCATCAGTGCTTGGCCTATCAGCGATTGGGATGATCAGTGTTTGGAGACTATCAGTTGTTAGAGCCACTGTCAAGGGGAAAGTCTTTGTATAAGCACTGCTTATGATGATCCACTATTTTGAACCAATTTTGGCTTTATCATCTGTTCCTTTGTAGGTTCAATCCCAACAACATTCCGGTTTCCTTTCCTATAGAGTTCAACCGCAAAACGTTTAGAACTCTTTTCTTAACATATAACGCATAGTTCGCCATAATTTACAAATATGCGTTTTAGTTCAAATTTCAGCTTTTAAGCCTTCTTTTAGGCATTTTTACAAACACCTTAAGGGCAGAATTTTATACAATTCACAATTAAGTTCATAGCTTGTTATTTAGCCAAGACTAACATCATAGGCATGTTCATATCAATTTTCACATTAACAAAATCTGAATTTCACTTCATAGAACACAAATTACACTAGAATAACATTCAGAATTCTAGTGTTTAACATGTTCCTACAAAACCCACTTATCACCTTCAATGGTGATTGTAAATTCACAAGAAATAAGCATAATTTCAACAAATGATTGACTAGGGTTTATTCCTAGACACAATATCATTCCAATTTCATCCATACAACAATCATGCAACATAAATTTCGAATTTCCTATGTTCATCCAGAAATTTTGATGGTAATTTTCTATGAAATTTACATACCTTATGATCCCTTCACTGAGGAGATCACTATTCTATGATTGGATTTTGATTTGGAACAGATTTGATCCTTCAATTTGGCAAATTTTGCAAGAGTTAGGGTTTGTTGAGGAGCTCCTGGATCGCCCCCTGTGTTTAATCGACCAGACACACACCTAAGTGTGTGTTTGGTGTAATTCTTTTGTTTTAGTATTACAAGTTTCAATTTTAACAACTTTGGTCCCTCTACTATCGTTCGGTTCTTATTATAGGTATTTCTAACACGCTAACTTATTACCGCAAGGCTTCTATCTAACTAGGTTATTTTTATTCCTAGTTAGTTCATTTTATTTATTATCGATGTCGAATTTATAATAAAAGGTTTATATTTTAGGAGTGTTACAAGTCCACCCCTTAAAAGGGTTTCGTCCTCGAAACGGAATACGTACCAAATAATGTAGGGTAGAGTCGTTGCATCTCCTATTCGGACTCCCATCTGGTATCCAAACCCTTCCTGTGCTCCCATTTGACCTTTACTTAGTTAATCTCTTTGTTCCTCAAGCTTTTCACTTTACGATCTAGAATCGCAATCGGCTTCACCGCGTAGTTAAGACTATTATCCACCTCAATGTCGTCGTAGTGGATATAAGTTGTCTCGTCAGCTAGACATTTCCGGAGATGTGATACGTGGAATGTGCTATGAATCCCACTCAGTTCCTCTGGTAGTTCGAGACGGTATGCGACCTTACCAACCCGTTCAACGATCCTAAATGGCCCAATAAACCTTGGGCTTAATTTCCCCCTTTTTCTGAACCGAATAATCCCCTTCCACGGAGATACCTTTATCATAAGTTGATCACCAACTTGAAACTCAATCGGTCTCCTTCTTTTGTCCGTGTACGATTTTTGTCGATCCTGAGCCGCTTTCAAATGGGCTCGGACCAAGTCAATTTTCTCATTTGTGATTCAGACGACATCCTTATGTGTAAGCTCACGTGGACCAACCTCATCCCAACACACCGGGGTTTGACATTTTCTACCGTAAAGCATCTCGTTCGGAGCCATACCGATGCTTGCATGGTAACTGTTATTATATGAAAATTCGACCAATGGTAGATAAACATCCCAACTTCCCCCGAAGTCGATGATATACGCCCGTAACATATCTTCCAACGTCTGTATTGCTCTTTCACTCTGTCCATCCGTTTGTGGATGATATGATGTGCTAATGAACAATTTAGTTCCCATTTGCTCTTGGAATTCGCGCCAAAAGTTCGAAGTGAACCGAGTATCTCTATCAGACACAATGGATATCGGTACTCCGTGGCGTGCCACTATTTCATTGGTATACACCTCTGACATCTTTTCGGACGTATAGGTCTCACGAATTGAATCAAAATAAAGTGAGCACTTTTTGTCAATCTATCCACAACTACCCATATAGCATCGTATCTGCGGTTGGTTTTGGGCAGTTTGGTCAATAAATCCATTGTGATTTGTTCCCATTTCCACACTGGAATGTCCAACGGTTGCAGTTTACCATATGGATTTTGGTGTTCCGCCTTGACTTGTAAACAGGTCAAGCACTTCTCTACATACTTTACAACATCTCTTTTCATTCTGGGCCACCAATAGCTTTGATTTAAATCATTATACATCTTGGTTGCCCCAGATGGATAGAATAATGGGATTTATGAGCTTCGTCAAGTAGAAGCGTCTTGACTCCACACGAATTTGGGACCCATATTCTTTCGAACCGAGTCTTTAACCCGTTGTTACCATCCGCCAATTCTTTCAATTGGCCAACTATCCTTTCCTTTTTCAAATTTTCCTCTTTTAACGCCTCACCTTGTGCTTCTCGGATTCGTTCAAGTAAACCCGAGGTTACAAAAAGCTGCATCGACCGCACTCGTATTGGAACATAGTCTGTTTTCCTGCTCAAAGCATCTGCCACAACATTGGCCTTTCCGGGGTGGTAATATATCTCACAGTCATAGTCTTCTACCGTTTCTAACCATCGCCTTTGCCGCATATTTAACTCCTTCTGATTGAAGAAGTATTTTAAGCTCTTGTGGTCGGTAAATATGGTGCACTTTACTCCGTATAAATAGTGCCTCCAAATTTTTAATGCAAACAACACCGCCGCCAATTCGAGATCGTGTGTGGGATATTTCTTTTCGTGCACCTTTAGTTGCCTCGAGGCATAAGCAATCACTTTGCCTCGTTGCATCAAAACACATCCGAGCCCCGAATGTGACGCATCCGAGTAGACTACCAAATCTTCGACTCCGTCCGGCAACGTTAATACCGGAGCGTGAGTTAATTTCTCTTTTAGCGTTTGGAACGCCTTTTCCTGTTCTTCACCCCATATGAATCTTTCCTCCTTTCGAGTTAATTTAGTTAGCGGTGAAGCAATCTTGGAGAAATCCTGAATGAATCTCCTGTAGTAGCCTGCAAGCCCTAAGAAACTTCTAATTTCCGAAGGATTCTTCGGAGGGCTCCATTTCGACACGGCTTCTATCTTTGACGGATCTACCAATATTCCATCGGCACTTATGATGTGGCCGAGGAATTGTACCTCCCGTAACCAAAAGGCACACTTTGAAAATTTCGCATACAATCTTTCCCGCCTGAGTGTTTCTAACACCTCCTGTAAATGATGCGCGTGATCCGCCTCATTTTTCGAATACACTAGAATATCGTCGATAAACACGATTACCGACTTGTCTAACATAGGTTTGCAAACCCGGTTCATGAGGTCCATGAAGGCCGCGGGTGCATTCGTCAATCAGAATGACATTACAAGGAACTCTAGTAATGTCCGTACCGCGTACGAAAGGCCGTTTTCGGTACATCTTCTTCTTTGACCTTTAACTGGTGGTATCCCGACCTAAGGTCAATTATCGAGAACCAATTTGAACCTTGTAGTTGGTCGAATAAATCATCTATTCTCGGAAGCGGGTATCGATTCTTCACCCTGAGTTTATTTAACTCCCGGTAATCGATACACATTCGCATGCTCCCATCTTTCTTTTTCACGAACAGTACCGGTGCGCCCCAAGGAGACACACTCAGCCTTATAAATCCTTTATCGAGCAAGTCTTGAATCTGTGAAATTAGTTCTTGCAACTCCGATGGCGCGAGTCGGTACGGCGCCTTGGCTACGGGTTTCGAGCCCCGAAACCAATTTGATTCCGAACTCTACTTCTCGTTCGGGCGGTATTCCCGGTAAGTCTTCCGGAAACACATCCTCGAAATCATGTACCACCGGTACGTCTCCAATCTTTGGTAGTTCTTTCCCTGGTTCATTCGCGTATATCATAAACGCTCTACATCCGTGCCTCATGAGCTTGTGAGCTTTTAACATCGAGCATATCACAGGATTGCCTCCTTTCTCGCCATAGATAGTAACGTGTTTTCTGCTTGGAGATGTTAACTTTATCTCCTTACGGAAACACACGACCTTTACGTGGTGTTGGGATAACCAATCCATTCCGACAACCACTTGGAACTCTCCCATCGACATCGGGATTAGATCTATTGAGTATTCATCGTCATCGATACTCAATTTACAGCCTTGACAAATGTCACACACTATGAAACTCTTGTTATCCCCTATTTCAACTTCTAATGGCACAGATAATTTCGTCAATACAAATGAAGGATGTCGAATAAATCCATGTGAAATAAAGGATTTATTTGCAACCGTATCAAATACTACACGTGCAGGAATCGAGTTTATTGCGAATATACCAGATACCACATCGGGTTCTGTTTTTGCTACAGCCGCTGTTAGTTGGAAGGACCTGGCCTTCGCCTTCGGAGTTTCTGTTGGAGATTCTTTGGTATCTTTCTTTCCAACCAAGTCCAGACATTTGGACTTCTTGTGGCCCGGTTGGTAAAACTTGTAGCAAACAGAGACCTTTCCCGGACATAGTGACGCGGTGTGCCCCGTCTTCCCGCATATGGGACACGGTTTGTCTTTGAAGCGGCACTCACCCTTGTGCCCTTTCCCACATACCTTGAAACTCGGTGATCCACCCTTCGCATCCGTCTTCTTTACCGACTCAGTCGTTCGAGCCTTCTTTGTAGGGGTCGGGTTAACATCCACTGCCCTTTGTTCACCTCGTTCAATTTGCTTTTTGAGTTCAATTTCTCTTTCCCGAGCCGTATTTATGATCTCAGTGAGTATCTCATACTTGGAAGGGGTCATAAACTCCCGATATTCAGCACTTAACATATTATAATAATAATAATATATTTTCTGCTCCTCGGTAGTTACTAACTCCTCGCAGAATCTCAGCTTATCCATGAAAATACTCGTGATTTTATCAATTGTTTCACCTTTTTGTCTTAACTGGATGAATTCCTCCTTGATCCTATTGATGACCGCCTTGGGACTGTGGTGTTTAAGGAATGGTGCCTTAAACTCGTCCCACGTCATAGCCTTTGCAGCTCCGGCTCCAATCTCCTTCTTTTTATTATCCCACCAATCCTTGGCTTGACCCCTTAACTGAGCCGTTCCGTAAGCCACAAAATCGCTTACGTCACAATGGGTCCTTTCAAACACCCCTTCGACGTTGCTTACCCATCTTTGGCATATTATTGGCTCAACTTCCCCATTGTAAATTGGCGGTTTACACGCCAAAAACTCTTTGTATGAACAACCCTTACGTTCTCCGTATTTTTCTTTCACAAAGTTGACATTGTCTTCCAACCTTTTAACTCGTTCCTCAACTAACGAAAGCACCGTACTTTGGATTTTGCCTATGAAACCGGATAGACTATTCTCGATTGCCTTCCCTACTTCTTCGGCAATCACCTCTTTCATTTGTTCGGTGAGTATCGGCACCGGATCATTGTTACCCCTTTCCATCATCTTGAAACTGAAATGTTTATACCAATTGTTAAACATTTCATTTATAACATATATTTTATTTGCTTCGGTTTAGCCGAGTTCATAACTTGCTTTGACCGTTCTCATTTAGTGCACTTTTCGGGTTTGAGTGTGTTAACACGCTCTTCCCGTGCACATTAATTCACATCTTTTTTTTCTCACATATGATAAGATCTACTAAAGTAACTAATTCTTACCGGATGATTGATCAAGCTTGAACCGAACACACTTTGTTGACAACCTTGAGCTCTGATTACCAACTTGTAACACCCGTCTTATTTATTTAGGACTTTTAATATAAAATACACATTTTCAAAAGATAATACTTCATTTCCTAAAGTTATACAAAACGGAAGTTTACATAATAACAGTATTCGAGTTAACTACCAACTAGTTTTAACATCCCAAAATATCAAGTTAAGTGACTACAACATAAACATTGTTTTCAACAAGATTAGATAAGCGTGAAAGCTTCAAAATATAGTGTGCGGTTCTTGAGTTGTTACTTGATCGCCATCCAAAGTATGATCAAGATCACCTAAGCTCAAAACCACATCAAATGTTAGTTTTGATAATGTTAGCATGTGTATAAACAAGTTCTGGAATCATACAATTGAAAAGAAAATAAAATTCCAGCATTTTGGTCTGTCGCGCCCCGCGACAGATCACCCTTAAGTTTACGCGCCCTGCGAGAGCTTCCCGCTTGTCGCAACAGAGTTAACGTCCTATGTCGCGTGCCGCGGGGGACCCCTTTTTTCCAGCGGGTGCAGGTTGAAATCCTGCATATGCTGCCCAGCACCAATTTTCGCGATTCCAACTTTAAAAGCTCATAACTTTTTATCTAAGCGTCTGTTTTAGGTGATTCTTTTTCCTATGCGTCCGTAATTAAATTACCAACGCGTCAATCATGATCATTGTGTCTAAAATAGAATGTACGGGCTGGAAGTCTATAAATGCCTAATGTATTTATTTGACTCGTATAATTTTGCACTAATTCAACCACTAACAAATTTTATGACCGCAAGGCGTATTTACCCAACATCCGAGGCTTACGATCACCGGCGTTTCATTACCAAATCTATAGTTTCACGCTCTTGTGATCCGTCATTGCCAAATGCTATTCAAAACACACTTTTACTACTTACTAAACAATTATTCGACCCGTTTGGCTCATTTATGGAATCTTCCATTTCTAATGACTACCAAACATTTGCTATTCAAGTTTTTCGACTCGTCTAACTAATAATGATCTGCGTCACTTTTACTAGCGCTACCATTTCCAATAAACACAATTTCAAGTATCCATAGTTATTCAAATAACCTGATGTAACGAGATCACGGTTACATACCTTCAAAGCACACCCTTCAAACGCGCGTCACCACCGGCTTGTCCACTTGACGTTCCGGTTTCCTTTCCTATAGAGTTCAACCGCAAACCGTTTAGAACTCTTTTCTTAACATATAACGCATAGTTCGCCATAATTTACAAATATGCGTTTTAGCTCAAATTTCAGCTTTTAAGCCTTCTTTTAGGCATTTTTACAAACACCTTAAGGGCAAAATTTTATACAATTCACAATTAAGTTCATAGCTTGTTATTTAGCTAAGACTAACATCAATTAGGCATGTTCATATCAATTTTCACATTAACAAAATCTGAATTTCACTTTATAGAACTCAAATTACACTAGAATAACATTCAGAATTCTAGTGTTTAACATGTTCCTACAAAACCCACTTATCACCTTCAATGGTGATTGTGAATTCATAAGAAATAAGCATAATTTCAACAAATGATTGACTAGGGTTTATTCCTAGACACAATATCATTCCAATTTCATCCATACAACAATCATGCAACATAAATTTCGAATTTCCTATGTTCATCCAGAAATTTAGATGGTAATTTTCTATGAAATTTACATATCTTATGATCCCTTCACTGAGGAGATCACTATTCTATGATTGGATTTCGATTTGGAACAGATTTGGTCCTTCAATTTGGCAAATTTTGCAAGAGTTAGGGTTTGTTGAGGAGCTCCGGATCGCCCCCTGTGTTTAATCGACCAGACACACACCTAAGTGTGTGTTTGGTGTAATTATATTGTTTTAGTATTACAAGTTTCAATTTTAACAACTTTGGTCCCTCTACTATCGTTCGATTCTTATTATAGGTGTTTCTAACACGCTAACTTATTACTGCAAGACTTCTATCTAACTAGGTTATTTTTATTCCTAGTTAGTTAATTTTATTTATTATCGATGTCGAATTTATAATAAAAGGTTTATATTTTAGGAGTGTTACAGAGATATAGTTTGTCCAAAGTATAAAAGATTTTTCGTGCCTTGTGCACCTAAATCAATTTTTGAAAATATTTTCAAAATGTGTCGGTTGATTGTATTTACCAGTGAAAACTGACGTATTTTCAAAAGACTAAGTGACAGGTACAAATACGTAAATAGGCTGGAAGCTGCTCGGATTTGTTAGACGAGGAAATTGCAACTCCTTCGCATAAGCCATTAGTTTGATAAACTTCTTTTGTATTTAATGATCCGCCTGTGGATTATTATTACACGCTCGTCTGTAATTTTTACCTTGGTATTTTCTGACAATTGAGTTGTAATAATATTTTATATTCCAAGACTTCCGTTGTGCTATTACGTGTATGTTTGACCATGACGATACCAATCTTACGTCACGGTAGTCCCCACCGGGCCCACCGGTTTGTGGTTAAATTATCGGGGTGTGACATTACTTGTATCTTTTGGTTATTATGGTACAAACTCATGTTATATATTACATTTTCGGTTGTTTATTTGTAATGTTTAAGTTGTTCGTTATGTGTTACACGTTCGGTCTGTTTGGGTGGTTGTCTTATATAAATATTTAATAAATTTGTTAACAAAAAACAACAATATATGATTATCTTAACAATAACAAGATTTTATTTTCAGAAAGTAATTGTTTAAATAAATAAATTGCATAAAATAGTTGTAATCACTAAAAAAATAACATGTTTATACAAATTATGAACAAAAAAAAAACAAAATTTTAGAAAAAACTTAAAAAAATATCAACATATTTATAAAAGTGGTTTGATAAACAACATTTTTATAAAAAAAATTGAAAAAAAAAAACATAGTTGTACATTGCGTATAGCCCTATACATAGCGTATAACTATTATACTTTCACCTTGACCTTGCTTTTCCACCCAAAAATAAAACCACAAGCCCCAAACGTTGCGTGTAAAGCTAGAAGCAGCATATAGCGCTCTATAATTACCGGTCAATCATTGGCTGGCAACCTGGTGATCATAAGCCCTATACATCTAAGATCGCGTATAGCTCTATACACGACCTATAAGGCTTTAAGATTATCCAAATAAATAAAGGGTGGTCTAAATAACAAAACAAATGTTAAAATACCCCATTCATGCTAAGGCTATATAATTTGGAATAAAGCCTCTAGGGGATTTATCACGCCACCTCAGCGTCAGGTAAACGACATGTCTACATTATCACACCACCTCAGCGTCACGTAAGTGACATGTCTGCATAGGGTTTTATTGTTAACTATCATGCAGTTGGATAAAGCCCTTGTCATCATTACTCAGTTTTTTTTAATTTAGATGTATTTAAAAATAATAAATGTTGTATAAAAAACATAAGTTTCGAAAAAAATAGTTAAAATAAAATATAAAATGTAACATTAAACTAGAATAAAATAAATTACAAACCAACTTAATTAAAATATATAGAAAGTTAATTAAAAACGGCCATATAAAATTCTCCAAGCCGCAAGATAATGAAAACTTGTGTTTTCAAGGTGTTAGACTCGACGCGGGTCGCATCAATTGCTTGATCTTCAGTTGAACCCATTTCGCCATTCAAGGCATCGATAAAGAGCCTCTCAAATTTCCCACGCAGTGTTCGCATTATTATAAACCTACTTGTATTGTGATGCACATTGCAATTGTTTGCAACCATTTGTTAATGAAAATGTGTCAAAATCGCGTTCTAGATTGTAACAGATTCTGGAGGCCGCCCATGCTCTACAACATGCAACCAACTCGTAGCCAAAGCGATGTACTCTTTATCGGTCCATCGATGTAAAAGTTAAGGATTTATATAGAGGCGATTGAAAAAAAAAATCTTTATTTTTAAATATCTGACACTTATCAGCGGTCAAATATTAAATACTTTTCCATTTCATCCGTTGACGCTTGTTAACCAGGTAACAAAGTCATCTATGACACTCCTTTTATGCCCTTGCAACGGTGTTGGAGGCACACTGCTTAGGTGACAAAGAGTGTGAGCCTACACAAACAGCTTAGACCGTTGGGTGTGGTTTGGTTAGTCCTCAAAAAGACTACCCGTCACGTAGGCGCCACCTCACCAAGGGTGGAGGACCATCCCCTTGTGGACTACCCAAGGGTGTGGAGGACTACCCAACCTATAATAAAAACCAATATAATATAATATATAATAAAGGGGGGAAAGAGAGAAGTCAGAGGGGGGCCCACAATTTTGCCTCGTCTCCAACGGCTTGGAGAAGCCGGGAAGGACTCGACGACCCCATGGGGGCGGTGTGCGACGTGGCCGAAGACCCGAGACGGGGAGGGGACGACCCTCACACCCGATGGTTTTAATAATGGCTGATGGTATGTCGTATTATTGTGGGGCTAGGCAAAGTCGTGATTGGTCATTGTTGCTACAGCCCTCCTTTGACCTTTTCTGAAAGTTGACACTGTCCTCTCCTTCTTTCGTCAGTTCGCATGCCCGTCACGTGCTTTCAACTCTTCCAAGCCAAACTTTTATAAGTTCCGTGTTTGGTTCATAGTACTAAGCCAATAATTGAATATGCAAGTTGATAATGAAGATTTCTGATGCATAATATAGATATAGAGGTAAATTATAAACTATTTTGGTTTTTTCTGTATTTTCTAATGTAAGTTTATTGATGTAATACCTATAAAATATTAAAAATTTCAAATTCATAGACCTTTAAAAACGAGTTAAAAGTTATATTCTAGCAAAGATAAACAAAAACTCATTTTAATTAGATAAATAATAGTTTAAATTAAGTTATATATAAGAACTAGGTTAGAACCCCGTGTATTACACGGGTTGAATAAATATAATTTTATATACTAAGTAATAAAATAGTTACATCTTTTAAAAACTCGTGTATTACACAATTTGAATAAACACATGTCTTACACGAATAATGTAATCATTAACACATTTAGTCATCAAGATGCGTCTTCTAACAAAATGAACTTTGTGGTACTATTTACTTATTGTAATATCTCACTTTATTTTTTATTAGGTTAGAGAGTTGTGTATTACGTGGTTTATAACATTTTACTTTGTTTTTTATTTATTTATTATTAGGTTAGAAACTTACATATTACCTGATGTTGGATAATTAGCAGAAAAAAAAATAAAAGAAATATTTTAGTAAAAAATATTAAATATACAAGAGATAAGCTGGATATTAGGATTTAATATTATCATTTCATTGGAGTGTAAATGTCACACCCCGAAATTATCAGAGCTGGCGTGACTGGACTGGTATCTTCATTGCACAGCGGAAGCAAATAAGCATAAACTTTCTAGAAATTGAACGCCCACTAAGTACTCGAGTCTCCAATGGTTCTCCTATTCCAACCGTGCCTTGTCTTAGAAAAGTAACCTGAGAAAGAACATGCGAAAAAGTCAACATAAAGTTGAGCGAGTTCATAGTTTGTTTGTAAAAGATTTGAAATAAATCTTTTGAGTTGTGAAAGATTTGAAATAAGTCTTTGGAGTAACCGGTTTTTGAAATAGTATTGAGAAAATTAATTTAAAAATCATTTTCTTGCCAAGTTATATGGAAACGTTGTGTTTGTAACACGTTATGTTCATAAAACCATGTATTTGTAAAGCCTTGTATTTGTAATGTTCGCATAACCGTCAATGCCCACCCTGACTTTGACTCCTTACCCGCAAAATCATGTGCCTTGAATTTTTGTATAAAACATGGTATTTTAATTTGTATGAACAAGTAGTTTCGTAAATATATATGTCCCCGGTATGTAGCAAATAAGGAAAAAGAGATCACCAATGGTTTGCAAGGCCATTGATATGTGTGAAGTGCAAGTAGGAAGACTCAAACCTAGCAGATTTCGCGTTGGGCACAAAGTCACCCCAAGGTCCGTACTGTTGGGCCTGGGGTTGGGCTCGCTACACCCAGATAGATCTACCGCTTACGTCCCTCGGTCCTACAATGAGGATTAATGGCCTCCAGTTCCCGCCTACCCACTCACATGATCTAAGTAGTAACCTTCCTTACGCTAACCATACCATGTATAAAATAAATCCCTGGTCACCCTGACCAGATCCCTGGTCACCCTGACCAGATTCCTGGTCACCCTGGCCAAATATCATTCACATTTCGAAAATAAGCATTTGTTTTTGTAAAAACCGGTATGTTTAGTGTAAACCTTTCGTAATTCATTTGTGTTTCCCCGAAATCCCTTCGTAATATGATTTAGAAATACGAGTTTTGCGTTAGTTCAAAACTTTGTATGTTTTTGCAAAATGTGCATGTCTTTCCACCCCGAAAACATTTATAAAAATGTAAAATAGTAACAAGTGAGGGTTATGAACTTGCCTGAATATTCCTGTGCAAAGCTAGCTAATTACGACTTCGTGATGTCGTTTCCAAGGCAGGACTCGCTAGCGTGCATTCTACAATATTCCTAACACGGAATATCTTATAAGTTTCTAACCGAAAGCGGTAACTAAACTACGTGTCACCGAGCTCTACCGAATCGTTAATCGAACGATTCAACGGTAAATTGTTAACTTAATAAAAATGATTAAGTTAAACTTGTTAAGTTCCGAGAAGTCGTTTGTGTAAATAGGAATATTCGTACGAAAGTAATATATAATAAACTTGTATTATATATAGCGTCTTGTATATATTTGCCAAAAATATACGTATATGCCGTTTCGGCGCTTGAAATAAATATAAAAACTTATATTTATTTTATAAGATCACGAATCGTTTCATGTTTGAAGTAAATATACGAGCTATATCTATTCTTATAAAAGAATTGTCGTGTTATTTTATATCCGAAATAAATATATAACACTATATTTATTTTAGTAAAAGAATCCGAATAGTTCGATGTTTGAAAATAACTATAAAAGTTATTATATTTACTTTATAAAATACTTCGCATTATTACCGTTTTCGTAGATTACAAAGTGTCGTTCAATTAAATATACTTTGCATTTGATTTTACAAAAATTATTCGAGTCCGTTAGTTTCGTTTTATAGAAAAATGCTTTTTGGTTTTACGGATTTTCTCGAAAAACGGGCAGAGTTTTCTCTGTTTTTGGACGCCCCCGACAACATGAGTTGTCGTTATATTTTCAAAATTTCAATCAATGCTCAAACAATAAAATCAATATTTATATAAGTCTTGTCGAATGAACTAATAGTTAATCGTTTCGAGCTCGTTTCACGTGATAATAACGATAAAAATAACGAAATAAAACGCGCCGTTAATCTTTACCATCTTCGTTTCGAAACGTTGACTGAGTCAACTGAGTTGACTCGTTTTGAATGTGCCGACCGAGTTGACTCGCTGAGTTGACTGGGTTGACTCAGTTTGACTGAGTCGATCCGATCCGCTTCATAGGTTGCTTCGAACCGTCCGACCCGAACCGCCTGACCCGGACCTTCTGAGTTGACTGAATTGACCGGGTCTGACCCGTGCTGACCGAACCGAGACTGAGCTAACCGAGACCCGCATCTTACTTGAAGAACCCGAGCTCGTGACTGAAACCCGTGAGGCCCGACGGATAATGTCATGGACCGCCGGTTATACAAACTGACCGGTGGTCCGAGTCACAACCCACTGGTCCGATGACACCCCGCTCGCTACCGCCGCCACTGACGTTGCAGAACCACCTCCGCCGCCGTGAGCTTCACCGCTACCACTGTCGTTCACCCCCACCACCGGATAAACGCATCGACCGGCGGTCCGAGCCTTTGACCGCCGGTTTTCCCTTTCTCTCTCTGGTTATCGCCGCTGCACCACCACCGGTTAGTGGTGGTGGTGGTTCGTCGTCGGAAACGGCTTCCCTGCCGTTTCTCTCTCTCTCCTCCTTCTCTCTCTCTGTCGGTCACCGCCGTACGCCACCACCGGTTAGTGGTGGTGTTTGTTCTCCGGATCAAAAAAAAGGGGGGTGTATGTGTCGCCGCCGTGCACCGGCCGGAGCCCGGCCCTACCTGTTCGCCGGAGAGGGAGGGCAAAAGTGGGAGGTGTGTGCTCTGTTTGTATTGAAATCGAGAGAGAGTTGAGAGTGAAGATGGAGCATCAGATTGTATGAGGACTTGTGTTATTTGTATGTGTATTAATAGAGTGAAAGGGTTCCTATTATTTTTCATGTATACAACTTACATTCAGGTCAGTTGTTTTGCCCAATGAGTTAAGATCTTTTGTAAAGGTTTTTAGAGATCATATAGATCTTGTGGGGATTTGTATGTTTCAACATTTGAAGCACAATCTCTCGAAGAGATTTTGTAAGATTTGGTAAGATTTTGAAATCCTGATAAGATTTTAAGATCTAATATGTTATGTGTAGGTTTAGGCTTGTGGGTTTTGGCTTAGGCCCAGGGCCCACAAGCTCAATCCCCGTGTGTAAGTGGCCCGTAATTCCTACGAGACCCGTTGTCAAAATCCTGAACTCTGTTTAACGTCAAAAATTAAAATGCACAAAAATACGGTCGGTAGTCGTTGTTTGCACGCCCGTTCGTCGATCACGGTAATAATCGCGAAAAATTGTATCGTTGTCTTTAATCCGTTTTTCGATCCGGTTTCGACTGTAGTCGCAAAAATTTAATTGCGGAGCTAAATATAGCGTAAAAATTTAATATTTGTCGGCGTTGTCAGTAATCTGTTCGGTTTCAATCCGTTGCCGTTTAACGTTTCACCGGTTTCTCTGTAAACCACCATTCGCGCACTGTAAAGACGGATAGACGTTCCCAGGCACTCCAAAGGCCTAATTAAGTTAATTCGCGCTGTAAACATTATTTATTATCGCGTTAATCACCTGTTAATCACGTAATTAAGAGCCGTAAATCACGGGTTGTCACAGTAAAACGGGATAATGGGATCCTTTTTTAGAAATAGGATTCTAAATATACTACATGTATAAAAAATATATATGTTCTAGATGTATTGAATAAATCCTTTTAACGAAACAGTTGATTAAAATAAATATTTTCATTTTAATATGTGATTATCAGTTATCATTCTCCTTAACATCAAAATATAAAAACAATTACAACTACCAAGAGTAAATTGCCATTTTAGTCCCTGGGGTTTGTTTAAAATTTCCATTTTAGTCCAAATAGTTTTTTTCTCCTCCGGGTCCCTGACTTTTCCATTTTCTTGTCATTTTGATCGCATTGCCTAACTCAGTCTAAAAATATGGTTATAACCAGAGGTATTTTTGGCATAACTGTTGTGTAGTGATAACCAGGGGTAGTTTACAACATAATTTATAAACCTCATATAGTTTAATGCCAAAAATGCCCCTGATTATAACCTGCTTTCTACACTAAGTTAGACAATGTGATCAAAATGACAAGAAAAAAGGAAAAGTCAGGGACCCAGAGGAGAAAAAAATTATTTGGACTAAAATGGCAATTTGGACAAAAACTCAAGGACTAAAATGGCAATTTACTCAAACTACCAATTAAATAAAATCTTTATCTTTATAAATATTTAAAACGCTATTATATTTTTTTAGATTTTAATAACTAATATATGATTATAATAATTAATATATTATTATCAGTTATCTTTGTCTTTATCATTAAAATCTCGTTTACAAATTTTAAATTTTAAATTTAATATTATCAATAATTGAATTTCCATAATAAATATTTAGAAAAATAATTAAGAACGCCTCATAGAGCGTCATGTGTCCCAAACATGGTTTCTTTTATTATATAGTATAGATTAGATAAGGGTGCTACTTTCTACACCCCCTAGTTACTTTTTACACCCCCCTCCTCTCACATACTTACAGGTGGGGCCTGCGTGGGACCGACAGTTTTCCTCTCACAAGGGGGGGTATAATCAGGAGGGAGGGGGGGTGTGTATAGAATCAGCCTTAGATAAAGCTTAGCATTTTCAAAAGGTGAGGGTTTAAGTCTCATGGTTCCATATCAATAACCCTAACAATATCTATGAGATTGATCTAAACTCATTGTACGTGACAATAGGGAAGGAATGGTGGATAACTTGATCCATGAAGAGAGATGGCAATCGAACCCGAATTTGATGGTTAAATCTGAAACTCGAAATAATCAGGATGGGTACAAGATTAGTTTTGAAAAATTCGGCCGTTATAAGATAAGTATTGTATTAGGTGATGCCCGACTCGATTACTCAAAATCATATACGTGTTTACTTATACCATGTATGATATACCCTATATATACCCAAGGATTTTAACTTTTTTTTTATTAACAATGGTCTTTCAACAGTTTATTTTAATGGTTTCATTATGTAAAATTGATTTTTTTTTTGTATTTGTAATATTTTTTTTTATGATATGAAGGATTAACATATCTTATGAGATTTAGATCATCATGAATTTTATAAATTTGGATATTTCAAACTTTTTTATTGATAATAATATGTACGTGATAAGTTATACTATAAGATGATAATAATATGTACGTGATAAGTTATACTGTAAGATATTATAATTGTTAATAATATGTACGTGATATGTTATACTTTAAGATATTATAATTGTTAGGAACATAAAATTATATAAAAGTTTAAACAATAAGAAAATATGTAACTTGAAATCCCATCATGTATTTTTTTAAGAAACTAATGGGTACATGATGTATCGTAAATTACATCTGTTTTCGTGTATGGTTTGTATAATATTTCGAGTCTATTTATGACATTTTTAGTTAAGATTTGTATATTATCGTGTCTTGTGTGATTGTAGGGTTCCGGAGGAGAAAAGAGCTAAAAACGAGAAAAAATGATGGAAACCGAGCCTTCGGACGGATTGTATGTGATTAGGTAGTTCAACGGAACGAAAAACGAAGAAATCTAGGAAAACGCCCATGTCGCGTCACGCAACAGCAAGAAGATAACATTGTTGCGTCCCGCGACGGCCTCAAGTCAACAAGCCTCTCGCGTCACACGAGAATGAATGCATCACCTGTCACATCGCGTGACGGGCCTGTAGTTCACGAGAACAAGTTAGGGTTACGAGATTTTCATGGAATTGATATAAAAACGAATTTTGAACATCGTTATGGGGATCTTACAACCCTTGGACGAAAATTAGCATCATGGAGACGAATTTGAGAGTTGTTGAAAGTGATTTGTAGATCGAGGAGCATAAAGGTCAAAGCTTTGAAGCACGGGATTATGAATTCTTCAAGTTTTCATACTCCGGGTTACACGTTCTTGTTTTCTTTGTTGTGGACCATATTTTGTGAATCTTTAAAGATGATTGTTCTTGTTTTTACAACTATGCTCGTAGTTCCTTAGTTCCCTGTGCCTTTCGCATTGTGAGTTAGATTGTCAATAGGGTGCTCTATTATTACAGTAGGATAGCCCGTGAGGGAATCCTTTAAACCGGTAGTTTAATGGCTTTTAGGATTCCATAGGTTTCTTCTCGAGAAACATCGAGAGTCCTTTAAGTCATCCTTTAAGTTTACTATCTCAAGATCCCGATTTCCACAATTAGTTCCATAACCGATAGAACGTGTCAAACTTGTGTAGGAGTCTGACCTAGCTATTGTGTTTTCCATCATCTGATCACATCTTTAGTTTTAGTTCGTGTCTTTGTTAGCTTTAGTTAATTTTAGTAGTTTGTTAGACCCCCCCCCCCCTCCCAAAATAAAAATAAAAAAAAATTAAGTTGAGTCAATTTAGTAATAATAATCGAGTCTAGTAAACGTAATTAGTATAGTCTTGTGGGTTCGATACTCGGACTTACGTAAGTTTTACTACATTGACCAGTTGATGTAATGCAAATTATATCTATTTCCGTGTATAGTTTGTATTATTTATCACTCGTTTTGTGTCGTTTTACCATCGGTTTTGTATATTTAGCATCAGTTTTGTATATTATTGTATCTTATATGATTTGCAGGTTTCCAGAGGAGAAGGAGCTGAAAACAAGCTTAATCGAGATAATCTTAGCCTCCAGACGGATTGTTACATCCCAACCGATGGCGGAAACATCGGAGTGAGACGAAAACGAGATTGCAAGAGACTTCATAACATGTATTTGTGACAAGTATTTAATAAGCAAAATTTCATTTCATTTCTAGATCGGAAATACAACGTTTGGAAGCAAAGTACAACATCAAGTAACAAGGAACAAAGTACAATACATAAACAAAATTTAAAGTGTGTTTCTAGTCATCCTACTAGATTTCTTTCAATGTATCATCATCAAGTTCCTGCAATACGTATTAAAGTACATGTCAACACATAAAGTATTGGCGAGTATACAAGTTTGAGTTACACTAAAACAACTTAGATTTTCAAGTTTTCAAGCTTTATGTTAAGGATCATCTTCATGTTTCTTTATGATTCTCAAGATTAACAAGTTACATAACACTTTAACCACTAAAATTAGAAGTGAAAACATGGTTAAAGGGGCTTACTACTAGCACTATGGCTAGGGAAGAACAAGTATGAAGATGATGAAGATTTGAAGTGGTTAATAGCTCCTAGAGAAGGTCCTTCAACTTCCAATGCTTCCAAGCGTCTTAGATATGCTCCTTACACCCTTAGATCACCTTAGAATAGATGGAATGGAATGGAACTTGAAATGAAGATGATGGTGTATGGTGTTTGGGTCGTAGGTGGTGGGAAGGAGAAGAAGAGGAGTGGTGTGGCTTGAAGTGTTAGAATGAGAATGAGTGGATCTAGTGGTTTTTATAAAGTAATCTCCAACATTATATAATCCGCGAGTTAAAATGTCCATTAACCATACTACAACATCTAATATAAAATTGGAATAAAATCAAGGGGTGGGGCCCTTGTTTGTAACCGGTTATGGGGGGGGGGGGTACCTAGTTAGGTTTCAAAAGTTAGTTACTAGTTTAGTTAGGATGTAATTGTTAAATTAGGGGTTTAAGTCTGTTTAGGTGTTTTAGGATGTATTATGATGTTCGGTGACCATGAGTAGTTCTGTAACACTGTAACAATGCTTCTAGTGGAAATTTGGTGTTTCGGGTAGTGTCGGGTTGTTCGGTTGGTTACCGGTTCGTTAAGGTGCTAAATTGCGCAGTTTAGTGTGCTTTATGTAGGCTTTTATGATAGTTTTGATTCCCGACACTTAGGAAAGTATTCTGGACCATTAAACCATAATTTTGCATTATATTTTGGAGTTAAAATGCTGAAAATTGCTGAATTTGGTTGTTTTTTGCAGAATTGGTTTTAGTGTGTTTCTGGCACTTTCCGGCACCTAAATCATCACTAGGAAGGCAGTTTTGTAATCCCTACTTTCCTACACACTATTCTATAACGCTTGGTTCTGGGGCTCATTCTGTGTCTTAACATCATGTCTATCTGAGTACTGAACTCTCGTCAGTACTTCTAGTTTGTCTGATAACTGTGCTAGCTTTGTTCTGTGCACTAATTGAACCATATTGTGTTGCCTGTAATAATGATGAAAAATCTTGCAACATGAAATGCCTTTGTATGTATATGACAGTAATCAGAAATTCATTCGTCTTGTTAATTAAATCATGCACAGTCATTAAAGCACATATTATTGTTTATTATTGTACGGAATTCATGGAAAAGTGCCAGTTGTCACAGAAATTGTCGTATCTCAGTTGGGGTCTTAGGAGCTTCCCAATTTTTTATTGCCTCAATCTTGGCTGGCTCGGCATGAATTCCATTCTCATTTACCAAATGACCAAGGAATTGCACCTCGCGAATCCAAAATTCGAACTTCGAAAGTTTCACATACAGTTGTTCCTTCTTCAAGAGTTCCAAGATGGCTCGCAAATGCTGCTCATGCTCCTCCTTGGTTCACGAGTATATAAGGATGTCATCAATAAATACAATCACAAACTTGTCCAAATACGGCTTACACACCCAATTCATGTGGTCCATGAATACCGCCGGTGCATTGGTTAAGCCGAACGACATGACAAGGAACTCATAATGTCCGTATCGAGTTCTGAAGACCATTTTGGAGATGCTTTCTTCTTGTATTCTAAATTGATGATATCCCGACCTCAAGTCAATCTTGGAGTAATTTCTGGAACCTTGGATTTGATCAAATAATTCATCAATTCTCGGTAAGGGATACCGATTCTTGATGGTCAGCTTATTCAGCTCCCTGTAGTCAATGCACATACGAAAACTGTCATCCTTCTTTTTAACAAAAAACGCTGGAGCTCCCCAAGGTGAGAAGCTTGGCCTGATAAATCCCTTGTCTAACAACTCTTGAAGCTGAGTCGATAGCTCCTGCATTTCTGATAGAGCTAGCCGATTTGATGCCTTTGCCACTGGTGCCGCTCCTGCCACTTAATCTATCTGAAACTCCACTTGTCGCTGTGGAGGTAGCCCAGGCAAGTCTTTGGGATAGACTTCTGGAAATTCCTTCACAACGGGGATGTCTTCTAACCTTGGCTCCTTGGTCTCCTTGTCGATGACGTGGGCGAGGAAAGCTTGTAACATTCCCAAAATTATATCTATAAAATTTAAAATAAAGTATATAAAAACTTATGTTATTAAACGGATAGATCACGGGTAAGTTGACTGTTAGAAATATGAAGTACCTAGACGTGCCTAGGAACCGTTTAATAATTAAATTTTAAAAATACAATATATTTAAAATTTAATTATTAAATAATAATTGAACTAACTTAGTAAATATATATATATATATATATATATATATATTTAAACCTACCCCGTTTTTAATGAAACTTGGTTCAAAATGTAGATACGAATATTCTCGTTCTAATGACATATTCATTGTTTTATAAAACGTCATATTTTAGAAGTTATACACGCCAAATAAGTGAAGCAGCTGAATTAATTATAATATATAAATTAATAAAATAATAATAATAATAATAATAATAATAAATTACGTATGTGATAATAATATATATACAAAAAAGGAATCTAACTAACATTAACTCAAAAATTGACGTGTGTCCATAACAATTATGAATTGAGTTTACGTGGAAAGTTATACGTGAGCTCCAAGATGTCTACCTCCATATAAATAGGAGTTGATGCTTCCTTCCTCCTTTCGTTCGCTCTCTCCATCTCTATTTTAGTATTTTTCATTTTTCTGTTAGTAATTCACCTAAATACTCCAAAGCCCTGCCCCGTTTTAAGTGTTGTAACCCCTGATCATTGAATCGATACCCTGTCCGATTGATTTAGGACCCACCAACGCATGTCAAGGCTCTGCCCGACTAAGTACGTTGGGGTTTTGTCTCGTGACATATTAATAAAGTTGAATTGGGTTACTATACTTAACACGAGTGCATTATATATTTTATTAAATAGTATAACCACCCTCCTAAAACACCCCTGACACCCCTACACGTCCTAAAATATACCCCGTATACGAGGAACGACCCTAAAATACCTTTATATTTATAAAAATCAAATAAAACAATAATTATTGTCGCTCGCAGGCTGCGAGCAAGATCACAAATTCTGTCGCGGGGCGCGACATAGTGACATCAGGCGGAACCCGCTTGCGCCACGTGTCCCAACGCGTGTGAAGGCTACCCGGGTGACTCGCCAAGCCTACAGCCTAACCTACATGCCTCGCGGGCCGCGAAGGGCGACCCCATGATCGTCGCGGGGCGCGAGCCGCCATACGAGCAGCCCTATAAAAGGGGCCGAAGGCCTCATTCTGCAAACCGTTCAATTCTAAAATTCTCTCTCAAACTTCTGTGGGCGAAATTTATAGCCAAATCACCCTTAATAAGCAAAGCTCTGCCTCGATGTAAGTATCATAACCCCGGTTACGTATTAGATACGCTGCCCAATTGATCTAGTGCTCCGTAACGACTGTCGTGGCTCTGCCCGACGTAGTCGTTGGAGTTCTGTCTCGGGGAGGGTATAACTAATGTAAATTAGGTTATTATACTAACACGTGTACATTGTTTAATTAATAGATTATGACAAGGAAGTCACAAAGGAAAAACCTAAAGTAGCAATGTGAGTAATCTCCTTTTTGCAAACTGTTTTTTACAAAACCTCACACAATTAATATTATATTAAACAGTGATTGAGTATTTGTATTCTACAATTATCGTCAGTATGTAGGGGTTTTGTATACAAAATTTGTTACTACACTGTGATTAGTAACATGACCACAAGTCGGGTTGACAGTACCGTGGGTGGTAATTAAAGTAGATGGAAACAAATGTAATTATACGATCGTCCTCAATGTTGTAGACTGATAAAACCTGTTTTGATTAAACTAGGATTCACTCACCAGTATTTCCCACTGACAAAATGTTTTTAAACGCGTTTCAGGTAACAAAATGTGAAAGCCAATTAGAAGCCAGCTGGAGAGCACCGAAGGCTTAGAAAAGTGGCTATAAAAGTTATATAAATAAAAGGAGACTTTGTTTTCGATAATTGGGGTTTATCCCTATAATTTGTATTATAAATAAAACATGGGTTTTATCCCACTTGTTTATTATAAAAATATGGTGTTTTAAACTCTGATAAATATTTCCTAACTACGGTCCTGATGAAAATTTCCTCTGCCAAATTGATAAACACCGATACCATCTGACTGGTTCGCGGCTCCCACTCCCAGGATGGGGTCGGGGGTTGTGACAAAGCTAATCAGCCTTTTTGGAGGCACTTCTGCGCCTTCATGCAATTAATAATTCGAAGGGGCGTCTTGCGATTTTCCCCATGGATCACAAGCGTTTCTCCATTCAACAGTGGGATGCGGATGGTTTTCTCATGACAACCCACTTTCGCACGGTTGTCGGACAACCAATCCATTCCAACAACTACATCGAAACTACCTAAACCAACTGGTAGAAGATCAATAGAGAATTTTCGCTCCCCAAGTTCAAGGGTACAACCCTTAATAACTTCATATGCTTCGACTAACTTCCCATTCGCCAACTCTATAGAATATGGGGTGTCTAGTTTACTCAATTCTAAGCCAAGTATATCCTTAAATTCAATAGATATAAAGCTAAAGTTGGCGCCAGTATCAAACAGAACAGATCCATAGTGTTGGTTAATAGGGAACGTACCCGTACAACTTCCGGGTCCTGGCGCGCTTCACGTGCTCCAATCATGAAGACTCTTCCACGAGCTTGATTTTCTTTAGGGCAATCCTTGTTAAAGTGCCCCATGTCTCCGCAACCAAAACAACCTTGACCTCGGCCATTACCAATACCATTTCCACTTTGGTTGTTGTTGTTGTTATTGTTTCCGCCCTGATTGTTGTTGTTGTTTCCGCCCTGATTGTTGTAGTTTCCGCCTTGGTTCCCGTTACCACCTTGGTGGTAGTTATCGTTTCCTCCTCGGTTTGCATTTCTTCCTCCTGTTCCTACCCAACATGTTTCTTTGTTGTGCCCCTCTTTTCCACATTTGTCACACTTAGCTTTCGGACATCGACCATCATGGTGAAACTTGCACCTATCACACCTAGGCTAGGAACCCAAATAACCTTTTTCACTAGTCTCATTGGTGGCTCCATAAGCTTTTGTACAACGAGGTGGGTTCACTTCCCTTCGTTTGTTCGCATTCGAGTTGTCGTTGTTTGCTTGGGTGCCTTTCTTCAAGTTTGAAAACTTCCTTTTGTTTTCGCTTGAAGACTCCACATGAGTCTCTTTCTTGTTCGCACCAGACTTCGAGAATTTTCCCAAACGGAGTGCCTCTTCAGTGAGTGCGACACTCAAGTCAATAGCCTCAGCTATGGTGGGAGGCTTTGAGGCAGTAACCATGCTCAGGATCTCTGGAGCAAGACCCCAGATGAATCTCTCAATTCTCTTAAACTCAGGCTCTACCAAGTAGGGAACGACCCTTGAAAAATCGTGAAAACGTTGGATGTAAGCAGCAACCTTCGGTCCATCCATCTTTAAGTTCCATAATTCAGTTTCAAGTTTCTGGAGCTCCGCCCTTGAGCAATATTTCTTTCTCATAAGTTCTTTGAGCTCGTCCCAGCTCATTGCGTATGCAGCAGCTTCACCCTTAGTTTGAACCTGAAGGTTCCACCAATAGAGTTTATCCATCCAAGAACAATCCTGAAATGTAAGTAACCCTCTGTTCGGGCAGGTATTTACTCATCCTCAGAACTGAATCGGTCTATTCAATCCACCGAACGAATTCCACAGCACCTCCTGTGTGCCATCAAAGTTCAAGGGCTTCAAGTCTAAGAACTATTTGTATGTGCAGCCTGAAACATATGCAACAACAAATCATGAATGAGCATTGACAAAGCACGAATGGAAATACACAAGAGTTTTGTACTATGTCATGGGTGACTTAACATTACCAGTTGGAGGATTATTTCCCGAAGTGCCACCGCTTTGTTCGGAGTGGAGGGCTTCGTGCTGCGCTATTGCCAGAGAGATACGCTCATTGAGTTCTGCTTTAGTTCTTGGTAATGGGTTTGAGTTTGTGTTCCGTCTGGGCGGCATTTTCTTCTATCAAGAAGTGTCAGGTATGTTAGACAAATATTCACCAAATAAATATCTACTAGGGTACATATATATATATATAACATAAATGATCACCACAACAAGCAAACATGTAATCACATAAATGGCATATGCACACATAAGCAACAATGTATGATAAAGAAAACAACCACTAAGCTTTTATATATATGTCTGAAAACTTGATACATTGTTTTTTGTAGAAGAAAAACAAAAGGAACTCGAGGTTACATCGCCTCGGTCATACAAGTTTCATAATACAAAAGTAGTAAGTCTTTTCTCCTACATTGGTCTTCATGGTCTTCAAGTGTCTCTAGCTCAAGCTTGGTCTTCACACATACACAAAAGTGGGTCTGGAACTCCCACGCAAAAAGTACCTACAAACAAAGATGTCTAGGGTACTGGAGGAGATGGAGGTGGGGCAGGAAGAACCCGACTATAGATATGATCCATCTCATCGAGGACGTGGCTCATGCGTGTGTCTGAGAGATTGGCTCGCTTCTCCAAGGAGAGCACACGAGCCTCAAGGCTAGTATGTGGACGTGGACGTGGTGGAGACGGTGGTGGTGGTGATGATGGCGGTGGGGGAATAGTGGGTGGAGGATAAGCTGGCGGGGGTGGGAGCATAGAATCCCTGAACCGCTCTAACTCGCTGACGCGACGAGAAAGAACCTAAAACTGAAGTTGAAATGAGAGTGCAACATCATCAGACGTGTAAACAGGGTGGTGACACTGGTGATATGGATTAGACTCAGACATGTGTGGAGAGAGGTAAGGTGCAGACAAGTGACCAACGGGTGCTCGGGTGTCAAAACAAGTGGGCTGTCGGGACGTGCCCTCCCCAGGATGGGGTGCTGGGATCTCATGGGAGAATATAGTGAGTAGGTTAACATGGTGGGGATCAGCAGCAAAGGGTGTAAGTGGACGTCCAGAAATAGGAGTGATGGGGGTAGTGTGCGGAGTCTGTGCATCAAGTGGAGCAACTGCGGGAGTGTCAACGGGGGCTGGACTAGGAGCAAGTGTATGATCAGGTGACTAGGTAGCAATGGGAATAGTATCGAAACTGCTATCAGTAGCATCCGCTCATAACCTAGCTCGGCGGAAGTCAGAGGAAGACACATCATCGCTAACATCGGAAGGAGAAATGTCCGCGACAGAAACAACAGGTGACGACACCTCCAAAATGGCTATATCGAGAACCTCACCATCACCAATCTCATCATCAAGATGGTCGACATGAATGGCGGGGACGTCCTCCTCGTCATCGGAGACAACAATAACTCCTGGAACTGCAGCTAAGGGAATAACATCTAAAGGAATGTAGTCAATAATATGGGCTCCATCTGGGTGACCGATAATAACAAACTGGTTCAGCTGTGGCCCCCTTCTAGGACATCATCCTCTATGGGCTCGCCATCAAGGACAGGGTCGAGCAGTGCAAAGGGCTGGAAGTCATCGAGATCCTCATCGTCGGATGAAACAATCTCCACAGCGGGCTCGTCATCGGATGATATGTCCATGTGGTCGTAGTCGTCGTAAACTCCGCTACTAGCAGATGATACCATGGTATCCTGGCAAAATAATCCATACACATATATGTATGTATATATATATCAATGAACAATAATGTTACTTAGTATACACAGGCAAATAAGGGTAGCATATCACAAGTATTCACATTGTTCCTATGTGGGCCATTTCTAGTTCGGCAAGTCTATCCCATATAGACTATACCCCAACTAATGTCCTTGCTTTGTTTCTTTTTGAAAAATGTTCGGTTCGTGGATCTTGGCGTTTTTGTAAATGCAATGAAAAACATTTTTACTTGAAAACAAACAAAAAATGTTTTCATGAGGGAATCCTAGTGATTGTAGACTAGACTCGAGAAGGAATCCTAGTTCACAACAATCAAAGCTCTGATACCAAACTGTCACACCCTGTCTTTTGCGGAAGAGTGTGTGTGTGACTTGATCAATTTTCATTGCATTCGATCATAATAAACAACTACATGATTAAAATAAGTGATGTTCATCCATTCACAAGTTTCAAAATGTTACAAACCACAAGTTGTTCAAGTTTCAAACCACCATAAGTATTTAGTTTAAGTTACAACCAACATAAGTTTTAAAGTTCCATAAAGAACTTGATTAACAAAAGTTTAGATTCATGAGGCTTTGCATCCTATATCTCATCAAGGATGAGATATATGAATCAAACCCTCCAAAAGTGGATGACATCGAGACTTGAAACTCAAAAGCTTGAAAACAACGTTGGCACCAAGATCCATCTATTTTCCTGAAATACATGAAAGTTGAAAACATCAACAAAAGTTGAGCGAGTTCATGTGTTTTAAGTGTACGCACATCAAATGAATCTCAAAAACATTTGAAAGTTCAGTTTTGTAAGTAAGTATGTAAAGCGTCTATGAACATGTTGATCATTAATGTTTTGCAAGGACATAAATATATGTGACGACATAGGAGGTACTCAACCCGAGTAGGCAATTTTTAGTGTCGGTTCACTCCCGACTGGGACACAACAGCACTCTAAGTCGTCACCCATGGACCGTGAGTGGGGCTCGCCCGTACCCATTACATCTAACCTTTGTTCCGTGGTCCTTAAAATGATTAATGGTACCTCAGTTACAGCCTATGCTCACATGATCTAAGAGTTCATTCCATAACTTAATCATACCCATTGTTGACATGTATTTCCCCCCGAAAATTGTAAACCAAAAACGTTAAAAGAAAAGAGGGACATGAACTCACAAGTTTGCGTCCGTGCAAAGTGCGTACTCAAATGCGGTTTCCTGGGTTCGTTTAGCAACCTACAGATGTGCTAGGTTTTGTTAGAAACTTCGGTCTTGTAACGGTTCTTAGTCTTAAACACTTACTAAGACTTGTTTTGGATTTGTTTTTGTTTTGAGTTGCACTTTTAGTGCACGATGTCTTTATATAATTTCTCATAGTTATATAAAATTCAAGGTTTAATATATTAGTTAAAATATTATATTTTAACTTATATTATTTGCATGCATTGCATTTATATCATTTAAGGGTTTCGTTAAAAATAATATAGTTTTAACTTGTTTTGACATATGGTTTCCATATACGCGTGTTTGTAGTTTTCATAACCAAAATACCGTTTATTGAGTATTATACGGTTGTAAGTATTCCCAAGTATAGGTATACTTGTATTATGAGTAATGTTGGATCGTTGTTTGACCCTACTGAGTCGTTCCGAAGAGTTTTACATCCAGTTTAAAGGCGGAATCAGTAAACCGGACACGTAAACAGCTTATACTCTTTAATCTGTTGCTTTGATTGATAATAACAGTGTTTACAACCTGACAGAAAACTGGCAGCACTTCGTTATACCTTCAGAAGTCGCGTACCAAATGAAATGACAAGTGCACTATTTATAGAGGTGATGATTTCGCTTGAAGGTAACCTGAACTAGTTGAAGCGAACCAGTTCAAGCGAACCAGTTGAAGCGAAATCTCAAGTATGTGATTTCGCTTGAACTTATCACACATTCACTTCAAGCGAAATCTTCACTTAAACCTTATATCTCAGTTTCTCGAACCTCGTGCACTGAAAATCCTCTCCTAACCTATTACATGATACAAGACGAAGTCAATAGACGTAGTGCACTAACAAGTAAGTTGATTATTTCTCTTTGTATTCTCATATTTATGTATAATACTTGTATGAGGGTATTTTTACCAAGTGTTGGTAGCGTATGTTGGCATGTATTTGTACGTATAGGGATACGTATTTTCCTGTATTTATTAAGTATTTCATACTTAATATATATTTAGTTTTTCTGGTATATTGTTTTTGCACAACTAAAAATCAATATTCTTGTATTCTTAATATATATATATATATTTTAAGATATGTCCACAGAAAATATCCATATTTTGACTTGATAAATATAAATATTCACATATATCTTGAAAATAATTTATTTTTAAGATTAAGGCTAGAAAAATATATATCTTTAGTTTCCACCAAAATAATATATTTTTAAGTTGTTTATGAAAATAAATATTTTCATACACTCAAAAATAATATACTTTCAAATTTGACAAAATATGTCATATTGTTATAATACTTGTAAAAATACATACTTTGTCGTTTGTCCGGTTTAGGAAATACCGTTTATCAAGCTTTGTTATAATCCAACTTTAATTCCGGAATATTTATATAATGTGTCCATTTGTCCGAATGTCCAATATTTGTGTACAATATATATATTCATATCCTTGTAATTCTTGTAATTTTTAAATTACAATCTTTTGGTATTTGTGTGGTATATTATTTCAAGTTCCTAAATTTTAATATAACTAATACAAATAATATACACATAGCACATAATTCATGTGATATCTAAATATATATTTTCCTAAATATATATTTAGTCATTTTTATTTTTTAAAAACAAACCTCCATTACTTGTATTTTTATACCAAAAATTATGGGAAGTTTTATATTTAAAACTATTAATCATGATTACTTGTAAGAACTTGTTAAAAACATATTTTTCTAAGTGTTTAGATTTTAAGATTTTTTTGCCATAGTTTCCTTTGTAAAATGGAGGTTTCCATGCCTTCATATCATTTTCTTTTTAAAATTATCAACAAATCATCCATCACAATTTACAAGCCTATTACATGCATAAAAATGCATTCTTAATGAAGATATGAACTTGAAATTTTGTAAAAACTTGTAGTCTTTTAACATGGTGTATAACAAGTTCCTTTAATCTTAAAAACATGGTTTATTTCTTAATATGAATCATTTTGTAAAAATTCCATCTTTACAACTTGTGATCTATTTTTGTAGAAATTTATTTTCTTCAACTTTTTATGTTCTAATTACTTCAACAATCTCATTTTCACATATGTAATAAGTTCACTTATTTTTAAAAATCAAAACCATGTTCATCATGTAGTAAACTTTGTTCTTTGAAACTTTAATATTTCAAATCTTTCATTTGTCATGAACTACACTTTGTAAGTACCACATTCTACACTAAATCATGCTTACTTTTCAAGTTCATACTTCTCATAATACATGTTTAACATGGATCTTTCAAGATCCATCAACATACTTGTTAGATCATGTGTTTAATCATCATCTAACAAGTATTTATGTGGTGTTCATCACCATACACACAACAATCATCAAACAACTTCATCACATAGCATAAACAATTTGTTTTCTTATGATTCTTAGTTTGATTCAAGTGTTCTTCTTCTTGGTTTTGTAAGATCTTTCATTTTCTTAGTTACACACATGTTACATCTACTAAGACATGATGAAAAATGAGTTCTCAAGAGACTTACTACTAGCTCAAGGCTAGGGAAGTGACAAGATGATGAGACAAAGATGATGGTTAAAAGCTCCCTAATGAGGTCCTTCAATTTCCAACACTTGACACCTTCTTAGAAAGCCTTGATACACCTTGTGAGAGCCTTGGAATTGCTAGGAGGTGAATGAAAAAGAAGATGGGGGTGGGGGTGGTCTTCGGCCGAGAACGAGGAGAGGGGAAGAGAGTGTTTTTGTGATGTGGTGAATGTTGGAAATGAGGGAGTTTAGGTGTAGATAAGGTTTTTAACTTGTTGGTCCATAAGTTCCCTCCAAACTATTGACCATGGGATCTCTAGATGGCATCTTTGACTAACAATGGGTTAGTCAACATCTCTAGGTGGTGGGGTCCCTTAGGGGACAGTCATGAGGGGGGGGGGGGTATGGTTTTGATTAAAATTTTGTTAAGTGTTAGAAAGTATGATAATAAGGATGATTAGTTAGGAAGTTTAAGTGTTTAGATGTTTTTGATACATAACATTGTGTTTACGACCATAATTAGCTTCATGTCCTAAAAATGTTGTTAAGTAGTTCACATGATGCTTCTAGTGGTGTTCGGGTGTTCGTTTAGTCATCGGATCACTTAAATGATCAATATTAGTAACTTGTATGGCGTATTGTGTTATTATATCATGAGAGTGTTTCCATCACTTTTTAAGTTATTCTGAACATTCTGGCGTTATTTCTGATTATTACATAAGCTGAAAAATGCTGAATTTTTGCTGAATTATGTTGTTTTGGCTAGTTTTGGGCAGTTTCTAGTGTTCGCTTGTCTCTCGGAAAGCAGTAACATAAACCCTTAATTTCTCACATGAGGTTTAGGGTAATTTTGGTTCTGGGACTCAATCTGTGTCCTAATCATGTTGTTTGTCTAAGTACTGAACTCCTGTCAGCACTTACTAGTTTATCTGATAAGTGTGCTAGTTATTTATGTGCACTATCTAACTGTTTCAAGTCACGACCAATAAAAACAAGTATCATGCATCATGAAATGTTTTTGTGAGTTCTTTAAACATAAGCCATGAAATCATGCACATCATAAGTTCAAAATACACAACCATATAATATTTAACACTGTTCACATTGTACGGAAATTACTCGAAAAGTGCCAATTGTCACATACTGGCGGTAATTGCAGAATATAAAAACTTAATCACTATAAGTATAATTAAAAACATTTAGGGTTTTGTAAAGCAATTTGATAAAAAGAAAGAATGACTCACTTTGTAACTTTAGTATTGAACTACAAGCCTCCTGTTATAATCTTTGGTATAACTCCTGAGTTCTTAATAAAATATACAATGCACTCGTGTTAGTATAATAATCCAATTCAACTTTATCAATACATCACGAGATCAAAACCCCAACGTAGTTAGCAAAGCATAGCCTTATTCTGGCAGTGCCTTGACATCCGATGCTGGGATCAAGATCGATCGGACAGGGTATCGAATCAGTGATCAGGGGTTAAAACACTTAAAACGGGGCAGAGCTTTGTAGGATTATAGGGTGTAATACTAAAGAAAAATGGGATATATGTATGAGCAGAGAGGGGCGAGAGAAAGAATGGAGGGTGTGAGCAGATGTGAAAGTTCACCATCTGCTCTTATTTATAGCTGAAGGAATTCTTGGAGAACATGTTCAAAGATTCTCCACGTACACACAGCATTTCATTTTAATTCAAATGTTAAGTTAAATTTTATTATTATATTATTATTATAATTAATTCAGCTGCTTCACTCATTTATCACTTATAACTTCTAAAATATAACGTTTAATAAAACGATAAATATGTCATTAGAACGGGTATATTTTTATCTACATTTTGGCCTAAGTTTCGTTTAAAACGAAGTAAGGTCAATTATAATGTATTTTTATTATTTAACTATTAGGCGGTTCATATGTTCGTCTAAATACCTCATATTTCTAACAGTCAACTTACTCATAATCTACCCATTTAATAATATATAAGTTTTTATATACTTTATTTTAATTTATATATATAAAATAAAAAATGGAAATGTTACAGTTTATGTTTCAATGGCGTTCTTCCTATATTCAATATTTGGCGTTTTCATTATTAATGTTAATTGTCGTTTGCGATCTAATATATGTTTATTATTTACGATCAATGTCGTTTTACACCTGGTTACGTATATCTGATTAGTTGTGAATACTGGCGCTAATTTGTAAACATCAGTTCTTACTATTTGTTAATTATTCAACTTATGGCGTTTTCATTAACATGTTTTAGGAAGACTGTAACATCAGTTCTTCATATTGTTTATTATTCAACTAATGGTGTTTTCATTATGGTGTATTCATTATGGCGTTTTCATTAATATGTTTTATTAAGAAAGTAACATCGGTTATTACTATTGTTTATTATTCATTTAATGGTGTTTTCATCAATAATGTTTTAAGGAGACATTTTCTACGTTAAATATTTTGCCATTGGCGTTTTTCTTAATTCTTTCTCACTGTGTTTTTCAGACGAGGGTGTTTCTTTGAATGAAAGGTTTTGCCCGAAAACTGGTTTTCCATTGATCATTCCCAACATCAGTGAAGAGATAAAGCCAAAAATAGACATGATATTCCCAAGCCTCGATGATTGTTATTCATTGTATGTTAGGTGTGCGACGGCTTGTGGTTTTTCTGTCAGGAAAGGGACTGAAAAGATAAACGCCAAAGGAGAAACACATAATAAGTATTACATGTGTACAAGATCTGGGTATATAAGGACAAGAAGGTTGATACGTTGGACCCGAATCAAAAGGAAAGGATTGTGCGATCAAACTTTTCAAAGAGGACTGGTTGTGGAGCACAATTATGTGTAATATTTGAAGCTCGATCATGGAAGGTCTATAAGTTTGTTGAGGATCACAACCATGATTTTGTTGAACAGCCTGATAAGCATATTCTTCCATCTGAATGACACCTCACTCAGCTCCAGAAGCATGCTATACATAGCATGTCTAAGTTGAATTTGGGGCCGGTTAAGGCGTTTAATGTTATGAAGACTTGACACACCCCAACCGATGGAGGAAACATCGGAGTGAGACGAAAACGAGATTGCAAGAAACTTCATAACTCTAATTGCAACGGTATTTAATAATTTCCTTTTTACATCGCTTGAACTAGAACACCACAAGTTAAAATAAATAACGCTTAATAAGTATTCAAATAATTAAATTTCGTTTCATTGATAATGAATTATTACAAGTATTGGAAACAGAATACAACAGGATTGAAAGTAATTTACAAAACAACGAGCAATAAAGTTTAAATGCGTTTCTAGGCAATCCTACTGGATTCATCTGTCACAATCCTGCAACATGTATTAAAAGCATGGATCAGTACAAAAGCACTGGCGAGCATACAAGTTTGAATATCATTATAAGTATAAAATTTTGTCTCAAATCCACATAGCATTTATTATTCACGTCGAAACGAGCATGCATAAACAACTTAAGCATAGCAAATAGTACGAAATTATGACTTTTAAACTAGCATGCATAAACAGCCTAAGCATAACAATATGATGGGAATACAAGTTGAACTAACAAGTAATGACAACCTAAGCATAACAACGAACGTGTTCGATGGATTGTGTGTTTGATTATAATCGATGGTGTAAAGTGGATTTTGTATACAAGTTGCACCCAAAAAATGCGTTAAAATGTAAAAAGGGTCGAGTATGCTCACAGTGGTTGCGTATCATGATTTCTCGAAATAACGCAAGAGTAAAGATTTGAGAATTCCAAGAGAATGAACGAGAGCGATTAACCTAGCCGGAAATACCGCACAAGAGGTGATTACTATTAGTTTAATTATTCCAGGTGTTTTGTGAATTGGATAATGACGATCTATGTATTAATTTTTTATTGATTACCAATGTTATAAAATAAATAAAGATAAGATAGGATTTAAATCAATTGTTAATTATTTGTGTTCCAAATAAATCGAAGGATTTTATTAATAAGAAGAATTTAAAAGTTTAGTTATTTTTAGAGTTTAAAAAAAAGATATTTGTTTTATAATTGAACATGTTTCGTCTTACGGATTTTTATAAAAATCGGGCAGAGTTTCCTCTGTTTTTGGGTGATCCCGACAATCAAGTGCCGATATATATGTTCAAAATTCAACAATTATTCAATGTTATAAACAATACACGTAAAAAGTGCGGAACGTGAATAATTACTACACGCATCAGTTCGGGCTAGGTTCATAGAATACATAAGTAACATAATAAAAATTCGCGGCGTTAAAAGTATACTGACTCGTGTGTTGACTGAGTTTGACCTCGGTTGACTAAACTTGGCCCGAACCAGAACCGAAGCAGGTTTTGAACTCGAACTGAGATAGGATCCGAGGCCTAAGGCGGAATGAACCAAGCTCGAAATAGGAGTAAACCTGTTGACTGTTTTGACCGAACCAAATCTGAGATTACAAACTCGAACCAAAAAAAAAGAAAGAAACATAACCGAAATTTTGAAACATACCAAGCCTGAACCAAGTGTGAACCGATACCAGTGGATTAAGCTGAAACACAACAATAATCACCACCATCTTCAACCCATCCAAACCAAACTAAACCGAACCCAAACCCGTGTTAACCGAGCCGTTCACCACCAGTACTGCCGAAGCCGGCAGCCGCCGTGCGTCGGTTCTTGTTGTCCGTCGACACCACCACTGTCATCATCGACCTCATGTTCACCATTATCAATAACACTACCTGAAACGGCGACGAAATGACCGGAGAAGACGTGGATCGAACTGAGCAAAGAAAAGAACGGAAGTGAAAAACCAGGGACTTACCGGAGAAGAAGACTAGCACGACGTGACTGTTCGGAGGTTTGTCGGAGAACCATCGCAGGCCGCCACTGCCGCTGTCGCACCCACTGCCGTTGCCAGCGACCGCTGCTCACGCTGCTGTCGCCGTCAACAGTCCTCGTCGGACCACCTCCAACTCGCCTCTCTCTCTCTCTCTCTCTCTATCTTGTCTTCACGCCATCATAGGTCGGTGGTCGTGGTGGTTGGTTGTCCGTCAAGGGAGGAGGGGTCGTGTGGGAGTGCGTGAAAGGGGGAGGGAGAGGGTGGTCGTGAAGTAGTGGTCATGCGTAGCCGGAAGTCGGCGTCGAAACGTCGTCGGAATTCACCTCCGGTGGCCGGAAGTGAGCGAGATCGGGATAGAGGCAGAGGGATCGATGTGTGTGTGTGAGTGGTGTTAGTGTGTGTTTAGTTAGTTTATATAGCTAGGGTTTGTTAGTTTTGGGCCCAAGGCCCATTAACTTGGTTCTTGCGTTTTAGAGCGGCCCGGTAAAATTTTCAAGACCTTTTTTCGACTTCGAGCATCATAAAATGTTATTAAAATATAGTTTCAGGTTTAAAAGCGTGTAAAAAAAGATGTCGTTATTTGATATTTGTCACGCACGTTCATCGTTTCATTAAAACGGAGAAAATGCGTTGTTTGTCGTTTTCAATCCATTTCTCGATTGCGATTTAAAAAAAATAAAGGAACGATATCGTATTTTCTAAAAACGTGGAATTACGAAAATACGGGGCGTTACAGTCTCCCCTCCTTTAGGAAATTTTGTCCCGAATTTTATTCAAGAGAAAGACTCTTGAAGGAATTGTTAGTTAAAATTGAAATATGACGTTCGAAGTGTGTAGAAACGTAAGAGATAGTTGTAGCCATTGCAGCTACGAGGACGAGATTTGGTCATGAATAATCGAGTATCAGGTATTTCGAAGCGCGTTTGGGTACGATGCGAGAAATAAATTGTGAGTGATCAAGGTTTGTATTCAATATAGCAGGGAAACACCGAATTTCCCATGGCACGTTTTTACGAAACTTTGGTAATATGGTAGGAACACTTATATATAGGAAGTACCAGCAGCATATCCACCATGTTTATACCATATTACGTCTGTTTCGCTATTCGATGTCATGTTACGTTCCGTGTTATGGTACATAGTATAACCCACTATGGTTTTCATGCGCATACCAATACAATCATGTATGTATCCGTGATTATTTTGGTCTGTGCATGATCTGCATAGTTTGTACTAGTAGTGTACGGGTCAGGGTTTATTAACGTATTTCGAGTGAGAATGATAGCGTATAAAATTTTAAGTATTCATGCATGATTGTATTTAAGTATGAGAGAGGTTATAAGCATGAGTATGATTAAAGTCTTTGAATAGTCCACACGAGATATTTAGTTAACTAGATTAACGCATTACTGGCATGTGGTCTCACTGGTCAAACCATCATGTCTGCTAGTATGTATGAATGTCTTAACATGACCGCAAGTCCATGCGGCGGGCGTTACTCCTATAGCGCTACACAAGCGCTATATATGTTAAGGTGAGGCTTCATCCGAAGTTAATGGCAAAATGTCAACCCAGCGTTTAACGCAAGCGTCATCTAATCATAGCACATGTCATCATTTCGTTGCTATGAAAAGATCCGTAATGTATGAATGAAGGTCTTGACATTACCACAAATCCATGTGGCGGTGCGTCACTCCTATAGTGCTTCACAAGCACTACATATGTCAAGGTGAGGCTTCTCCCGAAGTAAATGAAAAAATTGTCAACCCAACGTGTCCGTAAGCATCATCTAATCATAGCACATGTCATCATTTCATTGTTATGAAAAGATCCGTAAAAGTTTAACTTAACATAACCGCAAATCCATGTGGCGGTGCGTCACTCTTATAGTTCTTCACAAGCACTATATATGTTAAGGTGTGGCTTCTTATGAAGCTAATGACCAGTTTATCACATAAGAATGTCCAGTAATCCCGAATCAAGTATAACGTATCAGTATGCGTGTATTAATTTATTGTATAAAAACGATGATTAGGTAACAAGTATTAAATCATATAAAAGTTAAGTTAATATAAAAGAGAGGCTTGGTAAGTATTGGAGTGCTTCGGGTTTAGAAACTTTGACTATTCCAAAATGAATCGCAAGTCCTTCCGAATTAGGGAGACATGCTTTGGCCTAATAGGTATAATGCTCTCGTCGCTAGGCGATTAACGGTATTTTACCCTTCTGTCACACCCCGACTTTCCACGTTTCACCGGTGGGCCCAGTATGGGAGTATCGTGACGTAGTTGATATCATCATAGTCAAACAACACAATATATAAATGCACAGCAGAAGCAAAAGATAAATATATTACAATCCGAACAATAAGTAATATCAAAGTATTACAACGGAAAGTAAAGGATCCACAGGCGGATCTTAAAATATAAACATTGTTCAACAGACTTTAGACGCCTAGAACTTGCAAGATTCCTTATTAACGCCCTGAGCTTCCAGCCAATTACGTTCAGTACCTGTCACTTAACCTTTTTGGAAAATACGTCAGTTTTCACTGGTAAATACAATTAACCGACTCATTTTAAAAGAGTTTAAGAAAATTGATTTAGAAACACCAGGCACAAAAATATCTTTTATAACTTGGGACAATTATATTTATAATCTTATATACAGATTTACATGTTCGTTATACGTTCAGGGCCCGATGTGGAAACCGAGTCAAGATTAACAGACACGCCACAAGTATAAGCCCACAAGAGAGTGAGATACCGTTTCCCTTTAAGCAACTTTCAGTGTATGCCTACACCCCGTGCTTAAGACGTGGCCATTTTATAAGACAATGATGTCAAGGATATCCGGGACATGGTCATTAACCCCTAAAGGCTTTTATTTCAAACAATACAGATTAAAGCGGGTTACCTCAATAATTTAATCACAATACAATTAAACATTCAATACCCGACCAAGCGGTATTTTTATAATACCGTATCCCAAGCCCGTATAGGGAAAATAAGTTAAAAGTATTTACCTGAGCTAGCAATGCAATTTATACTCAGCCGTATATTCAAATCAGCAAGCACAAGTACTTCTACTGGGCTCTTAATCTGGAACAAAGGTTTTTAATAACCTATTAGAATCCTAACGGGTCTTTAATTAAGCATTGACTTAGACCGGTTAGTTTTTCAAAGGGAAGATACGGTTCAACCGCGTGATAAAGCAAAGACCGGATTAGAATGTGGTTTTGACCCGACAAGCTTGTATGCTTGTTTAATATGGGTAACTTAAACACATTCTGGATTTTGAGACAAAAGTGATAGGGTTTGACCCGTTTCGGCTAATATATGCAAACTAGTTACATAAGCCGATCCGAACGCGGAAATTGCGTAACGAGTAACCAAATGAATCATATGCATGTTTCCTAAGTTAATATGCTTTAAACATGTTGTGATATCAGTAAGATACCTTTCATTATGACCAAAACGAGTTTAATCTTAATTTAAGCCCCGAATGGGTATTTTGGTCATTTTAAAGGTTATAAAGGAGTTTAAATGAAGTTCTGAGATTCGGGTCCGAATACATTAGTAAAATAACTTATTTTAATAGGTCATATAAGTTGATAATAAGTCTTATGTGACAAAATGGTTTTAAACCCAAACTATGCGTTTAATACGCTTTAAAAGCCATTTTAAGTGATTTCCGGGTTATACAGGAAATCTGAGTTTTCTGATCAGGTTATAAAGTTCAAAATACTTTATTTATTATATAAAATCTGTAGCCATTGGATTGGTGTCAAAATACTATGTAAAACTCATTTTATGACCGAAAAGGGTATATTTGGTATTTACCGAATTAATGCCATAACCTTAGGTTATGAGCAGGTTAAAAATAATTAAAAATCTTTAAAAATCCCAAAATATTATATTACATCAGTGGGTAAAGAGTTTGGTGTCAAAAATTGGGTTTAGATAGGCTTTATGTTAATTGCGCCATTTAATTACTAAAAGGCGTTATAATTACGCTAATGAGCATAACTCCTAATCTAGACCTCCAACTGATGTAAAATTTTAGGGACATGTTTATAAATCAGTAACAAAGGTTATTTTCTTTTCACATATCTAAAATTCTCGTTTTATGGTCAAAAGGGCATATTGGTCAACATTTAAGCAATTAACGGAAACATGTAAACGAATCGGATAATCAATGAACCAACCACAGAGGGTTATGCTAACATGTAGCCTGGTCCTAAGGAAGCTCTAAGGCATTTCCAAATCATACTAAATCGGGTCAGAACTGAAGTCAAAGCAAAAGTCAAAGTTTTGCGACTTTCGGTTCCGAACCGGGTCTAAACAGAAAATTGTCGGATCAAACAAGCTTAGACTAGTTCTTATACTTATAAACAAGTTATATGAGTGATAAAATAGGTTACATGCCTTCTACATTGTTAATTAGGCGTTGATTCGCAAATTAAGGTTCTGTTGACTTTTTCTAATCAACTTTGACCCGACATTTGATCTAGTTAGAGTGGGAATCAGAGGGAGCCCTTTTAAGGGTTTAATGCCCACATAATTACCAACTTATAACTACCTTCAATTCGACAAATCACTAGACCATTAATGATTAATCGCTAAGTCAACCGTTAATTACGACGGTTTGACTTTTAAGCTAAAACTAAGTAAAAACTCAACTAAGAAAGGTTAAGCATACTTACCCAAGTCTAATGCACTATTAGAGATGGCTTGGGTCTGCTCTTATGCTCCAGGAAGCTCCAAGAAAGCAGATGGAATGAATGATCAAAATGGTTCCAACAAGAGGCCTTTTATAGTGCTTTTGATCTCATAGATCATTGACACACAAGCCTAGCAATGGCCATGGATCATCCACAGATGTCCCCTAGGTCTAAAAAGCATGTAGGGGTCGTCCAAGATGTGGAAAATCGTTTTATAAGTCGGTTAGAAGCTCAAACAGGCTGCTGCCTGTTAATTCTGATACTGGGGATCGGACGCAGCCCGCCTAGGCCTCGTTTTCAGGTTAAAAGGCTTTAAGCTTTTGCAACTTGTCTCTTGGCCCTTCCAAAGGTCAATTCACTTATATATCTTGCATTTTGAGCCCCTTAAAATGACTTATAAGGGCTTCAAGACTTATACCCACTTTGTTAAGTCCTTGGTCACCTTGTTATTACCCGAAAAGTCATAAACTTTCAACGTTGACGCTTTAACCCCTCGCATACGAATTTGATCATAACTTTCTCATACGATAACGAAACTTTATGAAATTTTTATCATGTATTCTAGTGAGCATAATTAATCGTTACAAACCTTCGGGTTTGCTAAAAGGTCACTCAGAGGTATACTTTAAACATGTTGACACATTTAACCCCTGTAGTTTGTAATCTCTCGCTTTCTTTCATATTTAGCTTCGTATGATCCATGATTTATTCGTTTGAAGGTATGAGCATCATGTAGGGTTACTGTAAAATATATTTATCCCTTGTTGACATTTTGAACCCTTATTTTCACATACTTTCCATGTTTGTCAACTTTAGTCCCTCTAGAGTATACTTTCACACGTTCAAGCTTATGACACGTGTCAATACATTATTGGACATGAATTTTTCGAGGTGTTACATCCTCACCCCCTTAAAAGAAATCTCGACCTCGAGATTTGCTACAATGCTGGAAGTACTTTTTGTCGCATAATGGACTTAACTTCTATAACATATCTGGAGTCTTTCCAAGTTCTCAAAGTGACCCCTATATTAGGTACATGTATCCTTTTGGGGCTTCTTAACCTGTCGATCCTCAATCGATACAGGATGCTCATCACATCATAATTCTGCATATCATTATGTGATAGTGTTTCTTGACTTATTGGCGAAACACATCCTTCAGTCACTAGTGTGCAATGTATTGCGAGCTCCGCCAAGCTCCCTAAATAGGTTTTAGCTTATAAGCTACTTGATCTTGATACATTCGATTTCCTTCTAATGATTCTATATATTCAGAGCTTAACTAGCCTGATAATTTAACAAATTTGGCACACCCTTCCTGGGTGATATCTTTTGTTGAACCTTATCCTTAACAAGAATTTAGGAGGTTTGCTATTTTCATTAATCCTTGATTTTTCTGCCGAATACTGGCATCTTACAGATGATTATGTATTTGCGTGATCTTATTTGTTGTTTCTAATGCAACTTTCAGATCCTGATAATTGGACTTACAAATCTATTGTCCTATCAATAGGCGTTTAACATTCCATCTATACAAGGTTTTCAAAGGAGCCACCTTGATACTTATATACAACTATTATAGAGAAGCTTATCTTAAGGTGAGATGGTTATCCCAACCATTGCTTAAAACTATTCTTAAGGAATAGCTAATCCTTATAGCTAGTTGAATAACTCGACGATCCTGGGTAGTTGATGGCGATTCTTAATCGTTGTCTAAATAGGGTTGCGGTAATGAATGCATAAGCAAAATGAACCGTCTTTCTTATTTAGCAATATCAAACTCTCGGAATATTAAGTTAGGCTATATGAATCTCTTATCTTAAAATTTACTTAATTAGGGTTTCGATTATTCCATAATCAATCATGGAGTTCTACAACACTCTAACCCAAAGTGGGATGTTAATCTTAACTCTACTTGCCTCTCGGGAGGTAAACAGGGTAGTCATTGCAGAAGGTAATCAAGACACATGGAGATTACAGAGATTTTTCCAAATCTCGGCTCCAGTTCATTTATCCTTGACTGTGTCAGATAAGTGGCATATTTATGTTACGAGTCCACAGATTTAATCAGAGACACTTACTTGGACAATTCCATTCTGGATATCTTCTTTGAATACTATTAGTTGACTTTAGTACCATATGATCATTGGGATATCTTTGTGGTTCCATGCATTAAACCTCCATACAGATCAGGCATGGAAGCAATCTATGGAACTTATTAAGATACATCAATTTTCATACGGCGGTTTTGTCATACCATTTGGTATTCGTAATCAATAGGGATTAAGGAGATATCAATTACATGCGAATGTCCTTTATCTATATAGAGGGTACATTAGAATTTTATGACTTAAAGATTTCTGACAGGAACGGAAGAAATGGTTCCTATTATTTTCGCTTTCACTTAATAACTATGGTTCTTAGGAAAGATTTTAAAAGTTTGCTATACTTATAGTTTATGAAGGATTTAGAGTAAGTAGCATTCGGCTCTTTGAACCTTTTTCACGATCCCTTCACAACTTTTCCAACAGCTGTGTCATATCATAGTTTGAAGAACATCCTTGGACTTTCTAAGGTTTACAATTGTAGTATCATTAGCATGCGTCGCATCATCAATGGCGTTATTGACTGATGTCTTCTCCGAGTTTGTCATACTCAAGATTTGGTTCCTATTACTAAATGAATCAATTTCTTGGTTACGATCCGACAACTGCTATTCCTCATCCTCATGGCCTTATATACTGACCATGGTTTCATTAAACCATACAGGCCAATATAGCATTAACATTCTTAATGAACGTTATTTAATATATATCAATTATACTTAGCCTAGGTCACAAAAGACCATTAATGGCATTTAAAGTTTGGTCCTAATCCATCATCTTTTTGACAGGGAATCAAAATGTCACATCTGCCTTTATTATAGTGATGAATTTGGATAGCTTGAAAGCTTGCCATAGGGATATCAAAAAAGAGTGATTCCTAATAGATATAAAATATCAATCTAAGATTTGTTGGAGCATTTTCTATAGTGTCATCGGCCAATTTCTACCTCGCATTAAATGACCGGAGTCCTAATCAGGCGGAGACAACAGTTCTCAACATTTATCGTTCATTATAGAATCATATGTGCCAGCATCAAAAATTTTTTTTTTTTTTTGCATAAATTGTTTGATAAGGAAAGGTACCTGCTATGTAATTATCATTATGCACCATCTCCTGGGCGTTCATCATGCGTTTGTTTTCTTGGCCTCTTCGGGCTTCTTCTGATTCCTAGGGCAGTTGGTCTTCATATGCCCCTTCTCGTTGCAACCATAACAGGTTGCATCTTTCAACTTCTTGCAATCCAGGGTTTTATGTTCCTTAGACTTGCAAATTCCACACGGTAGAGGCTGAGATTCAAATCTGCATTTCCCGAGGTGATATTTCCTACAGGTTTCGCACCTGGTCTTCTCACCCGACTGCTGGCTGTCTCTCTTAAACCCGGAACTCTTCTTATCCTCAGAGTTCCTCTTCCTATCGGAGCGATGAGAATTCTCATCCTCCCTTTTACGCTTTCCATCTTCAGAGGCTTTGGCAGCCTTGTTTCTGACTACATCGAGTGTAAGAGATAGCGACAGATCGGCCGCTGACCTGAATGTAGTAGGTCTTGAAGCCTTAACACTGGCTTTGATTTCTGGGGCTAAACCCCCAATGAAGCGAGCAATTCTCTTGGGTTCTGGTGTTACTAGGTAAGGAACCAGTCTGGACAGGGTATTGAAACTGGTGAGGTAAGCTTGACAATCTAAGTTTGTCCTAACCAATGATAAGAAATCTGACTCAATCCTCTCAACCTCGTGTTGAGGGCAATAGTTCTCCATAATGAGAGCAACAAACTGTTCCCATGACATGTTGTAAAGTGGGATCTTCCCAGCAGCTTGAATGAGAGCCTTCCACCATGCTAGTGCCTCTCCCTTGAACGATTGGGATACATACTTCACTACATCCCTCTCAGCACAACCGCTGATATCGACAACTGTGTCCATTTCATCCAACCAGGTCATACAATCGATAAGAAACAAAGTATTTATAGGTACAGGACTTGGTACGTGGTTCATTACCGAATACAATCCTCTTGGATGGAACACTATGTTGAATAGATGAATGTCGATCATCATCCTTCTTTGACTCATCTTTCTTTGAGGGTGGCTTGCTATGAGCCTCAGAATGAGTCTTGGGGACAGACTTAGAGTGGGGTGCAGATGAGGCTTTACTATGAGTCCCACTATACTCCCTAAATTGCTCCTCTACAGCTTTAGATACAGCTTTATCAATCAGTGTACGAAGTTCTCCTCTGGTTATATTAATCTTATCATCATCGCAGTTTTCCAGAGGATGACTGTTTATCTCGTCAGAGTCAGCCATGTAGGTAGTTTTAATTGCTACAAAAAGAAAATAAGGGCAAGGTTTATTTAGAAGCCCATACAGTACTATCGTTCTTGACGATTTATTAACCATGGTTTTTAATAACTATTTTGGTTAATTTGTTAAGCATGCATATATTCAGGATCTTTATTACAATCCTTAATTATAATTTAATAATGGCACAAAAAGGCCTAGTCACGTAGACAAGTTTAATTTATAAGCCATGATTTCAGAGAATCGAGGCATTAAGGTTTGAATCAAAGTTCATTACCTTTTCTTGACAGGGAGTTGTAGGCTACCACTGTCTTTAGTCTCAGAGGACATTAACTATAGCCCGTAGGCACTTCCCTTCTAAGGGATGTTTATAATATGATCCTCTTATAGGATGATATAAGCCATGATTTCAGAGAATCGAGGCATTAAGGGTTGAACATATTTCATTACCTTTTCTTGACAGAGAGTCAAAGACTACTACTGTCTTTAGTCTCAGAGGACGCTAATTATAGCCCGTAGGCACTTCATCCTTAAGGGATGATTATTTTAAATAAGGGAATTTAGATTAACCCATTTAAGAATGACTTATGTGATTTTATCGTACCACCTTTTGTCAAGCATGTTAATATGCTTTCAGATATTTAACAAGGATTTGAATCTTTTGAATAAGTTTTACCATCTTGGCCATGTCTGCAATGACAATTAGGCTAGGTTTTACCCTTAGACTCTTTTTAATATTCAACGCAGAACAATCCTACATTGAAATGTTAACAAGGATCTGAATCTAATTATGGATCTACCATCTTGGCCGTGTCTTAAGGTGACATATGGCTAGGTCTTGTCCTTTTTAGATATTGCCATTTTATTATAATGGTAGATCTTATAATATACGAATGATATTTTAAATATAATCGTTCCATTAAAATTTAAACAAGTATATGGTTGCCCTAAACGGGACTTCTAATAAAAATGACTTGCCCATGCAAGGGCTAATAAGAAAAATAACAAAGGAATCAAATAATGACAAAATAAAACGAATTAGGATTAGTCCTGTGTTCTTGTCTAGACTCAAGAATGTGCAACTGTGTAGCTGAGATTAAACACAAAAGGCTAGCGTTTAATTCACTCAGTGTTGGCTCTGATACCAACCTGTCACACCCCGACTTTCCACGTTTCACCGGTGGGCCCGGTAGGGGAGTATCGTGACGTAGTTGATATCATCATAGTCAAACAACACAATATATAAATGCACAGCGGAAGCAAAAGATAAATATATTACAATCCGAACAATAAGTAATATCAAAGTATTACAACGGAAAGTAAAGGATCCACAGGCGGATCTTAAAATATAAACATTGTTCAACAGACTTTAGACGCCTAGAACTTGCAAGATTCCTTATTAACGCCCTGAGCTTCCAGCCAATTACGTTCAGTACCTGTCACTTAACCTTTTTGGAAAATACGTCAGTTTTCACTGGTAAATACAATTAACCGACTCATTTTAAAAGAGTTTAAGAAAACTGATTTAGATGCACCAGGCACAAAAATATCTTTTATAACTTGGGACAATTATATTTATAATCTTGTATACAGATTTACATGTTCGTTATACGTTCAGGGCCCGATGTGGAAACCGAGTTAAGATTAACAGACACGCCACAAGTATAAGCCCACAAGAGAGTGAGATACCGTTTCCCTTTAAGCAACTTTCAGTGTATGCCTACACCCCGTGCTTAAGACGTGGCCATTTTATAAGACAATGATGTCAAGGATATCCGGGACATGGTCATTAACCCCTAAAGGCTTTTATTTCAAACAATACAGATTAAAGCGGGTTACCTCAATAATTTAATCACAATACAATTAAACATTCAATACCCGACCAAGCGGTATTTTTATAGTACCGTATCCCAAGCCCGTATAGGGAAAATAAGTTAAAAGTATTTACCTGAGCTAGCAATGCAATTTATACTCAGCCGTATATTCAAATCAGCAAGCACAAGTACTTCTACTGGGCTCTTAATCTGGAACGAAGGTTTTTAATAACCTATTAGAATCCTAACGGGTCTTTAATTAAGCCTTGACTTAGACCGGTTAGTTTTTCAAAAGGAAGATACGGTTCAATCGTGTGATAAAGCGAAGACCGGATTAGAATGTGGTTTTGACCCGAAAATCTTGTATGCTTGTTTAATATGGGTAACTTAAACACATTCTGAATTTTGAGACAAAAGTGATAGGGTTTGACCCGTTTCGGCTAATATATGCAAACTAGTTACATAAGCCGATCTGAACGCGGAAATTGCGTAACGAGTAACCAAATGAATCATATGCAAGTTTCCTAAGTTAATATGCTTTAAACATATTGTGATATCAGTAAGATACCTTTCATTATGCCCAAAACGAGTTTAATCTTAATTTAAGCCCCGTAGGGGTATTTTGGTCATTTTAAAGGTTATAAAGGAGTTTAAATGAAGTTCTGAGATTCGGGTCCGAATACATCAGTAAAATAACTTATTTTAATAGGTCATATCAGTTGATAATAAGTCTTATGTGACAAAATGGTTTTAAACCCAAACTATGCGTTTAATACGCTTTAAAAGCCATTTTAAGTGATTTCCGGGTTATACAGGAAATCTGAGTTTTCTGATCAGGTTATAAAGTTCAAAATACTTTATTTATTATATAAAATCAGTAGCAATTGGATTGGTGTCAAAATACTATGTAAAACTCATTTTATGACCGAAAAGGGTATATTTGGTATTTACCGAATTAATGCCATAACCTTAGGTTATGAGCAAGTTAAAAATAATTAAAAATCTTTAAAAATCTCAAAATATTATATTACATCAGTGGGTAAAAGGTTTGGTGTCAAAAATTGGGTTTAGATAGGCTTTATGTTAATTGCGCCTTTTAATTACTAAAAGGCGTTATAATTACGCTAATGAGCATAACTCCTAATCTAGACCTCCAACTGATGTAAAATTTTAGGGACATGTTTATAAATCAGTAACAAAGGTTATTGTCTTTTCACATATCTAAAATTCTCGTTTTATGGTCAAAAGGGCATATTGGTCAACATTTAAGCAATTAACGGAAACATGTAAACGAATCGGATAATCAATGAACCAACCACAGAGGGTTATGCTAACATGTAGCCTGGTCCTAAGGAAGCTCTAAGGCATTTCCAAATCATACTAAATCGGGTCAGAACTGAAGTCAAAGCAAAAGTCAAAGTTTTGCGACTTTCGGTTCCGAACCGGGTCTAAACAGAAAATTGTCGGATCAAACAAGCTTAGACTAGTTCTTATACTTATTAACAAGTTATATGAGTGATAAAATAGGTTACATGCCTTCTACATTGTTAATTAGGCGTTGATTCGCAAATTAAGGTTCTGTTGGCTTTTTCTAATCAACTTTGACCCGACATTTGATCTAGTTAGAGTGGGAATCAGAGGGAGCCCTTTTAAGGGTTTAATGCCCACATAATTACCAACTTATAACTACCTTCAATTCGACTAATCACTGGACCATTAATGATTAATCGCTAAGTCAACCGTTAATTACGACGGTTTGACTTTTAAGCTAAAACTAAGTAAAAACTCAACTAAGAAAGGTTAAGCATACTTACCCAAGTCTAATGCACTATTAGAGATGGCTTGGGTCTGCTCTTATGCTCCAGGAAGCTCCAAGAAAGCAGATGGAATGAATGATCAAAATGGTTGCAACAAGAGGCCTTTTATAGTGCTTTTGGTCTCATAGATCATTGACACACAAGCCTAGCAATGGCCATGGATCATCCACAGATGTCCCCTAGGTCTAAAAAGCATGTAGGGGTCGTCCAAGATGTGGAAAATCGTTTTATAAGTCGGTTAGAAGCTCAAACAGGCTGCTGCCTGTTAATTCTGATACTGGGGATCGGACACGGCCCGCGTAAGATCATAACAACTCTTACGCGGCCCGCCTAGGCCTCGTTTTCAGGTTAAAAGGCTTTAAGCTTTTGCAACTTGTCTCTTGGCCCTTCCAAAGGTCAATTCACTTATATATCTTGCATTTTTAGCCCCTTAAAATGACTTATAAGGGATTCAAGACTTATACCCACTTTGTTAAGTCCATGGTCACCTTGTTATTACCCGAAAAGTCATAAACTTTCAAACTTGACACTTTAACCCCTCGCATACGAATTTGATCATAACTTTCTCATACGATAACGTAACTTTATGAAATTTTTATCATGTATTCTAGTGAGCATAATTAATCGTTACAAACCTTCGGGTTTGCTAAAAGGTCACTCAGAGGTATACTTTAAACATGTTGACACATTTAACCCCTGTAGTTTGTAATCTCTCACTTTCTTTCATATTTAGCTTCGTATGATCCATGATTTATTCGTTTGAAGGTATGAGCATCATGTAGGGTTACTGTAAAATATATTTATCCCTTGTTGACATTTTGAACCCTTATTTTCACATACTTTCCATGTTTGTCAACTTTAGTCCCTCTAGAGTATACTTTCACACGTTCAAGCTTATGACACGTGTCAATACATTATTGGACATGAATTTTTCGAGGTGTTACACCTTCCAGTTAGTACATGTCCCTAATTGGATTGAAAATATGAAACTTTCGCGAGATTGAAAATCGTAGAGCGGGACCAGTCACCAAGGTGTGGATATCAATCCAAGCTTGACAATTTCATCCCCAAAATGTGGTTTATTAAACGAAACAAGATAAAATCTCGACTCGTCAATAAGGAACCACTAGAGTATGAAATGGAAATTCCCATCAAGATATGGATACACTCCCGACTTGATGGTGAAATTTCGTGCGAAATAACATGTGAGGTGGATTGAACTTCGCCACCAAAGGCGGGAATCTCCCCTATTTTGATGAGTTATTTTGATTGTGGAATATGAGTGACTTCAAGCTATAGACTAGGTCGAACATGGCAATTCTACCTAATTCCCTATAGTTATGGCTCTGATACCAATCTGTCATACCTCAACCGATGGCGGAAACATCGAGTGAGACGAAAACGAGATTGCAAGAAACTTCATAACTCTAATTGCGACAGTATTTAATAATTTCCTTTTTACATCGCTTGAACTAGAACATTACAAGTTAAAATAAATAGCGCTCAATAAGTATTCAAATAATTAAATTTCGTTTCATTGATAATGAATTAGTACAAGTATTGGAAACAGAATACAACAGGATTGAAAGTAAATTACAAAACAACGAGCAATAAAGTTTAAATGCGTTTCTAGGCAATCCTACTGGATTCATCTGTCACAATCCTGCAACATGTATTAAAAGCATGGATCAGTACAAAAGCACTGGCGAGCATACAAGTTTGAATATAATTATAAGTATAAAAGTTTATCTCAAATCCACATAGCATTTAGTATTCACGTCGAAACGAGCATGCATAAACAACTTAAGCATAGCAAATAGTACGAAATTATGACTTTTAAACTAGCATGCATAAACAGCCTAAGCATAACAATATCATGGGAATACAAGTTGAAACTAACAAGTAATGATAACCTAAGCATAACAACGAACGTGTTCGATGGATTGTGTGTTTCATTATAATCGATGGTGTAAAGTGGATTTTGTATACATGTTGCACCCCAAAAATGCGTTAGAATGTAAAAAGGGTCGAGTATGCTCACAGTGGTTTAGTATCATGATTTCTCGAAATAACGTATGAGTAAATATTTGAGAATTCCAAGAGAATGAACGAGAGCGATTAACCTAGCCGGAAATACCGCACAAGAGGTGATTACTATTAGTTTAAATATTCCAGGTATTTTGTGAATTGGATAATGACGATCTATGTAGTAATTTTTTATTGATTACCAATGTTATAAAATAAATAAAGATAAGATAGGATTTAAATCGATTGTTAATTATTTGTGTTCCAAATAAATCGAAGGATTTCATTAATAAGACGAATTTAAAAGTTTAGTTATTTTTAGAGTTTAAAAAAAAAGATATTTGTTTTATAATTGAACATGTTTCGTCTTACGGATTTTTATAAAAATCGGGCAGAGTTTCCTCTGTTTTTTAGCGATCCCGACAATCAAGTGCCGATATATATGTTCAAAATTCAAAAATTATTCAATGTTATAAACAATGCACGTAGAAAGTGCGGAACGTGAATAATTACTACATGCATCGGTTCGGGCTAGGTTCATAGAATACATAAGTAACATAATAAAAATTCAAGGCGTTAAAAGTAAACCAACTCGTGTGTTGACTGAGCTTGACCTCGGTTGACTGAACTTGGCCCGAAGCCGAACCGAAGCAGGTTGTGAACTCGAACCGAGATAGGATCCGAGGCCCGAGGCGGAATGAACCAAGCTCGAAACAGGACTAAACCTGTTGACTGTTTTGATCGAACCAAATCTGAGATTACAAACTCGAACCAAAAAAAAGAAAGAAACATAACCCAAATTTTGAAACATACCTAGCCTGAACCGGGTGTGAACCGATACCAGTGGATCAAGCTGAAACACAACAATAATCACCGCCGTCTTCAACCCTTCCAAACCAAACCGAACCCAAACCCGTGTTAACCGAGCCGTTCACCACCAGTACTGCCGACGCCGGCAGCCGCCGTGCGTCAGTTCTTGTTGTCCGTCGACACCACCACCGTCATCATCGATCTCATGTTCATCATTATCAACAACACTACCTGAAACGGCGATGAAATGACCGGAGAAGACGTGGATCGAACTGAGCAAAGAAAAGAACGGAAATGAAAGACCAATGACTTACTGGAGAAGAAGAGTAGCACGACGTGACTGTTCGGAGGTTTGTCGGATAACCATCGCAGGCCACCGCCGCCGCTGTCGCACCCACTACTGTTGCCAGCGACCGCTGCTCATGGTGCTGTCGCCGTCAACAGTCCTCGTCGGACCACCTCCAACTCACCTCTCTCTCTCTCTCTCTCTCTCTCTCTGTCTTGTCTTCACGCTATCACAGGTCGGTGGTCGTGGTGGTTGGTTTTCTGTCAAGGGAGTAGGGGTCGTGTGGGAGTGCGTGAAAGGGGGAGGGAGAGGGTGGTCATGAAGTAGTGGTCATGCGTGGCCGGAAGTCGGCGTCGAAACGTCGCCGGAATTCACCTCCGGTGGCTGAAAGTGAGCGAGATCGAGAGAGAGGCAGAGGGATCGATGTGTGTGTGTGAGTGGTGTGAGTGTGTGTGTTTAGTTAGTTTATATAGCTAGGGTTTGTTAGGTTTGGGCCCAAGGACCTTTAACTTGGTTCTTGCGTTTTAGAGCGGCCCGGTAACATTTTCAAGACCTGTTTTCGAGTCCGAGTGTCATAAAATGTTATTAAAATATAGTTTTAGGTTTAAAAGCGTGTAAAAAAAAGATGTCGTTATTTGATATTTGTCGTGCACATTCATCATTTCGTTAAAACGCGAAAAATGTGTTGTTTGTCGTTTTCAATCCGTTTCTCGATTCCGATTTAAAAAAAATAAAGGAACGATCTCGTATTTTCTAAGAACGTGGAATTACGAAAATACGGGGCGTTACAAGACTTGTTTTGGCGGTTTTGAAGATGTGGGTGCAAGTAAAGTTGATTTTAAGAACTACAAGAGGCCAATTAACTTGTTTAGAAACTGCTGATATGTATATATGGTTGTTGAGAGTTTTTCTAAAAGCTGTCGGTACTCAACTAAAAGTTGTTGTCACTGACCAAGATCTAGCAATGAAGAAGGCTATGTCTGTTGTATTTGTTGAAACGAGGCATCGGTTGTGTGACACTTGTGCTCTGTAAACACTGTACGATTTAAAAAAATATCATTTATTAGAAAAACAATGTGTTTTGGTCTCAATGTTTGTTTATTTATGTTTGACAATTTCACGTTTTGATTCTAGTTCGATTTCAAGCTTTAAATCGCTTTCTGGAAAGTTATACACAAACTGATGCGTAAACATAATCAGTTTAATGCGACAAACACTCTGGAACAGTGAAATAGGCTTAACATACCTTAAATAACCTTTACATAACTTAGAAATAAGTTTTGAAGGGTTTGGTTTGCCAAAAACAAGATTATTCGATCACAGGGACTATTTGCGTCAAACTGCGAAAGTCTATTGATTCGTGCAGCAACGAACATTCCAGAACAAGATCATAAGCTAAATATACCCTAAATATCCTTTACATATCTTAGAAATAGGCTTTGAGGGGTTCGGTAAGCGAAAATACGATTATTTGATCAATAGGGACTAGAAGCGTCAAAAAGTGCATAAGTTTGCATTTACACGCATATCTTACGTTTTGAACATATCCGGACATCCAAAAATTTTTGTAATCATTACAATATTTTATTTTAGTGATTTAAATGCTAAAATACCATTCGTCGCGTAATTTGGATAGTTTTTAGCGTCCGTTCGTGTTTCGTCGTAATTAACCGAACAACGTGATCGTACGACAAAACGAACCGACATCCGAAATATTTTCAAGCATATTTCATGCCCCCTATACTTTAACATCCTTATAGAGCCTTGAAATTGGGTTAACGGGGCTTAAACGCATCAAAAATCAAGTTTTGAGTCACAAGGGCCTGTTCTGCCATTTTGGGAAAGTTTCTGTCTGAAAGCTCTCGCCTGGGGCAAAGACCAGAGCTTCTGTCTTCGCGGCCCGCGACAACTGGAGCTGGCAGAGACATTGAATCTGGCTTTCAGCAGCTGTTTCTTTGGTTTTTATCCTAGCTTTAGAATACCATTGGCTTGTTTTTGTGTTCCCCTTGTATTCTAAACTATGGGCAACATGTGTATGGCCAAGATCATGCTTTGGTCCTTGCAAAAACACATGTAATCATCCTATGAATTCAAGATTTCCTATAAATACCTAAGTTTTTCATCATTGTTCCTTGCTCATTTGATCTCATCTCCTCTAAGTGGAGGTATTCACATAGTTGAAGACCACCTACCTGAGCATTTTGAGTTCTCATTCCTAGCTTGGACCTCTTGTAAGCTTCTTTCATGCTTGTTCATGTATTTTAAGCATGAAAGTCAAACAGTGTTTGACTTTCTTCTTTGACCATGAATGGTCAACACAAAGTTCGTTTGAACTTTGCAACGTGAGCGTAATCATGATGGTTATAGTCCCTTGTGACTATACCTACTAATTACCACGTTGATTAGGCATAGTGACGAGTCATAGTTTCGGTCAAAATGCCAATTATGCGCATTTTGCGACGAAACTATTTTCGGGTATCAAAACACTTTGTTTTGATATCAAACCTTTTTTCTAACTTAGTTAAACATGTTTTAACATGTTTAACTCGTCACTTTTAGTCTAGTGCTTGTATAGGGTAGTAAGTCAAGCGGTCTTGACAACCGCTTAGATTTTCGAACCCGACCCGTTTGGTCGATCGTCAGGATCCGACCAAACATATTGTGTGACCATAGTTGTATAGGGAATAACCTTCCGAGGTTATACCTTATGGTCACTTCGTTTAGTTAGTTGTATGATAGGTAGTTTATATGCCTTAGGAAAATGACCAAAATGCCCTTTTTGCGCATAATTTCATTTTAAGCATATGTAACACATGTTTTGACATCTAAACTGATTATGCAACATAATTAAATATGTTAAGCCATATAATACTTGTCATAGGACTAGTTAGGTGATATTCACCAAAATACATATGTTTTACTCCCCCATTTTACCCCCATTTTACGCGTTTTTGGCCGTAAAACCGAGAATCGGATACTTAATCGGGTTTATTTTTGTTTACAGGCCTAAAACAGCGTGCCAAACAAGAAGATGATGAAAATGAGGATTTTCCGGGCGAAACGGCTGAACTGCGAAGATCCTGTGAAGAAATCTGATCTGGGCGAGTTGCACGGTCGTGCGGTTGGTGGCACGCCCGTGCGGATCCGACAAAGAGGCTCAGCTCGGCAGTGCACTCCAGTGCAATCAGGAGTGTAACGGAATTACAGCAATGCACGACCGTGCGATTGGAGGCACACCAGTGCGGATGCGATGACTAGCCCCAGCCCGGATGTGCACACCAGTGTAGATGCTCGTGCCAACCTTACCTCGGAAATGCACGCTTGTGCAACCCATGGCACACCCTTTCCGATACGAAGACCGGTCCATTATTTGCTGATGTCACGCGTTATGTGAACAGTACAATAAAGTGCACGACCGTGCACTTTAATCGCACGACCGTGCGATCTGAAAATTGTATAAAAAACAGAAGGCAGCAATCAGTTCGCAACTCTGGACTTTTGGGAGCTCATCAGGCGATTTTATAGGCTCCGGAGGCATCTGCTTTCACCCGGATTCAAGCCACATTGTGCCGATTAGCTCCGTTATCATCCGGATTCTCAATCTAGTGCTTGTTTATGGTTTGATTTCTTGAATCTCAACATGATTTTTTCTAGTATTCAAGCATTTTGGTTGATGATTGTGTATTATTGTAAGCCTAAGGGCAAAAACACTAGTATTCCTTGCTAAACAACAACCATTAGTATGTTAATTATGTTTGTAATGATACTTGAAGCATTTTCTATGTTAATCCTTGATGATTAGTTTGCAACCTTGTTTATTGATGTTGAATTCTTGATTATAGTTAATTATCTTGGATGATTAGTATGTGGTTAGTTGAGATATTTGCAAAAAGAAGCTTAATTAATCATGTATTAGTAGACTTTGAACTTGTTTAACTAGATTAACTTGTTTAAAATGTTTGCACCATGAGACTAGAAATGGTTAGTGGTTTAATAAGGGGTAATTAATGTTAATCAAGAAAGCTTTCCGTCACGTAAGGACCTTAACGGGTTAAATGGTGTTGTTATGAATTCTTGACATAAATTGTTAACTTAGTTAGTAGTTTAGGCCAAAATTGCTTGCTTGGTGAATTTATGTTTAAGATTTGTAAAATGAACTCGGTTGTGATTTAATCTACTTTATGCTTGTCTCGGTGGTTACATTGTGTTTATCGGTGTCGCTTCCTTGATTAAGTGAAGTTAGAAAACTCCCAACGGATGACTAACTTTTCTTTAGGGGATTTTCATAGACATTTGTCAATTGGGCGTTAAAGAACAATTTTAGGTGGTTAAAGTGTGTTTATCGTTTTAGCATTCCAAAGAATTGTCATGTTAGGATTCCCGAAAGGGATACTAATTGTCTTGAAAAAAATGGAAAATTGACCAAGTGTTTTAAGTGACAAAACCGACTTAGTTCACATACTTTGGTTGTGCATAAAGCAAGACTATATATTTATTTTCTTATTTGGAGTCTATTATGTTTATGAAAGTTTATGTTTTAGTCTTAGTTTTAGTTTAAACAAAATATCCACTTATCTTTCTACCAGTAATTTAATGACAACGGTTAGTATTATTCCTCCGCCCACATCCTTGGATCGACACTTGGTTCTTACCGATACTTTACTACATATATGACGGGGTACACTTGCCCTTTCGTGTGTGTTTTAATGTTGAAGTATAAATCATTTTTATAAATTTAAAACCGAATCATGTGTAAAGTTCATTGTAAAAATATGTATATACGCGCACACGTCAAGTTTTTGGCGTCGTTGCTGGGGATGTGGCGAACTTTAGGAACGACCCGAATCACTATCTTATCGGTGTACATACTTGTGAATATTTGTAAATATTTTCTTGATTATTTATTTGTTTATTTATTTGTTAATATTTCTTGTTTTTTATTTAATTCATTCGTTTTCAAGCTTATTTTAAACACTTGTAAACTTTTATTTCATTTATTTGTTCGAATTCGAACTAATTATTTGTTTATTCTTTGAGTTTTCGGCTCCGAAAAATTATTTTTATGCTAGCCGATTTGATTATTGTAATTGTTTTGATTTTTATAAAATTTCGGGCCCATTTTTGAATTTTTATAAAATTTTCAGCCCCTTTAAACAGAAAATCTGTTTTATTTCAGCAAAAAAAAACAACCTTATTATAATAATATAATATTCACGTGCGTCAGTTTTTCGTTTGCAGGTTGATGTCCTCAACCCCCGCTCCCGACGCTGTTGAGCCTTCAGACGAACCCGAGCGTGATCTGAGGTGACGTCTTCGTGAGAGATCTCGCGCGGTTGCGCTGCAACTCGCAGCAGGTGCGGACGAGCAAGTGGTACCCGCTGAAGCCGAGGGCTCAGGGGACGCAGGAAACATAATCATGGCAGATGACGAACGACCACTAAACGAGTCAAATCAGCCCGGAGGAACAGGCTTGGAGCCAAGCATTGTCCGACCTACGGTAGACGCACCTACTTGTGAAATTAAATCTAGTATTATAAATATGGTGCAGAATTCAGTGCAGTTTAACGGACGTGAGCATGAGGATCCTGGATGACATATCGCTGCTTTTCTCGAAGTATGTTCAACTTTCAAGATTAGGGATGTTTCGGAGGACGCTATTCGGCTGCGGTTGTTTCCATTTTCGCTGCGTGATAAGGCTAGGGCTTGGCTTATGTCACTTCCTGCAGGGTCCATCAGGACCTGGAATGAGCTGGCAACGTTATTTATGCAGAAATACTTCCCACCTGAGAAAACAACCAAGTTAAGGAACCAGATTGTGACTTTTCGTCAGGACGAAGGAGAGTCGTTGCACGTGGCCTGGGAGCGATTTAAGGATTTATTACTTGATGTTCCACATCATGGCTTCTCCAGAAGACAGTTGGTTTTGACGTTTTACCAAGGGCTTAATTATGAAGCGCAAGAGCGATTGGATGTATACGCAGGAGGCGATCTGGGAACGAAGACGTCAAATGAAGCCTATGCTATCATCGAAAGAGTTGCGTTAAAGTCAAGCTCGCGTCGAGACGGAGAGAGAGGCCGGACATCATCATCCGGACCAGGAGTACATGCCGTGGATGATTACACAGCCATCACTGCAAAGATCTCAGCGCTTTCGGCAAAGTTTGATAAAACCCAAATGGCTGCACAGGCTAGTTCAGGGTGTGACCAGTGCGGAGTGTCACACGAGCCTGGTGCATGTTTTCAGGGGGTTGTGTACGAGGGCCCTGAAGAGGTAGATTTTGTAAGCAATCAAGTGAGGCCGCAGAACAACCCCTACAACAATACATACAACCCGGGGTGGAGGAACCATCCGAATTTTGGATGGAGGGCAAATGTGGGTAATCAAAACCCATTAGGATTTGCCCAGCGGGCTCCAGCACCGCAGCAGGCTCATGGTCAGCAATTCCAGCCTTACAACCAATCTTTCCAGACACGTCCATACTCGTATCAGAATCAGGGCGCATGGAGTAGATCCTAGCAACAGGCCCCTCAATCAAGTTCTAAGCTGGAAGAAATGATGGCTCAACTGCTGAGCAGCTCCACGAGTGCAAATCAATTAGCTGAGAAGCTATATCAACAAAGCGAAGATCGCTTCTTAGCTCACGAAGGATAAATGAGGAGTCAAAAAGCCTCGATTCAGAATATCGAGAACTAGGTTGGTCAGCTGGCTAAGATGATGTCGGAGAGACCCCCAGGTGGTCTTCCAGGCAACACAGAGCCAAATCCACGAGGGCATGTAAATTCGGTTATGACCAGGAGTGGCAAGACTACCGGACCCAACATATCGGACTCACCACCGATCACTGAAGCGGTCCTGATTGATACACCGGACGAGATGCAAGCTAGGCGAGGCCCAGCAAGTACAGCACAAGTACAGGAGCCAATCAAAGACTACACTCCTTCAGTTCCATACCCAGGTAGGCTGAAGAAACAGAAAAATGAAGAACAATATGGTAAGTTTCTCGAAATGTTTAAACAACTACACATAAACAAACCATTTGTTGAAGCTTTAGCCCAGATGCCGAGGTACGCGAAATTCTTAAAGGACATCCTTCGAATAAGCAGAAGCTTGAGGATATTTCCTGTGTGGTGATGAATGAAAGCTGCTCTGCCATTCTTCAAAATCGTCTACCCACGAAGATGGGAGATCCGGGTAGTTTCACGCTTCCTTGCCTGATTGGAAATATGTCTGTTAGCCATGCATTGGCTGATTTGGGAGCGAGTATCAACCTTATGCCCTACAAGGTTTTTACAAAGTTGGATCTAGGTGAGCCGTCACCTACACGGATGAGCATTCGACTAGCAGATCATTCTATCAAGTATCCACGTTGGTTTGTTGAGAACATGCTTGTTAAGATTGACAAGTTTGTGTTTCCCGTGGACTTTGTTATCCTGGATATGGATGAGGATTCTAGGGTGCCTTTGATTCTCGGACGTCCATTCTTGAATACCGCCCGGACCATTGTAGATGTAGCTGCGGGCCAGATTACACTCCGAGTGAATGATGAGCATGTGACCTTTGACATCAAGCGGTCAATGCAGCACCCATAGAGTCAGGATGATGCGCTCTACTTTGTTGATATTGTCGACACTTATGTGAGCACACATTTCCAGGGCACGATTGAGGAGATTGATTCGGACACACATCTGTTGTGTGGGGACCTAGATGGCCTTACGCAGGAGGGCCACGATTTCGAGCAGCCAGTCTATCAGATTGGTGATGATGGTTCCTAGAGTCTGGATCGGTTTACAGAGATTGATCATGAGGATGAAGAAAAGTCGAAGCCTTCAGTTGAAGATCCCCCGTCCTTGGAGCTTAAGGAGCTTCCGCCCCATTTGGAGTACACATTTCTAGACAAGGAGCGCCGTCTGCCGGTTATCATCTCATCATCTTTGTCGGACGAGGAAAAGAGCAGACTTCTCAGTGTTTTACGACTTCATAAGAAAGCAATTGCGTGGAAGATAATGGGTATCAAAGGAATCAACCACTCCTTCTGTACTCACAAAATTCTCATGGAGGACCATTACAAGCCGTGTGCACAGCCACAGAGACGATTGAACCCGAATATGCAGGAAGTTGTCAAAAAGGAGGTGATAAAGTTGTTGGATGCAGGTTTGATCTACCCCATATCTGACTCAGTTTGGGTTAGTCCTGTTCAGGTAGTGCCCAAGAGGGAGGCATGACTGTAGTTACAAATGATAGGAATGAGCTTATTCCAGCCCGGAAGGTCACAGGATGGCGTGTTTGCATCGATTATCGCAAACTCAATGATGCCACCCGCAAGGACCACTTCCCGCTTCCATTCATCGACCAGATGTTGGAACGTCTGTCGGGGAAGTCTTATTACTGTTTTCTGGATGGGTTTTCTGGCTACTTTCAGATTCCTATTGCTCCTGAGGATTAGGAGAAGACTACCTTTACCTGCCTTTTGGCACATTCGCCTACCAACGTATGCCTTTCGGGTTGTGTAATGCACCTGCTACCTTCCAGCGATGCATGGTTGCAATTTTCCATGACATGATCGAGGATTTTATGGAAGTGTTCATGGATGACTTTTCGGTATTTGGAGACTCCTTCGATTAGTGTCTAGAAAATTTGAAGAAAATGTTGAAGAAGTGTGAAGAAACGAATCTTGTCCTAAACTGGGAAAACTGCCACTTCATGGTGAGAGAGGGCATAGTTCTGGGACATAAGATTTCGCAAGCTGGTATGGAGGTCGACCCAGCTAAAGTTGACATCATTTCACGACTTCCACCTCCCACCTCTGTGAGAGCGATACGGATCTTTCTCGGTCATGCGGGGTTCTATAGGCGATTCATCAAGGATTTTTCGAAAATCGCCAGGCCCATGACCCGTCTATTGGAAAAAGACGCTCCGTTTATCTTTGGAGATGATTGCTTGAAGGCTTTTGACCTTCTCAAGCAAAAGCTGATTGAGGCCCCTATTTTGGTCGCACCTGACTGGAGTTTGCCATTTGAAATTATGTGCGACGCGAGCGATTTCGCTATAGGGGTCGTTCTAGGACAAAGGAAGGAAAAGCACTTTCACCCGATCTATTATGCGAGCAAGACTCTTCACGACGCACACGTCATTAGGCGTCTCGAACGCGCTTTCGCGCGAATGACGCATTAAAGTAGCGTAGACTACCTTAACGGGTCATAACGGGTCGTAAGCACTTAGGATAGGTTTCAATTTAGAATGTAGGCTTTGTTAAACCATATCACATGAGTTCCAATACTCATTTGGTTTACGAGACCTCATTCTACCCGATCTTCCGATTTAGGTGTCAATTCACTAACATAGTATCCGTTACACTAGGAACCGCTTCAACACTTGAACTCTTGGTCTTTTGAGCTTTGTTATATCTTTTGAACAAGAACTATACGCAATCCTAAGTGAGTACATAGTCCCCTCTTTTACCATTTTCAAATGTTTTTGGGTGATTCATATGTGTAATCGATTTGTTTCCAAATGTATGGCATATATGTGGTTACTAAGTGCTTTTATGTGTATTATTCCGATTATGCAAATACGATGTTTATCCAAATTTTTAAAAGATCTACCTATCTTCATAGTTAGATTCTTATAGGATATTTGAAGTACAGTCTTAGATCTTCCTATCTTCATAGTGAGATTTTTAAGAAGTACTTTACGACATGATGGTTATGGTTTATGTGTAGATTGTTGGTGATTTAGATAACGAAACTAGAGTAATACAATAAGCACGTGGTGGATACGCTGCTGGTACTTCCTATATATAAGTGTGCTTATTGTATTACCCTTCGTGGCGTTATCCTGATTCACTATTAGGATTTAGGATGTTGTGATACAATGATTCAATACGACAGAAACCTAATCCTTTTAACGTCAACTTATCTTTATAAATTGATACTTGTAGGATGTTTAGAGTGCTAATATTGGAGTCCTTGTTTGGATTCATTGAGTACTTTAATGCGTATGTGACTAGACAATATGAAGAGAACCGGATCCCTGTAATATTTATCTATCTTCATAGCTAAACATACATGGGATGTTTAAAGTGCTAATATTGGAATCCTTATTTGGATTCATTGTGTACTTTAATGCGTGTTTACAAGTTGTTGACAAATTGACGATTATGTGTTTATGTGGTAGTTGTGATTTAGATAATGAAACGGGTGTAATAAAATAAGAACATGGTGGATACGCCGCTGGTACTTCCTATATATAAGTGTTCTTATTTTATTATTCGTGTAGCGTTATCCGAATCACTTTAGGATTTTGTGTACGATTGTTTCAATGTTCGATTATCCAAATCCTCGTAGAATCTCCCATATCTTTATATGTTAGATTCTTAGAAGGATATCTAAAGTATTATCATGAATCATTGATTTGATTTATATAATACTCACACAAGTTTTGATTTATTTCGAAACAGTTATTAATAATCCTCGATTGGATTTCTAATAACATATTAACGAGTTTTATGGTGATTTCAACAAGATTACGATGTACAGTTTCAAATGGCATAAAAATTACTTTGTAATAATCATATTTCCATATACAAAACTATTTGCCACGAGTTTTCACAATCAAGATTATGTATTGCAAATGCTAAACTTTTGCCATTCTTTGGCTTCAAGATTTATTTTCAATTGACAGCTTTCGTAGCTGTCAAAGTATTGCAATACCAAACTTTTTGCCATTAATATGGCTAACAAAACCTATGTACTCGTCGGCATTTTTATGCTGACTATTTCTCACATATGTTTCAGGTTTTCAACTATTCAAGCATGCAACGCATAGGACTGCATTCTGGCCTTAGACTTCTTTAATCAAAAGACAATTACATGTATTCTTTGTTTGTAAAACGATGTTAACATTATTGAAACAATTTTAGTACCAATAGTTGTGAGCAATTTGTAACGTGACTCCCCGATATTTCCGCCGCGTGTTGTTGTATTACACGGTTGGGGTGTTACAGGTTATGCATGTGGCACGTGATGCATAAGCTTTCTCTAAAGGTTGATTTTCTTATTTTCATGTGTTTGGTGTTTTAAGATATATGGCGTTTTGCCATTCATAGATATTTTTCATGTTAGTTTTTTGTTTCTAATGTATTTATTCCATGGTGTTTTCGGGTTTTATATAGGTTGGTGTTAGGCTATGCAGTTCCACCAATTTCAAAGAACGTATTTGTGGTGTTGTGTGGACGGATATTCTTACACCCGAAGAGTTTGAATCAGGATGGGAAGAGGTTATTGAATAGTTCAATTTAGATGACAATGACTGGCTTTCTGATATTTTTGCACTTAGGGATTCTTGGATCCCTGCATACTATAGAATGGAGGAACTGTCAGGCCTTATGCATACGACATCGAGGTCGGAGAGTGAGAACCATTTTTTTGGTCAAGTGTGCAATGCAAAATCTGCTCTTATTGAGTTCATGACTCATTACGAAACTGTAATAGAAGCACAGCGTCACACGCACTGGAAAAATGATCATGAATCTCGATACAAACTCCCCCAGTTGAAAAGTAATTATAAAGTGCTGGAGAGCCAAGCTACTGATATATACACAAAAAAAATTTTTTTTTTGTGACATTCAAGCTGAGCTAATCGGGATTGGGGATTGCTTAAATCAACGTTATGAAGAGCAGCCCGATGAGTTTGTTAAGTTCTACATAAATAATTTCTAGCAGCCTTGTACATCCTTATTCGAGGTAAACAATGGCATTTTTCACGTATTTTTTTGGCGTTTTCTGAGTAAGGCGTTTATTATATTTTTAAACATTTATTTTTTCTGCCTGAAGTTTTTGTGTTTGCTGTTTGATGGCGTTTTATACATACATTGTCTGCATGGAATTTTATACATACATTGTTTTTGGCGTTTTTTCAGGTAATGTACTGTAAGTATGATTGCACCAGCACTTGCTCATGTAGGCGTTTTGAGCAGTTTGGTTTGCTATGTAGACATATATTTTATGTTTTGAGAAGTTTGGATATTAGGGAATTTCCAAAACATTACATTTTGAATAGATGGCGTAAAGAGGCTTCGCCAAATTGCTCTTCTGATTACTCAATGAGTCGTGATTTTATGACCAAGCTTGATCCCGATGTGCAAAGTACAATGCGAGAAATTATTTTTGCAGCGGAGTATACTTTGAACTGTTTATCTGGTAATAAGGAGGAGTTATCCTTATACAAGGATCATGTTCAATCTTATATGAAGAAGGTTCAAGATATGCAGATTGTTGCTCCTCCAACTATTACCAGGAATAGATTTGCGGAGATAACAGGGCAATATCAAAATGACAAGAATCTGATAAGAGTCCCTGTTGGGTATAAGTCGAAAGGTTCTGGATCTCACAAGCGTTTGAAATCCAAACAGAAGGAAGCAATTGAAAAAACAAAAACAAAAGGGAAGCCCAGGGCAACAGAAAGACAGTGTAAGAATTGTAAAGCTTTCGGACACTATGCATCGACATGCAAGAATGTCGTAATTAAAAGAAAATCAACACGGTCTTCGAGAGCAAGTAAATAGTAGTTTGGCGTTTTTTATATTTTTATTTTTTTCCTACGCAATTTTTAAGCATGTAAGAACACACAATATCGCCATTGGGCGTTTTATATTTGTTTATATATCATTTTTATTGTTTTTCACATTTTTCACTTTTTTGTGCATAACATGTGATTAAAGGCAACTGTTATAGTTCTGGATGTTTGTTGTTTTGTTGTTTAGCGTTTTTTGCACATAATTATAGAGAATAAAGTATTTTTTATTAACTAGAAAGTACATAACAAACCATAAAAGATCGCACACACACATAAACGCCAAAAAAAGAATACTTTTCAATCAATAAAAATATTTTATTCCTCTAATTAAGTGAGGATTAACTCAATAAGATTTTGCTGAATGAGATGGACAACATTCTTAAGTGAGGATTAACTCTAAAAAATAGAGAATGTACATATATTTGAGCATTTTTGTAAAAAGAAGTATTTTTTTAAATATTAAAAATTCCATGTAACAGAATATATATGTCCAAAAAATGTAAAATATAGATTTTGAACATTTAAAAAAAAACTAGTCAGCATTTTTTACATTTTTTTATAAAAAATGTTCAAATACATGTATGTTACACTCCCTATTTTAAAAAAAATATATATGTTAAATAAGATTTTCTTGAGTTTTTTCTACTAAAGTGAGTTTTCTTCATATAGTTCACTTATATATATATTTTATATATATATTGGATGTTGAATAGTAACTTTATTTTTAAAATAATATATTGCTTTTTTTATTTTTTATTAAATATATTATAATAGTTTATTATATTTACTTTTAGTAACATATTTTTACTTTTTTTTCTTATTTTAAAACCATATATATCCTTTACCATTTTTTAATAATTCGTTTTTCTTTTTTAGAACATATATTAATTTTATATATATTTTTACAAATGATGATAAAAAGTAACTTTATTTTTAAAATAATATATATCTTTTTAATTTTCTTTTATTTAATATATTATAATAATTTATTATTATATTTACTTTTACCAGCATATTTTTAATTTTTTTTCTTATTTTAAAACCATATATATCTTTTACCATTTTTTTAATAATTCTTTTTCGTTTTGATACTTTTTTAATAAATTACGTTTATAATTTTTTTCTAAAACTTAAGTACATAGTTGTGCTTATTTTTTCGCTTGACATTCCGTTATAAGTTTTGTTTAAAACGAAATTGTACTCAAAATAAAGTATTTATTTGGTATTATAAAACGGTACAAAGATAAACTAAATCGTTTTAATGTTTTGTCTTTCTAAATAACATGTTTTATTTTCAAATCACGTTTATTTTACATTATCATTTGCTCATATTTGCCGCAACGCGCGACGTTAAAAAACTAGTATTATTTAAGACGCCACTTCTGCTATTTTTTTTTTGAACGGCAAGGAACGACGTGTCAACCACCGTGACACAGGACGTTGTGGCCAAGGTCGACTACTCGACCGCCGCTAGCCCCTTGGCTCTCCCAGTTGTTTGGAAACCCGACCTCCACCCGCTCAAAGGCATGACGGTGGAATAATCAGTAAAACCTCGTCTCATATCCAAGACGAACCGACGCCACCCGTATTCGACATTCACCTGGATACCCGCAGAAAATAATAGGAGTTATGGGATTCGACCTGAGTCATAAGAAACACTAAGGTTCTGTTTGTTTTTTGGCCAGAAGTACTTCTGGCCACTTATGTCTGCCCCGCGCAGACGCGGGCAGACGTTTGGATGCTGCAGATTGTTTGTTTTCTCGCAAACCTTTCATTAAAAAAGGTCTGCGAGACCTCTTCACCACACAAACATGTTCCATCCACTTCCATCCTCTTCCAACCTCTTCTCCTCTTCTCCCTCTTCTCCCTCTGCCACCACCATCTCCACCTCCGACCTCTTCTGCCACCACCATCTCCACTCCGACACCTTCTCCACCTCCGACACCATCTGCTCCACCTCCACTCCGCCACCACCTCCGCCGCTCCAGCCCCAAATCGACATCACAAACAAAACCCCCAAATCTGCTCCACCTCCACCTCCACCTCCACTCCGCCACCACCTCTGCTCCACCTCCACTCCGCCACCACCTCCGACATCATCATCAACATCACAAACAAAACCCCCAAATCGAAAACCCTCATCATCATCAACATCGATCGCAAACAAAACCCTAAATCGAAAACCCTCATCATCATCATCATCGACATCTGGAACGAAGAGAGAGAGAGAGATCGTAGAGAGAGAGGGGGCGGCGGTGGTGGTGGGTTTTGATGGCGGTGGTGGAACGAAGAGAGAGAGACCGTAGAGAGAGAGGGGGCGGCAGGAGAGAGAGAGGGAAATAAGAGAGAGAGATCGGTGGTGGTGGTGGGTTTTGATGGCGGTGGTGGTGGCCGACGTGGTGGTGGCGGATGGTTGTGGTGGTGGTGGTAGATGGCAGAGAGAGAGAAGAGAGAGGAGAAGGTCTGTGGTTTTCAATGGTGTGAAGAGGTTTTTATGTAAAAAAAACAAACCCTCTTTTCCTTGCAGACTGCAGACATTTAGTCCACCTCTTCTCTGTAGATGTGGTTCGCAGACTGCAGACCATTTCCTGCAGAAAAAACAAACACCACCTAAGTCTTTCTCCATTGGATTGTGCTATTTTCTATTTGATACCAAAAATACAAATCCAACAAATAACTCTTTGCGTAAAATCAGTAAAAGTCATAGTCATCTTTTAAACAAGGTTAGTCAAGTAAATACAAACATAAAATAAGCGATTTCATTATGATCCAGCGGCCAGAAACATTTTGGTTGACTATAATAGATACGACAATAGGAAAGTAAGGTCAAAAGTTTCTTCATTCATAGTCACAGGCCAATGAATATTATATCATATTATAATGTGTTAAAAGCTCAACCGTATTTCACCCGCCATATGCACCTCCTCAATTATATCTCTCCTTTTTCCCTTTTTGACCTTTTTTTTTGCTTTCACTCCCTTTATTTGTTTTAATGCGGTTGTAATAATAAGAAATCCTATTAATTAGATGCCATATGCTCCTTATGCATTGTATTTTTTACTTTTAATTTAAACAATACTAAAGTAATAAATTGAGAGAAAAATTATAAAAACACAAAAGGCTATATTTTACCTCTACAATTATGAAGATTTCTCCTACCCGTTGCCCCCTTTTTTTGGCCCTTCCTTTAAGGGGTTGTTGTGTAAGACGTGAATAACGCCCGCTAGAACGCCCATGAATTTTATCATCAACTTGATAAATTAATTTCAAGATATAAGGCTTTCCTATACTTTTAATTTAAACAATACTAAAGTAATAAATTGAGAGAAAAATTATAAAAACACAAAAGACTATATTTTACCTCTACAATTATGAAGATACATAATATTATTCTCTCTCTCTCTTAGACCATGTGTAGACTGTAGTGGTTAAGAAAAATAATGCCCCCACCATGGGGCATTATCTGACACGTGGCAGTCCAGTCAGCATGGGGCGTTATTGCAAAAGTGGCGTATTGGGAATAATGCCCAAATAATGCCCCTTCCAATCAATAAAAAAAAAAAAAAAAAAAAAGCAAACTAAATGATCATTGGCTAGTCAAACCCACTTCTTCTCCCATTGGCCACATGCAAGAATCAAATGGAGCTATGCAGCGTTTTCTTAATAACGCCAAAATCAAATTTCTGAATTTTTTTTTAAAAATAACGCCTAGTGTAATGGAGGGGGGGCGTTTTGGGGCGTTTTTTTTCAATTTTTTTTAAAAATCACGCCCCACTACGGGTGGTCTTACATAAATATCATATTGTATCCAGAAACCATCTTACGATTTTAGTTTTATTTTTTTATCTACTTTGTCGTTTGATTCATTCCTACAAAGTACGAAATAGTAAGCATAACAATGTAGTGTCTATTAAATTTTGTGTGCTATTAAATTTTGTGTGACGTTTTAGATATGTAACTGTCTTCACACATATAACTTTTTATACCACGTTTGCTCCCCTTTTGTCATCTTTAAAAATTCATAATATTGACATTGTCATTAGAAAATGGTATTAAATTACTGAATGAAGTATTTGAGAGTGTATGTCTTCGTCATCTTATAAACATGTCATATGTTTGTCTTGGTATAGAAACCATATATTTATACTTTGATGATCAAAGTAAATAACTTGTATTTTAACCTAGACACAACTGTCATGACACACTCAACCCAAAAATTTAAGGGCCTGTTTGTTTAACTCTGAATAAGGCTCTTAATGGTTAAGACCTCTTACTGATTCAACACTTAATGGTTCAGACTGTTTGTTTCACGAGCAGATGTCTGAATGGTTAAGAAATTTGTCTTTGAATGGTTAAGCATTATACAGAATCTGAATAGTTAAGACCACTAATCTGAATTTGTCAGACATTTGCCTCTGAACGGTTAAGCATTATACAGGCTCTTAATGGTTCAGATCTCTTACTGATTCAGCACTTGATGGTTCAGATCTCTTACTGGTTCAGCACTTAACCATTCAGATGTTGCCAAACAGCCCTAAGTTTCTCAGTCGCCAAGCAACTGTATTGAAGTCAGTATAATGAGAATGGATCATGTCACACCCCGATATTTCCACATATCACCGGTGGGCCCGGTGGGGTATCGTGACGTAGTTGATATCATCATGGCCAAACACACACAGAATAGCACAGCGGAAGTCTTAGGATATAAAATATTATTACAAACTCAAATGTCTGAAAATATCAAAGTATTTATTATAGACAAGTCTGTAATATCAAATCCACAGGAGGATCATTACAGAATGTTTAAAATGAAGCTTAGCAGACTTTATGACATCTTTAAGGATTTGCAAGATCCTCTTTTTCGACACCGAGCAACTCCCAGCCTATTACGAGTAGTACCTGCCACTTAGCCTTTTGAAAATACGTCAGTTTTCACTGGTAAATACAATTTAACCGACTCATTTGAAAAGAGTTTAGGAAAATTGATTTAAGTGCACAAGGCACAAGACCTTTTATAACTTGGGATAATTCTTAATAAAAATCTTGTATACTGAATTACATGTTTACCGTACATCTGGGGCCCAGTACAGAGACTGAGACATGATTAAACGACACACCACTTTTAAAACCCATAAAGGAGTTATCCCCAACTTGTGGGTAATTAATAATTTATTATTGGCATCTTTTCGGTGTATGCCTACACCCTGCGCATAAGTCGTGGCCATTTACAAATGAATGAGCCAAGGATATATCCAGGACATGGTCGTTAACCCCCAACGTTTAAGTCATCAACAGAACAGTATCAAAACAGGTTTTGTGGATTTACTAGCCACAATCCGGCATTTGATTGATCCACACCCGACCAAGCGGTATTAATCTACCGTATCCCAAGCCCGTATAAGGGAAAATAAGTTAAAAGTATTTACCTGAGCTAATACTTGATTCACAGCAAAATAACTCAGTCGTATCCAATCTATCTAAATGCAGGTAGCTTTTACCGGGTGGCTCTAGTCTGGAGTGATGGTAATATATAACCAATTCAGAATGCTAACGGTCTTTATTTAAGTCGCAGACTTAGACCGGCTAGCTTAAAGTATCTAAAGTTGTACTATATGCTAGATTAAGCGATGACCGGAATAGAATGTTATTTAGACCCAACAAGTTTGGATACTTGTATATTATGGGTAAACTAAACACATTCCGGATTTTGAGATAAAAACGATAAGGTTAAACCCGTTTCGGCAAACATACGTAAACTAGTTACATAAACCGATCCGAACGCGTAGAATGTGTAACGGGTAACCAAATGAATCATATACAAGTTCCATATGTTATTATGCTTAGAATATGTCAATACATCAGTAGGATGTCAACATATATGCCCAAAAAGTATTTAAAACCATTTTAAGTCCCGTAAGGGCATTTTGGTAATTTTAATACTTTTAAAAGAGATTTTATGACAAACTGTAGTTCTGGTCCTTTCTAATCAGTAAAAATATTTAATTTATCTCATTACATCAGTAAGATATTATACATATGTGAGGTTTACCATTTATGGCCAAACTATGCCCCGAAAGGGTATTTTGGTCATTTCACATATGCTTTTACGGGCATTTTTGGAAGTCTGAGTTCACGACTTATGCCTACTGAAATAATATTAAAATTTGTTTAAAAATTCAGTAGGTAACAAGTCTTAGGTGTTAATTATGGTTTAAAACCATACTATGCACCTAAAGAGCGTAAAATCGCTAATTGACGATAATTAAGGGTTTTTATGGAAATCTGAGATTTTGATCAGTTTTGAATGCTCAAAATAATTTATTTAATATATGAAATCAGTAGGAAAAGGTTTGGCATTCAAATCATTTGTAAATCTCATCTTATGCATGAAAAGGGTATTATCGTCATTTACCGAATAATACAAGAACTCTATGACATGATCAGTTTATAATCTGATCAATAACTCCAACAATTCCTAAAAATAATATCTTAACAGTAGGTAATGAGTTTTGGGTCAAAATCCAAGTTTAAACATGCTTTATACAAGATATCGCAATTTACTTAGTTAAAAGCTTCTAATTACGATATCGAGCATAACTCCTATTTGGGACCAAGAACTGATGTCAAATTTTCAGGACAAGCTTATATATCAGTAACAAAGGTTTTTGTCCTCTCACATTTCTAAAAATCTCATTCTTATGTCAAAAGGGCAAAATGGGCGTTGATAAGCATAATAGCGGAAACTAGCGTATAATTCAAACCACAAGGAACCATGCAATATAACTCCAGAGGGTTATACTACTGAATAATATGGTCCTAATGGAAGCTTAAAACATGGAAGAATCAAGCTTAATCGGGTCAGAACTGAAAAGTCATAGCAAGGTCAAGCTCTTGCGACTTTCGGTTGTGAATCGACCCTAAACTTAGAATTGTCGAGTTGGACCAGCTTAGACATGTTTTAATAATCATTACCAAGTTATTAGAGTGTTAAAATATAATTTATAACCTCTGCATCTATGGTTTTATTTAATATGCACTAAGCTGCCAAATTTGACTTTTTACCTAAACGGTTTGACCCGACAATTAACTAAGCAAACGAAGGAATTAGGAGGTGCCCTTTCAGGGGTTAATCACCTACCTAACTATGGTCTTATACCCACTTTCAATTTGGTTAGTGGCTGGACCATGAGAGTTTAATTCGAAAGTCAAAGTTAATTTACGATACTTTGACTTTTCGGTTTATAAACTATGAAACTGAACTAATGAGATGGCTTAAGACACTTACATGAGTCCTAGCTATCTTTTCTACAAGAGTATAAGTCCCAATCAGATCAGGAGCTCCAGATTTGTGAGATAAGAATGATAGAAAGGAAGTGGTGTGAAGAAATGAATGAGAGCTTCAAGTATTTATAGGTTTTGGGAATGATTTTGATCAAGACAAGTGTTAGGAGGGTTATTCAGATCATAACACCTGTTGTTACAGCTGTTATAATGTCTTGGTGATCAAGGATTTGGTTATAATTGGCTAGAATGAGATTGGAGTGGGCTGCAAGCAAAAATTCGTAACTGGCACTGGCTTATGGACCGTAAGGTCATTGTCATACGGTCCGTAAGGACCTGGTCTGAAATCCCAAAGTTTCATTAGTTGGCAGGTTTGGTCCCTGAACGCGTATTATTGAGTTTTGGCACATCTAACACCTGCTAACCCTATTTTTAAGCTCTATAAGGAAGTTAAAGTATATTTAACTTCAACCATGCTCAAAAACATGTCGGATGTCGGTTCGTTTGGTCGTACGGTCATGTTGTTCGTCTAATTACGACGAAACGCGGACGGACGCGAAAAACGATCCAAACGACGCGACGAATGGAATTTTATCAAGCCAAACACTAAAATAAAATATTTTAGTGCTTACATAAATTTTTGGGTGTCCGGAGATATTCAGAATGTGAGATATGCGCGAAAGTGCAAACTTGTGCACTTTTTGACACTTTTAGTCCCTGTATGACATAAAAGTTTATTTTTGCGCACCAAACACCTCTAAGCCTATATCTAAGCTATATAAAGGATAAATAGGGTATGTTTAACTCATGGATATAATCCGGAAGGTCCGTTATCAAACGATTCAACCTACTTTTGTAGTTTGACGCAATTAGTCCCTTAATTGCGCAAAGTAGCGTGAAATGACGTTTAATAATATCCAATCCTTCTATAGCCCATAATGGGCATCCCCAAATGTATGTCCAATTATTACCACGCTCCGGTTCGCTTAAAAGGTCCCCGAGAGGTGTAGATTCAAAAATTGACGCTTTTGGTCCTTCTAATGCGCAAACTTGCGCATATCATCATTTAATAGCATCGAAGCCTTATCTAGTCCATGTGAGGCATTCTTGAGAGTATCATAATACAACACGATGCTTCGGGTTCATTAAAAGGTCATTCAGAGGTATAATTAAACATGTTGACGCTTTTAACCCCTCTAACTTACAAACTTGCGCATAACTTCACTTATTGGCATAAAAGCCTTACATAGCCAATATTTGGCATTCCCGAGAATATGATGAAACATAATGAAGCTCTCGGTTTGTTAAAAGGTCACTCAGAGGTAAGAATTAACATGTTGACACTTTTAACCCTTCGAAGCGCAAACTTTTACATAATTCCACAAACGGCTCCTCTTGTCCAACAATTGGCCCATTTGAGAATACGGACACGGTATAAGGTCACTCAGAGGCTTAGTTTAAGCATGTTGACACTTCCAGTCCTTCTAAAATTGAAGTTTTCGATTTTGATGAAAATAGTCCCTCATAGTCAACGTTTGACTTTATTAGGGTTCATTACACGTGTCACCACATCATTGGACACGATTTTACGAGGTGTTACAGATCATGACACCAAACACAACTCCACATTCACACAATAATCTTCCTACTAGCTTGGGTTTCATAGAATCTTTCACTTTCACTAATCACTAATCACTTTCACACCGACTAAATAATTTTACATTAACCTAATAATCATCTCGCTAAAATTATTTTTATCTTGACTTCATCATTCTCAAGTCTCAACCCTTAACATTAAACTAATAAAAATTCACATCATGAGGTAAACAAATCCAAATGAAGTTACACAAGTCAACACTCTTCCAATCAGAAAACAAAACTTGTGATTACTTTAGTCAAAGAAAACTAAAAAAAAAATCAGGATGGACTGACCATATGGTTGGATCTTACTCGCACCAACTTTTGACCAAGCAAAAAAATAAAACAACATGCCTGTCACCCACATCTCACCTTCCCTTATTTACCCCTCACTTTGACCACTTCTTATCACCAACAAACAAATAAACAAACCCACTGCACTGCACCAATATTTTCATGGTCCAACTCTAACCAGTAACCAACGAACCACCATGGCCGTAGATCTCATAACCGGTTTCCGAACCACTGAAACAAACGCCGTTCAAGAAGCTGCTGCCGGCCTCGAAAGCGTCCAGAAGCTCATCCGTCTGCTCTCTCAATCGCAATCTCAGCAACAATCTGTTACAGATTATCAAGCTGTTGCTGACGTGGCTGTCACCAAGTTTAAACGCGTTATCTCGTTATTAGACCGACCTAACCGTCAACTCACCGGTCATGCACGCTTCCGACGAGGCCCTGTTCACAAGCAAAACGATGTCGTTTCGGAGAATAAATCGACGACGAGTAATAATAATAACAATAATATTATTCATATCCACAAACGAAACGATGTCGTTTTAGAAGAAGGTGAGAATAAGGTGTATTGTCCAACGCCTATACAACAGGTGCCGTTTGTTCCTCCTCCGCCGCCTACGGTGGCGACCGGAAATCAACCGCCGATGTTTCAGAGAAAAGAGATAAGTTTCACGTACTCTCCCGCGCTTTCTCGAGCGAGTTCGTTTGTATCGTCGTTGACCGGAGATACCGACGGGAAGCAACCGTCGGCCGGTGGTAAACCGCCGCTGTGTACGGCGTCATGTTTGAAACGGAAGTGTAGTTCGTCGGAAAATGGCGTTTCCGGCAAGTGCAGCGGCGGTTCTACCGGCGGACGATGTCACTGTTCCAAAAGAAGGTACGAAAGTCAAACAAACCCTAATTTTAGCCCTAATTTGTTTAAAATTCAAATTAAATTGAAATCGAAATTGATTATTGTTATAGAAAATTGAGGCAGAAGAGAGTAATTAGGGTTAAGGCAATTAGTATGAAGCTGGCTGACATCCCTCCGGACGATTATTCATGGAGAAAGTACGGTCAGAAACCGATTAAAGGATCTCCTCATCCAAGGTAAAATTGTTCTCAAAATAAACCGAATTGGATCAATTATGAAGTTTGTTAATATGTTATGAACTTATGACTAATTTGTTAATAATAAATAACCAATTGTTACAGAGGATACTACAAGTGCAGTAGTGTTAGAGGATGTCCAGCTCGGAAGCATGTGGAACGAGCATTGGATGATCCAAGCATGTTGATTGTTACTTATGAAGGAGACCATAATCATGCACTTTCTGTTGCAGAAACTTCTGGGCTTATATTAGAATCGTCTTAATTAATTTCATCAAATTTTGTTCGATTAAAGTTTAAATACGGATCGTTATTGTTACTGTTATTGTTACTCTACGGTAGTGAAAGTTTGGTAAAGGTTTTGGAATCAGTTCCATATCTTGGCTTTAAAATCTGCTAGATTGTGTTTTATTGATTAATTAATTTGATTCTTTTAGGTGTCATGTTACAATGATGATGATGTTGTTTGTATAATATGGGATTATGGTCAATTGATTGTGCTTTATTTTTATTTTAGTGTAAAATGCCAAAATGGTCCATGAGTTTAAGTCATTTTTGACACTTTAGATCAAAAATGAAACTTTTTGTAATAAAACTTTTTGTATCTGGGTCTCTAAGTTTTCATTTTTGTTGTCATTTTCATCAAATTGGCAAACGGGGGTTAGAATTTTTTGTTAATTTTTCGTATTTTTGTCGTTTTTCTCGCTTAAATAAACGGTATAAGTCATAATATATTTTATTTAAGTGAGGAAAATGACAAAAAATGAAGAAATTAACAGAAAATTCTAATATAATTTGTCAATTGAATAAAAATGACAACAAAAATGAAACCTTTAAGAATGCATATGCAAAAAGTTTTATTATTAGACTGAAGTGGCAAAATTGGTTTGAAGATAAGGGCTGTCTTGGCATTTTAATCTTTATTTTAGGATTCTAGTTTGTAATGGAGATTTGTGATTTTGGCGTAAGATATTTTTTTAATATTATCTCTGGGGAATACTTTTTTGTGATTAAGAAAAAAGGGAGTGGGTTGTCGTTGACGAAAAATAGAGGCGCTGAAAATTTAGAGGGAGGTGGTGTATCACGTGTGTTTGAGTCTTATTACATTTATTGAATTATTGAATAGAAGTTTTGAGTACAAATACATGTGGACACAATTTGTGGTTTTAGAACCGGTAGTAAACCCCTCGCAAAATATAAAAAACTGAACTCCATATAAACATGGAGCATTTAAGTTAACATCATACGGGGTTGATTCCGGTACAAACCATATTTATCCTACAAACTGTAAGAACAGATCATAACACTTATAAAAAGTTAAATTAACACATATTAAAACAATACATACATAAAAGTAGCACTTTTGAATTATATTAGCCATGAAATTAATCAAGATAATTGATTTTAGCACATATGTGAAATAATATCAGCACTTTTCTTGATCAGCGCATTGAAAATAAAATGAAGATCCAAATAAAGAAATAATTGTTTGTTAGCATAATTATAAATAATTCAAGATAATTGATATTATTTAGGCTATTATTTTACCATTTCTCTATAATTGGTTGGATGTCATATGACACTTTTTAAATGGTTCTTACAATTTGTATACGAAATGTGGTTTGTATTTGATCATCCTCCTTAAACTCCAAATGTGTGTGCCAAACTTATATGTGACTTGCACAATGGAGCTTAAAAGCATTAACAATTTTGATGGCTTAAGTGATGATACGAATCGAAATCGTTAATCAAAATGGTCCAAATAAACTAGAAAGAAGCTAGAAAAATATTAGGAAGGATTAGACTCAAATCATACTTTTTCATTCATAATCAAACAAATACATACGAAACGGTATATATAATCTATGACCCACTATTCAATATACTAGACCCGTTACTTAAAAACTACCCACTAATGCCCACTATTAGAGAATTAATAAATAATGGAAAGTAATAATACGAAACTACTGATGCATGATATGCCTCCCATGTTGACCATCATGGGTTACGTGGTGCTAGTCATGTATTAAGTGATACCGACTTTTCAGGCTTCGTATCACTATTGTGAAGAAGAGTGGCCAAGAAACGTGCTAGATGTGGATGATTTTCAAGTTATATTACAGATGCCCTAGCAACACACAGGGACGGCGTGCAGATCTAGGGGGTTTTGGAGGTTCTCCGGAACCCTCTCTGTTTGGAAAAAAATTAGTGGAAATCTTGTATGATTTGGTAAAAATAGTGAGAATTAATGAGAATCTACCAAAAGGAACCTCCTGAAAAAAAAAATCTTTGATCGTCACTGGCAACAGAACACGAATGCCACATAGAGGAAAACATTATATGCATGAATAATACCATCATTGTAAAAGATAGAAGGTAAGACTTTGTTCATTGTTATAGAATAATCTCATCAAGAGTTTTGTGTATAAATAAAGAAAACCACCAGTTTAAAAAAAAATAGAAGGTATTAGTTGTATATAGAAAAATGACCAAAAGACCAAAGGTCTAGAGGTAGAGAAATGTAAGCATTGTGTGAAAAGTCGACGCTTAAATATCACATGTGTATTGTGTGATCATTTAAATACACAAATTAGGGCAACACACAAATGGAACTTGCATAATAAAAGGAACATATGAATTTATATGGTTAACTTGATTAATGTTATTAGTTCGATATATCTTATTATTTTAATGTCGATTTGCGATTTCAAAAGATATATTTTAATCTTACATTCTCATCATCCTTTCATTCTTTTGTTGTTATTCCATATCGTTTTCATTTCTAATAGATCTTAGCAATGTAAAACGTATATTAAAATGTACTCATACCCCCTTTGATTTGGTGGTCATATCTTCTTGAAGTTATCAAATCGTTAATATTCTTGTATTTTACAACTAAAAGAAAAAATATTTTCTTTTTAATTATGCATTTTCAATGAGTTATAATGAACATTAAGAGAGAGGTACATGCATTTTCAATGAGTTATAATGCACATTAAGAGAGAGGTACGTTTACTTCATATTCAATTAATCAATTGTAACATTTTTTTTTTCACTTTTCTTGTATTCTAGAAAAAAAATCTTAACTTTGTGATTTTTTTGGTGTCCAAAATGAATCCTTACTTCATTTCAATTCGAATTATATAGTTTGGAATAAAAATCAAATTCAAGTGAAATTATAAAAACTCTCACTCTAAAGAAAATTACTAGACTTTATGCCCTCACCTAATAGTGATTTCCTCATTTCCCCCTGAATACAAATTTAGAATTTAGAAAAATTAGACGAAATTCAAGAAAATCGAGTCATAAGCCTAAAGAACTGAAAACCGGTCTGATATTTACCCTAATTTGTCATCCACAATACTCTTGAGAAGAACAAAGATCCATTTCTAAAAACAAAAATATCTTCAAAGGATAAAACAAATAGATATAGAACTAGTTTTTGCCCTGCCCGCGTTGCGGGGTAATAAGCCGAATATTTCTCTCTCATAACATGTATGTCTGTGTTTCGGTTACTTGTACATACTACTCATAATAGGACCTCAAAAAAAATTACATCGAGTCAACAAATAAAAAAAAAACACTACCATACTTTTACTAAAAAAAACTAAAACGATGGAAATACTATAATTTTAAACTGGGAGCAAAATTGTAATTTTTCAGGACAAATAAGCATGTACCAGGCATGCCTGGACGAATAAAAATTACACCTATGTCCGTCCGCGTTGCGGGGCGTTAAATCAAATATTTCTTAGTTTAATAACATGTATGCATGTATTTAGGTTATTTGTGCATACTACTTATAACACGATCTAAAAAAAATACATCGAGACAACCAATTAAACGAAAACACTACCATAGTTTTGCTAAAAAAAAATTAAAACAATAACAGGTCTGTAATTTAGAGTTGGGGGTAAAATACTAATTTGTCAGGACCAATGAGCGAGTGTTAGACAACTACTTGACACAATAAAAGTTACATTGAGTCAACTAAGCAAAATAAAACAGTACTATAGTTTTGCAAAAAAAAAAAAAAAAAAGTAAAACGATGGCAAAATCATAATTTTTAGCAGGGGGAGAAATCGTAATTTTTGAAATGGGAGCAAAATCATAATTTTGAACAGAGGGCAAAATCGTAAAAATATTTTGAGCTGGTGGCGAAATCATAATTTTAAATTGAGGGCAAAATCATAATTTTGAGCTATGGGAAAAAAAAAACATAATTTTATTTTGAACTGTGGGAAAAAACGTAAATTTGAGTTGGGGGCAAAATCGTAATTTTGAGCTAGGGTCAAAAACATATTTTTATTTTGAACGGGGGCAAAAACGTAATTTTAGACGGAGGGCGAAACCGAAAATTTCAACTGGGAATAGAATTAGAAATGAGTTTTTGAACTGATGGCAAAAGCGTAAATTTTGAGCCAGGGGAAAAATATAATATAATTTTATTTTGAATTAGGGGCGAAAAGTAATTTTAAACAAAAGACGAAACCGTATTTTTAAGTTAGGAATAAAATTAAGAGTTAATTGCCAAAATCGTCCCTGAGGTTTGGGCGCATTTGCCATTTTCGTCCAAAATGACACTTTTGTACCATTTTGCCCCCCCACGTTTGTAACTTGTTGCCATTTTCATCCAAACCACTAACTTAATTTATTTTTTCTGTTAAGTTGAATGATATTTGGATGAAACTGGCAAATATAACCACAGGGACGATTTTGGCAGTTTACTCAAACTCTTTTTAATTTCTGTTATTTAATTAATTTTGTCACATATATAATAAAAAAGAATATACATGCAATTTGAAATTAATTTCCAATTTCTTTATATAAATCAGTTTTATTAAGAGAAAAAACTGGTATATACTTTTCAATATTTTCGCTCTTAAACTTTTAATAAATATATGCAGTTTGAAATATAAGAAGAAAAATAAATCATACATTTTCTATTAGTTTTTTTCGTTCTTATCCGAAGAAAAAGAAATCATACATTTTCAGTTAGTTTTTTTAGTTCTTATCTATTTTTAGTTGTTAGTTTATTTTTATGTAAATGTATTATTTTGCTTGTAACATATTCTATTGTTTTTTTTTATTACCAGAGTTTTATGAAAAAAAAAATTATAAAAGTTATTTGATTTGTTATTCTTAGTGATGGTTTCTGAAAGATTTGGGAGTACCATAGCCCAAACTCAAATTACGTAAAGTTGTTCACTTTTTATTCCTTTATAACATTATTTTATTCAAACAGTTATCAACTTTCAACATTTATAAAATTTTGTCAAAAACTTTTATAAATATTTAGTTATATACTTATATAGGTCTCAATATTTTATAGTTCTTAAATTTTTAATATAATTATATAATTCGAAATTTAAGCAAAAAAAGTTTTTACACTTTTTTAGTTCTTATATATATTTTTTAGTTTTTTAGTTCTTCAATTATAATAAATTAACTTTAAGTTTTATATGTCTGTTACAAATTCTTTTGTTTTTTTACCTGAATTATTAAAATGTTTGTTAAAATTACCCAATTTGTTTTTTCCTAATGACAATATTAGACGTTTGAACTAAATTCACAAAGTTTGATTGTATCATCCCACAACCTTTAGTTACATAATACTTGAGTTATAACATAAAGCTCACTACAAAGAAAAACCAACTAGCGTGACGATTTATTACATTTTCTTGACCAAAATACTCAAATAGTGTGGTCACCCATTAATAGAATATGTTACAAGCAAAATAATACATTTACATAAAAATAAACTAAAAACTAAAAATAGATAAGAACTAAAAAAACTAACTGAAAATGTATGATTTCTTTTTCTTCTGATAAGAACTAAAAAAACTAATAGAAAATGTATGATTTATTTTTCTTCTTATATTTCAAACTGCATATATTTATTAAAAGTTTAAGAGCGAAAATATTGATAAGTATATACCAGTTTTTTCCTCTTAATAAAAATGATTTATATAAAGAAATTGGAAATTAATTTATAAAATTTAAAACATCATTCGCCTTAATAGAAAAAAATTAACTTAGTTAGTGGTTGGATGAAAATTTATAAAAGATATGTGACAAAGCTATTATTTTTTTTCATAAAAAAATTGCATGTATATTCTTTTTTATTATATATGTGACAAAATTAATTAAATAAAAGAAATTAAAAATAGTTTGAGTAAATTGCCAAAATCGTCTCTGTGGTTTATATTTGCCAGTTTCATCCAAATATCATTCAACTTAACAGAAAAAATAAACTAAGTTAGTGATTTGGATGAAAATGGCAAAAAGTTACAAACATGGGGGGCAAAATGGTACAAAAGTGTCATTTTGGACGAAAATGGCAAATGTGCCCAAACCTCAGGGACGATTTTGGCAATTAACTCTAAAATTAAATTAAAAATTGGTTTGTTCAATAGGGAAGTGCCAGGGAAGCTGCCTGGCACTATTCCCTCAACTTCAAAATGTATATGTAGTAAATTATTGCACATGTATGTTAGATATTTATTAGTGATTAATTAAATTTTAGGATAATCTATCAAAATTAATTAAACTAGGAAAAGACACTTTAGTTTGTCACCGCAAAAACTAGGAGAACAATGAACGTGGAGGGTCGAAAGTAGGTAACTCAATAACTGGTCAAAAGATTCACCTAAAAAGTCAAAATTAGTGGATGAGAAATTGACATGAAGTGGACCAACTATGTCTCAACTCTCAAGGGAGGGTCAAAGGTGTACAGTTTGGGTGTTAATTTTCGAAGGTTGTACCAGTAATGATTAGGGTCGTATTATTGGCACACCTTGGCATATTAAATCGACACCCTCAATACGCATTGTATAGGCCTATACGATGTGTATTGAGTTGGTTAATTAATTCTGTGTCAGTCAAAGGCTGACACTGTCTTACGGGGGTTACAGTAATACGTATTACTTTTTTTTAGAAAGTACGATCAGCTTTCTGTCACTGTTGAGTGACGTAAAGTGATTGACGTATGCCCTATACGCATCGTATAGGGCTATACGACTCGTATTCTATTCTGAATTTGAATTCTTCTTCCCCTATTTAAACGACGTAGAAGACGATATATATATCGTCTTCGTTATATATTCACATTCACTAACAAACATGTCTTGGTACAACTATGTTTTCGGTGAGTCGTCTGAGGCGGACACGAGCACGTTTATTTCGGATAGCAGTGTGGTATATCATTTTTTTAACTTATTCTATTTTTTTATGAAATACTTAGCACACCGTTTGTATTAGGCGAGGTCTAATGTCCCTGATTCTTACGATTGGGGTGGAAATGATGATCACGCGCACGAGGTCGTGTCCGGCTATCGTCCCCGTCATAATGAATCGTCGTTGCAAGATCTCAACGAGGTAAGTATATATATTTACTTTTTTCTATTCGGCATTAAACTTACCATTACCTTTTACCCGTTGGTTTTTTTTTAGTCTGCTATGCCCCGCCAACCGTTCCTACCAGATTTGAACGCATGTAGCCATGATCAAGGTCTCCGTATTATGAACCCGGTTACGTTCCCTCGTACGGACAGGAAGAATATGACAATAACGTTTTCGTTAGTGGTCCCTCGAGAGTACAAGAAGACGTTGGTCAGCCTTCTTACGTGCAAGAGTCATTGGGTGACGATCCACCCGTGCAAGAGTCATTGGGTGACGAGCCACCCGTGCAAGAGTCATTGGGTGACGAGACACCCGCTTACCCTGAAGTTTCGTACAAAACTGATCAGTTACGAACAATATATATTTTTATTAAATGTTATATTTTTTTCTGTTAAAAAATTATTATACAATTGTTAATACAAAATACATTAAAATTGTTATATTTTTCAAATAGGATAAAAATTAATTAATAAATGTTATATGAAATATTTTTATAAAATTAATTAAACCTGTTATATTTTTTAAATATTATAAAAAAATACATTAAAATATTTTTTTAAATATTAATTAAAATATTCGTTGAAAAGTTGAAGACACTCGTATTATATAAACGAGATGATTTCACCAAAATAGGCGTGAAACCCATAATTTGGTGAATGACTCTCAATCCGCTTATTCAATTTTGCACGAAATTACGCAATCAAGTTAGGAGTGAGATCCACATCTTGACGGTAAGTTTCCAATTCAAACTCTAGTGGACCCTCGTCAAAGTGTCGGAATTAACTTTCTTGACCTGACGAATACCAACCACACTTATGGTACGAAATCTTCAAGTTAGGGATGAAACCTGCATCTTGTCGACTAGTCCCGTTCCTCGATTTTCAATCCCGCCAAAGTTTCGATTTTTCAATCGATTAGGGACGTGTAGTAACTGGAAAGGTAAAGTACCGTTAATAGCTTCTCGACGAGTGTATTTTACCTATAGGCCAAAGCACGTTTCCCTAATTTGAAAGGACTTTCGATTCACTTTGGAATAGTCGAAGTTTCTAAACCCAAAACAATCCGATGTTTTATCAAGCCTCTCTTTTACTTTATCTTAATTTCTATGTGTTCTAATACTTGTTACCTCGTTCATTTCAAAACCGATGCACAATTCGCACGTTCCTCGCAATAATAAACAATAATAATTTGCACAATTGTTATAAAATTAAAAAAAATTGTTATATTTTTTTTAAGAATTTTTAAAAAAGTACATTCAAAATTGTTATATTTTTTTAAATTACTTGTTATATTTTTAGGATTTTTTATCCCGCGATGATTTGGAAAGTTGGGTAAAACGAAGGGGTTTAGCCAACGGATACATAATTGTTACCATACGGTCCAAGGATAACCGGATGTGGCTCTAATGTTGTCGTAGCGGCGAGCATGAGAGTATGGCCACGGTTAGGAAAACCGGCAGCAAAAAATGCGCGTGCCCTTTTATGGTGATAGGTTGTCTCGACCAAAGTCGTCGGTCTTGGCGAATAGATAGTCTGAACAAAAATTTAAACGAGGCGCATAACCACGGCCCTGCTGAACATCTGGAGGGTTACGCGTATGCCAGGAGGCTTACTCCTAATGAGTTTAGGCTGGTGCAAGAGCTGACAGATCAAGACATACAGCCCCATACAATCTGGAATGCCGTAACCGAACAGAACCCTGAGAACAAATGTGTTCCGAAAGACATACACAACGCTCGCCAAAAGATTAGGGCCGTGAAGTTCGAGAAAAAGCCGTCTCCCATGCAGCGGCTAGAACAAATCCTCCAGGAAAAAAAGATGACCTATTACATACAGGCAGAACCTTCCACCAACGTCGTTCAGCATGTATTTTTCTGTCACGATAAGTCCTTTGAAATGTGGAGGGCATTCCCGCATGTGCTTATGATCGACGCTACCTACAAGACTAACATGTACAATCTTCCATTTTTGCAAGTTGTGGGTATGACGTCAACAAATCACACCTTCTGTGTTGCGCATGCATTTCTTTCGAATGAGCAGGAGGCAACGTACGTCTGGGTCATGGAGAGGGTCAGGTCTATGCTGCACGAGTGCATGGAGCCGCGTGTAATTCTAACGGACAGGGACCAGGCACTGATAAACGCGTGTAGAAAAATATTCCCTGGCGCACACAGATATCTCTGCAGGTTCCACATCTTACAAAATATTGTGAAGCACTGCAAGAATTCGTTTAATGCGCAAGATTGGGATGCCTTTATAAATCAGTGGAAAACAGTGTGTAATTCCGCTACCGAAGAGTTATACAAATATAACGTCCTCAACCTTCAGAGACACCTTGTCAATCAACAACGTACATGTATGCTCTCTAAGTAAATACATTCATACAAATTGATATATAATTTGAATATGTTTATTTTTTTCAGATGTTTTTGATTACCTATGGAATAACTGGTTAAGCACCTCCAGACAATTGTTCGTATCTGCATGGACCAATCAAACCCTGGCATTCTTCCAAACTACAACAAACAGAGCTGAAGGCGCACATGCTGCATTAAAGAAACAACTTACTACACCGAGATGCAGTCTGGAAACGCTGGTGAAAAAGGTGGACACCTTGGTACTAAAGCAATATGCGCAAATAAAGAAATCATTGGAAGAAAGCCGCACCAAGCGAATGAACAGCCACCTTCATATTCCTATGTTTTGCAACCTACTTCTTAAAGTTTCCATCCATGCTCTTAACCTATTGGAAAACGAGCTAACACAGAGAATAGACACGTTGCGGTCATTCGGATGAACATGTGGCTGCCAGCTGTACTCGGGTGCCGGGTTGTTATGTGCCTGTCGCCTGGAGAGATTGCAGAATACAGGTACTTATAGACTTATAAAAAATGTTTTGTTGTCTTAATTTAATATGATTGTCTAATGCTCTTTTTTTTTTGTTTTGCAGACTGCGTCATTCAGCTCGAAAAGTGTCTGTTTTTTTTTATTTTTAGCTTTGCTGATTTCGCTTGAAAAGTGTCTGTTTTGATAAACGTGTTTCCGAATCATGGAAGAGGAATTCTTTAACGCGTTTGCTACATCTTCGACTAGTCCAGCTACCATTGTTCAAAACATGAACACAGAAAACGAAACTGGAACGTTGCAAAAACCCCCGAAACTTATGGGAATTGAAGAGTACCGTGGCTGGAAAAATCGTTTTGAGAATTGGGTTAAGGAAAACCATCTGAGAGCTTGGGAAAGCATTGAAACAAAGTATGTGAGACCACAGACTGCTTTGAAAGTTGATAAAATCATCTCAGAATTTACAGACAACGAGAGAGATAGTTATAAAGGAGAGAAAATGATGATTAGTCTTCTACAACAAGTTGTCAAAGAAGACATTTTTATTTTGCTTCAGCATGATGGTAGTGCATTTTCAATTTGGGAGGCACTTGAGAAGAAATTTGAAGGAAGTACAGAAATGATCAACAACAAAAAATCATTATTGAAAAAAGAATTTGAATTGTTTACAAGTATGCCAGGTGAAGTTACAAAGACTCTCATTGAGAGATATTGTCATCTTGTGCGTACCATGTCTCAGTTGAAAATTACTAAAACTCCAGCAGAATGGGTTGAAAAGTTAGCTGACGCATTACCACAGAAAGAATGGGGTACTTATCTCATGATCTTAAAGAATTCAGGAGAGTTTAGTAGATTGTCAATTGGACAGTTTATTGAAAAACTAGAGGCACAGGATCTTGAACAGCAAAAGATTGCCAGAATGAACAGCTCGAGCAATCAACAAGACATCAAATTGTATTACAAAGGAAATGTTCAAACTGTTGAAGCAAGTCCAAAGATCCAAACTGCTTTTAGTGCAGGAAATTCATCTGGATCAGTCAGTCAAAGTTCAATCAACTCTAGTGGATTTTCACATGTCAATCCTCCAAGTGTTCAAAGTTTAAATGTTGGTAATGGACATATGATTCAGTGCAATGTTGCATTGCATTTTCAAAATGGTCAGAATTTTTCTGAAGAAGTGGTTAAAAGTCATATGGCATTACTAGTTACTGCTTTGGAATCATATGAAGGATTGATTGCTGGAAGAATTGGTAATCCTATGCTAACCAAGGAAGATTATGATCAGATCGATGCAGAGGAATTGGAGCTCATGGATATAAAGTGGTGCTTAGCTAGTGTCTTGAGGAGAGCAGAAAAGTTTAAAATGATTACAGGAAGCAATGATTTCTTAGATGCAAATGTCTCTAATTTAGGTTTTGATAAATCTAAAGTTACGTGTTTTCGATGCAGGGAGAAAGGACATTTTAAGCGAGAATGTAATAATCAAGAAGCAAGTGGAGCAAAGAATCCATTTGGTGGCCATGATTACTATCGGAAGGCTATATATCAACAAATCGCTCATCAACCGCATCAACAAAAAGAACCACAAACGGCACATGCTAGGATGATCGAAGATGCTAATAAGAAAGCTTATTATGGTATAATTGATCAAGATGATGAGAAAATGGCTCCAGGATTTAGCTAGGATAGGTTTGTGGATGAGAATAGAGAGTTTAAGGCTTTCATTGCTCAAATTGTTCAAAAGCCAGAATTGATGAAAGAATGGATAGCAGTGTTATCTGATGAAGAGAAAAGTCAAGATGAAGAATCTGTTTCTTCATAAAACAGTTCAACAGAAAGCAGTGATGATGATGAAGAAATTGAACAGATAAATGTTGGAAAAACTCATTTATCTTCTGACAGTTTTGAATTTTATTTTGCAGATAAATTGAAGAAACTTAAAGAGAGAAAAGCTGCAAAAGAAATGAAAGAAGTCAAAGTTGTTGAGAAGATAGTTGAAGTGGAAAAGGTAGTTGAAGTCGAGAAGATTGTTGAGATTGAAAAGATTGTTGAAATCACAAAACCTTGTCTTACATGTTTGGAACCATGCAAACAATGTGATGAAAAAGATGAGAGGTTTAGTGAACTAGAAAAGTTGAAAGAAAAATTATTGTTTGATGTCAAGAATGTGAAAGAGTCGTACGATGTATTGAACAAAACTGTGAATAGTTTGCAGAAGACAAACTCTGAAAGAGAAAATGCTTTGACAATGATGAATGCAACAATGATGTCTAAGCAGAAAGAGATAAATTTTTACATCGAAGAATGTGCAAAGTTGAAGCAAGAGTTGGAAAGTGAAAAAGTTGAAAATGAAAGAATCAGACGATTACTGAAAAGTTATTCAAGTTCTGATTATTTGATTGACAGAATTTATCCAACTGTTGCAGGTTTTGAAGTGTTTGAAGACAAGAAGTTGAAGAAAAAGGATACTGGTAAGAAACAGAGTGTCAGTTATAATAAGTGTCCGCCTCCGATTTGGGAAGGTTATTCGCCTAGAAAACCGAATGAGGAACAAGTAAAAAAGGCAGTCAATATAAAGTTAGAGTCCGAGATAACTGATGCATTACCAGACAATATTGACATTACATTCACAGCGTCTGACACAGATCATGAGTCCGAGTTAATAAAAAGGATGGTCGATCAGGTGTTGGATAAGGATGAGGAGTCCGAGTCAATGTCCGAGTCCGGGAGTTCGAGTTCGTCTGTCAAGAGTTCTAAGTCATCGGGAAACCGGGTGTATAGTAAAGAATTTTTGTTGTCAAAATCTAATTTGAATGACGAAACATTTGAAGTTGCATATACTTTGAATGATTCTGACAAATTATATTTTGATAAAGAATTTCCAATAAGAGGTGTTAAAACAGAAATGATAAAAAAAGGTTTTCAAATTGACAGAAATTAATATTTCTGAAATAAAAGATTTAAATCTTTCTGAAAAACCAAGTCCTTACACCTCAAGACTTAAACAAAAACTAAACAAGAAAATGGGTTACAGTTCTGGTTCAGGTTATCGAAAGAAACCAAACCATAACGGTAATTTCAAAAAGAAAGGTTTAGGTTTTATTCCACCTGAAAATTATAAAAATGAGAAAATTTCTAAAAATACAAAATTTGTTTCAGGTACATCTGCTGAGGATGAAAAGAAGAGCTCATTTTGGAGACAGTCAAATCAGGAATTTCTTGCTGAAAAGAAGAAAACTGAAGCTCTTCAGAGAAAAGAGACAAGAACTTGTTACAAATGTCAAGAAGTTGGTCACATCGCCTGGAATTGTCCAAAGGCAACCAACACAAAACAGGGAGTCTCAGAAAAACTGAAAGAAATAGTTGTTGATAAAACCGAACCACCAACTGAGAAATTTAAATTGTTTAAAAATTCAACATATGAAGTTGGTGAGTGTTCGAAAAGGTTTTACAAGCGAAGGGGAAATCTTGACAACCAAGCATGGGTTGTTAAGAAATCAGATATAAAACCTGGCGATGAATCTGATTCCACAAAATCAGAGGAGCCACATGTTATTAAAAAGAGTGAAAACTCAGTCCCTCCAATGGATGATGAGAACTTTCCACCATTGAGGACTGGAAATTTTAAACAAAAGATTGGTAAAGTGGAGATCTCGAATCAATTTTATTCTGAGAAGAATGAATTTGATGTTGAGAAAGCTTTTAATGGGAATGTAAAGAAGATTTTTGGAAAGATGATTGAGGGGAAGGTTAAAGGGGTTAAAGACTTTTATGCTACAAAGAAAGCAACTTATAACCCAACTGCAGATGAATTGGTATCATCCAAGGCTGGTCAGGCTTGGGTGGACATTTTCTTTCATTAAAAAAAAACTGACTTGCCGGAGCTTCCAGGTTGGTAAGTGTGAAGCAGGTATCGGCATCTTTCTTGAGAAATTCACGAAAGTGATTTCATCTTACAAGTGGTAAATCAGGGACATTAAGTTGTACTTGATTTTCTACAAGTGATATTGTTGTTAAAATCTAAAATTGTTAAATTTTTCAAGTGATTTTGAGAAAGACAATGTGATGAACCCCTAACCTACAAGTGGTAAATTTAACAAAACTTATTTTCCGGAAAAATCATTTTGGTTAAAACAAACTTAAGTGTTTTGAAATCATAATGAGAAAATAGTTTGTTGTAAGGGGGAGTTCTGATTGTTTATGCCAAGTGGATGGCGAATTGAAGTGATTTGATATCATTTGTCATATTTCTTGTATAGTTTGTTTTCAAATTTCCTTTAAATGTTTTTTAATTTTAGGGGGAGTAAGATTTTCAGAAAATCCAAAAATATTAGAAAATTTGAAAAAAGACAAAAACATGATAAAATTCAAAAATGAGTTTTGGTGTCGAAAAGAGGAAATGATAGTACATCAGTAGACAGTTACAGTATGCTAAAGAAATGTAATGATTAAATAGCATTAAACGGTCTCACTGATGATATGCCGATAGGTTTTTACACATTTAGTAAGCTTTTTCGGGATATAAACTTAAATTCAAACTTGCTTATTTCGTGGGGAACACTACTTGGATATATAGGTAACCCCTAAAATTTCATTTGAAAGATCCCTCTTTCTGAGATACTAGGTCTTTATGCTCAGTGATATCTGGGGTATTATCCCGGGACTTCTGGTTTTGCGGAAGCAATGGCCTAGTCCCCGAAGAATACTTTACGCTTGCTTGAAATATAGCCCACCCTCAGCATAAAAAATGATGAAACATTGAAAAATGCAAATCATGTGCTGTTGTAAAAAAGATCCTCTAAAGGGGACCCACCAAAAGTCGAAGCCGTCATCTCTCTGCTGAACGCAAGTTCTGACCTGAGCTCTCACGGTTCTTCGCAATTTATCCCCTTACAGATATCATCTGTGGTATACTCACCTGTAAGACTGAATATTGGGATCTGGATACGGGAGTATATTCAAGAGGTGGGACACATGAACGAGTTTAAGTTCTTAATACACCTAATTCATATCCTGAATCAGTTTAAATTTGTGTGAAAATTTAAGTGGATCAGTATATCGGCAATCTAAGTGAATTGTTTAATTCTTATTGTGTAACTAAGCTCAACGGTACTTGTGACTTGTCAAAAACTGATATGATCCTCTTACACAAACTCACAAAAATATTGTCTGTAAATATTTCTTTTCTACATTTCATGTCAAAAATCCAAAAAGATTTTCGGAGTGTTTTAGTATAAATTTTGAAAAATACAAAAAGATTTTCACCAACTGGTGTTGAAGAGTTGATTTTCAAAATTCCAAGTGCTAAACATGATGGTTTGTTGTGAGGGGGAGTTTGTTTGAAATAAGAAGTGGTTTTAAAAGAAAAATGTTTTTCATACAGATGGTTCATCAGTGATTAACATTGTAAAATCATTTATTGATTTGTGTATACAATTGATAAGCAAGTATATAAATTTGTAAAATGTTAAATTTGTGAAATTTATTATGAGGTAGAGGATGTGCCGGATAGCTTGGATTCTGAATTTGAATATAAAGCCAGATCACGATCCTAATCCTGTGAAAGCCAGATTGAAATCAACATCCGAGGAAAGATTATTTGTTCGAGGGGAATCTGTTGGCGATGATGAAAAGAAAAGAGAGAAGATTGAAGAAGTTTTACACTGAAAGAGCAGACTGATAAAGACTGAAGACGTTGAAGACTCGACACTGAAGACTCGTCAACATCCGAGGGGGAGTCTGTTGGTGCATACGTATGTCGACTTCGTCTTGTATCGAGTCTTGTACTAGTTTGGATAGATCAGGACACGAAAAGCAGAAAACTGTCAAAAATTGGTCAACTAGCAAGTTCAAACGAAATTACATGATGTAATTCCGCTTGAAGGTGTCAAGTCATTTCAAACGAAATTAGCTTTGCTAATTTCGCTTGAACATGTAATTCCGTTTGAATGCTAATCTCGTTTGAACTATGATTCCGCTTGAGTCATGTTCAAGCGAAATTAGGTGGCCTATAAATAGCTAGTGCCTGATTTCGTTTGAGGAAGTTGTGTATGTGTGTTTCCGGAGCCGAAGTGCTGCCGAAGTCTCGTCTTGCTGTAAAACTTTTTCAGATTAATCAGAAAGAGTATTAAAGTGAATATCTTGCTGAATCACACACAATATGTCTGTTTCCGCCTTTCATATTGTGTAGAACGCCTCTGAACGACTCGTCTCGGGTCCGTACACGATCCTACAAAGATATAGACATTTTCTGGAGAAAACTTGACCTGAACCCATCAAATTTTGATGAGGAAGATGTTGATGTAGACAAACAATTAGAATATGTGAAACAAAAATTGTCTACCCAACCCCCGCAAGTGAGGAAAAGCGTCTTATCGAAGATCATGGCGGTGATAAACCCATATTTGAGCGACAAAAAACCGCCTGTCGTACAAGAAAACACTCGCGGGCGGCCAACTTCCAAGGTCCAACAACAAATAAAAGAGCAAGCTGCTAGAGATAGCTCAGTTGGGCCTCCCAGACAACAAAGTAGGTGTGACCCTCCTCGACATAGCTCTTATGTACCATCGCAAGATTCCCTAATACCGTCTACGTCTGCAATGTCTCTAAAGGCTCAAAGTTCGTTAAATTGACGCGGTCGTTCAACATCTTCACGTGAAGTAGAGCCTGGTAAGGGCAATGCCTTTCCGTTAATCACTGATGAGGGAATGCTTGAATATGCGCACAGATACAAAAAAGAAATTCAAAAGTGTTACACCCCTACATTTCAAGAATAAAAGATGTCAGGCCGGATGGACATTGTGGGTTTCGGGCGGCGGCTGTGGGTTTAGGGTTGGAACAAGATTACTTTGGGTATATTCGAAACCAACTACTTGAAGAGCTGACGGGTCCGAACAAAGAAATGTGGAAGTACGTCTTCGATAGTGAATTACCAGGGGACTACGACCAATAAGTACAGAGAATAGATTTTGGTTGGAATGGCACCCAGGGAACATTGGATGGAGATGCCTCAAGCAGCACTCCTTCTTGCCAATAAGTTTGGTGTGATTGTTCACATATTAGACATCCAAGGTTGTTCTACTGTATTTCCCTTATATGATCCAAAGTACGCACGTGACCCCCATCAGTTCGTTTCACTGTTATTTGTTAATGGTAGTCATTTCATCCACGTCAGACTTGAAGGGGACTATCCAATGCCGCCACCGAACCTTACGTGGAGTAGACGCCCGCGCGAAGAAGCTTTACGTTGGACGGAAAACTACACGGAACGGATAGCGTGGTATGATATGCTAAGGAAGCCTAACATTGACCCTACATTGCTTGTTATTGATTGATTTGTAATTTTAAAGAATAATTTATTTGTATAATGTATTCCATTTGTTTATTGCCAAATCAATGCATTATACTGATTAATTTGTAATACGAAAATACGGTAAAATATTCGAAAATGCGCTAAAAAACGTTAAAATACGCCGAAATACGCTAAAATGCGCTTAAATACCTTAAGATACATGAAAATATGTTAAAATACCTTAAAATACGATATAATGCTCTAAAGTACGCTAAAATGTTCGAAAATACGGTAAAATACGTCAAAATACAATTAAATACGCTAAAATATGCTAAAATGCGCTAAAATACCTTAAAACATCCTAAGATACATGAAAAAAATGTTAAAATACCTTAAAATACGATATAATGCTCTAAAGTACGCTAAAATGTTCGAAAATACGGTAAAATACGTCAAAATACAATTAAATACGCTAAAATATGCTAAAATGCGCTAAAATACCTGAAAATACCCTAAGATACATGAAAATATGTTAAAATACCTTAAAATACGATATAATGCTCAAAAGTACGCTAAAATGTTCGAAAATACGGTAAAATACGTCAAAATACAATTAAATACGCTAAAATATGCTAAAATACGCTAAAATGTGCTAAAATACCTTAAAATACGCTAAGATACATGAAAAATGTTAAAATACCTTAAAATACGTTATAATGCTCTAAAGTACTTTAAAATGTTCGAAAATACGGTAAAATACGTCAAAATACAATTAAATACGCTAAAATATGCTAAAATACGCTAAAATGAGCTAAAATACCTTAAAGTACCCTAAGATACATGAAAAAAATGTTAAAATACCTTAAAATACGTTATAATGCTCTAAAGTACTTTAAAATGTTCGAAAATACGGTAAAATACGTCAAAATACAATTAAATACGCTAAAATATGCTAAAATACGCTAAAATGCGCTAAAATATCTTAAAATACCCTAAGATACATGAAAATATGTTAAAATACCTTAAAATACGATATAATGCTCTAAAGTACGCTAAAATATTCAAAAATACGGTAAAATACGTCAAAATACGCTAAAATTTGCTAAAATACGCTAAAATGTGCTAAAATACCTTAAAATACCCAAAGATACATGAAAATATGTCAAAATACCTTAAAATACGATATAATGCTCTAAAGTACGCTAAAATGTTCAAAAATACGGTAAAATACGTCAAAATACAATTAAATACGCTAAAATACCTTAAAATACCCTAAGATACATGAAAATATGTTAAAATACCTTAAAACATGTGACAACTGTCACTTTTCCGTACATTCCGTACGATAATTAGACAGTAATCTAATCTGTGTTTAAGAATTGTGCATGGCATAGTTTACAAGACAAATGAATTTATGATTACTGTTATATACATACAATGGCATTTCATGTTGCAAGACTTTTATCATTACTACATGCAACACGATATAGTTCTAAAAATGCACAGAACAGAATTGGCACCATTATCAGACAAACTAAAAGCACTGACGGGAGTTCAGTACTTAGACAGGCGTGATGCGATTTGGAAAACGTGGAAGGTTGGACCCCCGGTATATTAGACCTTTCGAGATCCTGGTAGGGATCGGAACCATTGCTCACAAGCTGAAACTTCCAGAAAAGATCAATAGTGATCGCGACACATTCCACGTGTCTAGTCTTTAGAGGAGTCTGACTCAAGGAACAGTCGTTATTCCCACGAATAAGATTCACGTCAACGACAAACTCCAATTTACTATAGAACCTGTTAAGGTTGCGGACTGAGAGTCCACAAAACACGGAGAAGAGGTAATTGATTTATTTGAGTACGTTGGAATTCATATCATGGCCCAGAGTTACTTGGGAACACGAAGACCAATTTTAAACCTAAGTGGCCACATGTGATTCACAACTCCCCTGCGACCGATGGCATCACTTGAATTTCGGGACGAAATTCTTTTAACGGGGGGAGAATGTGACAACTGTCACTTTTCCGTACATTCCGTACAATAATTAGACAGTAATATGTGTTTAAGAACTGTGCATGGTATAGTTTACAAGAAAAATGAATTTCTGATTACTGTTATATACATACAATGGCATTTCATGTTGCAAGACTTTTATCATTACTACATGCAACACGATATAGTTCTAAAAATGCATAGAACAGAATTGGCACCGTTATCAGACAAACTAAAAGCAATGACGGGAGTTCAGTACTTAGACAGACATGATGTTAAGACACAGAATGAGCCCCAGAACTAAGTACTACACTAGTATAGTGTGTAGGGAAGTGAGGACCACAAAACTGCTTCACTAGGTGATAGTTTAAGTGCCGGAAAGTGCCTAAAACCCACTTAAAGTGCCGAATTCAGCATTTTCCAGCAAAATTCAGCATTTTAACAAGTTGGTAACATGCAAAAATATGACAAAATGGTCCTGAATGCTTTCCTAAGTGTCGGGAATTAAAAGTGTCACAAAAGGGTACATAAAGATCACTAAACGGAATAGTTTGACACTTTAACGAACCGGTATCTAACCAAACAACCGGACACTACTCGAAACACCAAAATTATACTAGAAGCATTGATTTAGTATTTCTGAGCTAGTTATGATCCCCGAACACCCTAACACACTATATAACACATCATATGCATGAACACTAAACACTACACTTAAATCCTAACTAGATCTCCTAACTATCATTAAACCCCAACTAAATACCCCCCCCCCCCCCATGGTGGACGGTAACAAAGTGGCCCCACCCTTGATCCTTCTTGATTCTAGGGGACCGGAGCCTTCTATTACCATTGACTTGGGAAGTCATGTTGAGATAGTCAGCATGGATTGGATATCCAAGTATAGAGCTGAAGTTGTTCGGAAAAATCAGCCGCATCCCTCTTGCGAACGATGAAACACCTATAGTATACAACCTTCTTACAATAGGTGCAAGGGTACTAGGCCCCCTAAGGCAGTGGAGCTACAACATCTCACAGTGGTCGTAGAGACACGGAAACACCCCCCAAACAGACTGCATGGCTTTCCCTGCTCATGTTGTCGATAAAGAGACCAAGAAGCCTTTCCTGAAGATTTGCCAGGAATACCCCCCCCCCAATGACAAGAGAAGTTTAGGATGAACCTCGTGCCAGGAGCGGCACCGGTGACAAGATAACGCCTTACCAACTAGTTTCGTCCGAGGTACAAGAGCCGCTGATACAGTTGTGAGAGCTGCTAGACAGAGGAAATCTACCAGGCCGAGTTTCTCACCTTGGGAAGCCCCAGTGTTATTCGTTAGGAAACAGGACAACAGTTTTTACACGCGTACATAGCCTAATCTGAGAGGAACTCAGAGGGAATAATGAGGGAGAAAAGTATTACGCATAGGTTACAGGGAGATAGACAACTAACCAACAAGAATCGGTACCCCTTACCGAGAACCGATGACTTGTCAACCAACTACAAGATCCCAGCTACTACTCCAAGATGGAATTAAGGACATGGTGTCCTTAGTTAAGGACACAAGAAGAAAGTTGACAGTTTCCACTTTGCATCAATTCCAGAGAATTGGATATCAAGGATCGGTATCCTTTGCCAAGGATTATTACATGAACAGACCAATCGTCAGGTTCTAGTTACCACTCAAAGATCAACTTGAGGACAGGATGTCCTCAACTGTGAATACAAGAAGGAAATATCCCTAAAACGACCTTTAGGACTCGCTTCGAGCATTACGAGTTCCTTGTCGTACCGTTTGGCTTAACACATGCATCGACAGTATTCATGGACCTCATGAATCGAACGTGTAAGCCATACCTGGATAGATCATGATTATATTTATTGACTACATTCTTATATGCCCAACGACCAAGGAAGGTCGTGAGCAACATCTGCAATTTACCTTGCGACTCTTAGAGAAAAAACAGTTATGTGCTAGGATGTCGAAGGGCGGATTTTGAATTCGTGAGGTAAGAACCTTAGGATACATGGTGGATAAGAATGAGATTCATGCCAACCCTGCAATCAAGAGCTAAGGAGTTAGAGTTGCAATTATGTGACGCTTCTCGACAAAGTCTCGATTGCGCGTCGATGCAACGAGACCACGGCATTGCATACACGTCACGTTGATTAAGGGATCATGAGAAGAAACCTTGATCTAGATACAGTAATTGCGCGCCACAAATTTGACGTCATTACCTGTAAGAAAACGCTGCACAACCTTTACTGATCACAAGGGTTGCAGCACACCATTGATCGTAAGAACTTAAATATTAACAAAGATGAACTGAGCTACTGAACGATGCAGACTGTATGGACATGTTACATGCTTGTGTGATAAACTTTGATGAAAAGTTGGAACACTCACTTGCCCTTAGTGGAGTTTTCCTACAACAGTATTTATCACACCGCTGTTTAAACCGCTTCGTGTGAAGCTTTAGATGGAACATAATAAGTCGATCCCCGTTGTGTTGAATGGAGACCGGAGATAAACAATCTACTGGCCCGAGTTGGTTCAGGAAAAATTAGAGGCAAGATCGTTCAGATATGTGATCATATCAAGACAGCCTTCGGAATACATAAAGATTGCGCCGACGAGCGGCGGAAATCGTAGGAATTTGAGATAAGAAGTATGGCTTTAATGGGTGCCTCGCCTTGAGAAGGCGTGATGCGATTTGGAAAACGTGGAAGGTTGGACCCTCGGTATATTAGACTTTCGAGATCCTGGTAGGGATCGGAACCATTGCTCACAAGCTGAAACTTCCAGAAAAGATCAATAGTGATCGCGACACATTCCACGTGTCTAGTCTTTAGAGGAGTCTGACTCAAGGAACAGTCGTTATTCCCAGGAATAAGATTCACATCAACGACAAACTCCAATTTACTATAGAACCTGTTAAGGTTGCGGACTGAGAGTCCACAAAACACGGAGAAGAGGTAATTGATTTATTTGAGTACGTTGGAATTCATATCATGGCCCAGAGTTACTTGGGAACATGAAGACCAATTTTAAACCTAAGTGACCACATTTGATTCACAACTCCCCTGGGACCGATGGCATCGCTTGAATTTCGGGACGAAATTCTTTTAACGGGGGGAGAATGTGACAACTGTCACTTTTCCGTACATTCCGTACAATAATTAGACAGTAATTTGTGTTTAAGAACTGTGCATGGTATAGTTTACAAGACAAATGAATTTCTGATTATTGTTATATACATACAATGGCATTTCATGTTGCAAGACTTTATCATTACTACATGCAACACGATATAGTTCTAAAAATGCACAGAACAGAATTGGCACCATTATCAGACAAACTAAAAGCACTGACGGGAGTTCAGTACTTAGACAGACATGATGTTAAGACACAGAATGAGCCCCAGAACTAAGTACTACACTAGTATAGTGTGTAGGGAAGTGAGGACCACAAAACTGCTTCACTAGGTGATAGTTTAAGTGCCGGAAAGTACCTAAAACCCACTTAAAGTGCTGAATTCAGCATTTTCCAGCAAAATTCAGCATTTTAACAAGTTGGTAACATGCTAAAATATGACAAAATGGTCCTGGATGCTTTCCTAAGTGTCGGGAATTAAAAGTGTCACAAAAGGGTACATAAAGATCACTAAACGGAATAGTTTGACACTTTAACGAACCGGTATCTAACCAAACAACCGGACACTACCCGAAACACCAAAATTACACTAGAAGCATTGATTTATTATTTCTGAGCTAGTTATGATCCCCGAACACCCTAACACACTATATAACACATCATATGCATGAACACTAAACACTACACTTAAATCCTAACTAGATCTCCTAACTATCATTAAACCCCAACTAAATACCCCCCCTCCCCATGGTGGACGGACACAAAGTGGCCCCACCCTTGATCCTTCTTGATTCTATATAATCTTCCTTGATTCACTTAGATTGCATAGAGATTATGTAGTGTATTTTGAGAACATATTATACATTGGTTAATATATAAACATGGGTTATAAGTAAACTTGGAAGATCTAGTGTTCATCATCATCTTTCACACACTTAGCTCTCTCTCTCTCCCTCCCCTTACCCACGGCCGTGAGCCACCACAACACCACCACCATTTGCAACCAATCTTCATACATTCCAAGGTGTACACAAGGTCTAAGGAGCCATACAAGAAAGCTTGGTGGTCTTGGAGATTGAAGGACCTCCTACATTTGCTATTATCCATCACATTTGCCATCATCATCTTCAAGTGTTCTTCCCTAGCCATAGAGCTAGTAGTAAGGCCCTTATGATCTCTTATTGCTTCATATTTTGATGGTTAAAAGATGATATATGTGGTTAATCTTGATAAACATTAAAGAACATAACAATGAAACTTTAACATAAGCTTATTAACATATGAATACATGTTGAATAGTGTTTATTTGCTTCTTGATGATTGATGATTTGTGTTAGTGATGTTAGACATCATAAGAAACCTACTAGATTGTGATTAAACACATGATCTAGTAAGTTAAGGTGGTGATCTTGTGAAAGACCAAGATCATCATGCTTTATGTTTTCATGAACTTGAAAAATGAAAATGATTTTGTGAATGATGAAGCATGTAATGTGTTACTAGACATACACTTGGATGATTACAAAAATAGTTTTCCAAAGAAACCAAGTTCAATCACAAGATTTACATAAACATTGTTTTTAAAAGAAACTAACCATGTTTCTAGTGGTGAAACAAGTATAAGAATACATTGTTTACAAGAAAAATTCAAAAGAATGATTTTTGGAAAAATCATCTAGTAAGTTGTAAACACCTAAATCTTCCAAGAATGAGATTTTTAAAGAAGTAAACACATTTTGAAGAGTAACTAAACCGACTAAACATACTACCAAGTTACTACAAGTTTTTATGAAAGTTCAAGTTCATGATTATTATGTAAAGAACATTGTTTTGACGCTTGGTAAGTGTAGATTGATTGTTGATTGTTTGTGATGATTTTTAAAAAGAAAATGATATGCTTTGATAGCATGGACACCTCCATTTTTAGGGGAAACTATGGCAAGATTTTCTAAAAATATAAACACTTAGAAAAATATTTTCTAAACAAATATTTACAAGTGTGTTTTAACTATGGTTTTCAATATAAACTTTGCCATAGATTTTGTTACAAAAATACAAATATTGGAGGTTGATTTTATAAATAAAAATGGATAAATATGTATTTAGAATATATATTTACATTAAAAACACATTGTGTGTGATTATTTGTATACTTTGTGTATTGGTTATATTACTTTAGGATTTAAAGTATTATAACTTAACAAAATACCAAGAATTTACAATCCAAAATAATACCAAAAATCACAAGGAATAAATATATAAGTTACACACTTAATATTGTGAAACCGAACGCAAGAACGTAACTTACAAGTATTCCGGAAAATACATTTATGAGCATGTTTTTGGTAAATATTATTTTGGATACGAAAGAAATGAAAATATGATTTTTGTAAATATTACCAAGTTATATCAATTTCGACAAGGAGAAAATATATTATTTTGGAACTACAAATACAAGCATATGGAAATACATGTATGAGATACCCCCATCATTGGGAAGGAAATACGAAAATAAATACTTGAGAAGTATTGTCACAAAAATATTGTTTAATAATTATTCCAAAATTAAATATAATTTAAAGTTAAAATAATTATTATTTTAACAAGTAATTATAACTTGGGATAATGTTAAAGACATAAAAGAAACGTAACTAAAAAACGTGAATACTAAGGCAAGGCACGGCCCGTTCGTCTAATAGACCCTAGTACATTGTAGGCAGTCGTGTTTGTTGACGAGACTTGAGTTACGAGTACCGAAGACGCAAAACAGTGAGTTCATGTCCCCCTTTTCTCTTAACTGTTTTTGGCTTTATAACTCTCGGGGGTGGAATACATGTTACGTATGGTATGAAATGAACTATTAAGTCATCTGAGCATAGATTAAATTTGAAATGCCATTAATTCTTAATTAGGGACGAAGGTTAGATCTAACGGGTACGGCCGAACCCCACTCATGGTACTTATGAGTGCTTCGGTGTCCCAGTCGAGGTAAATCGACATTAGTCGAGGTGAATCGACAATAGTCAAGGTGAATTGACATAGTCGAAGGGAAATTCGACATAGTCGAGGGAAATCGACAAGGGTATAAGCCTACTCATTTTGAGTACTCCCTATATTCTCACATGCTCTAATGTCCTTGTAAAACATTTATTTGGTATGTTCATACACACTTTTCATACCTGTTTTCAAAGGAGTCTCTCAAAGGTTTACAAGTTTGCCAGTACTCACACAAAACGCATGAACTCGCTCAACTTTTGTTGATGTTTTTCCAAAATTACATGTATTTCAGGTGACAGATTGGATCTTGGGCGCGGGTGTTGTTTCTAGAAGTAGACTTCAAGTTTAGATGTCATCCACTTTTGTTGGTTTGTAACCTAGTCGAAGGTTGTGTTTTAAAATTTAAATAACTGGTGTTTGTAATACCTTAAATTTTATGAATGGATGAACATCGTTTTGATCATGTAGTAGTTTATTATGATTGAATGCAATGATATTAAACCAGTCACACATCATACGCTTCCGCAAAAGTCAGGGTGTGACAAAATACGATATAATGCTCTAAAGTACGCTAAAATGTTCGAAAATACGGTAAAATACGTCAAAATACAATTAAATACGCTAAAATATGATAAAATACGCTAAAATGCGCTAAAATACCTTAAAATACCCTAAGATACATGAAAATATGTTAAAATACCTTAAAATATGCTATAATGCTCTAAAATACGCAAAAATACGCGACTAATGATATTTTCCACGAGCGTATACATATAACACGGCACAATGGAGTACAAGTGGACTTCAAACAAAACTGTACGTAATAGTAAAATACGATATTCGCACGCAACCGAACGTCACCGAAACGACACCGAAATGACGTATGTTGAAGTTATACGTCATAAAACAACAAAAAATGCAAAAGTTCGTCAAAAAACGACTCGTATACGCGGCGAACTGAGGAAATCACGAAAAACCAAAATTTCAAACTATGGCATATACAATCGTATAGGCCAAAGTTGTATCGTATTACCCCTCAAAAATGCATCGTATAGATCTATACGATGTGTATTATCCCCTGGATTTATTTAAAAAACAGGGGTATATTGGTAATTTACTACACATCGTATAGATCTATACGATTCGTATAGAATGAGAAAACGATATAACCCCTTAAAACACAGGGGGTTGATACGATCCAGAAACAAACAAAACTCAAAATACACCCAAATACACACACATACGGTGGTATAGATACGGTCGTTATACGCTCGAGATTTCAAGATCGAATGCTAGTACGGTATTCATCTCCAAACCCTCATCATTTTAACATTTTCAATTTTGTATTTTAGCCGTAGGTTTAGTGTGATTTTTGGGTTGAAAACAGGGGTTTTTGGGGGGGTTTTTCAAGAACTTTTGAATCGATACGATGCGTATCGGCCTATACACATCGTATCGGTTCAAAATTTCAAATTTTTTTCTAGAACACATGGGTTGATACGATGCGTATCGGCCTATACGATACGTATCGGTTCATAATTTCAGTGTTTTTTCAAGAACATTTGCACTGATACGATACGTATCAGCCTATACGCATCGTATCGGTTCATAATTTCAGTGTTTTTTCAAGAACATTTGAACTGTCCGTATCGCGCGTAGGTCGGTAACGAGTGTCGAAACCTAAGACGTCGTAGATAGATAATAATTATAATATACCGTTCGGGTCGTCCGTAATGCGATTAGGTCCATTTCGAGCGTCGAAACCTAAGACGTCGTAAATATATAGTTTTTTTTTTATTTTTTAGTCGAAACGTCCGTATCGCGCGTAGGTCCGTAACGAGCATTGAAACCTAATACGTCGTAGATAGATAATAGTTATAATATACCGTTCGGGTCGTCCGTAACGCGATTAGGTCCATTTCGAGCGTCGAAACCTAAGACGTCGTAAATATATAGTTTTTTTTTTATTTTTTAGTCGAAACGTCCGTATCGCGCGTAGGTCCGTAATGAGAGTCGAAACCTAATACGTCGTAGATAGATAATAATTATAATATACCGTTCGGGTCGTCCGTAACGCGATTAGGTCCATTTCGAGCGTCGAAACCTAAGACATCGTAAATATATAGTTTTTTTTATTTTTTAGTCGAAACGTCCGTATCACGTGTAGGTCCGTAACGAGCGTCGAAACCTAATACGTCGTAGATAGGTAATAATTATAATATACCGTTCGGGTCGTCCGTAACGCGATTAGGTCCATTTCGAGCGTCGAAACCTAAGACGTCGTAAATATATAGTTTTTTTATTATTTTTTAGTCGAAACGTCCGTATCGCGCGTAGGTCCGTAATGAGAGTCGAAACCTAATACGTCGTAGATAGATAATAATTATAATATACCGTTCGGGTCGTCCGTAACGCGATTAGGCCCATTTCGAGCGTCGAAACCTAAGACGTCGTAAATATATAGTTTTTATTTATTTTTAGTCGAAACGTCCGTATCGCGCGTAGGTCCGTAACGAGCCTCGAAACCTAATACGTCGTAGATAGATAATAATTATAATATACCATTCGGGTCGTACGTAACGCGATTAGGTCCATTTCGAGCGTCGAAACCTAAGACGTCGTAAATATATAGTTTTTATTTTTTTTTATTTTTTAGTCGAAACGTCCGTATCGCGCGTAGGTCCATAATGAGCCTCGAAACCTAATACGTTGTAGATAGATAATAGTTATAATATATAGTCGGGGTCGTCCGGGGAGGTGGCGGTGTTATATTTTTTTTAAAATTAAATAAAAATTGTTATATTTTGAAAAAAAAATTGATTAAAATTGTTTAATCATGCAGATATGGAAGTCGCTATGGGTAGAGGGAGAGGCCGGGGAGGTGGCGGTGGAGGTGGTGGTCGAGGTGGCGGTGGCGGTGGAGGTGGGCGTGGCCGCGCACATGGAGCGGCGGGGGCGTTGATCGCGATGGCGGTGCCTGGTGGGCGTGGACGTAGACGCGGCCATGAGCGCGGGCGTGGCGCTGGACGTGGGCGCGGGCGTGGCGCTGACGCTGGAGAGGATCCCCTGTTGGAGAATGATTATCTGAGGTTCGAGGAGGGGAGCAAGGCTTATCACAGATGTGAAAAGTTTCGTCGTATGGAGATCGGCGACCACTGTGCCCTCGATTGGGGAGCACTAGAAGAGGTCGAGGAGGCGGCGAGAGCCCGGCAGTTCATCGAACACGATACTCCATGGTCGAGGTATACTATTTGTTACTGTTTTTTCTTTGTTTTGTATACGACATGCATACTAACCACACTGTGTGACAGGTTGTTCGATATTGCATACACGCCGTCTTACAGGGTCATGGCGTGCGAGTTTTTGTCGAGTTTCGACTTCGCTCCCTGGCCTGCAGACCGTCCGGATGAGGATAATGACGAGGACGACCCGTGGATAGAGGTCAGCTTTCGTCTAGCGGGGCAGTGGCATTTGATGTCACTCAGACGGTTTGTTGAGCACTGCGGCCTTTACAGGGTGGAGGAGTTAGACACCCCCATCTACACCGACGCCATATGGATGCCCCCCGTACGACTCTGATGAGGTTCTGGCAGGTGATCAGCACGCATCGCTTCGGCACGACGTCGAAGCAGAGGGCTTCCTTTATCACCAATCCCCTCTACCGCTACCTGCACAAGCTTATTGCCACATCTATAGCACCACGCAAGCAGAGTCGCGAGTGGTGCACTCAGGGGGATCTCTTTTACCTGTACTGCCTTATATGGGAGGATAGGTGCGCCCTCCATTGCTGCCTAGCCCAGTGGTTCGCGACGGCGTTCCACAGGCAGGACAGGTCTTTGCTGTACAGGGGGCGTACATCGCATGTATCGCCGTCTCCTTGGGCCTTGTTCCCCAGCAGGACCAATTATTCTTGGATGGGGGCGTGGTGGAGCCGAGCTTTTTGACCCGTGCTACCCTGATCGACATGCACATGACGTGTGACTTCCCTGGGCTCGGTCTGCGACTTATAGGAGGGAACGGACAGGTGTTCGCCCCCGCCGCTCTCCCGGACGTGCTACCGGAGTTGCTTCCGGAGCCGGCACAGGGTGAGGGTCAGTCGGCAGATGGTGATGCCGCAGAGGGCGACAACAGCGATGACTCCGATGACGACAATGGTGACCACGTTCAGCCACCACCACCTCCGCTGCCGCCTCCATTTCCGTTAGGTGCTCCGGCACAGCAGCCGCAACCACATGGGGTGCCTCAGTACCCCCAGCACGTATTCAACGACGAGCTCGATCCAGCTGTGGCACGTGCGTTGGCTGAGTTGGAGGACCAGATGCAGGCGCGGATGGAGGCCGCTCACGGCCGTATGGAGCGTCTTCTCATGGAGGCGATCCAGGCATTCCGGCGTGGTGAGCAGTCCGGTTCGGATCAGGGGGCAGGGACCTCAGGCACTGCGGGGGCGGGGCCCTCAGGCACCACTCAGGATCCATAAGTTTAGGATCGTTGTACTTTTGTTGTATTTTGACGGTTTATGTATTTTGAACAATTGCCTGTGTATGTACAAACTTATTATGTAATTAAATTTGCAGTTTCAGTTTATTTGTATTTGTGGTTGTTTATTTTAACTGTTTATATTGGTATGCTTGGTTACGTACAATCGATAATAGGATATTAAGTTAAAAATGTGATACAGTACGATATAAAAATAATACGATACTTAACGTTATAAAAATAATAAAGATTTCAAAACTTATTAAAATAAAAATAACTAATAATAAACACCAATAATAAACTCAAAACACCAAAATACCAACACAACACACAAAAAATAAACTTCAAAAGTTCAGGGTGTCAATACGCATCGTATAGGCCTATACGATGCGTATGATGCCAGCCGCCAGACAACACCTACACCTGTCAGTCTGCAATGTTTTTTAACTTTTTCAATACGCATCGTATTGAAAATCCAGGGTGTGCAAATAGATAATGAGGTGTGGGAATAGAATTCCCCAATGATTATAGGTTTTATAAAACGCTGCTCACTATAATATAATTTTATTTTGAATTAGGGGGGCAAGAACGTAATTTTAGACGAAGGGCGAAACCGTAAATTTGAGTTGGGGGCAAAATCGTAATTTTGAGCTAGGGTCAAAAACATATTTTTATTTTGAACGGGGGGCAAAAACGTAATTTTAGACGGAGGGCGAAACCGTAAATTTAAACTGGGAATAGAATTAGAAATGAGTTTTTGAACTGATGGCAAAAGCGTAAATTTTGAGCCAGGGCAAAAATATAATATAATTTTATTTTGAATTAGGGGCGAAAAGTAATTTTAAACAAAGGACGAAACCGTATTTTTAAGCTAGGATAAAATTAAATTAAAAATGGGTTGGTTCAATAGGAAATGCCTGACACTATTCCCTCAACTTCAAAATGTATATGTAGTAAATTATTGCACATGTATGTTAGATATTTATTAGTGATTTATTAACTTTTAGGATAATCTATCAAAATTAACTAAACTAATGTATTTATTTGGAGAGCGGAGAAAAATAGAATTCCGACTAAGGATGCGTTAAGGAAAAGGGGTGTGGATGTCGGCGATGGTCTTTGCCCTCTATGCAGGTCCGAGACCGAATCTGTCGAGCACCTATTCACGTCTTGTATCTTCTCTGAAGTGCTGTGGCAGAAGGTCGGCCGGTGGTGCCGTCTTCCCCCGATATTCGCGTTTTCATTCAAGGACTTGTTAGAGATTCACAAGTCGAAGCACATCAGAATCGGTGAGAGGCATGTTGTGCACGGTATCATTTTTCTTGCCTGCTGGTGCCTTTGGACAGCTCGTAACAAGGGTGTGTTCTCGGGATCTCAGTTGAAGGTGGAGCATGTGTTTGGGGAAGTTAAGTCTTTGGGTTTTTTGTGGTTTAAACATAGGGTCAAAAACAATCCGATTTCGTGGTCGGATTGGTGTAAATTTGTAATTATGTAGTCGCGTTGTAGTTGCCCGGTTCGGTTTTCGTTCTTGGGCTTGTTTTTAATGAAGTTTTCCTTTCAAAAAAAATAAATAAATGGTCAAAAGATTCACCTAAAAAGTCAAAATTAGTGGAGGAGAAATTGACAAGAAGTGGACCAACTATGTCTCAACTCTCAAGGGAGGGTCAAAGGTGTACAGTTTGGGTGTTTATTTTCGAAGGTTGTACCGGTAATGATTATAGGTTTTATAAAACGCTTCTCACTATTCTCATATCCCTATATTTTATTCCCACACTCTTTTTCACTATATCTCTTTATATATTAATGTATATATTAAGAGATATAGAGACGAGGGATGTGTGAATATTAACTCCCTTTATAAAAAGGAAATTAGAACTCGTCCACTATTAGGCTGGAGGGTGTGGCTAGGGGCTTTATCACGCCACCCCAGCGCCACCTCATCACCACTTCACACAAGGACTTTAAAGCCCATTCTTTAACTTGTAGGGTGTGGTATAAAGCCCCCTTACCACTATAGCGCCCCCCTTTAAAGCCAATCAACTTCGATGGAGCCCCCCCTTTGCTCGTTAACATGCTGGCGAAAAGATGATGCCCCCCCCCCCCTTAATTGCGGCGGTGTGGACGATGGAGCCCAGGGGCGCTATGGACTTTATAGCCAACTCCTACCCTATTATCTTATATGCCCAAATATATAGTTGTTTTAATAATTATCACCCTATTAAATATTGAAATTGTAAGTGGATTTAGTTCAAGTTATCAATAACTCAACATCAAATCTAAGGGTATACGGTGTGGGCGGCAAACCAGATCGGCAAATGGGTTTGTCGAGCGGTAACACCGCCGTCGACCCATTTTGCCGATCGGTAAGGAAACCGAGAGGTGTGGGTTTGCCGCGCGGGAAGAGACCCATTTAACACATATTTTTTTTAAATGAAAACAAAAAAAAGTTTACCAATTCAAGTGTTTAAACGTTGCCAACACTTTTCAGCATAGTTTAAACTTTTTAGATGGAATGACATGGCACCCTCTGATTGGTTGATTTTGAAGTTTGCCACTTTTAAGTGTTTAACCACTCCCTTCACCCTAAGTCATGAAACCTAATTTCTTTTGGTTTTGACTTCACACTTTCATTGAAAATAAAGGTATTTTTGCCATGCTTTTTCTATGTAGACATCCCATTCTTCTCTATCTATATAATTTAACAACAAATCAGTGTCATCGTCGGCACCCTAATCCAACCCCTCTCTCCTGCTTGATCTCTCTCTAAGATCTGTGTAAGGAAATGAGGGATGTTAGGTGGTTTAATTAGGGTACTTATATTGGGGGTAGTTAATGGTTTTAATTAAACCATGAGATGATTTTAGTATTAAATAGTAAATTAAATCGGACTTGGTATCGCGACCGTTTATCGCGTCTCTTTTGTGTTGTTTTATTTAAAATAAAGAAATAAATTGAAATTAAATTAAAAACAATGATTGTTGGGGCTTTATATTACATCATGCTAGTTAAAGGGTTAGCTAGTTAAAGTTTCCTGCCTACGTGGCGCTTTAACTAGCATGAGAGATTTATTCCATACCATATAGCCTAAGAATCTCCCATATCGGTGACCACACCACAACTGTCCCCTTTTTTCATGCGACAACCACGAAACTAGCACCCTTCAAAATTACGGACAACTTAACACCTTTAAGCCCCAACCCTCCCCCACCTACATGTTAACCTTAACCCAAACTGTGTCAACGCCCACAAGTCTTGAATCACCACCCAAAATTTTATTTAGATATAAAATCCTCTAAAGATATTATGTTTCAGTTGACGGTTACATATCTACAATTGGATTCGACAAACACAACAACGATGGATACCGGATCTCACGAAGACCACCACTACCACCCGATCTGATGAGGAAGAACAATTTCAGGTTATGTCGGTGGACTTTGGTTGAAAATGTTATGTTGAGCTGGCGGCGGTTTCAGGCTATGGTGGGCTGGGCTGGTGGTGACCACAAATAATTTAAAACTATTTTTTTTAAACTTATACATGTTTAAAAACTTGTACAATAGGTAAATAATCTTTCTTTTTGAATAGTGACGTATTCATGCTCAGTAGCAAATAAGTAAATAATCTAATACGCATCTTTTAATCATAAACATTAGATAAGGTTAACTAAGCGGATAAAAAATGACAAATTTTGAGAAGCAAATAGAATACCAAACAAGAAAGAAAGATGATTTTGAATGAAAATGTCCAAGTGACCAAAAACATAAGAACGGAAATATCTGTTTTTTTAGAGTAAATTACTTTTTGAGTCCCTATGTTATAGTGCTTTTTACCACTTGAGTCAAAAACTCAAAAAGTTTAATGCATTGAGTCCCTAACCATTCATTTTGTAACGTTTTGAGTCTAATTTTTAACACTTGTACTTTTGATTTTGGACTCAAGTGGTTAAAACCACTAAACACAATGGCTCAAAACATTACAAGACGAGTGATTAGAAACCAAGAGCGTCAAACTTTTTAATTTTAAAACTCAAATGATTAAAATCACTAAATAGAGAGACTCAAAAAGTAATTTACTCCGATTACAAAAGATTTTTTTCTTTTGAACAATTGAACTGCAAATTTGTTTTATCAATAGACCTAGAGGTGCACAAAATAACCGGTTAATTAACCGTAACCGGTTATTAACCGAAACCGTAACCGGTTAATAACCTATTTAGGAATAACCGGTTAGTGGTTACTTTTAACCGTAGGTTAGTAACCGGTTATAAGTGTTTAGTATAATAACCGGTTATTAACCGGTTTTTTTAAACCGGTTTTTTAACCGATAGACTGGTTAACCGAAAAAATAACCGAAAAATTCAAAAAAAAGGCAAAAAACCCGGTTAATAACCGAAAATAACCGGTTAATTAACCGAACCGGTTAAAGTAAGGGTGAAGGGAGTGGTGCGGGAAACCACTCGGCAAAGGTGTTTGCCACGCAGCAACACCGCCGCCGGCCACCTTTGCCGCTCGGCAAACCAAACAACTCGGTATACCTTTGCCGAGTGACCAAAGAAGAGAGAGAGGGGGGCAATAATGATTGGAGCATGTTTTTCCGTGCTACGGCGACTGGTGGTGGTGGTTTCCGGTGGCGGTGGTGGTGTTGCTACGGCGGTGGTGAACAGGAGGTGGTGGAACCGGTGGTGGTGAACAGGAGGTGGTGGTGGTGAACTGGAGGTGAGGAACCGGTGGTGGTGAACAGGAGGTGGTGGTGAACAGGAGGTGGTGGTGGCGAGTGGTGATGGAGGTGGAACCGGTGGTTGTGGAGGTGATAAGGGTGGGTTGATTTTGAGGGTGGTGGTGGTGGTGGAACCGGTGGTGGTGGTGGTGAAGGGGTGTTTAAAGATAAAAAAATAAAAAAAGAATAAAAAATGTTTGCCACTTTCAAGTGTCTACACCACTGCCAACACTTTTCACCAAAGTTTAAACTCTTCACACTTGCTGACATGACACAGTCTGATTGGTCCATTTTAAAGTTTGCCACTTTCACCTGTTTAACCACTCCCTTCACCCTAATTAACCGGACCAGTTAAAAAAATAACCGGTTAAAGTAATAATCGGTTAAAGCATTAACCGGTTAAAGTCAAAAAGTCAAATTAACCGGTATAACTGGTTAACCGAACCGGTTATTAAAATTAACCGGTTTGTGCACCTCTAAATAGACCTCCACCCGGTCCACTGAAAAGATTTCACGCGTTCGATTAACAACCCGGTCCACCCGATTTCACAACCGGCTAAACCCTCACAAACCAAAAAGACCTAACCGCATCGCCGCCACTCCTCCTCCTGAAACCCTAACCTTTACCGGAAAAGAACCGCCATCATCACCACCAATCAACATTCAACTCATGGCCTTTAGCTCCATCACTCAAACCCTAGCTCCAAACAACGCCGAAGACCTCTGTTCCGAGACAACAGAATCCTTCACACCCCCCGAAACCTCACCGTTAGCCACTCCGAAACCCTACGTGACCGCCGATGCCAGAATTGAGAGAGCGTGGACACACTGGAAGAATCTCGGTGAACCTAAGCTAATTGTAGCACCAATGGTGGATAATTCGGAGCTTCCGTTTCGATTGTTGTGTCGGAAATACGGTGCTGAAGCTGCTTACACACCTATGCTTCACTCTCGTATTTTTACTGAGAACGAGAAGTATCGGTGTACGGAATTTACTACGTGTAAGGTAACCGTTTCGTTTCGTTTCGTTTGTTTGAATTTATGTTATGTGATTTGATAACTCTGATACCTGTTGTTTGAGATCTGCAGGAAGATCGGCCGTTGTTTGTTCAGTTTTGTGCTAATGATCCGGATACTTTACTGGAAGCAGCACGCAGGGTGGAACCGTATTGTGATTATGTTGATATTAATTTGGGGTAAGTTATTGCAACTGCTACAGAAGTTTTTGGATACTGTGATTATGTGATTCCGATATTGGACAGATATTTGACCGATATATCACTGATTTTCCCGATACCTGTACCTTTCTTCTTAGTTCTAGCATTCGTCTTTCTTCTTATTGTTGCTATTAGTGTTTCAAGTCTTAATTGTTAATTATTAGTGCTAAATGTTAGTGTTTTGAAGTCTTAATTAGTTTATACTTGCTACAATTGTTAGTGTCTTGCAAGTTGCAAAAGGTTAATTTGTTAATGGTAGGAGAGAATACTGAATTGTTAGTGTTAAATTGCTATATATATAAATTCAGCATGATATTAAAATTACAGATATCCAAAATATCGGTCCTTGACTGATATCCGATTTTTTACCTCATTAACTACTTAGTCCATGTTATGCTTGAATTTGTATTTTGATTATTAGGATATGTTTGCACATGTGGATGCTTGTAAAAGTTACATAACTAAACATATAAGTTTTGTTATTATGGCGTTTCATTTTGTGAAATCTGAAAATTTTAAAGGGCTTATATATTTACTTGAGGAGTAGGATAAAATCTAATGCATATCTGTCGACAACAATGAAATTCAAGCTTACCATGTCTGTCACAGTACTAGACACCTAATGTACAAGACGAGAACGCTCATTTAAGAACCAAGATCATTTGTATAGTGCTTTAAACGTGGTACACCAGATAGTTTATGTAACCGCCCATGTTTGTCTTTCCCACTACATCTAATAATTTTTTATGCATTGTGTACAAGTGTATTATGTGGATCTTGTGGCTCTCAACATTTAACTAGTTTTGAAAAGAATGCATTTCTATAAAAGATCTGGCGCAACATGCATACATTTTTACAGTACGAACAAGAGAAATATAATAAAAAAGGTAGCCAATTTTGGTCTGCTTAGTACTTACTTGCGTCAAATATTGAGTTACCCGAAATAGAAAAATCTGAAAGTTTGTGATTTTTAGTATTTCAAAAGTTCATTATCTCTAATGGAAACTAGATCAAAGCTGGTTCATTTTCCCTATAAAGGAAGCAATGATCTGACAAATTATAAGGGTTCTTTAGATCTATTGTATGATGGCGACACTCAATACACAATTTAAAAGGCGTGCTCGGTTTTGTTTTCAACCAGTTTCAGATCTTAACTTCGTAAACCGCATTATTATAGGCAGCTAGGTATATTTAATCACCCCTGGTTATAATTTATATACTTATATGTTGCAGGTGCCCACAGCGTATTGCCAAACGAGGAAACTATGGAGCTTTTTTAATGGACAAGTTGCCTCTGGTGAAGTCGTTGATTGAAAAATTAGCTCAAAACCTCAATGTTCCTGTGTCTTGCAAAATCCGTGTTTTCCCAGATTTGCAAGACACTTTAAATTATGCAAAGATGTTAGAAGATGCGGGCTGTGCGCTTCTTGCAGTACATGGACGCACACGAGATGAAAAGGACGGAAAAAAGATCAGGGCAAATTGGGAGGCAATACGGGCTGTTAAAAACGCTCTTCGGATACCAGTTCTTGCAAATGGGAATATACGCCACATGGATGATGTGAAACGTTGCTTAGAAGAGACGGGTGCTGATGGGGTACTTTCAGCTGAGACTCTTCTTGAAAATCCCGCTCTATTTGCTGGATTTAGGACAGTTGAATGGGTATCTGATGGCGAAGAGGGCGTTCAAGAGGGTAAACTAGATCAAGCTGACTTAGTTGTTGAGTATCTGAAGCTTTGTGAAACATACCCGGTGCCATGGAGAATGATTCGGGCTCATCTTCACAAGATGTTAGGGGAATGGTTTAGGGTTCATCCGCATGTTAGAGATGATTTTAATGCACAATCCATACTCAGCTTCGAGTTCCTTTATGATATGGTCAATCGGCTTAGAGATCTTGGTGTTTCAAGGCCTCTTTATGTCAACAACACTTGACCCAACCCATGGGCGGATCTAGCATAGGTTGAGGGGTAGCCTGCGCTACGCTACCCCTCACCTTTCTTGACGAAATACATTTTTGTGCAAAAAAGAAAAAGAAAAAGAAAATTCTTCATTTTAGGTATCGGCTACTCCTGAACAAAAAAATTTTAGCCCGCGCTACCCCTCAACTTTTCTTCTAGATCTGCCACTGAGTCTTGACCTAAAGGCGTATCTGCAAACAAGGTCTCGTATGATTTTAATGTCTTAACGGGTCAGATATTTAGTATAGTCTTGCTATTAATACACATTTAGCATCATTGAAAAAAAATGTAAAATGATTGTTTTTATGTTACAGTACAATTACTCCCAATTATCGTAAACCGAATTACCGAGTAACGATTATGTTGTAAACAATACAAAATGGTAATTGGCGGCCTAGGAAGTCGCCGTCGGATGGTTGTGGCAGAACTGATTTGTGCCACTCTCCGCGGTCACTCTCTCCACCACAAAATGAGCCAACAAATCTTTAGAAGACTTGACCAAGTTCTCTTTACACAAAAATTCTTCACTAGACACTTTCTCCACCTCTCTGTTATAGTTATGAACAAACACATGGGTCTTATGGTTCCCTTCCTTTTTGCTCCGGGCAAGAACGCTGGCGGTGAAAATTGCTGATATACTCCCTGGACCTTCCGGCCAATACCCACGTGGACCGTCCACTAAAATCACGTCCCAGTCCAATTCATACAATTGGTTAGGAAGGTCGTTTAATCCAATCTTGCAATCGGAGAACAGTAGATTTTGCACTGGTCGGCACTCGTTGCGTGCTTGTTCTCTAACGGAAGTCACAAGCTCATTAAGCTCACTGATCTTGGTGGTGTATTGGACATCATACGCTTCAATTTCTGGGTACTTTTCCTCCATGTAGGCGGCATAGTAGCGGTTTTCATCTATGAAAACTGTGCGTCCATAGTGGTTCAAAGCGTTCCAGAGGAGGGTTTCTCGCGTGAGCCCAAATACAAGAAAGTTACAAGGGGAAGTGCATTGTTTGAGGACATCAGAGATCTGTTTCATATCAGTCTGCGACATGTGGTCAGTGCTGTTGGCGTTGGCGGCATAGTGAACAAGGGCTTTCACCACTGATTTAGGTAGTGATTGATGTTGGTGGTTGATGGTGGCAGTGATATGTGTCGTGGTGGTTGTATGGAACGATTCACGGGTGTAGACAAGGGTCAGAAGGGATGCTAAGGCGAACACTGACATGAGCGCGATGAGCCAAAGGCGGTTCGGGTTTCCTTGTTTCTGGATGAAGGGATGCAGAAGAATAAGCTTGGTGTTGTTGCCATTATTATTGGTCTTCATAATGTATGTCTGTGTGTGTGTGTGTGAGTTTGATGGATCGAATGAAAGCTTTGGAGCAAGAGAGGAGTGAATTTAAAGAAGGTTAAGGGGCAATAAAGTTGAATACTTTAGATATTGTTGAAAAGATTAATAAAAAAAAGCTTGTACATCATACCTCTTTCATAACCATATTTTTTACAAGTAAAGGCATGCTATTATTATTATTAATTTATAATTGTTAGGGCGGACAAATGCTTTCTTTAAACCGTGGGCTGTGTGGGAAAAGAAGGAAACTGAATGGGTGATGACGTTAAGTGACAACAAACATATGACAATGAGATAGTAGCTGCATTTTGGCACCTAATGTCCTAATGCTTAATTTACTTAATATGTTGACTTTCCACAAAGGAACAAACAATGAAACAATATAGCACAAATGGCAAAATTCATGTTTTTAATTTTACTTTATTATTAAAATAAATATAATTTTGTTGAACTTAATGTTCAATTTATCTAGTAATGAACATACATAAAAAAATAAAATAAAAACCCTCTCGTTATAACCTTGTAATCGAGTAAAACATAAAAAAAATTCATTAGTTTTATGTATTAACAAGTGAATACACTATTTGTAGATTATGAGTATACTTTAGTGTATTTACAATCAACTTTTATGTATTAACAAGTGAATACACTATTTAAACATTATGAGTATACTTTAACGTATTTACAATCATCAGATGACGGTTTTCTTATCATAATTTATTGTACTCATGATTGGTGAATACATTTACTTTTGTGTATTAACAAACAGTTTTGTTATCATAATTTATTATATTTATGATTGCGGGTTTTTGTTGAACGGCAAATTTGGATTACTAACGGACCACTGAAGTATCATCATGCCACCAGCGAGACCATCAAATCATATTCATCTCCACTAGGCTATACTGCATATACACCAATTCAGGAGGAAACCCAATAAATAAGGGAAAACCCCTTGTGAAAATCGAACCCAGAACCTAATGGTCTCTAAGCCTTAAGATGCCACTAAACTATAATGCCATGGACACAAACAATTTTCTTATCATAATTTATTATATTCATGATTGGTGAATACATTTACTTTTGTGTATTAACAAATGAATACACTATTTGTGGATAATGATAATAATCCTTTAGCGTATTTACATTAACGATAAAAACAATTACACTGTATATGAATATATATATACGTACAATGTTCCTTAACGTACGATGTGTACGCTGGGAAATTACGCACGTTATAAAACTCAAAAACCATAATCACGCATGTTGAAACCCATAATCACGCATGAACATAATGTAACACCCCAAAAACGGGCTTGGTAATCAAACCACGTTAATAGTAATGACGGGTAAAATACCATTAGTGGTAAAAATTAACCCGGTAAATATTAGGATTTAAATAAATAAACTTGTTATTAATTAAAAGGAGGATAAATACTTTGAGAAAACAAAGTGTATAAAAGGCCCGAGTTAACGGGACTTAAAATAAAACGGGTTATGATTTCTCGAACCCATTAAATTAACTAGGCATAATTAACCTAGTTAATAATATGTGATTAAGTAATAAATAGTGAATTATAGCTTCTTTCGAACAAAATAAAACACAAGGGACTAATGTTGCCAAGCGGGCAAACTAATTTTTATAAAAATAAAATAATAAAACATAACACACACACTTAGTATGTGTGTGCGCGCGTATGGGCGACCAGGAGACAAAAGAAGGGGGATGAACCCTAGTTCAACAAATCTTCAAAATTGAAGATCAATTCAAGACCCAAATCGATGCATGAACATGAATAAATGATCACCAAGTCAAGGGGATCGTAAGGTATGTCGAATATTTGACATTCATGAAGTTGTGAAATTCTTGATGAACTTATGAAATCGAAATTCGAGCTTGAATGATTGATGTTTAGGTGAAACTAGGATGAATCCATGCCTAGGAACAAACCCTAGTCGAAAAATTGATGAATTAAGATTGAAAAATAGGAATTTGATAACCACCCATATATGTGTAAGTGGGTTTTATATCATTGTGATGAACACATGATTTAGTATGTTAAATTGCGAGAAAATTGATGTTATGATGCAAGATAGTGATATTGTTCATGAATACTAGACCAAGGATTTGATTGTTGTGAGTAAAACTTGGTTAAAAATTAATTAGGAGCTAAATTGATGAAAGTATGAAAATCATGCCCACAAGGTGTTTGATAATTTGCCTAAGTAAAAATATAAAGCTATAGAAGTATGATAAAACTTGAAAAGAATCATATGCAATGATTCTTGACAAAATTGGATGAAGTAGATGCTTTAAAGTGGCAATTTAATAATTAGCCGGGTTGTTCACTATAGGCGACTCGAGCGAGAAGGCGGGCGATAAAGCCGGGAGCGATACACGGCTTAAAGGGAAGATCTAAGGTACGCGAATTATCATCCCGTTACATTTATGTAGAAAAGCTTAGTTAAAATATGTGTAATGTTGATATAGCGAAAATGGTTGCGTTGGTATGTTGTTGAGGTGATGGAATTCACTCGACAACCAAACGGGTCAAAATAGATAGTTAAAATATGTGCAATGTTAATATTAGCGAAAATAGTTGTGTTTAGTATGTCATTGAAGTGATGGAATTCACTCGACAACCAAGTGGGTCAAATAAATAGTTAAAATAATAGCGATCAAAATGAAGACACCATTTGGTAAAAGTTATCACTGGTCGAACAATTTAAGAATATTGACTTTTAGTAATAAGAACTCATGGCTCGAACCGGAATAGGTTCAAGGGGCATGCTGGTATTAATATACCATCATACGTTGATAAATGGTTATGTCGACTAAACAGGTCAAATGGTGTGTAAATACCACTTGACAATTATAACTGACGACTACTTGTTGAGTTTGTGTTCACAGGAAATAACATATGTTTGCGATGCTTTAACTAGAAAAATTAAAGCAAAATGTATGTAAACGGGTCGATGCTATGACCCGAGCCAGGTACGCATATTTAGAATTTTAGTTAAAAGTGATATTTTGGTCAAATATTAGTGAAAATCTGACGTTCATGCTTACTATACATTTATTTACAGTATTTTCACATGCAACGAAATGTGTTTTACATTTATAAAAATGGTTTATACCTTAACATTAAAACACACACAACAAAGGACAAGTGTATCCCGTCATATATGCAGCAAAGTATTGGTAAGAGCCAGATATCGATCCATGGAACACGGGCGTTATATGTACTTACATCTTTGTCATTATTTTCCCAGATAAAAAGGGTAAGTGAATGGTTGTTTAACTAAGTTATCTAAATTACAACTAAAACATAAATATACTACTATCTTGTTTCACAAACAACCTAAACATGTTATCTATATCTATATCACATATGTCACAAAAGCACTTAATCAATTTTCCAATTTCAAGACAGTTAGTCATCCGCTAGGAGTTTTCTAACATGATGATTCTTCAGAAAGTTAACACGATAAACACATGTTAACCACCTAAACTCATTCTTTAGCGAGCTATTGATATTTATTCATGTGAACCTTTAAAGATAGATTAGTTATCCGCTAGGAGTTTTCTAACCTCACTTATCAAAGAAAGCAATACCGATGGTCACAATACAGCCACGAGGATAAGCATTTAAGTAGATCATATAACAACATATTTCACCTTTACAAGTCTTGAATACAAATCTACCATGTCAGCAATTTCAGACCAAAACTACTAAACAAGGATCATAAACCGCATGCAAGAACATGTAATCAACACCATATAATTCGTTAGAACCCTTACGTGTAAGAAAGTATTCTTAATCAAAATAAGATATATCTTAGATAAAACCAATACCCCTCTCGAGTCTCATGGTGTAAACAAGTTTACAAACAAGTGATTAATCAAGAAATAGTTACCATCCCACTAACCACAGATTCATTATCCAAAATAATCAAACATAATCAAGAACTCAACATCAATGAAATGTTCATTATATAATCATGAAGATTCAAACATGAAAAAGTACTAAAGTTCCATATAAACAAGATTACAATGTAACGATTATTCAAGAAACAAGTTTATAACTACTATTACATAACACTACATTAAACATAAACTAACATCAGCTCATAACTTGCAAAATGATCAGAATACATGTTTAAGAACAAGGAATTGAACCATAAACAAGCAAGGAATTAATGGGTTGGATCGGTTATGCTTCCACTCGATCTTTAAGCTTCAAATTGGTCTGATCAGGACTGCTTCGGAACCCAGAAATCGTCCAGAAACATGGAGAAAAACCCAACACTTGAACCAGTAGCGAATGCTGCTATTTATAGGAGATTTTCCCATCGGCACGGTCGTGCCACAGGTCGCACGGTCGTGCGACAGGTGTTGTCGGGTGACGTCAGTGTCTCCGATCCCAAGTCTGCCAAGTGGACTAGTGGACAAGTTGCTTGGGTCATCAGATCGGAACGGTAGTGCCACTGGTCGCACGGTAGTGCGGCGTCAACAGATTGTTGATCAGAAATGTTGGTCAAGCAGTGGCACGGTGTGCGGCCCGAGAAAAGGTTGGTACTCCTGGTCGCACTGGCAGTGCTTCTGAGATCGGAGCATCGGCACGGTAGTGCCGTCAGATGGCACGGTCGTGCCATACCTGGCAGTCATCAAATTTTTGCCATTTTCATCAGAAATGCATCAAATTTTGTCAGTTTTCATCAGAATTTTCCTTTATGCTCTGTTTAAGACCTGAAAATATAAAAGTACCGAATTTGGCACCTAACCGTCGTGTTTTCGGTTAAAAACGCTTAAAACGGAAGTGTTTTGGGGTGTAAAAACATGTATAATTTAACGTATATCAAAATCCTTCGTCGTATAATGAAGGACAAAAATTGACCAAAACGCCCTTAATGGGTAAATCGGGTAAACGAACCTCATGGGTTGTTTAAGAACTTGTATATTGATTATGAAGTCCTTAGATAAGTGTAAAAGTTATAGGTAATAACATTCATGGGTCGAATGTCTAAAAATGGGCCATATGCGTAAAATGACTATCCGATGGGTAAATTTGGGATTTATGGGTTCCTTATGTTAAATCCACCACAAAAATAGTTGTGGTGGAATATAAGTAGTTGTTTAATATGGGAATACAAAGTGTGAAGTTGAATGAGCGAATTTTGGTGCATAAACGCTAAAAGGTCCCCTAAACGGGTCAAAATTGACTAAGAGGTTAAATGCGGATTAAATGTTTAGAAAGATACAAATGAAATAGTGAATGTAAACGCCTACGCAAACTCTGTGATGGGAATGAAAACGCTAATGTTTGACATGCCTGGGGATGGGTAAAAATGACTAGAAATAATCATCGTTTTAAACATGTAATATGTTGCTAAAATGGAACGGGTCAAATAATAGCATAAAAGATTTTTTGGTCGTTTGCTTATAAATCAGATTTTTATGTGAACCGAGGTGATAAACGGATTCATAATTTAATTACGGACGCGTGGGAAAAAGAATCACGTAAAACGGGTTTGTAAATCAAAAGTTATAAGTGTTTCAAGTTGAAAGTTGTTGTAAATATAGCTGGGCAATAAATGCAGCAGCAGGAACAATCTTTCTGTCAAAAACAAGCCGTCGCGCCCCGCGACGGAGGAGTCTTAAGACGTCGCGCCCCGCCACGGACTGTAGCGCCCCGCGAAAGCCAGGGCCAAGACTACAGAGCTGGCAAATTGATTTTTATTTGTTGTTTGATGTTTAGAACTTGTTTAAACTATTATTTAAGCATCAAAACTAACTTTTAAGTTGGTTTTGAACACAGGTAAATATCAAGAGTTCCCGGATGAAGATCAAGCTCAACGAAGAACCGAACACGATGTAGTTACAAGCTTCCGCACATAGTTTCGTTGTTATATTTAAACGACGAATTTCTATCAAACAAGATGTAATGAATTAAAATTTAGTAAAGTTTTAATTAACCTGTATTTTCATTGTATATGTAATCTTAATTACATGTTTATTTCCGAAATCTATACGAAAACCGTTAATTAATAGTCAGGGTCTTACACATAATCACACATGTACAAAATCAGAAATCACGAATGGGGTAAAAACCCTAATCACGCATGTTATAAAACTAATCACGCATGTTATATTTTCCCAACGTACACAGCGTACGTTAACCCAGATTGTACAATACACTTTCTCTCTCTCTCTCTCTATATATATATATATATATTGTTGTTAATGGTTCAAACAACTAGACTAACAATATCATAATGATTCAAACTGATACAATGAACTGATCTACATTGATTGTTGTTTATGAACCGATCTACATTGGTTGTCATTCTGACACGCAAATTTGACAGAGCCGTCAATCTATAGTATTTCATCGATTAATAGAAGAAAACACAACATAGTGTGGTCTCCCATCATTGATCAGTATAATTGATGGCAACTTCCAAGTATTTTGAATCCTTTATTAGGGTTGATGTAAATTGCGATCTTCTATTAGGATTGATGGGGTTTATGGTCTAGTGGTCTACAACGGCCTTCCATTATGAATGATGGTGACTTCTAGTAACTGAAGGATCCACCGCTTTGTCGATTGCCTTATAAATTGCGATTGGAAATTCGGTACGGTGGTGTCGACCTTCGCTGATCGATTGCCTCTGTGATGGTCTTGTTGCATAAGGGAGATTCATAACATTGATGGGAAGCCTTTTGCCAAGAAAGGTTTGTTGGGGTATTTGATTAGACATTTCTAAGACTTATAATGATTTATGTTATGTATCAAGTGGCGCGAGGGAATAAACGACTCACAAATGAACACGCAAACAGAATAATATAAAACACGACACAAAATGAGAATTTTACGTAGTTCGGTTCCAGTGGGGAACCTATGTCCACAGGCTACAACTAGGGATTCTTTATTAGCTCTAACGAGTTTTACAATTACATATGACATGAATATATATAGAGACTAAACTAGGGTTTAGGCTTACAAGAAACCCTAATGGGCATTCTAAACATCCAATTAAATGATCCAAATACCAAACTAACCCAAGGACTTCCCACCTAACAATCTCCAACTCAAAGGCCTTGTGATAAACACCAAGTCCGCTAACAAGCACAAAGCAATCCATGTCTTCAGTAATACGTGAACTTCAGCACACACAGGAACATAAGTCTTCCGGGTCTAGCTCCCAAGAACAAACCAAACTTCAAACCATGTATTCCTAATCAACTCGAGTTGTATATGGCCCAATCATCATCAGTAAACTATTGGGCCCGTTGAAGCCCCACAAGTCCTAGCCCGGTCTTAAAAGACCCGTCTTCACATCCTCAATCCCAACTTATTCCCATAGACTCAAAACATCAGATACATGGATTCTTAGAGGAACATTCCCCACTAGTAAAGCTTCTCAAGAGAGATTTTATTCGGAAACCTGATCTTCTGAACCCAACGTCGATTTCCAGACAGTGTCAGAACACTCCTCGTGTTCCTAGTGCCACAAAAATCCCATACACGTTCATACCTCCAAATATGCTCAAGTTGTAATGATATCGAAAAGATTAACATAAACTAGCGTAACACCCTAGGCAAATTTCACATCGGTCGTGGGCAGGAGCAATACCCTGCCTCTTAAATCACCAATGCATTTTGGGCTTAGTTAGTCGTGGAGCACATGAAAACTTCAAAGTTAAGAGTGCTCAGGTGGGAGTAGTACTAGGATGGGTGACCTCCCGGGAAGTCTGCATTAGGGCAACCAAAAAAAAATCGGTGAGTTCCTAGATGAGCAACCCATCGAGGGCAAAGCAGACAATAATGGTGGTACAAGACATCGGATGTTACAAATGGTATCAGAGTCACTCCTCTGTCATTCGGGATGGAGTAACAAACCTTATCAAGGATGATGAGTCCCTAGCGGGGTATTGTAATGATACCGCAAAAAATTAACATGGATCATTGTAACACCATAGGAAAATCCCACATCGGTCGTTGTAACACCCCGTGTTTCGAAAGTCAAAGTCAAAGTCAAGATTGAAGTCAAAGGAAGACAAGATTGCTAATTGCGATCTGTCACTCCTTGCTCAATTCCTGTTTTGACTTCTTTGATTTGTAAATTAGTCTAATTTTGTTATCGCTTTAGTTGTATTATATGGAGTATTTGCTAATAATCGAGGTTTAATCGCTATTTATCGCTTATTAATCGCATGTTTAATCGCTTTATCGCTTACCGCAATCGCACTCGCAACTCGACTTACGTGACTGGTTATTGTTATTACGTGTGTGTGTGCCTTATGTGTTACTTGTGCATGTTTATTTATGTTGTTGCTGTGATTAATCGAAACGCAATCGCAATCGAATCGCAAACGCAAAACGAACATTAAGTAAGGATGCTTGTATGTTGATATAGTAGTTGGGATTAAAAGTAATTTGAATAGGAAATTCTATCGAATCGCAATGCTCGACAATCGAATCGGAATCGCAAAATTCATCGCGCTGTACACTCGAACCGAGTGGCCAGCCGACCGAGTTGCGACCCGGTCGGACTGCCGTCTGGTCGAAGTGCCACTCGACCGAGCTGCCACCCACCAGGTGCCACCCGGTCGGATTGCCACTTGACCGAACAACAACTATCCTCCTTTTTCCCACTTTCCTTTTTGGGAAACCCTATAAATACCTCATGTCACATCACAAACTTACCTTTTCTGCACCACTCGTCCGACCAGCACTTTCAACCTGCATTTCTTCCGATTTCTCACTAATCTTGTAAGTTTTTCACCTAATTCTTGTACTTTCTTAATCTACACGCACTCCTACACATTTCTATCTTTTGAATCTTAACTTTTAACCGTGAAATCACTAGATTTGAGGTGTTCTAGGATGATGTCATCATGGTGTTCTTATGAACTTCATGTTTTGGCTTCAATCCACCAAGAACAACTCAGATCTGAATGATTTCCACCTGAATAAACAAAGATCTTCCATAGATCTGAACATATTCATGGTGAAAAGGATTGAAGGATGGTTTTCTAACTTTCTTTCAACTCTTTTACACTCAATGCACTCAAATCCGATAGATTCGGGCCTTGTTCCGATCTTCTACCCATTCTTGGTGATGTATCGGTTCCAGATCTGAATTCTATCCAAGAGATATTGACTTCAGGTTTGAACATGAACCACCAACTCGAACCGTGAACCGGTCGGACTAAGGTGATTCCTGTTCGGTCGGGTCACTTGGTCCGGGTTGAGGGTTCTGTTGTTCAAACATGATAACAAAATATCTCATTCAAGCACTTCAAATTTTCAAACAACCAAGGAAGAAGAGGACCAGGTCGTCTGGGACGGATTGCCGTCCGATCGGATTGCCACCCGACCGGACAGCCACCCGATCGGATTGCACCTTGGGTCCCACACTTAACTTTTCAACTTGTGAGGTTTGAACATCGAACGGATTGCCGTCCGATCGGATTACCATCCGATCGAATTGTCATTCGACCATGTGATATTTTTACTTCAACACTTAAACAAATTTTCAACATGATTCAATCCGAGCGGATTGCCACCCGGTCGGATAGCCATCCGACCGCGCGACCGTCCTGCTGTGAACTTGTTCTCAAACAAGAGAAGTCTTGACCAATAGGATTGCTGTCCGATCGAACGGCCGTTCGATCGACCGACCTGAAAGGTATAGATACTTCTCTATTTTTAAATTACTACAACGAAAACTTCAAAAGACAAGCCATCATACACAAACACATCCATCCCAAACGAGGTAACAATCCACTCGAATGGTCACCCGATCGAATGACCGTCTGAACGGATTGTCACCCGGTCGACCGGCCACCCGATCGGATTGCCACCTGATCGGATTGCTGTCCGACCCTCTGACACTTCACACCATTTTACGCACCGACTCTCGCTTATATTATCGATAACTGTTCAGGCTATTATCCGCTCTAAGCGCTCCCTTCAATCCATTAATTCAACCGCTGTGAGTATACTCGAACCCTTTTTGCTTTACGCACTTTTGGGTGTTACATACATTACTTACACTAAATCACATCGAACACACTACGCAATACTTTAACGCTAATCGTTACCGCATGTTATACGTGACTTAATGAATGATTGTTTGTTATGTTTACACATGGAATGCTGTCTACCTGCCTTAGCAACGATAGTACTATAGTTTGGACTCAGCACCTGTTCACTCAGGGGTTGTTAAGGACAATTTGTTACATGGCTCACAGTGGTGAGAGTGTATTACGAACTGACTTGGGCAGTCAACCCGCAGTCATTGGTATTGATAGGTTCATGTCGATAACTTACGTGCTTCATTTCACACTGTGTACGTGCTGGTTATGCGTAAACGATTTCGAACTCTATATGCTATTATTAAACTTGTATGCTCACCTTTACACTATGTGTATTGACTTTTACTTTAACGTATGTGACAGGTGCTTAAGATGTTAAGTTGCTTGGATTACTGTGAAATCGAGGCTAGGAAAGAGTCAAGAAACAAAGACAATTTATATTCATTTATTTAGAATCTGAGTTGTCGGAACACGCTTTTGTTTGAAGAATATCTATGTCTGTAATAACTAATTTATCTTATGGGTCATGATATGGGACATGATATTTAAACTATTCGGTAATGTAGTCGTTATGGAATTTCTTTGAATAATCTGTTTCGCTCAGTGCCGCACCCCGATGATTCTGCCATCGGTTGGGGTGTGATAGATTGGTATCAGAGCCATAACAATAGGGAACTAGGCAAAACTCAACCTAGTCCGGGTTGATGTCTTAGAAACGACCTAGTCTATAGTTAGGAACCAACAGACCGACTTGTGCATATCCTGTAGGGATTATGTACGAGCTCATTTGCTATTTCTCGCTATTCTCGCCTACGCTACACTATCACTGCACTCAAATTTTCAAAGATGAACGAGCGATTAAGTCGAGATTAGGTGTGAAAGCCGCAAACTCTCGACTAAGTTGCTTATTCAACCCGCATTTTTATCTACAAACGGGAGAAATTGTGTTGAATCAGGAGTGAAATCCATACTTTGACACAATAAATTCTCCTTTACTCTATCAAAAATAGGAACGAAGTCGTTAAGTCAGGGGTGAAACCCGAACCTCGATGACTTGTTCCGATCTCTATTTTGTTTTACAAAACTCTCACCAAGGTCTCGACGGACTCCAACGACTTGAAGTCACGCTGAAACTGGAAGGATGCGTATCATTCGCCCAGATTCGAGGTGAGAACACAGTCCCGAAGGTCAAGTGTGCACGGATAATCCTTGTGAATAGTCGAACCACTTTGGTTAGTCGACGTCTAAACAGCCGCAGACAATCTATTCTCGATTTTTATGTGTGTCGATTCTGAGCCCGCAAACTGCTGACTCTGATACTCGTCGATTTTATGTGTTTATGTACCTGTTTATATGTTTTAATTTTTGGTGATTTATTCGAATTTCGCTATTTGTTGATCGACACACACGACTCGCACTACCCATTTACCTCAAACTGCTAACAAATCGCTGCTACCATGAGGAACCACTGTACGCTATATTGCTTGCTATGATATTCGCTTATACTATACTACTCGCTATGTTATTCGCAATCGCTACTCTCGAACGCTCGCGGATTTTGAATGACATGTTTCTGTATTCTGACTGCCTCTTGTGATTATGTGATTCTGTGCTTTTGTGATTCTGTGCCTTACGTGCTTATGTGCCTTTGTGCTTATGTGAATCTGTGTTTATGTGCCTGTGTGTTACATGTCCGTGTTCCTGAGCTTTAGTAGAACTAGGCTGTGAGGTGAGAATCGATTAAACAGTGATTGAATCCTATGGCGATGCTTGTTGCAGACAATGTCGTCCACTGGATCACTTCACTCTCGTGCTATGAAACGAAAGCAAGCTGACAAGCGACTCGCCTCTCTCGTCGCCACTCAGATCGCTAAAGTAATTCCTCAGATTGTTAGTGAACTGAAAGAGAACGCTAGCAAATCGTCTGAAAAGTCTCGAACAGATGCACCGAAGACTGCTTTTAGTTTCAAGCAGTTCAAAGCTTGTGGTCCAAAGGAATTTACTGGCGAAGATGGCCTTACGGCTATGTCTCAATGGTTTGATTCCATCGAAGTCACTCTGCGCCAGAGTGGATGTCCTGAAAATCTCCGTACTCTGAATTCTACCGGCGTCTTCCAGTCCCACGCACCAGACTGGTGGACGGCCGAGAGGAACAAACACGGCAATGACGCAGCCTATGAGCTGACGTGGGAAGAGCTGAAGGCCATTATGATGGATGAATTCTGCCCTCTCCATGAATGCCAAAAGCTGGAGGACGAATTCTAGCATATCAAGCAGAAAGATGGAGATAACGCAGCTCTGACTGCCCGCTTTAAGAAGCTCAGTATCATCTGTCCTGACCAAGTGAAGACTGCTGACATGATAATCAAAAAGTACATTCGAGCTCTACCAGACTGTCTTGCAGATTTTGTGCATGCCGCAAAGCCAGCAACGATCGAAGAAACCTACTTGTTTGCCGCTGAAATCAACGACAAGCGCGTCAAAGCTGGTTTTTGGGATAAAGCTTCGAAGAACCTGCACCAAGCTACCACCGCTGCATCTGCCGAAACCGCCACCGCTCAGTCATCGAAGTCCTCACGTCGTAAGAAGAAGAACAACAATAGCAGCTCCAGCAACAAGAACTGTGCTGTCACTACTACTGCTGCTCCGCTTCAAGCCGTACTGGCTCAGCAACAATCTCAGCACCGATCAGCACCAGTTACCTATGCACCGCCTGCAAAGCGTGCATACACTGGTCCCCACCCTGCTTGCCCGACATGTACTTATCATCACCCGGTGGGTATCGCCTGCAGATTTTGTGTGCACTGCAATATGTACGGCCACTTCACCGCCAACGGTCATACTGGTCCCCGACAAGCACCTGCTCAAGCTACTGCTCATCAAGCTCTACTTCCAGCTCCTCAAGGCCAACAGGCAGCTCAGGCACCCGCGATCAACGCCAAAGTCTGCTTCGCGTGTGGCGATCAAAACCACTTCGCGAACTTGTGCCCGAACAGGGTTGTGAAACAAGAACCCTGGCAGCAGCAGCCTCAGCAGCAGCAACAGCCTCAACAGCAACAGCAACAACAACATCAACAAGCCGTCCGCGCCAGAACTTTCAACATTAATGCGCGCCAAGCCCAGGCTGACAACAATGTGGTCAATGGTACGTTCCTTGTGAATGGTATTTATGCTTCGTGTTTGTTTGATACTGGAGCCGATAACTGTTTTGTGTCATTCGAATTCGAGAAGCTCCTTAATCGTAAGCGCTCCCATCTCCCCTCGACGTTCGATGTCGAAGTCGCCACCGGAAGAACCGTCGCCGTCAATTCCGTTCTTCATGATTGTACTCTTGAGCTCAACAATCACATCTTTCCAATCGACCTTATTCCGATGCAACTTGGAAGTTTTGACGTCATAGTGGGCATGGACTTTCTTCGTGAAAACCATGCTGAAGTTGTGTGCTTCGATAAGATGATTCGATTCTCGCTCACAAATGGTGATGTATTATGTGTTTATGGTGAAACTATTTCGAAAGGTCTCAAGCTCATGTCATGTGTCCAAGCTAGCAAGTATCTCCGCAAGGAATACAAAGCTTTCTTGGCTAACATCGTAGTAGCGGAGAAGGAAAAGAAAGGAAGGCCAGGTGTAAACGATGTCCATGTGGTTCGAGAATTTCCTAACATTTTTCCCGAGGATCTTCCCGGACTACCGCCAAGTCGTGATATCGACTTTCGTATCGACCTCATTCCTGGAGCAAACCCTGTTGCCAAAGCTCCTTACCGACTCGCTCCGTCCAAAATGCGCGAACTCTCGAGTCAGCTCCAGTAACTACTTGATAAAGGCTTCATTCGCTCGAGTATCTCTCCTTGGGGCGCACCAGTCCTTTTCGTCAAAAAGAAGGATGGGTCGTTCCAGATGTGCATCGACCATCGGGAATTGAATAAGCTGACGATCAAGAATCGCTATCCCCTGCCTCGAATTGATGATTTGTTTGACCAACTACAAGGTGTTACATGTTTCTCGAAGACCGATCTATGCTCAGGCTATCACCAACTACGCATTCAAGAGGAGGATATACCCAAAACCGCTTTTCGCACTCGATACGGCCATTATGAGTTCGTTGTTATGCCTTTTGGTTTAACCAACGCACCTGCGGTTTTCTTGGATCTGATGAATCGCGTGTGTGAACCATATCTCAACCGCTTCGTCATCGTGTTCATCGATGATGTCTTGATCTATTCCAAGTCGAAAGCCGAACATGCGCAACATCTACGTTTGGTTCTCGAGCTACTCCAGGGGAATCGACTCTTTGCCAAGTTCTCCAAGTGTGAATTCTGGCTGGAGGAGGTTCAATTCCTCAGTCACATTGTCAATAGTCAAGGTATTCACGTCGATCCCATGAAGATTAAAGCAGTTAAGAGTTGGATTACACCGAAGAACCCGTCTGAAGTCCGTTCTTTCCTCGGACTAGCGGGCTATTATCGTTGATTTATCGAAGGGTTCTCTAAAATCGCTGTGCCGCTTACTGCTCTCACGCATAAAGACAAGCCTTTTGTTTGGGGAACTGAACAAGAGTCTGCTTTCCAAACCCCCAAGCACATGCTCTGCAATGCTCCGGTTCTCACTTTGCCCGACGGAAACGACGACTTTATTGTCTATTGTGATGCCTCGAACCTTGGTCTTGGCTGTGTTCTCATGCAACGGGACAAGGTTATTACTTACGCATCTCGTCAGCTCAAAATCCACGAGAAGAACTATACAACCCACGATCTCGAGCAAGGCGCAGTTGTTTTTGCGTTAAAGATTTGGCGACACTACATGTATGGTACCAAGTGTATGATCTTCACCGATCATAGGAGCCTACAACATATCTTTGACCAGAAGGAACTTAATATGCGTCAACGCCGATGGGTATAACTTCTCAACGACTATGACTGTGAGATTCGTTATCATCCTAGCAAAGCAAATGTCGTGGCCGACGCTCTCAGCAGACGGAGCTATCTGCTCAGCATTCGTAATATCCAAGCCCAATACTATCTCGAAACCCTCATCCATGAAGCTCAACATGCCTGCTTTAATGAGCGCACTCTGAAGAAGGAAAGAATCTACCACGATGGAGCCCAGCTTGTGAATAAGTCAAATGGGATATTCCACTTTCTGGACCGAATTTGGATCCCTAAGCGGACCAATTTACGACAGATTTTGATGGACGAAGCCCACAAATCCCGATATTCTATTCATCTCGGTGCCGACAAGATGTACCAGGACCTTCGCTACAAGTACTGGTGGCCGGGCATGAAGAGAGATGTCGTCCTCTATGTTGGAAAGTGCCTGACTTGCTCGAAGGTCAAGGCCGAGCACCAAAGACCCTCTCGCTTACTTGAACAACCCCCAATCCCTATGTGGAAGTGGGAAAGTATAGCTATGGATTTCATAACGAAACTTCCGCGTACGCCATCAAGTCACGACAGTATCTGGGTTGTCATTGATCGTTTGACCAAATCTGCTCATTTTCTGCCAATACGGGAAGACTACAAGTCACGACAGTATCTGGGTTGTCATTTGTCGACATGGGACGCCTCGCGACATCATCTCTGACCGTGATGCTCGGTTTACCCCGCGTCTATGGGAAACGTTCCAAACGGCTCTCGGTACTACGCTCAATCTAAGTACCGTGTTTCATCCCCAAACCGACGATCAGACTGAGAGAACGATACGTACCCTTGAAGACATGCTCCATTCGTGTGTCATAGATTTCGGTGGTAATTGGGACGCATACTTACCTTTAGTCGAATTCTCGTACAATAACCGTTATCATTCCAGCATTCAAATGGCACCGTTTGAGGCTTTATACGGAAGAAAATGTCGATCGCCTATTGTATGGCACGAGATCGGGCACTCGCAATTAACCGATCCTGAACAATTGCAAGAAACGACTGACAAAGTCCTCCAAATTCGAGACAATCTGCTGAAAGCCCGGAGTCGTCAGAAAAGTTACGCCGATAGACGATGCAAGCCCCTTGAATTTGACGTTGGCGACTACGTACTCCTAAAGGTATCACCTTGGAAGGGTGTGGTCAGATTCGGCAAGAAAGGGAAGCTAGCGCCTCGATTTGTTGGACCTTTTAAGATTCTGGAAAGGATCGGAAAAGTCGCCTACAGACTCGAACTACCGGAGGAACTTAGTAATGTCCACCCCACTTTCCATCTGTCGAACCTCAGAAAATGCCTGGCTGAGCATGATTTAATTGTACCTCTAGAAGATCTTCAAGTGAACGAAACACTACACTTCGTGGAGAAGCCTGTCGAAATCATGGACCGCCAAACCAAGCAGCTCAGACGCTCGCGTATTCCCATTGTGAAGGTTCGATGGGAAGGCAAACGAGGCGTAGAGTTCACTTGGGAACTCGAAAGCGACATGAAGGCGAAGTACCCGCAGTTGTTTGTTACGGCTTCGGCCTAATTTCGGGACGAAATTCCCTCAACTAGGGGAGGCTGTAACACCCCGTGTTTCGAAAGTCAAAGTCAAAGTCAAGATTGAAGTCAAAGGAAGACAAGATTGCTAATTGCGATCTGTCACCCCTTGCTCAATTCCTGTTTTGACTTCTTTGATTTGTAAATTAGTCTAATTTTGTTATCGCTTTAGTTGTATTATGTGGAGTATTTGCTAATAATCGAGGTTTAATCGCTATTTATCGCTTATTAATCGCATGTTTAATCGCTTTATCGCTTACTGCAATCGCACTCGCAACTCGACTTACGTGACTGGTTATTGTTATTACGTGTGTGTGTGCCTTATGTGTTACTTGTGCATGTTTATTTATGTTGTTGTGGTGATTAATCGAAACACAATCGCAATCGAATCGCAAACGCAAAACGAACATTAAGTAAGGATGCTTGTATGTTGATATAGTAGTTGGGATTAAAAGTAATTTGAATAGGAAATTCTATCGAATTGCAACGCTCGACACTCGAATCGGAATTGCAAAATTCATCGCGCTGTACACTCGAACCGAGTGGCCAGCCGACCGAGTTGCCACCCGGTCGGACTGCCATACGGTCGAAGTGCCAGTCGACCGAGCTGCCACCCACCAGGTGCCACCTGGTCGGATTGCCACTTGACCGAATAGCCACTCTCCTCCTTTTTCCCACTTTCCTTTTTGGAAAACCCTATAAATACCTCATGTCACATCACAAACTTACCTTTTCTGCACCACTCGTCCGACCAGCACTTTCAACCTGCATTTCTTCCGATTTCTCGCTAATCTTGTAAGTTTTTCACCTAATTCTTGTACTTTCTTAATCTACACGCACTCCTACACATTTCTATCTTTTGAATCTTAACTTTTAACCGCGAAATCACTAGATTTGAGGTGTTCTAGGATGATGTCATCATGGTGTTCTTATGAACTTCATGTTTTGGCTTCAATCCACCAAGAACAACTCAGATCTGAATGATTTCCACCTGAATAAACAAAGATCTTCCATAGATCTGAACATATTCATGGTGAAAAGGATTGAAGGATGGTTTTCTAACTTTCTTTCAACTCTTTTACACTCAATGCACTCAAATCCGATAGATTCGGGCCTTGTTTTGATCTTCTACCCATTCTTGGTGATGTATCGGTTCCAGATCTGAATTCTATCCAAGAGATATTGACTTCAGGTTTGAACATGAACCACCGACTCGAACCGTGAATCGGTCGGACTAGGGTGATTCCTGTTCGGTCGGGTCACTTGGTCCAGGTTGAGGGTTCTATTGTTCAAACATGATAACAAAATATCTCTTTCAAGCACTTCAAATTTTCAAACAACCAAGGAAGAAGACGACCAGGTCGTCTGGGACGGATTGTCGTCCGATCGGATTGCCACCCGACCGGATAGCCACCCGATCGGATTGTACCTTGGGTCCCACACTTAACTTTTCAACTTGTGAGGTTTGAACATCAAACGGATTGCCGTCCGATCGGATTACCATCCGATCGGATTGTCATTCGACCATGTGATGTTTTGACTTCAACACTTAAACAAATTTTCAACATGATTCAATCCGAGCGGATTGCCACCCGGTTGGATAGCTATCCGACCGAGTGACCGTCCTGCTGTAAACTTGTTCTCAAACAAGAGAAGTCTTGACCAATCGGATTGCTGTCCTTTCGAACGGCCGTTCGATCGATCGACCTGAAAGGTAGAGATACTTCTCTATTTTTAAATTACTACAATGAAAACTTCAAAAGACAAGCCATCATACACAAACACATCCATCCCAAACGAGGTAACAGTCCACTCGAATGGTCACCCGATCGAATGACCGTCTAAACGGATTGTCACCCAGTCGACCGGCCACCCGATCGGATTGCCACCCGACCGGATTGCTGTCCGACCCTCTGACACTTCACACCATTTTACGCACCGACTCTCGCTTATATTATCGATAACTGTTCAGGCTATTATCCGCTCTAAGCGCTCCCTTCAATCCATTAATTCAACCGCTGTGAGTATACTCGAACCCTTTTTGCTTTACGCACTTTTGGGTGTTACATACGTTACTTATAATAAATCACATCGAATACACTACGCAATACTTTAACGCTAACCGTTACCGCATGTTATACGTGACTTAATGAATGATTGTTTGTTATGTTTACACATGGAATGCTGTCTACCTGCCTTAGCAATGATAGTACTATAGTTTGGACTCAGCACCTGTTCACTCAGGGGTTGTTAAGGACAATTTGTTACATGGCTCAAAGTGGTGAGAGTGTATTACGAACTGCCTTGGGCAGTCAACCCGCAGTCATTGGTATTGATAGGTTCATGTCGATAACTTACGTGCTTCATTTCACAATGTATACGTGCTGGTTATGCGTAAACAATTTCGAACTCTATATGCTATTATTAAACTTGTATGCTCATCTTTACACTATGTGTATTGACTTTTGTAGGATCGTTCTGTGACCCAAACAAGTCTATCAGAAGAGTTCTCTGTCTAATCAGAGGCGGAATTCATTGATTAGACTTTGTAACAGCTTGTTTCACACTTAATTGTCTTGTATTATCGATTTAACATGTTTACAGATCAGTAGACATGTCGGCAGCACTTCGGTACCTGAAACATGAACGTTACAAATGAACTCGCAGCTCCCCTATTTACAGGCTTGGTAATTTCGCACGGAATAAGCAATTGTAATTTCGTGCGAAATAACAATTGTTCAATTCAAGCGAAATAGCAAGACTTGCTATTTCGTGCGAAATTAACCATCTACACACAAAACCTATATTTTTCGTACAACGTGCCCTGATCTAACAATTCTAGTACAAGACTCGATACAAGACGAAGTCGACAGACGTAATGCACCAACAGACTCCCCCTCGGATGTTGACGAAGTCTTCGGTGTCGAGTCTTCACAATCTTCAGCCTTGATCAGCCTTCGGGCTCTTTCAAAATTTATGACAGTGTAAGCATTCTTAAACTTCTCTTCTTTTCGACTCCAGGATCTCGTCCTAGCTCTTATCTCACTCTAATTCTCTTGATCAGATCTTTTGATTAATCTTCCAGATCATCAGTATCAGCAATTTGTGAACTTCAGGATCAGAAACTGGCTCTAGCATCTACAAACTCTCCTCTACTAGCAAACTCCCCCTTGAGTTTTGTTGGGATCGTAGTCTTACTTTCACATGTTCACAGGTTCAGGATCAAAACCTGACTCAACTTCTGCTCAGAATTCGAAACCTGACAAACATGCACAGTCTCTACCTCACAATAAATTTCACAAATTTAAAATTTGACAAATTTATATACCACTTGTATGTATCAATTAATCAAGAAATGATTTTACAATGTTAATCTTTGATGAACCACTTGTAAAAATACTCTTTTCCTTTTCAAACAATTTTTCAACTCAAACATCTCAAACAAAATCTCCCAAATCTTTTTATCATCATGTTTAGCACTCAGAATTTTGAAAATCATCTCTCCAACATCAGTTGTCGAAAATCTTTTTGAATTTTTCAAAATTTATGCTAAAACACTCTGAAAATCTTTTTGGATTTTAGATATTAAAGAAATGCAGTAAAGAAATATTTACAGACAATATTTTTGTGAGTTTGGGTAAGAGGATCATATCAGTTTATGAGACAAATCACCAACACCGTTAAGCTTTAACATTTTAAGTTCTAAACGATTCACTTAGATTGTCAGTATACTGATCCACTTAAATTTTCACACAAAATTCAACTGTTTCGAGATACGAGATTAATGTTTTAAAGACTTAAACTTATTCGCGTGTCCCACCTCAGAATATACTCCTGTATCCAGATCCCAATATTCAGTCTTACAGGTGAGTATACCTAGATGATATCTGTAAAGGGTTAAATGCGAGGGCCATGAGAGCTCAGGCTATTGCTTCCGCAAAATCAGAGAGATGATGGCTTCGACTTTAGGTGTGTTCCCTTTAGAGAATCTTTTCTTCAACAGCACATGATTAGCATTTTGCAATGTTTCATCATTTTTTGTACTGAGGGTGGTGCTATATTTCAAGCAAGCGAAAAGTATTATACGGGGACTAGGCCATTGCTTCCGCAAAATCAGAAGTCCCGGGATAATACCCCAGATATCACTGAGTATAAAGACCTAGTATCTCAGAAAGAGGGACCTTTCAAACAAGATTTCGGGGGTTTCCCATATATCCGAGAGATGTTCCCCACGATATAAGCAAGTTTGAAATTTAGATTTATATCTCGACACAATCTACTAAATGTGTAAAAACCTACTGGCATATCATCAGTGAGACCGTTTATCACAATTGACTTTCCAATTCTTTAGCATGCTGTGATAGTCCACTGATGTACTATCATTTCCTCTTTTTCACAACAAAACTCATTTTTGATTTTATCATGTTTTTTACTTTTTCAAATTTTCTAATGTTTTTGGATTTTCTGAAAATTCTTACTCCCCCTAAAATTCAAAAACATTTAAAAGAAATTTGAAAACAAATTGTACAAGGTAAAGTGACAACTGATTTTCAAGCTTCAATGCCATCCACTTGCATAAACAATCAGAACTCCCCCTTACAACAAACTATTTTCCCATTCTGATTTCAAAACACTTAAGTTTGTTTTAATCAAAAATGTTTTTTCGGAAAATAAGTTTTGTTGATTTTATCACATTGTAAAATCGGGGTTATCATCACTTTGTTTTCCAAACATTTTATATGAAAGTTAAATCAAGTTCAACTTAATGACCTTGATCAACTACTTGTAAGTGAAAACCTTCTTCAACCACATGTAGGTTAGAGGATTAATCATCACTTATCAACCAAAACCACTTGAGAAAATGAAATATAACAATTTCAAGAAAAACTACCACTTGTAGATTTACCACACAAGCATTTTCTAGAATGATGCCGATTCCTGCTCCACGATTACCAACTTGGGAGCTCCGGCAAGTCAGAATTTTAGTTTGAAAATGCAGTCACCCAAGCCTGACCAGCCTTGGGTGATTTTGATTCAACTATATCCCAACCTCCTTTTGATCTGTAAAAATCTTTTGCACTTTTCACTTTCCCATCTACCATCTTCCCAAAAATATGTTTGACTTTCCCATTGAAAGCCTTTTCAGCATCAAATTCTCCTTTACCAGAGAAGAATTGAACTGAAATTTCAAACCTACCTATTGATTTCAGATTTTCTGCCCGCAATGGTGGAAAATTTTCATCGTTCAACTCAGGAACAAAATTCTTCTCACTTTTCTCAACAAATGACTCCTCTGATTTTATGGAATCAGATTCATTGTCAGAACTACTCTCAGATTTTACAACCCATCTTTGTTTGTTCAAATCAACTTTTCTTTTGTAAAAATGTTTTGAAACATCACCAGTTTCAAAAGTCGAATTTTCAAACACCTTAGATTTCTCAGTTGGTTGTTTCTTTTCATCAACATGTTTTTCTTTCAATTTTGAGTTAAAAGAAACTCCCTGTTTTGTGTTGTTGGACTGTTAGCAGTTCCAAGCAATGTGTCCAATCTTGTGATATTTGAAACACGTTCTTCACTCAACTCTTTGCTCAGTTCTCATCATCATATTCTTTTTCTTCTCAGCGAGAAACTCTTGATTTGACTGTTTCCTGAACAGTTTCTCCTTTTCTTCCTCTGAACTTGTACCTGAACCAAATTTAGTTTTTGATTTATAATTTCTCTCATTTATATAATTTTCTGGAGGAATAAAACCAAGACCTTTCTTTTTGAAATTACTGTTATGGTTTGATTTCTTTTGAAAACCATAACCAGAACTGTAACCCTTTTTCTTGTTCAATCTCTGTTGAACTCTTGAAGTGTACTTTTTAGGTTTTTCAGAAAGATTTAAATCTTTTATTTCAGAAATATTAATTTCTGTCAATTTGAAAACCTGTTTGATCATTTCAGATTTGACACTTTTTATTGGAAATTCCTCATCAGAATATAATTTGTCTGAATCATTCAAAGTATATGCCACTTTGATTGATCCATCATTCAAATTAGATTTTGATAACAGAAATTCTTTATTGTAAACCCGTTTAACCGGTGAACTCGGACTTTTTTATGATGAACTCGAACTTTCAGATTTAGACTCCGATTTTGACTCTTCATCCATATCCAACACCTGATCGACCACTTTCTTTAACAATTCAGACTCATGATCTCAGATGCTGTAAATGTGACATCAATATTGTACGGTAACTCATCAATGATTTCAGACTTTAACTTGATGTTGAGAGCCTTATTGAAACGTTCCTCATTTGGTTTTCTGGGAGAATAACTATTCCAAATCGGGGGCGGACACTTGTTATACTTGACACTTTGTTTCTTACCAGTATCCATTTCTTCTTTCTTTTGTTCTTGGAAAGCTTCAAGACCTGCAACAGTAGGATAAACTCTGTCAATCAAATAATCACATGTTGTATAACTCAACAACAATCGTTTGATTCTTTCACTTTCAATTTTTTCAAGTTCCAAATCCTGCTTCAGTTTTGCACAATCTTCAATATACTCATTAATGACCTTCTGCTTTGTCATTAATGTTGAGCTCATCATTGTCATAGCAGCATCAACTTCCATATTTGTCTTGTTCAAACTATTCACCGTTTTGTTCAGTACGTCATAAGATTCCTTCACATACTTCACATCAGACAATAAATTCTCTTTCATTTCTTCCAATTCAACGATCTTCTTATCCTTCTCATCACAATCTTTGCAAGATTCTAAACATTTCTGACAAGATTTAATGACCTCAACTATCTTTTCAACCTCGACAACCTTCTCAACTTCAACAATTTTTTCTACCTCGATGATTTTCTTAACTTCGACGAGTTTTTCAACTTCGACTATTTTTTCGACTTCAACAATTTTTTCTACCACTTTCTCCACTTCAACGATTTTTTTGATTACCTTTTCAATTACTGGTTCAACATTTGCTTCATTAGCTTCCATCTTTGCCTTTTCATCAGCTATTCTTCTTACTTCCAGTTCTCTCTTCAATCTGGCAATCTTCTTCTCATTCAGCATCTCAACTTTATCTGCAAAAAACAAATTAAAACTATCAGGATCTAGACCTTTTCTAGCTTTATTAATGTATTCTTCTTCATCATCAGTATCTACATCACTTCCAAAATCTGGAAAAATCGGTATTCTTTTCGGACTAATTTTGACTTCATCTTTTTTCAGAATTCTAGCAACAAGACCTGAACCAGGTGGAATGTATTTATCCCAGCTAAATCCCTCTGCAACCTTTTCATCATCTTGGTCAATTATACCATAACAAGCTCTTTTCTCTTTTTCTTCAATGGCACGTGCATGTGCAGTTTGTGGTTGTTGAGCAATCTGATGAAAAATTGATTTTTGATAATAATTGTTTTTTCCAGACTGATCTTGTCTTCCATTTGCTTCTTTATTTTTGCATTCTCTTTTAAAATGTCCATTTTCTTTGCACCGAAAACAAGTGACCTTTGATTTGTCAAAACCTATCGGAGATGCACTCATTTCTCGAAAATCATCTCTTCCGGTGACTTGTGTAAATTTTTCTGCTCTTCTAACTGCACTGGCTAGACACCACTTGATGTCCATCAACTCAAGTTCCTTCGCATCAATTTGGTCATAATCCTCTTTGGTAAGCATCAGATTTCCAATTCTGCCAGCCATCAAACTTTCATATGATTCCAACATAGCAACGAGTGATGCCATGTGTTGCTTAGCTATTTCTGGAGAAATATTTTGACCATTTTGAATGTTCAAGGTAACATTGCATTGCAGATTTGTAGAATTCTGTCGTTGAGGACTTGGTGTTGTAAAATTTGGATCAAAGCTTGAATACAAAGATGAAGATCCACTACTTTGAGTCACAGTACTTCCCTTTGTTCCAGAAGAACTATCAGGACTGAAACCAGTTTGTATCTTTGGACTTGGAGTAACTTCAAATTTGTTTCCTCTGTAGTATAAACTGATATCTTGTTGAGCATTTGGATTAGACATGATTTCCGTTTTCTGGATATCCAACTCATGCTCTTCAATCTTCTGAATAAACTGTGCCAGATTCATATTTTCAGATTTTCTCATGTGTTTTAGGATCAACAAATAAGTTCCCCATTTCTGCTGTGGTAATGCATCGGCTAGTTTATCAACCCATTCATCGTCGTCTTTTTTATGTCCAATCTTCCCATTTCCAAAACCAGATGACAATATCTATCAATGGTCATTTTTGTTGTTTCATTTTCAAAAGCTACAAACATATCAAATGATTTCTTCAGTAAAGCCTTTTTGTTTTTGATCATATCTGCACTTCCTTTAAACTTTTGAATCAATGCAGTCCAAATTGATCTAGCAGTACCCTCATGTTGGAGTAAAACAAAGATATCTTCTTTAACTGCTTGTTGAAGAATACTGATCATCATTTTTTCACTTGTATATTTCAATTTTTCAACCTCTGAAAAATCACAAAAAGCCTTTTCAAGCCCACGTTCATTTTTCGGTTTCTCGTAATCTTTCTCTAATGAACACCATGCGTCAAACTTATAAGCTTGCACCCAATTCTCAAATCGATTTTGCCATCCTCTAAAATCTTCGATGTACATAAGCTTCGGCGGCTTTTGATAAGTTCCCGTCTCATTCTCACTGTAAAGAGTTTCAGCAGTTGTAACAGGAGCAACTGGTGTAGCAAACGCATTGTAGAATTCCTCTTCCATGATTCAGTAATCTGTATCACAAAGTCAACAAAGTTCAAACAACAATGAATGTTCACACGAAATAAGAATTCAAACGAAATAACACACTGATACGAAATCAGTTTGGTGCGAAATAGCTTTTCAAACGAAATCACTATTTAATGCGAAATAGACCGTTCAAACGAAATAATGTTCACACGAAATATCGGTTTCAAACGAAATAGTACCAACTCAAACGAAATATCCTAATTTCGTGTGAAATAACAAGTCTGAGGTAATTTCGTGCGAAATAATCCAAGCGAAATAACAATTTTAAGCGAAATCAATTGTCTATTTCGTGCGAAATACTGCTGACGTCATCATGAACGATCTGTTTTTCAAGCGAAATAACCAATTTTACCAGTTTTAGATCGAATTAAGGTCCAATTCTTTCAAGGATTCATTAAAACACTGTTTCGCTTATAATGTGTGAAATTCAATCCATTTTGACCGTAAAAACTTGTTAATTTTGAAAAAGAAGGTGTAGAAATCAGATTTTTAAGCTGAATTGGTAAGAACTCTTCCTCCTGAGCTCTGATACCACATGTAGGATCGTTCTGTGACCCAAATGAGTCTATCAGAAGAGTTCTTTGTCTAATCAGAGGCGTAATTCATTGATTAGACTTTGTAACAGCTTGTTTCACAATTAATTGTCTTGTATTATCGATTTAACACGTTTACAGATCAGTAGACATGTCGGCAGCACTTCGGTACCTGAAACATGAACGTTACAAATGAACTCGCAGCTCCCCTATTTATAGGCTTGGTAATTTCGCACGGAATAAGCAATTGTAATTTCGTGCGAAATAACAATTGTTCAATTCAAGCGAAATAGCAAGACTTGCTATTTCGTGCGAAATTAACCATCTACACACAAAACCTATATTTCTCGTACAACGTGCCCTGATCTAACAATTCTAGTACAAGACTCGATACAAGATGAAGTCGACAGACGTAATGCACCAACAACTTTTACTTTAACGTATGTGACAGGTGCTTAAGATGTTAAGTTGCTTGGATTGCTGTGAAATCGATGCTAGGAAAGAGTCTAGAAACAAAGACAATTTATATTCATTTATTTAGAATCTGAGTTGTCGGAACATGCTTTTGTTTGAAGAATATCTATGTCTGTAATAACTAATTTATCTTATTGGTCATGGTATGGGACATGATATTTAAACTATTCGGTAATGTAGTCGTTATGGAATTTCTTTGAACAATCTGTTTCGCTCAGTGCCGCGCCCCGATGATTCCGCCATCGGTTGGGGTGTGACAGTCGTGGCTTGAAGAGATTCTTGGTTCATAAGGATTTCCCTACCTCTTAAATTACCTACGCGTTTTGGGCTTAGTTGGTTGTGGAGCACTTGAAAACTCCACAGTTAAGCGTGCTCAGTGGGAGTAGTACTAGGATGGGTGACCTCATGGGAAGTATACACTAGTGTAACCAAAAACAAATCTGTGAGTAAAACAAATCTGTGAGTTTCTAGATGGGCAACCCATCTGGGGGAAACAAACAATATTGGTGATACGAGAGGCCGAACGTTAAACAAGTGAATTACCTGAAGTCCCAGAGTCCTTCTTGCAAAACAAACTCGTTCCACTGTCAATTCGGAAAGCCCGGCATTGGCGTTTGTCTTAACAAGGGTGGTCACTTCCCCATATGGAACATGCCCCATATATCATGATCCCTTTTTGAAACCTTTGGCAATATCAACTTTATCCTTTAGAACTTTCCATTTTCCACCACCAAACTTAACATCCAAACCTTGTTTATCATACTTCCTAATAGAGATCAACTTCGTTTCAAGCCTTGGAATAACCTTGACGCTATACGAAGTCCAAGTAGTGCCCAAAATAGTAACCAAATCCAAATCCCTTATGCCAGTCACATCAAGAACTTCACTGTTTCCCAGCTAATCTTGCCAAAATCTCAACATTCTGCATGCCATCATTGCTACGGGTAGCATGGAATGATGCACCGAAATCCATAACCCAGGATTCCATACTACTTTCAACGCTACGTATCAAAACCTCGTCCTTAGAGTCGCTTACAATAGCAGTGTTTAATCCTTTACCGGATTTTTTTAGGACATTGATTCCTAAAATGTCCTTTCTCGTTGCAGCCTCAACAACGCACACTCGGTCGATGCTTACAAGATGGGTTAAAACAAATTGCGAAACGTTACGTGAATCCAATGAGTCGTAGCTCTAATACCACTTGTTAGGTATTAAGTGGCGCAACGGAATAACCGATTCACAAACGAACACGCAAACAGAAAAATATAAACGACGACACAACACGAGATTTTAGGTGGTTTGGTTCCGATTGGGAACCTACATCCACGGGCTACAACTAGGGGTTATTTATTAGCTTTGACCAGTTTTACAATTACAAATGACATAAATATATAGAGAGAGACTAAATTAGGGTTTTAGGCTTGATGAACTAGAAACCCTAATAGGCCTTCTAAGCATCCAAATAAATAAGCTAAATAGCAAACGAGCTCAAATACGTCACACCCAACAATTTAGGCTTTTCTGTTCACATTTCTTTAAAAGGAAGCTTGGTTTTGGGTAACAAACCGCTGTTTAGAAAGATAAATGGTGTAATAATGTGTTTAAAGACAAATATCCACATGTTTACGTTCTTGAATATGACAAAGGTTGCATGATTTCACAAAGAGTCGCTACAATCACTGACGGACTCAGAATTTTTTCCAATGGGGTCCAAATTTTACGGTGTTCACATTTTTCACACTCAAAAGTTAAAATTTTAGGGTCGATCGTCGTTCGGGTTGGGTCGGAACGAGGAACATATAACAAAAAATATATACTCATTACAAAACACACAATAAAAATACTATTTCATTCGGAAAATAAAGATTGCAAATTCATAGAATCATTATACAAACATACAAAGATTACTTGTTATTCTAATTTCCAAACTTTATATTCATAGTAATAAACCTTAAACAACTAGATACCAAATAAAATTCAAGTTATGGAACTAAAAAAAATAGCTTTGCCTGTGTGCTCTGTGTGTTTTGCATCTGTTTGTTTATGCACTTAAAGAAACCATAGTTTTAAATTAGATGAGAAAAGATCAAATACAAATAAATTTAACGTACAAAACGTACAAACTGAAGGTTTTGCTGAAAAAACGCGGTGGTATTTTCGTAATTATTAGTAATTATTAAAATTACTCTACAAATGATCATGTAGAGTAATTTTGATGTTTGTAAAGTAATTTTGTAAAATTTTTAGGTTTTTTTTTTTTTTTGAGGAGGGTGAGGTTTTTTGGGGGGTTTTTTTTTGGTGAGGTATAGTTTTTTTTTTATCAAAATTACTCTACAAGAACATTTTACAAAATTACCCTACAAGATCAAAATTACTCTACAATGAACATTTTACAAAATTACTCTACAAGATCAAAATTACTCTACAATGAACATTTTACAAAATTACTCTACAGGATCATTTGTAGAGTAATTTTGATAATTACCCTACAAACAAATATTTACGAAAATGCCACTGCGTTTTTTTGCCTTTTTCATGCTATTCGTACGTTTAGTACGTTAAAGTTATTTGTACGGTAACTTTACTCTAAATTAGATAAGGAAAAACAAAGAGTGGTTAAGGTTCAAACTTTTGACTTCTTGCTATCAAATAAGGGGTTTACCACTGCACCAGTTTTACTATTCCTGTTATGGTGTCCACCTAATTAATTTTTTGGGGTCCTTTGAAAATTTAATACGCTGGATCTACTATTTTAAAAAAAAAACATTGGGGTCCGGGACCCCGACCCGCTTTATGTGGGTCCGCCCCTGGCTACAATTGGCCCGAGAAGGGGGTGAGAATCTTAAAGAGTTTTCTTCTCTGTACAATGATTTAGACAACATCACTCTGTTTGATATGCCGACTCATGGAACTGTATTGGCGACGAGTCGAGGAATTTTTTGTATCTATTCGTTGAATATTATAATTGGAAATGATCTGGTAGTTCAACCCCTCTTTTCTAAATAAGTTAGGTGTTGCCTAAACATTAATGGGGTGCAGTGGCGGATCTTGCCCATTGAACGTGCCAGGGCCGAAAGACACGGGCACTAAAAAAAGCCCGGGCCAAACATAGTATATATAAAAAATTTCGATCGAAATGCGGAAAATTAGCACTACGCCCGAAAAACTTGCCCGGGCCGTGGCCCTACCATAAGCCTCTTAAGAACCGCCCCTGATGGGGTGGTGGTCCATTACCAAAGGTAAAACTTTTAACATCTTGGGAGAGAGAGGTTTTGGGTTCAAGTCCCATAGACAAGACGACATGAGTAAGAAATTTGCCGTTCAAAAAAAAGGGTGTTGCCTTAAGCTAATTGCTTTGTGTGACATATGATGCAATACTGAATACCCTGTGTGACATATGATGCAATACTGAATACCCCTTGCGGTGAAACTTAGGAACCGAGTGTTTAAGTTTCAAACCATGCTTGTTCTTTCTGTGATTTAAAAAACCTCACTTTTTAAATGGTTTTTGGTTTTTGAACATAGAATTACCAATTTAACCACCCCTTTTAAAATAACAACCAAACATGAATACTTATCACATCATTTTTGGTCATTTTACTTGATACTTATCACATCATTTTTGATCATTTTACTTTTCCCGCCACAAAAACTAATCCTAAACACCTTTTTAAAAACTACTTTTGTAAAAGTCATAAGTTAATAAGCACTTTTGACAACTTATTGACTTTTAGAAGAAAAAAATAATAAGTTAGTCATTTCCAAACTCAATACCAAACACCCTCTAAGACCACCCGTAGTGGGGCGGTATTTTTAAAAAAAATTCAAAAAAAACGCCCCGAAACGCCCCCCCCCATTACGGCAGGCGTTATTTGGCATTATTTTTGAAAAAAATACATGTAGGCGTTTTAAATAAAACGCTGAAGTGGGTCAAATGGAATTTGAATGTGGCCAATGGGAGTGGTCCAAGGTTTGACTAGCCAATGAGCAACTGTTTGTTTTTTTTTTTTTTGTTTAATGATTGGAAGGGCATTATTAGGCATTATTCCCACTACGCCACTTTTGCAATAACGCCCCATGCTAACTGGACTGCCACGTGTCGAATAATGCCCCATGGTGGGGGCATTATTTTGTTTAACCAGTACACATGGTCTAAGAATTTACATATGTTTCTATTTTGAATCGATTTACAAAATATATAACTACGTTTAAAAATGATACCTCTTTAAGTTATTTTACGGTCAAAGAATTTCATTTTGTTTCTCTCATATTAAACACTGTAAAACTTACTTTTACAACAGAAGTGGGTCTTTTCTCTGAAGTAAGTTACGAGTTTAATGATTATTCTAACTTCAAGTAATCATGAATTAAATATTATAAACATTTTATTTTTATAAAAATGTGGTTAGGGTAGATTTGGTGGTTGATTTCTGAGGAGCGACCAAGGGTTGTTGAAAGGGAGCCATTTGGTGATGTATTTAACGGACTGCTTAACTAATTACAATCCTAACATCACTTTCTCTCCCTTTTATTATTCGTCCTCATGTAACATATGTTAAATCATTGATATGCTTATTTATTTATTTATTTATTTATTATTTTCCTTAAATATTGAAGGGTGAACTGAATTTGAATATGAAACCTTAAACTTTCATTTAAAGTGTGGATTTATTAAAATAATGTAAAAAGTTCATAGATATAATACTATGAACTTTACATATATTTGCATAGAAATTAAAAGCTCCATGGTTCAATCATTTTTCATATTTGCATAATATCTTATCTTACAAAACCCGTATCAAAAGATTAACTCAATATGATTAGTGAAGTACTAAAAGCGTAAAACATCATTAGCCTAAAGTGTCCCCTAAAACCAAAGGGGCAGTGTTCTAACGGTACCCCGGTGACTTTCTCTAGGGGTGGTCTTCGCTCGTTATAGAATGTCATGCGCGAGCTAGGAGTTTTACCACAATAAGTCTTCTAGCGGTGGGTTTCCTATGGAATTAGTAATAGGCCAATCACCAACGCCGTCTTCAATTGCAGGCTTGGGTGACATATTGCCAATGGGTATACCAGGTTGGCGAAGCTTTGTTGGACGTCAAAAAAAATCATTACCCAATTAATTTCAACATACAAAAGGCCTACAATTTTAAACCTTGGGCCAAAAATAGGCAATTTCTACACACTAATATAAGCAACAGCAAAAGGTAAGAGTGATAGCTATTATCACATTAAAGATGTTTAGGATGTACATTGTCTTAAGTACATTGTCTCAATGTATAAGTGTCACTAAAATTATAAGGGAGCAAATAGAATAGAGAAATCACTTGGTGTAAATAGAATAGAGAAACTACTTGGTGTGTCGAGAAGGATTCAATAACGTAAGTTTGTTAGGTGAGATTTATGAACAAACGCCGATGTGACTGTCAATATTTCATTAAAAAGAAAAACAAATCCTCTTGTCACAAAGATAATCATGTGTATCAAGGGTGACAAACAGAAAACTATTAAAAATGTAGTGAACATTACCAATAAAAAAAAATATTAAAGGGTAAGGTGTAGAAATACAAAAGCTAAATGGGTAGGCTTATATAGAAATGAGATATAAGATCTATTGATGTTGGTGAAGCAGTTCCGCGATTGTTTCATCTAATGTAGATGAAGTAGTTATATATGGTTTATATGCTTGCTTACTTGCAAATATGAAGCCTTTTAGATGAAGTAGTATGTGTAATGTTGCTACAACAAATACAAGACCAAGGATAGTGGACAGACTGGTTAGGCAAAAGGCTTCAAGGGTTTTAGTTTGCCTAACGCAGGTCGTGGGGTCCTCCCACGTTTGCAACACGTGGGGTTGGATCACTTGCTATTGTTCACTTTTTGATTCTGGATTGAAAGGAATTCAACCCAGAATGTTGATGTTAGTGAAGTTGCAATGTTTGAAGTGAAGAAGAGAAACAAGCGTGAAGCTAGTCCTCAAGATAGAAGAGAAAGATCAGAGATTAAGAGTAATCTGAGCTGATCCTGGAGTGGAGTACATGGATGTCAAGGTTGTCTTATATAGGGAAGACATGTTCTATTTAGGGGAACCTTTGACTGATGATCCAAGGTTGCAAGGGGGATTTACCCATTTAGGGGTTGAAGGCTTCGGACCTGTGGGTAAAAGGGAGTCTCTTTTGCACATGTCCCTTTTTTGCGGTTGAGGGAGAGTCTCACAAGTTATCAATGATGTGATTGACCACTGTGCTTGTTCTTTTTGCTGTTCAGTACAGCTCGCGGTTTTTGAACCTTTTAACCTTTTAAGCTGTTATGTGTTTTAGTCATTTTATTGAGAGTTGAGCTACCCCCGTCATCAGCCCCCCAAGTCAGAGGTGTTTGGTATGTATGCTCCATCGTAAAAAAACTTCCAGGCTTCAGGGTCAGAAGGTTTAGTGGTAGTTGTATTTACTTCCGTAGTCGTTTCCTTGGGTATTTCGACAATGAAGTCAGCCAAGATTTGGGCTTTTACAGCTTTTCTTGGAATGTAGGTGATGTTGTGTTCACGTAGTTCCACAGCCCATTTGGCTAAACGCCCGGAAGTTTCAGGTTTTTCAAGCACATTCTTGATTGGTTGGTCAGTGACCACTTGTATGGGATGTGCTTGAAAGTACCTTCGAAGCCTTCTGGCTGTTTTTACTAGTGCAAGAGCAAGTTTTTCCAACGGGGTGTAACACCCCGTGTTTCAAAAGTCAAAGTCAAAGTAAGAAAAGATTGCTAATTGTGATCTGTCACTTCTTGCTTAACTATTGACTTTACTTCCTTGACTTGTAATCGAATCCTGCATTTTATTTGCTTTAGTTGTATTATGTGGAGTATCTATTAATAATCGAGGTTTAATCGATGTTTATCGCTTTATCGCTAATCGCACCGCAAACGCATTCACAACCTTGAATTATAGATTCTGAATATTGTTTTACGTGTGTGTGTTATTTATGTGTTACTTGTGCATGTTTACTTTATGTCTGTGGTGATAACCGAAAACGCAATCGCAACTCCATCGCAACGCAACTCGATCGCAACCGCTAAACGCAAGTTAATTATGATGATTGTATGTTAGATATAGTATTTTGTGTGATTAATATTAATCTATCGCATCGCTAAATCGACACTCGCTTAAACGCATCGCAACGCTCGAAACGCAAAACGAAACGTCGAAACCCAACTCGCAATGCCACCTCGATCGAATGACCATTCGATCGAATGGTCATCCGAACGGATGACTATCCGATCGGATGGCAATCCGATCGAAGTGATATCCTATCCGACACTTGTGCCATTTTCCTTTTCTGGCAACCTATAAATACCCCTGTCACATCACCAACAGTGATGTGACAGCTCTCTCTCGTCCGACCAGCGTTCCAGACCATCTTTCTCTCGATTTCTCGTGATTCTTGTAAGTTTTCAACCCAAATCTTGTACATCTATGATCTACACACACTTCTTCATCATTTTCACCTTTGAATCTTAACTTTTAACCGTGAAATCAGCGGATTTGAGGTGTTCTAGGGTGATGTCATCATGGAGTTCTATGAACTTCAAGTTTTGACCTCATTCCACCAAGAATAACTCAGATCTGAAGGATTTCCACATGATTTCACAACGATTTCGCATAGATCTAAACATTTTCAAAAGGATAAAAGAGTTGAAAGAAATATTCACAAGTTTTCTCATTCTTTTACACTCAATGCACTCAAAACCGATAGAATCGGAGCTCATTCAGGCCTTCTACTCATTTCTTAGTGAAGTGTTGGTCTGAGATCTGATTTCTATCAAAGAGACAACTGTTTTTGGGTTAAACATGAACCACCGTCACGAACAGTAAACTGATCGGACTGGCGTGATTCCCACTTCGGTCGGACGACTAAGTCTTGACGAGGTTCCATTGTTTAATACGTTGTCATGCCGTCTCGATCAAACTACAAACTTTACAAAATAATCAAGTTTCAAGACGATCAGGTCGTTGGGACGGACTGCCGTCTGATCGGATTGCCATCTGATCGAACAACAATCCGATCGGATTGCACTTGAGCTCCTACACTTAAACATTTTCAAAATTTAAACAATCTGAATGTCGAATGGATTGCCGTCTGATCGAATTGCCATCCGATCGAACGACAATCCGATCGGGTGACTTTTGGGACTTCAACACTTAATCATTTTCATAATTTTCAAAGATCATCAGTTCCAATGGATTGCCATCCGATTGGAAGACCATCCGAGCGAGTGACCATACTGCTGTGAACTTGTTCTCAACTGAAATGTCTCGCCAATCGGATTGCTATCCAATCGAACGGCCGTTCGATCGATCGATCAACCTGAGGGGTAGAGATACTTCTCTGTGTTCAAAATGCTACAACGAAAACTTCCAAGCCATCATACACAAACACATCCATCCCAAACGAATGTCAATCCGACCGAATGGCCATCCGATCGGATGACCATCCGAATGGATTGACATCCGATCGAATGACTATCCGATCGGATTGCCATCCGATTAGATTACCATTCGTCACTTGGTTCTTTTTCACCATTTAACGCACTGTTCTTTGCTTATGCTATCGTTTATTATTCAGGCTAATTTCTCAGCGCTTCCTTCAATCCAAGAGAGTGTTTATTTACTAAACACAATTTGTGAGTATACTCGAACCCTTTTTGCTTTACGCACTTTTGGGTGTTACATACATTATTTAAATCACAATCGACACACAATGCAAACACTATTTATACGCTGACCGTTATTGCATGCTACGTGTTATTCGATGAATGCTTGTATGTTATGTTAACACAGTGATTGTTGCCTGACACCTTAGCAACGGTAGTACTATAGCTTGGACTCAGCACCTGTCGTGGACAGGGGTTGTTAAGGGCTTTACTTCACGTGTCCCAGTGGGGATATGTGTTGCGCATTCTACAACTCGCGGTCACGTCTGTGCATATTTCATTGTTGATAACCTACTAGCCTTCACTTTACTACATGTTTTATGCTGGTTATGCGTAAACGATTTCGAACTCTATTATATACCAAACTTGTATGCTCACCTTTACACTATGTGTATTGACTTTATTTTAACGTATGTGACAGGTGCTTAGGATGCTTGCTTGTTACTTGCTGGAATTGAGCTAGGATTGAGTCTAGAAACAAACAAAAACAATTTATATTTGAGTTGTCGAAATAGAACTATTTGTCTTTGAATTGTCTGTAATAACTATGCTACTTATTATGTCATCGTATGGGACGTGATGTTTAAATAATTGGTAATCGTAGTTGTTATGGAAACTCCTGGACAATCTGTTTCGCTCAGTGCCATGCCCCGATGTTTCCACCATCGGTTGGGGTGTGACAGATTGGTATCAGAGCCATAACTATTGGGAATTAGGCAAGACTCTACCTAGTCTGGGTCGATGTCTTAGAAACAACCTAGTCTATAGTCTAAGTACCAACAGACCGCCTTGTGCGAACCTAGTAGGGGTTCGTGCGAGCTTATTTCTGTTTCTCGATCGACTCGCAATTACGCTATACTATCACAATGCCTTTCCTAAGTCAGTTGCACTGCACTATTTTCAAAGATGAACGAGTGATTAGATCGAGATTAGGTGTGAAAACCACAAACTCTCGATTAAATCGCTTATTCGACCCGCATTTCTACTAAGCAAACAAGGGAATTTGCGTTGAATTAGGAGTGAAATTCGTACTTTGACGCAAATTTTCTCTCACAATCTCATGATTCTATCACACAAACAGGAATGTAGTCGTTAAGCTAGGGGTGAAACCCGAATCTTGATGACTCGTTCCGCTCTTTATTTTGTTTTACAAAACTCCCACCAAAGTCTTGATGGATTCCAACGACTCGAGTTGCGTAAATAACCAAAAGGATGCGTGCCATTCACCGCGTGTCGGTGATAGAGCACAGTCTATTAGGCTAAAACGTACACTTGTAGTCCTTGAGAATAATAGTCGAACCACTTTGGGTAGTCAACGTCTATCAAGCCTAAGACAATCTATCTTCGATTTCAAGCTCGCAATCGCTGATTTATGTGTTTCGATTCTGAGTCCGCAACTGCTGACTCTGATATTTGTCGTTTTATGTGGTTTTACCTGTTTATGTGTTTCGATTTCTGGTGATTTATACGCTTCTCGCTTTTCGCTTTGATCGACACACACGACACGCACTGCACATCTATCTCACAACGTTAACAAATCGCTTGCTATGTTACTCGCTTATGCTATGCTACCCGTTGTGTACTCGCTAATCGCAATCTCTATTCTCGAACTCGCGGACTTTGAGTGGTAGATGAATACTTGCAAAATATAGTTTGTCCTCGTGGTTTCGGTGAACTACGTGCTTATGTGCTCTACGTGCCTATGTGTTTTGTGATTATGTGCCTATGTGAATATGTGTTTATATGATTGATTGTGTTCCTGAGCTTATTATGTAGTAGTTAGAGTAGAGTGAGAGTCCATACTAGGGTTAATCGAAATTTGTGTCTGAGTCCTATGACGATGTGTGTTGCAGACAATGTCGTCATTTGGATCGCACTATTCCCGAACTGCTCGCCGCAATCATGAAGACAAACGCATCGCTGCTCTCGTCGCAAAACAGATGGCGAAATTCATACCGCAGATTGTTAGCGAGCTGAACGAAAATGCTAGCAAGTCTTCTGAAGAGTCCAGGACTGATGCTCCTAAGCCTACTTTTAGCTTCAAGCAGTTCAAATCCTGCGGACCCAAAGAATTCACCGGAGAAGATGGACCTATTGCCATGTTCCAATGGTTTGATTCTATCAAATTCACCCTGAGCCAAAGCGGCTGTCCTGATAATCTCCGCACTGTTAACGCCACCGGCGTTTTCCAGTCCAGGGCTCTGGACTGGTGGACTGCCGAAAGAAACAAGTGTGGAAATGATTCAGCTTACGGGCTTACGTGGGACGAGTTGAAGGACATCATGATGAAAGAGTTCTGCCCTCCCCACGAGCTTCAAAAGTTGGAGGACGAGTTCTGGCACATCAAACAAAAGGATGGCGACAACGCTGGTTTAACTGCTCGCTTCAAGCAGCTGAGCATAATCTGTCCAGGCCAAGTTACTACCCCCGAAATCACCATCAAGAAGTATATCCGTGCTCTACCGGATTGCGTGGCCGATTTCGTTCAAGCTGCGAAGACGATAACTATTGAGGAAACCTTCTTACTCGCTGCTGAGATCAACGACAAGCGAGTCAAAGCTGGTTACTTTGATAAAGCCTCCAAGAATCTCCACCAAGTCACCGCTGCTCCCACCACTGAAACCGCCGCCTCTCCGCAATCTTCAAAGTCCTCCTGCCGCAAGAGGAAGAACAACAACAGTAGCAAAAATTACGCTGTCACAGCTGCCGCTCCTCTTCAAGCTATACCCACTCAACCGCAGCCTCAACACCGCCAAGTAGCGGCACCGGTTACCCATGCACCTCTGGCTAAGCGTGTATACACTGGTCCTCACCCGGCTTGCTCTACTTGTACCTATCATCACCCTGTGGGGATTTCTTGCAGATACTGTGTGCACTGCAACATGTACGGCCACTTCACCACCAACTGCCGTACGGCCCACGTCAAGCTCCAGCTCCAGCACAAGGTCAAGCTCCAGCTCAACAAGCTCTACTTCCTGCTCCTCAAGGCCAAAAAGCGGCTCCTGCACCCGTGATCCATGCTAGAGCTTGCTTTGTGTGTGGTGATCCCAACCACTTCGCAAACATGTGCCCCAATCGAGTGGTGAAGCAAGAGCCACAACAGCAGCAGCCCCAGCAACAGCAATAGCAGCAGCAGCAGCAACAGCAGCCCGCGGACGTACTATCAACATCAATGTCCGCTAGGCCCAAGCAGATAACAATGTGGTTAATGGTACGTTCCTCGTAAATGGTATATATGCTTCGTGTTTATTTGATCCTGGAGCCGATAACTGTTTTGTGTCGTTAGACTTCGAAAAGCTCCTTAATCGTAAGCGCGCCCATATCTCCTCGACATTCGATGTTGAAGTTGCCACTGGAAGAACCGTCGCTGTCAATTCTGTTCTTCATGATTGTACTCTTGAACTCAACAATCACATCTTTCCTATCGACCTTATTCCAATGCAGCTCGGTAGTTTTGACATCATAGTAGGCATGGATTTTCTTCGCGAAAATCGTGCTGAAGTTGTTTGCTTCGATAAGATGATTCGTTTCTCGCTCGCTAATGGTGATCTACTGTGTGTCTATGGTGAAGTCGCTTCGAAGAAACTTTAACTCATGTCATGTGTCCGGGCTAGCAAGTATCCCCGCAAGGAATACCAAGCTTTCTTGGCACACATTGTAGTAGCGGAGAAAAAGGAAGTTAAGGCAATTGATAAGGTGCCTGTGGTTCGTGATTTTCCTAACGTCTTCCTTGATGATTTACATGGTTTACCTCCGAGTCGTGATATCGACTTTCGTATTGATCTCATTCCTAGAGCAAACCCTATTGCTAAATCTCCTTATCGCCTCGCTCCGTCCGAAATGCGCGAACTCTCGAGTCAACTCCAGGAATTACTTGACAAAGGCTTCATTCGCCCTAGCACCTCTCCTTGGGGCGCACCAGTCCTTTTCGTCAAAAAGAAGGATGGGTCATTCCGGATGTGCATCGACTATAGGGAGTTGAATAAGCTGACAATCAAGAACCGTTATCCCCTGCCTCGAATCGATTATTTGTTTGACCAATTGCAAGGTGGTACATGTTTTTCGAAGATCGACTTACACTTAGGCTATCACCAGTTACGTATTCAGGAGGAAGATATACCGAAAACCGCTTTCCGAACCCGATACGGAGAATTCCTCGTGATGCCCTTTGGTTTAACCAATGCACATGCGGAGTATGCCAGCTTGTACCAATCCTTCAACCTCTTTGCATGCTGCTAGGCTTCGATCTTATAAAATCATGGCTATTAAATTTTAAAATTGTCCTTGTGACTAGGCCTTTTGTGCCACTCTAATATCTTTAATGGTTTATAACCAGGGATAAATTATAATGAAATCCTAAATAGAAATGACTAACAAAATAACCAACATGAGTTGTATTTACCTTGGTTAATGAATTGTCAAAAATGACAATTCCATAATAAGACTTCTGAATAAATCATTGTCATCAATTTTTTTATGTAGCAATCAAGCTACATGGCTGAATCAGAAGAGGTTAACAGTCACCCAAGGAAGAGAAACGATACCACCAGAGTTAATGTAGCTGGTGCAGATCTACAAGCATTAATAGATAATGCTGTTACTCGAGCCCTTGACAGACAGTTTAAAGAATCAAGCGGTACTCGCACCAGGACTCAGTCTGTACCTCATACGAAGCCGCCTTCCAAGACTCATACATCCCACAAAGACGACTCTCATCACTTATCAAACCAAAGGAGTGTCTCGTCTAAGAAGATTGTGCTCAATCAAGAGCCACGTGTTAAGACCTGCTCCTATAAATATTTCGTCTCCTGCAAGCCCAGGGACTTCACAGGGGAGAAAGGAGCCATTGATTGTATGACATGGCTAGATGAGATGGATACTGTGGTTGATATTAGTGGTTATGCAGAACAAGATATTGTGAAGTTTGTTTCACAATCTTTTAAAGGTGAAGCTTTTTAGCTTGGTGGAGGTCCCTAATCCAAGCTACAGGGAAGATCCCGTTGTATAACTTGACTTGGGATCAGTTTGTTGCTCTAATCAAGGAAAATTTCTGCCCCCAACATGAAGTTGAGAAAATCGAGACTGACTACTTGACCTTGGTCATGAAGAACTTAGATTGTCAGGCATATCTTACAAGCTTCAACACCATGTCTCGATTGGTTCCTTATTTGGTCACACCGAAATCAAAGCGCATAGCTCGTTTTATTGGAGGTTTAGCTCCGGAAATTAAGGGGAATGTGAAAGCATCCAGACCTACCACGTTTAGGTCAGTGGTGGATCTGTCTCTATCCCTCACATTGGATGCTATCAGAAACAAATCTGCCAAAGTTTCTGATGAAGGTAAATGAAAGCGGGAGGATGAGAGTTCTCATCGCTCTGACAAGAAGAAAAAAGGGAACTCAGATCATAAGAAGAGTTCGGGGTTTAAAAAGGATAACTAACATTCGGGTGAGAAACCCAATTGTAAGACATGTCAAAAGCATCACTTTGGGAAGTGCAGGTTGGAAACGAAGTCGCAGTCGTAATCAAAGACTTTTGGATGTGGGATATGCAAGTCCAAAGAGCATAAGACTTTGGATTGCAAGAAATTGAAAGATGCAACCTGTTATGGTTGCAACGAAAAGTGGCACATTAAGACCAATTGCCCTAAGAATCCAAAGAAGCCTGAAGAGGCTAAGAAGACCAATGCTCAGGTCTTCCAGATGAACGCTCAGGAGGCTGCGCATAATCACAGGTGATAACAGGTACCTTTCTTATCAATGATGTTTATGCTAGAGTGTTGTTTGATTCAGGTGCAGACAAGTCTTTTGTAGATGATAAATTTTGTAAATTGTTAAATCTGCCTGTTAAGACTCTAAGCATAAAATATGAAGTAGAATTGGCTGATGGTACTATAGAGACTGCCTCAACAGTTCTAGATGGATGTTTTATATCCATTAGGAATCACTCTTTTCCGCTTTCCTTGCTTCCATTGAAATTAGCAGGATTCGACATAGTGATAGGTATGGATTGGTTATCTCATAACCAAGCCCAAATTGTATGTGATAAGAAGCAAGTGGTTATCAAGACTCCTTATGGTGAGCCATTAACGATTCAAGGAGATACGCAGTACGGGCTGCCTAAGCAAGTATCCATGCCTAAGGCGTCAAAGTGTTTGAAGAAAGGTTGTGTCATTTATATGGCACAGGTAACCATTGATGAACCAAAGCCCAAGATCGGAGACATCCCTGTTATTTCTGAATACCCAGATGTATTCCCTGAAGAACTACCTGGTTTACCTCCAGATAGGCAAGTTGAGTTTAGAATCGATATTATTCCTGGAGCAGCACCAGTTGCAAGAGCACCATATCGGTTGGCACCGACTGAGATGAAAGAGTTAAGGACACAGTTGGATGAATTATTGGCAATAGGATTTATTCGACCCAGCTCGTCCCCTTGGGGAGCACCGATTCTGTTTGTAAAGAAGAAGGATGGCTCGATGCGCCTATGAATCGATTATCGCGAATTGAATAAGGTTACAATCAAGAACATATATCCATTACCCAGGATCGACGATCTGTTCGATCAGCTTCAAGGAGCAAGTTACTTTTCGAAGATTGATCTAAGGTCAGGTTATCACCAGTTGAAGGTCAGAGATGAAGATGTGCATAAGACTGCATTCAGAAATCGTTATGGTCACTACGAGTTCTTGGTGATGCCTTTCGGGCTCACTAATGCACCAACAGCGTTCATGGATCTCATGAATCGTGTTTGCAAACCTTATTTGGACAAGTTTGTCATTGTTTTTTATTGATGACATACTTATATATTCGAAGAATCAAGCTGATCATGAAAGATCTCAGGTGTATTCTTAAACTTCTTCAGCAAGAGAAGCTTTATGCCAAGTTTTCAAAATGTGAGTTTTGGCTTCGTGAAGTCCAATTTCTTGGACATGTAGTAAGTGAGCATGGTATCCAGGTGGATCCCGCTAAGATTGAAGCGATCATGAATTGGCAAGAGCCTAAGACTCCTACAGAGATACGCAGTTTCTTGGGTCTAGCAGGATACTACAGGCGTTTCATCGAAAACTTTTCAAGGATTACGCCACCTCTAACTTCGTTGACTCGTAAGAATGTCAAATTTGACTAGGGTCCCAAGCAGCAAGAATCCTTTGATATTCTTAAGCAGAAATTAAGCAATGCTCCCGTGTTGATATTGCCGGAAGGAATTGAAGAATTTGTGGTTTATTGTGACGCATCGCACACCAGCATGGGTTGTGTGCTTATGCAGAAGGGCAAGGTTATTGCATATGCTTCACGTCATTTAAAGGTGCACGAAAAGAACTACACCACCCATGATTTGGAATTGGGTGCCGTTGTATTTGCACTGAAGCTATGGAGGCATTATCTTTATGGGACTAAGTGCGTGATTTATTCTGATCATAAGAGCCTTCAGCATCTGTTTAATCAAAAAGATCTTAACATGAGACAACGCAGATGGATGGAAACATTAAACGACTATGATTGTGAAATCCGATATCATCCAGGCAAAGCGAATGTAGTCGCTGATGCTTTGAGCAGGAAGCAGAGCCGGCCCAATGGGCTTGTGGATCTAGGCAAATGCCTAGGGCCTCAAAATTTTAAGGGCCTCAAGATTTTGGATTCTAGGCCTCATTCTTCAATTATATTAGCTTCCAAGCCCAAGTACCTAAGTATTAAATATGGGCCTCCGTTTTTAACTTAGTCCAAGCGCTGAGATATCTTGGGTTGCTATCCTACGTTGTCTGTTATTGTCAGACATGTCAAGAATGTGCACAAGGTGGAAGATCGATCCCTCATCCCAATCTTTTCTTCTCTGATTTGTTCACACAACAACTTGCTTCCAAACTCGTAATCGATGGAATCACACCTCCTTCGTGGCTTTTGAGCCCTAATTACAACTCTCGCTCTTCATATCTCAATGGTAAGCATCCAAATTTATGAGTTTAAGTAGGAGATTGAACTAGGAGATTACAGTAGTAGTTATCGTGTTACAAAATTAGGTTATTATTGCACGTTTCCCCTTTTATAGTTACATAAGGTTTTTGACATTTTTGACATTCATTTTGTTGTTTTTTTTTTCACCGATGGAAACAGCTAAAGTAGGTGATTATCTTTATCTTGTCAAGTGTGAACCAATTTTGTCATTACAAGTGTTTGTGTCACTTCCTATATAGTGTGGAAACTAGGGCTGCAAGTGAACCGAACGAACATGAACAAGACCTTGTTCGTGTTCGTTTGTTAAGAAATATATGGTATAGGTTTATATATGTGTCTTTTACTCAATCAATGTGTGCCCTAAAATTCAAAATCTCTGATTAAGGCTTTGTCTTTGTTATTGTGTTTGAGATTGTGACTTTGCTTGTGGAATTGCAATTGATTATTTATACTGTGGTTCCAAGTTCAGATTGGGGATGTGTTTGGAAGGCAGGGAACCTGTTCAGACTTTCAGAGAAGAGAAGAGAATAGTGAAAAGTGGCTATTGCACAGGTAATAATTCTGATTTCGATTCCTATTTTATATTTCTTAGAAACTCTAATTGCTATTTGTTATTAGTTAGGCTTTATCTAATTGATATTTGCTACAATTGGGGATTGTTGTGTTAGAAATTGTGATAATAGTTAGAAACTGTGATAGGAGATATTTGTTATATTTCAATTGCTATTTGATATTTGTTAGAAACCGTGATAGTAGTTAGGCTATTTCCTATGTCAAATCGAATCCGAACTTTTGAATCTGGTTATGTAAAATGACAAAAAAAAAAACGACTTTCAAAAATAAAAAAATTTAACTACGCCAATTATAAACTTTTTAGTTTATAATTTCCGGTCCCAAGCCTGGATAAAGGAGGAGGGTTTTGTTACTAAGAGGGTGTTTGGGGTTGAGTTTTGAAGGAGATTTTTAGATTATTGAGTTTTGAAATCGTAAATAATCAGTTTTGAGTGTTTGGGTAAAAATATTAAAAAATTGATTATTTGCGTTTAGAAAGTTACAAGACGCAGTTTTCCAAAAGCAGCTCTCCTCCCCCTACTACGATAAAATGCAGTTTTACAAAAATTGATTATTTGGGTTTAGAAAAGGATTTGTACTTCTGTATTTTTTTAATTATATATTTGCCAAACACTTAAATAGTTGATTATATGATTATTGTGATATCAAGCAACATAATCAAAACCAAACACTATCTTTCAACATCACGTTTTGTTACAGTTAATTATCTGATTCTGATTATTCAAAATGCATAATCTATTTTCAAAACTCAACCCCAAACACCCTCTAAATATGTTGGAAATGATAATTTTGCAAAAGAGCCTCCACTTCGTAGTTTGATTAGGGTCTCCGAAAACGTAAGAACGACACTGGCAGGAAGGAAAGGGTCAAGCCTATTAGAATTAACGCCAAGAGCATTGAATTAAAGAACAACTTGAATGAAAAGTTGTTAGCCGCTCAAAAGGAAGCTGTGTTAGAAGCTAACTATCCGAATGAGAAGTTAGGAGTGACTGCTGAACAATTATCATATGGCAAGGATGGAATCCTAAGATTGAATGGTCAAATATGGGTTCCAATTTATGGAGGACTTCGAGATGTGATCCTTCAGGAAGCTCATAGCTCCAAATATTCAGTTCATCCTAGCAGTGATAAGATGTACCAGGATTTAAAGGCAAACTACTGGTGGATAGGTTTGAAGAAATCTATAGCCACTTATGTGGCTAAATGTTTGACGTGCGCACAAGTTAAAACGGAGCATCAAAAGCCGTCAGGTTTGCTACAACAGCCTGAACTTCCCACATGGAAATGGGAAATGGTAACCATGGATTTTATTACTAAATTACCAAAGACAAAGCGTGGAAATGATACTATTTGGGTTATAGTCGACAGGTTGACCAAGTCAGCCCATTTCTTGCCGATTAAAGAAACTCACAGCTCCGACAAGCTAGCTCAGCTGTACGTGGATGAGATTGTATCTCTCCACGGAGTGCCAGTGTCTATTATCTCTGATAGGGATACAAGATACACATCGCATTTTTGGAAAAGCTTTCAGCAATCCTTAGGCACTCGATTAAACTTCAGCACTGCTTATCATCCTCAGACGGATGGCCAAAGTAAGCGTACGATACAAACACTCGAGGATATGCTCAGGGCTTGTGTTATTGATCTAGGAGGAAGTTGGGATGATCATCTTCCTTTAGATGAATTTTCGTACAATAATAATTATCATTCAAGCATTCAAGCAGCGCCTTTTGAGGCCTTATACGGAAGGGAGTGCAGAACGCCAGTTTGTTGGGTGGAAGTTAGAGATGTCCAACTATCAGGACCTGGTATAGTCCTAGAGATAGGCAGAAAAGCTACGAGGATAAAAGGCGTAAACCTCTGAAATTTGAGGTAGGAGATAAAGTGCTACTCAAGGTGTCACCCTGGAAAGGGGTGATGCGTTTTGGCAAAAAGGGCAAGCTTAGCCCAAGATACATAGGACCATTCGAGATCATCGAATGTGTTGGAACTGTAACTTACAAGCTAAATCTACCAGAAGAGCTCAGTGGAATACATAATGTGTTCCACATCTGCAACCTAAAGAAATGTTTAGCCGATGAGTCGCTAGCAATGTCACACAAGGACGTGCAGATTGATGAAAGTTTGAAGTTCGTTGAAAGACCTTTGTCAATCGAGGATCGATAGGTCAAGAAGCTTCGAAGAAAGCATGTACCGATTGTCAAAGTAAAATGGGATGCCCGTAGAGGCCCAGAATACACGTGGGAGGTTGAATCTACAATGAAACAGAATTACCCTAATTTATTTCAGTAAATCTCAAGGTCGAGATTTCTTTTAAGGGGGTGAGGATGTAACACCTCGCAAAAATCACGACCAATATAATAAAGACACGTGTCATGAAGGTTAAATGTGTAATGAATTAATCTGGAGGGACTAAAATCGTCAAACAATGTAAATATGTATATAAGAGGATCCAAAGTGTCAACATGCCAATCTTGTGCCTCTGATTAACCTCACACGGCATTCGTATTCTTTAATGAATAAATTGTCGGACATAGAAAGTCGTTTGTGCTTAAAATAAGGATCTTACGAAACATAGGGGTTAGAAGTGTCAACATGTTGAATGTTACCTCTGAGTGACCTTTTAGCGATCCCGAAAGCATTGTAATAATTGTATATTTTGCTCTCAAGAATATTGGATAGTAATTTTTGGAGTTTCGACGAAATCAAGACTTTTCGGGTGACCTCATAACTAACCGGGAGCTTAACGGAGTTAATTTGTGACCCAAGGCCCTTAATAGTTAACTATGGGGGTCATCAGTTCAATAAATGGAAGTTATTTAAACTTAAAATGGACCAGGGACTGAAATTGCAAAGTTTGGAAACTTTTTACCGAATCAACCCATCGTCGCGGGCCGCGTAGACCGGCTCCAACTCTTACGCGGGCCGCGTAAGAGTGCCAGCGACAGCAGAAGTGGACAGCTGCATGTTCCAGCCTGTTCCACCGCCTTTGCATGGATTCTGAGCAATACCTGGGGCTTGTACATGGTTTTTACTGCCCTAGGGACACCTGTGAACATCTGGTAACAACATAGGGACATGTGGATTGATCTTGGAGCATCTATTTTCCTATATAAAGGACTTGTAGTTCCTGAGTTCACTTGCACATTTGAATTTTCACTCAAAGCTCACTCTTTGAAGCCTCCTGGAGCTAAAGGAAGCTTTCTCAAGTTCAATATTCGTGCTAAGGACTATAGTAAGTGTTCTTAGCTTCCTAAGTTTAAGTTTTATTAGCTTAATGACCGAAAGTCAAAGTTATCGTAATTAAGCTTTAACTTTGTGATTAATCACAAATGGTCCAGCCATTATTCGAATTGAAAGTGGTTATGTGTTGGTAATTATGTAGGTAATAAACCCTTAAAAGGGCACCTTATAATTATCACAGTATCTCAGTCAATTGTCGGGTCAAAGTTATTAATAAAAAGTCAAACGGGTCAGTTTTTACAAATTAATTCATAAGTGAAAATGCAGAGGTTATGGAACACATTTTAACACTAAAATAACTTGGTAAATAATGTAAGAACATGTTTAGGCATGTTCAACCCGACAATTCTGAGTTTAGACTCGGTTCGGAACCGAAAGTCGCAAAAGTAGACTTTTGCTTTGACTTCCAGTTCTGACCCGATTTAGCTTACTTTAGATATGCCTTAGGGTTCCCTTAGGACCATATTACATGTTAGTATAACCCTCTGAGATTATACTATATGGTTCCTTTGAAATCTGAATCATTTGCATGTTTCTGTTAAATGCTTAAAAGTTGACCATTATGCCCTTTTGTTATAAAAAAGAGATTTTTGAAAATGTGAGAGGACAAAAACCTTTATTACTGATATTTAAGGGCATGTTTGGCTTAACTTATTTTCAACTTTTGGAAAAGTCCTTTTGGAAACAAAAAGTCAGGAAAACATGACTTTTGCCTTTGGAAAAGGACTTTTGGGCTAAAAAAGGAAAGGCAAACACCCAAAAAAAAAGACTTTTGGGCATGTAAAAGGACTTTTTTCTTCAAAATAAAGAACCCCAAACATGCACAGTATGTCCTAAAAATTTGATATCAGTTTATGGTCTGAAATAAGAGTTATGATCGATATCGTAAAACAAAAGCTTTTTATTAATTAAATGGCATTTTTGACATAAATCCTATTTAAACCCAATTTTTTGGCACCAAGCTTGCCACCTGCTGTTAAGATATAATATTTAAGGATTTTTGGAAATTTTTGTTAAATTTTAAACTGATCATAACATAGAGTTCTTGCATAGGCTCGGTAATTGACGATAATGCCCTTTTCGCTAATAAAATGAGTTTTACACATCCTTTACATGTCAAATATTTTTCTACTGATTTTATACATTAAATAAATTATTTTAAACAGTAGAGGCTGACCAAAATCTCAGATTCCCTTAAACAACCCGAATATCGTCAAATACCGACTTTTATACGATTTTAGCGCATAGTACGGTTTAAAACTATATTTAACACCTAAGACTTATTACCTACTTATATTATAAGAAAATTTTTATACTTTAACAGTAAATAAAAGTTTTGAACTCAGATTTCCAAATTTGACCCTTATAGCATATGTGAAATGACCAAAATGCCCCTACGGTGCATAGTTTGGCCATAAATGATAAAATTCACATATATGTGATATCTTACTGATGTGACTTGTTAAAATAAATATTTTCACTGATTGTTTTAGATCAGAACCTCAGATTACTATTTAACCTCTTTTATGAACTTTAAAATGACCAAAATACCCCTACAGGGCATAAATTGTTTTTAAATTCGTTTTGGGCATAATGGAATATATCATACTGATATCATAACTTATTTAAAGCATATTAACTTGTGGAACCTGTACATGATTCATTTGATTACCCGTTATGCACATTCGCGTACGGTACGGTTTATGTAACTAGTTTGCATAAATTAACCGAAACGGGTCAAACCTTATCATTTTTACTTCAAAATCCAGAATGTGTTTAGTTTACCCATTTTGTACAAGTCCTCATGCTTGTCGGGTCTAAATCACATTCTAATCCGGTCTTCGCTTAATCTTGCGTTTTGAATCGTAAACCTTTCATTAAAACTAACCGGTCTAAGTTAAGACTTAAATAAGACCCGTTAGGAATCTAATAGGTTATTAAAACCTTCATTCCAGATTAGGAGCCCAGTAAAAGCTATTTATGCTTGCTGATTGATATACGGCTGAGAGTAAAATTATATTTTAAGCTCAGGTAAATACTTTTAACTTATTTTCCGTTATACGGGCTTGGGATACGGTATTATAATAATACCGCTTGGTCGGGTATGAAATTGTTTAAATCAGATTGTGATTAATAAATTTTACGTAACCCCTTTTAATCTGTTTTGTTTGATGCAATGCCTTTGGGGGGTTAATGACCATGTCCTGGATATCCTCGGCTCATTTATTAGAAATGGCCACGGCTTAAGCACGGGGTGTAGGCATACGCCTGACAGTTGCATATGTATAAACGGTATCTCACTCTCTTGTGGGCCTATACTTGTGGTGTGTCTATTAATCTAATCCGGCTCTTCTAACTGGGTCCCGAATGGACGACAAACATGTAAAACTGTATACAAGATTATTTTAAATAATTGTCCCAAGTTATAAAAGAATATTTGTGCCTTGTGCATTTAAATCAAATTTTATAAACACTTTTCAAAAGAGTCAGTTAATTGTATTTACCAGTGTAAACTGACGTATTTTTCAAAAAGGTTAAGTGCAGGTACTACGCGTAATGGGCTGGCTACTCCTAGTATCAAATAAAGAGTCTTGCAAGCTTTTGATGCTTAAATCTGTTGAACAATATTTCTTTTTATTTTAGATCCGCCTGTGGATCCACTTACAATCCGTTGCGTAATATTTTATATTACTTTCAACTCGGTTTGTATAAATTACTTTTAGACTTCCGCTGTGCATTAAACTGTGATTAATTGACTATGATGATATCAACTACGTCACGATACTCCCCACCGGGCCCACCGGTTATACGTGGAAATATCGGGGTGTGACAGTTGGAGGGAATGTTGATAACCACAAAAGTGAGTGGTTTGGTTCTTTCCATCTTGCCTTCATTAAAACAGACATCAAGGGTTAGTTGGCCTAAAGGCTTGAGGGGTATATCAGCGATACCTTTTATAGAGGACTCAGATGGTTGGAGCTTAGAACGTTCTTCATTGTTTAGACGACTGAAAAAATTTTCGAACATGATCTCGGTAGCTGCCCCTATGTCAATGTAAGCTTTGCTTGTTCTAATTGTTCCCACAGTTGCTTCAACCACCAAAGGGTTCGAGAGCAGGTTCCCTTCTGGTGGTGGGAAGCAGACACATTGAAGCTCCCAAGCCTCCAAGCGTGGCCGTTTGTGGGAAGTTTTTTCATTAAAAGTCACCATGTTTACTTCTTTGCGTTTTCCTTCAGCTATCTTGTCCCTCACCCCTTTTACCAAATGGGCTAGTTCTCCGGACATGACGGCTTCCTCAATTCTCTTCTTGAGCTGAAAGCAATCGTTTGTATGGTGGCCTTTTTCTTCATGGAATTCACAATACTGAGTGGAATTTTCATTTCACTTGCTCTTGGGTAAGGGTCGAGGAGGTCGGAAGCTTTGTTTTACTTTTTCGGTAGCATGGATTTCTTGTGGGGTTTTTGTTAGAGCTGTGAAGTTCACGGTCTTCTCCCTGCTTGGAGGGTTCCGACCTTCAGCCCTTCATTGATTTGAGCTTCTAGGACGTTTGTCGTAGGAATTAAAGTTCCCTTTCTTTCCATTAGGGCTGTTGCTTCGCCAACTAGGTGCCCTTTTCCTTTGTTCCTTGATGTCAGCGGCTTCCTCTCCTCGAATATGAGCTTCGGCCCTTTCAAGAGCTTCTTCGAGGGTTTTGGGTAGACACTTGTTGAAGTCCCTTGTAAGGTATTTGGATGAGATGGCGTTCATGAATCCTGCCACCCTCATTTTTTCATCAGCACCTACGTACGTTAACCCTTCTTTCTTGTACCTTTCGATGAAATCTCGAAGGTTTTCATCATATTTTTGCTTTATTTGAAAAATCACCGTGGCATCCTTAACATACCTCCTTTGTTGTGAAAAAATTGGCCAGGAAACCTTTGCTTAAATCATCGAAGCTTCGAATGCTTCCGCCAGGTAGGTTGTTAAACCATATTCTGGCGGGTCCTATGAGAGTCTGCATGAACATGAGGCAACACTCAGCGTTGGACCACTTTTCGATTCGAGTAGCACCGGTAAAGATTTGGAGGTGATCTTCTGGGTCCTCGGTTCCATTGTATGTCTTTATGTGAGATGGCATCTTGATCTTTGTTTGAAACTCATAATCGACGATTTGTTGGGAAAAACAGGAAAGATTGCTGGGCTTATAGGGTTTAGCAAGGTCTTCCTCTACCCTTGTGTTATGACTCGTTATTCCTTGGTGGGTATTCAACACTTGGTTGATGAGTTGGGACCAAGGAAAATGTGCCATCATTTGTGGCATTAGGTTAAAGCCTTGAAGGCTTTCAGTAGTCGCTGTGTGATTTGTTCCCATGGGAGTGCTCATGGCTGCACACCGAGCCAAAGGCAAAACTGCCATGGCTTGCTCCCATGTAATTGCCACAGGAGGGGGAACATTTGAAGCTGGTGACTGCCATAATTGTTCAAGAGTGGTTTCATGTCCAAGGGGTGTGCCGGTTACAACGGGTTGAGAAGTAAATAGAGGGAACGCAGTTGGACTTGGTCTTCCATAAGCATGAGAGGTTGGGTTGAACGGTTGGCTTGTCACACTTGGGCCATCTTCAAAGTGAGAAGTGCTTAGCCGTGAGCCGGTGAAAGGAAGTGGTTTTCGACCGAGTGATAGTGAGGGTTCAGGCTCGTCGTAATCTAGCCTGATCCTCACCCCTTTGTCTCTTTCTTGGCTCACATGTTGGTTGAGAAGAGATCTCAGTTGTAGAAAATGTCGAGCTACTCCCTCCGGCGTCAAATCGACGCGTTCCGGAGTGTTCATGACACCTACTTGAGGAGAAGGAACCCCCGATCGAGATGGGGTTGGTGTTTGGAAAGGTGCAAACTCTGGGAATGCTGTTCCCATTGGAGTACCTCCCAGGGTGGAGAAAGGTGTAGATGTAGCTGGCGACATTTGGCTAGCATTCGGTGTCGGAGTTCGTGACACCTGGTTAACTTCACCGGGAGATTCACATTCGGACATGATGATTTTGGAGAAAATGGAGCTACACTACTGGTATTTTGAGAAAAAATAAGCGGCGTAGCCCCACGGTGGGCGCCAACTTGTTGCTACAACAAATACAAGACCAAGGATAGTGGACAGACTGGTTAGGCAAAAGGCTTTAAGGGTTTCAGTTTGCCTAACGCAGGTCGTGGTTTCCTCCCACGTTTGCAGCACGTGGGGTTGGATCACTTGCTATTGTTCACTTTTTGATTCTGGATTGAAAGGAATTCAACCCAGAATGTTGATGTTAGTGAAGTTGCAATGTTTGCAGTGAAGAAGAGAAACAAACGTGAAGCTAGTCCTCAAGAGAGAAGAGAAAGATCAGAGATTAAGAGTAATCTGAGCTGATCCTGGAGTGGAGTGCATGGATGTCAAGGTTGTCTTATATAGGGAAGACATGTTCTATTTAGGGGAACCTTTGACTGATGATCCAAGGTTGCAGTGGGGGATTTACCTATTTAGGGGTTGAAGGCTTCAGACCTGCGGGTAAAAGGGAGTCTCTTTTGCACATGTCCCTTTTTTGCGGCTGAGGGAGAGTCTCACAAGTTATCAGTGATGTGATTGACCACTATGTTTGTTCTTTTTGCTGTTCACTACAGCTCGCGGTTTTTGAACTTTTTAACCTTTTGACCTTTTAAGCTGTTATGTGTTTTAGTCAATTTATTGAGACTTGAGCTACCCCGTCATCATGTACGATTAAACTATTCAAGTATATATGGTTTATATGCTTGCTGATGTGTGCAAAATGCAACATATAAATTACATCAAATGTGGCATAAAACTAACCCATTTTAGTACGAATGTTGGAAAAAGTGTGTTTTTGTCTTCCTTTTGTATTTTCAGGATTAAATGAGCTCAAATGAACAAAAGAAGCAAAAATGTTGGTGCACTATGTGTGTGGCCATAGATAGAAATCTAACTGTACATGTAAAGTCTAGTGTCTTGAGTCTGTAAAATACCGGACAGAGATTTCACTAGGTGTCGTTAAGCAATGTCAGGTCAGTATACGGTACGGCACGATGTGAAGAAACTGAGCAAGATCCAAAGTGATGTCATCATTATGCAATGATGACATCATATACAATATCATATGCAAGGAATGATGTCATCACATTTGATTTCGTACGAAATGTCATGCACGCATGGAATTCGATTTCGCACGAACAAGGAGAGATACATTCATACGAAATGCATTCAACTATAAATATCTGAACTCATTTCGCACGGAGCTTGAATCAGAGAACATTATCAAGAACTTCACACAGTTCATAACCGTTCATAACCTTCAAGCACAAGTTCATCAGATCTTCATCTAACACTCTCGTTTACGTCACGTTGATTAGATTTTGAGTGTTCTTTGTATAGATCGAGTCAAAACTCTGTCCGGTTGTCGTCGTTACGTAATAAAACGATAGTTATTTACGTTTTCGCGCACGATTACGGTTCGATTTAACGGATTCCGCATGTTAAATCGAATTCATCGCAGATCTAGTGATCGTTTACGATCCGATCCTGAACTCACAAGTGGTATCAGAGCTACGGATGCTCTGCGTGTAATCGTGATTCGAATCGGACGAGTTTCGATAGTTTTCGGTGTGTTGTTAGAGTACTTTGAATTGATTCGGTTCTGTTCGGTAATTCATAGGTGGATTTCGGACTGGTCTGATTCAGTTACGGATTGATTTGGTCAAGTTTCGATCTGTTTTGTTGTGTTACGAATCGTTATTTGTTAATATTGGACATATTACTTTGATTTCAGTTTGTTTCACGAACAAACTGGACTGAAAAATCAGTATATTGATCATAAAAGTTTACATTTCAAAAGAGTCAGATAATACACATTGTAATACATCATAAATCATCAAAGGTCATCTATCATATTGATGTTCATTGAATCCGATTCTGTTTTCAAACTGAAAAAGAAGTAGATGTGTTGCGATTTTTTGTCAGGAAGAAGCTTGGATCTGATATGTTTATATCGAATCTGAGTTTGAGTTGTATTTGTTGAGACACAGAAGTTTTAGATCTGAATTTTGACTGTGAATTGTGATATTGAGACAGTTTACATCAGTTTCAGTGAAATCGAATCGAGTTTCGATTGTTTTCGGACTATTTTTGGTGAATTTTGATTCATATCGGTGTGTTGTTTGAACATCCTGAACTGTTTACAGTGAAATATGTGTGAACTGATTGACTAATTTTTTATTTGATTTAGATCGAATTTTGAACCGAATTCATTGAATTTTGTTTTGATAAATCTGTTCTAAAAAGTTGCAAATAATCTTGTGATCTTGTGTGTTTGTATCGACTTGCAGGCCATTATTGTTGTTGGAACGAGAAATAGATCTGAGTTGAATTTTGATAATCATCAAAAACACGTTAAAAAAAAAACTGAATCACAGATCTAAATCGGAACATATGTGTTGTTAAAAACGATCTGAATGTGAAATTGAATCTGATTTGGTTGATTTTCGATCAGTTTCGGCATGTTGTTCGTGTTAATTCGATTGATTCAGGACTGAGTTTAAAAAATTTTAAGTGATTATGGACTGATTCGACTGTGTTTCGAACTGTTTTGGTTTGTTTAAAATCAAAATTTTATTCATTTCGATCTGTTTCTTTGGTGAAACTGATTGAATAACGGTGTGTTTTGTTTCAAGTTTATCCATTTTTCAAACAGATTTCGGATTGATTAAATAGGCTGAATCGGATTAAAACTCAGTACAGTGGTCTATACATCATAACAGATTCTTTGAAATTGAATCATTTCATTTAAAGGAAATTTTTTAATCAGAAAAGATTACTAGATAGATGCTGTAGTCACTGGAACTTATCAAAGTTGCAGTATAAGTGGCTGTGTTGATTAGAGTTTTAAAAGAGATTTTGTGACAGTTGATTGTCATGAAAGGTTTTGGGTATTAGGTTGGATTGTAAATGAGCTGATAAAAGAGAGATTTTTCTGAGTTTGTAAACGGGATAATACAAGAGTGAAACTATACACAATTTGTTTGGGCTGCCTAAAAAGTGGGCCAATATTAAACGAATTAAAAGTGTGGGCCGAGGTTTAGATTGATAAGTTTTCTTTGGGCCGATTATTTGAGGTGCAAGTTCATACTGGACTGAAATTTTTTATTAGGCTGATATGGTCTGATAGTGTGCTCGTGAAATCTGATATATTTGGAACGAGAGTTTTAAAGCGGGTTTGGATTAGTGGACCGCTAGCTTGTGGATTAAATTTGGGTTACAAATATTTAGTGGGCTTCGTGTAAATTGAAATATGTGGACTTTGAGCTAAAACAATTTTTGAACCAAGTCGCTTGAAGTATACCAACTCGCATGAATTGTTCAAGTTGGTTGAATTCCAGATCGTGTGTAAACTCAGTTTGTTTGAAGATCTGCTTTTGTAAATTAAAAAAAAAAAACCGAAACATGGATTTTGAAGATGTAATAGTGTATTGTTATTACGAATCTCAGCAATTCTATCCTGAAAAATTGGAAGAAAAACCAGTTTCAACAGAAGAAGTTTCAGAAAAAGCTCAAATTTTTGATCAATCATCAGATGAAGAAAGCGATGATGACAGTGAAAAAATTCGAAAACTTGAAAATTATCAAAGAGAATTATCACCTGAAAGTTTCAAATTTTATTTTGTAGATAAATTGGAAAAGCTAAAAGAAAGACTAGCTGAAAGAGAGAAGAATCATAAAGCAGCAACTGTTGAAGAGAAAGTCAAAACTGAGGAAAATATTAAAGTGGTAAAGCAGCGGGTTGAAGAAATTCCAGCTATCAAGGATGAGAAGGAAGCTGAAGCTGAAACGATGTATGAGAAGTGCTCAAAATGTGAAAAATCTAGATCAGACAATGTCAAACTTCTGAAAGATGTGGAAAGTTTGACATTGGAAAATAAAATTTTAAAAGAAAATGAAAAAGATCTTCAAAATAAAATAAAAATTTTAGAAAATGAAGATTTGTTTTGGGTAAAATTAGAAAATAAAAGTTTAAAAGAAAATGAAAAAGAATTTCAAAATCAAATAAAGATTTTAGAAAATGAAAAATCTGTTTTAGATAAAAATAAAATTGAAAATGAAAATGCAATAAATTCTCATCTTGAGAAAATCACTCAACTTAAAAATGAAGTTGAGTATGCTAACAATAAAATCAATGAGTTAGAAAAGAAATTGAAAGGTTTTGTGACCTCATCAGTTATACTAGATCATATCTGTCCAAAACTGATCAATGAAATTCCAATAAGTGACAATGTCACAAATTATGACGATGTCATAATTGAGGATTGTGATGATAAATCTGATGATGAAAATGATAAAAAGAAAATATTTTTGAAATTAAAAGAAAAATTTCAAGAAACTGTTTTACAATCTACTGAAAGAGGTGAATGCTCAACGCAAAAACCTTTTAAGAAGAATGTAAAACAAAAACAAAATGTTAAAAATTCAAAAAATTTCAAAACAACAATAAAAGATCATCAGTTCAATCATCCAATCATTATAAAAAACCACAAAAAGTTGAAAATCAAAACTCACAAAAAGTTGGTAATAAGTGGTGCAGGTTTGACCACAGTGCTCAAAAGTCAAATCAAACTTACAGGAGAAGTCAAGATTATCACAAGGCCAAACAATGTTATGATCTAAGTATTTGGCTTGAAGGTGGAGAATGGTACGATAACAGAGTGTGTTACAAATGTGGTTTTCAAGGACACATTGCTGTTAACTGCCAGAATCAGAGATTTGAGACAAGAATATGCTATGAATATCAAATCAGAGGTCACATTGCCAGATATTGCCCAATGAAATCAAAGGGAAAATCGAGGGCTGAATCTCATAAAATGGTGAAGAATTCAGTCAAAATTGAAGAAAAGCCCAAAGAACAGAAAGTGAAACTTGCACAAGGGCAGAAAGATAGACTGAGAAAGAAAAGAAAGAAAGCAAGGGAGTATCTTGAAAAGATTTTGTCCTCGGGTACAACTGTTAATTCAGATAAAAGTTCTGATGAATTGCTTCACTCAACAAAAAATGATCAGTCAAGTAAAACGAATTCATCAGATACAAATCTGAGGACAAAAGGGAAAGTAAAGGAAAAATTGGTTAATCAAACGGTTCCAGTAATGGATGGCGATGAATTAGTTTCTTCGGAAACAAAGGTGTCACGTTTTGGCGATGAATCTGACTCGTCAAAGTCAGAAGAGCCACCAGTTGAGCAAAAAGGAGAAAATTCAGTTCCGCCAATGGATGATGTCAACTTTCCACCATTACAGACTGAAAATTTTAAACAAAAAGTTGGTAAAGTGGAAATTTCGGATCAATTCTATTCTGAAAAGAAAGAATTTGACGTCGAAAAGGCGTTCAATGGAAAAGTGAAAAATATTTTTGGAAAAATGGTCGAGGGTAAGGTAAAAGGGGTTAAAGAATTTTATGAATCAAAAGGATATGTTCAAACCCCGATTGAAATTGAAAAGGTCACACCCAAGGCTGGTCAGGCTTGGGTGCCTGCATTCTTTGCTTAAAATCCTGACTTGCCGGAGCTCCCAAGTTGGTAATCGTGGAGCATGAATCGGCATTTTTCTTGAGAAATTCAAAAATTGTTATACTTACAAGTGGTTGAAAAACAATGTGATGAAACCCCATGTTTGTGAAATGACAGATCAACTAATTTTCTGGAAAAACCATTTTGATTAAAACAAACTTAAGTGTTTTGAAATCATAATGGGAAAATAGTTTGTTGTCAGGGGGAGTTCTGATTGTTTACGCCAAGTGGATGGAGAATTGAAGCTTGAAAATCAGTTTGTCACTTTATTTGTACAGTTCATTTTCAAATTTTCCCAGAAAATCAAAATTGAAACATATTTTGATTTTAGGGGGAGTAAGAAAATTTAGAAATTTTGAAAATTTGAAAATTTGAAAAATACAAAAAACATGATAAAATCTAAAATCCAAAAACATCGAAAAATCAAAAAGAGTTTTGTGTAAAAAGAGGAAATGATAGTACATCAGTGGACTATCAGTGCACGCTAGAGAAATGTAAAATTGTATAAAGTTTTAAACAGTCTCACTAGGGATGTGTCGATAGGCTCAGCTAAGACTAGTAGTTTTGCGAAAACGATACAAACATAACGCAAAATGCCTAAGTCTGGTGGGAAACACGGTCGAACGCATAGTACTTAGTTTTGTCCTTCTTAACTGTGTGCCTGCTCGGTAATTGCTGATTGTCTTAGGACATAAAACTGGTAAGTTTGTGAGCTTTCACAACTTTGCTGAAAAGTCACTGTGATTTTGTGTTTTCTTTTTGCAAAAAATTTAAACTTGTTTGATTTCTTTATTTTGATTAAGCATTGGACATCCTCTGCGTATACGTGAGTATCGAACTGGATGTTATTGCCTAATCGTTCTGCTTTAGTTTCTTTGGTGTTTCGTTTAAGCTTTGGATCACCTCTGTGTATACGGGAGTATCGAACTGGTGGTTAAAGCCCAAACACTTTCAACTTGTTTTATTTTTTCTTATTTTACTTAAACATTGGACGATCTCTGCGTATACGGGAGTATCGACCTGATCGTTAATGTTTAAGTGTTCTGAGTTATTTTTGCTCAAATCACAGTTGACGAAAGTTTAAAAGCGTTATTCGGGTCAGTGCATTACATGATGAGGGGATATGCTTAGATTGTGGGGCCCATAGGATTTTAGTGCTATCTAATATACCTTAAACGTATCGGCAAGCATTACGAACATCCTAGAGGAGTTTAAGTGGACCACAATATCGATGATCTAGGGTGAATTGTTTAAAAGCTTTAAGTGATAAAGTTTAGATCAACGGTGCAGCTGATGTGTCTCAATAAACAGACATGATCCTCTAACGCATACTCACAAAAATATTGTATGTAAATATTTTCTTATTGCATGTTAACATACTGAAAATTTTAGAAAAACCCAAAAATAATGTATTTTAGCATAAAATTTTGAAAATTGAAAAAGATTTTATTTCATATTATTTTCGACAACTGATGTTGGAAAGCTGATTTTCAAAGTTTCGAGTGCTGAACATGATGAACAACAGGGTTGGGAGAGTTTGTTTATGATGAGAAATGATTTTGAAACTTGAATTTCAAAATGAAAATTTTAAAAAATTGATAAGTTGGATAATCAAGGTCATTAATTTGAACTTGATCATCTGTGAGGGTTACTGATTTTGATCATGCTTAAAAGTCAAATATGATAATAGACATTTATATGTTTAGAAAACTTTCAACAGTCAAATCTAAACGTTTGAATAATGATAAGATTTGACAGGAAGCTAAATGAAAAGGGGAGCAAGATTAAACGTCAAATCTTATAAATTCGGGGCATCATTCAAGGGGGAGACTGCGGTTTCACTTGAAGATGTTATCCAAGGCAGTTCAAGACTAAACATCTTAGATTTCTAGCTATGTCCAAGGGGGAGATTGTTAGTGCACTATGTGTGTGGCCATAGATAGAAATCTAACTGTACATGTAAAGTCTAGTGTCTTGAGTCTGTAAAATACCAGACAGAGATTTCACTAGGTGTCGTTAGGCAATGTCAGGTCAGTATACGGTACGGCACGATGTGGAGAAACTGAGCAAGATCCAAAGTGATATCATCATTATGAAATGATGACATCATATACAATATCATATGCAAGGAATGATGTCATCACATTTGATTTCGTACGAAATGGCATGCACGCATGGAATTTGATTTCGCACGAACAAGGAGAGATACATTCATACGAAATGCATTCAACTATAAATATCTGAACTCATTTCGCACGGAGCTTGAATCAGAGAACATTATCAAGAACTTCACACAGTTCATAACCGTTCATAACCTTCAAGCACAAGTTCATCAGATCTTCATCTAACACTCTCGTTTACGTCAAGTTGATTAGATTTTGAGTGTTCTTTGTATAGATCGAGTCAAAACTCTGTCCGGTTGTCGTCGTTACGTAATAAAACGATAGTTATTTATGTTTTCGCGCACGATTACGGTTCGATTTAACGGATTCCGCACGTTAAATCAAATTCATCGCAGATCTAGTGATCGTTTACGATCCGATCCTGAAGTCACAAAAAGGCAGCTAAATCTAACATAAATACAAGAAAATGAATAAACGTTGCATGCCCGACCCCCCGACAGCATCTTCCCAAGCAAAAACAAGATAACAGAAGGCTGAACACACCCCGTGCTCAATGAGCACGGGGGCGTGCCCAAGTGTCTGCAGAAAAGACAAAGTTGTAGAAGCTTCTATCACCCACCACGGGGGCGTGCCCAGCGGACACGGGGCCGTGGTCAACTCTAAGATTCGCAGAATCTGGGGAAATCTTGATAGTACAGATACGCTTCTGCACACGGGGTAGTGCCCAGCGGACACAGGGGCGTGGTCAACTAATGCAGACAAACTGCAATTAATGAAGAAAGAAAAGGAGGGTGGACACGGGGCCGTGCCCGAGCTACTGTTCAGGCTATAAATAGGGGTGCTTGGCTCATTTGCAAACCATCCCTTGGCACACCACCTCTCTCACACTTCACCCACACTCCACCACCACCACAACACCATCATCCATCATTCATCATAGAGTGTGTGAGTCGTCTCGGGATCCAAGAGTGTGTGAGTTCTTGACAATCAAAGGCCATGTTTGCCTAAGTCTCTTACATCATTTGGTGAAGACAAGTGTCTAGTGTAATACTTTTTATTTTTAATCTTTTCGCACTTTTTATTTGGTTATGTATTAATGACTTTAATAACTAGTTTCTTATGTTGAAGGTGATTCTTCCTTATCGTTTATCCGTGGTGCCTTGGCATTATTTTACTGTCTATATAAAATAAAAGATTTTCACCATTCATATCTCCACGGTCTATATGGAGGTATGTTGGCTACCTGGTCGGGGGTTAAGGGAACAGTTTGGTAAGAGTTTTGCCTTGTTCAGTGTATAGATCCTGCAAGGACCTGGGTCAAATTTAGTAGGACCTCCTTCGATACCCACCGGTATTGGATGGCGGGGGTCCAAACTCTTTGATCCCCTCATATGTAAGCTACTATTAAAACTTTAACCCGGCTACTTAGGACTGTATCCCTGCTGACTCAGACTACTTAGCCGAGGGTAACGTCACCTTCAAAAGAGGGGCCTACCACATTATGCATTAATAACTTAATTAATTATCTTTCAATAATCCGACCCTTTAGGATTGTATCCTTGCTGACTCAAACTAATGGGTTGAGGGTAACGTCACCTTCAAAAGAGGGGCCTACTACAATAACTAAGATAATCTCTTAAAAAGTGCAAAAGTGCGGAAATAATCAAAGTTTACACTACACACGAGTCGGATCCAAGTGATTCATCTTGTCTATCTGGTTTTTATTTTATTTTATTTTTCAGCATTTTAGTTAGTTTTATTTTTCTTGTTTAAAAACCTTTTTCTAAAATTTTGATTTGATTAGACGTTGAGGATAAACCGGTACTAAAAGCTCTTGTGTCCTTGGACGACCTCGGTATCTTACCAACACTATACTACGCTCACGATGGGTGCACTTGCCCATATGTGTGTTTAGCGTTAGTAAATGTCGTGTTTTATAAATTTAAAACTTGACTAAAAAGTGTAAAAGGGCTTAAAATATACATTAAAAACCTATAACACACCGCACACATCAAGTTTTTGGCGTCGTTGCCGGGGATACAAGGATTTTAAGAAAGCTTAAAATCGACGGCCTAATCAGTTTTTCAAAACCTTTTCAAAACGCGCGCACATTTTTTTGCATTTTAGTTTAGTTTTGCATTTACAGTAGCTTGAACACGGGCAGTGCTCACTGAACACGGGGCCGTGCTGCATATTTTTCATAAAACACCCAGATACAGAGCCTGAACACAGGGCCGTGCTCACTAAACACGCCCCGTGCTCAACAAAACCAGTAACTTTAATTCAAACGCCAAGATACAGATCCTGAACACGGGGCCGTGTCCAGCCTCTGTTTTCGTCTTTATTTTTGTTTTCTGGTCTCGAGACTCTGTTGTGGTCTGCTGAGTGATTCTTATGGATCAATACTCAGGAGGCTACAACTACACCTATGAGGAGGATGATTATAGGGAAGATTATTGCACCAATTGCGGTAACACTCACTCGGTACAATATTGTGACGTATTTCAACCATCCACTTCATACACCTACTGTGAGGAGCCCAGGTACGAGCCATCAACTTCATACACATCCTATGAAGACCAAAGGTATGAACCTTCTCCCTCATACTCATATTTTGATGAACCAAGGTATGAGCCTTCATACTCATACTTTGAGGAACCAAGATATGAGCCACCACCTTCGTATACTTATTATGAGGAACCATGGTGTGAACAACCCACCTCATATGAGTATTATGAAGAACAAAATTACGACCCTTATCCATCATATACTTACAATGAAGGACAATGGTGTGAACCATCTACTTCATATGGGTCTTATGAGGAACAAAGGATCGAACATCCGGATTCAAGCATTGAAAATCCCGATCCTTACTCTATCGCCGACGTGACCGATAGGATATTAGAACACCTTAAAACTATCGATCGTTACATAAAAGAATCTCGCGCAAGGGAAGAGGAGTCCCGCGCAAGAGAGGAATTAAATAAAAAAGAGATAGTTGAAAGTGTAAAAATGGAAGAACAAATAAGTGAAAAACCGACACATGAGTTAAACAACGAAAAAGGTGAGTCCGACAATGTTAAAATTCAAGAAGATTATAATTTTGAAGAAATTAATCTCTTGTCACATTCCTTTGAAAATCATTGTTTAGTACCCACTCATGCTAAGTTTTTAAAAGAGTTAAACACTAACACTAAAATTGACGAAATGGTAAGCATTAAGTTAACTAATGATCAAACCTCGCTAATAAAAGAAGACCCATTTGAAATCAACATTACACCGGTTCCATGTTTTTTTCAAAATTCATTTATTAGTAATGTCACAATTGATAAAGATCTTTGCGTTAACATAATGCCCAACTACATTTTTGAAAAATTAAGTATTAGTGATTTTTCTCCACTTCAAATACCCATTTTTCTATCCAATCGAAAAGTAATAAAATCAATCGGTGTAGTTGAGGATGTCTTGGTTCAAACAAATCAAATGGTAATCCCAACCGACTTTGTCATCCTCGATGACGCTCCTCTAGTGTTGGGACGACCTTTTGTAAAAACCTACGAAGCTTTGAAAAACCGGAAGAACAACAATCTATCAATTCAATTAGGGGCATTTAAAAGAAGCATCGGTATTGAGCGTTCAATGAAATATCCTTTTGGCAATAATGACCCCTAATTGAAGATGAAGATGAACCACCCGATACAAATGAAAAGATTGACCACTTTGTTGAAGAAGAGGTCGCCATAGAACAAACTTTCAAAGTTCTTGATCAAAATGAGCAACCAAATAAGGAGTCTCCTAAGGACCCACCTCTTGAGCTCAAAGAACTTCCGAAAGGTTTGGAATATGCTTTTCTAGACAAAGATGGTAAATCACTTGTAATTATTTCGTCTAAATTAGGTAGTTTAGAAAAAGAAAAATTAATTAAACTTTTGAAAAAACACAAAAATGCGATCGCTTGGAAGCATGTAGATATTAAAGGAATAAGTCCTTCCATGTGCACGCACAAAATTTTAATGAACGATGACTACAAATCGGTAATACAACCACAACGTCGAGTAAATCTAAATGTACAAGAAGTGGTTAAAAACGAGTCATCAAACTACTTGACGCCGGACTTATTTACCCTATCTCCGATAGTCCTTGGGTAAGTCCCGTCCAAGTAGTTCCAAAGAAAGGAGGTATGACGGTAATAACTAACGAAAAGAATGAATTAATACCAACAAGAACCGTCACAGGATGGAGGGTATGTATAGATTATAGACGATTAAATGAAGCAACAAGGAAAGATCACTTTCCTTTGCCCTTCATTGATCAAATGTTAAAAAGATTATCTGGTCATAAATTTTATTGTTTCTTGGATGGTTTTTCAGGATACTTTCAAATCCCGATAGCACCCGAAGACCAAGAAAAGACAACCTTCACATGTCCCTATGGAACTTTTGCTTATCGACGCATGCCATTCGGTCTATGCAATGCCCCCGCAACCTTTCAACGTTGCATGGTATCCATCTTCCATGACATGATAGAAAAGACAATGGAAGTCTTCATGGACGACTTTTCTATCTTTGGGGATTCATACGACCAATGCCTCGATAACCTTGAACGAATGCTATCCCGATGTGAGGAAACTAACCTCGCCCTTAAGTGGGAAAAATGCCATTTCATGGTAACGGAGGGAATAGTATTCGGTCACAAAATCTCAAGCGAAGGAATGGAGGTTGATCGAGCCAAAATAGACACTATTTCTCGATTACCACCCTCATCCTCCGTTAGAGCTATCAGAAGTTTCTTAGGGCATGTCGGATTTTATAGGTGGTTTATCAAAGACTTTTCTAAAATCTCAAGGCCTCTAACAAAATTACTTGAAAAAGATGCCCCTTTCATCTTTGACAAGGATTGCAATCAAGCATTCCTAACCCTAAAGGAAATGCTAGTCAATGCACCTATCATGATAGCGCCTGATTGGAAATTTCCTTTCGAAATCATGTGTGATGCAAGTGACTTTGCAGTTGGAGCTGTCTTAGGACAAAGAAAAGAAAGGAATTTTCACCCAATTTATTATGCTAGTAAAACACTTAACGATGCACAAGAAAATTACACAACAACTGAAAAAGAATTACTAGCTGTGGTATTTGCTTTTGATAAATTTCGTTCTTATATTGTTCTTTCTAAAACAATAGTCTATACAGATCATGCAACCATTCGATATCTCTTCAAGAAACAGGATGCTAAACCACGTTTGATTCGGTGGATTCTACTCCTCCAAGAATTTGATATTGGAATCAAAGACAAAAGAGGAGCAGAAAACACTGCAGCGGATCATCTTTCACGCTTAGAAGACCCAGCTTTGGAGGCAACCAGGCACAAGCAAATCAACGAAAAATTTCCAACGGAGTCCCTAGAAATGGTGGAATACAGAGAAGAACCATGGTACGCCGACTATGCTAACTACCTAGCTAGCGGTATAGTCGCAAAAGGTTGGCCACATCATCAAAGAAAGAAAATCTTTGCTGATGTAAAGCATTATTTTTTGGAAGATCCTTATCTTTTCAAAATGTGTGCCGACCAACTCATCCGACGATGCGTACATGGTAACGAAGCAAGAAGAATTCTCCGCCATTGTCATGAAGGTCCATACGGAGGACATCATGGTGCGACTAGTACCGCACGAAAGGTATTTGATTCAGGATTTTATTGGCCGACCATTTAAAAAGACGCCCAAAGTCTGGTCAAGACATGTGACGCTTGCCAAAGAACAGGTAATATTTCTTCCAAAAACGAAATGCCACAAAATGGCATTCTTGTTTGTGAAATATTTGATGTGTGGGGACTCGACTTTATGGGACCCTTCCCACCGTCAAAAGGAAACAAATATATACTTGTGGCAGTAGATTACTTGTCTAAATGGGCCGAGGCCGAGGCACTTCCAACAAATGATGGAAGAGTCATGGTAAGATTTCTGAAAAAATTATTCTCTCGTTTTAGAACACCTATAACATGGCAAGCAACACGTACACCCGAGTCGGAGCAATTGAGAGAAACATCTCCGACATTCAGGATGACATTGGGAACATCCGGGAGTACATGGCGGGGCACGGAGGAGGAGGTGACGATGAAGACGAGGACATGGACTAGGCGGGAGGAGCGGAGTCAGGAGCAACCGGTTGGTGGTTCCACAGGTTAACCCTCTTTTCTTATGAACAATTTCCGGCCTGCGTGCCGTGTGTTGAACAATTTATTTCCTTTAACTCTTTTTATTTTCTGCATTTTTTTTCTTTTTAACTTTGTGATGTGGATGTTTTGAACTATGGTAAATTAGGATGCTTGTTATGGTTTGGTGTAGTGTTTATTGATAAAACAGGTACATACGAGGCTTAGAGTACTAAACATTAGTGCTACTAAAGCCGGGACAGGAAAACCGAAGCCAGAAACCTGTTTTTCACCCTTGCAGACTGTCTACACGGGGTCGTGTTCAGCCGACACGCCCCCGTGCCCACTACCCCAGACCTGTTGTTTGTTTACTCCTGCAGATTTTTCCCAGACACGAGGTCGTGTCCAGCCGACAAGCCCCCGTGTCCACCTTCTGTAAGTCTTGGTTACTGGCACTCTGAACACGGGGTTATGCTCAACGAGCATGGGGCCGTGTCCAGACGCCCAGTAACATATATTTTTGCTTTTTCACACCCTTTTACACATTCAATTAACCTAAAAACTTATTTTTGGGACACATTGAGGACAATGTGTAATTTAAGTGTGGGGAGATGCTAAAACCTTGAAACTTGCAAGTCCTAATTACAAGCCTTACACAAAACTCTATTGGAACCGCTAATCACCCCAAATTTTTTCAAAATTTTTTCATTTTTTTTACTTGTCTAGGTTTAATTTGGGAGTTTCAAGTTCTAAAAAGGTTATATTTTTACAAATTTACAACCGATAGCGTCGTGATAAAAAGAACCAACATAAAAAAATTATGAAACGGTATGACAAGTTTAGTTAAAATTTGATTATATATACTTGATCACATAAAAACCCATTCCCACAAAAAGTGAGTTTTGAGCCTTTATTGAGCATACAAATACATATCTTTAAACTAATTGCTCATTTTTCGTTTCTTGTGTGAATAGCCGCTTGGTTCTCACGACCCTAGAACTTGTCACGACAATACATTCCCGGTCCTTACCAACTTAAACCTGAGTAAGTTAATTATGGAGGCATTAGGACTAACTTTTTTTTTATTTCTACACCATTATTTTTTTTTTACCACCTACCCAAAATCCCCCTAGTTAACCCCTTTGAGCCTAAACCTTTTCATTTCTTAACCCAAAACAAACACCCTTTTACCCACCAAAACCTTTTTTATTTTAAACCCTTTGTTTTAGTAACAAGCTAGGTTTTTCTTATGACTCCCTTATCAAATATATATATATATATATGATGATGATGATGATGATGATGAAGCCAAAAATAAACAAACAAGTTTATCAAAAACAAATTTGTTTGAAGAATTGCTTCATCAAAATAAAAAGTTATGAAAAATATAAAGTCTTACGAAAACCGACGCTTTTTACGCCTTTCGCCCTTTTCTACTAACCACTAACCCAACCACCTACCTTTAACCCAAGTCTAATCCTTCACCCAAAAAGTCCTCTTGATATTTACAAAGGTGTATAGTTAAAAAGGAGGAGGATTGATTGCTTGGCAAGCTTATGGTAGGAGTAAGTTCCATGCCGCTCTCGAGTGATTCACTAAAAAAAACATCTTCGGCCGAGTGTTGAGTGATCCCCGTGAGGTATGTGAACTTGTATATAAGTGGAATTTTAAAAAGACATGTTATGCCCTAATAAGTAATTTATCTTATGTAATGTTTTAAATAAATCATGACGAATAGGATTGTAAATAAATAAAAATAAAACTTAATAAAGAATCTTGGAAATCCCGACACTCTATGACAAGCCCAAAAACCTTCTCTTCTACCCATTCCATTTGGGAGTGTAAAGCCACATTATAAGGAGTTTTGCTTGAGGACAAGCAAAGATTCAAGTGTGGGGGTATTTGATGTGTGCAAAATACAACATATAAATTACATCAAATGTGACATAAAACTAACCCTTTTTTAGTACTAATATTGGAAAAGTGTGTTTTTGTCTTCCTTTTGTATTTTCAGGATTAAATGAGCTCAAATGAACAAAAGAAGCAAAAAGGCAGCTAAATCTAACATAAATACAAGAAAAGGAATAAACGTGGCATGCCCGACCCCCCGACAACATCTTCCCAAGCAAAAACAAGAGAACAGAAGGCTGAACACGCCCCGTGCTCAATGAGCACGGGGGCATGCCCAAGTTTCTGCAGAAAAGACAAAGTTGTAGAAGCTTCTATCACCCACCACGGGGGCGTGCCCAGCGGACACGGGGCCGTGGTCAACTCTAAGATTCGCAGAATCTGGGGAAATTTTGATAGTACAGATACACTTCTGCACACGGGGTCGTGCCCAGCGGACACGGAGGCATGGTCAACTAATGCAGACAAACTGCAATTAATGAAGAAAGAGAAGGAGGGTGGACACGGGGCCGTGCCCGAGCTACTGTTCAGGCTATAAATAGGGGTGCTTGGCTCATTTGCAAACCATCCCTTGGCACACCAGCTCTCTCACACTTCACCCACACTCCACCACCACCACAACACCATCATCCACCACCATCATCCATCATCCATCATAGAGTGTGTGAGTCGTCTCGGGATCCAAGAGTGTGTGAGTTCTTGACAATCAAAGGCCATGTTTGCCTAAGTCTCTTACATCATTTGGTGAAGACAAGTGTCTAGTGTAATACTTTTTATTTTTAATCTTTTCGCACTTTTTATTTGGTTATGTATTAATGACTTTAATAACTAGTTTCTTATGTTGAAGGTGATTCTTCCTTATCGTTTGTCCGTGGTGTCTTGGCATTATTTTACTGTCTATATAAAATAAAAGATTTTCACCATTCATATCTCCACGGTCTATATGGAGGTATGTTGGCTACCTGGTCGGGGGTTAAGGGAACGGTTTGTTAAGAGTCTTGCCTTGTTCAGTGTATAGATCCTGCAAGGACCTGGGTCAAATTTAGTAGGACCTCCTTCGATACCCACCGGTATTGGATGGCGGGGGTCCAAACTCTTTGATCCCCTCATATGTAAGCTACTATTAAAACTTTAACCTGGCTACTTAGGACTGTATCCCTGCTGACTCAGACTACTTAGCCGAGGGTAACGTCACCTTCAAAAGAGGGGCCTACCACATTATGCATTAATAACTTAATTAATTATCATTCAATAATCCGACCCTTTAGGATTGTATCCTTGCTGACTCAAACTACTGGGTTGGGGGTAACGTCACATTCAAAAGAGGGGCCTACTACAATAACTAAGATAATCTCTTAAAACGTGCAAAAGTGCGGAAATAATCAAAGGTTACACTACACACGAGTCGGATCCAAGTGATTCATCTTGTCTATCTGTTTTTTATTTTATTTTTCAGCATTTTAGTTAGTTTTATTTTTCTTGTTTAAAAACCTTTTTCTAAAATTTTGATTTGATTAGACGTTGAGGATAAACCGGTACTAAAAGCTTTTGTGTCCTTGGACGACCTCGGTATCTTACCAACACTATACTATGCTCACGATGGGTGCACTTGCCCATATGTGTGTTTAGTGTTAGTAAATATCATGTTTTATAAATTTAAAACTTGACTAAAAAGTGTAAAAGGGCTTAAAATATACATTAAAAACCTATAACACACCGCACACATCACTTGCTTACTGGAAAATATGAAGCCTTTTACATAAGAAAACCTTGAATATGGTACTTAATTTACTTTCTGTTGGATTATGCAGGTTTATGTCCATCATTGATGAAAAAAGAATGATAAATGAAGAATTAGAGGTAAAAGTGAAAGATATTAAATATTTTTCAAAACATAGGCACGTAGTAATATAGAGATTCACACAAGTCAAAAGCACTTTGAAATAGGTGTGTTTCTTTGTGGAAATATTATGTACTCAGATTCACATAACAAAAAGTAAAAAAGCATTTTTGAAATCTCATTTTGAGGTGTTTTCTTTGTGGAAATATTATATTATTATGTACTCACTTTTGTTATGCCGAAAGTCAAACTCCTTACAAGCCTATGTTTATCTATAAAACTTTCTGCCATAATTATTATTAATAATTAATAAATATTAATAGAGCAATGGAAATGAACAATGGTTTTTGTCTGGTTTGTTCTAATTGGTTTATTTGGGCGGTAATCCCCCCTTGAGACATGTGTTCTCCATCTTTCCACCTTACCCTTCTTTAAAAGCTTCAGAAGAGAGAGAAAGGGAGAAAGAGAGAGAGAGAGAAGAAAGGGGTGGTGACCGGAGAATCACCGCCGTCACACCACCACGACGGTCACCATCTCCACAACGTGGTGTTTCTGTTTTCTTTTGGGGTTTTTTCCTCTATAGAGAGAGAAAGGGAAAAGGGAGAAAGATGAGAGAGGGTCGGTGACCGGAGTGTCACCACCGTCCCACCACACGCCAGTTGCCATCTGGTGTCTCTGTTTTGTGTGGGTTTTTACCTATATACGACTGCTGGGCTTCTTTTATATAGCACCACCTCTTTTCCTCTCTCTACAAATCTTAATTTCTCTCTCTAGACGGCCTGGAAATTAACAGAGTTTGTGTTTGTGGTTTGTTCTGATTGACCTATTTGGGCGGTCATCCCCCTTGATATGCGTGTCCTCCAGCTTTACATCGTACGCCTCTTTAAGAAGAGAGAGGGGTGGTGACCGGAGGGTCACCATCGACTATGTCTAGCCGTTTTGGCGGCAACCAATTTCAACATAAAACCCTAGCCGGCGTTTTAGGCAACGACGGCTAGAGTTCTTGCGAGGTTTCAGCCTTTCGCCTACCCAACGATGATGGTGGCTTGCTACTTGGTATGGCAACTCAAGTTGCAACCGTAGCGCCACTGTGCGGGTTCAACGATGATGATGATCTTTTTTTGATCCGAGTCAATTAGTGTTGATGATTTCGTTTTTTGTATTTTTCGTCTTCTGAGATTGTTGAAATGATTATGTTGGTGGTGGTTAGGTTGTGAGTGCTTAGATGGTGAACTTTGCTGCTGGTGTTAGTAAGGAGTCATTTTTTTATATTGAATGAGTTGTTTCGGTTCCATCCTGAGGCTATTAAGCCAACAGGTAAATTTCATTTGAGCTTAATGTTTGATATGAACGTTACGGTTTTTTGTGGATTTGTAGGTACTCTGTGTGGTGACATTGTTGTTTTGATTTGGGGTTTGTACATTAGCTAAAATGTTTGCAAAGTAGATTCTGAGATTATCATGGCTTTTTTGTTGATTTGTAGATGCTATGTGTGGTGATTATGTTATTTTTTTTTGTTAAGGTTTGTAGGTTTCCTAAAGTGTTTGTAAAGTAGATTGTGAGATTTGCATATTGCATTATCATGGTTTTCTATTATTTTGTTGAAAATTTTGTTGTTTTGATATAGGATTTATAGATTTATTTTGGTTTTTTGTTGCTTTGTGCCTATGGTGATTATGTTATTTTGAGTTAGGGTTTGTAGGTTTAGTAAAATGTTTGGAAATTGGAGTGATATTTGAGTAGTAAATGTTTGGTGGAATATTTGTAGGTTGACATTTAAGTGAGCAAGATTCAATATGTAAACAAGTCTGCAACTATGCTTCCTATAAATATTGAGGATGCTGCTAGAAGTGAAGTTGAAACTGAGATGGCTTTGGAGGTATAATGGTTATATTTGTACTTTGGATATGAAGATGATTATTTACAAATGTTTTTAATTTGTTTCTGACCAAAGTTTGGGGCATTGATTAAATCTAAACCATGGAAGCAATGATGTTACATTGCAGGTCTCAACTTGTGGTTAGGTCCATGAGTCGATGAAGCAGGTCCATCACAATGTTTATACATGGAAGTAATGTTTTTAATTTGTTTCTGACCCCTTTTTAGTACACAATTGACGCTCACATAACGCGTGTCGATGAAGCAAGTCCATGTGTTGCTTGGCTTAAACAAAATGTATAAACGTATAAAGTTGGTCCAAGTAACATGCATTAATACATTTTGTTATTAGCTTTATCCAACTTTTCATATTATTCTATCACTGATTGGTTGTGTATTCAATTTAGTATCTTTCGTTGCAGCTTTAAATAACAAGATTTAGTGTTTCATTTTTCCCATATTTGTCATTGAAGTCCACTTGAATTGCATGCAAGTTTGTTTTGCTGTTTAGTTTTTCTATTCTTTTATAGTTTTCTATTTGGCAGGTTTTTAGTTTTATTATGTATGTTGTTAAAAAACTATTCATACATTTATAGCTTGACAGTTAGGTGGAGATTCAGTTAGAACCAGGTAAAAAAGGCCCCTTCAATGAGTAAAAACATTTAAGCTTGCGAAATTACAATGCTCATTACACTTCACCAACAAGTAAAAAAGGCCCCTTCAACAAGTAAAAACGGCGCGGAAACGCCCGATTCACTAAGCATTTATCGTGTCCGTATTTTTTCAAGTTTACGAGTGCCTATACCACCACGATGCGCAAGGTTTTCACTTACCATTACGAACCGAATTGATACCGATCGCACTTGGCGCAACGCGCCAGTTTGATACCACTAGTTACTTTCAAATTAAACACTATAAGAAGCAACTTAATTATGCATATATGTGTTGTAATGTTGGCTTTGGGAGTCTTTCAAAAAAAATTGGAAATTTTCCTTTTTAACCCTAAAGTTTTAATGTTTGACAATTTAAGTTTAAACTTTTAATCTTTGTTTCCTTTTTAACCCTAAAATTTTAATATTAGACAATTTACCCTAAAGTTTTATTCTTTGACAATTTAAGTTTAAAATTTTTAATCTTTGTTTCCTTTTTAACTCTAAAGTTTTAATCTTTGACAATTTAAGTTTAAAATTTTAATCTTTGTTAATTTAACCCCTTTGATTAATTTGATTTTTTTTACTTTTAATTCAAAAGTTTCCATCTTTTACGATTTAACCACTTTGATTTTTTTTACTTATGTGTTGTAATCTTGGCTTTGGGGGTTTTTCAAAGAAAAAAATGGTTATGCATATGGTTGTTGTAACCTTGGCTTTGGGGGTTTTTTTTTAAAAAATTGATTTTTTTACTTTTCACCCAAAAGTATTTCATAAATTACTTTTAACCCAAAACTATTTGTTTTTTTACTTTTAACACAAAACTTTTTATCTTTTGCAATCTATCATCACAACTTTTTTTACTTTCAACTTTGGTCCTTTATAGTTTTCATTTTTCGCAAATTTTTCACTTTATGATTCGTTCTAAATTTTGTGATTTAACACATCGCAACATGCGTCATTGGTTTAGCATTTTTACGTTTCGTTCGAAATTTTGCGAGTTAACACGACGCAACGTGCGTGTGTGGGTGAACATTTTTACATCGTCTATTTTTTTCGCGTTTGACAGGTTCAACATAACGTGCGCGTTCTAAATCGACTTAGTTATAACTAAAAAATCCCCACCGCATTGCGGCGGGTTGTAATTCTAGTTTGAATAATTTTGTATGTTGATGAAATTAATAAATTATCATTTGTCAAAGGATTATGAAAGCACACTTGTAATAGTTTGTAAGACTCAAATTCATTGTATTATCACTATTATGTATGTTTTTATATCTTTTTATGTTTTTCAAAAAACTTGCTACAACATAAATAGATTTTTTAAATTTTAGTTTGTTAAGAAAATATCTTGGGGTTTTTTTTTACCAAAGAAAATCAATATTTTTTTTACACATGACTAAAGATACTTTTAGGGAGTAGATCAAATACAAACCACATTTCGCATACAAACTGTAAGAACTGTTTAAAAAGTGTCACGTGTCATCCAACCAATTATAGAAAAATGATAAAATAATATCCTAAATAATATCAATTATATTGAATTCTCTATAAATATGCTAACAAACAATTAATTCATTATTTGGATCTTTTTTTTTTCAATGTGCTGATTAAGAAAAATGCTGATATCATTCAAATAGGTGCTAAAATCAATTATCTTGATTAATTTTCATGTGCTAATATAATTCAAAAGTGCTACTTTATGTATGTATTGTTTTGGTATGTGCTAATTTAACTTTTTTTAAGTGCTAGGATCTGTTCTTACGATTTATAGGATAAATATGGTTTGTACCAGAACCAACCTCAGCTATAAGTTAATAACAATATAATATAAGAAAAAAAAACAGGAGGTAATAAAATGTTAAAACTGTTTGAAACAACTATCCTATTAACATTATAGAGATAAGAAAGAGAGATTAGGGGAATGGATATTTTATTGATGTATAGAATGGATCACATATGCCTCTATTTATAGGCTTAAAAGAAAGGGGTTAAGTACATGTAAAGTCATAATATAATGATGAATCCTAATGGATAGTCACACCATAAATGGATAATAATTCATAACACTCCTCCTTGACTATCCACGTGACAAAATAATATATTGTTCTTATAATACGCTTGGTGATGCTGCCTCGTTAAAAACCTTGCCAGGAAAACCCAATGGGAAAAACCATAGCTAAGGGAAAAAGAGTGCAGCGCGTATTATTCTCCCCCTGATGATTTAAGCTCCTTGAGTCGACGCATCCCGATCCCATGAACCTGTTTCTTGAATGTAGAGGTCGGAAGTGATTTAGTAAACAAGTCTGCCAAATTGTCGCTAGAACAAACTTGTTGGGCAGTAATATCTCCATTCTTTTGCAAATCATGTGTGAAAAAGAACTTTGGTAAAATGTGCTTCGTTCTGTCACCTTTGATGTATCCTTCCTTAAGTTGAGCAATGCATGCTGCGTTGTCTTCATGTAAAATTGTCAGTCCCTCATCTCTCGTAGAAATACCACAAGACCCATGAATGTGTTGTAAGTAATAAATTGAATGCTCATACATTTCATCATCGATTGTTAATTGCGTAATACTAAAGTAAAGTTGATGGACTATTCAGTTGTAGAGTAATGAATTAATTAAACTACAAATTACAATTTGTATGTGCAGATGAAGTAATCAGGTATTTAGGTTCATAATCATGTTAACGAAAGAACACAGATATGTTAAGGGGTTACTTGAGTAGCTATATGAGTAACGCTGTAAGTATTTCTAGATTTTGTAGCGGTTGAGATAACCGTCTGTTCCGAGTTTTCAGAAGTTGTTAGAGTTCCAGAGTATCGATAATCTTAGTGTGAAGTCATGCTTCGATTGATACTTCGGAGGAGTGTAAATCGGAAGGAGGAGATTGCTTGTTCCGAACTTCCGAAGTTTGTAGGGAAGGAGTTAATTCAGAAAGTGGTTTTACGGAAGGTCCCTAAACCCTAAACTGGCATTCCGAGTTATACAAAGTTGTTCATAAGTATTTTTTGTATTCAGAAAGTGGTTTTGGGAATGTTGTTTCAACAAAATGACAATCACCAAATCGAGCTGTAAATAAATCACCTGTTGATGGCTCTAAATACTTAATGATCGATGGTGATTCATACCCAACATATATTCCTAACCTCGTTTGAGGTCCTATCTTTGTGCGTTGTGGTAGAGCGATAGGAACATATACGGCACAACCAAAAATCCTTTGATGGGAAATATTTGGTTCCTGACCAAAAACCAACTTTAATGGGGAGGAAGTGTGATAAATCGTTGGCCTGATGCGAATTAGTGTTGCTGCATGTAAAATTGCATGCCCCCAGGCAGATGCTGGTAGTTTGATTTCATAATCATTGGTCTTGCAACCATTTGAAGTCGCTTGATAAGCAATTCAGCAAGTCCATTTTGCGTATGTACATGAGGTACTGGATGCTCTACACTTATGCCAATAGACATGCAGTAATCATTGAAGGTTTGGGATGTAAATTCCCCAGCATTGTCCAACCGAATTTTCTTTATGCGATAATCTGAAAATGTGCTCTTAACCTTATTAATTGAGCAAGTAGTCGTGCAAATGCCATATTACGACTTGATAGTAAACTCACATGTGACCATCTAGTTGATGCATCAATTAAGACCATAAAGTATCTAAATGATCCACTGGGAGGGTGTATAGGTCCACATATATCCCCATGTATTTTTTCTAAAGAACTCAAGGATTCTGTCCCTACCTTAACTGGTGATGGGCGAGTGATTAACTTCCTTTGTGAGCATGCAACACATGTAATATCCTTAGATTGAAGAATCTTCTGGTTCTTCAAAGAGTGACCACATGAATTTTCTATAATTTTTCGCATCATTATTGATCTGGGATGGCCTAACCGGTCATGCCAAATGATAAAATTTTCTCGGTCCATAAACTTTTGGTTTATGATTGCATTTGATTCAACTGCACCAATTTTAGTACAATACAAACCAGAGGAAAATGCGAGTAACCTCTCTAATATGTGTTTTTTCCCCGAAATAATATTTGTGATTTGAAGGTACTCATCATGTCCTTCACATGTAGTCTCAAGATGATATCCATTTAGACGAATATCTTTAAAGCTTATTAGATTTCTTTGCGATAGTGGGGAAAATAAGGCATTGTTAATTTTGAGCAAATTTCCACTTTGTAGAACTACATATGCTTCTCCAAATCCTTCAATTAATTTTGTTTTACCAGATATAGTACCAACACTTGCCTTTTTAATTGTTAAACTAGAGAAATAATCCCTTTTCTTTAGGATTGTATGTGTAGTAGCACTGTCTATTAGACATACATCTTCACCATTAATATGAAGTTTAGTTGAATACTCCATATGCTTCAAAACAAAACAAAGCTTCATAAATAAAAGGATAATATGGTTCAAACATAACAATTCCATAAAGTGCCCCAAAACACTTCAAAACAAAACATAACAAAATCCCAAACAAAATGTCTTAATAAAACATCAAGGAAATAACATAATTTTAAATATAATCATTCACGCGTAGGGAAAATTGCAAGCATCCAACTGGTTTGTATCAGCCACGATATCACCAGAATCCAAATTAGCTTGCTCGATAAGGAAATCATCATAATCAAGATTAGTTGCATTAGTATGGTCCTTTTCACCACTTGGGACATCAACATTTCCATCTTCATATGTGAAATTTGTCTCTATTCCTTTTTGTTTGTCTTTTATAGATTGTTGGTAAAGCTTTACCAAGTGTCTGGCTGTACGACAAGTACCAGCCTAGTGGTTGTTACCATCACATCGATAGCATGCATTCGATGAGATTCCACTTTTCTTTTTACCTCTTTCATCATTGGATTTCTTTTCATTATCATGCAACTTCTGGTGGGTTCTTTTGTTTTTGAATTGAACACCATGATAATTCCCCCGACCATATGTATGTCCACGACCACGACCACGACTACGACCATGAGCACGCCCACGTTGATAGCCACGACCACGTCCGTGACTTCCACTTTGGTCATTATATGTTGCCACATTCACTTCTGGGAATGGAGTTGTACCAACCGGACGAGTTTCACGGTTTTTCATTAGTAGCTCATTATTTTGCTCAGTCACAAGCAAACATGATATTAAGTCACTGTATTTGGTGAAGCCCCTTTCACGATATTGTTGTTGCAAGACAATGTTTGAGGCGTGAAAGGTGGAGAATGTTTTTTCCAACATATCCTTATCAGTAATATTTTCACCACATAGAATTAATTGTGACGTGATTCTAAACATTGCTGAGTTATACTCACTTATAGATTTAAAGTCTTGCAACCTTAAATTAATCCATTCATAACGAGCTCTTGGTAATGTTACTGTTTTCTGATGGTCATACATTTCTTTTAAATTGGTCCATAGGACGAGTGGATCTTTGATAGTGAGATATTCATTTTTCAATGACTCATGAATATGGTGGCGTAAGAAAATCATTGCCTTTGCTTTATCTTGGGTACTCGTTTTATTTCCTTCTTTAATTGTTTCCCCAAGGTTGTTGGCATTTAGATGGATTTCAGCATCCAAAGCCCATGACAAATAATTTTTTCCAGTGATGTCTAAAGCCATATACTCAAGCTTTGCAAGATTCGATATGATTAACTATATTAAAGAAATACACATGGGTTAAGGTATGTTATATTAGGTTATTTAATAGGTGGAATAATATAATATATAAACCGTTTTGTATAAAATCTAACAATATGTTGTATACCAATCTACTAATAAATATAACAATTGGCTTACCACTCAAAATTAATGCAATTAAGTACATAAACTAAATCAAGAAAATTGTCAATTTGTTTGTTTAGAGAACACAATCCAACATTGTAATATATTTAATTTCCATTATCATACATATAATAACGTTCCTTACAAATAATTAATAACCCAAATACTCATATAAAAATTCACTTTAAAATTTGTACACACTTAATAATTTTATAAACTAATGAATTTACATTAATTTCTCTTTACAAATTTACATTTTTGCATCTCGTTTCTATATGCAACATTTGATAAGATATGGGTTATAAACTAGATTCCAAATGCTCCAAAGTAAAAAATAAAATAATTGGGGCTATTAGAAACAATTTTTTGGAAATAACATAGAGCGGTCAAAACCAATTAACCCCAAATAACGTGGAAAATAATAAATTAATAATATCATTCCTACGACATTATCTTTCTAATTACCAATCCTGTCATTTTTTATTTTTTTCTCTGTCAAGATTATTAATTAATCAACCTGTAAAATAGTAATATAATTTCAATAGTATTTCTTAAAGCCTTTTAGTAACCTATGTATCTTAAATGTGAATTATATAGATACACGAACTCACATAGACAAACAAGAAAATAACATAAATAATTATATCGGTATTATATGCATATACAAATGCACAAAGTTGTGAATAAAATAAAATAAATAATTAAAACTAGAACTGAACACGTGACATTTTAAGTTTTGGAGTGAAGGTGCTGTCCAGTTTTGTAAAACCATTTTTGTTGACATTTTTTTTTCATTCAAAGTCTACAAACATATTTACCTGTTAACATATGTTATCTCAAAACCTCAAGTGATAAGTCCAATAAAAAAAAATATTATCAGTAGCATTATTTTCGATTTCGAACATTAATTCCGATTCATTTTTTTTCTTTCTCTTAACTTATCATCCAAGATATCAATACCAATGACTAAGAAAAGATTAATAAACAAGAAATCCTTGAATTAATATAAAACTTACTTGTAGGATGATGTAATTCAACTTGAAAAGTAAGTCGTGCTGATAACGTGTTTGAAACAACTAGCCTATTGACATTATAGAGATAAGAAAGAGAGATTGGGGGAATGGATATTTTATTGACATTATAGAGATCACATATGCCTCTATTTATAGGCTTAAAAGAAAGGGATTAAGTACATGTAAAGTCATAATATAATGATGAATCCTAATGGATAGTCACACCATAAATGGATAATAATTCATAAAAAAACCATGTATCACGGTTGATATACCTAACATTTTCTTTAGAGCAAGTCTTTTAAAAAACAAAATTGGTACTTTAACATGTTTTTTTTTGAACTTTTTTTACTTCTAGTATTATAACTAAATTTTAACATTTTGTGTTTTAAAATTGATTCATCAATAGATAAATTTTACCAATACCCGTTTAAACTTTTATGTCGTTTGAAGTTATCAGTTGGGATGTCTATTAGCCGGCCTCAATCCCAACTCGCCTCAAAATCGAAATTAAATGTCATACAGACAACCTCACTTTTGAAAATTCTCTAATTTTATAAACCTTAAGTTTCTGAAAACTTCCACATACTATCATATATTGTTTTTTGTTTGTATAAAAATTAACATGTTTGGTTTCAAAACCAAATACCCATTGCGAATGTTTCAGGTTTTTTCGTCAGATAATATGTCATCCATACTTGGTCTCGAAACGAGCCGTCATGTGTTTCAGCCCAGCTTCCCTTTTAATTTACTTGATCATGGTCTACATTTGCGAACACGGATGATATGCTTTAAACATGATAGATCCATGTATCCATTACATCCCTTAACTTATTTGCATTTTAAATATTGCTAACATTAGTATCAAATACAACTATATGAATATTACTAATATATTGTATAATATGTTATTATAATCTACTAAACTCTAAATTCTTGTCAATTATTATAGTAGTGGTAGATTAATAATGTGTCAAAAGTAAGATGACTAAGATCTATTAAACGACAGGGAAAAAATGGAGAAGGGCCCTAAAAAGTATTAGGCCCACCCATCTAATCAACCCAATTTGCTAAATCATCAAAAAAGCAATAGAAAGAGAGAATATCTTGAATCTTGATTATGTAAAAGTACAAAATTTAGTAATACAGAGTTATCATTTTATTGGTTGCTACTAATTTTAAAATCCTTTATATGTATATACAAAATGCATATGGCAATGAGCATATACCGCACTAACTTAAATAATAAAAATGTCACTGTTAAATATTAATTAAACTAGATGCCAATAAATCTACTCACGTGGCACTGTGAGCGTGCTATGAGTCTGGAATAGTAATGATTGCTAATGGGTATTTAGGTTGGTTTTAGATTCTTATTAATTCTCACTATTTTTTTCTATTTTTTCCAAACCGAATTGGTTCCTGGAAGCACATAAAACAGGGTTAGATCCGCCCCTGATGAGCTCTCTCATTCTCCGACCCCATAACAGGCAGGGCGAGGCTCCTGTAGCCTCCGAGACCTCTACATCCCGCATCCCTCTCCCAAGCACTCCTGCTCTCCATAAAGTTTTCTTTAAAATGAGGGAAACTTCTCACCTTAGCTAAGATCTTATGGGACCAAATACCATATTGGGAAAATTAGTTTCACTAAATATTAATGTGTATTTTCCTCAAATTTTGGACAAATATATTTATATTATACTTCGGTTAATATAAGTACTATTTTGTGGGTTTGCGTTCTTTGTTGTAAGGGGCATACAACGAATCAAACCATTTCCAAATCGAAGCGAAGCGAAGATGAATATGATATCGATGCTCGAAGTTGGGACTTGAAAACGGGGAATGGAAAAAATGGGGAAAGTGGAGCTTGTCTGTAGAAGGTAAACAAAGGGGAGTGACTTATATACCCTTTCCTTATTGTCTCCTGTAACCCACACCAGTGGATTAGCTAAGGATGTGAAACACCCTTAACTAAAGTGTGGCGTGGACAAATGCGCACAATGTGGCACACTTTGCATTACCGTGAGTCGCTTGAGAGTCACTCTCGAATTCCAGATGGCGCATAGGTGGCTCGCACATGGCGTATGAAGAGGGCTTTATACGGTGAGTATGTGAGGCTTGCGGATGATGTGGACATTCGGGTTCGATCGCCTGTGTTTCGTGAAACGGCACACGCACAATTTTGCAGCAACTTCCCAGTGTGCAGCAGCTGAACAATTTCAAGCCTGCAAGTTGAAATAGACCAGTCAATCAATTTTGAATTGGAATTCAAAACACATAATGAAGAGTATTGAAGACGTACAATACAATTTATTTTTCGGCTTTAATTATGTGAAACTGTTTAGACTCAAGGCTCACTATAAAACCAATGTGACTCTTGGCTAAAGAATACACTTGAGACATACATAAAAACACATATAAACATCTGCCAATTTTTTTCTTTTCTGTTCTTTGATCTTCAAGGTGTATTTTCAGGTTTTAGGGGGTTTCTTCGGCAGTTCAACTACTTAGGCTGTTGTACCCTAGGAAACATACGATCTCTCCGGAGACTCAAAATTGGAACTCGTGTTCCACACAATCCTCAGCCAAGAATTTTTCTGTTTTGATTATGTTTTTGTTTTTCTACTTATTTCAATTTTAATGCTTTCCTTTCATTTATGTATTGTGATTATTATTAAAGTTTTTATACAAACAATAAGGTGGTGTTCCGCACGCTACCACTTGCCACCTCAACCTCGCACCACTCACTCCCCCACCTAGATTTTATATTGTTTCTAAACATGAACACACTCCATTATTTGGCAGATGTTATGAATTTATGACGTAAAAACCTATTAAACAAAATAAAAATAAAATATTATAAATTTGTATTTAAAGAAAGCAAAAAAAAGGTATATCTTACGGAATTTGTCATTACCATCTCATGTTATCTTCTATTCATCATTTTTGCACTAACACCATACTACATGCCAAGATTTATCCTCTTTATGCACTCAGACCATATTACATGTTATGTTCTATCCTTTCTGGCCTAATCACAATATAATATTTGTTAGAAAAAGGAAATATTGACTAGAGAAATTAGTGGGATCAGCTTTGACATCATTTCCCAAATTAAGATATTATTTCTGTCGAGGATTTCTGGCTACCTGACAACCTTTTTTTAAAGCTTAGCATAGTTTTTCAACGCAGCTCTCGAATTTTTTGAATGGCTTTAACCTTCAAAACTAGTCCCAAAAACAGAATCTTTCATATAGCCTCAACATCAAACTCAAGCTTAATAGTCACAATTATGCCATTTGGGCATGTATGATTCATGTCGCCATTGGAGAGAAATCAAAGGTGTGTTTCTAAATCCATCCTAAGTAGAAATTACAACAACTTGGAAGTAACATGACGAAACATAAAAGAATACATAAATAAAATTGGTGTGTTTCTAAATCCATCCTAAGTAGATTTCTTGAGCATCATCATACATTTCCTGCAACATGTATTAAAGTATCCGTCGACACAAAAAGGGTCGGCGAGCATACAAGTTTGGTCTACATAGCATACGTATAAGAAATGTCTCAATTCAACATGACAAATTGTACACTACGTTTTATATCATACTAGCATGCATAAACTATAGGTCAAACCAAAGTGTCCACTAGCGTAATCTTGTCACCGAAGTGAACAAGACCATTTTGATTGAATACTTAACAACGACCACAAAATGGGCGGTGTGCTACTCCTATAACGTTATACATGTTAAGGTAGACTTGCAAAGTTAATGACAAATAGTGTGCATAAAAGCATTCTAGCATGTATAAACATATAGTATGACAAGTAGCATGTTTAGTGGATTGGGTGTTTGCATGAGATTGATTTCGTGTGTTTGTGTGTTTAATAATCATACATGTTACAACCCAAAAGTGACTTAAAGCGGAAAAAAGGGTTCAAGTATACTCACGGTTTGCGTAATTAATTTCCACAAAAGTGTGAGTTGATTTCAGAAGGACGGAATTCACCAAGTTATCCTAAAAGGATAAACAAAGGTGTGTGAGTTTATGGAAGTTTTGATAATGGAAGGCATTCGAGATTTTAAATATGAAAATACATAAGATATATCTTGTTTAAATACTCATTTGGACACCATTTTTGTTAGTGTTCTTTATGGGTGTTACACTCATTGGAAGCCCAAAATGAGGAGTCTAAAAACTAAGATAAGTTTCACCTTACCACAACATTTGTCCATGAGTTGGTTAACATCATGGCTTGGTCTTGTATTATATATATATACATATATATTAGTATGTATATAGTCATGTATAAGTCATGTATTGTCATGCATGGGTAGGATGAATCCTTTAACCCTATAGTTCACCAATGCATAAATCACCACATGGATGATTCGGATGGTCATGAATATATGTACAAGAATGTAAATAACTTATCTAATTCACCAACTAGCCAAGTGAGTTCAACTAGACGAGTGCTTCCAAACATGGTTATGATCAGAGATTTGGTGTTGTTTGTTCACTTTGTGTGCATGGAAGCTACTTGGTGACTTACATTTGATAGAAAGTAAACTAATATGACTAACATTTCTAGAACAAACATCAGTCCAAACATATCCAACAAAGGGATTTGTTGGCAACTTGAAGATGTTCCAAGAGATTAAGTAGGATGAACATTGTTTGAAGAAGTTTAAACAAAACAAAAAATAAACCTAACTTTGGACCTCAAAATGGTGGTGTACCATCTTTGTTTACCTTGGTAAACATGTGGTAACATTCCTAGAGGTTATCCAAAGAATAATATGCAAGAAAACATGAAAGAAGGTTGAAGAAACAAGTTCAAACTCACTTATTTGAAACTTGTATGAATCTGCCCAAACTTGGAAGTTTGATGATTTGGGAGTGTTAGCGAGAGTGTTTGGAGTGTGGAAAGTGTTTAGGAGGTGGGGATGGGTTGTATTTATAAGTGGGATAAGTGGTTGGGGTTTTAAATGAGTTGGTTGGGAGTTGGGAGGAAGAAAATTTCATTTTTTGGTCCTTGCACTTGTGCGGTTTGTTATTTTATGAAATAAACTCATAAATAGGCATGGTTTTAGGGTTTTAAGGTGCAAGTAAGCATGTGAATGATATGTACGAATAACCAAAGATAACATAGTCTCGATGTATGGATCGCTTTTGTATAAAACACGTATTTGGTGATTGATTACATATTGTACAAGTATGATTAAATAAGATTGATATGAAATACGATTTCCATTATGATCAAAGTCTCGGATTTACAAAGATTGAAAATTGAAATACGAATTACAAGATAAACGAGATACAACGAAAATACGGAACATTATAGAAGCGGCCCATCAAAACATCCTTAGTGGTGTTTCTGGTAATGCAACACAGCAGCAAGGTGTGGCAGCAGGGTTAGCTGTCACCGGGTCGAAAGAAACTGAGGGACTATGTCTCCTCTCGAAAGGGCATGGCTGGTCAGACCACAAAACAAGTAGATCATCATCCCGGGTTGATATATATCATTTGAAGTGTAATCACTGTGGGATGGCAAAGCATACAAAAGATTAATGCTTAAACTTGTCGAGTACCCGGAATGGTAGAACGACAACCACAAGAAAGGTGTCAAAGATGAGGTAAAGTCGGCCACCGCCATGGGCTACTGGGAAGCTACCCATATTGGCGGCGACACTGAACAAACTAGCACCAGAAATCACTCCACATCTTGCCGAGAATGAGGGTTTGGGGGAACAACAGTGGTGGATTTAGGGTTGGGTGTCGACACAGGTAACGAAGGGGATGCGGATATTATCTCAAACCCTTCTTTTCTGAATCGTATTTTTCCCCTAAAGTTTTTAAATTATTACAATTCACCCCTCAAGTTTCGCTTAGGAACATTAAAAGGGAGTCAACAAATAATAAGGGAAATTCAAAAAAAATATTAGAGTTTCTTGGGAAAGTTAATATAGCAGAATGTTGTGGAAATACAACTAACTCATGGGTATTTGATTGTGGTGTAACCGACATGATAACGTCTGAATTATCGGATATTGTGTCAATATCTAAACCACAAAAAGATCATATTCAAGTTGCAAATAGGGGAATGGTTCTTGTTAAAGCAGGGGGATCCATTGAAATCTTACCAACTTTAAATCTTTCCAATTGTCTTTATGTTCCATCTCTTTCACATAAACTGTTATCAATCAGTCATATGACAAAAGAACTGAATTTCATGGTTCTAATGCATCTAACTTTTTGCATCTTAAGGACATTAGGGCGGGAATGATTATTGGGCGTGGCACTGCAGGTACTGAACGACAAGGATTGTATTATATGGATGAAGTGACTCAACAAGGTATTGTGATGTTGACTAATGGACCTATTGATAGGGAAGCTTGGTTATGGCACAGATGGTTGGGATACCCATGTAGCGGTTTTTTACACATATTATTTCTAAAACCTTTTCCTTCCAATAAAGTATTGAACTGTGAAGCATGTGTTTTAACTAAAAGCAATACACATAGCTTTAAACCTAGTAACACAAGAGTTGATTTCATTGGTTCATTCTGATGTATGGGGTCCTGCAAAGGTTGTTGGGAGACAAAGGTTTTGATATTTCTTTCTCTTTGTTGATGATTGCACGCGTATCACATGGATTTATTTCTTTAAGCATAAATATGAGGTAATTCATAGATTCAAAATGTTTTATGCAATGATTCAAACTCAATTCAAACAAAAGATCTAAGTTTTACGGTCATGAAATAATTTTACCAAACGAAAGGGATAATTCACCAAACTTCTTGCTCACATACCCCAAATAACACGGTGTTGTCGAGCGGAAAAATTGAATTCTCCTTGAAATAACTCGTGTTATTCTACTCATATCTCAAGCTCCTAGATATTTCTGACCCAAAGCCTTTGCTACGCCATTTATTTGATCAACAGATTGCCAACCAAAACTATTAATCTCAAACCCACTTTTCAAGCCCTATCGGAAGTTACTAAAATTTCTCCCACTATTACTCTAAAACCATGAATCTTTGGATGCTCTATTTTGTCCACATGCCCAAAACAGACAGAATAAAAGTTGATCCGTGTGCCGGAAAATGTGTATATGTGGGATATGAAGTCGATTAGTAAGGATACAAATGTTATAATCTAAAGAAACATCATATGTATACTACCATGAATTGTGACTTCCTTGAAACAAAATTCTTTTACAACTCCCAATACACCGAGTTAGTTAGAATAGATGCCATCATCAGAAGAAGTTAATCACAATATCCAAGATGAGTCACCAAATGCCCAACAATCTTCGATCAGTGTCACAGAAAAAAGTCCTTCGAACCTGGCGTCCACACTTGAGGTAAGTAATTCTTAAACGCGTGAGTATAATACTGAATCTCATGACACCGTTGATGACTAGACAACAAAAGAACATGTTGAACCATTACAAGGAGAAGAAATAGAACAAGAGACAACCGAAAGATATGTTCTACTGCCAAGAGTTAACAAGGGGGTTCCTCGAAAACGATATTCCCAAGAAAAAGAGTTAAGAAGTTCTAAGTTTCCAATGGCGAACATAGCCAAAGGAAATTTGACTAAAGAAACTAAAGCCATTAATTCTTCTTTATGTTTAGAAAGAATTCTAGTCAGTATTGAACAAACCTTGGAATAAAAAACTGGAAGGATGCAATGGAAGAAGAGATGGAAGCATTGATGAGAAACAACACATGGGAGAAGTGTATGTAAATGCACTATTTGGTGATAAGTGTTGGATTTCCCTTACTGAAGATGTCAAGGGTCATAAATGTAAACTTGTAATTGTTTAAGTCTGTTTATGCATTCAGAGTTTGTATACTTTTGTATGTTCCAAGTTAACGTGTTAAAAACGAAAATGTCAATCTTTTGTATTTGTATGTTGTCCGAGTTTGTTGATTAAACTCGGATAGGTTTATATGTTAGAGTTTTGTTCTACTTTGTCAAGTTAAACTCGAAAGGTTATTTAGATGTATATTTTCTGAGTTTGTTATGTATAATTTGGAACTCCTGTGTTCCGGATTTGGTCACCGTATAAATACTGAAAGTTAATGCAAGGATAAGAGACTTTTTGGGAAAAAATGTTGCACAAGAAACCTAGAGAGAGAAACCCTATTAACTGTGTGTTTTCACTGTGTGTGTGATGGCTGATCATCTGAGAATACTGAGTGTATTCTCAGATCATGTTCTTCTCTCTTTCTACCCCTTCTAATTCTTAACCTACGTAGCGGTGCGTTACGTGTGGTGGTTTTCGCACATCACGTGAGTTGTTTGTTAGAGCGAAAGATCCGTATTTGAGAGGGTTTAGGTGACCTTACAAGTGGTATCAGAGCAGGCTCTGTATAGTGAGTGCTCATACCGTTGTAGGTTTTGCGATTGAAGGTTTAGAATCTAGATAGTTTGAGTCCTTGGTGGGTTTTCTACATTTCTAGGGGTTTTCACCTTTGTTTGAGTGTTTTCCATAGATTTTCATCTGTTTTCTTTGTGACTTGAAGATATATGATGTGTTCTAGATTCAGGTTTTGCAGAAATCTTGTAAAAGTTTGTGTCAGATCTGAAAAAGGTGGTCTGCATTTGCTGGGTTTTTGGAAAAGGTGAAGAAGGTTCTGGAAGTCTCTTTCTTGCTGGTTTGGTAAGAATTTGTCCGAGATTATTGGTTTTGGATTTATTATGAGTCTGATTATTATTTTATGAGTTTACCTATTCCGAATTTGTATCTTCCGTGTTTATTGATGACCTTGTGTGAAGTCATGCTTGGGAAATAATCCGGAAGAATTATTACTTGGACAAACTGTTATGGGGTACTCACTCTGAGTTACTGAGGAAATGTTTCGAGTTTGCTTATCCGGGTTTAAAAAACTTCAGGTTTGATTCTGAGTTTACCAAGTGTGCGGATTTGTGTGTTTAGAAGTTGTCCGAGTTTGGGTAATTATCACATAGTTCCAGGTTTGCTTATTTGTGATTATTCCGAGTTTATTTCCACATCTGTGTCCGATTTTGTCTAGGTCCATTATTCCGAGTTTACATACATGTTCATTCCGAGTTTGCTTGTCTGAGTTTGTGGTTATTAGAAATTTTAGATTCCGAGTTTGTGACTTTGTATCTAGATTCCGAATATGTTAAGATAGTGGTTTTATTCCAGATTTGTGATGAGTTCTGAGTTTAATTAATCAGGTTATAGATCCGGGTTTGTAAGTCTCTGATTTTCACCCGGACTTGTGGATGTTTGGAAGTGCTAGCAAATTTTTCAAGAAAAACCTAATGTCTTCACAATATCATTTCACAATGACAAACAACTTGACAGTAGTTGTGTAGAACATAAAGCACAACACGAAATTCGGTAGTAGTGATAAACCTCCGGTTTTGTTGAATGAACTGGATTATCCCGATTGGAAAGACAAGTTTGAATGATATATTAAAGCTAAGGATGTGAAGTTATGGTTATGCATGTCGATAGGACTTGGAGTGCCCCCAATAAGAAATCTTACTATTGCCGCTTACATGGCTTACATCAATGTTGAACGTCCGTCTTTTCCCGTTTATTTGCAAAACAAGTTTGCGGAAGTTCACAACTTCTTGGCCGATCAAACAAAGACAATTTGTGCAAACCAAGATCTTATCAAAGAGCATCAGAAAAACCATTAAAGAGCTAAAAACAGATATCTGTGCCACATGAAAAACATCTTAGGGGGATGGCTGCTACATTAAATCATCACGCTCAACAGTTGGGTATTCTTATTAAACGCGATATCGCTTCTGCCGCAAGACATCAAAAACTTATTGTGGCTAACGAGCAAATCCGAAGAATTGTAACTGAGCCTGTGGAGCTCTTTGCTGCTCAGGGTAAAAGTGGTGGCAACAGGGAACTAGAAGTTCAAGCTCAGTGCAAGCTTGATGAACTCAAGAAGATCCTGGACGATCTTGACTGAGACAAGGATCCCAACACTTCATAGCAGAGGGAGTAGCCAAGTAGCACACGAGCTAACCGATGCTGCAGTTGAGGGGAGTCTGGGAGCAGTGTTGGAGGTGATAAAGGCAAGGTGTTGGTGCATTTATGTCTATCACCTCCGTCAATACGAGCCATAGCGAGAAACTGTTCTAACTAGCCTTATATTGTAATATCTAGATAAGAAAGGCAAGGTGGCAATATTGTAATTAATGAGATTTCTCATTAAAGCCTTGGCTTATAAATAGATGTGTTAGGGTTAGAGTTTAAGACTTTTGCCATTTTGGAGACTTGGAGAGCTCTAGTGTTAGAGAGAGAAGCTAGAGAGAGAAAGTGCTCCACGTGATTCAGGTTCTTGTACGATTTTAGATCTTTCAATAGAATCACCGATTATATTACGTCTCGTGTGTTCGGTCATGTTCGTGTACGGATTCCGCACGTCACACGTTTGGTTCGCAATCGTTTCGGAGTTAAAACCGGTCCTAACAAGTGGTATCAGAGAAGGAGCTCGGTTGTGAAGATCAAACGCACAGAATCGCTCAAGATTTGATCAGAATCAGATCCAAATTTCATCCAGATTTGCTCAATTTCTTCATCTTTTCATATCTTCACGTTTTTATCAGAAAATCGCCAAATTAACATGGTTTTTACGGTTAAAAATTGCTAATTTTTGGATATGTTGTGCGAAAACACTTGATCTAAAAGCCTACAAATTTTCAGATCCTAATTCTAAGTAGTTTTTGAGAAATCTTGAATTTTGTTGATAGAAAGAATGAACATGCTAACTGTTGCTGTTGTAATGTTCTTGATGTTCACCGGTCGGATGGCAATCCGACAGAGTGACCACTCGACTCATTCCATCTCATTAAAAGAGGTTGACTTTTATTGACCGTCACTCACTCGGATTACCACTCGGTCGAGCGGCAATCCGAGTCAAAGCATCACACCGGAGCGAGTCACGTGATCAACTTATTATCTTTGTCTGTCAACATCATTAATTGCATGTGCATGTGATAATGGAATCTGAATGTAAGCATTTACTAATTGTCAGTCGGTAGTTCATAGGTTTGCATGTGTAGTATTAATTGAGATTGTCGGCAAGTGGTAGGTGTCAAAGTCTCGGACAGCAACTCGGTCGAACAGCAACTCGACCGGATTGCCACCCGACTCAAATATTACACGTACCATTTTATTAAATAGTTGACTTCGTTGACCGTCACTCAGTCGGATTGCCACCCGGTCGAGCGGCAATCCGAGTCATTGTATCCCACCCGGTCGAGTTACTTAGTTAACCTTCTCAGCTTTAGTCAGTCAACTTTATCAGCAATTCATGTGAATCATTAAAAGCAATCGGTGTGCATGTGACTATTAACAGCCAAATCACCTTAGCCTTGTTCTGACAATTGCATGTGCATGTGATAATGTAATCTGAATGTAAGCATTTGCTAATTGTCTGTCGGTAGTTCATAGGTTTGCATGTGAAGTATATCCAACTTTTCGGCCATTATTATTGATTGCATGTGATTCTTGATCAAATTAAAGCAATGTTGACTGCATAGTCCATGTGATTCATTAATTGTAAGTCAGTCTGCATGTGAATCAAAGTTGAATTTGTTTTGAGTGTTAATTGTCAGATTGCATGTGCTTTGATTGAATTTCATATTTCAATAGGTGTCACTCGGTCGAACAGCAACTCGGTCGAACAGCAACTCGCTCGAGTTGCCACTTGACTCAAACCTCACCCTTTGACTTTTGTTGACCTACCCGACCAGATTACCACTCGCTCGAGCAGCAATCCGAGTCATTACATCGAATTTGTTTTTATTGATTCAGGGGCTTTGACGAAGCCTCATTGGTCAACGAACAATCATCATCGACGAACACTCACTTGACCGACGAACCATTGGAGCGACGAACCCTTATCGTTGACGAACTCTCTTGTGTTGATGAACACTTATATTTTACATTGGGTCAATACATCACGTGAATTCTTTGAGTAATTAGTCAGATCCATTTCTCGGCCCAAGGTTTGCATGTGATTAAAGTTAGGCGGCCCAATTATATTTCATGCACAATTAAAGTTGTCGCCCATTTTTGTTCAACCCATGTGCTTGATTCAGAGATCCATGTGCTAGCTATTGAAATATTGCATCATTTTAGTAAATTCAATCGAGTGGTGGTGCCATCAATCTTATTTGTCATGTAGTGCTATCTATCGAGTGGTGGGTCGAGCAGATTGCCACCCGACTAAAAAACAAGTGATTATCAAAGACTCGGATTCCCATCCGGTCGGACAGCATTCCCATCCGAGTGAAGTGTATTAGGCCCATCCGATTCAAGTGTTATTGCCCATCCGAACCAGTTAACTTCGGTCCATCCGATTGAGTGTCATTTCACATCAAATCTAGTGACATTATCTGATCCGACTCAGTATTATCTGATAATTCGTTTTTATCTGATCATTTGTGTGATTCGTTTTCAGGTGATTTACGAGGTGCGAATATCGAGGAGAATACATCATGGCTGAAGAATTCTACAACACATTATACAAGGCGTTTACATCTGATTCATCCGAAACTTCAACTGTCACACCCAAATCTATAACAAAAACAATTAATGACAACATAAAACATGATAACTTCTATGGAACCTATTCGAAACCACCTAAGCTTGAGAATATAGAAGATTATACATGGTGGAAAGAAAGATTCCTGAACTGGACAAAGGCATATGCTCACGAGAGCTGGTTCTGCTTAGAGTTTGGATACAGTCGACCAATCAATAACAAGAATGAAGAGATCCATCTCAACGATCTTTCCGATGAAGACAAACAGAAATTCTCATATGAACAGAAGATGATTGCATTGATTCAACAATCTATCCGAGATGATATATTTTCTTTGTTAAATCATGATGGGTCATCAAAATCGGTTTGGGAAGCGTTAAGGGTTAAAGCCGAAGGTGGTAAACAAATTAAAAAGAACAAAATTGCTTTACTAAAAAAGGAATTTGATTTGTTTGATAGTTTAAAGGGAGAGACAGTGAGGCAAATGATTGAACGTTTTTGTCACTTAAAAATTGAGTTAGACAGGTTTGGGATTGTGAAAACGAGAGAAGAAGTGATTGACAAAATAATTGAAGTGTTACCACGAGCTGATCAGTGGCAAACGTTTGTTTTTATTTTGAAAAATGATGTGTTATATGGTACAATCACTCTCGATGTATTGATTGGAAAGATTGAAACTCATGAACTTGAATTGCAGAAACAGAGCAAGATGAGCAGTTCTTCACATCAACAGAATGTTGGTCTTTATTACAAAGGTAGCACACCTCCGGTGAAAGTTGGTGATTCACCAAAGACAGCATTCAGTGTTGAAAAATCAAAAGAACCGCAGAAAAGCTCATCAAGCTACAATCCTGGATATCATTCATCTTCTTCAAAAGCAGACCCTGATGAATCTGAGGAAGTTCTTTGCAACATCGCTCTTAAGTTGAAAAATTCTCCGTCAATGAGCATCAATGCAGCTAAACAACAAATGAGTTTTCTGGCATCTGTGTTAGAGTCATACGAAGGTCTAGTGTCTGGAAAAATTGGAAATTCAGAGCTAACAAAGGAAGACTACGACCAGATTGACCCAGCAGAAATGGAACTCATTGACATACGCTGGTGTCTAGCAAGTTGCATTCGAAGAGCTCAAAGATACATGGAGATTACTGGGAAGCAGTCAATAAGTGGTCCGTCAACAAAGCTGGGATTCGATAAATCCAAAGTGACCTGCTTCAAATGTAAGCAAAAAGGTCATTTCAAAAGAGAATGCAAAAATTCTGAAGTTGACGAAACTGAGAAACCTTTCAATGATGATTATTACCGAAAGGCGATTTACCACCGTAGCAAAGAAGAGCCGAAACTGATTGAAAATAATCCCAAAGAGAAGTCTAGAGCATGTGCTGTAATCCATGATGACGAAGGGTATGATTGGAGTGAGATTCTTCCAGAAGAAGATCTTGTTGATAATTGTATCATAGCTCATGGAAGAACTGTATCAAAGAGCAAACATCGTGCCTTTGTTGCTGAAATAAAGGAGAAAACTCGAGAAGAAATTCTGAGTGAGAAACCCGAAAGAGAAAGATTCTTTGCAGGTTGCAGGATTGAGAAAATGCACGAAGAATATGAAGATGCAAAGTACTGTGGAAGATACGACAAGAAGAGAGATTGCTATGTCAACAAAAATGGTGATCCTGTCGTTCACAGAAAAGAAGTGGTTTTCAATGATGTTCTTGCAGTAATTCCTCTGTCCGACGAATACTATTCGAATGTTGCAAAAGATAAAACTTATCTAGAAAAGGCTGGACAAGATAATTCGTGACGTGATGACCGCGAGTTTGAAGAAGAGGGATGAAGAAAGAATGTTGAAGAGTTAGTCATTGATTTGAAGAAAGTGGCTGAAGAGGTGAAAGAGTAAGAGAAGGTAGAAGAAAAAGTTGTTAAAAAGAAATCTGTTACTGAAGAACAGCAGTTTGATGAGGAAGAAAAGAAGAAAGAAGAAGAAAAAGAAGTGAAGATAGAGAGTTGTGATGCTGATGTTGGTGGTGATGCTGGTACTGGTGAAGAAAAACAGAAGAAAGATGCTGATCAGACAGAGACAGCAGAAAAAGTCAAAGTACCAATCACTTAGGTAAAAACTGATTCTGAAATCTTAAATGAAACTGTTGAACAGTGCAAGAAATGCATGGAAACATGCAGTGCTTGTACTAAAAAGATGAAAAATTCAGAACAATTGAATTTACTAAAATCGAAAATGTTTTCAAAGATAAATGCAAAGAAATGTTAGAAAACGAAAAGATTTTGAAAGATAATGATGAAAAATTGACACAAAAATGCAAAAGTTTAGAAAAGGAAAATGAGATTTTGAAAGAAAAGGTTTCAAAAATGACCGAAGAATGTTTACAAAAAGAAAATGCTTTTAAAGAAATGAAAAAGGAATACGATTCATTATTCAATAAAGCAACAAGTTGTCAAATGAAACTTGTTCAATCCAGATTAAGATACTGTTCTGAAACAACTGATACGCTTAAGCGACAATATTCAATAAAGCAACAAGTTGTCAATTCTTACATTGAGGATGTTGCTAAGCTAAAGCGTCAAATAGCTGATTTAGAACAGGATAACAACAAGTTAAAAAGTTATCATGCGTCATCATATGTGCTTGAACGTATTTTCAACATAAAACCGGGTGATGATGATTCTGAGAAAAACAAGAAAGGTATTGGCTCAGAGTTTCATCAAGTTCCTCCACCGGAAAAGTTTGCATTTTATGATGATGAGAAAGTCGAAAAAGCTTTCAACATGGTCGATCAATTGCCAGATAACATTGATGTAACCTATTCCAAATCTGATGACTCAAGTGATTCAGAGGTGGTAGATAAGGTCGTTGAAAGTGTGTTGAAAGAAAAGTCGGTTGAAACAGGTAAATCTGAATCACAGGATGAAAATGAAGGTAGTTTTCATGAAGAATATCTGAAAAACTCAAAATCTGAGAAAAATTTGAATGATGATTCAAAAGGATTGGTTTATACCATGATTGGATCGGACAAATTATTCTTAGATATTGTATTCCCGATTCAGAATGTGATTTCAGAAAAGATTGATAAAGTTTTCAAAATGGTTGAAATTGAAAAATCCGAGATTCCAAAATTTGCTGGAAAGTGTCACAAAACTTTTTATAACAAACCTGGTTACAAAAAGAAAAACATGAAGGCTGGGTTGGGTTATAAGAAGAAACAAAGTTGGAAAAGAAATGAAACGCCAAATTATCAGACAAAGATGAACTTTGTTCATGGAACAAGTTCCGAAGAAGAGAAAGAACTCCAATTTAGACGACACTCTAATGAAGAGTTCTATGCTTAGAAAAAGCAACAACAGGTCAAAGATGTATCAAAGAGAACATGTTTTAAGTGTGATCAAACAGGACATCTTGCTCGCAAGTTTCCAAATCTGAAACCTGTTGATGTTGAAACGAAAAAGAAGTCTGTTGATGTTGAGAAAAAGAAGTCTGATGATGTTGTGAAACAGAAATCTGAGGATGTGAAACAAAGGTCAACCAGATTTGATTCAAAACAAACTTGGAGGTACAACACAAACAAGTTTGCTTCGAATCAGACTTGGAAATCAAACCCGAATAGGTTCGATTCAAGACAGACCTGGAATTCTCACATACCCAGATTAAGAACAACACAAAGTTGGAAAACAACTGTCGATGCTACGAAACCAAATCAGTTTTGGAAACCAACTGTTGTTCAGAATCAAAATGTTCAAAAAGATTCACATTTTTACAAAAGAGGTACTCCAAAAGGTCAAACATGGACAGTTAAGAAACAAATGGCTTCGGTAAATGATGAAAAAGTTGAAGTCAAAATTGAAAAAGTCTTTGTACAAAATGACAAAGATTTTCTGAAGTTGAATGAAGCATATTGTGTTGAAATGCCTAAGGTCAAACAGACCTGGGCTAAATTGTTCAAGTAATTGAATAGTTTGAATGTGCAGGTGCTTCCGAAGACAACTGAATGTCAACCAGAGGAGTGTCGGAGCAGCCTGGCACGAGAAGAGAAGGCTGCTAAACCCTGCGACTGTTGAACAGGGAGTTTGTTAGATTCCTGTAAATAAATAAACAATATTTCAAAAACCCTAAAAATTGAAAATTTGAAAAACCAAAAATATGTTTTTATTTTGTCAAAAATTTGAAAAATTTCAAAAATATGTTGATTGAATACGCCGAAACCCTCACGGCTGAACAAACATGATTAATTTCACAAGATTGAAAAACGGTTTTCAAACTGTAAAATATCAATGTGTTGTAAATCATGGGGGTACATTATATTTTCTGCAAAACAGAGCATGAAAAGCAGAAAATGGATGGCGAGACAAAGCTATCAGTATCAGGTTTTCAAATTTTCTTTAAATGTTTTGAATTTTAGGGGGAGTAAGAAAATTTGTCAGAAAATCCAAAAACATTAGAAAATTTGAAAAAGCAAAAAACATGATAAAATTCAAAATTGAGTTTTTGTAAAAGGGGAAATGATAGTACATCAGTAGACAATCACAGTACGCTAAAGAATTGGAAAGTTAAAATGTGATAAACGGTTTCACTAATGATATGCCAGTAGGTTTTTACACGCTTAGTAGATTGTTTTCGAGATATAAACCTAAATATCAATACTTACTTATTTCGTGGGGAACATCTCTCGGATATATAGGTAACCCCTGAAATCTTGTTTGAAGGGCTTTCAATTTCTGACATACTAGGTCTTTGTACGTGATGATATCTGGGGTATTATACCGGGACTTCTGATTTTGCGGGAGCAATAGCCTAGTCCTCGTATAATACTCTGCAATGCTTTAATCATAAAGCCCACCCTCAGCATAAAAAATGATGAAACATTGAAAAATGCTAATCATGTGCTGTTGAAGAAAAGATCCCCAAACGGGATACACCTAAAGTTGAGCCATCATCTCTTTGTCTGAACAGAAGTTCTAACCTGAGCTCTCATGGCCTCGCATTACCCATTTACAGATATCATTAGTGTACATTCACATGTAAGACTGAATATAGGAGTCTGGATACGGGAGTATATTCTGAGGTGGGACACGCGAATAAGTTAAGTCCTTAAAACACTAATCCGTATCTCGAATCAGTTGAACTTTGTGTGAAAATTTAAATGGATCAGCATAATGACAATCTAAGTGAATTTTTTGGAACTTAAAGTGTTTAAAGCTCAACGGTACTAGTGATTTGTCATAAACTGATATGATCCTCTGACGCGAACTCAAACAAAAATATTGTCTGTAAATATGTCTGTAAATATTTCTTTATTGCTTTATGTTTCAGAAAAATACAAAAATATTTTGATTTCACTTTATTTTCGACAACCGATGTCTGAGAGCTGAGTTTCAAAATCTGAGTATACTGATCGCGTTTCTGAAAATAAAACAAGTTCATTAATTTGAAACTTGAAATTTTTAAATCAAAAATCAAAACAATATGTGATATCTCCAAGGTCATTAATTTGGACTTGGATGATTAACCGTGAAGGATTTGGAAGATTATATTGTTAAAATTTTTTGAATAGAGCCAATTTTCGATCCTGTTCGCTAAAACTGCCAAATCTTTGAAGATTGTTGATAGGGGGAGAGTATCAAGTTAATCCTGGATATATCCATATTATTATATATTCAGAGCCAGGATCTTGATTTAGAAAGTTTAATAGAGCCAGGTTACGATTCCTGGACAATCGAAAATGCTTTCACTATAAAATATTTTAGCATAAATTGAGAGAGCCAGGTATTCATTCCTGATGCTTAAAACATTTTCACTTATAAATGTTTGAGGATTGCAGATGTTATTTCAGACTACGATCCCGATAGCCGAGTCTAAGGGGGAGTCTGAAGACGAGCTCAACGCAAGGGGAAGCGTGCTTTCAAGGAGCCATGTAACTATCCCGAAGAAGCTTGTAACCGGAAAGCCAGGTGTCGATCCCAAAAGCACGGAAGCTTGAAGAAAGGGGGAGCCTGAAGAAAGAGTCTACTGAAAGGGGGAGCTAAAGCTGAAAACAGATCCACGGGGATTCTGTTCAAGAAAGAGGGAGTCTATGTTACTGAAAACGTGTTAAAGCTTCAAGAAGACTCAGAGAGAGAGAAAGACAAGACGCTACGAGATTGACTGCGACAATATCCAAGGGGGAGTCTGTTGGTGCATTTATGTCTATCGCCTCCGTCAATACGAGCCGTAGCGAGAAACAGCTCTAACTAGCCTTATATTGTAATATCTAGATAAGAAAGGCAAGGTGGCAATATTGTAATTAATGAGATTTCTCATTAAAGCCTTGGCCTATAAATAGATGTGTTAGGGTTAGAGTTTAAGACTTTTGCCATTTTGGAGACTTGGAGAGCTCTAGTGTTAGAAAGAGAAGCTAGAGAGAGAAAATGCTCCACGTGATTCAGGTTCTTGTACGATTTCAGATCTTTCAATAGAATCACATATTATATTACGTCTCGTATGTTCGGTCACGTTCGTGTACGGATTCCGCACGTCACACGTTCTGTTCGCAATCGTTTCGGAGTCAAAACCGGTCCTAACACAAGGGTCCAGTCAAAGCGAAAGCTAGTTTGTCTAGTTTATCTGATGATTCGGATGAGGAAGATACATCTGTTGAACACTATTTAACCAATGAAGATCTTGATAAGGATAATGTGATAGAGGTGATTGTTGAAGTCTGACGATGAGGCTGTTGCAGGTACCGATCGTGTTGAGATTAGCAAGGGTGATGATATCATTTATACCATGAATGTAGGTGCACTTTGTCACACCCTGCTAGTAGCAGAAGCGTATTGTGTGTGACGTAAGAAAGGTGATCATTGCATCCAAATGTGTAAACATAACAAACCACAAGGATGCCATAGTTATATTGTTTTCAAACAAAGTTTACACGTTTCCAATACAGTTTTCTAGTTTCCACAACGTTCACAAACGTTAACCATAACATAGTTATATTACACAACACAAAAGATAGTTTTTGACATAAAACATAGTGAGGTTTTATCCTCTATATATCCATACGAAGTTGGGATATAAAAGACAAACCCTCCAAAAGCGGCTATCGTTGTCATTGACTTTCCCGTTTCCCATAGTGTATCATCGGCTCATGACTTGTTTCCTGAAATACATGTAGTTTTAAAAAGTCAACTAAGTTGAGCGAGTTCATGCACTTATTGTTATCATATGAAATCTTTGTATTCTTGTAATGAAATCCCGGTATGTTAATAGCATATATGGAGTTTAAGGATCCATCAGTGGGTAGCGAGCCCCCCTGACATTATGTACCATAAGTACGTAACCAACCCGAGACAACTTTGACATTTTTGGGATCACAAAAGCACTCCAGGGTATACCAACGAGGAGTGGAGCGTGTCTCAATCTCAATAGATCTACACCTTTTGCACCTTGGTCACTAAGTGATTAATGGTTACTATGTCATCATCATACTTATGTACATTGATCATGTTATCATCTAAACCCATAGCTAACATACCCATAGTTTGACATGTATTTCCCCTCGACTGTTTTAAAATAAAACATTGAAATCATTGAAAGGAGGGACATGAACTCACAATTTTGCGTTCCTTGTATGTAATACCGTAGTGAGCGTCCGTACGTGTGATTAACCTACGTATGATTAGACACTAGGTCTTTCGGACCTCGTATAAGTTGTTCATCTTGAATTCTTATTGTCTTTTCACTTGTCATTTTGGAACAACTTTGTATTTTTTAGTATTGGTAGTTTGTTCGTTCGATTGTGATATAGATTGATTTCACAAGTGTATACATATATTTTATATGTATTGAATTGTGTGAACGGGCTTTGCCCTTCACATGTCTTCGTGCTTCGCATGCGTGTCATTGTGTCATTGGGCCGAGCCCATGTCATTGGGCCGAGCCCATGCCTTTGGGCCTAGCCCATGCCTTTGGGCCTAGCCCATGCCTTTGGGCCTAGCCCACGTTTTGCCATTGGGCCGAGCCAATGTATTTTATGTTATTGGGCCCTTGCCCATGAATTATTGTTATTGGGCTCTAGCCCATGTATTTTGTTATTGGGCCCTAGCCCAACTTGAGTTTTATGAGTCCATTAAATGATCGTGCATTTTTTGTCAAAATTTACTAAGTATGGAATTTTTATAATGTTCATTCTTCTTATAAAGAACACTTAGTAAGTTTTATAGATTTTTCAACTTCCCGGATTTTGTTATCAGTAATATATATTTGTATTCGTTAAGCGTCTAAAAAATATCTTATTTTTAGACGTGTCGTCGTAGTCACTTTATAGGTATATTTCCGCGTCGAAGAGTCGCCCAAATGTCGTAGTAGTTTCTCACGGTGACGATACGCCCATTTTGTCGTCGTCGGATGTTATGCATTCCTTTTTTGACCGGTTTGTTTATATGTCTTATTTGGCCGATTGAAATATATTTATTATTTCTTAGGAATATATTTTTATAAATTCGTCCGTTGCCCGAATCCTCCGCTCGTCCGATTATTCGTTTAAGGACATAATGTTGTATCATTTTCTTGTTATTTTGAGGATGTTGGTGTACATGCATTTGTGTAGTAATTTCTACTTGTTTTCTTGCGATTATTTTCGTGATATGTATCGGTGTATTTTTTTTACATGTAGTGTATTTGGTGCTTGGCATGTATCTCCTAACACTACTACATACAAATAATACACAAGTATTATACACCAAGTGGGTCATTTGAAATTTATATTTTTTATCAAAAATTATTCTTGCATATATTTATCACCTCACCCCTTTATTTTAGTAAAAATGTATGTATAAGTTTATAATAACTCTTGGATGATTAGGCTTACCCCTTTTTACCCTAGCTTCCATAATGACGTTTAAGACCACTAATCGTGTTTAACTTTGTTAATCACCCTTTAATCCCATTTTTAATCGCGATTAGATTTTTAGAAAAATTCGCCATAGTTTCCCCTAAACTATGGCGTTTTCCCACGTTTTCAAAACGCGTTTAAATCAATATCAAGTTTCCAAATCACCATTATCCACCAATTTTCTTCCAAAGATGCATTCCTAAAAAAAACAATACTCCCACATTTCATGAACTTGCATATATATACTTTTCATACAAAAATGAGACTTTTTATGGTGACTTTTTATAATAACCAAGTTATTTCAATTAACTTGTAAAATCAAAGTTTACTAAACTCCCAATATTAAGTTTTAAATCCATTTATACACTTGTTTCTTCATGTAATCTCAAAATTATATGTTTAGTTCATGAAAGTAGGGATGATGATCTTTCATGATTTAAACATAACCATGTTTAAATCACCTTTTTATGTTCATCATGGTAAGATGAACACTAATCTTGAACACTACATTAATCTACTCACAAGATCATCATAAACATAGACTTTAAATCACTAATATTAACAAGATCAACATAAACAACATTATTATATGAACAAGTTAATACAAATATACTAAATCAACACACAATATAGTTAGATTTAGTGTTTATTAGCCTTGAGATTAGGGTTTTTGGTGTGCTTTTTATTAATCTTTATGATGATCAACTTGTACTTCTTAAATCTACACATAATAAGAAGCTTAAATATGGTTAAAGAATGCTTACAATTTTGCACAAGCTAAACATAGTGATTAAGAGGTGATTTAGGCTTCAAAGACTCCCCTAAATGCTCCTCATGCTTAATCCATGTGTAGGTGATCTTGTAATGGCAAGAATATGTGAAAAATAAGGTGTTTAATGGAATTTTTATGGTGGATTCTTGGGGGTGTCTTGGCTGCCGAATTGGGGTCTCCAAAAGGGGTTCTTGTTGTTTGAATATGTGTGAAAAAAATGATAGGATGATATGGTTTCAAGTATGGTAATGCATAATCCTTTTTCACATCAACTACATCAAGAGCCATACCCCAAATCTATCAAAATTCAACATGAATATGGTGGGTGGGACCCACCTAGATTTTGGCTAGGATGAGGGGGGGGGGTAGAGTGTAACTTTTTATAAAAAAAAAGTGTTAAAAATCTAGATATTTTGGTAATAAATCAAAGTATGGTGATTGGGGATTTAATTGCACCTTTAGGGGGTAATTAGAGATTCGGAATGTTAATCAACATTAACTAGTTCACTAAACTAGTAGAAATTGTATTTTGACACCTTAGATGGTTTCGATTTAGGTGTCGGCTAGTTTACGACACTTTTGCGTCGTACCGACGAAGCTTTGTCGCAAGTTGTTATTCCACCATCAAGCGATGCATGAAGTGATTCTGAGTCCCAACATAAGCTTAACTAGTTCGCCATGTCTTCCGTTTAGTTGTTTTGGCGTCAAAAATATTATTTTCTAGCTTGTCGGTTCAAAAACGGACAAGTTGTGGGGGTTGCAACGCAACACCGAAGGCTTATGTTTCGGACACCCCATTAATATCCTCATATTGTTTTCATGTATTTGTTATCGTTTGTCATAATTCCGGAGTCCCAGAAATGCTAAATTATTATTTCGGACAAGTTAGAATTGTTATATTTTTAACCGAACGGGCGATTTTTGGATTAGGGCGTTGTACCGGAAAGTTATATATTTTGCAAGATATGTTTCCACATTAGTGTTTTCATATATATATATGGACTCAGTTATGTCATTCACGTGTCGTTTTTCATTGTTTCGTTCAGTTTTCACGGCTTTGCTCGCATGAATAGTGTAACCGTGAATAGTGCGCGCAACACTTTCTACCAACACTTTTAGGACATAGTTTAATTGGTTTCGCGACACGATGAAAACCAACATATGTTTTAGCATTGTTTTCTTGTCCTAACACTGTTATCTAATATACGACACAGTTACTGTTAGGATCTGAGTTTCTTATGATTGTGTTTTTGTTTGATAATTATGAATATGAATGAGTATAAGTGCAGCGGAATTAAAATGGAAACAAACTTTCAACACACAATCAAATGGAAGAGTTGCTTTCAACACACATGTTTGTCATGAAATCGAATGATTATATTTATTACAATGATTCAATTACACTTGCATGCATGCAATACAATCTCCCGCTCAGCCTGAGCTCACAGATGGTTTGTTCGTACAGAATGACTTGTGAAGAAGGAGCTGATAGAACAGTACAGGGTACTGTTTTATTTATAGTACCGAACAAACCACTGTGGCATCTTTGCTGACGTCACCATGAAAGTGACATCTAACCTCCTAACAAACTCAAGCTACTGACCTATTACAACCACTGATTACAAACAACTGATTACAATATACAAAGCATAAACAAAACAACTGATCCTTCATTCCACTGCTTAGGCTCCAGCAGTGCTTTGGTCTTCAGCAGTACTTGAGACATAACAGTTGATTGGGCATCAACACTTAGTCATCATCAGTCTTTTGGGTCAGCAGTAGTTAGGAAGGGCAGTACTTGAATCCATCAGATGTTAGAGCCCCTGTCAAGGGGAAAGATTAAATACAAACATCTGCTTATTCTGAATCCACTGATCTGATCCAGTTTTGGCTTTAATCAATTGTTCCTTTGTAGGGTTCAATCCCAACAATCTCCCCCTGGAACAGATGATGCCAAAACTCTTCATTATTCTTGGATTTTTATTGCCTCATCAAATATTCCCTGACTTGTCCTTTGAATTGTAATTCAAAGTCCATGGAACTTGTATCATCCTCATCCCTGCACAGTGGAAGCTCAAGAAGATCCTGTAGATCTTCAACACCCAGGCCAAGTGCTTGTTTCTTTGATATATGCTTCACCTCACCATTGGATTTGAGCAGAGTCAATACGTGGGTCTGTTTATTAGATTTCCACTTTAGTATTTTTGAATCCAATGGGTTTCTTGGGAGAGTTTTTATTGTTGATGAGTTTGGAGATGGAGGCCTGGTGATAACACTTTGAGAAGTGTTTGCAGCTTTTGCCAATTCAGGATTTTCTACTATCATTTGCTGAAGGACCATTTTTATAATTTAATCCCCTTGTGCTTTATCTGCTTCAGTTTCTGCATCCATTTGCTTTTGTTTCCTTCTTTGATAAAGGATGGCAGCAGGTGGAGCAGTGGATTTCCTGATTTGTAACTTTTATGGTTTAGCTGGAACCACTGCTTCAGGATAATCAGGCTTTTGAGGAACATTTGGATCTTTCTTTCTCAACTCTTCCAACCTATTGTAAGTGTCTATCACTTTTTCTTCTTTCCACCTGCTAACCTGATTCCTTGACCCATAATCAGTAGCAATAAGCTCTTCTTTCATTCTCTTTAGCTTTAAAGCCCTTTCTGGTACATTTTTCTTGTACTTTTCTTGTACTTGGACCAAACAGGAGGAGTATGTTTTACTTTGTCTTTGTTCATCTTTTGCACTCTTTCTAACTCCTCTTTAAGCTCACCAATGGTCCATTCTCTATATTGAGCTCTTTCTGCCTTGTATTTCTTGAATGCTATAATGTGATCAATGTAATCTTTTCTCAGGCTTTCATCATCTTTTTCTGATAGTTTCTGACAAAGATCTTTGAAAACTGCTCCAAAGTTCTGACTTGAGTGAGCAGGTATTGAAAGTATCTTTGAATCTCTTTGTCAGATTTTCCCTCTGTATTTCTTTTAGAGATATCCTCTGCTTGTTGAGCCTTTAACTTCAAATATTCTTCTATGTTATTAGGCCTAGGATAACCTTGAAGAGATGGCAGATTCCTTTTTGTAGGGTCATCTTCAGAGTAGAAGGATTTTATCTCCTCTCTAACTGCTGGAAGATCTAATGGATACTGGACTCCTGCAGGAACAATGGCAGTATTTGGATTTAGAGCTTGTACTGAAGAAAGTGGAACAGGGTTTGGAATGGTAGCAAGGGTCAGTGGTTGTGAAGATGTTGGAGGTGGTGAAGAATCATCTTCCAGTATTATCCTTCTCCTTTTGGGTTTTGGAGAGGTTGGTGGTGTTTTGGTGGGTTGAGTGGTAGTGATTGAAGTGGTAGGTGGCTGACTAAGAGCTGTTGAAACAACTGGTGTTTCAACCACTGTTGTCATTACAACAGATGATGTGTCATCTGATGTCTTCTGCTTTTTGGCAGGTGGCTTTTGTGGTGGTGATGTGATTTTTGGTAAAGAAGTGGATTAAGTGAGAGTGGTTGTGGTAGTAATGGCAGTTGTTGGGGTAACATCTGTTGAAACCACTGAAGTACCAACAACTGTTGATACAACAGGTGTCTCAACATCTGTTGGTTTGGAGGTTTGATGAGAGGAGCTTTTGGGAAGTAGAGGAGTGTGTTTTGTGGATTTGGGAGGTGTGATTTTGGGTTGCCTTACTTTTCTAGTAGGCTGTCTTCTTTTTGGCTTAGGATTTTCCTGCTCATCCTTGGGCACAGAAGTACCCTGTTCTTCCATCTCCATTAAAACTTTCTTCTCCTGCTCAAACCTTTTAGCCCCTTTTATCTTCATAGTCTCCTGTCAGTAGTTCAAGTGAAGCAGCTACTTCAAGGAAGTCTTATTGATGAAACTACTGTCCAAGTGTAAACCAGTGGGTTCAACACATGTAGTAGCTGCTTCACTTGAACTACTGACAGGAAGTACTTGTACTTCCTGCAGTGTAACCTCCTCAGTTGTTCGTGGGTTAGCAATAATAGGGAGCTCAGACTCAGTCACTTGTTGAGGCATATTCTCAGTGATAGGTGGTTAAGAAGAACTGATTTATGTCTGAGCTATATCAAGTGCATCCAACAAAGGTAGCATGGATGGTGGAAGTTGAGCAGTAAGTATGGGTGTAGAAAGAGAATTTGCCCCGGGAGCTGGGCTGTGGATGATGGAATCTAGTGATTCCATAGCATCATAATGTGGTGTCACTGTTGATACAACCTGATCTTTTTGAGAAGAAGCAGGAAGAGTTTGAGGCTCATGTTGAGATCTTTCATCCAACAGCAGGGACCTGAGGAGCAGTTGTTGCTGCTAAATTCTGCTCAGGCTCCTCTGTTTGTGTTTTGGAAGGTTTTGACAGCCTAGTAAAAGTTTCAGAAGAAAGGCTGTTTATTTGACAATGATTTCCTTGGATTAGCACATGTGCATTATCCTTGGAAAATTTCTTTTGAAAATAAAAACTTAGAAACCTTGGAAACAAGAGAAATGGTTTCTTGTTATCTTTAATATTATTAATATTCTTAACCATGTCATTGAAAATTTCCTGGGAGTAGTTAAAATTATTTTCATTCAAAATTGCATAACCCAGATATTGAATTTTCAATGGTATCTCATTGAAAGCAGTTGTTTTATTTGACACACACATGAGGAGGGTATGGAACAAAAACCTCATGGTAGGAGGAAAACTGCCTTTTTGTAAATTGTCCTTTTTCAATTCCTCTTCATACCCCCTCTCAAGAAAATCAGTTTGATACTCCGTTTTTGGAAAAAGAGTTTTTACCTTGAATATCATTGAGTTCAGAGACCTCTGACAGAGTTTGTGGTGTGATGGTAACAGAAATACCCCGGATTGATGAATTTATTGCTAAGGGCTTTTTGTCCTTAACATCAAGTTTAGCATTTTTCTAGAATTCTCGTTGAGTTTCCAGGAATATAGGAGCATTACAAGTCAACAAAGTTTTGTACTTTGTGGTTGAAAGAGCATTAATGACGGAGTTGAAGGTTGTGCTGTCACTTGGTTTTGCAAGTATGCACAGGTAGTTATGGGGAGTTTTGTATGGAAGAGCCATGGTGTGTTGAGTGTGATTACGAAAGGAAGAAGACGATGAAGGATTTGAGAGAAATGGATGGTAACTGTTTTGAGAAAGGAATTTTGAATTCGATTCGACAGTGAAAACCCTGTTTGGGGTTTTGATCAGGGTTTTATAAGGTGGAAAAGTGAATGCTGACGTGGTAGCGGTTACAAAAGATCTGACGGATAAGTACTGTCCACGTGCCAACCTCTGATGAATAATGGAAGACAGTTGTTTAGGAAACCACTGATGGATCAAGTATCAGTGGTTACAATGGAAAAATGAAAACAGTGGGTGACTTTTAACTATCAGTGGATAGCCATCAGTGGGTTAAAACACTGATTTTGAACAACAGTGATTAACAAAGAAATGAGGAAACAGTGGTTGACTTTCAGCAGTGGACAATAATCATCAGAACAGATGTTTGAACCAAAACAGTGGTTATGGCAGACTTTTAAGGATTTAATGAAAATTTTCATTTTTAGCTATTTTTAAGGATGGAATTTTGATTTTCTGAAAACATTTTAATGCTTTTATTCATAGAAAAATAGGATTTTGCCTGTTATTCCATGTTCAGCATTCCAATCCTAGAGATCAAGCTTTCAAAGGTGGATGTGTCTAATGCTTTTGTTAGCACATCTGCCAGCTGATCATTAGTTGGAACATGGTGCAGAGAAATCAAACCTTTTTCATAGCAATCCCTCACAAAGTGATGTCTGATATCAATGTGTTTGGTGGTTGAATGGGAAACTGGATTTTTGATGATATTTTCTACTGCCTGACTGTCCAACATGAGAGGTGTCTTTAAGGCAGTGATACCAAAATCCAGCAATTGATTTTGAAGCCATAACAGTTGGGCTGTACAGCTTGCAGCAGCTATATATTCTGTCTCAGCAGTGGATGTTGAAACAGCTGCTTGCTTTTTTCTTTGCCAAGACACTAAGCAACTGCCTAGGAATTGGCACCCTCCTGAAGTGGACTTCCTTGTTGTGTTGCATCCAGCAAAATCACTATCTGAGAAACCTGAAAGCTTGATATTTCCATCAGCTGGATACCAGATACCAAGTGTGGGAGCACCTTTTAGGTATCTGAATATCCTTTTTACAGCAATAAGATTTGACTTTCTAGGGGCTGATTGGGATCTTGCACAAACACATGTTGCAAACATGATGTCTGGCCTAGATGCAGTCAGGTACAATAAAGACCCAATCATGCTTCTATAAAGAGTTTGATCAACCAAATCATCCTTTTCATCAGACATGACTATCTTTGTGGTTGCAATGGGTTTACTACATGGCTTACAATCATCCATCTCAAATTTCTTTAAAAGTTCTTTGGCATATTTTCCTTGATGGATGAAAGTTCCATTTTGAAGTTGCCTTACTTGGAGACCAAGAAAGCACTGGAGTTCACCCATTGCACTCATTTCAAACTCAGCTGTCATGAGTTGTCTGAACTCTTCACACATTTTAGAACATGTGCTTCCAAAAATGGTGTCATGAACATAAATTTGGACAATCATCAAGTCTTTTCCTCTCCATTTTAAAAACAATGTTTTATCAATTTTACCTCTTGTGAACCCAATGGAAAGAAGAAAGGTGGAAAGAGTTTCATACCAGGCTCTAGGTGCTTGTTTCAAGCCACACAAAGCTTTATTTATCTTGTAGACATGATTTGGATTAAATGGATCCTCAACACCTGGAGGTTGACAAACATATACCTCTTCTTGAATTTTACCATAGAGGAATGCACATTTAATGTCCATTTGAAACACCTTTATGTTGTGGTTGACAGTAAAGGCCAGGAATAATCTGATAGCTTCCAATCTTGCTACAGGGGCAAAAGTTTCATCATAGTCAATGCCATCTTCCTGTCTGAACCCTTGAACCACGAGCCTTGCTTTATTCTTGACAACAATACCCCTTTCATCAGTTTTATTTTTAAAGACCCACTTTGTGCCAATAGGACTCACACCCTCTAGCAGTGGTACAAGTTCCCATACTTGTTGTCTTTTAAATTGTTGGAGCTCCTCTTGCATGGCTTCTACCTAGCTGTTGTCTTTTAGTGCCTCTTGGTACTTGACTGGCTGATGGAGTGATAGGAAACCAGCAAAAAGACAGATGTTTTGGGATTGGCTTCTTGTTAGCACCCCTTCACTGATGTTGCCAATGATTTGGTCAGGTGGATGAGACTTCAAGAAGATTAAATCTCCTTTGTATGGAACAACGGCATTTAATGGTGAGGGCTGCAGATGTGAATCATCTGAGCTAACAACTGTTGGTGACTTTGATGATCCAACAATGTCTTGGAATGGAGGTGGAGGAATAGGTGGAATTGGTGTGAAAACATGTTGACTTTTATCCACTGTTTGATGGCTTTTATCAACAGTGTTTGATGATGTGGAAGCAAGGGTTAATGGGCTACTTTGGTCAACAACTGTTGAGGTAGCAGTGGTTGAGCTTTGACAGCTGTTTTGAACATCTGCTGCTCTTGCAATGGATTTGAAGGTTTGTTGTGGAAGGATCACTTCATACCCATTGTCTGATGGAGGAGTTTGAGATGGACCTGCACTGTTAGTCTTGACAGAAACATTTTCAAAAGTAAATTTATCAAGATCAAACAATTCTGCAGGGTTTGCAAGGATTTTCATTGAAGAAAGTTCATTGAACTTCACATTCAAAGTCTCTTCCACTGTTTTGGTCCTTGTGTTAAACACTTTGTAGGCCTTAGCAGTGGTTGAGTATCCCAAATGATATCCACTGTCTACTTTGGCTGCAAATTTTGAAATTGAGTCTTTTAAATTCAAAATAAAGCATGGGCAGCCAAATACTTTAAAGTATGAGATCGGTGGTTTGATTTTATACAGCAGTTCATAGGCAGTCTTTTGATGCCTAGGGTTGATTAAAACTCTGTTCTGGACATAGCAAGCAGTGTTTACTGCCTCTGCCCAGAAAGTTAATGGCAAACCTGAATCAGCAAGCATGGTTCTGGCAGTCTCAATCAATGTCCTGTTCTTTCTCTCAACAACCCCATTTTGCTCTGGTGTCCTTGGAATGCTGTACTGCCTTATAATTCCTTTGGACACACAAAACTCATCCAACTCCCTATTTCTGAACTCTGTGCCATTGTCACCCCTGAAGACTTTTACTGGCAAGTCAAACTGCTTTTCAACCTGTTTGACAAAGTCTTGCAGAATGCCTGCAGTCTCATCTTTGGAATGTAAGAAATAAGTCCATGTAAACCTAAAAAAGTCATCTACAATTACCAAACAATATCTTTTCCTTTTAAGACTCATGACTTTTACTGGGCCAAACAGATCCATGTGCAGCATTTGCATGCACTTGGTTGTTTTGGACTCTTCAATGGACTTGAATGAGCTTTTATGTTGTTTTCCTTTTAAACAAGAAACACAATGCTCAGGAAATGTGAACAGTTTTTGAGGTAGACCTCTTACTAACCCCTGTTTTGACAAAGCAGTGATTGTCTTGAGATTTGTGTGCCCCAATCTCCTGTGCCAAAGTTCTGTCTCTTTGTTAGAGGCAGCTGAGAACAGACAGACATCAGTCATGGGGCTCTCTTTTGAAAAATCAACTACATAAACATTGCCACTCCTTTGAGCAACAAGTTGGGGTTTTCCATTTTTTGTGAGACACTAAGGAGGTTGAATTTTAGATTGTCTATCAGATTGACATTTTCAAACTTAACATTTCCAGACTGTACTGTACCAGAACCCATCACCTTCCCTTTACTATTATTACCAAAAGATATATCACCCCCTCCATGAGTTTTGAATTCTTTGAGTAGGGCTCTACATCTTGTCATGTGCCTGGAGCCTCCACTATCTACATACCAAAGACTATCTAAGCATGCAGAAGCTCCCTGCACATCAAGTAAAAGGTTAGTTCATGAGGGTCTCCAAAGCCAATAAGGCTTTGGATGGGGTCTCAACAGTGTCTGTGTTAAGTTCAGGTGGATGGACAGTGGTTAGCTCAGGGGTTTGGACAGTTTTGGAACTGTTTTTCTCTAACCACTGTTGGGGGTCCTGTTCTATCAGCTGTTCATACCCAAAGGGATGCCTGTTCACTCTTGGTTTAGAAGGCCTTTTGTAAGCTTCATAAACATGTGGGACCCTTGGGTATGGTGGTTGACCTTTACCTCTTCGGTATTGGTTAGCAGGGGGTACATCAGTCACCTGAACATCTCTTTTAACAGAGGTTTGGTTCAGCTGTTTTGTAACAGCTGTTTGAACTGGCACAAACAGTGGTTGATTCTTGATTGGTGGTTTTGATGAACTCATGGATGTTTTTGAAGTGTACTCATTCTTTTTTACATCAAAGGGTTTGAGATACACACATTCCTGAGTGAGATGGTTTGTTTTACCACAGATGGTGCAGCTCTTAGCAGGCACAATGATACTTGTTTTGTTAATATCATATGCTTTTAAATGAAAACAGCCTTTGGTCAAATGATTTTTCTTCTCACAGAAATCACAAAACAAGTTTTTAACCTTTTCTTTTCTTTTCTTCTTTTCAGACTCCTTTGCAACAGAGTTTTGAACCACTGTTGGGATGTCCTTAAGAGGTATAACCTTGGCCTTAGGAGCTTTTACACCATCAGTGGTTGTGAAGTCCATGGGTTTGAAGTTTTCAAGAATGTCACACTCATCAGACCATGTGGGTTTGAATTGGTATTTCTCAATCTCCTCAAAAGTTGAGGACCCCACAGATCTTTCTAAAGTGATTTTGTTACCAAGTTTATCAGTTATTTTAACTTCTTGGCCATTCTTGTTGGTTGGTATAATTTCAACAGAACCAGCTTGATTTGCAGCAATGTTTTCAAGTTGGTCATTTTTTTCTAAACCCTATGCCAAATTTTACATTACTTTCAAGCTGTTTTTCAAGCATGATCTCATAACCTTTGCAGGATTCCACCCATTTTTCACAAGTGATTTGGGTGGCTTCCAACTCCTTTTTGCAAACTTGATATTTTTCTATCATTGTTTGGAGTTGGTCCTTGGTTATGCTATGCTCTTGTTTGAGACTGTAGATTTCATTATTCTTTTTAGCCAATTTGATTTTTAGTTCTTTTAAAGACTTTTCAAATTGTACTTCATCATTTAACACTCTATCCCTAAGGTTTTCGTTCACCTCTTTAATTTTAGCAAATGCTATGATGCATTTGTCTGAACACATATTTTTAAGAACCTGAGGTGATACCTTAGCTGCAGCCATCATGGCACAATCACAGATATGAACTTTCTTCTTGAGTTTTCTCTTCTTTTTCACCTTCTTACTTTTTTTTCTTCTTCTTCAGATCAGGGGTCAGACAGTGGTTCTAACAGGGGTTCTGAATTTTCTCCCAACAGTATTTCACCAGCAACAGCAGTAACCACTGCTTCAGCAATTTCATCCACTGTTTCAGCATTTGACTATCCTTCTTCAGTTTCCAGCCCTTCTGGTATTGACTCTAATGCCATAAAACAATATTCATCATTAGAAGCATCATTAGTAGCATAGAGTGCAAAATTTTCATCACCTAGCTCATCAAGTAAGCCACTCCAGTCAACAAAGCCTTGGGTGAAAAAGCTTTGCTGATTTGGTTGAACCACTGTTGGTGCAGCTTGTTGAGGTGCAACTGGTTGCACTTGAACCTGAGGGACAGGAGCTTGGACATACTGAATTTGTGGGACAGTGGTTTGGACATAATGCACAGGAACAGGGGTTGCAGGATGTGTATAATGGGCAGTGTTTACATGGGCAGCAGGGGTATATTGAGAATACTGCACAGTGCTTTGGTTATTTTGTGGTCTTGGACTAGGGTGTGTGATAATTGGTCCACTGTTTTGAATCCTACATTCCCTAGCAAAATGACCTAACCTGTTGCACTTGTAGCATTTGATTTTTGACTTATCCAACCCTACTTTTAGATTCCCATGCAACCCTGGGAATTTTCTCCCTGTCCTTTTGTAAAACTTGCTGGTTCTAACACTCAGCAGTGCAAGTTGGTGTAATATGTCCATTTCCTCTAAGTCAGTTGGATCAAAATGCTGAAGATCATTGAGTTCAAAGCATAGATTGTTAGACTTCTGGCTTTCTCCATTTGTTGTGAAAGCATAATTGGATGAGTGAGGATCAGAGTTGAAGTTTCCACCAGCAGTTATGTCAATAAAGTGATCATAACTCTGATCCTTACTACTGCCAGACTCTTCCTGACCCAAAAGAGCTGTGTTGCCAAATTAGTAGTCTTCTGCAACTTTGCCAGACTCTTGCAACTTCTTTTTCTGGTTTAACTCCCTTTCATAGGTCAGGAGTCTACCATGAAGTTGGGTCAGGGTTAGATCTTTGAACCCAACTGAATTTTTGGTCACAAAAGCAATTGTGTCCCATTTATCAGGAAGTGACCTAAGAAACCTGCTATTTTGGGCTGCATTAGTGAATTCAACCTTAACAAGTTTTAGTTCACTCATGAGACAGCTAAAACGCTCAAACTGTTATGTTAATGATTCACCCATAATGTGACAAAATGTTTCATACTGTTGGTTTAAAATTTCCCTGTTATTTTCAAGTACTTCTTCAGTCCCCCCCAAACTGTTCCTTAAGTGCATCCCACAACTCTTTGGCACTGTTACAGTGTAGCAGCCCAGCATAGATCTCATTAGGTAGTGCGGATGCAACTATGCTGAATGCCTTGGCATCTAGTTCAAGTTTTTGAAAATCCTGATCAGTGTAGTTCTCTAATTTCTTAGGAAAAAAAACCTTTAGATCCTCAGCACTCCGCACCATTGGAACATATGGTCCATAGATAACCGATTTTCAACATCCGGTGTTCTGTTGGGCTAGGATGTGACCCATCCTTCGCTCCCAGATGGTGTATTCATTTCTCTTCAACATAGGTGGTTTGAAGAGAGAACCAATGTTATTGTTCATATCTTGTGATTGTGACATCATCCTGGTTGTTTTACAGGCACTGATTAATCAACTTTGCTCTTGATTAACCCTTACTCTGTTTTTCAACGAAACGAACAATTAATACGTATCAACGATTTTGAGCCAAACTTTTACGTTAAAATGATTGTTAGATCAAGTTTGACTGTCCAAGCTCTGATACCAATTGTTAGGATTTGAGTTTTTTATGATTGTGTTTTTATTTGATAATTATGAATATGAATGAGTATAAGTGCAGCGGAATTAAAATGGAAACAAACTTTCAACACACAATCAAATGGAAGAATTTCTTTCAACACACATGTTTGTCATGAAATCGAATGATTATATTTATTACAATGATTCAATTACACTTGCATGCATGCAATACAATCTCCCCCTCAGCCTGAGCTCACAGATGGTTTGTTCATATAGAATGACTTGTGAAGAAGGAGCTGATAGAACAGTATAGGGTACTGTTCTATTTATAGTACCGAACAAACCACTGTGGCATCTTTGCTGACGTCACCATTAAAGTGACATCTAACCTCCTAACAAACTCAAACTACTGACCTATTACAACCACTGATTACAAACAACTGATTACAATATACAAAGCATAAACAAAACAACTGATCCTTCATTCCACTGCTTAGGCTCCAGCAGTGCTTTGGTCTTCAGTAGTACTTGAGACATAAAAGTTGATTGAGCATCAACACTTAGTCTTCATCAGTCTTTTGGGTCAGCAGTAGTTAGGAAAGGCAGTACTTGAATCCATCAGATGTTAGAGCCACTGTCAAGGGGAAAGATTAAATACAAATATCTGCTTATTCTGAATCCACTGATCTGATCCAGTTTTGGCTTTAATCAACTGTTCCTTTGTAGGGTTCAATCCCAAGAGTTACGTAATTAAATTACGCTAATTGCATGAGATTATATACTAAAAATAGTGATTAGATTGTACGGAATGAACGGTTATTTGCCATTTGTCACATTCTCCCCCTGTTAAAAAGAATTTCATCCCGAAATTCACGTTGAGTTATCCGTTAAAGGAGTCTTCTCGAACAGGTGGGGGTACTTTGTCTTGATCTGATCTTCACGTTCCCATGTATACTCGGGTCCGTGACGTAAGTTCTAGTGGACCTTTACTAGTTTAATACGCCATCTCCTTGTCTTATGGCCTTTCCAGTCCATAACCTCAACAGGTTCTTTGGTAAACTAGAGTTTGTCATCCACGTGAAGTTCATCTGTTGAGATGATAACTGTTTTGTTGGTTGGACTTTTCTTGAGGTCCGACACATGAAATGTGTCATGTATGCTATTGAGTTCTTTTGAAAACTTTAGCTTGCAAGCAACAGTACCAACCTTTTTCAGAATTTCAAAAGGCCTAATGTATCTCGGGTTTAGCTTTCCTGCGTTTCCCGAATCTAGCTACGCCTTTCCAAGGCGAGACTTTTAGTAAGACTTTGTCTCCGACCTTGAAGGATAATGGTTTGCGTTTTCTGTCCGCGTAGCTCTTTTGTCTATCACGAGCCACTTTAATACGGTCTCATATTTTTATATCTTGTCATTGTCTCCTGGACTAGTCCGGGTCCAATGAGTTGTTTGTCTCCGACTTTCGCCCAACACAGCGGTGATCGGCACTTTCGTCTGTAGAGTGCTTCGAATGGGGCGGCTTTAATGCTTGTGTGATAACTGTTATTATATGAGAACTCTACAAGAGGTAAATGTGTATCCTAGTGACCGCCTAAATCCATCACACATGCACGAAGCATGTCCTCTAAAGTTTGGATGGTTCGCTCGCTTTGGTCATCGGTTTGTGGACAAAATGTTCTACTTAGATCTTAACGAGGCTTGAAATGATTGCCAAGTCCTTGACACAAAGCGACCATCTCGTCAGAGCTTATTGGAACAGGCACTCCATGACGTACCACAATCTCTTCAAGGTAAAGTTCAGCTTACTTCTAGGTACTATGTTTCTCATGAATCGGTAAGAAGTGAGCTGACTTGGTTAATCGATCAATGATAAGCCAAATTATGTCATGACCTTGAGAGGTCTGTGGTAGTTTTGTGATGAAATCCATTGATATCTGTTCCCATTTCCAAATGGGAATCTCGAGTTGCTGTGATAAGCAGGCGGCTTTTGGTATTCGGCCTTGACCTTTGCACAAGTTAGGCATTTCCTAGCATAGGTCGCAATATCTCCCTTGAGATTAGGCCACCAATAGTATTCTTTTAAGTCGTGATACATTTTATCTGGATCCTGGATGTATTGAATATTTCGGCTTGGGTGATTTATCCAGCACCAAGTCATACAGACCGCCTAAATATGGAATCCAGATCCTTCACATGAAATATAAAGTGTCATCTTTGCTTGTTTCCATTTGTTTTTCTAATCCTCGCAAGGATTCTGCTTGAATGTTTTCCGGCTTTAGGGCTTCCTATTGTGCATCGTGCACTCGAGTAGTGAAATTCGTTTGAATTGTCAACTCTAAAGCTCGTACCCGAAATGTTTTGACTCGTTCTTTCCGGCTCAAAGCATCCACCACAACGTTTGCTTTTCCCAGGTGGTACTTGATTTCACAATCATAGTCATTCAACAATTTCACCCAACGGCGTTGGCGAATGTTTAATTCCTTTTGATTGAATATTTGTTGAAGACTCTTGTGATCAGTGAATATGGTACACTTAGTACCATAAAGATAATGACGCCAAATCTTTAAAGCGAATACCACTGCGCCCAACTCTAGGTCATGAGTGATATAATTCTTTTCATGGACTTTTAACTGTCGTGACGCGTACGCAATGACTTCTTCACGTTGCATCAACACACAACCCAAGCCTGGTGCGATGCATCACAATACACCACAAAGTCATCGGTACCGTCAGGGAGCGATAAGATGGGCGCTTGACATAGTTTGTCCTTGAGTGTTTGAAATACCATTTCTTATTTTTCACCCCAATTGAACTTTTTATCCTTTTTAGTGAGTGAGGTTAGCGGTTGAGAAATTTTAGAAAAGTTCTCGATGAGTCTTCGCTAGCATCCCGCTAACCCAGAAATTGTCTTACTTCCGTTGGGGTCTTTGGAGTATTCCAGTTCCTTTTGGCTTCTATCTTAGCTGGGTCAACATGTGTTCCGTTCTCGTTCACCACATGACCGAGAAATTGCACCTCACGAATCCAAAATTCGCATTTTGAGAACTTGGCATACAATTGTTCTTTCTTAAGCAACTCCAGAATAGTTCTTAAGTGTTGTTCGTGTTCCGCCTCAATTCGTGAGTATATCAAGATGTCATCAATGAATACGATCACGAACTTGTCGAGATATGGCTTACATACTCGGTTCATCAAATCCATGAATACAGCGGGAGCGTTTGCTAAGCCGAATGGCATAACAAGGAGCTCGTAATCCCCGTAGCGAGTCCTAGACGTCGTCTTAGGAATGCTTTCCTCTTGAATTCTCAGCTGATGATATCCGGACCTTAGATAAAGCTTGAAATAACAACTGGAACCTTACAATTGATCGAACAAGTCGTCGATCCTTGGTAAAGGATATCGATTCTTGATTTTTAGCTTGTTTAGTTCTTTGTAATCGATGCACATCCTTAAGGTTCTATCATTCTTTTTGACAAATAGCACCGGAGCTCCCCAAGGCGAGAAACTCGGTCTAATAAATCCTTTGTCAAGCAGTTCCTGTAACTGAGTGGATAATTCTTGCATCTTCGAGGGCGCCAGTCTATATGGAGCTTTTGCCACCGGTGCCGCTCCTGGCACTAGATCGATACGGAATTCCACTTGTCGTTGTGGAGGTAGTCTCGGCAAGTCTTCTGAAAAGAATTCGGGATATTCCTTCATTACAGGTATGCCTTCCACCTTACGCTCCTCAGCCTTTTTGTCAACCACTTGGGCAAGAAAGGTGATGCATCATTTTCTCAGACACTTTTGAGCCTTCATGCAATTAATAATTCATAGGGGCGTGTCTTGATTCTCCCCGTGCACTAAAAGCTGTTCTCTCGTCAGATAGGGGGGTGCGAATGATCTCCTCGTGACATGTAATTTAGGCTCGATTGTCGGATAACTAGTCTATGTCAAAAACTACGTTATAACAACCCAATTGAATGAGTGAAAGGTCGATATTAAATTTTTGTGCTCGAAGTTCGAGTGTGCAACCGTTAATGTCTTCTCCAGACTCAACTAATTTATTGTCTGCCAATCATATGCAATGAGGGGACGTCTAGCTTACCTGACTCTAGACCAAGTACATTTTGAATTCTAGGGGGATGAAACTAATACTGACACTGATATCAAACCAAAATGGATGCAACGGGTCAGTTAGTAGGAAAGTATCCGTGACCCTTAATGACTTCACATGACTCCGCTAACTCCCCATTAGTTAACTTGATAGGGTAAGGCATGTCTAACCTACATGACTCTAATTCATGTATAGGCTTAATATCTAGAGACACTAGTTAAGCTGACACTGGTATCCAAAGAATTGATACATGCTGGTTATAGAGTAGACCATACCCATGGCAACATTGGGATTTTGTGGAGTATTCCTAGTTCTACCCATACACTCACGTATTCACTTGCTTGATTCGTCCTTAGACATCCATGATTGTAGTGATCTCTTTGCCACAGTTAAAACCTCCTTGTTCTATTTTAAGTATAACTAACTCATTAGTTTCCTTTTTGTGCCCAGTCTCACCACACTGCTACTCTTGGCACTTTTGCAAGTGCCCTCATGGTGAGATTTTCACTTATCTCACTCAGAATGTTTTTGGCAAGTTATTAGCGTACTTCTTGACGTCAGCTTTGTATCTCAGGGCTAAACCCCAAATGTAGTGCTCAGTGCGTTTGAATTCGGGTGTTATCCAATATGCAACAATCCTTGAGAGACCGTAGAGGCGTCGGGGGTAACCAACAGCATTGGTTCTAATCATGATAGAGTCCTAGAGTTCGGTTCCCAACCTTGGAATTTTCCCACAAGCAAGCAATACTCCTCTCGTGTAAGATCCTGGAGTTCTTCCAATGACATCCTCTTTGCTGTCTTACGCTCTATAGTTTGTACTTGGAGATTCCATCAAGTTAACGTCTCCCTCAACAGATGACTATTCGTTTACCAAATCGTTTACTTAGGAGTACATTTACTAGCATGGTTAACTGACTCCATTGTCTTTATTTAGCGGACATAACTTACCGCACCTCTCGTATCGATGAGGTCTCGCCGCTTGTATTCCAGATATGCCTTAGAATTAAAATCTGGTGTGATTGCATCTCCAAGTGTGGCATTGCTACTCGTTCTTGTCCCATCGGAATTTGAACCACTTGAACTACCGATACCATCAGTACCATCACTACTGTCGACTCAACAACCTCATATTGTGCAATTTCCGCGACCTCATGTCGTTCCATAAAAACTTGAGTTCAACTTTAATAGTAGGATGCTGATTAACTGGCCCTTTTGACGTAGATTTTCTTTTCGGCGCCATGTTATTTTTGATACATAGTATTAAAGGGTCTAGACTTGTATTTGGATAGATATAGCCTGCCATGCGCCTAAGAAGTAAGAATGTAACTGGTCATGGAAACCTCAAGACCGCATTGTTCATACATGTTTGAACAATGATAACACGAATAAACGCAACCCAAAATGCGTAGTACCCCTTGCGTGTATTGGCCATATGCCTAAGTGGGAAAAGAGGTAATTAGTTGAGGAGGAGAAACGAAATGGTCGTCTCTATCCTTATAGTATGTATTCTCTACCTCATGGACCTCAATCGTCCCAAGTAGGAAAGTCCTTCGCCAAGCTAACCCGTGTGAGGAATACATTGATATCCCTTGAGCTCCACGAGCTCCAAACAAATTGTTATAATTTCCATTGATGTCGAATAAATTGCAATGAAAGGGGTTGTAGCATGGCCCATGCTATATCATCCCTTGGCATAAGACAAATGTCAAACGACAGAGTTTAATGTAATAATTTCCAATAGCTAAGTTAAGGTAAGGTGTCATAGACACTAAAGAACCAGCCCATGTACAAGAATTTCGAGTATGTTGAGGAAAATCCTCCATGAGTGGACAACAAATTTTATTTGCTTTCGACGACTAGTCTCAAACGACTCGTGTTATAGATCGAATGTGATGTGCGAACAATACGTGTGATCTTCCTCTATCATAGAGTGTTATAGTAACCATTCTGGTTAGCGTTCTACTAGATAAAAACTTGAACAACTTAAGAATTTTCAAATGGATTAGTGATCATTAGCTTGACCCGCAGAGCCCACCAGGATTTCCATACACTACAAGTTGTTATTACATGGGCCCCCGTAATAATAAAATGTGTTGCATGGTCACCCTAGCATTCTCTCGTTCAAGCATACGACCGGTCAAAGAGAGGACACTATTGTCTATATACCTTCAACATAGGAGGGACCTTTGTGATGGTCCACGTGCTAACGCCTATTGTCATTATTCGTGATAGGGCACAACGTTAGATGAAATATAAGTAGAGAGAATCTGCCACGATAGCAGCTGGAGGGGCACCTTTAAGATGAGTACTTCATCTTCCTTGTCTGGATGAGAGTGTCATCAATCACGATTAGTATGAGCCTCAGGGACCTCGTCCTTCTAGTAGAGTTGTTATCCAAGGTCACCACCTCCACCTCGTCACCACTACTGAAGCCAGACTTATAACCATCCGAGGGAAAACAACCATCTTCCACGGGATTAATGCTTTAGGGTCTCGCTTAGGGACCACGCCCGCCATAAGCTTCGTAATAGACGCGAGGTCATCATTCTCATCACGTGAGTCAAGTGTAATAATAGAATTCATAGTCGAAGGTATTTTTGTCCTTGGCAAATATTCCGTGCAACACATATACAAATACATTATATATATAATCATTAAATCTCATGCTGTTTTTGTTTCTCGTGTTTCACATGTAATCTTTAATGTTTTCAAGTCTATTCCTCATAGACCAACCATGTAATTGATCCTTCTTTGTTACTTATGATTAAGCTCGCGTGATAGATCCTCATGTTATAGTGACACAACGAAAACCTTTTGTCGTTCTTGTCATATTTTTGAAATCATTTCTGTAATGTTATCAACTTTGTTTTCATGTGAGCCCTTGGTAATTGTAGACCAAACTTCATAAAAGTTTTCCTCCGGTTCACTACAATCGGAGCTCTGATACCAATCTGTCACACCCTGCTAGTATCGGAAGCGTATTGTGTGTGACGTAAGAAAGGTGATCATTGCATCCAAATGTGTAAACATAAAAAACCACAATGATGCCATAGTTATATTGTTTTCAAACAAAGTTTACAAGTTTCCAATATAGTTTTCTAGTTTCCACAACGTTCACAAACATTAACCATAACATAGTTATATTACACAACACAAAAGATAGTTTTTGACATAAAACATAGTGAGGTTTTATCCTCTATATACCCATACGAAGTTGGGATATAAAAGACAAACCCTCCAAAAGCGGCTATCGTTGTCATTGACTTTCCCATTTCCCATAGTGTATCACCGGCTCATGACTTGTTTCCTGAAATACATGTAGTTTTAAGAAGTCAACTAAGTTGAGCGAGTTCATGCAGTTATTGTTATCATATGAAATCTTTGTATTCTTGTAATGAAATCCCGGTATGTTAATAGCATATATGGAGTTTAAGGATCCATCAGTGGGTAGCGAGCCCCCTGACATTATGTACCATAAGTACGTAACCAACCCGAGACAACTTTGACATTTTTGGGATCACAAAAGCACTCCACGGTATACCAACCAGGAGTGGAGCGTGTCTCAAGCTCAATAGATCTACACCTTTTGCACCTTGGTCACTAAGTGATTAATGGTTACTATGTCATCATCATACTTATGTACATTGATCATGTTACCATCTAAACCCATAGCTAACATACCCATAGTTTTGACATGTATTTCCCATCGACTGTTTTAAAATAAAACATTGAAATCATTGAAAGGAGGGACATGAACTCACAATTTTGCGTTCCTTGTTTGTAATACCGTAGTGAGCGTCCGTACGTGTGATTAACCTACATGTGTACTAACTTTATTAGACACTAGGTCTTTTGGACCTCGTACAAGTTGTTCATCTTGAATTCTTATTGTGTTTTCACTTGTCATTTTGGAACAACTTTGTATTTTTGAGTGTTGGTAGTTTGTTCGTTCGATTGTGATATAGATTGATTACATAAGTGTATACCATATTTTATATGTATTGAATTGTGTGAACGGGCTTTGCCCTTCACATGTCTCCGTGCTTCGCACGTGTGTCATTGGGCCGAGCCCATGCCTTTGGGCCTCGCCCATGTTTTGCCATTGGGCCGAGCCCATGTATTTTATGTTATTGGGCTCTTGCCCATGAATTATTGTTATTGGGCTCTAGCCCATGTATTTTGTTATTGGGCCCTAGCCCAACTTGAGTTTTATGAGTCCATTAAATAATCTTGCATTTTTGTCAAAATTTACTAAGTATGGAATTTTTATAATGTTCATTCTTCTTATAAAGAACACTTAGTAAGTTTTATAGATTTTTCAACTTCCCGGATTTTGTTATCGGTAATATATATTTGTATTCGTTAAGCGTCTAAAAATATCTTATTTTTAGACGTGTCGTTGTAATTGCTTTTTAGGTACATTTCCGCGTCGAAGAGTCGCCCAAATGTCGTAGTAGTTTCTCGCGGTGACGATACGCCCATTTTGTCATCGTCGGATGTTATGCATTCTTTTTTCGACCGGTTTGTTTATATGTCTTATTTGGCCGATTGAAATATATTTATTATTTCTTAGGAATATATTTTTATAAATTCGTCCGTTGCCCGAATCCTCCGCTCGTCCGATTATTCGTTTAAGGACATAATGTTGTATCATTTTCTTGTTATTTTGAGGATGTTGGTGTACATGCATTTGTGTAGTAATTTCTACTTGTTTTCTTGCGATTATTTTCATGATATGTATCGGTGTATTTTTTTTACATGTAGTGTATTTGGTGCTTGGCATGTATCTCCTAACACTACTACATACAAATAATACACAAGTATTATACACCAAGTGGGTCATTTGAAATATATAATTTTTATCAAAAATTATTCTTGCATATATTTATCACCTCACCCCTTTATTTTAGTAAAAATGTATGTATGAGTTTATAATAACTCTTGGATGATTAGGGCTTACCCCTTTTTATCCAAGTTTCCATAATGACGTTTAAGACCACTAATCGCGTTTAACTTTGTTAATCACCCTTTAATCGCGATTAGATTTTTAGAAAAATTCGTCATAGTTTCCCCTAAACTATGGCGTTTTCCCACGTTTTCAAAACGCGTTTAAATCAATATCAAGTTTCCAAATCACCATTATCCACCAATTTTCTTCCAAACATGCATTCCTAAAAAAACAATACTCCCACATTTCATGAACTTGCATATATATGCTTTTCATACAAAAATGAGACTTTTTATGGTGACTTTTTATAATAACCAAGTTATTTCAATTAACTTGTAAAATCAAAGTTTACTAAACTCCCAAGATTAAGTTTTAAATCCATTTATACACTTGTTTCTTCATGTAATCTCAAAATTATATGTTTAGTTCATGAAAGTGGGGATGATGATCTTTCATGATTTAAACTTAACCATGTTTAAATCACCTTTTTATGTTCATCATGGTAAGATGAACACTAATCTTGAACACTACATTAATCTACTCACAAGATCATCATAAACATAGACTTTAAATCACTAATATTAACAAGATCAACATAAACAACATGATTATATGAACAAGTTAACATAAATATACTAAATCAACACACAATATAGTTAGATTTAGTGTTTATTAGCTTTGAGACTAGGGTTTTTGGTGTGCTTTTTATTAATCTTTATGATGATCAACTTGTAGTTCTTAAATCTACACATAATAAGAAGCTTAAATATGGTTAAAGAATGCTTACAATTTTGCACAAGCTAAACATAGTGATTAAGAGGTGATTTAGGCTTCAAAGACTCCCCTAAATGCTCCTCATGCTTAATCCATGTGTAGGTGATCTTGTAATGGCTAGAATATGTGAAAAATAAGGTGTTTAATGGAATTTTTATGGTGGATTCTTGGGGGTGTCTTGGCTGACAAATTGGGGTCTCCAAAAGGGGTTCTTGTTGTTTGAAAATGTGTGAAAAAAATGATAGGATGATATGGTTTCAAGTATGGTAATGCATGATCCTTTTTCACATCAACTACATCAAGAGCCATACCCCAAATCTATCAAAATTCAACATGAATATGGTTGGTGGGACCCACCCAGATTTTGGCTAGGATGGGGGGGGGGGTAGAGTGTAACTTTTTATAAAAAAAAAAGTGTTAAAAATCTAGATATTTTGGTAATAAATCAAAGTATGTGTGATTAGGGATTTAATTGCACCATTAGGGGGTAATTAGGGATTCAGAATGTTAATCAACATTAACTAGTTCACTGAACTAGTAGAAATTGTATTTTGACACCTTAGATGGTTTCGGTTTAGGCGTCGGCTAGTTTACGGCACTTTTGCGTCGTACCGACGAAGCTTTGTCGCAAGTTGTTATTCCACCGTCAAGCGATGCATGAAGTGATTCTGAGTTCCAACATAAGCTTAAGTAGTTCGTCATATCTTCCGTTTAGTTGTTTTGGCGTCGAAAATATTATTTTCTAGCTTGTCGGTTCAAAAACGGACAACTTGTGGGGGTTGCAACGCAACACTGAAGGCTTATGTTTCGGACACCCCATTAATATCCTCATATTGTTTTCATGTATTTGTTATCGTTTGTCATAATTCCGGAGTCCCGGAAATGCTAAATTATTATTTTGGGTGAGTTAGAATTGTTATATTTTTAACCGAACGGTCGATTTTGGGATTAGGGCGTTGTACCGGAAAGTTATATATTTTGCAAGATGTGTTTCCACATTAGTGTTTTCATATATATATGGACTCAGTTATGTCATTCATGTGTCGTTTTTCATTGTTTCGTTCAGTTTTCACAGTTTTGCTGGCATGAATAGTGTAACCGTGAATAGTGCGCGCAACACTTTCTACCAACACTTTTAGGACATAGTTTGATTGGTTTCGCGACACGATGAAAACCAACATATGTTTTAGCATTGTTTTCTTGTCCTAACACTGTTATCTAATATACGACACAATTACGTAGTTAAATTACGCTAATTGCATGAGATTATATACTAAAAATAGTGATTAGATTGTACAGAATGAACGGTTATTTGCCTTTTGTCACACACTTAAAGCTGCTGATTTTGACTTTGAAGAGTTCAGGGAACATGTTTTCACTGATAAACCTCTCGAAGAAGTCTCAAATCCTGAAGAGGTTCATGAGGAAGCTCAAAAAGTATCACAAGTGGCTAAAGGCTCCTCCCCCATATCTGACTCAGAAGAAACGTTACATTAACACAAGAGGAGAATACTCTTGGCAGATTCGGAGTTCGGATTTCGATTCTCAAAATAGGTTGATCATGATTAAAAGAACTGGCAGAGTGCAGTACTTCAACGCTCGTGCAAGATACTTAAAAACTCTTCCTTACGTGATCCGCATCACATTGCCCAGTTAGATCTGAACACTCCAACCACGAACGCAAACATGAACGGGATGAAGAAGAAAGTCGGAATAGTCGGTGGAAGATGTTTAAACCTGCTGTGGGTAGACGGTTAAGAAGCAGAGACAAGATCACATGAAAGCGAATTTATAAAATGGTGTACATGCCTGCCATATGCTTAAGAAAGATTCCTATGCGACAGTTCAATCTGGATAGCTTAGAAGGAATAAAGTACCGGTACGTTGATGGAAAGACAGGGGAAGTGTGATTACCATAAAGAAAGTTACCAATGAAATAATCAGGATTTTGGATCCGGTTTGGCTAGTCAACTTTAAGCTTGAAGATTTAAAGAAGCTGAAGAGACACTCTCTGCAATACTTGAAAGAAGATCAACAAATGGCTCTTTAATACATCAGAGTTGTCCAATTCTGCGTAAAGAATCAAGTCGGCCTGGGAGTTCGTTTTCAAGGCAAGGTTAAAGACTATTACAAACTTGATTTGCATATACACACATATCAATGGGGAGTCTGTAAATGCACTATTTGGTGATAAGTGCTTGTAAGACCCTACTACCTTTTAACCCAAAAGTCGCAGTACAAGTACGAACCTTAAAATTTATTTCTTTATGAATATTCTAACATACTTGATAACCATTTAAAAACGACTCCTTTAAAATAATTACATCATTTACCCTTAATTTATATATCAAACATAACATGCGAATACAAACTGAGTGACCACCCTTCCGTACAATTCGTGTTCTTTAACTCGTTCTTCGCCCACTTGTCCTTCGAGGCAATTAGTAATGATCCGTATAACCTGCGGTCACCATAAACAATTTACACATTAATAAATGATGACAGCATACTTATATTATAAACATATAGCCAAAGGGCCATATTACATTCTAACAACGCAAGATATTTCGGTCGATCATCCTTCCAAACTCATCCACTACATCCCGGCATCAGCTCTCTTGGACCCAACGTTATCATACATGTACTTTTCATTTCATTCTCAACAATAACATGATTATCAACAATATTCTTAAACATATTGAAAACCAACAACTTCACTGAAACATAATCCATTAATCTACATTCATTAAACTATATCACGAATGCTCACATTCATATAACCAACACATACATGCTTGTCCCATACTCATATACACATATGCAAGTTCCTACTATAGGCACACACACACACACTATGAATTCATATCTTCATACACATATACAAACACATTCACATAATTTCTTTCAAGTACAATCGTACATACAAGAATTAGCCTCATACATGATGAAATTCATGTTTACGCACACAACATACATGCCGCATCTTCGTGCGAGCTTCCGCATGTTTTCCGTTCTTACTTGCACCCCACAAAACTCTTTAGTAAGCTTCGAGTGACTTTAGGAAGTCTAACGGGGCCTTGGAAAGAAAGAAAAACGAGAAAAACTGGTTTCCGACGTCAACCCTGCGTCGACAACAACATTGGGCGTCAACAATGTTGTTCATCAGGACGTCGCATCGGCGACGCAACTTTCAGGTTCAGCGCCCATTTTTGTTTTGTTATTTTGACCATTTCGACCCTGCTCGCGCACCCCGAGGATCCCAAAACATAATTTAACTTTTCCCATGCACTCATATTATTCCAACACTAATCCTCCTATTCCTATATCAAGTTCCACAATTTGCTTCATTACTTTCGTATTTGTGACCCATTTGCTTATTTCATGTGATTTCAACAAAATCAACCACATCTAATAAATTTTCGTGATACTTACATTATTACTACCATTACATATTCTTTTGTGATTCCCAATAAACAAGAATGCATAACTTCCATTAAATAATAAAAAGTGAGCTCGGAATCACTTACCTTTAGCATCCGTGTTCGTGCTTGTTTCCTTCCCTTTTCTTGACCCATAGCCTTCTGGCTTGAGTCCATGCTAATGTGATTTCTGTCCTTTTGTAACACCCCGAAAACGGGTTTGGTAATCAAACCACCTTAATATTAATGAACGGGTAAAATACTGTTAGTGGTAAAAATTAACCCGGTAAATATTAGGATTTAAATACATAATCCTAATATTAAATAAAAAGTGAATAAAAGATTTAAGGAAGATAAATACTTGAGAAAACAAAGTATATAAAAGGCCCGAGTTAACGGGACATAAAATATAACGGGTTATGATCTCCCGAACTCGTTAAGCTAACTAGGAATAATTAACCCAGTTAGTAATACGTGGTTAAATGAAGAATAATGAATTAAAGCATCTTTTGAAACAAATGAAAGACGAGGGACTAATATCGCTAGTAGGCAAACTTGTTTTATTAAAAATAAACAATTAAAACACAACACACACACTAAGTGTGTGTGTGTGTGCGTGTGCGTGCGACCAGGGGGAGAAAACAGGGAGTGAAACCCTAGTTCAAGTTTAAACCCCAAATTGAAGCTCAAATCAAGCCCAAATCATCTGCATGATTACAAATTCGTGATCACCTAGTCAAGGAGATCGTGAGGTATGTTGAATTTCTAACATTCGTGAAGTTGTAAAAATTTGATAATCATCCTAATCGCGAATTAGGTATGGATTAGAGGAGCTATGGCTAAATTAGTGATGTAGACATGCTTAGGAACTAAACCCTAAGTGAAAATCATACATATGATGCTATGATTTGAATGATTTGATGATTTCCCATATATATGTTAAGTGGGTTTTCATGATAAAATGATGAACACTTGAATTTGAGTGTTTAATTATGGAATTTGAAAGATAGGATGCAAGACCTAGATGTTGTTTATAAACACTAGACATAGAGATTTGATTCTTGATGTAAATCTTGGTAAAAATAGCTAGTTATGAACTAGTTAGTAAACATGTAGAATTATGCCCGTTAGGTGTTTGTTAAAATGCCTAAATGAGAAGTAAAGTGTTGAAATCCAAGTGAAACGCGTAATTGGAAAGCTTGACTAATTACATGAGATATGGGATAAAACGGGTTTTAATCATAATGTTTATTTGCCTTAATCGTGCATATTATATGATTAAAGGTAGTTGACTTTATAAAGTCGAACTAACCTATGATGAAGTCAAATAGAAGTTTCGACATAAAGTCCGTAAGATGAAATTGTCATAATAGTGATGACTAATCTAACCATCTTACGAATTATGATGTTAGTTTGACTCTTGACAAGCTAGACGGAGGCTTGGGGAAAGAAGCGGGTCAAACGGATCGTATACGCGGAAAAGAGCATAATCCGGATACAAGGTAAGTAAAGCTTACACTCTAGTTATTTGATACCTATTGGTTTGATAGGTCGTGAATAGTAAGTCTTGTTTTAAATTATGATATTCCGACACGGCAAGTGCGGTCCGGAACAAAAGACAATGGTCATAAATCATGTTTAATGGATAAAAAGGAGCTAATGCGGTTAATTAGTCATGAAATGACTAAAAGATAATGAGTTTTTAAATGGTTACCTTATAAGGTAAACCATTGCAAATAATAAGGGTAAAATGGTACTTTGGTCATTTGTTGACAACAACCGTTAAATTGGGGAAAGACACATTATAGCTTGGGTTATAATGGGTCAAAGAAATCAATAGATGATTTACAAGTAGAATGACTATACGGTGTAAACCGAAGTTAGTTATATAGATAAGATGGTAATAAATACCACCTCATAGAGTTTCATGGTCCTTTAGACCAAACGGGTCAAAAGGTGAAATTATCACCCTTTGACCATATCGACTAATAGTTTGTTGAGCTATGTGATCATAGAAATAAATATCGGATGGATATGTACATCGCTATCGCTTAGCGGCTACTAAGGCAAGGTATCAAAACGAATCAATATATTGATTCGAGCCAGGTATGTATAATTGGTCAAATCATCATTAGAACTTGAAGTTCAATGAGGGCTAAACAAGTTAAAATGGACATTGGGTTATCTTTTAAGTAAACCGAATGATTTAAGTTATTGTCATTGTGTTTTAAAAACACGATGGCTATTTAAACAAGATCCTAGTTTAAAAAGTGGAATTTTGGTCAATTACGACATGAAAAGTCCTTTGTTGTAAAGAAAGGGTTTAAGATGACCAAAACGCCCTCGTAAGCAAAATCGAGTAAATGAACCTTAAGAGTCGTTTAAAAACAAGTTATATGATCAAGCAAATACTTTGAATAAGTATAGAGAATGAAAAGGGTAAATCTTGGGTCAAAAGACTCAACATGGGTCTTTGCCGTAAAATGATAGTCCGAGGGATTAAACTTGGAATATATATATCTCCATATTAAATCCACCACAAATATAGTTGTGGTGGAAGACTACTTGGTATGAAAAATGTGGAAATATAAAGTTAGATACAAATGAAAGCGATTTTAGGCTCGAAAGTGCTTAAATACCCTTAACGGGTCAAAATAAGCATACGAGCGAAAACGGGTTTAAATTGTGTAATAAACCTATGATTAGAACCTAATATGGTAGGTAACATTAATTTGTAGAAGTGTATGTGATATAGGAATCAAACAAATACGTTTGTTTGATAAAATGCATAAACGGGTTAAAATTCGGTAAAAAGGTAACGAGTCAAAGGCTTAGAAGTCTCAAAATTTCTTATGTTGGATGTAGGATTTTAACTCCATAAGATGGAGGATTAAATTACGGACGCGTAGGAAAAAGAATCGGGTAAAACAGATCAATAACGAAGAAGTTATGGCCGTTTCCGTAAAAACTGGCATAGCTGAACTGAACTGCAACCTGCTGGAAACTGGTTTCCCAGGCGACACGCGGAGGAACCACTTGAATCCGCCGCGACACGCGACAGAACCCTGTTTTAGCGAAAAAATTTTATTTTAATCAGTTTCGCTTCCCAGACTCGTTTAAATACGTTCTAAGTTACGTATGACTAATCCAACTCATGTTTTATGAGTTTCAGGTATTATTTTAGCACCGGCGGATGATCAAGCACAACAAAGAACCGAACACGATCAAGAAATAAGCTTCCGCACTATGTACCGTTGTTTTGTTAAATGACGAACTCAAACATGTTATTTTGTATAGTTTTAATTCTGTAAATAAAGTTTAATGAAACCCGTATTTTCAATGTATTGAAATTCTAATTACCCGTTTATTTTCGTAAATTATACGAAAATTGTTAAATAATAATAAGGGTGTTACAAGTTGGTAATCAGATCTCAAGGTTGTTGACAAATGTGTTCGGTTCGAGGCTTGATCGCAAATCCGGTAAGTACATGTATGTTAATAGTTTAGCATGCTAAGGTGTTGTAAACAACATATAGGGCTATCGTGTGATATACGTTACCTCAATTAAAATGATTGATATAGTTGACGAAAATACGCGCGTTGACGCGTATAGTAGCAAAAGCCTTGTATTATAATACGGGCGATTATTGAAGTTGATATTACTAACTTTTGTGAATGTTTTGATTGAAGGACACTCACGTTTGAGACGACAAGAGTCAAACGAATTGTGGATATGATGATGGAACGGTCCGAGGTATGATAAGAGGAGCATGCTCACCGAGGACTAAATCGCGTAACGACCGCGAACAAGGTTAATGGCAAGGAACGCCCGTTGGGGCAAACATTACCAGGTGCACATTTTAAATAATCGCACAAATAGTAATATGCAACAAACAAGTAGAAATTGAAAGTTGCATATGTAGATTAAAAACTTGGAAAAACCCGAATAGAAAATGTATTCGGGATATTGTTTCCAAGAGAAACAAATAGAGGCGTTACTTACATAGGGCGTGATGTGAAAACTATAAAAAGGTCATGTGTGTCATGTGTTAATCGCTTACTCTGGCCAAGTAAGTAGTGGCATATGATACCATGAACTTCTTATGGCAGACACGTTTACATCCGATGTAGTAAGGGCGGGGTGAATGTGACTAATTAAAAAGTACCCAAATGAATCAGATAAGCAAAATATTTGATAATAATGTAAACGCACAACCGAGTGACGGAAGCGTATTACATTAGGATAATGAGCCCGAGTGAAGGGACAAAGAAACATGTAAAATGATTTAGACAAGTATTGGGAGGGAGTGTACTTACACTCGAACCCAGAAAATGCAAGCATGTAAAATGATTTAGACAAGTATTGGGAGGGAGTGTACTTACACTCGAACCCAGAAAACGCAAGCATGTAAAATGATTTAGACAAGTATTGGGAGGGAGTGTACTTACACTCGAACCCAGAAAACGCAAGCATGTAAAATGATTTAGACAAGTATTGGGAGGGAGTGTACTTACACTCAAACCCGGAAAATGCAAATATGTCCCTTAACGGGTCGTTTTTGTAAAACGTCAAACTCGAGGACAAAGTCGAAATATAAAAGTGAAGCGAAGTCTTAATGCATACCGGGAGGGTTGCAATAATAACGACTTCGGTAAAACACCCGGTTGATGGGTAAGAATTAAACACATGCGTAGACCGAGAAACGGGAACTCGGATGGAAAGTTAAAAGACTCGGGTTTTGAGTCATAACTAAAAGACAACAAAAAAATATAAATAGAAATTTTGAATAAATGATGTTCAACTATTTTAAAGTTGAACGGGTCGAATATAATATCATGCCGGACGGCATGAGTAAACGCAAGCGGGATACTAGTAGCGTTAAAAGCAAAAGAATAATGAGCCCGGTAATGGGACATAATCAAATACGAAAGTATGTAAACTGGATAATGGTGAGCATAAGATAAACCGATGCATGAATGACGTGAGAAGTCATAAAGTCGGAAAATTGTCCGAAAGAATACAATGTAGCCTTAGACTACAATCAAGGTCAAACGAAATCCAAAAAGTAAAGGTGAATAATCCTAAACATAGAAAGAGGTGCCTTAACGCCATATGCGTATATAAACGTACATACATTTGAAATAAAAAAAAAAACCTCGAATAAAAGATGATCTACGGGATCATCATAACCTATGGGATATTAATTAGTGTAAAGGTCTACGGGGCCAAAATGACCCACGGGTCATGAATTGAAGCAAAGGGATCATAAGGGCCTCGCCTTAAAGAGGTGAAAGCCTAATGAAATAGCCTACGAGGTTAAGTGAAGGAACCTACGGGTCAATAGTGTAAGGTAAGGGAACTTGTTGCGATTCCCCGCATAAAACTAAGACTGTAAAAGAATAAATTATGGACTGTCAATATCCATAATTCTGACAAAGGTTAAAGAGAAGATCCTAAAACTAAAACTTTGGTCTTAGTAAGAAATAACGTTTTTACAAATATAAATTCTAATACGAATTTAAAAAGTAAGCATGAAGGATGCAAGTCTTGACACTAATAGGCGCAAGACGATATATTCGAAAAGTGATGTTTTCGAAAATGAAAGGTTGATATGAATTAAACATGATGTGACACGATCACGGACAAGAAATGTAATGTGAGGTAGAATCACATTATAACTAAGCGAGCGGTAAAAGTAACTGGACTAATAAGTCTAGTTAGTGAGACCGGTTAAGGTCACCAATTCAAATCAAGAAATTTGGTTTGCTTGTAAGCGATAGATTCGGTATAACTGAACCGAATAAATAAATTTAAAAACAAAAGAATTTGTTGCTAAAAGTGAAAGATTTCACTAAAGACCTTTAAACGGGTCAAGGTAACGGATTCATAAAGAATTCGATAGTATATGAAAGCGATGGATATCGCTAAGTTAACTAAACTAGTGGAAATAACGAGATTACGTTATTTCAAGTTGCACTATGTCATATGAAATACGTGGAAGATTAGTAACCAAAAGGATATTATCATACATTTCGGGTAATATCAACAATTGGTTAAAAATATAAGTAATGTTCAAAGGATTTCTCGGAACAAATGCATTGAGTTTAAATTCAATGAATTATGTAAGAAAAGGTTTCGAGGACGAAACCTCTTTAAGGGGGGTAGACTTGTAACACCCCGAAAACGGGTTTGGTAATCAAACCACCTTAATATTAATGAACGGGTAAAATACTGTTAGTGGTAAAAATTAACCCGGTAAATATTAGGATTTAAATACATAATCCTAATATTAAATAAAAAGTGAATAAAAGATTTAAGGAAGATAAATACTTGAGAAAACAAAGTATATAAAAGGCCCGAGTTAACGGGACATAAAATATAACGGGTTATGATCTCCCGAACTCGTTAAGCTAACTAGGAATAATTAACCCAGTTAGTAATACGTGGTTAAATGAAGAATAATGAATTAAAGCATCTTTTGAAACAAATGAAAGACGAGGGACTAATATCGCTAGTAGGCAAACTTGTTTTATTAAAAATAAACAATTAAAACACAACACACACACTAAGTGTGTGTGTGTGTGTGCGTGTGCGTGCGACCAGGGGGAGAAAACAGGGAGTGAAACCCTAGTTCAAGTTTAAACCCCAAATTGAAGCTCAAATCAAGCCCAAATCATCTGCATGATTACAAATTCGTGATCACCTAGTCAAGGGGATCGGGAGGTATGTTGAATTTCTAACATTCGTGAAGTTGTAAAAATTTGATAATCATCCTAATCGCGAATTAGGTATGGATTAGAGGAGCTATGGCTAAATTAGTGATGTAGACATGCTTAGGAACTAAACCCTAAGTGAAAATCATACATATGATGCTATGATTTGAATGATTTGATGATTTCCCATATATATGTTAAGTGGGTTTTCATGATAAAATGATGAACACTTGAATTTGAGTGTTTAATTGTGAAATTTGAAAGATAGGATGCAAGACCTAGATGTTGTTTATAAACACTAGACATAGAGATTTGATTCTTGATGTAAATCTTGGTAAAAATAGCTAGTTATGAACTAGTTAGTAAACATGTAGAATTATGCCCGTTAGGTGTTTGTTAAAATGCCTAAATGAGAAGTAAAGTGTTGAAATCCAAGTGAAACGCGTAATTGGAAAGCTTGACTAATTACATGAGATATGGGATAAAACGGGTTTTAATCATAATGTTTATTTGCCTTAATCGTGCATATTATATGATTAAAGGTAGTTGACTTTATAAAGTCGAACTAACCTATGATGAAGTCAAATAGAAGTTTCGACATAAAGTCCGTAAGATGAAATTGTCATAATAGTGATGACTAATTTAACCATCTTACGAATTATGATGTTAGTTTGACTCTTGACAAGCTAGACGGAGGCTTGGGGAAAGAAGCGGGTCAAACGGATCGTATACGCGGAAAAGAGCATAATCCGGATACAAGGTAAGTAAAGCTTACACTCTAGTTATTTGATACCTATTGGTTTGATAGGTCGTGAATAGTAAGTCTTGTTTTAAATTATGATGTTCCGACACGGCAAGTGCGGTCCGGAACAAAAGACAATGGTCATAAATCATGTTTAATGGATAAAAAGGAGCTAATGCGGTTAATTAGTCATGAAATGACTAAAAGATAATTAGTTTTTAAATGGTTACCTTATAAGGTAAACCATTGCAAATAATAAGGGTAAAATGGTACTTTGGTCATTTGTTGACAATAACCGTTAAATTGGGGAAAGGCACATTATAGCTTGGGTTATAATGGGTCAAAGAAATCAATAGATGATTTACAAGTAGAACGACTATACGGTGTAAACCGAAGTTAGTCATATAGATAAGATGGTAATAAATACCACCTCATAGAGTTTCATGGTCCTTTAGACCAAACGGGTCAAAAGGTGAAATTATCACCCTTTGACCATATCGACTAATAGTTTGTTGAGCTATGTGATCATAGAAATAAATATCGGATGGATATGTACATCGCTATCGCTTAGCGGCTACTAAGGCAAGGTATCAAAACGAATCAATATATTGATTCGAGCCAGGTATGTATAATTGGTCAAATCATCATTAGAACTTGAAGTTCAATGAGGGCTAAACAAGTTAAAATGGACATTGGGTTATCTTTTAAGTAAACCGAATGATTTAAGTTATTGTCATTGTGTTTTAAAAACACGATGGCTATTTAAACAAGATCCTAGTTTAAAAAGTGGAATTTTGGTCAATTACGACATGAAAAGTCCTTTGTTGTAAAGAAAGGGTTTAAGATGACCAAAACGCCCTCGTAAGCAAAATCGAGTAAATGAACCTTAAGATTCGTTTAAAAACAAGTTATATGATCAAGCAAATACTTTGAATAAGTATAGAGAATGAAAAGGGTAAATCTTGGGTCAAAAGACTCAATATGGGTCTTTGCCGTAAAATGATAGTCCGAGGGATAAAACTTGGAATATATATATCTCCATATTAAATCCACCACAAATATAGTTGTGGTGGAAGACTACTTGGTAAGAAATGTGGAAATATAAAGTTAGATACAAATGAAAGCGATTTTAGGCTCGAAAGTGCTTAAATACCCTTAACGGGTCAAAATAAGCATACAAGCGAAAACGGGTTTAAATTGTGTAATAAACCTATGATTAGAACCTAATATGGTAGGTAACATTAATTTGTAGAAGTGTATGTGATATAGGAATCAAACAAATACGTTTGTTTGATAAAATGCATAAACGGGTTAAAATTCGGTAAAAAGGTAACGAGTCAAAGGCTTAGAAGTCTCAAAATTTCTTATGTTGGATGTAGGATTTTAACTCCATAAGATGGAGGATTAAATTACGGACGCGTAGGAAAAAGAATCGGGTAAAACGGATCAATAACGAAGAAGTTATGGCCGTTTCCGTAAAAACTGGCATAGCTGAACTGAACTGCAACCTGCTGGAAACTGGTTTCCCAGGCGACACGCGGAGGAACCACTTGAATCCGCCGCGACACGCGACAGAACCCTGTTTTAGCGAAAAAAAATTATTTTAATCAGTTTCGCTTCCCGGACTCGTTTAAATACGTTCTAAGTTACGTATGACTAATCCAACTCATGTTTTATGAGTTTCAGGTATTATTTTAGCACCGGCGGATGATCAAGCACAACAAAGAACCGAACACGATCAAGAAATAAGCTTCCGCACTATGTACCGTTGTTTTGTTAAATGACGAACTCAAACATGTTATTTTGTATAGTTTTAATTCTGTAAATAAAGTTTAATGAAACCCGTATTTTCAATGTATTGAAATTCTAATTACCCGTTTATTTTCGTAAATTATACGAAAATTGTTAAATAATAATAAGGGTGTTACACCTTTCATGCCATCATGTGCACAATATCGTTAGCATGCATATTCATTCATACTACTTTCATTACAAATCCTTAGTTACATTGATGTTTATTAGTAAATCATTAATACACATAAGACATGAATCGGTAATCACATTATTCAACATCAACGAATTCCAATACGTCATCATACATAAGACATAATCAGTCTAACACATATCGTATGATCCCCCAAATCTTACATTTGTGTCAAAATTCCTAACCATGTTATTTATACATTTTTTACTTTTAGGAAGTGAATCTTTTTAGCATATAACTTCCAACTTATGAACACACACTCATATCGATATGGTAGACCATAATAACAACATTATGCACAGTTGTGTGGCACATACAACTACACAATCACCTAGTTATATGCACATATAAACACATAGTCAATTCTACACATTCTAATGCCTTCATGATCCTACAATTGACAACTACATTGAAAGTTAGCCAATTTAACATAACTTTTACCATCTTTACTTGCTAGTAAGTCCACACATTTCATAATTAGTACTTGGTCATTTACTAATCATAATCAAGCAATTAATCCCACATATGGTGTGCATCACACCTTCAAAGCATATAGTACAACTACTAATGCACATTTCTACACAATCATGAAATCAACAAGATTACCCACATAAGTTCAATCAAATACGCCTTCCTCATGTAAGTTTAATAAAATTTACAACATTATCACATTTTATACCTATTCATCAAGTTCTTGCATACAAATTCACCTTCTAACTTCACTTAGACATTTCCTCAAACACTTGATGTGCATACTATTCTCTAAGCACATTGAATAAGTATCTTATGCCTAACTTCCTATTTCATGACATCAAGCATCATGAACGTTTCTCTAGTCACGGATTGCACATGCAATACCATTAGACCATCCATACAACACCCTCGACTTCTTGATTTCCGTACATTATAAACTGTTTAGTTTCAAAACTTTAGTTCCCGATCTCTGATTGGAATTTCCTATAGGGGTATTAAAGATCCTTATTCCAGAAAGCTACAGTCAAAATTTCAGCTAATTCCAACGGTCGGATCTTTGGAAAAATCAATTATACTAGGCTGTATTTTAACAAAAACGGATATGCGAACAACTTTGAAAATGAGTTCCAAAGTCGAGCTTAAACAGCTCTCTTTCTGATTTCCACCGTTCAAAATGACCATCTAAGTGTTATAAACCTTATATAAAAAATCAATATGTTTCAACGGTTAGATTTCATGGATCATCTGGTTCTTTGTAACTGGGTTATAGAATAACATTCTGGACAGATTTGATTTATACAATTTTAACCACTATAAGAAAGGATTTAGGGAAATCGTAGCTTACCATTGCGTTCGTAGCATCGATAACTGGTTCCAGGTTGAATCTCACAACTTCGACCACCTCTCGGCCACCACAAATCGCCGGCAAACGCCACCACCGGCCACCCCTCTTTCTCTAGTTCTCTCTCTCTCTTATTTCTCTCTCTCTAACTTGAGAGAGAATTCTACCCAAAATGAGCCAAAAAGGGGCTTTTATACATTGGACTTTGGTTATTTACATAATACTCCCCTTATGTTTAATTTTTACGACAATGGCCCTTCAAGTTCGGGCGCGTCATAATATGAGGTAGCCGTATTTCCTGGAATCGATCTAGTCATATTTATCGACATATATTACTAGAATACATTCCGTTACAATATGTTGCTACCCAACAAGTTATTTTCCCTCGTTAATAATTCCCAACGAATTATAAAATAATATTTTATAACTTCATTTGAAATGGGATGTTAGCCTAGTATTTTATTTCATGATATACTCATATGGAAATGTGTTACTCGAATTTAAAATTCAAGTTTTGGGGTGTTACAGTGCTGGATTTCCCTTGCTAAAGATGTCATGGGTCATAATTGTAAACTTGTAATTGTTTAAGTCTCTTTATGCATTCCAAGTTTGTGTGCTTTTGTATGTTCCGAGTTTATGTGTTAAACTCGGAAAGGTCAATCTTTTGTATTTGTATGTTGTCCGAGTTTGTTGATTAAACTCAGATACGTTTATATGTTAGAGTTTTGTCCGAGTTGGTCAAGTTAAACTCGGAAGGTTATTTAGATGTATGTTTTCTGAGTTTGTTATGTATAACCCGGAACTCGTATGTTTCGAATTTGGTCATTGTATAAATACTGAAAGTTAATGCAATGAGAAGAGACTTTTTGGGAAAAATTGTTGCACAAGAAACCTAGAGAGAGAAACCCTACTAACTGTGTGTTTTCACTGTGTGTGTGACGGCTGATCATCTGAGAATACTGAGTGTATTCTCAGATCGTGTTCTTCTCTGTTTTCTACCCCTTCTGATTCTTAACCTATGTAGTGGTACGTTACGCGTGATGGTTTCCGCACTTCACGTGAGTTGTTTTTTAAAGCGAAAGATCCGTATTCGAGAGGGTTTAGGTGACCTTACAGTGTACTCTCCCATTAGGAAAGAAACATGTGGGATGTCGTTGGGTCTTCACAATCAAACACAAACCTGATGGAACTGTTGAAAGATATAAGGCCCTATTGGTAGCTAAAGGGTACACCCAGACATACGTAATTGATTAGTCTGAAACTTTCTCTCTAGTAACAAAAATTAATGTGATTCAGGTCCTTTTTTCAATAGCAGCTAATGAAGGATGGACACTTCATCAATTTGATGTAAAGATGCATTCCTTCATGGAGAGAACTAAAGGACGAAATATATATGGAAGCTCCACCCGGATTCACTGAAGACTTCAAAACCAAAGAAGCATGCAAATTAAAACGATCTTTGTATGGGCTAAAGCAATCTCCTCGAGCGTGGTTTGGTAGGTTTACCCTAGCAATGAAGAAATGTGGTTTCTAGTAGAGCAACTCAGAAGATCATAATCTCTTTTTAAAGCAAAGGGGTGAGCTTGTGACGTGTCTAATTATATATGTTGATGACATGATCATTACAGGGAATGGTAAGGAAGGAATAACAAGGCTAATGAAGAATTTGTTTACTAAATTTGAAATGAAGGACCTAGGAAGACTCAAGTACTTTCTTGGAATGAAGGTACTAAGATCTAAACAAGCAATCCTTATTTGTCAGAAGAAATAAATTATGGATCTTCTAGGAACGATTGATTGCAAACCCTCAGATACTCCAATCATGATAAATCACAAGCTATTAGCAGATAAAGAAATATACCAACGGTTAGTGGGAAAGTTAATATACCTATCACACACCCGTCCAGATATATCCTATGTCGTTGGAGTAGTTAGTCAGTTTATGCACCAACCACAAAAGACACACATGGAAGCAGTGTGGAGAATTATCACATACCTTAAAGGAACATCAGACCATGGGATCCTCCTCATGACAAACAAGCATCAAAAGGTCCAAGCATATATAGATGCATACTAGGCAGGTGATAAAGGTGATCGAAGATCAACATCAGGTTATTTTACCCTAGTTGGTAGGATTCTGGTTACATGGAGAAGTAAAAAAGCAAAAGGTGGTAACTCTTTCCATTGCTGAAGCTGAATTTAGAAGGATAGCATGAGGTCTAGCAGAAGTCTTATGGATCCAGAAACTCTTAACTGAGATTAGATTTCCACAAACTGAGACCGGCATTATTATGTGTGATAATGAAGCATCGATCCAAATATCAGAGGACCCTGTTTAACCTGATCGTACCAAACATGTGGAAGTTGATGGGCATTTCATTAAAGAAAAAACTAGAAGCTGGAATAGTAGAACTACCATTTGTTCAATCGAAAGACCAACTTGCAGATATATTAACAAAACCAGTTAAGGAAGAATCTTCAATAATTGTCTAATCAAGTTAAGTATCAGAGATCCCACTACTTAGCTTGAGGGGGAGTGTTAGAAAAGGGAAACATTTACCAGAGAAATTAGTGGACCAACTTTTGTTACAGACCCTTTGGAATAGATATTAGCAACTATGCATATAGAAACCTACTATCACAGATTACTACAAATTTTATGTCTAATTATTAGCTTGCTAACTGTTACAACTTTATTTATGATTGAAATTCAAATCAGTTTGTTAGGGATTCATTTAAATCATTATATAGAACATCATTGATAGCAAACACAACACATCAATTTCAACTTTCATAATGCTTTTGTATATTGTGCTTCAATTCTCAAATCATTTGGCAAACATCATGAGCATATAGTATTCACTAAAGAAACTTTTATATGATCTAAATGTATATATTGTAAATACAAATATTAACCATGTTAGAAACATAATATCGCATACATATAGATTGGCACATAGTTCAATATTTTACAATCAGTTAGGTAAATTATGAAACTAACACTAAGATATAAGCACATGGGTATCGGACCATAACTGGAAATTCAATATTACATCCACAATTCAAAAGGAACAAACTTTCAAATTCCATATCACCAAGCATTCATACGAAATTAAATGAAAGCCTTTTATGTATTTGTTTCATCAAGTATACCTAAGATTATAAAGCATAAACGAAAAGAACCATATTACCAGTTTAATACGAACTCAACAAAGTGGTTCATTGTTACCTACCTGGTTTTTTGAATCCGAGTAATGCAATAGTATAATATAGAAGGTGATTTGTGGGTGATGCTTCGCGGTAGTTAAGAACTCGTCGGCAACATTATCTTCGATATTCATTATGCGATTCAATTGAGGGTTTAAACAGAATGACATCCCGATTCTTCCGCGAGTTTGTGATTCGTGAGACCTAATATTTTGGTAATTCCCGCCCTCTTCTTTTAAGAATTCCCGCTGTTGAATAAAAACCCCAAAAACTTAAGGGTTGTTTTTATGAATAATGATTTCATGATTCGTGTAGCTTGGCTAGTTGAACAAATACCCCAAAAAACTTAAGGGCTTCTTTTTTGACGATTCATGATTCGTTAGATGTAATATATGAGAATTTAAGGATTTTAAAATTATAACAATTTCTATTATTATTAATTAATAAATTTAAATGCGAGTGCTCATATAATATTTATTTTTCTATTTAAAATAAATATTTAAATATTGAATTTGACCAATTCATCATTCTTACCTACAACGGTTGTTGTTGTTATTATTATTATTATTATTATTATTATTATTATTATAGAAAAAGGTTGATATGAGTTATAATGAATCAAATATCTTTTGGTGAGTAGGTTAGGGCTATCTAGAAATCTCATGGCTTCAACTGTACTTGGAGTAAGTTTTTTTTAATCTTTAGTTGTGAATCAGTATTTAGTTTGACATGTTAGTATATATATAGTTCATTAACACGTGGCAGAACACTTACAGTATTTACGAAGGAGACATCCTGAATCATCAGACTTTTCTGAGATAAAACAGTCTACATTCCCATATTGGTTTGCAAAACGGGTAACAATCACCCTCTATTTTACTTACTTTACTTTAAGATATTCTAATGCACTCTAACAACATGATTTTTATGTTAAAAAATTGAGAACAGATTTGAGATATGTATTCACTAAATCCATCCCAAACTAATGAGGAGTTATATGCATTGTCTTGTCCTCCTGATCATCGAGTTACGTTACACAAGGGATATATAGTAAATGGAGTCAAATTTAGAGTTAAGTCAAGAGATAACTGCAAGAGAACGCAAAATTGTGGAGTTATGGTCCTTGGCGTTCTTAATGATGTCGAAGATGATTATTATGGATATCTTGACGAAGTCATTGAATTATCATTCATAAAAGATTTTCGTGTTATTCTATTCAAATGCACATGGTTTGATACTGATCGTTGAAGAAAGAACGTGAAATTTGAACCTCATTTAATTAGCATAGACACATTCCGTAATGCTTATAAGGAAGATCCTTTCATTCTTGCATACCAGGCTAAACTGTCACACCCCAACCGATGGCGGAAACATCGGGGCATGGCACTGAGCGAAACAGATTGTCCAGAAGTTTCCATAACAATTATCATTACCAATCAATTGAAAGTAACATGTCCCATACCATTTCTCAAAAGGTAAACAAATTATTACAGACGAAATCTACGCAAATAGTTCTATTCCGACAACTCAGATTTTTCAAATAGCCCAATTGTTTATCTGCTTCTAGAGACCCTTGATTTCATTTGTACAGACAACTATTTGTTGGCCTCTAGAGCCTTATTCTAGCCTCGATTTCCTAGCAGATAAGCATCCTAAGCACCTGTCACATACGTTAAAATAAAAGTCAATACACATAGTGTAAAGGTGAGCATACAAGTTTGATATTAGAATATAGAGTTCGAAAGCGTTACGCATAACCAGCTCGTACACAGAGTGAAATGAGGCATGTTAGTTATCGACATAGACCTATCGATACCAATGACTGCGAGTTGACTGCCCAAGGCAGTTCGTAATACGTGGTCACCACTGTAATCCATGCAAATAATTATCCTTAATAACCCCCGCGTGAGCGGGTGCTGAGTCCAAACTATAGTACTATCGTTGCTAAGGCATGTAGACAGCATTCCATGTGTAAACATAACAAACAAGCATTCATTAAGCCACGTATAACATGCGGTAACGGTTAGCGTTTAAATAGTATTGAGTAATGTGTTCGATGTGATTTGAATATTCGTAACGTATGTAACACCCAAAAGTGCAAAAAGCAAAAAGGGATCGAGTATACTCACAGCGATGATGGATTGAAGGGAGCGCTAGAGAGTAGGGTTAGCCTGAACAGTACTATAGCATAACGATAAGTGACGCGTAAAACGATGCAGGGTACAAGTGAGTCGGACAGCAGTTCGATCGGATGGTAGTCCGATCGGACGGCCTGTCGTGCGAGTGACAATCTGTTTGGACGGTCGGACGGTCGTCCGGTCAGACGGTAGTCCGGTCGGATGACTGTTCGAGTGGATTGTTTCTTCCTTTGAGAAGGATGTGTTTCTGTATGATGGCTTGACTTTTGAAGTTTTCGTTGTAGTATTTCGAAAACATTGAAGTATCTCTACCTTTCAGGTCGGTCGATCGGACGGTCGTTCGATCGGAGGGCAACCCGTTCGGTTGTGCACTTCAGTGTGAACAAGTTCACAGCCAGGTGTCACTCGATCGGACGGTGGTTCGTTCGGGTGGCATCCTTTGTGCATTGAACATGTTGAAAATTGTTTAAGTATAAAAGTCCAAATGTCTCATGATTCGGATGGCAATTCGATCAGATGGTAGTCCGATCAGACAGCAATTCGTTCAACATTAAGACTTCAATGGTAGGCAAAAATAGATGTGTGGGACCAGGGTGCAAGTCATACGGGTGGCCAGCCGTTCGGTTGGGCTATCCGTTCGGACGGCAGTCCATTCGGATGGCACTCCATCCTGGTTAACCTGTTCGTCTTACCCTTGGTTGTTTTGTTAGTTTGTCGTTTTATCGAGATATTTTGATAACGTGTCAAACAACAGAAACCTCGTCAATACTTGGTGCTCCTGATCGGACAGGAATCACCCAAACCCGATCAGTGGACGGTTCGAGACGATGTTCCACGTTTAACCCGGAATCAATAATCTCGTAGATAGAATACGGATCTTGAACCAACACAACCACAATAATGAGTAGTAAGTCGGCACAAGTCCCGATTCTATCGGTTTTAAGTGCATTGAGTGTAAAAGAGTTGAAAGAAAGTTTAAAACCATCTTTCAATCCTTTTTCTTGTGAATATGTTTGGATCTATGAAAGATCTTTGTTTATTTATGTGGAAATCAGTTAGATCTAGGTTTTTCTTGGTGGATTGAGGCCAAAACATGTAGTTCTTCAAGAACCCATGATGACGTCATCCTAGAACACCTTGAATCTTGATGATTTCACGGTTAAAAGTTAAGATTCAAAAGATAGAAAGGTGTTGGAGTGTGTGTAGATTAAGGAAGTATAAGATTTAGGACGAGATCTTACCGAAATCGTGAGAAATCTGAAGAAAAGTGAGGAAAACGAGCTGGTCGGACGTCAGTTGCCAAAAGTAGAAAGTTTGAGAGTGACAAGGGGTATTTATAGAGTTACCGAAAGATGAAAGTACTGGCCGATCGGCCAGGCAGCTCGATCGGTCAGCCTGTCTGATTGGACGGCAGTCCGAACGGTCGGCTGGTCGATCGGCTGGTTGCCCGATCGGTCGCCTGATTCGAGTGTTCGGTGTGACGAGTTTTTGATGTTTCGATTGCGATTGTGCGCGTCGCGATGCGATAGATTTTCCTAGTCAAATTACTTTTAATCCCGATCACTCATATCTTGCACTATCTCTTCTCCACCAATTATCATATCATTTCGATTATGATTGAGTTCGATTGCGCTTGCGTTTCAATTTGCGATTCGATTGATTACCACGACATAACATAAATAAACAAGCACAAGTAACACATAAGGCACACACACGTATATCAATAATCAAAATGTGTAATTCAAGTTGCGAGTTCGATTGCGATTCGATGTCGATTCGTTTAGTATAGTTTGAGTATCATTTAGTTAGCTTTATCGCATTGTTACTTCCTATAGTTCATAGTTGTAAGTTGATTAAACAGCCATTAACATACGTCGATTATTGTGATTATTGACACTTACTCCACATAATACAACACATAAAAGAAATTCACTACTAGTCAAGTCGCGCGATCGGTCATTGACTTTGACCTTGACTTTGACTTTCGAAACACGGGGTGTTACAGCCTCCCCTAGTTGAGGGAATTTCGTCCCGAAATTAGGCCGAAGCCGTAACAAACAACTGCGGGTACTTCGCCTTCATGTCGCTTTCGAGTTCCCAAGTGAACTCCGCACCTCGCTTGCCTTCCCATCGGACTTTCACGATAGGAATGCGAGAGTGTCTGAGCTGCTTGGTTTGGCGATCCATGATCTCAACAGGCTTTTCCACGAAGTGTAATGTTTCGTTCACTTGTAGGTCCTCTAACGGAACATGTAAGTCGTGGTCGTCTAGGCACTTTCTGAGGTTGGAGACGTGGAAAGTCGGGTGAACGTTGCTAAGTTCCTCCGGTAGTTTGAGTCTGTAAGCCACTTTGCCGATTCTCTCTAGAATCTTAAAGGGTCCAACGCATCGAGGCGCGAGCTTTCCTTTCTTGCTGAATCGGACTACACCCTTCCAAGGTGAAACCTTTAGGAGTACGTAGTCACCAACGTCAAATTCAAGGGGCTTGCATCGTCTATCGGCGTAACTTTTCTGACGATTCCGAGCTTTCGTTAGATTGTCTCGAATTTGGAAAATTTTGTCTGTCATTTCTTGCAATAGCTCGGGACCGGTTAATTGCGAATGCCCGATCTCATGCCACACAATAGGCGATCGACATCTTCTTCCATATAGTGCCTCAAATGGTGCCATTTGTATGCTGGAATGATAACTGTTGTTGTACGAGAATTCGACTAACGGCAGGTATGTATCCCAATTACCACCGAAATCTATGACACACGAACTGCATGTCTTCAAGAATACGGATCGTTCTTTCCGTCTGGCCGTCAGTTTGAGGGTGGAATCCGGTACTCAGATTAAGCGTAGTACCGAGAGCCGTTTGAAACGTTTCCCACAGTCGCGAGGTAAACCGAGCATCACGGTCAGAGATGATGTCGCGAGGCGTCCCATGATTACAAATGATCTCGTTGGTGTAGATTCGGGCTAATCGTTCTACCTTGTAGTCTTCCCGTATTGGCAAAAAGTGAGCTGATTTGGTCAAACGGTCAACAACAACCCAGATGCTGTCGTGACCTGATGACGTGTGCGGAAGCTTTGTTATGAAGTCCATAGCTATACTCTCCCACTTCCACATAGGGATTAGTGGTTGTTCGAGTAAGCCAGAGGGTCTTTGGTGTTCAGCCTTGACACTTGCACAAGTCAGGCACTTTCCAACGTAAAGAGCAATATCCCTTTTCATACCAGGCCACTAGTACTTATAGCGAAGGTCCTGGTACATTTTGTCGGCATCGGGATGAATAGAATACCGGGATTTGTGGGCTTCGTCCATCAGAATCTGTCGTAAATCAGTCCGTTTAGGGATCCAAATTCGGTCCAGAAAGTGGAATATCCCATTCAACTTATTTACAAGCTGGGCTCCATCGTGGTAGATTCGTTCCTTCTTCAGAGTGTGTTTGTTAAAACAGGCATGTTGGGCTTCGCGGATGAGAGCTTCGAGATCGTATTGGGCTTGAACATTACGAATGCTGAGCAAATAGCTCCGTCTGCTGAGAGCGTCGGCAACAACATTTGCTTTGCCTGGGTGATAACGAATCTCACAGTCATAATCGTTGAGAAGTTCTACCCATCGGCGTTGACGCATATTAAGTTCTTTCTAATCAAAGATATGTTGTAGGCTCCTATGATCAGTGAAGATCGTACACTTGGTACCGTACAGGTAGTGTCGCCAAATTTTTAACGCAAAAACAATTGCGCCTAGCTCGAGATCATGGGTTGTATAGTTCTTCTCGTGGATTTTGAGCTGACGAGATGCGTAAGCTATAACCTTGTCCCGCTGCATAAGGACACAACCGAGACCAAGGTTGGAAGCATCACAATAGACAATGAAGTCGTCGTTTCCATCGGGCAATGTGAGAACAGGAGCATTGCAAAGCATGCGTTTGAGAGTTTGGAACGCAGACTCTTGTTCAGTTCCCCAAACAAAAGGCTTGTCTTTATGCGTGAGAGCGATAAACGGCACAACGATCTTTGAGAACCCTTCGATAAACCGTCGATAATAGCCTGCTAGTCTGAGAAAAGAACGAACTTCAGACGGGTTCTTAGGTGTAATCCAACTCTTAACGGCTTCAATCTTCGCGGGATCGACGTGAATACCCTGACTATTGACAATGTGACCCAGAAATTGAACCTCCTCCAGCCAAAATTCACACTTGGAGAACTTGGCATAGAGTCGATTTCCCTGGAGTAGCTCCAGAACCAAACGTAGATGCTGCGCGTGTTCGGCCTTCGACTTGGAGTAGATCAAGACATCGTCGGAACACGATGACGAAACGGTCGAGATATGGTTTACACACGCGATTCATCAAATCCATGAAAACCGCGGGTGCGTTGGTTAAACCAAAAGGCATAACAACGAATTTGTAATGGCCGTATCGAGTGCGAAACACGGTTTTGGGTATATCTTCCTCTTGAATGCGTAGTTGGTGATAGCCGGAGCGTAGATCGATCTTCGAGAAACATGTTGCACCTTGTAGTTGATCAAACAAATCATCGATGCGAGGCAGGGGATAGTGGTTCTTGATTGTTAACTTATTCAATTCCCGATAGTCGATGCACATCCTGAACGACCCATCCTTCTTTTTGACGAAAAGGACTGGCACGCCCCAAGGAGAGGTGCTTGGGCGAATGAAGTCTTTCTCAAGTAATTCCTGAAGCTGACTCGAGAGTTCACGCATTTCGGACAGCGCGAGTCGGTAAGGAGCTTTGGCAACAGGGTTGGCTCCAGGAATGAGGTCGATGCGGAAGTCGATATCATGACTTGGAGGTAATCCAGGAAGATCTTCGGGAAAAACGTTGGGAAAATCACAGACAACAGGAACGTCCTTCACTTCCTTCTTTTCTTTCTTTTCCTTCTCTGCTACTACAATGTTAGCCAAGAAAGCTCTGTATTCCTTGCGGAGATACTTGCTAGCTTGGACACATGACATGAGTTTGAGACCCTTCGAAGCAGTTTCACCGTAGACATACAATATATCACCATTCGCGAGCGAGAATCGAATCATCTTGTCGAAACACACAACTTCAGCATGGTTTTCGCGAAGAAAGTCCATGCCTACTATGATGTTAAAACTTCCGAGTTGCATCGGAATAAGGTCGATTGGGAAAATGTGATTGTTGAGCTCAAGAGTACAATTACGAAGAACAGAATTTACGGCGACAGTTCTTCTAGTGGCAACTTCAACATCGAACGTTGAGGAGAGATGAGAGCGCTTTCGACTAAGGAGCTTCTCGACACAAAGCAATTATCGGCTCCAGTATCAAACAAACATGAAGCATAAATACCATTTACAAGGAACGTACCATTGACCACGTTGTTGTCAGCCTGGGCTTGGCGTACATTGATGTTGAAAGTTCGAGCACGTGCTGCTTGTTGTTGTTGCTGCTGCTGCTGTTGCTGTTGTTGAGGCTGCTGCTGCTGGGGCTCTTGTTTCACGACCCTGTTCGGGCACATGTTGGTGAAATGGTTAGGATCGCCACATGCGAAGCAGACTCTGGCGTTGACCGCGGGTGCCTGAGGAGCTTGTTGACCCTGAGGGGCGGTAAGAAGAGCTTGATGAGCAGGAGCTTGAGTTTGTCGACCACGACAGTTGGTAGTGAAGTGGCCGTACATATTGCAATGAGCACAGAAACGGCAAGCGATGGTAGTCGGGTGGTGGTAGGTGCAGGTAGGGCAAAGCGGGTGTGGCCCATTGTATGCACGCTTAGCAAGCGGTGCATTTGCCACAGGCGCCGCTACTTGACGCTGTTGGGCTGATACAGCTTGAATCGGTGCAGCAGTGATCGCACAGTTCTTGTTGCTGGAGTTGTTCTTTCTCTTATTCTTCCTCTTGTTGTTCAATGCGGTGGCGGTTTCAGCAGTTGGCGTGACGTTGGTAGCTTGATGCAGGTGCTTCGAAGTTTTATCCCAGACACCAGCCTTGACCCGCTTGTCGTTGATTTCAGCGGCCAGCAGGTAAGTTTCTTCAATCGTCTTAGTCTTAGCCGCTTGCACGAAATCTGCAACACAGTCAGGCAGGGCTCGGATATACTTCTTGATTGCCATGTCAGACGTCTTCACTTGATCAGGGCAGATGATGCTGAGCTGTTTGAATCGAGCAGTCAAAGCAACGTTTTCACCATCCTTCTGCTTTATGTGTCAGAATTCATCTTCTAACTTTTGGCGTTCATGAGGAGGGCAGAATTCTTACAGCATGACCTCCTTGAGTTCATCCCATGACAGACCGTAGGCTGCATCGTTCCCTCGTTTGTTTCTCTCGGCCGTCCACCAGTCTAGTGCGCGGGACTGGAAGACGCCGGTAGCATTTAGAGTGCGGAGATCGTCTGGGCAACCGCTCTGTTGTAGAGTGACCTCAATGGAATCAAACCATTGGAACAACGCTGTAGGGCCTTCCTCGCCAGTGAATTCCTTTGGCCCATAAGACTTGAACTGCTTGAAACTGAACGCAGCTTTGGGGGTAACTTTAGGAGTTTCAGTTCTGGATTCTGCGGACGATTTGCTCACATTCTCGTATACGTCACTCACGGCTTTTGCTACTTGTTTCGCGATGATAGCAGCCAGATGTTTGTCTCTCAGTTCTCGACGAGAAAGTGGTGGGTGACGGGATCCTGATGATGGTCCAGTTGACATTGTCTGCAACAGACATCGTCATAGGTCTCAGACACATCATAATCGAATCTCACCTCACACTTCTAAAAACTTACTAAAGCTCAGGAACACAATGTAACATGCATCTCATAAACACATAGGCACATAATCACAGATTCACATAAACACAGAAGCACATAAGCACGTAGCGCACAGAATCACAGAAGCACATAATCGTGAAATCACAAGAGACACTCAGAATACAGAAACCTATCATTCAAAGTTCGCGGGTGTTCGAATATAGCGATCACGAATAACATATCGAGTAGCATAGTATAAGCGTATAACATAGCATAAGGTCGTCCACAATTTAGCGATTTGTCAGCGTTTTGAGGTAGAAATGCAGTGCGAGTCGATCGTCGTGAAAGAAAAATCGAATAAATATCCAAAATTTAAACACATAAACAGGTAAACACATGTATAAATACATAAAATCAACAAATCATCAGAGTCAGCAGTTGTGGGCTCAGAATCGAAACACATAAAAATCGAGAAATAGATCGTATGTGGCTATTAGACTTTGACTACCCAAGGTGATTCGACTATTCACAAGGACTTGTTGTACACATTTGACTTCCAGGGCTGTGCTTTTGCCTCGATTCTTGGCCGTTTGGCACGCATCCCATTAGTCATTCAGTGACTTCAGGTCGTTGGAGTCTGTCAAGACCTTGGTGAGAGTTTTGTAAAACCAAGTAGAGGTCGGAATCAAGTCGTCAAGGTTAGGGTTTCACCCCTAGCTTAACAACTTTGTTCCTGTTTGACAAAATAAAGAGAATTTATGCGTCGAAGTATGGATTTCACTCCTAGTTTAACGCAAATTCTCGTGTTTATAGATAAAATGTGGGTCGATCAAGCAATTCAGTCGGGAGTTTGCGGTTTTCACACCTAATCTCGACTTAATCACTTATTCATAATTAAGAGTTCGAGTGCGGTGATAGTGTGATGTACGCGAGAATAGCGAGAAATAGTGGTAAGCTCATACATAATCCCTAACGGATAAGCACAAGTTGGTCTGTTGGTTCCTAACTATAGACTAGGTCTCTAAGACATCGACTCAGACTAGGTCGAGTCTTGCCTAATTCCCTATAGTTATGGCTTTGATACCAATCTGTCACACCCCAACCGATGGCGGAAACATCGGGGCATGGCACTGAGCGAAATAGATTGTCCAGAAGTTTCCATAACAATTATCATTACCAATCAATTGAAAGTAACATGTCCCATACCATGTCTCAAAAGGTAAACAAATTATTACAGACGAAATCTAGGCAAATAGTTCTATTCCGACAACTCAGATTTTTCAAATAGCCCAATTGTTTATCTGCTTCTAGAGACCCTTGATTTCATTTGTACAGACAACTATTTGTTGGCCTCTAGAGCCTTATTCTAGCCTCGATTTCCTAGCAGATAAGCATCCTAAGCACCTGTCACATACGTTAAAATAAAAGTCAATACACATAGTGTAAAGGTGAGCATACAAGTTTGATATTAGCATATAGAGTTCGAAAGTGTTACGCATAACCAACACGTACACAGAGTGAAATGAGGCATGTTAGTTATCGACATAGACCTATCGATACCAATGACTGCGAGTTGACTGCCCAAGGCAGTTCGTAATACATGGTCACCACTGTAATCCATGCAAATAATTGTCCTTAACAACCCCCGCGTGAGCGGGTGCTGAGTCCAAACTATAGTACTATCGTTGCTAAGGCAGGTAGACAGCATTCCATGTGTAAACATAACAAACAAGCATTCATTAAGCCACGTATAACATGTCGTAACGGTTAGCGTTTAAATAGTATTGAGTAGTGTGTTCAATGTGATTTGAATATTCGTAACGTATGTAACACCCAAAAGTGCATAAAGCAAAAAAGGGATCGAGTATACTCACAGCGATGACGGATTGAAGGGAGCGCTAGAGAGTAGGGTTAGCCTGAACAGTACGATAGCATAACGATAAGTGACGCGTAAAATGATGCAGGGTACAAGTGAGTCGGACAGCAGTGCGATCGGATGGTAGTCCGATCGAACGGCCTGTCGTGCGAGTGACAATCCGTTCGGACGGTCGTCCGGTCGGACGGTCGTCCGGTAGTCCGGTTGGATGACTGTTCGAGTGGATTGTTTCTTCCTTTGAGAAGGATGTGTTTGTGTATGATGGCTTGGCTTTTGAATTTTTCGTTGTAATATTTTGAAAACATTGAAGTATCTCTACCTTTCAGGTCGGTCGATCGGACGGTTGTTCGATCGGAGGGCAACCCGTTCGGTTGGGCACTTCAGTGAGAACAAGTTCACAGCCAGGTGTCACTCGATCGGACGGTGGTTCGTTCGGGTGGCATCCTTTGTGCATTGAACATGTTGAAAATTGTTTAAGTATGAAAGTCCAAATGTCTCATGATTCGGATGGCAGTTCAATCGGATGGTAGTCCAATCGGACAGCAATTCGTTCAACATTAAGAATTCAATGGTTGGCAAAAATAGATGTGTGGGACCAGGGTGCAAGTTGTACGGGTGGCCAGCCGTTCGGTTGGGTTGTCCGTTCGGACGGCACTCCGTCCTGGTTAACCTGTTCATCTTACCCTTGGTTGTTTTGTTAGTTTGTCGTTTTATCGAGATATTTTGATAACGTGTCAAACAACAGAAACCTCATCAATACTTGGTGCTCCTGATCAGACAGGAATCACCCAAACCCGATCAGTGGACGGTTCGAGACGATGTTCCACGTTTAACCCGGAATCAATAATCTCGTAGATAGAATACGAATCTTGAACCAACACAACCACAATAATGAGTAGTAAGTCGGCACAAGTCCCGATTCTATCGGTTTTAAGTGCATTGAGTGTAAAAGAGTTGAAAGAAAGTTGAAAACCATCTTTCAATCCTTTTTCTTGTGAATATGTTTGGATCTATGAAAGATCTTTGTTTGTTTATGTGGAAATCGGTTAGATCTAAGTTGTTCTTGGTGGATTGAGGCCAAAACATGTAATTCTTCAAGAACCCATGATGACGTCGTCCTAGAACACCTTGAATCTTGATGATTTCACGGTTAAAAGTTAAGATTCAAAAGATAGAAAGGTGTAGGAGTGTGTGTAGATTAAGGAAGTACAAGATTTAGGACAAGATCTTACCGGAATCGCGAGAAATATGAAGAAAAGTGAGGAAAACGAGCTGGTCGGACGTCAGTTGCCAAAAGTAGAAAGTTTGAGAGTGACAAGGGGTATTTATAGAGTTACCCAAAGAGGAAAGTACTTGCCAATCGGCCAGGCAGCTCGATCGGTCAGCCTGTTCGATCGGACGGCAGTCCGAACGGTCGGCTGGTCGATCGGCTGGTTGCCCGATCGGTCGCCTGATTCGAGTGTTCGGTGTGACGAGTTTTTGATGTTTCGATTGCGATTGCGCGCGTCGCGATGCGATAGATTTTCCTAGTCAAATTACTTTTAATCCCGACCACTCATATCTTGCACTATCTCTTCTCCACCAATTATCATATCATTTCAATTGCGATTGAGTTCGATAGCGCTTGCGTTTTGATTTGAGATTCGATTGATTACCACGACATAACATAAATAAACATGCACAAGTAACACATAAGGCACACACACGTATATCAATACTCAAAATGCGTAATTCGAGTTGCGAGTTCGATTGCGATTCGATGTCGATTCGTTTAGTATAGTTTGAGTATCATTTAGTTAGCTTTATCGCATTGTTACTTCCTATAGTTCATAGTCATAAGTTGATTAAACAGCGATTAACATACGTCGATTATTGTGATTATTGACACTTACTCCACATAATACAACACATAAAAGAAATTCACTACTAGTCAAGTCGCGCGATCGGTCATTGACTTTGACCTTGACTTTGACTTTTGAAACACGGGGTGTTACATAAACAAGTATTTTATATAGATGATCCACTTAAACAAAGGAAAATCATTAAAAAATTTCCCATAGGCACTTGTGGGATATTCCAGAAGACAAGAATGTTGAAGATTTGTTAGAAGATGTCAACCTTCTTTGTGAAGATATGGCAGAAGAAATTGTTGAAAATGTTGATGTTCAGGGTCCTAGTGACACAATAGATGATTCTGACTGCATTATGGAAATTTTGGTTCGGAGTTAAATCTGGATGATTCAGACACTGATAAGTCTAATCGTGAGATTGAAAATGTTGAGTCTGACGATGATGATTTGTAATGTTCAACCAATAAATTCTGTAAAGAGTTTTGATTTTTAAATTTTACAAATGCTAGTCTTATACATGTAAAAGTAGAATTGTTTCACCTTATTCTAACATTATCCATATATATTATGCTTGCAGATAATGGTAGAATTGTAGTATTCAATAGAATTTTGTCAAATTTGGCTGGTACATCATCCGATTCTGTTTCAGTTTGGATTCAGTGATTAAGCCATATGTCTTATTTTAGGTATTTTTATATTTTAAGGAAATTTATGAGTAAAATGCCCGGATGGTCCCTGTGGTTTTATAAAATAACACCTATAGTCCCCAACTTTTGAAAATTACACCGGTGGTCCCTGTGGTTTGACATTTTGTTACTTGGATAGTCCCTAGAGTGGATGGGGTTAGTTTTCTCCGCTAAGTCCATCTGAAATTACTTATTTACCCATCTCTATAAAAAAATAGAAAAAAATAATTATAGATTATTAAAAGTGTGGGCCCACCTTATTCACCCATCCCTTATAAACAACCGGCCATCATCACCGTAGCCACCCACTTCCACCTCCACCATAGCTACCCACCCCCACCTTGAACCGACCACCTTTAACCTGACCCACCACGGCTGCACCACCTCCAACCTGAACCCACCACCGTCGCACCACCTACAACCTAAACCCACCACCGCCTTCACTCGACCACTAGAACCACCTCGTTCTTCTCCGTCATCTCCCCCATCTTCACCTACAAACACCCTCACCACCACCACATTCATCTGCAAACACCCCCACCACCACCGCCTTCATTCGACCACCACAACCACCGCCTTCACTCAACCACCACAACCACCGTATCAAACCCCCAAATTCAAACGCATATCAATGTAATTCTAATCAAACAAATATCAAAGTAATTATGATCGTTGTAATATGAAATCAAAGTATCAAACCCCCAAATTCAAACCCAAAATTAAAGCCCTATATTCAAACAGGGTTTCAGATCTCTACAAACCAGTGGTGCGGGGTTACCAGATTTATGTTGGTAGTGGTGATGACTACGTCGGGGATGGTGATTGACGGATTTGAAGCAGGTGGTGGTGGTGTGGGGTAGGTGGTGGTGTGAGGGTAGGTGGTGACAGGTGGTGGTGTGGGTTGGATGGTGGTGTGAGGGTGGTGGCAGGTGGTGGTGGCAGTGGTGGTGCTAGTGATGGTAGGTGGTCGTGGGGCTTTTCCTGAGAGAGAGAGAGAGAGTCAGAGTGTGTGTGTTTTAGATAGAGTGAGTGTTTATATATGTGTATGTGTGTGTGTGATTTTTTATATTTTAATTAAAGTAAGGGGTAAATAAGTAATTTCAGATGGACTTAACGGAGAAAACTAACCCCCTCCACTCCAAGGACTATCCGAGTAACAAACTGGCAAACCATAGGGACCACTGGTGTAATTTCTAAAAGTTGGGGACTATAGATGTTATTTTACAAAAGCACAGGGACCATCCGGGCATTTAACTCAAAATTTATTAGTCATTTTGGTGATTTTTAGTTCATTTAATTATGTATAAGTTAAGTCAAGCAATTGACTTAAAATGTATGATGTTTCGTTTTTGGTTTTTTTTTTTTTTTTTTGTTAACACTTGGTTTTAGGTAGGTTTTTTTGGGTTTCACAATTGGTGGTCCTTTGCGGTTTTACATGAACACGGCCTATTAAACACGAAAAAAATCTTTTACTTTTTGTTGAATATTGATAGTTTAATACTCGAAATTTACAAATTCTTGTAATATTTAAGCAATTATGTCTTATCTGGTTAACTAATCTGACTATAATACATTTCAGACATGTGATAAGGCTGGATTTCGAAGGAACTTATTTTAGAGGCTTGTGGTACTTGGGCATAAACGAGTTGTTGATATAATGCTGGTGCAAGTTGATTTGGATGCTAGCGAACGTTTTATTTTTGTTTTTTGTTTTTGTATTTTATGAAATTTGAACTTCTTTTGTGCAATTTTGTTAGACTTGACTTGGAAATATTATGTATTATGTTAAACTTATAATGCATATACATTTTGAACAATTTATTATTGAATTTCCTTGTTTCGACAATTACTAACGGTCGATAGGTTTCATAAATAGTCTTGTGTTAGTTAACCTCTTTTAATCTTAGAAATTGATTTTCAGCCTCTTATTGTTCTTTAATAATGTCTGAATTGACCACAACATACAAGAGACTGAATATAAGTCTCTAATCTCAATACCCGATATGGTTTGTTTAGTATTGTGAGGACTAATCTTTGGTCTATAATATATTTTCTTTAAATGGTTATACATATATGGATTATTGGAGACTCAATATTAGTCTCTAGTAATTTCATATGTATAATACACCGGAGGGTAAATATGAGTCCCAAATAATATTGCAAAACAAAGATCTTTAAGGCTGATTTTTAAGTCCCTTATCAAATGGTAGAATTTTATATTAACATAATTGGAGAGTGAAAAATAGTCATTGACCATTTCCTATATCAAAGGGCATTCAAGACTGAATATTCAGTTCCAAATACATTTCTTTTATATTAGAGACTGAAGAATAGTCTCAAATACATTTGCACCATATTTCATTATAGAGGAAATATGTTTGAGATTGAAATTCAATAGCCAATTAGTATCCCTCCAAAATTATATATGACGCACACATATTTGCGACATAAATTTAGTCTCAAATAAGGTACCTAAATATCAACGACTGAATATTAGTCGCTAAAATATGTTGTGTAAAAATTAGTCCCCAATGCTATTAGCAACTGAAAATCAGTCCCAGATACGGTGTATCTGGGACTGAAACATCAGTCTCTAATAATTTAGTCCCTAGTGTTCACTTTTTTGTAGTGACTGTGAAAACAATATCCCCTTGCTTTTGCGTGGCAAGCAGAGATGAACCGACTTTCCATGGTGGCTTTGAGTAAAAGAAATATTCCAGTGAATTCGGAAAGCTGTACCTTGTGCGAGTCTAGTCCAGAAACAATAGACCATATTCTCTCAGCATGCGTAATGGGTACTTTGATTTTGCAAGCTATAAGCTATTGGTGTCGTGTTAACCAGATTTTCGTGTTTTCGGTTAGAGACTTGTTGAAGCTTCGTAATCATGTGCAATTGGGAGATAGATAAAGTTTTTTACATGGTATTGTGATCATATCTTGCTAGCGGACATGGAAGGCAATGAACATAAAATTTTCTCTTAAGGAGATTAAGCTCGAGGATATTGTTGGAGATGTGAAGGCTCTTTGGTTTCTCTAGCTGAAGAATAGGTTTCAAGTCGATAGTTTGGTCGAAATGGTGTAATTTTGATGTTTCGTAATTATGTTGTGATGTAGTCTCTTCGGTTGTGTTTGGTTTGCTGCCCCTATTTTTAGTGGGGTGGCTGTTCTATTGAAGTTAACTTTTCGAAAAAAAATATCATTTTATTATTTTTCAATAATTTGAACCCTACACAATAAACCCATAATGAACTTCAATTCTACTAGAATACCGGTTTTGACAAAAAAAAAATCAAACTAAACATTTAACTACAATTTTAGAAAATGACAACACAAATCCGACACAACCATCTAAAACAGTTTGTATTAGATTTCTAAAAATGATACAAATGGTTCACCGATTTATTAATACACACAAAATTGCATATATATTAAAAATATGATGGTAATAAGTACGTCTGGTGTGATTTATATAGTAAGTTTTAAGTTTCAAACCAACGACGAAATTGTTAAACTGTCAAATTCACTTTGGTTTAGACAATTTGGCTGGTTTTTGTGAAGAAAATTCTCCCCATTTTTTTAAAATGACTTACTCGTTCACCCATCAAGGTCATGTGTTGTGGTCAATGAGTGATAATCACTCACTTCCAACAAACGCTACATCACCACACTCCTTGCTCGTTTTTTCAAGCTATGTTATGGACCATGGTCACACTCATTTTATTATTATAAAACCATTACTTACTAATTAAGATTGGCTTGTTGTGTAAAAATAAAAAGATGATGATGATATTTATAGATAAGTTATAAAAAGAGTTAATTGAGTTACTTTGTTCTTGTTTGTAAACGTCTCTTAAAACAATTAACTCAAATTAATATTTTTAACGTTGGCAACAATCATATTGTTAAGATAAAACTTTTTCATGTAGGCTTATGCTGGTATGCTCATGGCGAGGCTCAAGAAGGGCTGGTCGTGTGCCCGATGTTCCCCCATGAGAATGGAACCACTTCGGCCTTCACGTGGTCCTCACATGGTGGTGCTCTCTCAGACTGCAACACAGTCTAATTCTATATCTAAATCTACATCTTTTATCTATAATGGAACTTAAACCCTAACCTTTTATCACACTTTGATACTAACTAAAGGTGAACAATAACTGATCATTAACTGAAACTAAACCAAAACCGATGAAAGCAAACTGAAATTAATCGAAAATCGTTCATCAGATTTATTTTGTACCATTAATTAACCGAATTGAACCAAACCCATTCATATTTTCATATACTTCTAGTTTTTATACCTCCATTCCATGTATTTCATGTTTTATATTTCCATTTCATGTATTTATACCTTTATTTCATGTAGGTTTAAGCAAAAAACTTAGTCAAAGTTTGGTTTTGATTATTAACCGAAACTAATCAAATAAACTGAACCGATTAACTGAAAACTGATGGTTAACAAAATAGATAAACCAACAACTTCGATTTCGATTTCCAGTGAGACTAATAACCAAATCGAGCCGAACCAATCCAAACATTACGGCCCAACATTTGTTTTATATGAAATTATCAGCCTTCTGATTAAAATGCCAAAACGACATATTACAAAGAGTGAATTACAAGTTCTGTCCTTTATCAATATACCAAATATCAGGCGGTGTCCTTTACCTTTAAAATTGATGAGTTTTGTACTTAATGTTTTAAAATACTACACGTTATGCCCTTTAGCCTTAACAGTTTATTTTTACTGTTAAATTTGATCATGTGACTTGCATATGAGGACAAATAAGTCATTTTACCCACTATCCCCATTTCCCACTTTCCCCCAATTTATTGTTTTATACAAATTCATCTTTTTCTTCTTCTCAAGGAAACCAACACACGCTCACACAGTCACACTTTCCTCTGGCCGCCCTCTCTATTCCGACAACTACAGATATGTGGGTGGAAGGCGATGGTGTTATGGTGGGGTGTTATGGGTGTAGATAATGGCCTGCACTGACCAAGGTAGCCGCCGTCCGTCGGAGACTAACCAGAAACCGAACGCCGGAGATAATGGTCTACACTGACCACTAACAAGAGGTCAACCTAAATGATTTCAGTGAAGAAGAAGAAGAACGAACAATGATCGGAATGGGTTCCTACAATGGCAGAGTAAGAATGGTGAGAGGAGATACATCTGATGAGATGATACTCTTGTGGGGACTTCAACAACTCACTTTCTCTAAACCTCACGCTTTTGTCTCTTAATCTTCTTGTGACAACTGTCAAAATTCCAGGTATCCGTACAACTATTAAACCATGATTAGCGCTTAATGACTGTGCTGAATTACAATTAACTGTTTACTGATTACTGCCATCTACATACATGTGCATCATATATTGCTTAATGTCATACCATCATTGCATGAAAGCTTATTTGACTCAAATGATGCACGAAGCACAGTTAGCACAGTTATCAAACAAATCAGGAAAATGCTGACAGAGTTCAGTACATAGGCAGACAGTGTATTGAGACACAGAATGAGCCAGAAAACCAAGTATTACACTAGTATAGTGTGTAGGAAAGTAAGGATCACAAAACTGTCTTCCTAGTGATAGTTTAAGTGCCGGAAAGTGCCTAAAACTCACATAAACTGCAGAATTCAGCAAAAATCAGCAATTTTCAGCATTTAAACAATCTAATATCATGCAGAAATATGGTTAAATGGTCCTGAATGCTTTCCTAAGTGTCGGGAATCAAAAGTGTCATAAAAGGGTACATAAAGCACACTAAACTGCATAGTTTAGCACCTTAACGAACCAGTAACCAACCGAACAACCGGACACTACTCGAAACACCAAATTTACACTAGAAGCACTGTTTTAACATTACCAAGCTAGTTATGATCCCCGAATATCATAACACCTCATATAAATATCAACTAACTAGAAACATAACTACATACTTGATTTTTAACCTAAGTAACTAACTTGGTTAGAACCTAGTCTACATACCCCCCCCCCCCACCTCTGTAATCGGCCAACATGGCCCCCACATATGGATTTGTTTTAATTTTATAATAGATCCTTGTTGCTACTTTAGAAACATGTTATACAAGAGTTAAACACTTGAAATTGGATTATAAGAATGCACCTAAGTATCTTACCTTCATTTCTCACACACTAAAACACACACAACTCCTCCCTCTTCCCCTTGTGCTCTTGGCCGACCCCACCACCACCATCATCACCATCATTCATCCATCTTACAACCATTCCAAGCTTATACAAAGGTGTTAGAGGTTACATAAAGAAGCTAGGAGCTTACGGAAGTTCAAGGACCTTGTTCATTTGCTTTTATCCACTTGATTTCTTCACTTAATCATCCCTAGCCTTGTGCTAGTGGTAAGAACCTTGATCTTGCTATTTTACATCTTTTATTAGTGGTTAAAAGATGTTACATAATGTTGATCATGAAGAACACTAAGAATCACAAGAAGTAAACTTGAACATAAGCTTAAAATATGAAGAAATCTAGATGAATATGAGTTGTTATGCTTGATGATTGTTGTTCATACATGTTTATGATATTAAACATCATATGATACTTGCTAGATTGTGATTAAACACATGATCTAGCAAGTGAGAGGAAGATCTTGTGAATAATCAAGATGATCATCCTATTATGTGAACATGAACTTGAAAACAAAGATGATTTTGTGTAAAATGAAGATGAATACATGTTATTAGTCTTGAACATGGATGATTTTAAAGATAGTTTTCTCAAGAAACCAAGTTTAAATTACAAGGTTTACATAACTATGATTTTTAAAGAAACCAACCATGTTTTAGTGTTAAATCAAGTGTAGAAATATGTTGTTAACAAGAAAAATTCAAAAGATTAATTTTTAGAAAAATCATATTACAAGTTGTAAAAGTCTAAATTCTTCAAGAACATGATTTATAAATAAATAACCACACTTTAAACGATAACAAGGCTTACTAAGAAGTTACTACAAATTTTTACAAATATTCAAGTTCATGAAGTATTAGATTATGCTTGTTTTTGGCAAAATTGGTAAGTAAAGGTTGTCTGTTATTGATTTGTGAATTGATTGTGTTAATTTTACAAAAGAAAATGATATACCTTCAAGGTATGGAAACCTCCATTTTTAGGGGAAACTATGGCAAAAATTTCCTAAAAATTAAACACTTAGAAAAATATTTCCAAACAAATATTTACAAGTGTATTTCAAACCATGAACTTCTCACATAAACTTTGCCATAAATTTTGTTACAAAAATATAAATATTGGAGGTTGGTTTTCATAAATAAAAGTGACCAAGTATGTATTTAGGAAAATATATATTTAGAAGTCACCATATGTGTGATTATTTGTATATTATGTGTATTAGTTATATTATTTTAGGACTTGAAATAATATAACTCACTAAAACACCAAAAATTACAATCCTGAGAGAAATAATTGTAAAATGAGAAGTGTAATCTTTCATTTATCAACCACATATATATATATACAAGTGATGTAGTCAAAATATAACTGAAACTTAATAACTTAGGAGGATAATTAGGAGGGAATATATCTGTATTTATAACACTCCCCCTCAGATATATATTATTTTATTATACACAGTTAATAACATACTTCGGGATGATATTAAATAGATACTTCAGGACCTATATAATAAAGTGATACTACTGGATCAGTTGTACTGCCTCATTAAAAACCTTACTAAGAAAACCCATTGGGATAAAACTTAGTTATGGGAAAAAGAGTACAATGTGTATAATTCTCCCCCTGAATTCAACAAACATCTTTCAATCTACGGAGACCGATCTTGTGTGATAGTTGCTCGAAACTGTTTCTTGGTAAAGATTTTGTGAATAGGTCAGCTAAATTTTCACTTGACTTTATTTGGCAAATATCAATTTCCCCTTCTTTCTGCAAGTCATATGTTGAGAAGAATTTTGGTGAAATGTGCTTTGTTCGATCACCCTTGATGTAACCTTCTTTGATCTGAGCTATGCAAGCAGCATTGTCTTCATAAATAATCATCGGCTTCTTCTTGATCTGTTCTAATCCACATGCTTCTTGTATGTGAGTAATCATTGATCTCAACCACACGCATTCTCGACCAGCTTCATATAGTGCAATTAGTTCGGCATGATTTGATGACGTTGCTGTAAGTGTTTGCTTAGTTGACTTCCAAGAAATTGCTGTGCCACCATATGTGAATACATAACCTGTTTGAGATTTTGCTTTATGTGGATCTGATAGATATCCAGCATCAGCATACCCAACAAGCTGGGACATTTGATCTTTCTGGTAGAAAAGACCTAAGTCCTGTGTCCCGCAAATATATCGGAATATGTGTTTTATTCCATTCCAGTGTCTACGTGTTGGGTTTGAACTATATCTTGCTAGTACATGTACCGAGAATGCAATATCGGGTCTCGTGTTATTTGCAAGATACATAAGGGCACCGATCGCACTTAAGTATGGTACTTCTGGACCAAGTACTTCTTCGCCTTCTTCTTGAGGGCGGTAAGGATCCTTTTGAGGATCTAGCGGTCGGACAACCATGGGTATGCTAAATGGATGAGCTTTATCCATATTAAAACGTACTAACATCTTCTGGATGTAGTTTGACTGATGGACGAATGTACCGTTTCGTAAATGCTCAAACTGCAAGCCGAGACATAATTTTGTTGTACCAAGGTCTTTCATCTCAAATTCTCTCTTTAATATATTAGCAGTTTTTTCTATCTCTTCAGGAGCTCCGATGATGTTTATATCATCAACGTAGACTGCTACTATAGTGAATTTTGAGAGTGATCTTTTCATAAAAACACATGGACTGATTACATCAGACTTGTATCCTTATTTTTCGAGATATTCACTGAGCCGATAGTACCACATGCGGCCAGATTGTTTAAGACCATATAAAGATCTTTTTAGCTTTATAGCACACATGTCTCGAGGTATTGATTTTAATGCTTCGGGCATTTTTAATCCTTTAGGGATTTTCATGTAGATGTCATTTTCTAGTGTCCCGTACAAGTATGCGGTGACGACATCCATAAGTCTCATTTGAAGTCCTTCTGAGATTGCAAGGCCAATTAGAAATCTAAGGGTTATCGCATCCACTACAGGGGAATACGTTTCCTCATAATCAACTCCTGGGAATTGGGAAAAACCCTTGTGCTACAAGACGTGCCTTGTATCGTACAATCTCATTCTTTTCATTTCTTTTTATAGCAAACACCCATTTATAACCTACTGGTTTGACGTCTATGGGTGTTCGGACTACAGGTCCGAAAACATTTCGCTTTTCAAGCGAACCCAACTCAGCCTTTATGGCTTCTTGCCATTTTGGCCAATCAACTCTGTGCATGCACTCTTCTAGAGTTTTAGGTATGTAATCATTTTCATTTATTACATCCGTTGCTATAGCATATGCAAATATATCATTAACACGTGTTTCATTTCGGTTCCATATTGTACTATTTTGTACATAATTGATAGAGATCTCGTTTTCGTTTGGTACCAGTGTGTCTTCTGGATTTTCATTTTCCTCTGGAGTTATATTTGTCTCTTCTGGGACATTTACCTCTTCTAGGGTTTCATTTACTAAATTTTCACCAACTGATTTATTCTGCTCTTTTCGCTTACGTGGGTTTTTATCTTTGGAACCTATTGGTCTCCCACGTTTTCTTTGTATGGTAATCGCTTCTGGGATTACTTCAATTCGAGCAGGTGCATTTGATGCTGGTATATGTGACTTTGTCACCCTATTTGTGTCTGTGAATGCATCTGGTAATTCATTTGCGATTCTTTGCAAATGTATAATCTTTTGGACTTCAGATTCACATTGACCACTTCGGGGGTCGAGATTCGATAATGATGATGCATTCCATGTTAACTCTTGTGTTACCAGTCTTTCTTTAGTCTTATCTCCCCCTAAGACTGGGAATACTGTCTCATTAAACTGACAGTCAGCAAAGCGTGCTGTAAACATGTCACCCGTTAATTGTTCTAAATATTTAATAATAGACGGGGAGTTATAACCGATGTAAATGCCCAATCTTCTTTGTGGTCCCATAATGGTACGTTGTGGTGGCGATATCGGTACATATACCGCACAACCAAATATTTTGAGGTGGGACAAATTTGGTTCTCTTCCGGAGACCAGTTGTAATGGGGAGTATTCATGATCGGCAGTTGGTCTTAATCGGATTAGTGTAGCAGCATGTAGAATAGCATGTCCCCATGCAGAAGATGGTAATTTGCATCTCATCAGGAGAGGTCTAGCGATTATTTGTAATCGTTTAATTAATGATTCAGCTAAACCATTTTGTGTATGAACATGAGCTACTGGATGTTCAACCTTTATCCCAATCGACATACAATAATCATTAAAAGCTTGGGATGTGAATTCTCCTGCATTATCCACTCGTATGGTTTTAATTGGATTTTCAGGGAAATGAGCTCTCAACTGTATGATTTGCGCTAATAGTCGAGCAAACGCTACATTTCGGGTAGCTAAAAGACTCACGTGTGACCATCGCGATGAGGCATCAATTAATACTAAGAAATAACGAAATGGACCACAAGGAGGATGTATAGGCCCACAGATGTCCCCTTGGATTCTTTCCAAAAATGAGGGGTTTTCTTGTGTCAATTTAGTTGGTGAGGGCCGAGTAATGAGTTTGCCTAGAGAGCATGCCGCACATGATAAATCTTTTGATTGTAAGACTTTTAAATTCTTAAGAGGGTGCCCATTTGCGTTTTTAATTATTCGCCTCATCATTATGTTACCTGGGTGACCTAGTCGGTCATGCCATATTGTGAATGTGTCTTTATCTAGTAACATATGGTTACTCACCACCATGTATGCTTCAATAGGAGTAATATTTGTACAATATAATCCAGAGGATAAAGCTTTTAGCTTTTCTACAATGGTATCTTTGCCATTTTCATTTGAAGTAATTTGTAAGTATTCAATATTATTTTCGGATGTTGTTTTGAGGTGGTAACCATTTTGTCGAATACTTTTAAAACTAAGTAAATTTCGTCTTGATTTACTAGAGTATAATGCATCATTTATAATTAGTTTAGTACCCGATGGTAATATGATGCTTGCTCTTCCAGAGCCTTCTATAAGATCACATACACCAGAAATAGTACCAACAAGTGTCTCTGCAGGAGACAACTCAGAGAAAAATTTCTTATGTTTGAGAATAGTGTTGGTAGTACCACTATCTACGAGACATTCATCACCAATAATAACTTTATTGGAGCTTGTAAACATATTTTCTCTGGAAATAATAAAATAAATTAATATAACGAACTACTTGCTTGAGTATGATAAAAAAAAAATCACATCACACAAATATGAATCAAACATCACAAAGATTTTAAGTGAAACCATAACAATAGTTCAAAACATAAAATACCACTAGAGTTGAAATAAAAACCAAACAAAGAAGATAAAAAAAACATAGTCTAAAAAAAATCATCACATAACACGCATTTAATGATTTTGTAGTATGAGTTTGTTGTTTTGTTCCGCGACCAACAAACATGATATTAGCTCAGAATATTTTATAAAATTACGTTCCCTGTACTGCTGCGCCAGGAGCATGTTTGATAAATGGAACGTTGAGATAGTTTGCTCAATCATGTCTTTGTCGGTGATTTGTTCACCACATAATTTAAGCTCAGAGTTGATGCGAAGAAAGGTAGAGTTGTACTCACTAACAGTCTTATGATCTCGTAGCCTTAAATGAACCCACTTGTAGCGAGTTTTAGAGAGTAAGACCAACTTCAGGTGGTCAAATCTTTCTTGAATTTTTTTTCCATAACTCGAGAGGGTCCTCAACAGAACGATTTTCCCTCTTTAGGTCTTCATGAAGATGAAGGCGAAGGAATGCCATAGCTTTAGCTTTTTCTTGAAGGGACGTTTTATTCCCATCAATGATTGTCTCCCCCAAACTCATTGCTTCCAGATGAGTTTTAGCATCAAAAGCCCAAGAGGGGTAGTTGTTGCCCGAGATTTCAAGTGCAGTAAATTTAAGCTTTGATAAGTTCGACATTTTATCTACAAATGAAAGAATCATGGATTTAAATGCGAGCCGCAATATAAATTATATATTATAGGAGAACTTCAGGTTCTCTAGAGGTAGAACTACAGGTTCTATATTTTACGCCATTTTAATAATATGGTAGGAATTTAGAAACTCTTGTATGATTTCGTATTGTAAATATAAATTTTGTTTTGACAATTTAATTAAATATTTAAATATAATAATATATATGAAACTTTGTGAAAGCAAAATTATTAAAATATATTAAAGTGTTTTGCTTTGGGATGTGATTTCTAACTTTGCATGTACGTCCATTTAAATATAATTTTTATTAGATTTGATATGTGAATATAATGAATTATATTAAACTTGTGTCAACAGCTGTATTCCATTTCATTTCATCATATTAAATATAAATTAAATTTATGTAATATCATATGTTATATAATTATTAACATAATATATTAGAATATTACAGTTGTCAAAGTTAGCAATTAAGAGAGAGAAGGTTACACCAACAGTTCAAGATCATTCAAAATTTGCAATTAAGAGAGAGAAGGTTACACCAACCGTTCAAGATCAATAAACCGTTATCGGTTACAAAACGGAGTAATTATGTTGAAATAAAATACCAAACAGTTGCACCAACCGCCGGTAAACTGTTCCGACCCACCGGATTCCCTTCCGGCGAACATGCCGCCGTTAAACCGTTTAGAACCACGCCGCCGGTAAACACGTCCAGAACCACGCCGCCGGTAAACACGTCCAGAACCACGCCGCCGGTAAACCGTTCACTTCCGCACTGTCGTCTTTGATTTTATTTTAACGGTTGGCGGTTGAGGACAATCGCCGGAGAAAAGTTTTCAGGTCAGTTAATAGTGTCTTATCGCTCGTTTAGTTGTTTTTTTTTTTCAGTTTGTTGTTCTTAGCGGTTGTTTGATATGGAAAAGCATTTAATCGATTTTGTGATTGTTATTTTTGTAAGTACAGAATGAAAAACCCTATGTTGATTTCTAAAAATTCTTAGAGAAAAATCCTAATTTAGGCATTCTAAAAGCGGATACAAATATCAATGGCATCGTTACTGTGTGGAAAGATTAGGCAACGTATAAGGAAATAAATTTTCTTTTTTTTTTTTTACTAAAAAAAAGATCACTTGGAAAAAAAATTGAAATTTTGCGTATCCACGATTTGTATATATGCAGATGTTCCAAAAAAACTTGAAATTTGTGTATCTACTTTTTGAGATGCAGATATATACGAGGTACTATATCAAGGAGGATAACATATAATCAACATATGTGAGACTGAAGATTGTGATGATGTATACCAGGATTATGAGGGACTGAAGATTTATTCAAGATGTGTTATGGTCTGCAGATTGTGGCACTGCTACCCGTTCAAGTTACAGCAACGATTTGATATGATGGCCGGTAATCTCAGCGGAGAGTCTCGTGCTGATAATGTGAGAGAAATAATTGTAAAATGAGAAGTGTAATCTTTCATTTATCAACCACATATATATATATACAAGTGATGTAGTCAAAATATAACTGAAACTTAATAACTTAGGAGGATAATTAGGAGGGAATATATCTGTATTTATAACAAATCCAAAATATTACCAAAATTCCAAGAATATGAATATACAATTTACACAAAAGTATTGGTGAAACCGAACCAAGTAATATAACTTACAAAATATTCCGGAAAGTTTATTCACAAGTATATTTTGGTAAATAATATTTTGGACACCAAGAGAACAAAAATATGATTTTTACAATTATTACAAAGTTATATCATATTTTTGACAAGAAGAAAGTATATTATTTTTGGGTTAATAAAAAATATGTATTTTCTTGGAAATATTAGAAGATATATTATTTTGAAAGAAATATATATATTTTCTCAAACAAAAACGGAATATATCATTTTTGGAGAAAAAATAAGTTTATATATATTTTCTAAGTTAGACTTGAAAATATATTATTTTTGAATTGATATGAAAATACAAATATTTTTGCCAAGGGAAGATTTTAAATAATATTTCTTAAAATATATTTTGGAAATATATATATATATATTGGTGAACTTTTATTAAAGATAATATTCCGGAAAAGTTAATACGAAATTGAGTATAAGAATACTTAATGAATACAATAAAAATACGTATTCCCATACGTATAAATACACACCGGAATACGACCCCAATACATGGCAAAAATATACATGTACAAGAATACGAATACACCCATCCTTAGGAAGGAAATACATGTATAATTACGTGGAAAATGTTAAGTTAATATATATTGTCTTAACAATTATTCCAAAATTTAGTAAATATAATTTAAGTTAAAATATTTATTAGAGTTAAATGCCATTTTAGTCCCTGTGGTTTGGGCCATTTTGCCAGTTTAGTCCAAAGGTTTCATTTTTAACCTGTGGGTCCAAAAAGGTTTCACAGTTGCCATTTTAGTCCACTGGGTTAACTTAATCCATTTTTTCTGTTAACGAGAAGGCCAATTCGGTCATTTTATATGACTGAATGGCCCTTTTAGTTAACAGAATTACATACAAAATGACCAAATTGGCCTTCTCGTTAACAGAAAAAATGGATGAAGTTAACCAAGTGGACTAAAATGGCAACTGTGAAACCTTTTTGGACCCACAGGTTAAAAATGAAACCTTTGGACTAAACTGGCAAAATGGACCAAACCACAGGGACTAAAATGGCATTTAACTCTATTTATTATTTTAACAAATAATTATATAACATGGAATAATATTGAAGATACAAAGAACGTAACTCAAAGACACTAACTAATACTAAATCAAGGCACGACCCGTTCGTCTAATAGACATTAGTACGTTGTAGGTAGTCGTGTACGCCAGACGGAGCTTTGAGTTACGGTGTTACGAAGAACGCAAGACTGTGAGTTCATATCCCCTTTTTCTTTAAAACTGTTTTGTTTTTATAACCATGGGGTGAAGTAAATGTTACAAAATGTTTACAAACAATTACAGTTGGTATGGTTAGCTAAGGATTGCATAGTAGATCATGTGAATGGGTAGGCACACTCCTAAGACCATTAATCCTCGTGTTAGGACCGAGGGACATGAGTGATAGATCTATTTGGGTGTAGCGAGCCCACACCCATGTGGACTGGGGATTGGCCCATGAGGTGACTATGTCTTACAGCCGGAGGCCGGTACAAAATATGCTAGGTTTGAGCCTTCCTACGCCGTTGCACGCATGTTAATGGCCTTGCAAACCATTAATTGATCTGTTTCCTTGTTTTGCTTTCATACCGGGATTTACAAAACATACATACATACATACAATGATTACAAGGTTTCATTCATACACACAAACAAACACATGAACTCGCTCAACTTTTGTTGATGTTTTTAAACTACATGTATTTCAGGGAATTAAAAGTGGATCTGGCGGGCGTTTGGATGTTTCAAGTTGCGTTAAGAATAAAGGATGTCATCCGTTGTCTTAGGGTTTGGTTAGTGTGTCTTATCCTGGACAAGACACATCTACCAAAGCCTGATTTTATTTAGAGTCTTTTGACGAGTCCTTAGGGAACTCTAAACAATTCGTATGGTTTGTAAAATTTGAATTTGAAGTCTATGTTTCAAACAATGATGTTTATGATGTTTTTAAACGTATCTTATAGATGACCATCTATGGTTTTATCATATAGTGGTTGTTATGATTTAATGCAATGATATTAAGCAAGTCACACATAATCACGCTTCCGCAAAAGTCAGGGTGTGACAGTTTGGTATCAGAGCTTCGATTGTAGCGAACTAGGATTCCTTCTCGAGTCTAGACTACAATCATTAGGGCTCTCACGAAAATATTTTTACAAAATGTTTTCATTACACACACGAAACACCCAGATCAAGGAAAAACAAACATTTTTACAAACGAAAAGACACGAAACACATTCCAAGGTTTATGTTGTGGTTCAATCTGAGAGACTGGGTGGTTCAGTCTGAGAGACTGGGTGGTTTAGTCTGGGAGACTAGGTGGGTTAGTCTGGGAGACTGGTTGGTTTAATCTGGGAGACTAGGTGGTTTAATCCGGGAGACTAGGTGGTTTAGTCTGGAAGACTAGGAAGGATACATGATTACATGATTGCATTGTCATTGATTGCATACTTAAATGTTAGTGGTTAATATATGTGCATATGTTGTGATTGTTATGTTACAGACACCATGTCATCATCCGAGAGTGGATTGTCCGATACTGATGACCCCATGGCTATTGTCTCTAACGATGAGATCGTCCCTGAGCCAGAGATCTTCACATCCGATACCGAGAGTAACCCAGAGATGATGTCCGACGATGACGACAATTTTCAGCCATTTGCGCTGCCCGATTTCAGAGACGATTTACCGTTTGCTGATGGTATCCCAGACGAGGATCCTTTTGTTATTCCCATTCCTGTCCACGATCATCTTATCATCGGTCATCCCGATGGTGAGCATATTGTGGCGCCGATCCTCGCTCCTGTTCCACTAGTGGTCATTCCTCCTGATGATTGGCCATTCGATGATCTGTTTGACGATGATTTTGATCTGTTTGTTGATGGTCCTCCCGATGACGCTCATGGTGATGGAGAGCTCGATGAGGACGTCGTTGATGTTCCACTTCTGGGGATTCCCATTATTGAGATTTCTTCTGATTCTAGCTTACACTCTGTCCCAGATTCCTTTGAGTCTGTGACATCTTTCGCCTTGCAGGCAGTGGGCTTGCGACGTTATGCCACTGATTCCGATGACGATACAGCCCTGCCAGCTGCACCGTCTCCTCCATATGACTTTGAGCTTGTTCTTGAGCTAGACTTTGTTCCTGATGATCAGCCCGATGCTGCACCTGCTGATCCTGAGCCGATACCTGCTCCTGAGCCTTTGCCTGATCATGACCCCGTCCCATTTGGCATACCTGACATTGCACCACTCATACCAGATCCAGTTCCTGCACCCGTTGACCCTCCTGTTATTGAGCCAGTCACTCCTCCACTAGCACCTGCACCTGTTGATGTTGCTCCTTTTCACCCAGTAGAGTCTGATGTACACCGTGTCGACCTGCCTATTGTTTTCTTGTAGGATATACCCGCACCCCATCCAGGGGAAGGCACTTCTAGCCAGCAGCCTAGCCATGACCCTCATGTTTCAGCAGCTTTCCCTCACATGCCTCAGTCTGCACCTTATGCTCATTTTACTTCTTCACCGCTTGATGAGCCACTCAGATGGTTCCCACCGTACACCATGCCGATTTTTGATCCCTACCATCCCTCGCACTTTACTGGTTATACACGGGATGAGCTACTACTTTCACTTCAGCTCCAGTATGAGATCATGAGTCGCAGGATTTTAGAGCTTGAGATGACACCGCACCTTTTGCCATGTCCGTGTCAGCCTGCATTTGTTCCGCGTTCATCACCGTCCCCATTTTCACATCCTCCTGCACCGCTTACTCCATTTCCTGAGTTTGACACTCGATTTCTCACCGTTGAGCAGTAGATCAGTTATCTGTTGCGTCATGTTTATGATCTTGAGGAGGAGCTTGCGCATGTGCGCAACTTGCTTTTCTTTCCTCCACCTCCTCCTCCACCACCATCAGCATAGCCGGTTTTTGGTTTTATGTAGGTAGCTTGCTTTTGATGAGAGCACCGCTATTGAGCTGAGCTAATGATTCCTTTTGGAGATCACCTTTTTGATTGTCTGACTCTGTAGACTGATAGACATTTTGGACAAGGGTAGTGTGACCCTGTGTTCTTTTGATACGATACTTTTGTAAAACATGTAACAATATTGGTGGTCGATGATTAATGAAAGCTCAATCGTAATGTTCTCATTAAATACGTTGTTAATTTACTTGCTTGTGCTATGATTGTGATGATTACATGCTTACTTGTTATGGTAAACACTATTATATACATACTAATTATTACACGAATAAGGCCTGGCCTATACAATCTTCTTTATAGAAGATGCCTCCTCGAAGGAACAATCAATTGCCCACAACAGAGGCAGAACTGCATGAACGGATTTCACAAGCAATTGTACAACATGAGGCCTTGCGCTCTGAACACAGCAGAGGTACCTCAGGGAATAACCCACCTCACGGTAATGTTTAAGTCACTTAAGACACATCACGATACGTTTGGACATTCCATGTGCATTTGCTAATGCTTACTGTGAATGATGTTGCTTGTATAGGTTGTACTTACAAGCAGTTCCTTGACTGTAAACCTCTGAACTTTGACGGCACTGGAGGTGCTGTAGCTTTCGTAAGATGGGCCGAGAAAACAGATTCTGTGCTGCGAATGGGTAAGTGTGCGCCAGAGCACCAGGTCACTTACATTTCTGGACTATTCCTAGATGGAGCTCTATCATGGTGGAACCTTCAGGTTCAGACTCTAGGTGAGGCTGCAGCATATGGTATGAATTGGGATGAGATGAAGGAACTGATGCGCAAGAAGTACCGCTCAAGGGCTGAGATTCAAAAGTTGGAAACCGAGTTTTGGAATCTGAAAATGGATGGACCCAAGATTGCTGAGTATGTACAGAGATTCCATGACCTGTCTCGTGTTGTCCCCTACATGGTAGAACCGGAATTCAAGCGAGTTGAACGTTTCATTTGGGGATTGGCACCCCAAATTATGAGCATGGTGACTACTTCGAAGCCTCCAACGATCACTGAAGCCATTGACTTGAGCGTGGCACTGACAGAGGAAGCAATTAGATTGAATAAGTTTTTGATCTCTAAGGGAAAGAAGAAGGAGACTCATGTCGAGTCGTCAGGAGAGAACAAGAGGAAGTTCTCGAATTTCAAGAAGGGTGCCCAAGGAAACAACAGTGGTAACAAGAAGAGAGATGCGAATCCACCAACCGAGGTTAAGACTGGTGCTGCTACTGGTGCTGAGATTAGAGGAAAAGGGTATATGGGCACCCTGCCCAAATGTGATGTGTGTCAGTTTCATCACACTGGACGATGCAGAGTTGGAAAGTGTGAAACATGCGGAAAAGTTGGCCATGCCAAAGAGATATGCTGGTATGGAGCCGGTCGTGGGAATGGTGGCCAGAGAGGATATGGTAATGGCTATGGCTATGGTAACCGTGGTGGAAACGGTAATGGGAATAGGAATAACCAGGGAGGTAATGGAAATCGTGGTGGTAATGGAAATCAAGGTGGTAACGAAAACCGCGGAGGAAACAACAATCAAGAAAGACGCAACCAAAACAACCATCAGGATGGTACTGGAAACGGTCAAGGATGTTTTAGTTGTGGAGATGTTGGGCATTTCAAGCGAGATTGCCCAAAGAACAACCAAGCCCAAGGAAGAGTTTTCAACATTGGAGCTAGGGAAGCTCGCCAGGATCCGATCGTAGTTACGGGTATGTTCCCTATCAACCAACACTTTGCATCTGTACTATTTGATACTGGTGCAGATTATAGCTTCGTGTCCCTAGAATTTAAGGAATTACTTGGGTTAGTTGCTAGTAAGTTAGAAATTCCGTACTCGATAGAACTAGCTAATGGGAAGCTAGTAAAGGCGAACGAAGTAATTAGAGGCTGTGTAATAGAACTTGGAGAGCATGAGTTTATGCTCGATCTTCTACCAGTTGAGTTGGGAAGCTTTGACGTGGTAGTTGGAATGGATTGGTTGTCGGGTAACCGAGCTGAGATCGTATGTCACGAGAAGATCATCCGTATCCCGATAGTGAATGGAGAGACGATTGTAGTGCACGGAGAAAAGCATGATACACCTCTAAGGATTATCAGTTGTTTGAAGGCCCGAAAGTTTTTACAGAAAGGATGTGTTGCCTTTATGGCTCACATTGTTGATAAAGAAGCCGAAGCTGGAAGATATCCCTGTGGTAAGGGAGTATCCTGAAGTCTTCCCCGAAGACTTGCCAAGATTACCGCCCCAACGACAAGTCGAATTCCATATTGACTTGGTTCCAGGCGCCGCGCCTGTAGCCGAAGCACCTTATCGACTTGCGCCTTCCGAGATGCAAGAGTTGTCGACGCAACTTCAGGAGCTTTTGGATAAGGGATTTATTATACCAAGCTTCTCGCCTTGGGGAGCTCCAGTTTTGTTTGTTAAAAAGAAGGACGGTAGTTTCCGTATGTGCATTGACTACCGAGAGCTGAACAAGTTAACCATCAAGAATCGGTATCCTTTGCCGAGGATTGATGACCTCTTCGATCAACTTCAAAGTTCGAGTTATTACTCCAAGATCGATCTTCGATCAAGTTATCACCAGCTGCGGATTCAAGAAGAGAGCATACCGAAGACTGCCTTTAGAACTCGTTATGGACATTACGAGTTTCTAGTGATGCCATTTGGTTTGACAAATGCACCAGCAGTGTTTATGGATTTGATGAACCGAGTTTGCAAGCCATATCTCGATAAATTCGTGATTGTATTTATCGACGATATTTTGATCTATTCACGGACAAAGGAAGAACATGAGCAACACCTTAGAGCCATCTTAGAGCTGCTCAAGAAGGAGAAACTGTATGCTAAGTTCTCGAAGTGCGAGTTCTGGTTGCGTGAAGTACAATTCCTTGGTCATGTAGTGAATGAAGATGGAGTCCATGTGGATCCCACCAAGATCGAGGCGATTAAGAATTGGGAAACCCCGAAGACGCCAACCGAGATTCGTCAGTTTCTAGGTTTAGCTGGGTATTATCGCCGATTCATTGAGGATTTTTCTAAAATCGCTCAACCGTTGACCTCCCTTACTCAGAAGGACAAGAAGTATGAATGGGGAGAAAAACAAGAGGAAGCTTTTCAGCTACTAAAGAATAAGCTTTGTGATGCACCTATTTTATCCCTACCCGAAGGCACCGATGACATTGTGGTATACTGTGACGCCTCGCGTCAGGGATTGGGCTGCGTGCTGATGCAGTGACAAAAGGTTATCGCTTACGCTTCGCGCCAGTTGAAGGTTCATGAGAAAAACTACACCACACATGATTTGGAATTAGGTGCAGTGGTGTTTGCTTTGAAGATTTGGCGGCATTACCTTTATGGTACCCGATGCACGATCTTTACTGATCATAAGAGCCTTCAGCACATATTCGATCAGAAAGAGCTTAACATGAGACAGCGACGATGGGTTGAGTTGTTAAACGACTATGATTGCGAAATCAAATATCACCCAGGAAAGGCGAATGTGGTGGCAGACGCCTTAAGTCGAAAGGAGAGGATTAAGCCCATAAGGGTCAGGGCTTTAGAAATGATCATTCAGACAGACCTCTCGTTGCGTATTCGTGCTGCACAGAGAGAAGCTCTTAAGAAAGAGAATCTTAAGGATGAATATCTCCGTGGGATGGAGAAAAAGTTGGTGCCCAATGAGGAAGGAACCTTGTATTTTATGGGACGAATTTGGGTTCCCCTCTTTGGTGGTCTTAGAGATGTTATTTTCGATGAAGCTCATAAATCGAGGTACTCGATCCACCCAGGATCGGATAAAATGTACCAAGATTTGAAGGATTTCTACTGGTGACCAAGACTGAAAGGTGATGTTGCAACCTATGTTGGAAAATGTTTAACTTGCGCCAAGGTGAAGGCCGAGTATCAGAAGCCTTCAGGTCTCCTACAGCAACCTGAGATACCCATGTGGAAGTGGGAGCAGATCTCAATGGATTTCGTAACAAAGTTGCCAAGGACACCCAGAGGTCATGATACGATTTGGGTAATCGTGGACCGGTTAACAAAATATGCGCACTTTTTGCCAATCAGAGAAAAGGATAACACAGGTAAGCTAGCTGAGCTGTACCTAAGGGAGATAGTTGCATGACATGGAGTGCCTATCTCGATTATATCTGACAGAGACGGAAGATTTGTGTCAAGGATTTGGCAATCCTTCCAAGAAGCGTTTGGTTCCCAACTGAATTTGAGCACAGCATTTCATCCACAGACGAACGGTCAAAGTGAGAGAACGATTCAGACGCTTGAAGATATGTTACCAGCTTGCGTAATGGACCTTGGTGGCAGTTGGGACACTCACCTACCCTTGGTTGAGTTCTCCTATAACAACAGCTACCATACAAGCATTCAAGCTGCACCGTTCGAAGCTCTCTACGGACGAAAGTGTCGATCACCGTTACGCTGGGCAGATGCAGGTGATTGACAACTGGTTGGTCCCGAACTGGTCCAAGAGACGACAGATAGGATCATGCAGATCTGAGAGCGCATCAAGGCATGATCGACAAAAGAGCTATGCGGACCAAAGAAGGAAACCTTTGGAATTTGAAGTGGGTGATATGGTTCTATTGAAAGTCTCACCTTGGAAATGTGTGACACGCTTTGGGAAGCGTGGAAAGTTAAACCCACGATTTATCGGACCATTCAAAATCCTGGAAAGGATTGGTCCTGTAGCATATAAGTTGGAACTACCAGCGGAACTGAATGGTGTTCATGATACATTCCATGTATCTAATCTGAAGAAGAGTCCAACACAAGAAACAGTGGTCATTCCTGCTGACGAAGTTCACATTGACGACACACTCCACTTTACCGAAGAACCTGTTGAGGTTATTGATTAGAAAGTTAACAAGACCCGGAGGAATAGCGTCAAACTCGTCAAGGTTCGATGGAATGCACGTCACGACCCAGAGTATACGTGGGAACGTGAAGACCGCATGAAAGCTAAATACCCGCATTTGTTCCCCAACTCCCATGCAGCTAGTAAGTAGTAAAGCTTAAAATTTCGGGACGGAATTTTCTTAACAGGGGGAGAATGTGACAACTGTCAAAATTCCAGGTATCCGTACAACTATTAAACCATGATTAGCGCTTAATGACTGTGCTGAATTACAATTAACTGCTTACTGATTACTGCCATCTACATACATGTGCATCATATATTGCTTAATGTCATACCATCATTGCATGAAAGCTTATTTGACTCAAATGATGCACGAAGCACAGTTAGCACAGTTATCAGACAAATCAGGAAAACACTTACAGAGTTCAGTACATAGGCAGACAGTGTATTGAGACACAGAATGAGCCAGCAAACCAAGTATTACACTAGTATAGTGCGTAGGAAAGTAAGGATCACAAAACTGTCTTCCTAGAGATAGTTTAAGTGCCGGAAAGTGCCTAAAACTCACATAAACTGCAGAATTCAGCAAAAATCAGCAATTTTCAGCATTTAAACACTCTAATATCATGCAGAAATATGGTTAAATGGTCCTGAATGCTTTCCTAAGTGTCGGGAATCAAAAGTGTCATAAAAGGGTACATAAAGCACACTAAACTGCATAGTTTAGCACCTTAACGAACCAGTAACCAACCGAACAACCGGACACTACCTGAAACACCAAATTTACACTAGAAGCACTGTTTTAACATTACCAAGCTAGTTATGATCCCCGAACATCATAACACCTCATATAAATATCAACGAACTAGAAACATAACTACATACTTGATTTTTAACCTAAGTAACTAACTTGGTTAGAACCTAGTCTACATACCCCCCATACCTCTGTAATCGGCCAACATGGCCCCCACATATGGATTTGTCTTAATTTTATAATAGATCCTTGTTGCTATTTTAGAAACATGTTATACAAGAGTTAACCACTTGAAATTGGATTATAAGAATGCACCTAAGTATCTTACCTTCATTTCTCACACACCAAAACACACAAAACTCCTCCCTCTTCCCCTTGTGCTCTCGGCCGTCCTCACCACCACCATCATTCATCCATCTTACAACCATTCCAAGCTTATACAAAGGTGTTAGAGGCTACATAAAGAAGCTAGGAGCTTACGGAAGTTCAAGGACCTTGTTCATTTGCTTTTATCCACTTGATTTCTTCACTTGATCATCCCTAGCCTTGTGCTAGTGGTAAGAACCTTGATCTTGCTATTTTACATCTTATATTAGTGGTTAAAAGATGTTACATAATGTTGATCATGAAGAACATTAAAAATGACAAGAAGTAAACTTTAACATAAGCTTAAAATATGAAGAAATCTTGATGAATATGAGTTGTTATGCTTGATGATTGTTGTTCATACATGTTTATGATGTTAAACATCATATGAGACTTGCTAGATTGTGATTAAACACATGATCTAGCAAGTGAGAGGATGATCTTGTGAATAATCAAGATGATCATCCTATTATGTGAACATGAACTTGAAAACAAAGATGATTGTGTGTAAAATGAAGATGAATACATGTTATTAGTCTTGAACATGGATGATTTTAAAGATAGTTTTCTCAAGAAACCAAGTTTAAATTACAAGGTTTACATAACTATGATTTTTAAAGAAACCAACCATGTTTTAGTGTTAAATCAAGTGTAGAAATATGTTGTTAACAAGAAAAATTCAAAAGATTGATTTTTAGAAAAATCATATTACAAGTTGTAAAAGTCTAAATTCTTCAAGAACATGATTTATAAATAAATAACAACACTTTAAAAGATAACAAGGCTTACTAAGAACACTAGTAAGTTACTACAAATTTTTACAAATATTCAAGTTCATGAAGTATTAGATTATGTTTGTTTTTGGCAAAATTGGTAAGTAAAGGTTGTTTGTTATTGATTTGTGAATTGATTGTGTTGATTTTACAAAAGAAAATGATATACCTTCAAGGTATGGAAACCTCCATTTTTAGGGGAAACTATGGCAATTTTTTTCTAAAAATTAAACACTTAGAAAAATATTTCCAAACAATTATTTACAAGTGCATTTTAAACCATGAACTTCTCACATAAACTTTGCCATAAATTTTGTTACAAAAATATAAATATTGGAGGTTGGTTTTCATAAATAAAAGTGACTAAGTATGTATTGTTAGGCCCTAAGGTGTGAGACTGACGCATCAAATTAACACAACGGATTATGGTTACGAGCTGGGCTTTACCGGGTTAGTTTATATTAGGTTGTGGACCTTTATAGGTCACTTGGGCTAAGCTTTAGGCCATGTGGGCCAAGCAAGTCCAAGGGGAGCCCATGTAGGGAAGTGGGCTTGTCTATGTATATAAACAAGTTTCTAACTTGTTTTAGGGTTGGAATTTCTTTAAACCTCATTGTTACAATTCCTAGAGAGAGCTAGAGAAGAGGCGAGTTGGTGAAGAACACTTGTACTAGACGGTTTTGATTTTTCAAGTAATAGAATCGTGTGCAAGTGTTGAAAGTGATTCGGTATTCTTCCTCGTTTTTCATATTTTTTTCGTGTTTATCTTGAATCATCTTGTGATTGGTTTCCGCACTCTTACAAGATTAGATTTGATATCATTGAAAGATCCATTCTACGGGACTTACAAGTGGTATCAGAGCCATTAGAACCTATTTCTAGGCTCGGTGTGATATCAAAGATTCAAGATTTTCGTTATTTTTGGGTTGGTGTTCTTCGTGTTCTTCGCGGTATTCAAAGTGTTCATCGAGTTTCTAGTGAAATATTGTCATATTTTTGTATTTTGATCTTTTTGGAAGGTGTTAATAGATTTATCTACGTATTTGAATTTTTAAAATTATCTTCAAAAGATTTAGAAAATCGAGAATTGATTTGAAAAAACCAAAAATCTCGGAATTCCAACTGTTTAAAAGGTTTGAAAATTTTCGAAAAGGTTTTCTATTTTTATAATTAATTCACGGTTTCGAAACTGTCAATCTTCACAATTGGTCTCGATTCCAATTTTTAAAGAAACAGTGGTCTTCTCCTTCACAACAATCTGGTCTCGACTCACTGTTCACAACAACCTTCTACTGTCGCAATCATCTGAGTTATCATTACGTTTGGTTTCGAGTCATCAATTTTATAGATCTCGAGTCCAACAGTCTCGAGTCATCATCTCATCTCAGAAGTCTCGACTCATCACCAAAGCTTCAGCCAAGGTCTCGAGTCAGTCACCAGCAGGTCTCGAGTCATCTACAACTGGTCTCGTCTTATCTCTTGATCACGGTCTCGACTCATCTTTCGAGTCTGTTCTCAACTCATCATCTATATCATCAATTTTTGAGGTCTCGACCCGTTCACCGGTCCGACTCGCAACCGTTCACCTTCTCATCGTTTCCGAGTCACCGCACTGTTTCGAGTCGCAATCACCACCATACATCATCTTCGTCGCCAACTCCGACCAACAACCATCATCACCATCTTCTCCGATCACTGTTGTCTCATCGCCGTTAACCACCGTACACCAGCAGTCTACTGTTCATCTTCTCTAGCTCTCTGGAATTGGCCACCATCTCCGTCAACGTCATCACCATCGTCTACACCGCTGTCGCCAACTCCGATCACCACCTTCGTTCATCTTCTCCGATCATCTCCATCCAAATACATCAGCGATCACCACCTCCGTTCACCATCACATCACCTCCGGTTACCATCTCCGATTGGTATATCGTCTGTGTTACGACGAAGAAGACAGACATACAGAACGTGATTTGTCGTTTATGTTTTACATATAATAATTAATAATAATAATCAATCATTAGATAATCATTAGTCAATCATTGATTTTTATAATAATAATAATAATAAGTATACTTTTATAAACTATTAAAAAAAAGGTTTATTTAAATTATTAAAAAAAAGTTTGTTTGGTTGTGAAAAGTTTGACAGGTTTTGTGGTGCGGTTCAGAAAGCGGGTTCATTCGCTTGCAAAGGGTTTGAGTTAGCGAGTACACGGGTTCTCGTTTGGTTTGTGTTTTGAGGAGAACAAAATTATCAATCACCCGCTGAAATTATGGCATTCATATTTCACAAACCCGTGGTTCAAGAAATGACTGTTGAAGATGTACTTTCTGTTTTCTGTACTCCTGAATGTAGAGAACGAATTGAAGCCTATAGAATACACAACGCTGAGCTAATCGAAGATTATAATGACATTAAAAGGAAAATTTTCACTTTGACTAATAATGAAAAACTTTTTAAGGAGAAAATCGAAGCTCAGCGAAAAGACATCATCCAACTCAAGGATGATGTTAGTGTAACAACAGCCCAACTCTTCATGGTTAAAGAAAAACTATGCAATGTGACTAAAGAACTGGAGGATATCAGAGATAGATATCAAATAGAAATGAGCTAATTTCAAGTGACTTTCTTTCCTGGGTTCATGTACAATTTTAGTTCTGAACAGAAGGACAGCCAAGATATCCCCGGATGATTCAACAATATAAAGACCCAAAACCTCAGATGTTGGCTATCTATCAATGCAAGATTTAAGACCATAAAATCATACACCGTTGGTATGTTACCCACATGGTACATAGTTCGTTATGTTTATATCACTTAGTATCTTTTATCATGTTGAGCGTCAAGCCTATCGATATATCGCAGTAGATCCTAGTCTTTTCAGCTATGGCACCTTACATGTGTTAGTCAAAACCCTTTAACACGAACATTTACTTCACTTCCCATATCATGCAATCTTTCTTTTTGGCTTTTTCATTTTTCAATTGTTTTTGTATTTTTCTCATTTTCTCCCCCTAAAACAATACATATTTACAGCAAACTCTTTTTGTATTTTCTGAGTTTTCTCCCCCTAAACTCTATATCTATCTATATGTTCCTCAGAGTTTGTGTATTTTCTGAGTTTTCTCCCCCTAAACTCTATATCTATCTATATGTTCCTCAGAGGAACATATAGATAGATATAGAGTTTAGGGGGAGAAAACTCAGAAAATACAAAAAGAGTTTGCTGTAAATATGTATTGTTTTAGGGGGAGAAAATGAGAAAAATACAAAAACAATTGAAAAATGAAAAAGCCAAAAAGAAATATTGCATGATATGGGAAGTGAAGTAAATGTTCGTGTTAAAGGGTTTTGACTAACACATGTAAGGTGCCATAGCTGAAAAGACTAGGATCTACTGCGATATGTCGATAGGCTTGACGCTCAACATGATAAAAGATACTAAGTGATATAAACATAACGAACTATGTACCATGTGGGTAACATACCAACGGTGTATGATTTTATGCTTGTGTCGTCTAGTGGGCCTGATGTTTTGGGCAAAACAGTTGATGTTTGTGATGAACCTTTGAATAATGTGTCTGATGAAGGTTCTTTTTCAGTAGTTAATGATTGTGATTGTGATGTTTCTAACCTTATAGCTACGGATAGTGTGACAGGAGCGGTCCCACAGGATGCATTTAGTGAAATCACTGAAACTTCTTCTCAAGAAAATCAACAATGTTCTGATTCTTCTGAATCGGTCTCAGTGGAAGTCCCTAATGTTGAATCTAGTGGGACCACATTGAAAACCGAAGTGGAAAGTGAACCAGTTTTGAAAGCATCTGAATCATGTGAATGTAAACCTGACTCTGAATTTGAAAAGGAAAAGGTGGTTACACCAGAAAAGGAGACACAAAGTGATTGTTCTGAATCAGATGTCAAAGATGAATCTTCTTCAAAAGATAAATTAGAAAATGATACAAAAGAAGATAATAATCAAAAGTCTAAATCTCATACATGTGCTAGTTCTGATCAACAGGTACAGAAGAACTCAGAAAAGGCACATGGAAAACAAGCAAAGCAATCAAAGCAAGCTCGTTCATCTAAACCCATCAGATCAGCTACTGCTGCTAGCTCTTCGAATCTCCATACATTGAAACGACAGACATGTTTCAACTGTGGAATTCCTGGGCACATTGCTAGAAATTATGTTCATTGTCCAAAAGTGCAACAAAAAGTCAACATTCACTCTTGTGTTGGTGTTTGTGAGTCGGTTCACAACACACAAAAGGAGCCAAAACGAGCAGATCAAAGTCGGGGGTATACAAGGTCTGCTTATCAAGGACAATCACGATCTCATAAGGCTCGTGACAAGGTGATTGAAAGCTCCAATAAGGGAGAAAAGACGAAGAATGGTGCTCAGAGCAACAAGACTTCTACAAACAACAAATACAAGCACCCTAATTCGTCTTCGTCTAAGAGAAATGTGCAGGCACATCCAGCGCAAAAAGGACTGGTTTGTCCTTCAGGACCTGCTAGAGCAAATCAAGCTGCTCAAAACGTCTTTCCGATGAAAAGACAAACTTGCTACAACTGTGGCATTGCGGGTCATATTGCTAGAAACTGCACACGGCGTCCCCATGTACCCTATTATATGCAAAATCAGAGGGTTACACCTAAGGATAACTATCATTCTAAGCCGATGAAGGAATCATCACCTAAGGCAATGAAGAATGTGAATCCCAAGGTTAAACCTTCTGATAGGGATTGGAACGCTGCTAAAAACAAACGCAAGGCTGTTCAGGAACAAAAACGTGTTTCTAACAAACCTGAAACAGCTAGAGTTGCTCAACCGAAGGCAACAAACACGTTTGTTAAACCAAGACAGATTTGGAAACCCAAATCCAAAGCAGCGACGTCTCCAATCCTTGAGACAAAAGGGGACTTGTGTTTGAAAGAAGTGTCTTATTTTGATGCTTCAGGAAATCCCAGGACCACGATGGCCTGGGTACCCATGTCTTACTAATCTCCTTACCTTTCAGGAACAACCAAGGAGGAGCTGTTGACAATCTCTGGAATGTTGATAGCGGTTGTTCCAGAGATAAAAACGGGTAACATTTCACTGTTGCAAAAAGTTTAAATTTTTTTTACAGATGATATGTTTCCTTTGGAGGAGATTAGAGAAGTAAGAAATGATCAGCAAAAGGTACCATTTAAATTCCGTACTTTGATTTGAATTTGATTAGTCTTTAATCTGATGATAGAACGGTTAAACAAAAATATTTTCTCTCTTTCTTAGTTTATTATTTTGTATATAAATTGTCCTTTCTCTAGTAAATGGTAAATTTGCGCAAAAATACAAGATTTATGCACAAATTTAGGGGGGAGAGGAACATATAGATAGATATAGAGTTTAGGGGGAGAAAACTCAGAAAATACAAAAAGAGTTTGCTGTAAATATGTATTGTTTTAGGGGGAGAAAATGAGAAAAATACAAAAACAATTGAAAAATGAAAAAGCCAAAAAGAAAGATTGCATGATATGGGAAGTGAAGTAAATGTTCGTGTTAAAGGGTTTTGACTAACACATGTAAGGTGCCATAGCTGAAAAGACTAGGATCTACTGCGATATGTCGATAGGCTTGACGCTCAACATGATAAAAGATACTAAGTGATATAAACATAACGAACTATGTACCATGTGGGTAACATACCAACGGTGTATGATTTTATGGTCTTAAATCTTGCGTTGATAGATAGCCAACATCTGAGGTTTTGGGTCTTTATATTGTTGAATCATCCGGGGATATCTTGGCTGTCCTTCTGTTCAGAACTAAAATTGTACATGAACCCAGGAAAGAAAGTCACTTGGAATTAGCTCATTTCTATTTGAATGTCTGTATGTTGTCCCGATACACACAATTTTGATCTGGTTCTGAAATCTTCTCTGAAAAAAGTCGTGTATCTCCTCTGCTGCATCCAGATATATGCTGACCTGGAGGTGCTAGGCAACGTCAGCTTCTGCTGCATCCAGATACATGCTGACCTAGCTGTACGTTGTCGCTCTGTAGATCATTTATACACTCGAAAGAGGCCCTCAAGTGCCCAAAAGAAACCCTAGAAACCTATGTCAAATTGAGAAAAACTCATTTGATCTGTATATTATATCATCTCTGCTTAAGATCTATTATGTTCTCTTCTCAATCTATTCCCAGTTAAGATTTCAGAGATCTGGATTGGACTTGTGAAATATGTGGTAGGGAAGCTACTTGCATGATAGAGTGTGCTGTTTATATTTCCGGGATTTGATTAGTATTTGTTTGGGTGTTCATTGTTAAGAAATCAAAACATGATAAAATTTGTTACAGGCAGTTATATGGAAAAGGTCTAGGGAGATGAGTTTAGGAGGACAAATATATTGGCAATCGTCTAAAGCTTTCAGTCGTAGATCAGTGTTAATAAGTGTAGTCAAGCCTGAAACCTCGGGATTTGATCCCTGAGCAATTACGTTATTTCCTAGACACAGTCAGGATATCTTAAAAGAAAAAGGATGACATCAATATACTCACCTGTTACGATGAATCGTTGTGCTTACCTTGATCGCAGGGGTATGCCTTGGAATGGGATACACGGGTATAATAGTATAATATTACCTAAAGCATATCACAAAGTTGAAAAAATTGAAAGTTGAGCGTTAAAGTTTAAGTGGACAAACATATTGGCAATCGCATAGACCAGTTTGATTAGGCTCGTACTGAAAAGTGTTCCTTAGTCTGCCTGAGAACGAATTTTGATCCCATTGCAATTGTAATTGTATATTATGGTAGTTGTTTATATTTTGAGTTTTTATTTGTTTTTAGTTCTCAATATTAAAAAAAAAATTAAAAAAATTGGAAAAATTCAAAAATACAAAAATAGTGTCTTGCTTTTCTATAAAACCAAAAATCCAAAAATAGAGTATTTAATTGTTTTTCTTAAAATAAAAAATGTAACCGTTCTTGAAGATTTGACTGATCATCAAAAGTTGAAAGAATTTAAATTGTGAAATCCGAGTACAAGTACTTGGATGTACCTAGTGTTCATATAGTACTCTCCCTGTTGCATAAGAAATGTTTGCTAATGAGTTTGTGAGCATGTGAAGAACTTGATTTCAATCAAGAACAGGGGTTGATGAAGACTGAGATGCTGTTAGTTGCTGAAGAAGCCTGAAGCAGCACAACAACAAGATGTACCTGAGTCAGAAGAACCGGATACGAAACGCCGTCTGATAATGAAAGTACATTTGAAGTACCATGAACCTGCTTGAAAGAGAAAGACTGAAGAAGAAAAGAGTTGTTGAGAATCCTCCTCTCACATTCTTTTTGACAAGATTTTCAAGCAAATGCTGATCAATATCCTGATATGAAGCTAACCACAAGAGCTGAAGAAAGAGACCCAGGGCTGAGAGTTCAGAAGTCAAGAACTTCCAAAACATCTGCAGCATTGAGACAACCATAAACTACGTTGAAGACGTTGCTGAATTCATGTTATGAAGACAATTTGATGGCATCAGTCTAGGGGGAGATTGTTAGGCCCTAAGGTGTGAGACTGACGCATCAAATTAACACAACGGATTATGGTTACGAGCTGGGCTTTACCGGGTTAGTTTATATTAGGTTGTGGACCTTTATAGGTCACTTGGGCCAAGCTTTAGGCCATGTGGGCCAAGCAAGTCCAAGGGGAGCCCATGTAGGGAAGTGGGCTTGTCTATGTATATAAACAAGTTTCTAACTTGTTTTAGGGTTGGAATTTCTTTGAACCTCATTGTTACAATTCCTAGAGAGAGCTAGAGAAGAGGCGTGTTGGTGAAGAACACTTGTACTAGACGGTTTTGCTTTTTCAAGTAATAGAATCGTGTGCAAGTGTTGAAAGTGATTCGGTATTCTTCCTCGTTTTTCATATTTTTTTCGTGTTTATCTTGAATCATCTTGTGATTGGTTTCCGCACTCTTACAAGATTAGATTTGATATCATTGAAAGATCCATTCTACGGGACTTACATGTATTGAGGAAAATATATATTTAGAAGTCACCATGTGTGTGATTATTTGTATATTATGTGTATTAGTTATATTATTTTAGGACTTGAAATAATATAACTCACTAAAACACCAAAAATTACAATCCAAAATATTACCAAAATTCCAAGAATATGAATATACAATTTACACAAAAGTATTGGTGAAACCGAACCAAGTAATATAACTTACAAAATATTCCGGAAAGTTTATTCACAAGTATATAATGGTAAATAATATTTTGGACACCAAGAGAACAAAAATATGATTTTTACAATTATTACAAAGTTATATCATATTTTTGACAAGAAGAAAGTATATTATTTTTGGGTTAATAAAAATATGTATTTTCTTGGAAATATTAGAAGATATATTATTTTGAAAGAAATATATATATTTTCTCAAACAAAAACGGAATATATCATTTTTGGAGAAAAAATAAGTTTATATATATTTTCTAAGTTAGACTTGAAAATATATTATTTTTGGAATTTATATGAAAAATACAAATATTTTTGCCAAGGGAAGATTTTAAATAATATTTCTTAAAATATATTTTGGAAATATAAATAGGGGAAGGTTCAAATGAAAACCACTAGTTAACGCGAAAACTCGAAAACTAACTAAAAAAAGCCTAAAAAACACACAAATTTTTTTTTTTTTTTGCAAAACCAAATTTCGCAGGTTTTTTAATATAAAAAAAAATTTCAAAAAAAAAAAAAAAAAAAAATTTTTGTGTAGTGCACATGTGTAATACTACACATGTGTATCTGTACTACACATGTGTATTATTACACATGTGCACTACACAAAAAAATTTTTTTTTTTTTTTTTGAAATTTTTTTTATATATATAAAAATCAGCGATTTTTATTAAAAAAATTGAAAAAAAAAAAAAAATTTTGTGTGTTTTTTAGGCTTTTTTTAGTTAGTTTTCGAGTTTTCGCGTTAAAAGTGGTTTTCATTTGAACCATCCCCTATATAAATATATATATATATATATATATATATTGGTGAACTTTTATTAAAGATAATATTCTGGAAAAGTTAATACGAAATTGAGTATAAGAATACTTAATGAATACAATAAAAATACGTATTCCCATACGTATAAATACACACCGAAATACGACCCCAATACATGGCAAAAATATACATGTACAAGAATACGAATACACCCATCCTTAGGAAGGAAATACATGTATAATTACGTGGAAAATGTTAAGTTAATATATATTGTCTTAACAATTATTCCAAAATTTAGTAAATATAATTTAAGTTAAAATATTTATTATTTTAACAAATAATTATATAACATGGAATAATATTGAAGATACAAAGAACGTAACTCAAAGACACTAACTAATACTAAATCAAGGCACGACCCGTTCGTCTAATAGACATTAGTACGTTGTAGGTAGTCGTGTACGCCAGACGGAGCTTTGAGTTACGGTGTTACGAAGAACGCAAGACTGTGAGTTCATGTCCCCTTTTTCTTTAAAATTGTTTTGTTTTTATAACCATGGGGTGAAGTAAATGTTACAAAATGTTTACAAACAATTACAGTTGGTATGGTTAGCTAAGGATTGCATAGTAGATCATGTGAATGGGTAGGCACACTCCTAAGACCATTAATCCTCGTGTTAGGACCGAGGGGCATGAGTGATAGATCTATTTGGGTGTAGCGAGCCCACACCCATGTGGACTGGGGATTGGCCCATGAGGTGACTATGTCTTACAGCCGGAGGCCGGTACAAAATCTGCTAGGTTTGAGTCTTCCTACGCCGTTGCACGCATGTTAATGGCCTTGCAAACCATTAATTGATCTGTTTCCTTGTTTTGCTTTCACACACACACACACACACACATATACATACATACAATGATTACAAGGTTTCATTCATACACACAAACAAACACATGAATTCGCTCAACTTTTGTTGATGTTTTTAAACTACATGTATTTCAGGGAATTAAAAGTGGATCTGGCAGGCGTTTGGATGTTTCAAGTTGCGTTAAGAATAAAGGATGTCATCCGTTGTCTTAGGGTTTGGTTAGTGTGTCTTATCCTGAACAAGACACATCTACCAAAGCCTGATTTTATTTAGAGTCTTTTGATGAGTCCTTAGGGAACTCTAAACAATTCGTATGGTTTGTAAAATTTGAATTTGAAGTCTATGTTTCAAACAATGATGTTTATGATTTTTTAAACGTATCTAATGGATGACCATCTATGGTTTTATCATATAGTGGTTGTTATGATTGAATGCAATGATATTAAGCAAGTAACACATAATCACGCTTCCGCAAAAAGTCAGGGTGTGACACTTCTCTCAACCTTTCAATCGACGTTTGTGGTCGTTGCATCTCCATCTTTTAGTCATCCTCTTCATTAGTTAGTTACATTTATACGATTGCACATATAGTGTTTGATGAAATGCCGTTGGTTACTTTGAAAGGAATATGAAGCATTCTGTCAATTTTTAAATTCCATTAGTATAGAAATTGATCTTAAAATATTGTAGCAATTAAACCTAAGCGATACGTAGGTGGATGGTGATAGCGTTATGGTGCGTTTGCAGCGATGGGGTCGGTAGGGGTGATGGTGGTGGTGGAAGGAGGCGATCGTGGTGGTGCAAGGAGGTGATGGTGGTGGTGGAAATAGGTGGTGGTGCTGGAAGTACAGAGGGAGAAATGTAGTAGAGAGAGAGTGTTTGTTTAGAGATGGAGTAGAGAGAGAAAATGTTTGTTTAGAGAGAGAATGAGGTATATAATTTTTTTTTTTTAATTTTTTAGATGTTTTCTTAACCATAGGGTAAAAAGACAATTATTCACTCATATGACTTGCACATGAACAAATTTAACTGAAAAAATAAACTAGGTTAAGGCTAAAGGCCATAACGTATACCATTTTAAAACATTAAGTACAAAATTAATCAATTTTAAAGACAAAGGACACCGCTTGAAATTAGGTATATAGATAAAGGACAAAACTTCTAATTCAAACTATTTACAAACAAATGTCAAATAAACAGATAACAAATTGCACCGCAACTCTTTTTTAAATTGCAAAATCAATCGACGAATCATCTCTTAAGGATTGATAAATTACCATCCACGCAACGCAACTAGTTACAACCCACAACTAAAATCTTCCATATTTGTTGTCATTTCCTAAACCTTCGTTCGTGTTAGGCATGTCCCCCTGTCTGATGAAAAACTCAATCAAGTACTACTAGAAAGCAAACAAAAACAGACAACTCACATCTCAATTCTCTCTTTCCCACTCCACTCAACTATGCACACCCTACCCAAACCCTTCCACCACCACCACCACGACCACCACCACCACACCACCTTCTCTCTCATCCTCATTCTCACCCTCTCACTCCAAACCACACTCTCCACCACCCCTCCAAACGACGCCGTTTCCCTCCTCAAATTCAAACAAAGAGCCGACACCACCAACACCCTACTCTACACCCTCACTGAGCCACTCAACCACTGCCAATGGCAAGGCGTCAAGTGCGTCCAAGGTCGAGTCGTCCGGCTCGCCCTCCAAAGCCACGGCTTGAACGGCATCTTCGCCGACCACACATTGTCTCAACTCACCAACCTACGTGTCCTGAGCCTCCGTAACAACTCCCTAACCGGCTCCATACCAAACCTCTCACCCCTCATCAACCTCAAGACCCTGTTTCTTGACCACAACACGTTCTCCGGCTCCTTCCCGGTTTCACTAACCTCACTCCACCAGCTCCAGTCACTTAATCTAGCTCGCAACAATCTCTCCGGTTCAATACCGGTTCAACTTAACTATCTAGACAGGCTCCTTATTCTCCGGCTGGAATGGAACCGGTTCACCGGTTCCATTCCGGCTCTCAACCTAACCGTTCTCCAGGCTTTCAACGTCTCTGCCAACAACCTCACCGGTCCGGTGCCGGTGACGCCGGCGCTTTCGAGATTTGACATTTCGTCTTACTTGCTAAACCCTAGCCTCTGCGGGAAGATTGTTAACAAAATTTGTGATTCGAAGTCTCCGTTCTTTGATGCTGCTTCCGGCGGTGGTTCTGGTGGTTCCGGTGGTACGGCTCCGGCGCCGGTGGTGCAGAGCGGTGAATCGGAAGGTCTAGTAGTGTCTCCGCCGGCTACGCGGCGGCATAAGCGAGTCGGAATAATCCTAGGGTTTATAATAGCGGTTTTAACTGTTGTAGCAGTTGTTTTATTGATTTTCGCGATTTTGAATCAACGAAGTTATCGAAATCGAACGAAATCAGTTGCGTTTAGCTCCGATGCAGAAGACGAAACCGGAACCGGCAACCGTAACGGAAACGAAAACGGTTACGGAAACGCGGTTGTTGCGATTTCAGAGAACAATACGGTTAACACAGTGCGAATTGTTAACAAACAAGTTGAAATTAAAGATCAGAAGGTGCAATTACCTGAACATTACCGTGAGAGAAGCGGAGATTTGATATTCTGCGACGGCGATACGGCGGTGTACGGACTGGAACAGCTGATGTCAGCATCGGCGGAGTTGTTAGGAAGAGGAACGATCGGGACGACGTACAAAGCAGTGATGGATAACCAGGTGACGGTGACGGTGAAGAGGCTTGACGCCGGGAAGACTGCGGTAACGTCCGGTGAAGGTTTCGAGAAGCATCTGGAGGTGGTTGGGAGGCTTAGGCATCCAAATTTGGTTCCGGTTAGGGCTTACTTTCAGGCGAATCAAGAGAGGCTTGTTATTTATGATTATCAAGCAAATGGCAGTTTGTTTAACCTGATTCATGGTGAGTTCACTGTTGTTTTGAACCCGGTGTTTGTGTTTCGTGCATGGTTGTAAAACAAGGTTTCCAAGGCCGAGTACTCCCCGAGTAGTCGCTACAAGGTAGGCTGCCGAGGCGACTTTCTTTGACTCAGCCTAGTTACTCGGAATCGGTCAAACGAGGTCAACCGAGGCCAAAATCGTATCCAGTAGGTCAACTTGGGCCGAGTTTGATTTTAAAAATAAGAAAACATAATTTCTATGCCTATCATATTAAAGAATGAATATTATTTTCACGTATTTTGTTATAGATATTAATAAATTTATGTTATTTGACATGTATTTAATTTTCAAAAACTAATTTCTTTATAATTTAACATGCCCGAGTACTCTCTGCTTAGGCCGAGTACTCTCAACTCCCCGGTCGACCGACTAGGGAGCGCCTAGCAACTTTTGCGACCATGGTTTCGTGTGAGTTCACTCACTGAGTTTGACTCGGTTACTTAAAAGCCTGTGAACTTAATTGGAAAAGTAGAGGGGCATGGGTTCACTGGCAAGTGTGTTGACTAGTAATCATGAAGTCATCGTGACTGGGGTGATCTTGATCAGTTTGGTTAGGTTTGGTTATTGGTTAAAACTTAAAACCGATGCTTCGTTGGTTATAAAAGGGTTGGAAAATTTGGTGATTGAAAACAAATGGTTCGATTAATTTGGTTTTTTTTTAAAAGACGGTTCGATTAATTCGGTTAACCGTAAGAAGAAATGACAACTAATATGTTACTTGTAATATAACAGCTTTTCTGACATATTAACATTTTATCATAACCATAGTTATTAAAGCGAGCGCCCAGGCGCCTAAGCGCAAATAAGGCCCCGGGCCCAACAAATCCCCGTGAGTGTGCCTCGCGCCTTTAATAACTATGATCATAACTGAACCATGAAAGCAGTTATAAAAAAAAGCATCGCATATTTCAGTTAGGTAATTCGGTTTTTTGTGCTCACCCCATTCATGATAGATAACGGTTGGGATAAAAATGAGTTATGAGTATTTTGGACGGCTTAATCTTATTGGTGCATTTTATATATTTAATGACATGAACAGGGTCAAGATCAACAAGGGCAAAACCATTGCACTGGACATCCTGTTTGAAGATTGCTGAAGATATAGCACTTGGCCTTGCTTACATCCACCAAGCCTCCAGACTCATTCACAACAACCTAAAATCAACCAACGTCCTACTCGGTCCCGACTTTGAGGCTTGTCTCACCGACTACTGCCTCTTGGTCCTTGCGGACCCCACATGTATGGACGAATCCATTCCCACGGGTTACAAAGCCCCGGAATTAAGAAAATCGTACAACCGGGCCACGACCAAATCTGATGTTTATGCTTTTGGAGTCCTTTTGTTAGAGCTTCTATCGGGTAGGCCTCCTTCCCAGCATCCACACCTAGTCCCCGAGGATATGGCTGAATGGGTGAGTGCAATGAGGGAGAATGATGACATGCCACATGATAATAGGCTCGGAATGCTTGTTGAAGTAGCAGCTGTTTGTAGCATGACATCACCCGAACAAAGGCCCGTAATGACACAAGTGTTGAAGATGTTACAAGAGATTAAGGAGACTGCCTGTATGACCACCGACAATGATTACACGTATAATGTATATTCATAACCGCTAAGCACGAGAAGAAGCTACAAGGAAATGGCTACATTATTGTCAATTGTGGTTATAATTTTGGACATGCAACCACAGAACGATAGTGAGAAGTCAACGCTTTTTGTACAATCTGCTGCTGGTCCAGAGGAGAATGCTGGTTATTCGTGAATCCATACGTGTCATCTACCATCAGTAAGCTGCTGTGAAGATTAAGTATTGATATTTAAAGTAAGATCCTACAGTTTCTGTTATATATACACTCTTATCTTTAATCCTATGTTTTAATCAGTCATAACTCGTATTTAAATTCGTACTTGTCTACATCGAGGAGACTCATGGCAGTTAGGAGATTTAAAAGACAGTAAAATCATGTTTGAGATAAGGAAATACATACATTGTTCGAATCCCGTTTCTTTGGGATTGAACCAAGTGATACAAAATTTTGCTAACCTTCACCAACTGAAAAAAAAAAAAAAACTATTTACAAATAATATTCTACTAAAAACTTAACAAATCAGTTATCCAGCTACCTTTTTTTCGGTTTTCTTTTGATCCTAACTCTGATGCAATGTCTCCTTTAAATTTGTAACATGTATGTTTAACCTCAGTTATCACTGTTCCTCTTCACCTTAAACCTCTAACAAGATTGATTGTTCCAAGTAAAATCATAAGATAAAACCATCATCCCGATCGGCCTGATGGAAATTGAACATGTTATGATAATTTAGGTTAAAGTTGATGATACAATATCGGATGCTACTGTAACGACATAATACAATAAATCAATTTAATTTGTTGGAAATTTCACCCTTTCCCACCACATTGTCACTTACAGCAAATCGATTAATTTATTTGATCATGTGGCAGCCGTTTTAGTCGATATTTTTCTTGTTTGACATTTGTGAACAAAAGGAAGAAAGATAACCAACCTTAAGAGGTAGAAGCTAGCAAGAAGAAGACTACTCATGTGGTTGGACCAAGCCTGAGAGACAAATCTTGACCCTTTAATGTATCGTCACTGTTTCTGACCTGATCGCTGGTTTTGAATTTGATCAGGTTTGACAGCTTCCACGGTTTCTGCCACTTCCACTTGAACTGTATCAGCCATTCATCATGACTTCGTCTCCACCTCGAGATTTTTCCCTTCTGTTCACCGAGTGGCAACTTTTTCATCGACACGTGTGCCATTGGTATCATCTGTACCAACCAAAATTAGTAGTTATAGACTTATATGCACTCTTTGGTAACATGTAATCCAAATCTTGACAGACGAAACGTTCACCTTTTGTGTTTGTTTAAAAGCCACTTTGAGTGGCCTATTGCAGATTCCTGCTTTAGAGTCAAGTTGCCTTGATTCTGGGAACGACAATGGAGATTCCAAACCTAAATCTGCGAAAATATCATACGAAGTTGTAGCCCTTCCCTGTTACAATTCGTGTAATTAATAAAAGACAATTAGGAAGTCGGTTTGTTTAGCCATAAAGCTAACGAAAAAGAAAACAGGGTTTTCTACCTTTAGAGGAGCAGAGCCGATTGTAAGAGGTTGCAGCTCTAATCCTTTTAATCTCTTTGAAGGCGTCTTATCCCTTGCTGTTTTCACACCTCGTTCTTCGATTTCCTTCAACTTCTTTGTTAGCGAACTTGATTTTTGGATAGAGGCTGTTTGTGTTGAACCAGCATGTCTGTCCTTGGCTTCATATTCCTTTTCCAACAACCTGCGTCTGGTAGTACAAACAAACAAATTTGTATTTTGTAATAAAAGATAATTAGAATTCGCGGTAATGTGTTTATTTTTACCTTGCCTCGATGGCGATACTGAATAAGTGCTGAAGCAATTCCTTTGCATCTCCTAGAGAGTGTAACGCCTTCCATCTTCCAGCAGAGGCAGGATCGTGTCCCCGCCCTGCCTCTTGAATCTGCGAAGATAGCTTAGAAAGAGCTTCCGTAGAAGATTTCACCTTGCTTTCGAGTGAAACAATCCTAACCGCTCGCGTGTTTGGTGACAATGAAGGCCCTCTTACACCAAAACCCATATTCAACACCATTACCCAGTATGCAACATATTTTGAAAACAAATTTATATATACCTCTGAGGTGCGGGTCGTCCACGAGAAGAAGCTCTATCCTGCTGTTTCAGAAAGCTCAAGTCCTCCTTAAGTTTTGCATGACTCAAAGTTCGATTTTCATGGTCGATCCGGAGTTTATACACATGCATTAGTTTGTCAAGTTCATTATCAAGCCACCTCTTCAAAGTTTTGATCTACAAATGGAATATGATTAACACTTTTCTTATAAGAGATGATATATTAGCAGGAACAGAAGGTTTATAGCTACCTGTCCGGACCGATTTTGTCCTCTTGGTTGAACTAAAAGAGAGAGAGAGAGAGAGAGAGAGAGACGAGATAATGTAGTTAGTACAAGTAGGAGAGGGTTGTGACAAAAGTTATATTGAGATAATTATTTACCGGTAGTTTCACGGCGTGTGGTTTGCTTTGTGGTTTGCTTTTGTGATTTAAGCAACTCTTTTAGCTTTTTGGTAGCTCTTTCAGCTTCTTCTGTTTTCCTTTGAAGAACCTGTAGTGAAAGAGTGAGGTGACAGGACGTCAGGATTTCATAGGGTTTATAATAATCGATATGATATCAATAAAGATATCTTGAATCTAAGGCGGCAAAATACATTTATAAGTAATATTAGGGGGCGTTTGGTTCACGGAATGATTTTGAATTGGAATTGGAATTTGTATAGGAATTAGAATTTCAAGGAATTGGATTTGGAATTTAAACATTTCAATTTGAATTGGAAATTGTTGGAATTGAAATCTCAATTCCATTTTTGTTGTGCCATTTTTGTTGTGTTTGGTTGTCAAATGAATTGGAATCCATTACCCCGGCACCCACAACCACCAGTTCGGTCAAAACGGTACGGGTCAAAACGGTTCGGGTCAAAGTGGTTCGATTCGAAACGGTTCGGGTCGAAACGGTTCAATTCGAAACGGTACGGGTTGAAGCGGCTCGATTCGAAATGATATGGGTCGAAACGGTACGGGTCGAAACGGTTCGGGTCGAAACTGTTCGTGTCGAAACGGTTCGATTTGAAACGGTACGGGTCGAAACCGTTCGAGTTTGAACGTTAAGGATCGAAACCGTACGCATCGAAAATGGGTCGAAACGGTACGGGTTGAAACGGTGCGGGTCGAAACGATCGAAGATTCCAATGAATTTACTTTAATTCCTTCACATATAAGAAGGATTTTGAATTCCTTTAGTTAAAGGAATTTGAAGGAATACATGCCTAATTCCAATTCCATTGTCAACCAAACACATGAAGATTGGAATTGGGATTCCAATTCCATCAAATTCTATGAACCAAACATCTTAAGAGATGGAATTCAAATTCCAATTCCCTTGAATTCCACTAAATTCATGCGAACCAAATGCCCCCTTATATCCTTACCTGTGCTTGGCGTTGGTATAGAGCTTGCAATTTCTGTAATTCAACTTCACTTTTCCTGCTATCTTTCTTTAACTGCTTAGAAAAAACAAAGAATTACTTTGAAAATTCTTGATAAGCCCTGATGACGGAATATATCACCTGCAGCATTTGCTTCTCATGATCGGCCTTCCATTGCCGATATTGCTCTTCATCTTGTTTTACTTTCTGCTGTAGCTGTACCTGTAATACCAAGAAACTTAAACTAACCACCGAGAACTTCATGAAATTGTAACCGACATTTTCTTCAGAAATTACCTTTTGGGACTTGATACCACGTAGCTCATCTTGTAGTCGTTTCTTTGCATCATGACATTTTTGCTTTACAAATTCAATCTCTTGTTCATGTTTTGCCTCCAAATCTGTAATCTGTATAGCGGCTTGATTAAATAAGTTAGCAGATGGTTAAAAAAGAGGTCCATGTCAGCAGATTAATGATGATCACAATCACCTGCCTCAGGATTCTGAGCATTCATCGTTTGCACCTCCGCAGCTTCAAGACGTGCAATTTCTTCGCGCAACCTATCGCGTTCCATCTGCAGCGATCTCTTGTCTTCCTCTAGTGCTATGATTTTCTCCCTTGATTGTCGCTCGCGTGCTTCCACATCAGGAGATCCACGAAGCTTCATCTCAGGCTGCAAGTAACCCAATAAAAACAGCTTTTATACACTGAATTACATTAGTACAGATATCAGTAAATTCACTAAATTGTCATTGAAAAGGCCAACGGAGCGTACGTTAGCATCTGTGTCATGAAGATCCACAACCACACATTTGCTGCGATAATCATTCGTCTTTTGAACTAGTTCTGAGTTAGAAACATCCACAAAAGCACATTTGCTGCGATATTCATTCATCTTTTGAACAAGTTCTGAGTTAGTAGCCTCCACACATGCACTTTTGCTATGATATTCATTCATCTTTTCAACAAGTTCTGAGTTGGTAGCCTCTAGCAGGTCAATTTTTCTTTTAAGATCCTATAAGCAAGTATGCACTATATCATAATCCTTTCTAGTTTAGTTTCTAAAGGGAGGTTACCCTTTTGACACCACAAGATGACGTAAGACGTGTTAAGCGGGAAATACTGTCAGGAAGAAAATATGCGTTACACACTCGTATATAATACCTGCACTTCAACAAGTTCAGCCTCCTTCCTGTGAGAAAGTTCGGCCTGCAACAATCTTAACTGCTGCCTCAACTTGTGTGTGTCAGCAGGAAATACTTCTTTTTGGATCTGCCAAAAGCTCCATTAGGCATGTGAACAAAACCATAGCTCAAAGGAAATTTAAGTGACGGAAAAAGATATTTACCGAAGCTTTGTTCTGAATGTTGCGAGCACGATTAGCATACTTGAGAGTATTAAGAGTTTCCTCTGCGTTATAATCAGCAGGGCTGACGCACGCTAAAAGTAAACCGCAATTGTTATATAAAAAGTAACAGTTTTCTGATTATGTGAATATAGGATAGCGATGAGACATAATAGGGTTAGGAAGATAGATACCTATCATGACAGTTTTGCAATTGCCACCAAGGGAAGCCTGTAATAACCGCGTAAGTTTACTGTCTCGATAAGGTATATGCAGTCCCTCTTTTCGTTTTTTGTCGTCTCCTAGTGCACTGATGACATTCCCTAGTGCAAGAAGCCCCTTATTGATTTGAATTCCTGTTTCATTAGAAGAAAGATGAAACCAAGAGAGAGATCTGCTATAGAACATGGTTGTAAAAATCCCGCCTAGGCTCCGATTAACCACTAATAGGAGGTTTGCCGAGTAATGGACGATTAATCGCTAGGCGGTCAACGGTGATCCTATTCCGACCAAATTTTGACCAAGCCTTATAATCTCCATCCAATTACTTTAAAATGGTTAACGAGGAGTTAAAACATTTCTTAAAAAAATACATATAAAAATGTGTGTGTGTATATAAAACTAAAAATTACATATAAAATCCCCAATCCGATTAATCCCTAATTCCCTATTAATCCTGATAAATCATTGGTCGGTACCTCACCAACCGACTGACGCCTACCGATTCTTGAAACACTGAATCTTAAATTTCACCTAACTTTATGATTCAAACTGGCCCCTTCGAAACCTACTAACCTTCTTTCAAACGAACCCCTTCCGAACCTGCTCTCTTAGCTCGCTCAGATCCAGCAAGGTCTACCAAATGCAGCTTTGCACATCGGTACTCCTCGGACATAACAAGCCCGCTAGAACTGGTTTCATCTTTATTTTTATCCTTCTGCTCTAAAATTATGGTGAATATTGCGTGGGAGCGGCTGTTACAAACACGAAATTCATCCCATTTGCTGTGGAATAATCAACATGAAAACGAAAATCGGTTACCTTGATTGATTGTTCATATCTGTTGACGCTACTGATCGATTCAAACATCCTTGCTCAAGGCAAGCTGACATTTCTTTATGTGTGCTAACGCTAACTTCTGTCGACCCACTTAGGCTCAGAGCTCCATCTGATGCTTTGCGGATTTGTAACGGATGCTTATTCTCAGGATTTCCATTGGTAATTCCCGATTCCAGCAAGTCCCTCACTTCTTCTTTCAAAATCTTAAAATCCAAACCCTCTAGTTAAAACATATACATATATCATATATATGCATGTAAAATTGTAAATGAACATAGAAAGTGACCTCAATGAAGGAAACATGCAATTGGAATTCAGATTCATGTTGCAGTTTTTGAATCTTGTCAAATATTGTGTTCATAACTTGAAACATAAGTCCTGTGTGGGAACTTTCTTTTGGGGAGGTACCCATGGTGTAAGTCTTGCCCGAACCTGTCTGCAAACGAAACGAAATGACTGTTACGCCAGCTCCAAGAAATAAAAAACAAAAAACCAAGTTTATGCGTACGAAATTACCTGCCCATACGCGATAACCGTGCCGTTGTATCCTTGAAACAAAGCATCCAAGAGAGGAACAGCACACTCTTGAAACATATTCTTTGATGGAGACCCACCTCCTCCATAAACATGATCAAATATAAACGAATGTGAACCCATTAACACCTGCACTTGACAAACCAATTGATTATTTCCCTCGATAATTTATAGGAAATAACCAAAAATCAGGGTTATAAGGATCATAAGGCGCTAGTCGGCTGGTGGAGTATCGGATTGAGAATTTTATATGTAATTTTTTTTTAAGTAGAAAGGTTTTAACCCCATCTCGGCCCATTTTTTTTAAGTAGCTAGGGTTAAGGGTTAATCACGGAAATTTTTACAGGGTTTGGCCAGAATCGCTGGGTGCCATTGACCGCCCAACAATTAATGGGTTGATTAGATGAATATTCCCTAGGTGTGAGGGTAGGCAGGATTTTTACAAGCATGCCAAAAATGACCCATTGGATCCATAATTGGAATAATGAGTTAAATGTACCTGAGCGGTCCCTGGGACGACGTCCAAGCATTCTCGGCCGCCGTTTTGGGACTCGTGGCGGAGGAGAGGACGGATATGCAAGGCCACCTTCACATTGCAATTCTCTGGCGAGTTCTCCATGAGGATGGTTTTTATATGTATAGGGAGAAAGCATATGAATAATAATAATAAAGGGGAATATCATGGATGATTTTGGCGGGTGTTTGTTTGTGGGGGAACTCAGAATCTCCAGGCCATTGATTGATCGAATTGTTCAGTTTAGCCATGGGCATGGGCATTTGCATGACAACATAAATTGCCTCGTATGTTATTTAGAATCTGAGAGCCGTTGATTTGATCAAAACGAGAGAATTTGGTGAAAGATTGGTCCAGTCCAGAAATCTGAAAATAATAAATGCTCACGATCGTTACAATAGAACATGTGTTTTTTTGTTTTTTTTCTTCAAAACGGGTTGTGGGTGTGGTACTGGATGGTAAAAAACCGGGCATTACAATAACTGCTGATTTCGGTTTAAATTATACCATCGACATCATGAACAATAGAAGCACCCATGAGCAATAATCATTGTGAGAACGAAAGCATCACTTAAGATTTCAAAGCATAGAAAACTTCTCATACATTTGTCATGAAGCTTTCTTCAAGCCAAAAACTACTAATCGAGATTTGCATTGTTTGACTATACCATTTGCATTGTACTTAACCTTGTAAATCCACTTACACATGATGTGAAGAAGGAAATCCTAGCACCAGCATGATAGCTTCGAGATCACTTCTGCAAAATAGAATACCTTGAGTCTCGCAAGAGGGGTCCTCCTGTGACAATCATTCAGTGTGAGAATACCTACTTAGTCGAAGATAGATAAATGTACAATAAGTAAAGTGAGAGTATAAGAGTTAATGAGTGAATGGATAAAATGTTACCTTAAGTTGGCTATTTATAGGAGAGAATTAGGGTTGATGTCACTTTCATGTGGTGTGATCCCCGTTGGTGAACATAATCGTTTTAACAATGACATCTTGAATTCTATTGGTCAGGAATTAACATTCATTTTGTCGTGATTGTACCTTTTCTGCCACGTAGGCATAAGTCTAGGGGTGTTCATCGAATCGAATTACTCGAATAAATTTTTTTTTTTTTTGCTTTTTCATGCATTTCTTACGTTTTATAGGATAAGACAATTACGTTTTATACGATAAGACACTTTCTACTTGAACTTAACTCTTAGGTCATTACCTACATATATATTTTCCGTATAAATAAATAAATGTAAATTATAAATAAATAAATGTAGATGATATATATTTTTCGTATAAATAAATAAATGGAGATGAAGATATACATCAAGACACACTTCACCCCCACCAATATGCCCCCTTCCTCCTTTTCATCTGTCAGTAGACCCAGTTCTGAATTAAGAATCTCCACCTCTGCAATATCCATGGCGGCCACTTTAACCTTTTTCACTTAATCCATTATTTATACGCCCACACCGACCTCTACATACCCCCAACATCAAAACCTCTCAGTATTTATTTATTTTCAGTTAACCAAAATCCATGATCCAGAGAAAAACAAACGAATCCTGTAGCTGTTCTTCGGGGAAGCGAAAGAACAAGGAGCGTCCGTACAAGGGGATACGGATGAGAAAGTGGGGAAAATGGGTGGCGGAGATTCGGGAGCCGAATAAGCGGTCCAGAATATGGTTAGGGTCGTATTCGACACCGGTTGCAGCAGCGCGTGCGTATGATACGGCTATGTTTTATCTTCGTGGGCCGTCGGCGAGGTTCAATTTTCCGGACTTGTTGGCGGTTGATGGGCCGTTGGATGAGATGTCGGCGGCGGTCATAAGGGAAAAAGCGATAGAGGTTGGGGTTAGAGTGGATGATGCAGAGAGGAGTTATGTGAGTGGTTCTCAAGTGGAGTCTTGTTGGTTACAGGAGAAACCCGACTTGAATAAGAATCCGGAACCGGAAGATCCAGATGGAGATTACCGGTGAGGCAGACTGGGGTTGATTATTTTGTTCTAAGAACTTTTTTATTTTATTTTATTTTTTCCGGTATTATGCATTTCTATGTTGGAAACAAACAAATATTTGAATGCTGGAAACAGATGAAACAATACCAATATAGGGATTCTCTTCGAGCGATTGTCGGGAATTTTGTCATGGTAACGGCAATATCGAAAAAATTTTAGGGTGTTGCTAAATGTACCCCCTTTTCTACTAAATGCACCCCCTCCTTTAACTTTTACATTAATATAATTCAAACCCTTTTGTTTTTCTTTCATTTTTTTATCTTTAATTATTATTATTACTAGTATTTGTTTTTAAAACATTATTTTATTTAAAAAGAAACTTTTTTTTTTGATTATTTGAAAAATAATCATTTTCTTACGTTTTAAACTAAAGCGAGTCATTTTAACTTTGAAATGGTTTTTTTGTTCATAGCGACCTGAAGTGGGTATGCGAATTCGGTTTGTGTAAACAATGATACACAAAAAATTAAATGAAGCTTTAAAGCCAGCCAACTTAACTAATGTTTTATTTTCTTTTTACGTCTTATTACTATTAATAAATAAAAGTTGTTAATTATATTAAAAAAACATTTTAAAATAAGAATACTAATAAAAATAAAAATAGAAAGATGAGAGAACTAAAATACGAAATAAATAAAAAATATAAAAGCAACTGTCTTTTTTCAAAAAAAAGTTATGAAACTTTTTTATTGTATAAAAAATATCTTTTTGATTAATTTTAATGACGTTTTATAGAAACATAATAAAATACTAGTAAGAGAAAGTGTTTTCAAATTATAGAAACACAATAGTTTTCAAAAACAATATTTGAATTGTTTAGGGGGGTGAAATTTAACAACTTTTAAATTATATTTTTAGAAAGGGGGGTATAACTAGTAAAAAAGGGGGTGCATTTAGCCAACCCCAAAATTTTAGGCCTACGTATTTGATTTTGTTTAGAAAAAAGTTAACGGACACAATTTATTAAAAATATATCAAGTTAAATAATTTTTTGAGTTAAATGTCATTTTAGTCCCTGTAGTTTGGGCCATTTTGCCAGTTCAGTCCAAATGTTTCATTTTTAATCTGTGGGTCCAAAAAGGTTTCACAGTTGCCATTTTAGTCCACTGGGTTAACTTCATCCATTTTTTCTGTTAACGAGAAGGCCAATTCGGTCATTTTATATGGCTGAATTGTCCTTTTAGTTAACAAAATTACATATAAAATGACCGAATTGGCCTTCTCGTTAACAGAAAAAATGGATGAAGTTAACCCAGTGGACTAAAATGGCAACTGTGAAACCTTTTTGGACCCACAGGTTAAAAATGAAACCTTTGGACTAAACTGGTAAAATGGCCCAAACCACAGGGACTAAAATGGCATTTAACTCTAATTTTTTTTAATGAATAAAAGCTAACCTACCAAGATCCTTCTCTTAAATATAGTTATTTAAAGGTTTTACCTTTACCAATGAACACAATCTGATTGATAAAAGAATGTTGATATTGATGAAAGACTTAGGGGCTGTTTGGCCGCATCTGAATGGTTAAGTGCTAAACCAGTAAGATGTTTGAACCATTAAGTGCTGAACCGGTAAGAGTCTGTATAATGTTTAACTGTTCAGAGGCAAATGTCTGACCAATTTAGATTAGAGGTATTAACCATTCCGACTCTGTATAAATCTTAACCATTCAGAGGCAAATGTCTGAATCATTCAGACATCTGCTAGTGAAACAAACAGTCTGAACTATTAAATGCTGAACTAGTAAGATATCTGAACCATTAAAAACCTCATTAAAAAGTAAACAAAAAGCCCCTTATTGACTTAAAATAGTGTTAATTAAAATAAACATAATTCAAAAATTAATTAAAGAGTAAACTGTCATTTTGGTCCCTGTGTTTTGGGCACTTTTGTCATTTTAGTCCAAATCTCAAACTTTTTAAATCTGGGTCCCTGTGGTTTCAATTTTGTTGCCATTTTAGTCCAAATTTCAAATTTGGCCAAATTCCTCAATTTAAACCCCCCTGTTTTGTCCTTTTGCTCAGGGGTATTTTCGTCATTTTGGTCATTAAAAAGTTTGAGATCTGCACTTCATTAACATCAGATCTGCACTCTCTCTCAACACCCCCTTTCTCATCGAAACTGCTCCAGCCAAACACCACAATTCTCTGTACCAATCATTTATATACTTAACCATTATTGTTCTTCAATAGATTCAATCAATGGAAACAAAAATATTTCATATTCTTGTAAACACTTAGTTATAAACATTTTACAACATCATAAACCAAGAATCTGACTTTCTATTAATCTGTTATTTTATACATTAAATCCAAAACAAGAAGAAGTTTAGAAACCCTAAATGGCAGATGACTTGTAACGAATCGTCTGAGGAAGTCCGGGTTGATCCGACCCGACAAGCTTCCGGATCTCAGATCTAAACTTATAGATAACATGTCTCCAACTACCTTTATTATGGGAATCGAGAACGGTTATTTCTTCCTGATTCATCTCCAAATCTAATGCGAAACCGGGTTTTCTGGAGAGGATCCATTCCCAGCCGAGATTCCACCAGTTTCTGACGGAATTAGAAGCTAATTCGCCGATAGAAGATACTGATTTGGAGCCGCGTACCGCCCACGCGGTGGTGGAGGAGATTGTTGGCGGTTGGATGGCGGAGATGCTGTAACACCCCGTGTTTCGAAAGTCAAAGTCAAAGTCAAGATTGAAGTCAAAGGAAGAAAAGATTGCTAATTGCGATATGCCACTCCTTGCTCAACTACTGTTTTGACTCCTTTGAGTTGTAATCGAACCTATTTAATTATTTGTTTTAGTTGTATTATGTGGAGTATCTATTAATAATCGAGGTTTAATCGCTATTTAATCGCATGTTTAATCGATTTATCGCTTATTGCTATCGCAATCGCAATTCGAATTATGCGTTCTGGATATTGTTTTACGTGTGTGTGCTATTTATGTGTTACTTGTGCATGTTATGTTTATGTTGAGGTGTTAATTGCAATCGCAAATCTATCGCACCGCAATCGAAACGAAAACGCTAGGCGTAAGTTAATTATAGTGATTGTATGTTAGATATAGTAGTTATGTTATTTGGATAATACTATCGCATCGCTTACTCGAATCGCATCGCAACGCTCAACACTCGAATCGAAACGACAAAACTCATCGCGCCGGACAAGTGGGTCGAGTGGCCAACCGATCGTGTGGCCATCCGATCGGATTGCCATCCGATCGGGTTGCCATCCGATCGGGTTGCCATCCGATCGAGTTGCCACCCGATTGACCGGCCACTTTCCCCACTTTCCTTTTTGGGAAACCCTATAAATACCCTTCATATGTCACATCACTTGATGTGACAGCTCTAACTCGACTCAGCTCGCTCCAGCTACTCTTTCTCTCGATTTCTCGCGATTCTTGTAAGTTTTCAACCTAAATCTTGTACTTTCTTGATCTACACGCACTCCTACACCTTTCTATCTTTTGAATCTTAACTTTTAACCGTGAAATCACCGGATTTGAGGTGTTCTAGGATGATGTCATCATGGAGTTCTTAGGAACTTCAATGTTTGGCTTCATTCCACCAAGAACAACTTAGATCTGAAGGATTTCCATAACATTAATCAATGTTTTCACTTAGATCTACACGAATCCACGGATAAAAGGATTGAGAGAAGGTTTTCCAACTTTCTTTCAACTCTTTTACACTCGATGCACTCAAAACCGATAGAATCGGAGCTTGTTCTGATTGTCTACTCATTCTTAGTGATGCATTAGTTCCAGATCTGAATTATATCCGAAAGAGATATTGATTCGGGTTTGAACATGAACTACCGACTCGAACCGTGAACTGGTCGGACGAGGGTGATTCCTGTTCGGTCGGGTCACTAGGGCCATCCGATCCTTGGTACACTTGCAACGTTTTACGCGCCGCTTATCGTTTATGCTATCATAACTGTTCAGGCTAATTTCTCTCAGCGCTCCCTTCAATCCAAGGCGGTGTTTATTAAGTTAAACGCTATCTGTGAGTATACTCGATCCCTTTTTTGCTTTTTGCACTTTTGGGTGTTACAAACGTTACTTATTCTAAATCACATCGAACACACAACGCAAACACTATTTATGCGCTGACCTCTAATGCATGTTATACGTGACTCGATGAATGCCTGTTTGTTATGTTAACACATTGATTGCTATCTACCTGCCTTAGCAACGATAGTACTATAGTTTGGACTCAGCACCTGTTTACTCAGGGGTTGTTAAGGACAATTACTTCACGTGTTCACAGTGGTGAACATGTGTTGCGCACTCGCTACTCGCAGTCAACTCGCAGTCACTGGTATTGATAGGATCTTTTTCGATAACTTACATGCTTCACATTATACGTTGTACATGCTGGTTATGCGTAAACGCTTTCGAACTTTATATGCTATTATCAAACTTGTATGCTCACCTTTACACTATGTGTATTGACCTCTATTTTAACGTATGTGACAGGTGTTTAGGATGCTATATGCTAGGATGCTTGCTATGTGGAATCGAGCTAGGACGGGTCTAGAAACAAACCAACAATTTATTTTTATTTGAAATCTGAGTTGTCGGAACAGTTTTATTTGTTTTGGAGATACTATGTCTGTAATAACTTGCTTGCTTAATGGGTTACGGTATGGGACGTAATGTTTAACTATTCGGTAAAATAGTTGTTATGGAATTTCTCTCGAACAATCTGTTTCGCTCAGTGCCATGCCCCGATGTTTCCGCCATCGGTTGGGGTGTGACATATGCGGTGGCGGATTGTGGTGGGTTGGGAGAGTGGGAGAGATTTGGTGGTGTGGAAGATGGAGGTCAAGGTGGAGAGTTGAGATGAAGAATTGAAGATGAATGAATATGACGGTGAAGAAGAAGAGGTTTAAGGGGAAGGGGTTGTGGGATCCAAATGACCAAAATGCCCCTGCATAAAAAGACAAAATAGGCATGTTGGAACAGTAAAAAAATGAGGGTTTTTGAATTTTGGACTAAAATGGCAATAAAAGTGAAACCACAGGGACCCAGATTTAAAAAGTTTGAGATTTGGACTAAAATGACAAAACTGCCCAAACCACGGGGACCAAAATGGCAGTTTACTCTTAATTTAAATAAAAACAATATACAATTTTATATATTATATATTATAGGGTAAATTACTTTTTGAGTTCCTGTGTTTTATGGGTTTTAACTAGTTGAGTCCAAAAGCAAAAATTTTAACAACCTGAGTCCCTATAAGCATTTTCTTTAACCATTGAGTCCAAATTTCTAACACTGTTAGAATTTTTTGGTTAAGTATTGTTAAATGACCAAAATACCCTTATAATTAAAAACTTTAAAAAAATCTCTGTCTTTCTGTTATATGCCCCCTATCTCTTTCTCTCTCTAAATTTTCACCTTCATCTCTCCCTCTCATCTTTCTTTCTCTCTCTAGACCACCATCAACACCACCACCGTCACCACCACAGCTACAACCACCTCCATCTCCAACCACCACCTCAACCATAAACCTCCAGCACACTCTCTGTTCTTTTGCTGAACAATAACAGTTTTCAGGTGGTTTGCCTCCTGAAATCAGAAACTTGAGTAATCTGGTGAGTCTTTATCTGTTTGGCAACATGATCACAGGTGAAATCCCAGCTGAAATCAGAAAGTTACAGAAGCTGAGCGTGCTGTATCTATACGAGAATCAGATGTCCGGAAACATTCCAACCGAGTTAAAACCTGTTCAAGCTTAAGCGAGATCGATTTTTTCGGGAATCATATTACAGGAGTGATTCCTGAAACAATAGGGAAGCTCAAGAATCTTGTTTTTCTTCAGCTAAGGCAAAATGATCTGTCAGGTCCAGTTCCATTAAGCTTAGGGTACTGCAAGAAGCTTCAAACGTTATCGTTAGGCGATAATAACCTTTCGGGATCGCTCTCAAAGACGTTTGGATATCTTTCCGAGCTTACTCTTCTTAGTCTTTACAATTAATTAATCCAAAAGAACTCGAAGATGAACTCAAAGACGAGATGCCTCTGTTTCCTTGACGATGAACTCGAAGACTTAGATTACAAACCACTAGACGTCCAGGTGCTGCTGTTGCTCTCTCCGTGCCGTTGACCCATCCCCACCACCCAAAACCTATCCAAAAACCTCCATGAACTCGATGGCAGCAACCACCACTCGTGGAACAGGATCTTGAATTAGGGTTTTTGTTCAAGACAATAAAAAATGGGGGGTTTTGTTCGATTCAGGGCCAGGGTTTTGATTCAGTAGCTGGCGCCGTTGCAGGCAACGTTAGGGTCCGCCGGGACAGGGCTGTTGCAGGCGGCATTAGGGTTTCGATTCAGGGTCGTTGCAGGCGGCGTTGGAACCCTACATCTTTAACAGATCCGCAGGCCACAGTGGTAACAGTGGTAGTGCATTGCAGGCGACATTAGAGTTTGGCTTGATGGTGATGGTGGTAGTGGTAAAAGGTCCGACCGATTTAGAGTCCTGTGTTTGTGTTTTAGAGAGAGAGAGAGAGAAACTGAGTGTATTTGTAGGAGAGATGAGAGCTTTTGTGTCTATTTATATTTATGTTTTTTAAATGCAAGGGCATTCTAGTCTTTTCATTAAAAACTAACAGATTTGGTGGATGGAGTTAGAAATTTGGACTCAAATGGTTAAAGAAAATGCTTATGGGGACTCAGGCCGTTAAACTTTTTGCTTTTGGACTCAAGTGGTTAAAACCCCTAAAACACAGGGACTCAAAAAGTAATTTACCTTATATTATACTGACTATAGCTCTAAAACCCCATCAAAATGAGAATAGATCAAAAATAAAAATTCTCATCAAACAAAGCTACAAAGCAACATTTGTTTATGGAATCAGGTAGGCTTGTAGACGAATTGGACATGAATGGTGGTATGTTTGTGTTTGTTTATATAATCGAACACAAGCATATAATCAAACAATAAGCCAGTTTGGATCTTTTTTCTTTTTATCTTGCCACAATCAACCTAACCTCAATATCTAACATCACACTATCACAGTTAATTTAATGTTTTAAAATTGAAATTGATCCCTTCACATATACTAATCACAAAGTTACTTGAGTAGACGCTAAGTTTTATGCTTTTGATTCTATAAGGGGGGAGGGGGTGGTCCGTTATGGACTCCCCATAACGAGTTATCCTATCACTAACACCACCGCCTCCACTTCCATAACGAGTGATAGGAATAACTCGTTATATATATAACGCGTTGAACTTGAGAAGTGATAGGGTATGACTTGTACATTGTGTATTAATACTTGTACATTGGAATCCCATCACTAGTGATGACCACCCCCACTACATTTCTATCACTAGTGATAAAATATTGGGTGATGACATGGCATGATTTGATTGGATATTGGGAGTGATAGAAATCTATCACTAGTGACCACCCCCTCCCCCCTAAGCAACAGAGTAAAATACTAATAAGCAATAGAGCAAATATAAGTTAGCAAACTTGAATTCAAGTTAATTTTTTGCCCTAAAAATAAATAAACTCGAATCCAGAGTCATCAGATCAAAATACAAGATTGCAAAAATATACAAACTGAAGAGGTAATGTCGGACATATTTCGAATCATTACCATCACCAAACCATAAAATACGTCAGGTCATGGAGTCAGCACGTCCAACATTGATCACCGAAGCTTAATGACAAATAGGTACGTATAATCCTAACTGAACGGGTCCCTTTAGTTACTAACTTATATATGATATAATGCTAGTGAAATTCCCTGGTGCTGTGCGGCTAGAATTCGGTATACAACAAACCTAGCGGTAATGCAAAAAAGCTGAAAAATACCTAAACCAATTCGTTCGAATCCGAATACCATAAAAGTGGGAATTGTGTATACGCACAAACTTGTCCGATTACCGGTAGTGCAAAAATACCGAAAATACCTAAACGACTCGTACCGAAACCGAAAACGATAAAGATGAATACTAGTACTAGTAATGACGTTGCTCTGTCGGTACGTATGGTAGAGGTACAACACTGGTAACAATACGGTATGTGAACGGTATAGATACTCGGTGTAGTTTTTGATACAAAAAAAATATTTTATTTTAAACAAAACTACGTTTCCAATAAAATTTATATAACGTAACTGCATATTTAGTTTTTTATGTTAAAAAAGTTAAATGATAAATAAATATGTTATTAAAAGAAAAAAAAAATAACATGTGACAAGATTTGATTGGGGTGGATACCCCGTTGGTTTTTTATAGTAATAAAATAAAATTAAATTAAATTTATAAAAATGGATAAGGAAGAATAATTTTGTAGGGCTTTTTTTTGAAAGACATCATTTCAATAAAACGGACCCTCTAACCATAAGCTCGAGGGAACAACACAACTACAAACAATTGTTCCTTTGTGGGGCTATTAACAAATAATTGTTTCTTTGTGGGTTTCAACTATCATCCGTTCGAGAGCCAAAATTTTATTATGTTGTCTAGATTTAAAAATATGTTGTCTAGATTAAAAAAGAATATCAGTATTTTGGGGAAGAATCTACTAAAAAGTGGATTTTGCCTAAGTAGCCTAAGAATGATTGTGATGATGAGATGTGGCACTCCTAATAAGTAGAAATGAATGGCATTTTGGTCCTTATAAATAGGAGTGAAAATGACATGTGGCATCCCTTTTGTTTTTTAAAAATACAAAAAAAAAAAAATCAAGTACAAAAATATTTAGCACAAAAAATGTAGTATAAAAAATATAGCACAAAAAAAATCTAGCACAAAAAAATATAGCACAAAAAATGTAGTACAAAAAAATATAGCACAAAAAAATCTAGTACAAAAAATATAGCACGAAAAAATTCAGCAAAAAAATGTAGTACAAAAAAATCCAGCACAAAAAATTGAGAAAAAAATTAAGACAAAAAAATTCAGCACAAAAAATTTAGCACAAAAATATAGTACAAAAATCCAGCACAAAAAATGTTATACAACATAGAAATACAACACATTTTAGTGGGTTTTTTTAGTCTTCATATTTTATATAGCAATATGGTACTCAAATTAAAGATAAAAAGACGCTCGATTTTACGGTGAAATTTTTATGAAAAAAGAATGTCGTATAAAAAAGTTATGAACGTTTAAAAAATAGGGGTGGAATATGCATGTGCCTTGCATGTGGAGAGAGAAAGTCCATAAATATGATTTTCCCAAGATACCCTTGCACTACTCCTTTCTCCTACACTTTCATCTTAACCATTGATTTGAAAAATGAATGGTTAACATTCCTTCTCATCCTACTTAGGCAAAATAAACTTTTTATTTGATCTTATCCCCAGTATTTTATGGCCGAGACCCGAAATTGAAAGAGCAAGTTGGGCCACCTAGTTCAACCCACGAATAAGGTAGGGGCTTGGTGGGCCACTTAGAAGTGCAATATTATTGTTAGATATAGACATGGTTGTAGAAATCGCTAGTCACTAGTCAATCGGTGGGGTGGGGACTAGCGCTTAATCGGGATTAACCGGGGATTAATCGGATATAATCGGGATTAATTGTAATTAATCAGCAATTAATCGAGATTAGTCGATGATTAATCGGGGATTAATCGGCGCCTAATCAGGATTTTTACAACCATGGATATAGCTCTACTTGTTGGATATGATTCTACATGAAAATTTTAAAAAACAATACAATGTCAATGGTAACTTTTTTTAGTAAACTTTCCCTTGTAATGTACCATGATCCGTATCGAATTCAATATGGGACAAGTTTCATTCACTGGGAATATTGTTCTAACTTTTTCATAGCTTTAACACAACTTTAAGCAATGTGGGACACGTTTCATTCACTTGGAATATTTGTTCTAATTTTTTCATAGCTTTAAGACAACTTTCAGCATTGATATCTCAATCATCTTAGCTCCGTTTTGAACAAGGTTTGGTTTGTTGTGAATCTCACATAATAGAAGACAAATTTGGTAAATAATAATTATATGAATCGTTATTACTGTAAGAACCCGTTCGTGTAAAAATAAATAAAAAGTTTATTAACTTGAATTACATAAACAGAACAGAATGAAGCTGGAAAATACGATACAATTACAACTGAAATGCAATATAAACAAGAACAAAATTACAGAAAATAAAGTTCTTGGTTGAGGATCGTGTTAGACACGAGTCCCTTAAAACAAATTTCGAGTCTCTCAGGAGAACTCGTTTGTTTCCAGGATACAACAGCCTAAGCAGTTGCACTGCCAGACTTGACGAAACCCAAATGTGTACCTTGCTACTAGACAGAAAAAGATGAAAAAGCTGTAGAGAAAGTTGCATAAGCTGTGAATTTTCGGTGTGTTGTTCTGCAACAGGGTCCTCCCACTGAAAAATGAATTAAATGAGAGAATTAAATTGCATTAAACGTCTTCGATGCACTTTAATTCATCACTTAATCTCAGTCAAAGCGCCACATTGAAAAATGAATTTTCGGTGTGTTGTTCTGCAGCAGGGTCCTCCCACTGAAAAATGAATTAAATGGGAGAATTAAATTGCATTAAACGTCTTTAATGCACTTTAATTCGTCATTTAATTCTCAGTCAAAGTGCCACATTGCGCCCATCGCCCACACCACGCGCGCGAGCGGGCGGGTGCAGGTTGGGGTGCTCCGCACCCTTCACGAGCACACTAGTGTGTGTTTCCATGAAACAATAAGGATTGAGTGTTCCCACTTAAATACCCCTTTAAGTTTCAACGCTCCTCCTATGTGGGACAAGGTGCCACTTTCTCATTTTTTTTTCAGCATTCTATGTTTGAAACGTCAAACTTTGAGCATCGATATCTCATTCATCTTAGCTCCGTTTTGGACGTGGTTTAGTTCGTTGCGAAGCTCTTCCAACATAGAACATAATCCCACAAATAAATATATATAAAAAACCCTCATTCTTATATTTATTTCTAGTCCAAAATTAAGAAAAATGCATTTTTCTATATTTGTGAAAAGTGCTATTTTCACAAATTTCCAACAATTACATATAAGAGTTAAATGCTTGGATAGCCCCTGTGGTTTGGGCTTTTTTCACCTTTAGTTCCTAACTTTCTAAAATTACAGCTATAGTCCCCAACTTTTTCAATTTCGTTCCCAGATGGTCCCTGGCACAGATGGAGGTTAGTCTATTCAGTTAAGTAAGTGTGAAATGACCTAAATACCCTTACATCATTTGATTGAAGAACTTATATATTTTTTATTGTATAAGTTTTTGTGGAACTCTAGAAAAGGATAAACAAAATCCACTTAGTGTATTATCAAACCATTCTTCAAAAAATCAAAATCTCAACAGAAGAATCAACATTCAAGATTCCTCAAATATTTCATGTAAAATTCATTCAAAGAATGCTCAGACACATACAATTTCTAGGTTCCTGTTCAGGGTTCTTCTTCCACAGATTAAAACACCATGGAAACCATCAAGGTTTCTCCTTTATGTCATTCTCTCCAAAACCATCTTCAAGAACACCCCTTTTAACAACTTCTTGTTTTCGCCAATTTCGAGCTTCTTTGAATGAACTTCAGTCAAACTCTATCAACAATTTATCTGAAGTGTACAGGATTCCGGTGAAGGTTGTACTCCGTCGAGGTTCCGACGACGCAGACGTCCAAACAGAGAGTGATTATTATTCAGATCGTTTTGAGTGGTAAGGATTTACGGTAAGTCGCTGGATTATTGCAATACGAAAAGAAAACCGATATTTTGGTTGATTCAAAAAAATTGAGTGCCGCCGGAAAGAGATGGGATTGCCGGAGAACGTGATTCTTGCCAGAACTGGGAAAACGGCGCTTTGATTTGTTTTTGAATTCTAGAATCCGATATTGGCAACTAAGGTCCCTGAGGTTGAGTTTGGTTTCAAGTTTTGTGTACACACAGAAAAGGGATTTCTGATTCAGATGTAACCTGCCGGAATATTGCCGGAAAATCGCAGGGATCAACAACTTCAGGTAACGTGGACCTGTTATTTTTCCGGCAGGGTGAGATGGTAGTAGTGGTGGTGGTGGAAGGTGGAGGTGGTAAAGGTTGAAGAAGATGATGAGGGTGGGGTGGGTGGTGGGTCCACATCATTTTTAAGTATAAACTTTTTAATTATTAATTTAACAAGTAAGGGTATTTAGGTCATTTCACATTCACTTAACAACGAAAACTAACTGATGTTAGGCTTAGGGACTATCCAGGAACGAAAATTGAAAAGTTGGGAACTATAGCTGTAATTTTAGAAAGTTAGTGACTAAAGGTGAAAAAAGATCAAACCATAGGGAGTATCCAATCATTTAACTCTACATATAATTATTTGTTTCCAAAGTTACTAAGAAAACTCATTTTCAAGTATATTTTCCCTTATGAGTATCTACCTGTGTTTTTTTAATCGATTAACAAAATTGAGTTAATAAACTTACATTGAGATTTCATTCTTTTTCCCTTTTAACTTAAAAAACCCCTTTTTAACTTAATAAACTTGAATCTAGAGTCACTGGATCAAAATTTTTGAAAGATTAAGATAGTTCCCTTATTCTTTTATTTATTTATTTTTATATAATTCCCTAATCAACTTTCGTCTTCATGCACATATGTAACCGTGCATTATGTACGTTCACAGTTAGACCACTCGGTGTGGGGGTCGTCCAGGCCCGACGAAGCCACCAAACACCATTTCCCATGGCACGTCGTCGTCGATTTCTTCTGGGGTGGGACGATGGTGCCGGGCACAAGAAGACAAAAGGCCTCTCACACACACATATACATACAACACACACACACACACACATATATATATATAGTAGGAGTTGGGTAGAAAGCCTTATTTTCCTAGAAAGTCTAGGAAGCAATCAGAACGTGACATGTGGCATTGAAGGATTTTAACTAAAAGGGGAATTGTGTAATTTGACATTTTATTTTAATTTTGGAATTTATATCTCATTAACTAACTATGCACGATTTTATGGTAACTGATTCTCCATAATTTGCGAATTACTACCAAATGTAAATATCAATTAAATACTCATTCGTTCCTTTCACAATCTTGATCAACTTTATTCGTAAATCATTTTTTACGTGAGATATAGTTATGGCTTCAGACACAATTCTTGATTGCGGATATGGCAAATACACTTCTTTTTCCGTTTACTATTATCTGGTCTGTATCGATTTTTAATTATGTCTGGAAACCACCAGAATGTTCTTGACGTTGTGTTTTAACAGCAAGCAGATTCATACAGTTGTGTTTTAGCATTCAGATTCATACAGTTGTGTTTTACCATCCATGCTGGTAATGCTGGAGGATTTCTTGACGCTGTGTTTTAACAGCAAGCAGATTAATACGATGTGTTTTCTTGATGTGTTTCTTCATGAAGGATAGAAGGAAGAGAGAGAGAGAGAGAGAGAGAGAGAGAGAGAAAGGGAGAGAGAGAGAGAGAAAGGGAGAGAGAGAAAGAGAGAGAAAAAAAAATCGCAAGAAATGTGGGGTGGTTATGGAATGACAATTATTTCCATATTTAAAAAAGCTAAATGACATATCTACCCCTGATTAATTAAATAATCCTATTTTTAAGAAACACATATTACCAAAATGCCACTAAGATGATCTCAACCATTAAACACACCCATTGGATGGCCCAGATCGCTTCCTAGACTTTCTAGGAAAAACACACTTTCCGTAGTATCCCAACTATATATATATAGGGTAGGGATCCTAAGAGAAGTCCACCCTATTTGAGAAACTTGAGAAGTAATCTGGACCACACATTTTCCCTAAGCAAAAAATGCAAAAAAAAGGTGAAAAAAATGCAATATTTTTTTTTTTGGAAAAATCACAGCTTTTTCTTTAATGATTAAATTTTTTATTTTTTTTGGATTTATACACATGTGTATATTGTTAATCTTTTAACTATACATATATGTATATTGTCAATTATACATATATGTATATACATGTTTAAAATTGAAAAAATATGTGTTATAAATTCTAAACCTTAAACCATAAACACTAAAGCTAAACCTTAATGCTAAACCCTAAACCCTAATGCTAAACCCTAAAGCTAAACCCTAATGCTAAACCCTAAAGCTAAAACTAAACCATAAAGCTAAACCCTTAATGCTAAACCTTAATGCAAACCCTAAAGATAAAGCTAAACCCAAAAGTTAAAGCTAAACCCTAATGCTAAACCCAAAAGCTAAACCCTAATGCTAAACCCTAAATACTATTGCTAAACCCTAATGCTAAACCCTAAAGCTAAACCCTAAACCATAAAGCTAAACCCTAAATACTAATGCTAAACCCTAAATAACACTTATTTTTCAATTTTAAACATGTATATACATATATGTATAATTGACAATATACATATATGTATGTATAATTGACAATATACATATATGTATAGTTAAAAGATTAACAATATACACATGTGTATAAATCCAAATTTTTTTTTTAAAAATAAAATAAAAAATTAAATCCTTAAAGAAAAAACTGCGATTTTTCCAAAAAAAAAAAAAAAAAATTGCATTTTTTTTACCTTTTTTTTGCTTAGGGAAAATGTGTGGTCCAGAATGCTTCTCAAGTTTCTTAATTCGGCTACTACTTCTCACATGATCCTTATCATATATATATATATATATATATATAAAGTTCTACGCAGAACACTAAAAATTGCGAGAACACGCAGAACATAATGAATTACTCATTTTTTCAATCCTAAAAACCTAAAAAGTAAATGAAAATGTAATAAATGTAAGATTTATTCTTTCTCACACTAGAATTTAAAACAAAATATGAAAAATCTTCCGTTTTCAAATAACCTACACACATGTAGGTTATGTGTAGGCTAAATTACCTACATGTATGTAAACTATGTGTAGGGAAAAATATATGATTTTTTTATGTATATATAATACATATATGAATGTAAGAAACATAAAATTTAAGAAATATGAACCTTAAATCCTAAAATTTAGTGATTTAGAGTTGTTCTTTTTGTTCTCGCAATAATTATTGTTCTGTAATGATCTTTATCCTAAGGCCCATCCCCTATTTCCTTAAGTTCATCCTTTTTGCCTCATCGTCATACCCATCCTACGTGGCATTGATGTGGAAGCTCATCCTCCATCAACCATACCGAGTAGCCTTATAATAACTATTAGATTCTTTGTAGTTATATAAGCTAACTAACCAACTATAATAAATATTCATTTTGTTAGAAAAATGAAATCACATTTTCGTTAACTGAATTAACATAATATACAAAAAAATATATAATAAATAAAAAAGGATACGGAAAAATAACTTTTTTTTTGGAGGGCTATTGACATTTAAATAATTGGGCACACGACAAAATGACACCAAGCCACAACTTTCTTTATGGATTCCAACTATCACCAAGATTTTCCAGTTATTAAAATAATAGGGCCGACTGTCGAGAGTAAAAGAGCAAGTTGGGCCACTGAGTTCAGTCGACGCATAAAAAGGTTGGGGCTTGATGGGCATTTAGAAGTGTAGCTTTCATCAATCATCATTACTGTTAGATATGATTTTACATGCAAATTATAAAAAGTAATATAATTCAAAGGTTCTGTTTATCGGCCTATAAAAAAAAGTAAGTTATACGCTCTTTGTTCTTATCGGCCTGTAAAAGAAATTATTGGATGGACATACGGGTGCTAATAAATATTTTTATGTGATATATAGAGAAAGGATCCTGTATAAAATATAACGTTTATACGAAGTATACCTCATATCATTGGTAGAAAGGGTAATTTAGTCTTTTCTTAAGTGAACTAGTTTTCATCATAATTTTCAAATGACTATAACTTTCTCATACGTTAATGTTTTTTTTTTTATAAAAAATTAAACCGTATTAACGAACATTTCATTCTCTTTAATTCAAACAACCTATTGCTATAGTTTTCTTAAAAAAATTACTGTATTTTGAATACCCATTACGTGGTTTTTGAATACCCAGTACCCTTTACGTGATTACATATTTAACATAAATCATTACACATTCAATATAAATCTTTTAGTTGATTATACATTCAATGTGATTTGTTATAACTAATGTTATTACAAGTATGTTTATTTCGCGATTAAACATTCAATAATATGAACTTGATTGTTTATGCTTTATTACGTGATTAAACCTCTAATATACGACATTATATGGTTATTATAGGTGGATTTGACTAATGTATAGTATATAATTTATCCTTAATATGTGATTATACCTGAAATATAAAGTATTACATGTTTTGTTTTCACGTAATTACATAATCACCCAGTGGGGTTTCACATAAATACTATAATGGAATCAAGTAATCACGAAATAGATATTTAAAATCACGTAGTTACGTAATAATACATAGTCAATTGTTATTACACAATTACGTAATCATTTGATGGTGTTTTACATAAAATACTATAATGAAATCATGCAATCACGTAATGGGTATTCAAAATCACGTAATAGGTATTTAAATCCTGTAATTTTTTTAAGAAAACTATAGCAATAGGCTGCTCGAATTAAAGAGAATGAAATGCTCGTTAATACGGTGTCATTTTCTTAAAAATATTAGTGTATGGAAGGAGTTCAAGTGAGAGAAGACCAGAATACCTGTTAGGATCTGAGTTTGATATTTGCAAACTAATATTGATTATCACAATGCAATTCACAAATAGCGAGATATTATCATAAGCTGTTTTTCAAATGATTAAAATAGTCAAAAGTTTTACAAAAATGATTTTACAATGTCGCCCTCAGCCGATCACTAACTAGAGCTATTCGTATAAAAGAGAATGCGTGTGAAGTGATAAATAGATCACTAACATGTGTGATCTATTTATACAAGTACTAAAGCTTTGTTCGTGATGTGCTGATGTCACCTTAATAGTGACATCTAACATTCCTAACAGAAAAGATTCTCAGATATTTGCAAACATCTGAGCAACCTTATCATCTGATCTAGGCTATACTAAAACACTGATGAAATAAGTACTGTTACGTTGAATAAACATTGTCTAAACTATTCGTTATTGTAGTTGTCCAAACATCTATTTGGCCTAATAGATGTTTGGTCTTCTTCAACAGACCCTGGCTTGATCAGGGTTTGGTCTTCAGCAGATGCTAGCCTTCAACATTTGTTGTATTCTTGAACAGTGGTTCCAAGTCTTCATCAGATGTAAGCCAAGCTCTTGAATAGATGTTCTGAGTAGGTGTTTAAGATTCACTATCTTTGGGGAGAGAATTGCTTCATTGATTGTTTATTTCTTGATCTCAGAATCATGTTTTGGCTTTTAGATATCATTTGTTCTTTTGTAGGTCCAACAATCTCCCCCTAGAGCAGATGGTGCCAAAACAGATGGTTATTTGATCATCTTTTATTCTCTCATCAATTGTTCTCTTATTTGACCTTTGAATTGTAATTCGAAGTCAAGAGAAATGGTGTCTTTTGGGTCTCTTTCCAGTGGTAGACTTATTAAGTATTGGTGATCTTCAATTTTTAGGCCTGAGGCACTTTTCATTGTGATATTCTCCACTTGCCCTGAGCAAAGTCAGTTCATGGGTGTCTTTATTTGACTTCCATTTTAGAATTCTTTGACTAGGGAGATTTGTTGGGATCAGAGTTATTTCTGTTGAGTTTGGAGATACTGGTCTTCCCATGATTGTGAAGACTAGATCTTCTTTCTTGGTATCCTTCTTCTAAATAAATTTTCTTTTAAGAAATTTCCTTGTAGCTTTTGCTATGATTCTTGCTGAAGGGAATTCAGAAGGATTTATCAATGTCTTGATTGGAAAGTCTAGTTGCTCATACTCTGGTCTTTTGGCAATGAGGGATCCTTTCTCTTAGATTTTCCAACAGTTTGTAGTTTTCAAAGCTTGTTGACTCATTCCATTTGGCCATAGTCTTCATGGTGCCTCTGTTTGCAGCTGTTAGTTATTCCTTTATTCTTCTCATCTTCAGAGCCCTTTTGTCATTTGGATTTTTGCCATCTTTCCAGTTTAGGGTTGAAGGAGTAATATTTGGGAATAACTTCAACTTTTCTATCCTAACTATTTCATCTAGTAAGGATTCTGTTGGCCATCCAATGAATTGATCCTTATCAGCATCATATGGTTTTGTTACCATAATGTGATTAAGATAATATTCTCTGGGCAGCTTTTAGAGATCTGCATCAGTAATTGGATCATCTGATAGATTCCTGCAGATCATGTTGGCATAGCCTCTCAGTGCTTCTACCTTTTTGTATTCTTCAGTCAGAATCTGCAGGATTTGCTTATCGTCTTTTCCTTGATTTCTTTCAAGGACCATTCTCCTGGCTTTCCTTTTCTTCAATTCCAAGTATTCTTCAATACTGGCTAGGTTAGCAAGGCTTGTAGGTGGTGGTGATGATGATGATAAAACGAAAGGTGTGGTGATTTTGGTGGAAGAAGTTTTGATAGAGAGAGGTGATCATTTTTCTTTTTCTTGTTTGTGGAATAGGTGGGAGTGATTTTATAAGAGGTGATGTTGTAACATATGTTGGTCTTTTGGAAATACCAATATATGTTTGAGTATCAGTGGTTTGAGATGGAATGGACGTGGCAGTGGTTTGAGTAGTAAGTGAAACAGTGGTTTGAGTGGTAGGTGGAACAGAGGTTTGAGTGATTTTGGCCTTTTTGGCTGGATTTGCGGGTGAGAGCTTTCTCAGGCTATCACTACTCCCCCCTTTTGGCAGCATCTCCAGGATGTCTAGGAGTTGGAGTAGTACCTGTTGCTTGAAGGTGATAGTCTTTTATGGCCTTCATTTCTGCTTGGGTATCTGTAAACCTAGCTTCAACCATATGTCTTATCATCTCCATGTGTAAATTATGAGTAGCATCCAGACTTCTTTTGTAGTTGAAGATAAGTTTGGGTATAAAACCAAACTTTTTCTACAAGTTCTGCATTTATGGGAGGTGTAGAGTTTTGTACCAGAATCTTCATCATGTCTTTTATCTCAGCCACTGATGTTTCAAGATTGGATACTCTAGCCGTCAATTCTTTGTGTCTTAATTTATCACTTAAACGAATAGGATCATCTGAATTCCCACTAGAAGTGGTTGTATCTGGTTTTGTACCAGATGCCCCCTTTTCTTGGTACTTGGGTCTTCCAATTGTTTTTGAATGTACTATTGTAGACTCAACAATTGTTGCCTTCAAGAGGGTCTTAGAAATGTAACCACTGTCCAACTGTGAGATCATTGTCTCTACAATTGTAGTGGCTGCCCCACTTGAAATACCTTTCATGTCTCTTGAGACACTAGAGGAGTAACATTCTCTCCTTGTAGACTAAAACTGATTCCTGTACTTTCCCTATTTACTTGTTGGGATAAACTCTCAGTGACTTATTGTATAGAGGAACTACGTTGATGCAAGTCAGGGTTATCAAGTGCATCAAGCAAAATTTGTAATGGTGATGGGCATATTGAAGTGGGTGGTGGTGTAGAAAGAGAAGCAGCCATAGGAGAGGGGCTTGAGTAGAGATAATCAGGTGATGTATCTCCCCCTTGATGTCGGTCCCCTGTGCTTACAACACTTTCATTTCTTTTGAGAAAAAAATGAGGAGTTTGGATAGGTGGAGGTGTTTGCATCTGTTGTGAGGAAGTAACAACAGATGCTTGCTACTTTTGTGATACAACAGGTTCCTCTAGCTCCTCAACTTCCAGAGTAACCCATTTTGGGGTTTTCTTTTTGGTTTTGGGCTTGCGGATAGATGTAAGCTTTTTGGGAATGGCTGATGTGTGTTCCACAACACTGGGTTTTGTACTATGGTCACCAGGAGCAGTGGGCTCTGCAACAGATGTTGTAACATTTGTTGCTGGTTTTTCTAAAACATTTTCTGCTGTCACATTTTCTTGACTTTTTGTCAGCATATGAGTAAAAGTTTTGTTAGAAAGACTTTTAATTTGGAGACCCTTTCCTCTTGCAAAAATGTTTTCTACCAAGAGCTTTTTTAAAAGACAACTGATAAGTCTTGGGTATAAAAGAAAAGCTTTGGGCTTATTTTCTTTCTTAGCTTTTACATTAGCAACCATATCAAAAAACAAAGCATTTGAAAGCTTGAAATTTGAGTTTGTCAAAATGGCATATCCCAAATACAGTGTTTTTAATGGAATTTCGTTAAATGAAGTTGTTTTTGGCGATAAGCAAATGAGCAGAGTATGGAAGAAAAATTTTCATGGTAGGTGGAAAATCAGTTTTGTAAATAGTTGCTACTGCCATTTGACCATCATACCCTCGCTCGATATATTCATGATGAAGATCAGATTTTTGAAAAGATTCGTTACCTGTCTCATCGTTTAGGGCAAATGTGGTGGAGATCAGTTGGGGGTGATGTGAACGGCAATACCATTTACTGTTGAGATGATAGTGGAGGGCTTTCCGTCATGAAACAGAACATCGGAATTTGCCCAAAAATCTTTGATGTTTTCAAAGTGAATGGGTGTATCAGCGATAAGAATGTTGTAGTTTTTTGATGCGGTGATGATGTCAATGATTGAGTGAAATTCTTTATTTGCAGACGATATCACTAGATATGGAAGATAATTATGGGGTGGTTTTAACGTAAGATCCATTTTGCCAGCAAGAAAAGACACTTTTGAAAATCTTTGAATAGATGATGTTTTGAGTGCAGTGAGAAAATCTTTTAGAGAATTGTCACGGCCCCAGCCCCGGTTTTACCCGGTCAGGAGCCGCGGGACAGGAACCCGTGGTATTTATTAATTGATGCGACAGCGGAAGATTTATCAGGATCTTTTAAAACTTGAAAATGCCCGATTATTTTATTCCATAATTCGGGATAAACCCCGTAGTTTACAATAGAGAAATTTTACTAGGAAATTCCCTGATTTATAAAACATGTTTATTCATTTTAACTGAGTCACCTCTTCAAGCTTGTTAGTGCTCCGTAGCATGTTTTCTTTGATTTACAACAGGTCGCCTGAAACATGTTTTAAAAATATTTTATCAGCGGGGAAATACTGGCGAGTCACTCAATTTGATAAAATGACACATAGTTATAAATTACAGCATAAGAGCGATTACAATGGCTTCTATCTTATTTTTATCTGGCGCCGTGTCACCTGGTGACGATGGTCATACCACTATTGGGTCCTTCCCCAAGTAGTGATGATTATCACGGTTAGGATTTATTAGCCTAACTGTGAGAAATTAGTAATGTGCACAATACCCCAATTAGCCAGTGATTCAAGATAACCATGACTTAATCCCTGTAATTATAACATTTGAAAATGATTTGGAGTATTGTAAAATACTGTTGATAAAAAGAGAATGACTCACATTGCAGATTTATACAGGCAGGGTTTAGCCTACTGATTAGCCTTATAACCTAATTTAAATAACAATGCACACGAACTAGGTCAGTAACTAATACAGCATTTACGATAACTCACGAGATTAAAAACCTCACAACGAATGACAAAGTGCTATACTTAAACATCCGTCGAATTCACGACTAATGACAAAGTATGGCCCTAATGTGGGCAGCACTTAAACATCAATCGGATAGTTTTCAATCGATCGGACATTGAATCGTAGCAGCGATCGAGTTAATACCCTGTATCGTAGCAGCGCCTCGCTATATTAATTGTAATTTCGACTTTTGAGTAGTGAGAATTTGTTTTTGAAAGTTGGTTTCAACACAGAATGAAAGCTCCTGATCCAAGCTATTTATAGCTGAAATATGGGTCTCACGCGGCCCGCGTGAACCTTGGCTCGACCCTTACGCGGCCCGCGTGGAAGTCTAGTAATAGATTAGGGCTAGCGTGTCATCAGTAGGCACGCCACGTGTGTGACACGTGGACCGGGAATGCTTATCCGGTCAACTTAAGTTTGACGCGGCCCACGTGAAGTCCAACCTATCCTTTACGCGGCCTGCCTGAAGATCAAAAATCTGATTTTCTTAATTTTTGATATGGATTAGAGTTTCAGGGGTCCGTGTTTCCACTTACGGGTCGGTTTGGGACATTTTTGAGAGTCCTTACATTCTCCCCACCTTATTTAAAATCTCGTCCTCGAGATTTATTGAAATAAGTGAGGATACTTTCGCCTTATTTCCGATTCCAGTTCCCAAGTATATTCGGGTCCTCTCTTTGAATCCCATTTGACTTTGACCAGTACTAGTCTTTTGTGCTTGAGAAACTTGATCATTCTGTCTTCTATCTGAAGTGGTTTCTCTACAAATTTTAATTTCTCATTCACCTCTACATCTTGAAGAGGTACTACCAAAGATTCGTCAGATAGACATTTCTTGAGATTGGATACATGGAATACGTCATGTACCCCAGCTAGCTCTTCTGGTAGTTGTAAGCGATAGGCAACTGGTCCTATACGTTGGACTACAGGGAATGTTCCTACGTACCTTGGACTTAGCTTTCCTTTCTTACCGAATCGAACCACTCCTTTCCAAGGAGAAACTTTCAAGAGAACCTTGTCTCCAACTTGAAATTCCAATGGCTTACGCCTATTGTCTGCATAACTCTTCTGGCGATCTCGAGCCGTCTTTAGTCTTTCCTTGATTTGAGTGATCTTGTCAGTAGTTTCTTGCACTATTTCAGGACCTGATAATTGACTTTCTCCTATCTCTGCCCAACAGACTGGAGTTCTGCATTTACGTCCGTATAGTGCTTCGAACGGGGCAGCTTCGATGCTTGAATGATAACTATTGTTATAGGAGAATTCAATTAAAGGTAGATGATCATCCCAGTTTCCACCAAAATCTATCACACATGCCCTAAGCATGTCTTCCAGGGTTTGGATCGTCCTTTCACTTTGTCCATCTGTCTGAGGATGATATGCAGTACTTAAATTTAGTCGAGTTCCCATTGCTTCCTGGAAACTTGTCCAGAAGTGGGAAGTGAAACGACTATCCCTATCCGATACAATGGAGAGTAGGACTCCATGTAAGGATACTACTTCATCTACATACAACTTGGCTAACCTTTCCATGCTAAAGGTTTCTTTCATGGGTAGAAAATGAGCTGATTTGGTTAATCGATCCACAATTACCCAAATCGCATCATTACCTTTTCTGGTTTTGGGTAACTTAGTAACAAAATCCATAGTTATAAGTTCCCGTTTCCATACAGGCATTTCTAATTGTTGTAGTAGACCTGAAGGTTTCTGGTGTTCTGCCTTAACTTGTGAACAAGTTAGACACTTAGAAACATATCTAGCTATGTCCTTTTTCGTTCCTATCCACCAGAAGTTATTTCTTAAATCTTGGTACATTTTATTGTTACCAGGATGCATGGTATACGTAGATTTATGGGCTTCTTCTAAAATCTTATTTCTTAATTCTCCCTGTTTAGGTACCCAAATTCGTTTCTTATGGAATCTCCAAATTCCATCACTTCCTTGTTCTAATTCTTTTATTCTTCCTTTCATTCCTTCAGTATTATCCTTGATTACTGTTTCTTGAATGTTTTTCAGTTGTTCCATTAAATCTAACTGTAGATTTAATCTAAGAGCACGAACTCGCTTTTGCTTTTCATGATACTTACGACTTAAGGCATCTGCAACTACGTTCGCCTTTCCTTCGTGATATTGAATATCACAGTCGTAGTCACTTAGAATTTCCATCCATCTTCTTTGCCTCATGTTTAATTCTTTTTGCCCAAATATGTACCTTAAACTCTTATGATCTGTATAGACAGTAAACTTACTTCCATACAGATAGTGTCTCCAAATCTTAAGGGCAAAAATTATGGCTCCTAATTCTAAATCATGAGTTGTATAGTTTTCTTCGTGCTTTTTCAATTGCCTTGAGCCATACGCAATTACTTTCTTGCGTTGCATTAGCACACATCCTAATCCTAGCTTTGAAGCATCGCAGTATACTTCAAAATCTTCTGTTCCTTCTGGTAAGGCTAGAATTGGAGCATTTGTTAATTTCTGCTTTAAAATCTTAAAAGCTTCCTCTTGCCTAGGTCCCCATTCAAACTTAACTGATTTACAGGTTAGTTTAGTTAATGGTACAGCTATTTTGGAAAAATCCTTACTAAACCATCTATAGTATCCGGCTAATCCTATAAAACTTCTAATTTCCATAGCTGACTGCGGGACCTTCCATTTAGTGATTGCTTCTATTTTAGCAGGATCTACATGAATACCTTCGTGATTCACCATGTGTCCTAAAAATTGCACTTCTTGTAGCCAAAATTCACACTTCTAGAATTTGGCATAAAGCTTTTCCTTTCTTAACAAAGTTAAGAGTGCATGCAGGTGCTCACAATGCTCTTCCTGGCTTTTGGAATAAATAAGTATATCGTCTATGAAGACAATTACGAATTTATCCAAATACGGTTTATAGATCCTATTCATCATGTCTATAAATGCTGCAAGAGCATTTGTTAATCCATAGGGCATGACTGTAAACTCGTAATGACCATACCTAGTTCTGAAGGCAGTTTTAGGTATGTCTTCTTCTTGTACCTTCAATTGATGATATCCGGAGCGTAAATCTATCTTAGAAAAGTATCTAGCTCCTTGCAATTGATCAAAGAGATCATCAATCCTAGGTAATGGGTATCGATTCTTAATTGTAACTTTATTTAATTCCCTATAATCGATACACATTCGCATCGAACCATCTTTCTTTTTCACAAACAACACTGGCGCTCCCCACGGGGATGAACTAGGTTGTATGAATCCTTTACTTAACAATTCATCTAATTGCTTTTTCAATTCTAACATTTCGGTGGGTGCTAACCGATAAGGTGCCTTGGCTATCGGTGTAGTTCCAGGAATTAGATGAATTCTAAACTCTACTTCCCTATCAGGTGGTAATCCAGGTAGTTCTTCCGGGAAAACCTCTGGGTATTCTGATACTACTGGAATTTCCTTAAGTTCCTTACTCTTAGTGTTAATGATTACTGAAATCATATACACCATTTCTTGTTTTCTTGAATAACTGGCCAATTTCATTACTGAAATGAATTTCATTAGCTTTCGTGGCTTGTCTCCTGTAATCACCACTAATTCTCCTAAGGGTGTACGAATTTCTATAGCATTTTTATCACATAGAATTTGAGCATGGTTGGCTACTAACCAATCCATTCCTAATACCACATCGAATTCGGCTAACTTCATAGGTAACAGGTTTGCAGAGAATTTATGACCTAAAAGTTCTATCTTTCCTTCTCGCAAAACCTGATCTATGTTAACAGAATTCCCATATGTCGTTTCGACTGTAAAAATTTGCCTAAGTTTTGTTAAAGATAGTTTAAGAGTTTGGCAAAATGAAGTATTTATAAAACTTTGGTTTGCACCAGAGTCAAATAATACTTTTGCATAAACGTCGTGAACTAGGAACGTACCAGCTATTACGTCAGGAATTAGTTCTGCTTCCTGAGTAGTCAACTGGAAGGCTCTTACGTTCTTCTTGGTAGCTCCTTCTGCAGGTTTGGTTTTGTTGTCAGCTGGTTTGACCAGTTTTGGGCAGTCTGGCCTAAAGTGTCCAGCTTCTCCACAGTTGTAGCAGACTGTTGCTTTCTTCTTTCTGCAATATTCTTCTTGGTGCCCCGGGATTTTGCAGAAATTGCAATACCCTTTGCATCTTCCAAAATGCTTTCTTTTACAGGCATTGCAAAATGGAACAGTGGAAGATTGCCCGGTTCCCTTTCTCTTGAAATTACCACGATTACCCATACGGAATCCTTGGGTAATCTTTTGGGCTACTTCCTTTTTCTGGGTTTCTTCTCTTGTGCGTACCAGTTCGTCCGTTAGGGTATTAGCTAATTCCACAGCATCGTCAATAATGCGTGGTCTCGCAGCTTTGATGATATCTCGAATTTCGCCAATCAATCCCCAAATATAACGGGAAATAAGTACCGGTTCTGGCGAAGCCAGGGTTGGTACTACTCTCGCATATTCGAAAAATGTTGAAGTATACCCTCAACAATCTACATCCACCATCCGGTGGTTCAGGAACTTATTTGTCATTTGTTCCTTTTCATACTCGGGACAAAATTTTCTTTCTACTAGCTGCTTAAATTCTTCCCAACTCATGGCATAGGCCATATTTCTTCCTTTAGCTTGAAGTACTATATTCCACCATTCTAGCGCCCCTTCTTTAAAAAGATGCGACGCATACATGACCTTGTCTTCCTCGACACATTTACTTATCATAATTACTGCTTCGGTTTTCTCCAACCAACGCAGTGCAGCAGTCGCCCCTTCGTTGCCTGCAAATTCAACCGGTTTACAAGCAAGAAACTCCTTGTAAGTGCAACCAGGAGTTGCAGCTTTCATTTTCTTAAGAAGCGGGGTTTGCATTCCATTGTTGTTGTTATTAGTATGGTTGCCACCTCCGTTTACACTATTACTGAAATTGTCACCGTGTGTGCGTTTGCTTGGAATAATTTGTTGAGGTTCAACTGGATTTCGAGCAGCAGCAAGTATTGCTGGAATAGCATTGGCTATTCCCTGAGCAACGATATTTTCGATATCTTGCCTATTCAGAAATTGATCCTCATGATTTTGCTCAGATTGGTTACCCTCGTTAACTTGTTCATTACCAGCGTTTGCCATCTGGTATTTAATTTATATAAGTGATTAGTATAAAATAATTAATAACTAAACATAACAAAACAATTGCACATAATCAGGTAAACAAATATAGCCAAAATTGTTGATTTCTCGACTTCCATTTTTATATATTATAATATGCTTCCGTACACACCTGTTATCTTACAAAGTTTTATTCTTAATTATTACACATAATTATATTTTTATGATTATATTATTTTTATTAAACACACATTCCTACCACACAACCATTGTCACACCATTCTCATCAGCTGGCATTTTAGAAACGACGTTCCCTTTCGTCGTACTTCCAGGAGATTCTCTCTCCTACCTCTCGGATTATGTTTCCTGCATCCACCAGCTCCTCGCCAAAATGGCGGAGTTCAGCCAGATTTTCCATGCTCATAAGTGGGTGTAATAGAGGTTTTGGGTTGAATTGGGGGAAAAATGTATCAGGGTTATTTAGGAGATTCTGGAATTGCCAGTCGGTGGTCCACCATTCTTCTAACTCTGCAGGTAGAGGTTGGGTGTGGATAATAGGATCTGGGATTTCAGGCTCTAGGTTAATTGGAAGTTGTGCTTCCGCTGGGTAATTAAAAAGGTTTTCACCGGCAGGTCCGATGAGGTCACTAAGTGCCAGTTTATGATTTAACTCCTTCCAGGATGACATCTCCTGATCTTGCCTAGAACTTTCTCCAATCTCTATTTCTTTGCTTTTACCTTTGGGATCCTCCGTCTTGGTAACTTTCCGTGTCGCTGGTTTCCTCCTGCGCACACGCCTCCAGCCCACAATTCTTCTTCTCTTATTGGGTTTGGGTTTTTCAGGTGGCTGGGTTTGAAATTCCATAGGTTCCTCCTCGTCGGCAAAATACCCAGTGAAGTTTCTGGAAACTTCCACATTAACAGGATAGAGATTGAGATTCTCTAGAGCTTCAGATAATTCATTCATGCTGTTTTAGCAGTTATAAAGAAACACACAAAATTCTAGGTTAAATTGAGTTTTCACAGAATCACAGAATGGAAATTAGAAAATTTAATATTAATTACGAATATCTAATAAACCCTTTTTATTGAAACAAAATATTGATTTTTAATATAACTAAAATATTAAAGTTTCTGGCTTGTAGGTAACATAGGTGCTAGTACTGGGTTGGAGATTTAAACTATAAGTTAGCATTTACTGCTATAGTGGCTAACATATAGAGATTTGCCCATTGTTCATCTAACTCATCTTCCCATGGTGGGTTATTGCTTATTTCCTGGGCTTCCTTATTAATTATTCCTTCTTTTGGTTGTGACTTCTTGATTTTCTCTTGACTTTTTCTAATAATCAAACTTCTTTTATTAGGGGTAAGTGGTTTCTCATACTGTGCCTTACGAACAAATATTCCCTCCTCAGTATCTGCTGAGTATCTTGAGGAATTTGATTGGGATGAATTTCCCTTATCTTTCGGTGAACTATCTAATTTAAGATAGATATCCGAGATTCTTTGCTTACTCATACTGTAACTAACAGATAGTCAGTTAAAAACACATAATCACAAGACGATAATCAGGAAAATTAAGTATTTTAAATACTTAATAGGCTTAAATCAGTGGCTCTGATACCACCTTTTCCTGTCACGGCCCCAGCCCCGGTTTTACCCGGTCAGGAGCCGCGGGACAGGAACCCGTGGTATTTATTAATTGATGCGACAGCGAAAGATTTATCAGGATCTTTTAAAACTTGAAAATGCCCGATTATTTTATTCCATAATTCGGGATAAACCCCGTAGTTTACAATAGAGGAATTTTACTAGGAAACTCCCTGATTTATAAAACATGTTTATTCATTTTAACTGAGCCACCTCTTCAAGCTTGTTAGTGCTCCGTAGCACGTTTTCCTTGATTTACAGCAGGTCGCCTGAAACATGTTTTAAAAATATTTTATCAGCGGGGAAATACTGGCGAGTCACTCAATTTGATAAAATGACACATAGTTATAAATTACAGCATAAGAGCGATTACAATGGCTTCCATCTTATTTTTATCTGGCGCCGTGTCACCTGGTGACGATGGTCATACCACTATTGGGTCCTTCCCCAAGTAGTGATGATTATCACGGTTAGGATTTATTAGCCTCGCTATATTAATTGTAATTTCGACTTTTGAGTAGTGAGAATTCGTTTTTGAAAGTTGGTTTCGACACAGAATGAAAGCTCCTGATCCAAGCTATTTATAGCTGAAATATGGGTCTCACGTGGCCCGCGTGAACCTTGGCTCGACCCTTACGCGGCCCGCGTGGAAGTCTAGTAATAGATTAGGGCTAGCGTTTCATCAGTAGGCACGCCACGTGTGTGACACGTGGACCGGGAACGCTTATCCGGTCAACTTAAGTTTGACGCGACCCGCATGAAGTCCAACCTATCCTTTACGCGGCCTGCCTGAAGATCAAAAATCTGATTTTCTTGATTTTTGATATGGATTAGAGTTTCAGGGGTCCGTGTTTCCACTTACGGGTCGGTTTGGGACATTTTTGAGAGTCTTTACAAGAATCACTGAAAAGCAATAAGCTTTTTGATTGTAGAGAGGGAAATTTTGGTTTTTGAAAAGTCAGTGTTTATAGCACAAGTGAGGATAACCTCTGTTTGGTTAGGGTTTTACAACAGCGGTGATGATGTGGCCAAACAGTTATCTTTTTGATGACACATGGCAGGTTTTTATTTGTTAAACCAAAGCTCTTTCTAACAAAACCTTTGATAAAGAAATTGTGACACCTGTTTCACTACGACCTTCAAACAAATACCAAACCAATGAAATATTGTGTTTCATACTTGGGATTTGTATAAATATGTGTATCATTTGCACATATCAATTCTGGTTCGATTTCAAGCTCTAAATCGCTTTCTAGAAAGTTATATGCGAACTGATACGTAAATGTAATCAGTTTAACACGAAAAACACTCTGGAATAGTGACATGGGCTTATCATACCTTAAATAACCTTTACATAACTTAGAAATAAGTTTTGGAGGGTTTGGTGTGTCGAAATCAAGTTTATTCGATCACAAGGACTAATTATGTCAAACTGCAAAAGTCTACTGGTTCATGTCATAACGAACATTCCAGAACTTGATCATAAGTTAAACACGCCCTAAATATCCTTTACATAGCTTAGAAATAGGCTTTGAGGTGTTTGGTGCGCAAAAATAAACTTATTTCATCAATAGGGACTAAAATCGTCAAAAAGTGCATAAGTTTGCATTTTCGCGCATATCTTACATTCTGAATATATCCGGACATCCAAAAATTTTGTATTCATTAAAATATTTCAATTTAGTGATTGGCATGATAAATTTCCATTCGTTGCGTAATTTGGATCGTTTTTCGCGTCCGTTCATGTTTCATCGTAATTAACCGAACAACGCAACCGTACGACGAAATGAACCGACATCTGAGATATTTTTGAGCATATTTTAAGTTCCCTATACTTTAAATTTATTTTAGAGCCTTGAAATGGGGTTAACGGGGCTTAAACGTGTAAAAAATGCACCGAAAACCAAGTTTTAGGCCTGCAGGGACTAAACTTGTAATTCTGCCAAACTTCTTAGGCGGGGCGTGTAAGCCTTGTATGGCTCTTACGCGGGGCGCGAGAACTACCCATTACAGAAACATTGAATCTGTCCATTCCAGCTGTTTTTGATGGTTTTATTCATGGTTTTTCAATACCATTTGATGGATTTTGATTGTTTTTAGTATTCCCATGGTATTGTAAACCTTGTGCCCACATGTAAGGTCAAGATCAAGGCACGAAATACGAGAAACGATCCTAACAGTTCTTCGAAATCTATATAAACCCAAGCTTTCATTTCATTTCTGCTCACACTTGATTCATTTTTGCTCTAAGTTGAGGTTTATCACTTCATACCTAAGCAATTTGAATCAAGACTTCCTAGCTTGGACCCTTTGTAAGTTTCTTTCATGCTTTTATTGCTTTTCAAGCGTAAAAGTCAAATGGTTTTTAACTTTCTGCTTTGACCAGGTTATGGTCAACACAAAGTTTGTTTGAACTTTGCAACGTGAGTTTAATCACGATGGTTATAGTCCCGTGTGACTATACCTACTGATTACCACGTTGATTAGGTGTAGTGACGAGTCATAGTTTCGGTTAAAATGCGTATTTATGCGTATTTTGCAACCAAACTATCATTGGGTATCAAAACACTTTGTTTTGATATCAAAACCTGTTTTCTAACTTAGTTAAACATGTTTTAACATGTTTAGCTCGTCACTTTTACTCTAGTGCTTGTATAGGGTCGTAAAGTCAAGCGGTCTAAACCACCGCTTAGACTTTTGAACCCGACCCGTTTGGTCGATCATTAGGATCCGACTAAGTATATATTGTGACCATAGTTGTATAGGGAGTAACCTTCAGAGTTTATACCTTATGGTCACTTCGTTTAGTTAGTTGTATGATAGGTAGTTTATATGCCTTAGGAAAATGACCAAAATGCCCTTTTTACGCATAAATTCATTTTAAGCATATGTAACCTAAATTTTTACATCTAAACTGATTAGGTAACATTATTATACATGATAAGGCATATAATACTTGTCATAGGACTAGTTAGGCGGTCCGAAAGCGTTTTACGCGAACGACCCGTTAAAGTAGCGTAAACTACCTAAACGGATCGTAATAGGTCATAAGCACTTAGGTTAGGTTTCAATTTAGTATGTAGGCTTTGTTAAACCAAATCATATGAGTTCCAATACTCATTTGGTTTACGAAATCTCATCCTATCCGATCTTCCGATTTAGGTCCGATTATTAATGTAGTTATCTATATTAGGTGCCGATTGATTTCTGTGATCCTTCTAGCTTTGCTTGGTTGTTATTCAAGACTTCTAAGCATCCTTAAGTGAGTACATAGTCCCCTCTTTTACTGTTTTCTAATATTTTGGGTGAAACATATGTTCTTATTCGTTATTTTCATGGTTTCAACTATATGATCATACATGCTAGTACTTATCTTTTGACGAATTGAATGATTATCTATGGTTTAAACACTAATTTTTCAAAGATTATAAAACTAATTGTTGGATTGTACTTATTTTATACATTCATCAAGCCGATTGGTAGTACGATATAGCGCTATAGGACTAGACACCCCATTCCTGTTGTATGGAATGTCAGAAACCAAATTTTAACCAAATACAAAATTGCCTTTGTGGTATTTCTATAGTCTCTAAGGTGTAGTTTGATGCACTAAGGTTTGAATGTAATACCAAATCACGTTTTCTTTTGTATATTTTGATATACTACCAAACTATAGTTTGATGTGCTCCCAAATGTGATATTATTTACCAAAGTATAATTTGATATAGTATGTACAAAACCAACATATATTTTAATATACTACTGGCCTTGTTATTTACTAAAGCATAGTTGATATGCTATTTTCAAACCAAAACATAGTTGATATGTTATTTTCAAAACCAAAGCATAATTTGATATGTTATTTACAAAACCAAAGTATACTTATGATATACTACCGAAGACTATTATTTAACAACTAAAGTATATTTGATATACTATCTGTTTAACTATTTTGAAACTAAAATATATTTTAATATATATCTGACTTTCTCAAAACCAAAGGTATATTTTTTTTGTATATACTACAAACCTTTTTATCAAAACAATGTGTTTAGAAACAAAGCTATTTACAAGGATTCATGGCTATTTTTGTAAACATAAAACCCTTTTTCTTGTGTTAATCAAAGCCATGAACCTAATTCACAAAACCTATGTTACTCACAGGCATTTTTATGATGACGTACCTATTTTTACATATGTTTCAGGTGTTACTACATGATGATTGTCGATGCATGCTACACATAGTATGGACTCGTGCCTTAGCGACTTTAAAACTTGAAAGACAATATTTGTATTTATCTGATTTGTAATAAAACAATGAGTTCAATAATTCAATAAAATGAAACTATTTAATCCATGGTTGTGAAACAATGATTCTGTTACGACACTCCCCGACGTTTCCGCCACGAATTATTGTTTTACGAGGTCGGGGTGTGACAGAAAAGTTGGTATCAGAGCCAATGGTTATAGGGAATTGGGTTATTAGTAATGCTTTGACCTAGACCATAACCTTCCTAGGACCCTAGCACAATTTATCTTGTGTTTAGTCTTAAAATAATACCGTCGCCTATCTTTAGGTGACAACCAAAACAAGAACACAAATTGCGAATCCGTTTTTGAAAAACAATCATCTTTTCTTGGGTGATTTATTATAAGGTTTTAAACCTTCAAAGTTTTCAAAATCTCGTCAAAGTTTGGGTCTTCATAATCGGAACACGTGCAATCTGGAAGGGTGGATGCCTGTACGTCGAGTTTTCTGTCTAAGGCTAGAGTGTTCGTACAAATCCAAATAATCAGACCAGTCACTCTTACCTGGGAACTCTTGGGGTGAGTGTCCACTTATAGGCTAAAGCATGTCTTCGCAATACATTAGTATGACCCATTCACTTTGATTAGTCACAGTGTCATCTGTTTGTTTTAAGTAACGAACAAATGATCACAATCTTTATGCTTTGTCGACATTCCTTTCAGCATTCAGTTCTTGCTATCCGATATCATGTCACTCGTTTCTTTTCATATTTCTTTGCTCTTTTAGAATACGCCTCCTCGACGTGACAATCAGATACCTAATGCCGAACTGGAAGCTATCATTACGCAGCAAATGGCAACTGCACTCCAAAACATCATTGCCCAAGTAAACCAAGCATACAACAATAACAATGCTCCGTGTAACTTCAAAACGTTCAATTCAGCTAAGCCGTTGAAATTTTCTGGGTCTCAAGGAGCAACTGCACTCCTACAATGGTTCGAGAGTCTAGAAAGCACCTTCAGACATGTTCAGTGTCCAAACGAGCGAAAGGTTGAATTCGCATCTAGTGTTTTTGAGAAATGACCTTTAACATGGTGGGATGGCGTGATGAGAGATAGGGGTGCCGATGTAGCACTGGCTCAAACTTGGGAAGAGCTTCAAGCTCTAATAATGAAGGAGTTCTGTCCTCGTCATGAGCTTAGGGCGTTGGAAAGGGAATTCGACGATCTAAAGTAAGACAGCGGTGAACATCGAGCCTACACTGACCGTTATGAGGAACTGAGCCTGTTATGTCCTACCATGGTTACGCCTTTGGAAAAGGCGATCGAAAAGTACATTGATGGTCTCCCTGACCCAGTTCAGGATATCGTTACTTATAGAAACCCTACTACCGTCAGACAGGCCATTGAATTGTCTGCTACCCTGACTGAATCCTAGATCAGGAAAGGTAAGCTTTTTCGAAAGGGCGACCCGAAACCATCTGATGAATCTACACAAGAAAAACCGAAGGATAAATAGACTGAGTCCTCCAAAAAGTCGAAGAAGCGAAAGGCTTCACAAAACTTTGCTGTAGTTGCTCAGAATAATCAGGTTGCACCAAACCAGCCAGCACAACCTCGTACAAGGAAAAACTATGTTGGTACCGCACCTTTGTGCAACAAATGCAACCGTCATCATCTGGAGTAAGTACAGTGTCACAAATGTACCCACTGTGGGCGATTGGGACATTTGGTCAATACCAGCCGTTATGCTAACCAAAACCAAGCTGCTGCAAGTCCTGCTGCTGCTCAAGCACAGTTTCCACCTGGGTCGTGCTATAACTGTGGTGATCTTACTCACTACCGAAGCAATTGCCCAAGACTTGTTAACGTAAATCCAGCGCGTGGACGAGTGTTTAACATAAACGAGGCAAACGCAAACGACAATGCAGCAGTGAACAATTAGTCTTTTGTATTTCCTTGTTTGTTATCTTTTGACGTTTGAAACAATTCAGCTGTTATATAAATAAAAAATTGTTGTTCCAATTTTATTTTTTGAAATTGATACGATTGTGCGTATGTCTGACATACCCCTACGATGCCGACGCTAAGGAACTGTGTTCCCTACAAAACAAACTGCTCGTGCGAATCTTTCATTTTATAATCACTTGTGATCTTCCCAAAAGTCCAAAGTACTCGTTTCTTTTAAGAAACAAAGTACAATGTACAAGTTACAAATTCCTAAAACAGATACTTGAAGTACCATTTCAAATCCTTGATTTGATATCTAAAGGTACTATCATGAGTCTTTAATTGAATTCCTTGTGTGCTCTAATGTGAATATTACGATACGATAAAAACAAAGCCAAATCCTTATAAGATCTTCCTATCTTCATAGCTAGATTCTTGGGGATGTTTTTGAGTATCAATTGTAGACCTTGGTTGGATTTCTGGTGTACTCTAAATGCAATGATTTAAATTAACAAACGAGCCAATAACTAAATTAACGAATACGCATTTATGTGATTATATGTTTATGTGTAATTCTAAAGCTCGCTATCTAAGTCCTGGTAGAATCTTCCGTATCTTCATATGTTAGATTCTCAGAAAGATACTCTAAGTACTATCTTAAATTCCTTAAGGGGTTTTCTATGCAAATAGTAAGAACCTTGAATTCCAAAGTGCTATTTCAAAACCATTTTTTGGGTTCAGAGTTACAAAGATCCCTTAAGTGGTCTATTTAAGGAGATCGTACGACGATCTAGTTAAGGAGATCATGTGTTGATCTAGTTAAAAAGATCGTTCGTTGATCTAGTTAAATAAACTTATTTGATCAACAGGGACTAAAAGCGTCAAAAGTGCATAAGTTTGCATTTTCGCGCATATCTTACATTCTAAATATATCCGGACATCCAAAAATTTTTGTATTCATTAAAATATTTCAATTTAGTGATTAGCATGATAAATTTCCATTCATCGCGTAATTTGGATCATTTTTTACGTCCGTTCGTGTTTCGTCGTAATTAACCGAACAACGCAACCGTACGACCAAATGAACCGACATCCGAGATGTTTTTGAGCATATTTTAAGTTCCCTATACTTTAAATTCATTTTAGAGCCTTGAAATGGGGTTAAAGGGGCTTAAACGTGTCAAAAATGCATCGAAAACCAAGTTTTAGGCCTGCAGGGAGTAAACTTGTAATTCTGCCAAACTTCTTAGGCGGGGCGCGTAAGCCTTGTATGGCTCTTACGCGGGGCGCGAGAACTGCCCAGTACAGAAACATTGAATCTGTCCATTCCAGCTGTTTTTGATGGTTTTGTTCATGGTTTTTCTATACCATTTGATGGATTTTGATTGTTTTTAGTATTCCCATGGTATTGTAAACCTTGTGCCCACATGTAAGGTCAAGATCAAGGCACGAAATACGAGAAACGATCCTAACGATTCTCCAAAATCTATATAAACCCAAGCTTTCATTTCATTTATGCTCACACTTGATTCATTTTTGTTCTAAGTTGAGGTTTATCACTTCATACCTGAGCAATTTGAATCAAGACTTCCTAGCTTGGACCATTTGTAAGTTTCTTTCATGCTTTTATTGCTTTTCAAGCGTAAAAGTCAAATGTTGTTTGACTTTCTGCTTTGACCAGGTTTTGGTCAACACAAAGTTCATTTGAACTTTGCAACGTGAGCGTAATCACGATGGTTATAGTCCCGTGTGACTATACCGACTGATTACCACGTTGATTAGGTGTAGTGACGAGTCATAGTTTCGGTCAAACTGCGTATTTATGCGTATTTTGCAACCAAACTATCCTTGGGTATCAAAACACTTTGTTTTGATATCAAAACCTATTTTCTAACTTAGTTAAACATGTTTTAACATGTTTAGCTCGTCACTTTTAGTCTAGTGCTTGTATAGGGTCGTAAAGTCAAGCGGTCTAAACCACCGCTTAGACTTTCGAACCCGACCCGTTTGGTCGATCATTAGGATCCGACTAAGAATATATTGTAACCATAGTTGTATAGGGAGTAACCTTCTGAGGTTATACCTTATTGTCACTTCGTTTAGTTAGTTGTATGATAGGTAGTTTATATGCCTTAGGAAAATGACCAAAATGCCCTTTTTACGCATAAATTCATTTTAAGCATATGTAACCTAAATTTTTACATCTAAACTGATTAGGTAACATTATTAGACATGATAAGGCATATAATACTTGTCATAGGACTAGTTAGGCGGTCCGAACGCATTTTACGCGAACGACCCGTTAAAGTAGCGTGAGCTACCTAAACGGATCGTAATGGGTCATAAGCACTTAGGTTAGGTTTCGATTTAGTATGTAGGCTTTGTTAAACCATATCATATGAGTTCCAATACTCATTTGGTTTACGAAACCTCATCCTATCCGATCTTCCGATTTAGGTCCGGTTATTAATGTAGTTATCTATATTAGGTGCCGATTGATTTCCGTGATCCTTCTAGCTTTGCTTGGTTGTTATTCAAGACTTCTAAGCATCCTCAAGTGAGTACATAGTCCCATCTTTTAATGTTTTCTAATATTTCAGGGTGAACCATATGTGCTTATTCGTTATTTTCATGATTTCAACTATATGATCATACATGCTAGTACCTATCTTTTGACGAATTGAATGATTATCTATCGTTTAAACACTAATTTTTCAAAGATTATAAAACTAATTGTTGGATTGTACTTATTTTATACATTCATCAAGCCGATTGGTAGTATGATATAGCGCTATAGGACTAGACACCCCATTCCTGTTGTATAGAATGTCAGAAACCAAATTTTAACCAAATAGAAATTGCCTTTGTGGTATTTCTATAGTCTCTAAGGTGTAGTTTGATGCACTAAGGTTTGAATGTAATACCAAATCACGTTTTCTTTTGTATATTTCGATATACTACCAAAGTATAGTTTGATGTGCTCCTAAATGTGATATTGTTTACCAAAGTATAATTTGATATACTATGTACAAAACCAACATATATTTTAATATACTACTGGCCTTGTTATTTACTAAAGCATAGTTGATATGCTATTTTCAAACCAAAACATAGTTGATATGTTATTTTCAAAACCAAAGCATAATTTGATATGTTATTTACAAAACCAAAGTATACTTATGATATACTACCGAAGACTATTATTTAACAACTAAAGTATATTTGATATACTATCTGTTTAACTATTTTGAAACTAAAATATATTTTAATATATATCCGACTTTCTCAAAACCAAGGTATATTTTTTTTGTATATGAAGGGGTATGGTCCCAGATCTCGCGTCAGCACGACCGCGAGTGACCATTACCCTTATCAAAAACCCCCACCAGCAGGAACTTACCTGTGTCCGTGCGGGCACGCGCGAACACAGCGGTCCAATCTGTCCATTGATGAGAAGACTTACCTTAAGTACGAAAACAAATGTTACGCATAGCGATGCGGCCCGGCACCGCATCCTATGAACATTTTCGTCACGACAAGGGATCTGGACAACAGTAACAGTCACTAAGCGGAGATGCGGCATGGCACCGCATCCCGCATGCATCTTGGATAGAACAAAGAACGCGGGAACAACGTCAATGACCGCAAGCAGCGATGTGGCCTGGCACCGCATCCTGCCTACAAGGCAAGTGGGTCTGACACTCAGTGCAAGTGGCACTGAGAACAGTCGCCTACTAACCCACATGTGTACAACAGTCTGACACCACAGTAGGACGTGGCATCACCACCGTAACCGACAGGTCTGACACACCTGCAAGCAGCTGTGCGATGTCAGACTAGCTACTCAACTACCCTCCTTCACTCCTCGGCTATAAATACCCACCCAAACCAGGTTTGAGGTATCACTTCTGAACTCTCTCACTACTACTACTATCACACTTTGCTTCCCAAGCAAACTACTGATTCTCACGCCGGGGAGTGGTAACAAGGAGCACCCCCCACCCCATCCTCCTTGTTACGAGTCACGGCTTGTTTCCTTGTGCAGGGAACCAACCAGCGGACGATCCAGCCAGCGATCCTCGGAAAGAAGGGATTAACCCTACTTGACGAGACCAGTGAGTTAACCCCACCCGGTTAACCATTGTTTCATCATTGGCGCCCACCGCTACTCTTAGCACTTTTTTCACTATCTTTTTCTTTCCGAAAAACATGTTTGATCGTCTAAACAACACTACCGGGGATAACCTAAACCCCGCAAATCAAGGGCCTACGGAGACCATTCCCCTAGCCCCAAACGCTGAACATATTGGCACATCAACACAAGGGGGCGCATCCCTTACGTTCGGACACGATTTATCACAGTACGCTTCTGTGATACCTCCAGGCATGAACCTTCATACCTGGTACGACCAGCAACAAGCTCTGCTGGCCGCAACATATAACAGAGCTTGCGCAGAAGCGCAAGTATCTGCGGGGCCTACCCCTGCACCACATACCCCTGCGGGTCGTATTTTACAATACGAAGGCAGGACCCCAACACACCCAGTCTCCAGAAGCAGGCAAGAAGATCGTGGTTCCTCTTACTGCGACGTCCGCACGCTTGATGAAGACGATTCCTCGTATGGGTCCCGCCGCAGGGGCCATATACATAGACGCCTAGGCCCCCATGGCGAAACTAGGCGGCAGTCTACAGCCCACCACGGCCCCGGCATACACAGCAGACTGGGACCCCAGTCCCACCATGAAGGGCAGGGCCGTACCGATCCGGACGATGGTACATACTGCGGGGAGTCCCATGCTACTAGCAGTAGACCGGGAGGATGCAATTATGTTTCTCCCACTCAAACCCGCACCACATACCTGTGCGCTGCAAAGCGCCACCAGAGCCAACCCTACAGGCCGAAATCTGCGGCCGAAAACTCCAAGTTTGTCCCAGATATTGCCAACGCCGATGTTACCACCACCAAATTCCCATTAAACATTGGGAAATACAACGGTTCGGCCGACCCGGATGACCACATGAACATCTTCACCGGCGCCGGGTGCAACGGCAGGTGGGATGAACCCACTTGGTGTCAATTTTTCCCGCAGACCCTAACAGGTCTGGCAAGGGCATGGTTCGATTCTCTACCACCGGGGTCACTGACCTCATTCGAGGACTTACAAGCAAAGTTCCTTGCGCATTTTTGCCAGCAACGACGTCATGAACGCGATTCTATGGACGTCATGAACATCTGGCGCAGAGACAACGAATTGATTAAGGCGTTCGTTGTCTGCTACAATAAAGAATGCCTGGAGATAGGCGACGTGGCAGACCAAATGGCACGCAACCATTTCATTGTTGCCGTAAAGGACGAACAAATGGTTATGACTATCTCCGGCAAGGACGGCTTGCCTAAGAAATGGGAAGATGTCATGGCTGCGGTCAAGATATACGCCCAGACCCAGCGGTCCCTCAAACCGCATGTATCAAAGGCACAGCCCCAAACGGAAGGCCAGTCCTCCCACCAAGAGCACAAGCGCAACAACAAGCGCAACCGGGACACATGGAATCATGGCAGTGATCCCAGACCATATGTCCCGCGAAACAACCAGCCCGACGCAAGGGCTACAATCAACGCCCAGCGTGAAAACCGGGCGTCGAAGAAGGAGTCTCGGGACCGTAGCTAGACCGAGATCAACCAGTCGCCAAGCGACGTCCTCCTCACGGATGCGCAGTTCCTGCGACCAGCCCAACCAATGAAGTCCAAGAAGAACCAAGATCCCGCACTCTATTGCGAGTATCACAAGGACTCGGGCCACACAACAAACAATTGCATCAGTCTCCGACTGGAGATTAAGGGAGCCCTAAAAGAGGGGAAACTGCAACACCTGTTGGCAGACGAGCAAAAACCTACCAAGCGCATCACTCCCCACAACGAGGGCACCTCCACGGGTAAAAGGGCCATGTACGTGGCCTCAACCCACATGATTAATGGAGGACGAGGAAGGCCGCGCAAGGCGGCAAGAAGACCGGAAAACCACTGGAAAGACGAGCAAGTCGTCTTTCCAAAAGTCCGAGGCGGACCACGCGACAGGCTCGCCGTGGTTATCATAGGTCACCTGGCTCATTACTGCACCGAGCGATTATTCATCGACCCGGGCAGTACATCCGATATTATATACGAGCAGTGCTTCAACCAATTTGATCAAGAAGACAAGGATCGGTTGCAGCCGGTGGATTACCCGTTGGCCTGGTTTGCAGGGGAAACAGTATTCCCCCTGGGCCAGATTACTTTCCCTGTGCGCCTTACCAACGGAAGGCACACAAGAACGGAGGAGGTAAACTTCATGGTTTTACCTCACACCTCCAAATACGACGTATTTCTTGGGAGGGAGTCCTAGGGCGACTGCAACATGATAACATCCGTCCCCCACTCTGCCATCGGTTTCCCAATCGAGACGGGGATCGCGATCATATACGTCCGGAGAGAAGTTATGTCTACAGACGAGCTGCGTCCGGCCAAGGTAGCAAAGCCTACCCCCAACACTCAACCGGAAAAATGGGTTCTTAACGCAAGACCCCCAGAGAAAACAGTTACGTTAGGCCACGCCTTGTCCCCTACTATCAAAGCGCACCTGAAGCAGCTCCTCTTCAGGAACCAGGATATTTTTGCGTGGACACCCGCAGATATGACAGGGGTACCACGTGAAATCGCGCAGCACTTCTTGAATACCATGCCAGGTATCAAGCCGGTGATCCAAGGCCAACGCCACCTTGGATCAGCAAAGAACCAGGCGATGCATGAGCAGGTCCAAGAGCTGCTCTCCGCAGGCATCCTGCGGGAAGTCAAATACCAGACTTGGCTAACAAAACCCAGTCATGGTAGAAAAACCATCCGGGGGCTGGCGCATGTGCGTCGATTATAAAGATCTCAACAAAGCCTGCCCCAAGGATTGTTACGCACTTCCGGAGATCGACGAAAAGGTCGATAACCTCACACCATTTCGATGGAAGTGTTTCCTCGATTGTTACAAAGGCTACCACCAGGTGCAGATGGCAATCGAGGACGGAGATAAAACGGCATTCCGCACTCCTACCGGGAACTACTGCTACACAAAAATGCCGTTCGGGTTGCGTAACGCGGGCGCAACCTATCAAATGTTGATGAACGACACTTTTCGCGGTCAAATCAGCAAAAGTGTCGAAATCTATATGGACGACCTAGTCGTCATGAGCATGGAGGAAGACACCATGCTCAGCAATATCGAAAGAACATTCCAAACTCTGCGAAGCGTCAACATGAAGCTTAACCCAGGGAAATGCTCGTTTGGAATAGAGGAAGGCAAATTCCTTGGATTCATCGTGACCAAATATGGATTCAAGGTGAACCCGAAAAAAGTTCAGGCGATCGAACGCATGCCATCGCCTTCTACGATGAAAGAAATGCAACGACTAGCCGGCAGGCTAGCCGCACTGAATAGATTCTTAGCCAACCATGCAGCTAAGTCTTACCCTTTCATCAAAACCCTGCGGAGCTGCTTAAAAAAGGAACAATTCCAGTGGACCGTAGAGGCCGAAAAAGCTTTCCGGGAGATGAAGGAGTGTTTGATTCAACTCCCAACTCTAACCGCACCACGCAAGGATGAGCCACTTATCTTGTACTTATCTGCCGCGGACAACGCGGTAGGCGCGGTACTCATAGTGGAGCTGGAAGGAGTTCAAACACCCATCTACTACATCAGCAAAATGCTTAACGACCCAGAGACGAGGTATTCCATCATGGAGAAGTTGGTATTAGCACTGGTACACGCGTCAAGACGGTTGCGACGTTATTTCGCAAACCATGCCATTGCGGTGCTAACCAACTACAGGATCGGCCCGATCCTATCAAAACCCGAAATCTCTGGTCGATTAGCAAAATGGGAAATTGAGCTGGGCGCACTTTCACTGAACTATAAGCCGCGCCCCGCAATCAAAGGCCAAGTATTGGCTGATTTTGTTGCTGAAGTACCAGCAAATCGCATTCAAGAATGCGAAGAAGAGCAAAATGCTGCATTGCCACCATCCTCCGCAGAAACTTGGGCACTATATACAGATGGTGCATCCAACGAAGATGGTGCAGGTGTAGGTCTGCGACTCGTCAGCCCCGATGGCCAAGAGCTTACCTATGCAATCCGCCTCGATTTCAAAAGCACAAATAACGAGGAAGAGTATGAGGCTCTACTGGCAGGGCTGCGTCTGGCAGTAAAACTCGATGTCCAACATTTGGAGGCACACGTCGACTCACTATTGGTTGCAGGGCAGATACGCGGCGACTATACACGCAGGCCCACGCATGGTGGTGGCCAAAATCATGAATGCCGGGTACTACTGGCCCGGCATGCACCTAGATGCGGTCAAAATCTTACGCAAGTGTTTCAATTGTCAACGTCACGCTCCTAAAACCTTGCGCCCCAAAAATAACCTGATCCCAGTCACCACCGCATGGCCATTCCAGAAATGGGCAATCGATGTGGGAGGACTCCAGACGCACCAGGTGCAGTGAAATTTATCATAGTGGCTGTTGATTACTTTACAAAATGGGTGGAGGGAAAACCGCTCGCCTCAACCACCGCTATGATAACAAGGAAATTCGTCTGGGAACATATCATCTGCCGTTTCGGTCTACCAATGTGCATTGTTACCGACAACGGTACCAACTTCGCTGCCGATGACTTTCAAAAATGGCTAAAAGAGATAAATATTGAACACATATTCTCCTCAGTGGCGCATCCGCAAGGGAACGGCCAAGTCGAGAGTACCAATAAAAGCTTAGTCGAAGGCATCAAAGCACGGTTGGGAACAGCCAGACGCGGCTGAGTTGATGAACTCCCAAGTATCTTATGGGCACACAGGACAAGCCCAAAGACAAGTAACGGTGAGACACCCTTCAGCCTGGTCTATGGCACTGAAGCGATGATCCCCGCAGAAGTAGGCCTCCCTTCACCTAGGATGTTGGCTATCAACAAGATAGACAACAATGAGGAACGCAGGGTTGACTTGGACCTCCTGGAAGAAAGGCGTGAAAACGCTGCCATCAATGAGGCCAAGTATAAAACCAAACTTGAAAAGTACTACAATGCACGCGTCCGCATTTGTACCTTCAATCCGGGAGACTACGTCCTTCGTGACAATGAAGCATCTAACGCGGAACGCCTAGGGAAACTTGCCCCCAAGTGGGAAGGACCCTACCTCATCCAAGAGGTCCTGGGCAAAGGCGCGTATAAACTGCAAACATTAGAGGGCGAAACTATCGCACGCACATGGAATGCACAACAGCTTCGACGCTGTTACATGTAAGCCATGTTTTTTATATTCACCATGTAACCTATCGGGCCGCAGGCCATTTGCAAATAAATAAATAGACGATTCAATGCAATATTGTTTATTTACTTCTATTACAAATGTGTGTTCCACTCTGCGGTATCCACAAAAACAGATTGGCAAAATCTTCATTCGTGATACCCACACAGAGTGGTAACCACACGCAACTATTGTAATAGGCCAGCACAGACAACACTAACTGACTATCCGGCTGGATACGCAAATACAGTGTTCATACTTGCATATCATCTAGATATGCAAAAGGCAAATACAGACTTAGTGTTATTCACGATAACATTAAACTCATACAAGTTCACATATGCAAGTAGTAAAAACACTTGTCCAAATTGAACAAAACGGTTCTTTGTAATCAAAAAGTTTCTACACCTACGCGGTGTCCAACAAATTTACAAAAGGTTCCTAACATTTACATTGAGGAAACAAAAAAGGCACGCAGGCCAGCCTAGTCTTTCTTCGTACCGCTGGAACCCGCACCATCCTTACCCTCAACAGCAGGCTTTTCCTCATCTTCCTCATCCGCATATAACACTCGCAAGCGGTCCACATAGTCCTCCGCCTCTAGGCATTCCTCAAGATCCTCAAGAGCGGCAATGGACGTGTCGTTGTACGCCGCGAGAGCGGCAGCAAGAAGCGCCTCAGTGTCCACACCATGGAACCCGGACCTTTCATCAGTATATTTGCCCTGGGCCAAAAGATTCATATGAGTAATGCAACGATTGTAGCCAGCTTTAAAACCAGCATCTCGTGTGTGCTGCCTAATCTCATTGACACCGGCAACATTCTCAGGTGCGTCAAGGATGGATGTAACAATCTGCGAAACAAGAATACTACGGTTATCAAAGGCAAACCTAAAAAAGATAGCATAGGCAATGGATACTTACATGCCCGATACCGTGCATACGCATCCATTCGCGATCGTCCTTGAGCTTATCAAGTGAAGCAGCAAGGCTATCTCTAGCCTCTGCAACCTCCCTAGCCCGCGTTTCAGCATCAGCAGCACGGGCACTGATCTCCTCAATAGTGGCCACCCGACTTCGCACTTCAGCCTTTTTACAAAGAGAATACAAGTATACAAATATAATCAACATACTTGTAAGACATGTACAAATTCAAAAACAAAAGAGACTTATACCTGGAGGCCCAGGATAGTTTTCGTTAAGTTGGTGCGGTCAACATTTGCCCCTTCAAGAGCCCTTGCAGCACGGGCCTCCGCCTCCCTGGCCTCTTCAAGAGCCTTGGCAAGGCGAGCTTCTGCTTCCTTGGCCTCTTGGGCAGCCGCAACAGCTGCGGCTTTCTCTTTAGCCAACGCAGCGTTCGCTGCCTTGGCATTGGTAAGCTCCTGACGAACATGAAAGAGAATTTCATTCTGTTTGGCCCAAGATTCTTTCCAAGTCTTGCGCTCATCAGATAGCGTCTTGCGCTCATTAGAAAGAGTTTCTTTCCAACTCTTGCGCTCATCAGAAAGCAGTTTTGCAAGGGTACGAACCTGTTTAAGCTCAGCAGTTGCAGCCCACTCCTCGGTCTGCTTACGCTTTTCAAAGGCAGCCCTATCCCTTTCAAGCTGCTCCGCACCATCACGAGCAGCCTTCACCAACTCTTCGGCCTCAGCCCACAAGCGCGTATTCTCCTCCTCCTTGCGCCCTAGCACCTTGTACTTTTCCATAATGGCATTTGCCATTATGGAACCCCCCACAAGCATGGAGGAGAGTTGGTTAATCTGGACCTCACTTGGCAAAGAACGGGCCCGATTGACTTCAAAAGGGGTGCCCACACCACCCAAAATCTCCCTACACGTGGAAGGGTCAGCAGTAATATCATCCCCTTGCATTACAATCCATGGGGGGCGGTGATAAGTCATGGCCCGGTCTTCAGTATAGGTGCGGTAATAAAACTACAATTCAGGCTCTTCAGGCTGAATAGGAGTCCCTGTATAACCCGCACCCCCAGAAGAAGAACCAGAAACCTTCTCAGCAGCAGGGGATTTTTTCTTCTCACCATCAGTAAACTTCAAGTGAAGCTCGTCAGTATCCTCTGGGGTGATAACATTGTCATGGGAATCTACGGCATCAAAAATACGCGCCGTAGGCTTCTTCCAGTATCCTCCTTCCCAATATCCTCCGCCCGCGCAGAGGGCTCAGGCGTAACAGCTTTATGAACCCCCACATCCGCAGCAGTGTCATGCGGGGGGAAAGAAGGAGCATCAAAAATGGAGAAACCTCATCTTGCGGTTCTGTAATCAAAGCAAAAAGACTTTAAACTACAAGTACAAAGACAAAATACTTGTAGAAGTTATGAATTACTTACCAGAAGCAACCACAGGTTTCACAGACTTCAGAACAGCCGTCCGTCGGGTCTGAATTTTTGGCTTCTTCTTCTCACCGGCATCAATAGCCTTATCTGCCTTTCTCTTCTTCTTCTCATCAGCAGGATTGGAACCCGCAGAGGTCCCACCTGCAACCGCACCACCACCTGGAACACCCAAACCCTCAAGGGTGTCAGATACTACCACGTAATCGGTATATCTGCGGAAATGAGAACGAGAGATACCTGCCGCCTGCGGAACCAAAGGCGGAACAACAGGAGCCTCAGGTTTTTTCTTGCCACGACCCCGCGGAACCTTCTCCGCATGCTTCTTCGGAGCACCCTTCATCTCAAATTTACCCAGGGCCCCAAGAGTACCTGCGTGTAAATCACAAAACAAGCAAATAAGAAAGATGAACTTCTTTACAAAGAAGTAAGAAGATTATATAATATACCTTCGCCTTGCGGCAGGGGTGCGTTCAACACATCGCAAGCAGGAACGCGGAAGTTCTTAACGATGGTCAAGTTAAAACCTTCACCTTCCGCAGTCTTAACAATCTCAAGCTTGCCTTTGAAGGTCGGATCAAATATTTTCCACAGCTCAGCATCCTCTGATACGTACATTTACAAATCAGTAACAATGGTTAAGGAAGGAAACCGCAAAAGAGTAAAACACGTACCTCCACTTTTCTCCCGCACAACGGGCCTTGCATGCCTATCAGCCCTGGTCAACATCATCCACAGCACCCACAGCTGCGTATTGTCCAGCTTCTGATGCTCAATGGTCCTTAACCTTGGGAACCATTCCACCGTTCCCGGACCGGGAAGATCAATATCCTCTACAGGGATCACCTCGTTCACATTGCGGAAGGTCATCCTCGCAACAACCGCCACTGCCTTAACGTAGAAGAACTTCCTCTTCCACATTGTGATACCCTTGGGTGGGGTCATCAGCTTGGTGCTCCCATACCGTTGGCTAAAAGAAAAAACCCAGTATTCACAGTTAACTGGTAAAACCGCCGGAAATTCTCAACAGTAATCGGCAAACCAAGAGCACGAAAGGTGTACTCAAAGTTTCTAATACGAATCATCCCGAAAGGACTCATCTGGGAGATATGAAGTTTGTAAAACTCCAAAACTTCGGCAACAAACACGGTTAATGGTAAACGAAGGTTACCATCACCGAATGAATCAGCCCACATAGTGACATAACCAGCCGGAGCATTAGCACCGGTGTCACCCTCCTGGGGATAAAGAGCCCCAAACTCCTTGGGCATTTGTATGCTGGTCATCAGTTGGCTAAACGACGCCTTCGACCACTTCAATACCGGTAGGCCACCACCAGGAGCACTACCACCGTCTTCTTCTTCTTCCCCGGCCACCGGAGAAGAATGTTCAGGGTTTTCACCCTCAGAATGATGTGGATCAGATGGTTCAGCCATCAAGAATAAAGAAGATAGACGAATGAGTTTACAGGAAAACCCAGAAACTTGACCGGAAATTCAGATAATACTTAACGGAGAAGACGGAGAGAGCACACTCTTTCCACCGGAAAAAATTGAAAATTTTGAATAAGTGAGGAAACCATGAACGGTTTCCCCTTATATACTCATCGCAATTAATGCGGTGCAGTAAACCGACTCATTACGTTCAAAAAGGGCCAATTACGTGTCGCCACGTGTTCAGCGACGTTTCTGCTGACGGTTATCACGCGCGCGTGGCCGTCCACGCGCCTGACATAATGGACTTTTACACTACTTGCTACAGTGCAGTTATGACCTTGGGCAGTGGAAATGTCCTTTCAAATCAGCACATGACAGAATCCTACCAACTTTCAATAACCCACACGTACGTTCAGCCACGTAGGCAGCACAAAAGCGACAAAACATTATCCAAACATAAGCGGCATGCGGTTTCACTGGTTTACCGCACCATAACCCATACCGCATGTCGTTTTTTTACATACCCCTCAAAAAAGGCAAAAATATATATCTCATTATATAAAGGGATATAAACAATAAACCGCACATACCCACGAGCACACGTGGAATATGTGGAGATGACACACACGAACCCGCACAGGTGTGTCAGATACTCAGAACCAGCATGGTTCTTTGGACTACGAAAACCGCTTCTCAGGATGCGGCCAACCGCATTCCATACAAGCTTCTTCAAGTTTCAAATCCCTCGTGTCCGGTTCACAACCACGGAGGGAACGCAAACAGCTTCTCCTTAGGATAAAGGACAAGTATGCTGAGCAACCGCACATCAGCAACCCTGACTCCTGATCCTTCAAGAGCTACATCCAAGCTTCAAACTCTCTAGAAGCGAGTTCTTTGATGCAAACCGCAGACACTCACGAGTAGCTGCGACGGAATATAATTATCCTAACGGTAGCTACGGAAGAGCCACGACTAAACCGCCATGCGGTTTATCAAAGCTACTTCTAGGAAAACTGCTTTCCAACTAAACGTGAAGGAAAGTGGTTACAGAATGAATGCGGAAAGGTTTCACCCAACTTCCCAAGTATCTAAGGTGACCTCCCCCGGCGAAACTACTTAAAGGAAAACTACTTTCCACCAAAGCATGAAGGAAAGTAGCTCCAGAACAGTGGTAACAAGTCTGCTTATGACTGGTTAACCACCTATGGACCGCATAGAATAAACAATGGTGGGCACAAACATGCCTATGACCATGTTTATCTGCCCATAGTCCAGATTCACATTGTTCGACCAAACACGGCCAACAATGACGCAACTACCCCACGCAGCTCAAACACATATAACCAACATGGTGCAGCAACGAGGCAACCGCAAAGGACGTGCGGTTACTTGAGAGCTAAGCCACAGAGGACGTGCAGTTACTAGAGAGCTAAACCGCAACAGACGTGCGGTTACTTAAGAGCTAAACTGGATAACACGAACACCCCACAAAGTAGGGATCATCGTTGAATGTCCAGTTGAACATAGAGCTTGAGCAAAGTACTTACAAACATTCCATAAGCTGACACAGAGGTTACAACTAGAGTTGCGGTAACGGACACCTCCCGTCACCATCTCAAAGGTTGGTTCGAACTCTGTTAACATCTTCAGTCACCGTTTCAAAGGTTGGTTCGAAACACCAACAGGTGGCTGATGACATCAGGAAAAGGTAGACCAAGAGTCAAGTCCTTGGCTGAGAATTCCGCATCAGACGGAACTTGCTCACCGGACATCCTTCTCAAAGGAAGAAACAATCCACTCGAAAGGCCTACCGACCAAACGAACGACTTACCGAACGACCGGGCACCGGTACGGAAGAGACGTCACCGGATCCGTAGCTTTAATTGCTGAAAGTAGGAGCCATCTGCATGGCCCATATTCTACCTTCTAGACACCATAGTCCAGTATCCCCCCCCCCCCCACATGCAACTTGCATAAGGAAGGAACACTAGACTGGGGGGACTTGAAGGGGTATGGTCCCAGATCTCGTGTCAGCACGACCGCGAGTGACCATTACCCTTATCAAAAACCCCCACCAGCAGGAACTTACCTGTGTCCATGCGGGCACGCGCGAACACAGCGGTCCAATCTGTCCATTGATGAGAAGACTTACCTTAAGTACGAAAACAAATGTTACGCATAGCGATGCGGCCCGGCACCGCATCCTATGAACATTTTCGTCACGACACGGGATCTGGACAACAGTAACAGTCACTAAGCGGCGATGCGGCATGGCACCGCATCCCGCATGCATCTTGGATAAAACAAAGAACGCGGGAACAACATCAATGACCGCAAGCAGCGATGCGGCCTGGCACCGCATCCTGCCTACAAGGCAAGTGGGTCTGACACTCAGTGCAAGTGGCACTGAGAACAGTCGCCTACTAACCCACATGTGTACAACAGTCTGACACCACAGCAGGACGTGGCATCACCACCGTAACCGACAGGTCTGACACACCTGCAAACAGCTGTGCGATGTCAGACTAGCTACTCAACTACCCTCCTTCACTCCTCGGCTATAAATACCCACCCCAAACCAGGTTTGAGGTATCACTTCTGAACTCTCTCACTACTACTACTATTACACTTTGCTTCCCAAGCAAACTACTGATTCTCACACCGGAGAGTGGTAACAAGGAGCACCCCCACCCCATCCTCCTTGTTACGAGTCACGGCTTGTTTCCTTGTGCAGGGAACCAACCAGCGGACGATCCAGCCAGCGATCCTCGGAAAGAAGGGATTAACCCTACTTGACGAGACCAGTGAGTTAACCCCACCCGGTTAACCATTGTTTCATCAGTATATACTACAAACCTTTTTATCAAAACAATGTGTTTAGAAACAAAACTATTTACAAGGATTCATGGCTATTTTTGTAAACATAAAACCCTTTTTCTTGTGTTAATCAAAGCCATGAACCTAATTCACAAAACCTATGTCACTCACAGGCATTTTTATGCTGACGTACCTATTTTTACATATGTTTCAGGTGTTACTACATGATGATTGTCAATGCATGCTACACATAGGATGGACTCGTGCCTTAGCGACTTTAAAACTTGAAAGACAATATTTGTATTTATCTGATTTGTAATAAAACAATGAGTTCAATAATTCAATAAAACGAAACTATTTAATCCATGGTTGTGTAACAATGATTCTGTTACGACACTCCCCGACGTTTCCGCCATGAATTGTTATTTTACGTGGTCGGGGTGTGACAGAAATGTAAGGTCTGTTTGGCAAGATATCTGATTAAAACCTCGTTGTGCTCAACTGACGTTTGAAAGACCCGAACAGTGGTTTGATAACATCTGTTCAATATTTTGGCCAACCGAATTTTGGGAGTCCTCTGTTTGAAACCTTATTAAGTTTATACAGAGTTTGTATTTGAAACAACGGCTCTGTTTGGGTTTTAAAGTCAAACAATGGTTCTTATGCCTTAATTAGTGGGTATCACACTTAAACAGACTTTTGAACCATTGAAATAGTTGTTTTTACCTTTTGAACAGAGTTTTTATTTTTGGTGATCTTATCAATCTTTTCTTATCTTAAAAGAGCCAAATTATGTATTTTCTAAACAACATATTAATGTATTTATTTTGAGATAAAAGGAATATTAATCTCTATTTAACATCCCAATTCTGGTGATCAATCTTTCAATGGTAGATGCATCTAGAGCCTTTATGAACACATCTACCAATTGGTCTTCGGTGGGAACATGGTGGAGTGAAATCAATCCCTTTTCGTAACAATCTCTTACAAAGTGACGACAAATGTTAATGTGCTTTGTTTTTTAGTGTGATACTAGGTTCTTGATAATGTTTTCAGCTGCTTGACTATCCATGCTCATTCATCTGCTTGCGGGGGTCATTTTAGTGGCCATAAGACGGGTTATCGAGTCCTTACATGTGGGTTTTATTGGCCCACAATCTTCAAAGATGCGTGTGAGTATGCCCGCATTTGCTTAAATTGTCAAAGAGTGGGAAGTATCTCAAAAAAGGGATGAAATGTCCTTACAACCCATTTTGGTAGTTGAAGTGTTTGATGTGTGGGGCATAGACTTTATGGGTCCCTTCCCAAGCTCAAACGGGTTCTTGTAGATATTGGTCGCGGTGGCTTACATGTCGAAGTGGATTGAAGCCGTAGCTACAAGGACCAAGGATCACTCGGTGGTGTGTAAGTTTGTACAATCTAACATTTTTGCTCGTTTTGGGATACCGAGGGTCATCATTAGTGATGGTGGTTCACATTTCAAGAATTTTAACTTTGGGAAGTTGTTGAAGTGATACAACGTGAACCATCGAATTGCTACTCCATACCATCCGCAAACTAGTGGACAAGTTGAAGTGTCCAATCGGCAAATAAAAGAGATCTTGATGAAAACGGTGCGGATGGATAGGAAGGATTGGTCGAGCAAGTTAGACGACGCATTATGGGCATACCGAACGGCTTACAAGACTCCAATTGGTACAACCCCTTATCGGTTCGTTTATGGGAAAGGGTGTCACTTACCAATGGAGTTAGCTCACCAAGCGTTATGGGCAATCAAGACGGTTAATGTGGACTATAACGAAGCGGGAAAGATTCAGAAGCTTCAATTGAGCGAAATTGAGGAGATTAGGGATGAAGCGTATGAATGTGCATCCGCATACAAGGACAAGCTAAAAAAGTTTCATGATGCAAAGTTAAGGTGGTGAACCTTTGAAGTGGGTCAAAAGGTGTGGTTGTATAATTCAAGATTGAAGCTTTTCGCAGGGAAATTGAAGAGTAAATGGATGGGTCCATATGTGATCACATGAGTGGGCAAGTTCGTAGATGTAGAGATTGAAGATGTTCATACCAACACGAAGCAAACGGTGAATGGGCACCGGCTCAAACCGTACTTGGAAGGAAATGACATAACACCCTCGAACTTGACAAGGTGGGCTACATCCTACGCCCATTGGATGAGGAAGAAGCACAAAGAGGCCCAGTTTTGGTAGTGTAAATATTTAGTTTAGTATAAGCTAGTTTAGTTTGTTTTTAATACGATTACCGTACTCGTATCGACTTGTGTTTGAAACAAGTGTGGGGAAATTCATACGAATTTCTCTAACACGGTGTTGAGGATAACACGGGTTTTTCATGGCGGGTAGGGTAATTTTCATGTTTTTCGAAAAAATATAAAAACCATAAAAGTTACAAAATTTTAAAAATTAAAAAAAAAATAAACTTGAAAATTGGCGAAGTATTTGCCCAGTATCCACCGTAGGTTACGGTCTGCACCATAGTTTACGGTGGACCTGGGTGGACAAAATTCCTTATGGTGTTTATCCTCTGTCTTACGGTGAAATTCTTTGCCCAGAGCTTACCGTAAGCTACGGTGGGCGCCGTAGCCTACGGCGCCACCTGGGCGCTGAAGGGTCTCCTATCGGCGATTTTTAGATAAAAAAATAAAATAATTAATATTCGAGACTTAATCCCCAACCACAAAAATTCCTGCATCTTTCCCCATCCACACACACGTCCCTTTCATATTCTTTCAACATCAAGAACCCTAACATTCAAACTCTCATAACTTCTTCAAATCTTCACCAAATCAAGTGATTTTTGGGTCTATTTGGCTAAAATTTCACAAGGATTCCAGATTTGTGCTTGCATTACAAAGAATCTTTCATTTTGGTGGTTAATTTTGGACATAGAGGGTCCGAAAGTTTGGGGAGTTTTAGTGGGTTTTGGTTTAACTTGAAGTTCTTGTCATTCTTATCATCTTTAAGGTAAAGGTATGCAATTTATATTCTTTATTTGAAGTACATTGTAGAATTGTAAGTTGTCATGCTTATTTTTGCTTACACACTTGCTTGTAGTGATAGGGTGATAAGAACTTGATGAGTTTGTATATGGCTATGGTTGTATATGATAAGTTTTTTGTTTAAAACATGATGTTTGGGCAGAATGTTGCTAACCTAGAGGAATAATGTCAAAAATTTTTTGCAAGAAAATAATAATGTGTTTGACTTACCTTTACAACCATAGTGTTAAGCAAGTGTAGGAATGCTTGGGTTGAATGAGAAACTAATAGGAATTGTTTGTTGTGTTTCATGTGATGTTTCAGGTAAATGGGTCGGAAAGGAAAAGAGCAAGTTGGGTCATCGAGCCAACTGGAGGCTTAACAAAAGAAAAGAAGGTTGTTTAGTTTAGCAGATCAAGACCCGGAAGAAGAAGAACCGCCAAGGGGTCTGAAGCCGACATGGGCATCTGGCTCATTGTTAGATTAGCCAGTTGAATGGCAAGCTGGTTTATTCCATGAACAGATGAATACTTGACTCAGCGCAAGGAGGCGTTCATTTGTGAGAAAGAGGTTAAGGAGAATGAGTTTGGTCTGTTCGGAATTACTGATAAGTTTAAAGCATTGGGGTGGAAGCCGCTCTAAAGTGTTAGACGGGGAAGGAAAGAATTTATATGATAAAGAGATACAAGAGTGGATAACCACTCTAAGATGTCCCCCATTCAAACATCCTTCAAAGATGACGTTAATCGGTACAGTGCATAAGATTGATGTGGAAATGTCTTTCGATACTTTGCGGAGGGTAGTAAAGTTTGACAGCAAGGCCGCAACCAATATATGTACCCTAGTTTGGTTGATTTGTATTTCAAACCTGCTAAGCATCCAAGATGGAACGCAATGTTGGATTATCTGTTTCTACCTGGCACTACACATGGGAAGCTTTGCCGAAGAAATTTGCGGATCGAGGCAAAGTTAATGCTAGTTATATGTACCCAAATCGTCATTCCACGACGGGGTGACAAGGTTGAAGTGAGGTATCCCGAAGTGCCAATCCTCTATATGTTACTAAATGGTGCACCGCTCGTTCCTTTCCGTTTCTTGGTGTTGAATAATATTTGGATTAGCAGAAATAGTTCAGAGAGAAGGATAATCCCCCATTGTAGGCTGATTAATGCATTGCTAAAAATGTATGGGGCAATTAGAGCAGAAGACAAGGGTTCTTACAAGAAATTCAAGCCATTTGAATTGGCACATTTGGGGCGCGAATGGGAATACAAAGAATCAGAAAGGTATCATAAGCTGAAGAGTGATGGTCAGAGGTGGTGGGCATTAAAGGTGGATGTCCGACCATTGCACCCGGGTGAGGCAGATGAGCCAGAGAGTGAGGATGAGGTCCCAAGTGGGGACGAGGATTATCGGGAGGATACGTTTGTTGTGGATATGGACATAGGTGGAGCCGAGCCTAGTGGTGGTGAAGGAAGAGGGGGAACTCAATCGGGTTATATAGGAAGTGCATTTGATTATGCACAACAACCTTACGATCAGAATTGGGCCCATTTTGGGACCATGGAACAAGTTGTGGAGCGTAGGCGACCACCTACATTTTCTGATTGGCCCGATTCTAGCCAAATGCTTTTCGATCATCAAACATATATGGGGGCGAGTATGGAGAGGGCATTAAAGCAGAATTATGATCGTCAGGAGTAGTGGAATAGGGCTCAGATGTATTCTCGTGAGTAAGAGATAAACACCCACTACATTGACGATCGGAACCGAAGATTGCATGACGACTAGCATGCGGGATGCCCAGTTGTACCAGATCCGCCTTGTCACACCCCAACCGATGGCGGAATCATTGGGGCGTGGCACTGAGCGAAACAGATTGTCCAGAAGTTTCCATAACAACTATCATTACCATTTAATTAAACATCACGTCCCATACCGTAACTTAAACAGTTAAATAGTTATTACAGGCAAGGCATCAAGACAAATATTCTGTTCCAACAACTCAGATTTAAACATAACAAATTTATTCGTTGGTTTCTAGGACTCCAGTTCCTAGCTTCAATTTCATCACAGCCCGAGAAGCATATAAGCAACCTAAACACCTGTCACATATGTTAAAATAAAGTCAATACATAAAATGTAAAGGTGAGCATACAAGTTTGATAATAGCATATAGAGTTCGAATTCGTTTTCGCATAACCAGCACGTACACATAGTGAAATGAAGCACGTTAGTTATCGACATAGATCCATCGATACCAATGACTGCGGGTTGACTGCCCGAGGCAGTTCGCAATACATGACTACCACCGTAATCCATGCAAGTAAAAGATCCTTAACAACCCCCGTGTGAACGGGTGCTGAGTCCAAACTATAGTACTATCGTTGCTAAGGCAGGTAGACAGCATTCCATGTGTAAACATAACAAACAAGAATTCATAAGCCACGTGTGACATGCATTAATGGTTTAGCATTAAAAATAGCTTGAGTAGTGTGATAGTTGTAGTTTGAATATTCGTAACGTATGTAACACCCAAAAGTGCTAAAAGCAAAAAGGGTTCGAGTATACTCACAGCGATTATGGATTGAAGGGAGCGCTTTTCAGCGAGTACGGTTAGCCTGAATAGATTCGATAACGTAGGATAAGTGGCACGCAAAACAGTACAAAGTGCGAGGGGTTAGGATGGCTGATCGTGCGGATCAACTATCCGTGAGAGGAAGTCATCCGTGCGGGTGAACTATCCGTACGGATGGTAATCCGTGCGGATGGTGACCCATCCGGATAAGCTATCCGTGCGCGTGGGCTGTACGTGCGGATGGTAATCTGTGCGGACTAGTCGCGCGTGCGGACTGCTTATCCGTACGGACAAGTTGTTCGTGCGGATAAACGTTCAAGTGGATTGTTTCTTCCTAAGGATGTGTTTGTGTATGATGGCTTGTGCTTTGAAGTTTTTGTTGTAGCATTTAGAGAACATTTAAGTGTTTCTACCTTTCAAGCCGGTCGCGCGGACAACAATCTGTCCGGATGGTAGTCCATGCGGACAATGGTAATCCGTGCGGACAGTCTGTGCGCGCGGGCAGAGACAATCAGTCCGGATAGCCTGTCCGTGCGGACGACCTGGCCGTGCGGATGAACACTGTTTGAATTCATTTTAAGGCCTTAGTATCTCATGATCCGAAGAGTAATCCATTCAGAGGTCGTCCGTACGGATTGCTCATTCGTCGATACTCAAACCTTGTTTGGAAAGTGGGTCCCAAGGGTAGCTCGTCCGGGTGACAACCCGTCCGTATGGCCTGTCCGTGCGCACAGCTTGTCCGTACGGACAACCGGTCCGTGCGGACAGTCCCTGGTCTGATTGTTCCGTTCGTCTACTCTTGGTTTCTATTGTCGTTTATCGAGACGTTCTGATTACGTGGCAACCACTTGGAGTTGTATTCTTACCCGCACGACTAGACCGGTCAGGAACCACCCTAACTTGGCCTGTCGGCGACTCAGAACGGTCGTTCCGGTTGACCCCGAAATCAGGTGTCTGGCGGGTAGAATCCAGATCTAGGACTAGTGCATCACCATTAACGAGTAGAACACTAGAACCGATCAGATTCGTACCGATTTTAAGGGTAAAAGAAGGAGAGAACTTAGGTTTATTTCTTTCAACTCTTTTATCCTTAGAAAAGTTTAGATTTAGGTGATGTTGTTGTGAAATCTTATGGAAATCATTCAGATCTGAGTTATTCTGGGTGGAATGAGGTCAAGCTTGAAGTTCATAAGAACTTCATGATGACGTCACCCGAGAATACCTCAAATCTTGATGGTTTCACGGTTGAGAGTTGAGATTTGAAAGATGGAAAGGTGTAGAATTGTGTAGTGATCAAGAATGTACAAGAATTAGTGCAAGATCTTACCTGGATTGAGAGAAATCTGAGAAAAGGTGAAGAATACGTGCGGTTCGGACGTCACTTGCCAAAAGTGGAAAGGTTGGAGAGTGACCCGTGTATTTATAGGATGCTAAAAGGGGAAAGGGTGAGCCGTGCGGATGGCACGTTACCCGGATAGGCTATCCGTCCGGATTGGTCATCCGTGCGGATTGGCAATCCGTGCGGATTGACCATCCGAGCGGATGTCGCCTGATTTGGTGCTTTCGGTACGACGACGCTTCGGCTTCGATTTTCGAGCGATTCGATGGGGTTTCCTAGTCAAATTACTTTCAGTCCCAACTACTTCTTATATGGTTCGACTCGGAATTCGGGTTCGGGTTCGTTTACATTCGAGTTAGACTTCGAGTTCGATTGAGTTCGCTTGATTATCACAACATGGCATAAAATAAACATGCACAGGTAACACGTAAGGCACACACGCATGTATAAACAACAAGTAAAATACACAGTTCGAGTTACGATTTGATGTCGGTTCGATTAGCATAGCTTAATTAACTTTATCGCATTGTTACTTCCTATCATTCACAGTCGTAGGTCGATTGAAATACGATTAATATGATTCGAATATTGTAATGAACGACACTTACTCCACATAATATAATTAAAATAAAAACATTTCTACGAGTCATGTTGCGCGAAATCGGTCGTTGACTTTGACCTTGACTTTGACTTTCACTCGTGAAAACACGGGGTGTTACAGCCTCCCCTTGTTTAAGGAATTTCGTCCCGAAATTAAGCTAAAAGCCGTAACTAACTGTGGGTCACGTGAGAGTTCTTCGTTTGGACCACTGAAAATCGTTGAGTTAATCGACTTTTACGGATAAAATTGCTGATTTTTGGATATGTTATGCGAAATTGTCTGATCTAAAAGCCTATAAAGTTTCAGATCTTAATTCGAAGTCATTTGTGAGAAAATTTGGGTTCGTTAAAATGTTGAATGTTGCTGTTGATGTTCACCGTACGGATGGCAATCCGTGCGGATAACATATCCGTATTGACTTTTGTTGACTAGCTTATTCGCGCGGCTAACTGTTGGCTCGGAGACGTGCGGAATCCGTGACGTGTGTGACTAAACAGAATCGTAACGGAGTCAAAATCGGTCCTACAAGTGGTATCTGAGCAGGTGCTCGATTGCGATGATCAAACACACTCAGATTTGTCAAATTCTCTTTACTTCTTTTATCTTTTCACGTTTCTACTGAAAATCACCAAATTAAACGACTTTTATGGATAGAAATTGCTAAAACTTGGGCATGTTGTGAGAAAACACTTGATCTATAAGTCTACAATTTTCTTAGTTAAACAACTGTGGGTACTTTGCCTTCATGTCGCTTTCGAGTTCCCAAGTGAACTCCGCGCCTCGTTTGCCTTCCCATCGGACTTTCACAATCGGAATGCGTGAGCGCCTGAGTTCTTTGGTTTGGCGATCCATGATTTCGACAGGCTTTTCCACGAAGTGTAATGTTTCGTTCACTTGTAGATCATCTAGAGGAGCATGTAGATCGTGGTCGGCGATGCACTTTCGGAGGTTTGACACGTGGAAAGTCGGATGGACATTGCTAAGTTCCTCCGGTAATTCGAGTCTGTAGGCGACTTTTCCGATCCTTTCCAGAATCTTAAAAGGTCCAACAAATCGAGGCGCGAGTTTCCCTTTCTTGCCGAATCGGACTACACCCTTCCAAGGTGATACCTTTAGGAGTACGTACTCACCAACGCCATATTCACGGGGCTTGCTCTTTTTATCGGCGTAAACTTTCTGTCGATCCCGAGCTTTCGCTAGGTTGTCTTGAATTTGGAAAATTTTGTCTGTCGTTTCTTGTAGCAGCTCCGGACCGGTTAGTTGCGAGTGACCGATCTCGTGCCACACAATAGGCGATCGACATCTTCTTCCGTATAAGGCCTCGAAAGGTGCCATCTGGATGCTAGCCTGGTAGCTGTTGTTATACGAGAATTCGACTAACGGAAGGTGTCTATCCCAATTACCACCGAAGTCTAGAACACACGAACGGAGCATGTCTTCAAGAGTACGAATCGTTCTTTCAGTCTGACCGTCGGTTTGTGGGTGGAACGCAGTACTTAGATTAAGCGTTGTACCGAGTGCCGCCTGGAATGTTTCCCACAATCGTGAAGTAAACCGAGCATCACGATCAGAGATGATGTCACGAGGCGTCCCGTGTCGACAAATGATCTCGTCGGTGTAGATTCGGGCTAATCGTTCTACCTTGTAGTCTTCTCGTATTGGCAGGAAGTGAGCTGATTTAGTCAAACGGTCAATAACAACCCAAATGCTGTCGTGGCCTGATGACGTGGTTGGAAGCTTGGTTACGAAATCCATAGCTATGCTCTCCCACTTCCACATGGGAATTGGTGGTTGTTCGAGCAAGCCAGAGGGTCTTTGATGTTCAGCCTTGATTCTAGCACAGGTTAGGCATTTTCCGACGTAGAGAGCGATATCCCGTTTCATACCCGGCCACCAGTACCTATAGCGAAGATCATGGTACATTTTGTCAGCACCGGGATGGATGGAGTATCGGGATTTGTGGGCTTCATCCATGATAATCTGTCGCAGGTTGGTTCGCTTGGGAATCCAAATTCGGTCTAAGAAGTGGAATATCCCATTCGATTTGCTCACAAGCTGGGCTCCATCGTGGTAGATTCTTTCTTTCTTCAAGGTGCGTTCGTTGAAACATGCATGCTGGGCGTCGCGGATGAGAGCTTCGAGGTTGTGCTGGGCTTGAACATTACGAGTGCTAAGCAGGTAGCTCCGTCTGCTAAGTGCGTCGGCAACAACATTTGCCTTGCCTGGGTGATAATGAATCTCACAGTCGTAATCGTTGAGAAGTTCTACCCATCGGCGTTGACGCATATTTAGTTCCCTCTGATTAAAGATGTGTTGTAGGCTCTTATAATCGGTGAAGATCGTACACCTTGTACCATACAGGTAGTGTCGCCAAATCTTTAATGCAAAAACAACTGCGCCTAGCTCGAGATAGTGGGTTGTATAGTTCTTCTCGTGGATTTTGAGCTGACGAGATGCGTAAGCTATGACCTTGTCTCGTTGCATTAGGACACAACCGAGACCAAGGTTGGAAGCATCACAGTAGACAATGAAATTATCGTTTCCGTCGGGTAGTGTGAGAACAGGAGCATTGCAAAGCATGTGTTTGAGGGTTCGAAAGGCAGACTCTTGTTTGGTTCCCCAGACAAAAGGCTGGTCCTTGTGCGTGAGAGTGGTAAGTGGTACAGCAATCTTCGAGAATCCTTCGATAAATCGTCGATAATAGCCCGCTAGCCCGAGAAAGGAGCGGACTTCAGACGGGTTCTTAGGCGTAACCCAGCTCTTAACTGCTTCAATCTTCGCAGGATCGACGTGAATACCTTGACTATTTACAATGTGACCCAGAAACTGAACCTCCCCCAACCAAAATTCGCACTTGGAGAATTTGGCGTAGAGTTGGTTCCCCTGGAGTAACTCGAGAACCAAACGTAGATGCTGCGCATGTTCGGCTCTCGACTTGGAATAGATCAAGACATCGTCGATGAACACGATGACGAAACGGTCGAGATATGGCCTACACACGCGATTCATTAGATCCATGAAAACTGCTGGTGCGTTGGTTAGGCCAAAGGGCATGACAACGAATTCATAATGGCCGTAACGAGTACGAAATGCGGTTTTGGGTATATCCTCTTCTTGAATACGCAGCTGATGATAACCTGAGTGTAGATCGATCTTCGAGAAACACGTAGCGCCTTGTTGCTGATCAAACAAATCGTCGATTCGAGGCAGGGGATAGTGGTTCTTGATAGTCAACTTATTCAACTCCCGGTAGTCGATGCACATCCGGAACGTCCCGTCCTTCTTTTTGACGAAAAGGACTGGCGCGCCCCAAGGAGAGGTGCTCGGGCGAATGAAGCCTTTTTCAAGTAATTCCTGGAGTTGGGTTGCGAGTTCCCGCATTTCGGACGGCGCGAGTCGATAAGGAGCTCTGGCGGTAGGGTTAGCTCCAGGAATGAGATCAATACGAAAATCAATATCGCGTTTTGGAGGTAGTCCGGGAAGGTCCTCTGGAAAAACTTGAGGGAATTCCCGAACCACGGGAACGTCTTTTACTTCCTTCTTCTCTTTCTTTTCCTTCTCCGCTGCTACAATATTAGCCAAGAAAGCTCTGTATTCCTTGCGGAGATACTTGCTAGCTTGGAGACATGACATAAGCTTGAGACCCTTTGAAGTAGTATCACCGTAAACACATAACGAGTCACCATTTGCGAGCGAAAAACGAATCATCTTGTCGAAGCACACAACTTCGGCATGGTTCTCTCGAAGAAAGTCCATGCCTACTATGACATCAAAGCTTCCGAGTTGCATCGGAATAAGGTCGATCGAGAAGATGTGATTGTTGAGTTCAAGAGTACAATCACGGATAACGGAATTAACAGCGACGGTTCTTCCAGTAGCGACTTCAACTTCGAATGCCGAGGAGAGTTTGGAACGTCTACGACTAAGGAGTTTCTTAAATTCGAACGATACAAAGCAATTATCCGCTTCAGTATCAAACAAACATGAAGCATAAATACCATTCACGAGGAACGTACCGTTGACCACGTTGTTGTCGGCCTGGGCTTGACGCACGTTGAGGTTGAAAGTTCTGGCGCGTGCGGCCTGCTGTTGCTGTTGTTGTTGTTGTTGCTGCTGTGGCTGCTGCTGTTGCGGTTCTTGTTTCACTACCCTGTTCGGGCACATGTTGGCGAAATGATTCGGGTCGCCACACGTGAAGCAGTCTCTCGCTTTGACTGCGGGTGCCGGAGGAGCTTGTTGACCCTGTGGGGCAGCGAGTAGAGCTTGATTGGCAGGAGCTTGGCGAATACGGCAGTTGGCAGTGAAGTGGCCGTACACGTTGCAGTGAGCACAAAAGCGGCATTGAATAGCTGTCGGGTGATGATAGGTGCAAGTAGGGCAGAGTGGGTGTGGTCCAGTATATGCACGCTTTGCAGGCGGTGCATTGGCCACAGGCGCCGCTACTTGACGCTGTTGGGCAGGTACAGCTTGGATCGGTGCAGCAGTGATCGCACAGTTCTTGTTGGTGGAGTTGTTCTTTCTCTTGTTCTTTCTCTTGGTGCTTGACGAGGTAGGTTCAGCAGTTGGTGCAGTAGCGGTAGCTTGATGCAGATGCTTGGAGGTCTTATCCCACACCCCAGCCTTAACCCTTTTGTCATTGATTTCAGCGGCTAGCAGATAGGTTTCCTCGATCGTGGTAGTCTTAGCCGCTTGCACAAAATCAGCAACGCAGTCGGGCAAAGCTCGGATGTACTTCTTGATGGTCATCTCGGGAGTCTTGACCTGGTCGGGACAGATAATGCTGAGCTGTTTGAAGCAAGCAGTGAGACCAGCATTGTCTCCATCCTTCTGATGTATGTGCCAGAATTCATCTTCGAGCTTTTGACGTTCGTGAGGAGGGCAGAATTCCTCTAGCATGACTTCCTTGAGCTCGTCCCACGACAAACCGTAAGCTGCATCATTCCCTCTCTTGTTCCTCTCGGCCGTCCACCAGTCCAAAGCACGGGACTGAAAGATGCCGGTAGCGTTCAGAGTTCGAAGGTCATCAGGGCAACCACTTTGTCGCAGAGTAACCTCGATAGAGTCAAACCAGTGAAATAGTGCAGTAGGACCTCCTTCGCCTGTGAATTCTTTCGGCCCACATGACTTGAATTGTCTGAAGCTGAAAGGTCTTGCGGCAGCTTTAGGACCTTCAGTCCTCGACTCCTCGGATGATTTGCTAGCGTTCTCATAGGCATCGCTCACAGCTTTAGCCACACTTTTCGCGATAATAGAGGCAAGACGTCTGTCCCTCTTTTCCTGACGAGTGAGTGTATGACGAGATCCAGACGACATTGTCTGCAATAGACATCGCCATGGAACTCAGCACATGTATTCGAATCTCACCTCACACGTCTACTACTACTAAAGCTCAGTAACACGTACCATGTAAACGCATATAGTCACAAAATCACCGAATTTCACAAAATCACATGAACAAATAGAGCACATAATTCACATAACACATAAGCACGAAATCATAGAAACATTTTCAACACAAGAGGCAGTCAGAATACAGAAACCTATTATTCAAAGTCTGCGATTATTCGTGAATAGCGATCGTGTTTCAGTATATCGAGTAGTGTGATATAAGCGTTCGTGGTAGCATAAAGTCGTCCATGATTCAGCGATTTGTTAGCGATGTGTGGCGTGTTGTGAGGGTAGCGAAAGTAAAAAGGCATTAGATCGAAACCAGTAGTTCCTCAAAACATTATCAAATAAGCATAAAACACGTAATTCACATAAAAGCAACGAAAACTGGAAACACATAAAATCGAGAATAGATTGTCTATGGCTATTTAGACTTCGACTAACCAAGTGGTTCGACTATTCGCAAGGATCCTGTGTGCACAATTACCTTCAGGACTATGCCCTTGCCTCGATTCTTGGGCATTGGCGCAATTCCCATTGGTTATATTGTGTCTTCAGATCGTTGGAGTCCATCGAAACCTTGGTGGGAGTTTTGGACAAGTCGTCAAGGTTAGGGTTTCACCCCTATCTTACAACTTTGTCCTTAGTTTTTAATAAAATTGAGGAGATTATTCATCAAAATGTGGATTCCACTCCTAATTCGGTATGATTTCTCCTCGTTTGTAGTTAAAACGCAACTGATTAGGCAACTTTAGTCGAGAGTTTGCGGTTTTCACACCTATTCTCGGCCCCATTACCTGTTCATAACTTGAAAATTCGAGTGCAGTGGTAGAAAAGAGCGAGTGATAGTGGCGAGTTTACGCATACGCGTGAGTTGGCCTGTTGGTTCTTAACTATAGTCTAGGTCTCTAAGACTTCGACCCGGACTAGGTCGAGTCTTGCCTAATTCCCTATAGTTATGGCTCTGATACCAATCTGTCACACCCCAACCGATGGCGGAATCATCGGGGCATGGCACTGAGCGTAACAGATTGTCCAGAAGTTTCCATAACAACTATCATTACCATTTAATTAAACATCACGTCCCATACCGTAACTTAAACAGTTAAATAGTTATTACAGGCAAGGCATCAAGACAAATATTCTGTTCCGACAACTCAGATTTAAACATAACAAATTTATTCGTTGGTTTCTAGGACTCCAGTTCCTAGCTTCAATTTCATCACAGCCCGAGAAGCATATAAGCAACCTAAACACCTGTCACATACGTTAAAATAAAGTCAATACATAAAATGTAAAGGTGAGCATACAAGTTTGATAATAGCATATAGAGTTCGAATTCGTTTACGCATAACCAGCACGTACACATAGTGAAATGAAGCACGTTAGTTATCGACATAGATCCATCGATACCAATGACTGCGGGTTGACTGCCCGAGGCAGTTCGCAATACATGACTACCACCGTAATCCATGCAAGTAAAAGATCCTTAACAACCCCCGTGTGAACGGGTGCTGAGTCCAAACTATAGTACTATCGTTGCTAAGGCAGGTAGACAGCATTCCATGTGTAAACATAACAAACAAGCATTCATAAGCCACGTGTGACATGCATTAATGGTTTAGCGTTAAAAATAGCTTGAGTAGTGTGATAGTTGTAGTTTGAATATTCGTAACGTATGTAACACCCAAAAGTGCTAAAAGCAAAAAGGGTTCGAGTATACTCACAGCGATTATGGATTGAAGGGAGCGCTTTTCAGCGAGTACGGTTAGCCTGAATAGATTCGATAACGTAAGGATAAGTGGCACGCAAAACAGTACAAAGTGCGAGGGGTTAGGATGGCTGATCGTGCGGATCAACTATCCGTGAGAGGAAGTCATCCGTGCGGGTGAACTATCCGTACGGATGGTAATCCGTGCGGATGGTGACCCATTCGGATAAGCTATCCGTGCGCGTGGGCTGTACGTGCGGATGGTAATCCGTGCAGACTAGTCGCGCGTGCGGACTGCTTATCCGTACGGACAAGTTGTTCGTGCGGATAAACGTTTAAGTGGATTGTTTCTTCATAAGGATGTGTTTGTGTATGATGGCTTGTGCTTTGAAGTTTTTGTTGTAGCATTTAGAGAACATTTAAGTGTTTCTACCTTTCAAGCCGGTCGCGCGGACAACAATCCGTCCGGATGGTAGTCCGTGCGGACAATGGTAATCCGTGCGGACAGTCTGTGCGCGCGGGCAGAGACAATCCGTCCGGATAGCCTGTCCGTGCGGACGACCTGGCCGTGCGGATGAACACTGTTTGAATTCATTTTAAGGCCTTAGTATCTCATGATCCGAAGAGTAATCCATTCAGAGGTCGTCCGTACGGATTGCTCATTCGTCGATACTCAAACCTTGTTTGGAAAGTGGGTCCCAAGGGTAGCTCGTCCGGGTGACAACCCGTCCGTATGGCCTGTCCGTGCGCACAGCTTGTCCGTGCGGACAACCGGTCCGTGCGGACAGTCCCTGGTCTGATTGTTCCGTTCGTCTACTCTTGGTTTCTGTTGTCGTTTATCGAGACGTTCTGATTACGTGGCAACCACTTGGAGTTGTATTCTTACCCGCATGACTAGACCGGTCAGGAACCACCCTAACTTGGCCTGTCGGTGACTCAGAACGGTCGTTCCGGTTGACCCCGAAATCAGGTGTCTGGCGGGTAGAATCCAGATCTAGGACTAGTGCATCACCATTAACGAGTAGAACACTAGAACCGATCAGATTCGTACCGATTTTAAGGGTAAAAGAAGGAGAGAACTTAGGTTTATTTCTTTCAACTCTTTTATCCTTAGAAAAGTTTAGATTTAGGTGATGTTGTTGTGAAATCTTATGGAAATCGTTCAGATCTGAGTTATTCTTGGTGGAATGAGGTCAAGCTTGAAGTTCATAAGAACTTCATGATGACGTCACCCGAGAATACCTCAAATCTTGATGGTTTCACGGTTGAGAGTTGAGATTTGAAAGATGGAAAGGTGTAGAATTGTGTAGTGATCAAGAATGTACAAGAATTAGTGCAAGATCTTACCTGGATTGAGAGAAATCTGAGAAAAGGTGAAGAATGCGTGCGGTTCGGACGTCACTTGCCAAAAGTGGAAAAGTTGGAGAGTGACCCGTGTATTTATAGGATGCTAAAAGGGGAAAGGGTGAGCCGTGCGGATGGCACGTTACCCGGATAGGCTATCCGTCCGGATTGGTCATCCGTGCGGATTGGCAATCCGTGCGGATTGACCATCCGTGCGGATGTCGCCTGATTTGGTGCGTTCGGTACGACGACGCTTCGGCTTCGATTTTCGAGCGATTCGATGGGGTTTCCTAGTCAAATTACTTTCAGTCCCAACTACTTCTTATATGGTTCGACTCGGAATTCGGGTTCGGGTTCGTTTACATTCGAGTTAGACTTCGAGTTCGATTGAGTTCGCTTGATTATCACAACATGGCATAAAATAAACATGCACAGGTAACACGTAAGGCACACACACATGTATAAACAACAAGTAAAATACACAGTTCGAGTTACGATTCGATTAGCATAGCTTAATTAACTTTATCGCATTGTTACTTCCTATCATTCACATTCGTAGGTCGATTGAAATACGATTAATATGATTCGAATATTGTAATGAACGACACTTACTCCACATAATATAATTAAAATAAAAACATTTCTACGAGTCATGTTGCGCGAAATCGGTCGTTGACTTTGACCTTGACTTTGACTTTCACTCGTGAAAACACGGGGTGTTACACGCCTATTGTGGATTACACCACATTACCACCTTATGACGGTAGTGTGACGTATCCCACCCCACCATTGTACCATTCTCAATGGGTGGATCCACATACGGGCGCGGGAAGACATGTGCCAAGCCAACAATCCGGTGATCAAGGCGGTGAAGGTAGTAGTAGTGGCGGAGCTTTTGGATTTGGGGATTTCTCGGAGATGATGACATCCATATTTGGACCTCCTCAACCACGCTATTATTGACCAGGTTGTGCTCATTCTCATCTTGTATATTTTGTGAATATATTTGTGTTTATGTTTATGGTTGGGTGGTAGGGTGGTGTATTGATTTTTTATTGTTGATGTTATCGGGTTGTGGAAGTTGGCGATGTTAGTAATTTGATTTTAAAAAGAAAAAAAAAAGAAACGTGGGGTTTGAGTTAAGAAACAAGAGATGATATTGTGATTGTTTTTAGCGATCTTTCCCTTCAAAGCCATACAATGGGGACAATGTATCCCAAGCGTGGGGATGGGGGGGAAATTTTGAAAAAGTTTAACATTCACGTGAGTACCGTTTGAATTGAACACTAAACATTGTACCCGCACGATATACCGACAACCCTTTTGTCCTTTCATTGGTGAGCGTTTGGGCCACATAATTACATGGTTATAAATTTGTTCCTTGATTGAGAGTGGCGATGTGTGTGAGTGCATTAGAACTTGTGCATTAGATACGTTTCGAGGCCATAGGTTAGCATGCTTGTGAAGGTGTCATTTGATATAATTTACATGTTGTATTTTAAGCACATCACAAAGCCTTATGTGCAGCAAACATCCTAAGCACATCATACAAACAATACCATCTACTTAGGTGCTGTTTGTTTTTGCAGACAAAAACTGTCTGCAAGCTGATTTCATCTATTTTTATATCTGCAACTGAAGATGTGGTCTGAAGCTCTTCAAGCTGAAAATATAAGACTGTTTGTTTTTTATATAAATTGTAAACCTCAGACAACACCACACGCACACAACTCCCTGTACACTCCCCTCCTTCATCTTCTTGTAAGAAACCCTAAACCAAAAGAAAACACAGACAAAAGCTTATAAATCCTCAGCTCCTCCCCATCTCAAACAAAACACACACACCCTCATGCACCCACACCCCTCGTTTCTCTCGTCGTTCCTGCTGTTGATCGAGATGGTTCCCGGTGGAACACCCCCTCTTTTTCTTTTCCGGCGACTGAACTTCGTCGGCAGCGCCGCCGTGAGCAGCGACAGTGGAGCAGTTTCTTCGACGTTTTTCTTGACAAAACCCTGGTAAGCGGCTGTAACTCTCCTTCATCCTCTTTTTCTTTCAGATCACTTAGATCCGTGCTCTCTATCCCTATGCCGGTTGGTTGTTGATTCAGGTATGGATGATTATGGTGATTATTGATAGCGCCACCACCAGACGGTGGTGGTGGTGGTGGTCGGTCGGCTGGCGACTCGATCTGAATGAGAAGAGGGGAATCGAGAGGTGTTGTGTCTGTGTGTCTGGGTCTTCATTTGTGTTAGGATTTTTCTTTTGGTTCTTGTGAAGATGTTTTAAGCAGGGATCTATAGCTTCTTTTTTAAGATGAAAAAAGCTGAGTTCAAATCTGTTTAAAGAAAAAAACAAACAGTCTTCAAGACCTTATGTCTGCCCGCCTACAGACATAGGCTCTTTGCAGACGTTTTAAGCAAAAATAAACAGCACCTTAATGTGCAACAATGCAGCTGTGAATTGAACCTTAATGTGCAGCAGTGCATTGATCCTAATGTGCAGCAGTGCAGCTGTCATTTGACCCTAAGATTTAGTTAATCCTAACCTTCAGTTGATCCTAATGTGTCATTTGACCCTAAGCTACAATTGATTCTTAACACGTAAATATCAACATTAAAGACAGTGCTGTAACAGTCAAAGGCAAAGACATTTGATCTTAAAATTAGTTTAATAACTTCAAACAAAACACAATTTAATAAGGTTCATTAACACTTAAATATCAACTTCAAACAAAACACGATTAAGGTTCATTAACACTTAAATATTAACTTCAAACAAAACACAGTTTAATATCCGATATTAGATAACAATACAAGGGTAATCCTGATCAATAACTTTAAAAACCCAAAAAATGATTAGTGGCCAAAATAACCCTTTTACATTATTATACATAACCTAATAGTTAGGCATCCTATGTACACACATGCTAGCCCTCGTTTTCATGCTCGACGGCTAAAACAGAGTTCAATCCTGAACCCTCTTCCCGTACGCAGCACAATCCGGTATTGGATCCGGATAGTGGCAGACCCAGAAATTATTTGCTGGGGGTGCGGATGAGATGTTCAACAATATTTTCAAGGGGTGCGGTCGGTTTTTTTCCTAAAATATACACCAAATTTTTTTTTTTCAAGGGGTGCGGCCGCCCACCCTGGCCAAAGGGTAGGTCCGCCCCTGGATCCGGACAAGGCGTCGGGTGACCTGAACCCTAATTCCAACTACAAATCCATGAAATAAATACCAAATTTCAGATTATATACAATGCAAACAAGAAGAAATTCAACGATTTGGAGTAAAATTAACACAATGCCATACCAACAACATGGAGAAGGTGGAGTTACCGGAGCTATGGTGGGTGTCAAGGAGACTTTGCGAGAGAGAGAGAGAGAGAGAGAGAGAGAGAGAGAAGTGTAGCTTGTAAAGGAAGATGAAGGGTTAAAAAGAAGTGAAAGTAGTCAACTTTGGGTGAAATGACCATATTGCCCTTCTCACCGTTAAATAAATAAACGGTCAACTAACAGTTGTTAGTGCCAGGGTTTTAATTGTGAGCAATTTAATACGTCAAGAACTGGGGTGTTGATTTTTTTGAAATATAGACTGAACCTGAGAGCGGGTGTAAACCTCAGGGACTGAAAGTGTAGTTTACTCTTTTATTTATTATCATTGCAAGTTATGATTCAAAGTTCAAACAAACATGACATACCATTATATGAACATTCTTATACATTCTTTTCATCATATGAACATCTTTTGCCTTATTTGATACGTACTCTCCCTATTCACGCGGTCCTTTTGTCCTTTTTAAATCACGACTTGCTAGAGTAAAAGGCCCATAAAAGAAACCCGATTAACATAGTCCACAAAAAAAAAAAAAAAAAAAAAAAAATCATAAGAAACCAACACGATATTCACACAAATAGCTGTGATATCTACACGGACGTCAAGATATTTCCGTTATATCAAACAAACAAACGAGTACATAAATAAATGCAAGATAACAAAAGCCACATTCACAATATTTCCAATTCCATTGGGCTTCTTGGCCAGAAGCCAAACTAGATATTTTTACGTCAACCATGGCCTCATTTCTTCAACTTCTACATCCCCAATTCCGTTACGCCACCGTCTTCTACCACCACCAACTACCATCCCATCCATCACTTTCACCTAGTCGTAGACCTACCCTCATTTACGCAGCCGCCTCAGCTACCTTGCCGGTACATCTTTTCTCCATTATTTAGTGTGGTTTATTTTTTACATGTGAACATTTGTTAAACCTGTTCTTGTCGGGTTTTAGTTTGGTATGTTTGTATGTGCTCGTTACTCGTTAGTGTAAATATTTAGGCTTAACGGTAGCGTAAGCTTGGACACCAGCATGTTTAAACAGTTATCAGCCACAAACATGTTACATGTCGACAGTAGAATAGTTAAGAAATGTCAAGTTGTAATACTTAGAGGGTCAATGTGTAACATTTACTAACAACTAACTAACGCATGAAGAGTTAGTTAAGTTGTTTTTAATTAAAAGGCAACGCTTAATAAAATCAAACATTAATAGATTTATAATTAGGAACCAAGCAATTGAATTTAATAAAATCAAACATTAATAGATTTATAATTAACAATCTAGGAATACAGTAAATATTCAGGGCATAGCCGGCCCTGGGGGTGGGCGGGGAGGACCATTGGCCAGGGCCCGATATTTCGAGGGATACATTTTTTTATGAAAAAAACCCGATACGTATATGTAAAATATTTTTTAATAGGGTACACCCATACAAACACTAACATAGACCCCCTTACAAAACTATTCTTATTGTTTAGATTAGTTATTAACCCCTTTGACATTGGGTTTAGACCTTTAGTGAGCCCAATACCCAATTTCGTTAAAGTCTAAGGACACATTTATTCGAGCTCGAACAGGGTACACGAATTCTCAGGGTCGGCCCTGATTCAGGGCAACACTTCGTCTTTCCTTTTGCAATAGATCTGATCAATGAATCCTTCTTAGGAAGCGAAACTTAAATTTATGTGTTTACTTTTTGTCTTTTAAGAGTTGATATTAAGAGTTAGCAGACTCCTACTTAGATTGTCTCGACATAGAGAAACTAAGGGCAGAAAGGGCCCACACGTACAAAAACATAAATTGGGCTACGAATGGAATTACATATCCCAAAAGCAATGGACTAGCAGGATCATGTGGCAAACGGCCATAGACAGTTTGTTCCAACTGTCTAACCCGAATTTCACCAATTAAATCCCCAATTTCTTCACTGGCGATTCTCCCCCGATTTTAGCATTTTCCAAATCATTCCACTTTTCGTGTAATCCTTGATCCATTATCAACACCAAAACTATAATCCTTTGTGACCAATACATATTGTAGCTTTTGCAAAACTTCCCTTATTGACAATGCTATACTTGATTACTCTTTCGGAGTTTATGAAGGGGCTGCTGGTTCATCATAAATGCATCACCAAATGTACTTCTAAAGGATAATCACTATCAAAAATCAAAATAGAGTTTATTTTTTTTACTATTCTTATAAACAACCTTGTACTTGGCAATACCTTGCAATACATCAAGAAGGTGTATGTGTCTATATTTTACATGTATTTATTAATTGCACTCACATTCTCACAACATACAAAATGTCTGGCTATATGGTGGTTAGAGACATATTTGAATACTATTTGATCTCAAAAAGCGTCGTCAATTTTCTTTTCGTCGTTATCTTTGACAAGTTTCATTCTTGTTTCCAGCCAAGAAACGGAGCTCTAAACGTGGGTGATTTTATGACTAGAAAAGACGAGTTACATGTGGTCAAGCCCACAACACCAGTAGATGAAGGTATTACTCCATTAAGAACAATAGCATCGATCGTTTCATTTTCCTCGGCTCTTCTAACTGATTTCAATCTGCAGCTCTGGAAGCTCTTGTAAAACACAAAATAAGTGGCTTTCCTGTAATCGACGATGACTGGAATTTGGTAAGTTTTTTTTCCCTATCTAATTTAGAATGCAAAATGCTCAAAATCCAATTTATTCCATGCATCATATGATATAGATTAGCAATGTTGTGCCTTTTGTTCCCCTTTTTTAGGTGGGAATTACTTCTAATACCGAGTTTAGATCGTTTTGTTAATGGTTCGATATGTAAAACACAGAATAACTTAACTTAAATCAAATGCTAATAGTTGAATATACATAATGTTCCTTGTGAAGTATTAAAAGGTTCGTTTTTGCTGCAGGTTGGACTCGTTTCTGATTACGACTTACTAGCACTGGACTCTGTATCGGGTAAGCCATAACTTAAAATACAAAATTAATATTGCTTTTGTAGATATGTGACACTTACTTATTTGGACCTGACTCCTAAGACTGTTAATGTTTATTCGGTTATTCCCTATGTGCATTTATATTTTTGAACACTTGATCATATCAAACTTTATAACCACTCACTACTTTCTGTAAATAATTGTAATATATCCTGATATTCCAATATATTCTTTAGGCTCCACACGATCTGATGTCAACATGTTTCCGGACGTTGATAGCACCTGGAAGGTAAGTATCTACCATCTATCCGTCAGCTTGTTGAAGTATAGTTTAATATCATATCTAGTTCCACCATTCTATCGCTAAATCCATTGCAGACGTTTAACGAGGCACAAAAATTGCTCAGTAAAACCGATGGGAAGGTAGTTGGTGATTTAATGACACCTGCGCCATTAGTGGTTCGCGAAAATACTAATCTTGAGGATGCTGCTAGGTTCATCCTACCTCCCTCTATAACTAATATTTATGTTCCGATCGTGTAAATATTTTTATTCTTAAAAGAACCTTATGTTGTCAGATTGTTACTTGAAACTAAATATCGCCGCCTTCCGGTTGTAGATAGCAAGGGAAAGCTGGTAAGATCCTCAGAATTATGCTGGTTTTTTTTTCGAACTTATATGCTTTATCACACGTTAAAGGGTTGCTTCTACGCGTATTAAGGTGGGAATTACTACATGAGGAAACGTTGTAAGAGCCGCCCTCCAAATAAAAAAGGGCAGCGAGACGAAAACATAACCTTTGGAGGAGATGGTGTGTGGACAGATCTGATTGATAAAAAAATTGTTACAACAATTTTGATTATTCTCAAAAATCCTTATGCTAACGGTGTTAAGGAAAGTATATGATTTGTAGATTTATCATACTACCATAGTACTACATGTATATATATGTTACAAACAGATTTTGAAGTGTACTTTATGCTTTGTTATATATTTTTATACAAGAAGGTTTTTAACCATCATGCGTTAGATTAAAAAAGTTGGAGATGATTTAAATAATTTTAAAAATGATTATAAACCTGATTTGATAGTTTATGAACCAAAGAATTGTAGCCATTGGAACCATGTACCACAATGGACCAGTGTCCTTTATCAAAGTAGAACCCTGTCAAAACAATTAGGTTTCTGTCCTTATGAACTATTATCCTAATATATATTCATCATCTTAATTATAATATATTCTATAATAAATAAAAGAAAAACGAAGTTCACTTTATATTTTTCAAACTAAATTAAAACCCATAATTTCTAATTTAATTGAGAAGACACATTTTTCTCTTGAAAATAAATTTTGTAAACATATTGATTCTAATACACACAACACATAATATAAGTGGTGTTACGCCTTTACGCGACTAGTGATGGAGTTAGGCAGCGCTAAGGGTGATGTTGAACATCTGGAATGGGATATCTTCTTATGATCAGGCTTTGCCATGATGGAGTTGATTACACCTGTAAACTCAAGATAGTGGTTTTCAAAACCGGATATCCGAAATTTTCGGATACCAGATTTCACTATCCGTATTCGAAATTTGGATATCCGAAATTTCGGATATCCGATCGGATAGTGAATCGGATATCCGAATATCCAATTTTTTATTTAATTTTTAATTTTTATTATTTTTTTATATTCGTAACAGGATATTTCGGATAGTTTCGGATATCCGAATATAAGTTTTCGGATATTTTTTTGATAGTTTTGGATATTTCGGATATCCGAAATATCCGAAACTTTTTCAAATCTATCCGAATCCGAATCTGAAAATTGGGACGAAATTTCGGATATCCGAATTTTCGGATATTTCGGATATCGGATATTTCGGATCGGATTTTCGGATACGGATAATTTTGAACACCCCTAGCTCGAGACACGTTTAGTCGAAAGGGAATTTGGGTTACCCTTCAATCGATTACACTACCTTCTCCAAATTCATTATGTTGGTGATACCATTCCCACACTAATATACCTTATAAAGACAAACTGTTATCATATTAATTTTTAATCTACTTTGTTACTTGTTGGAAACTCATCAATAACATCGGAAGATAAGTTAAAATAAATGCATAATATTGTTTTGTCATGTTTAGTACACATAAAAAGAAGCTTATGTATAAACACGACTTTATTTAAATCGATAACATTTCAATCATTTTTTTAGGACTTCAAGTTCGAAATGATAATAAATTATTTTGTCTTAACTCTTAACCTAACTCTTCCATAAAGGCATCCATTCTTGTTTAGAAAACTTATCATTTTGTCGAATGGTATATGTCACATGAATCTCATTTATCTATTAATTAACCATTAAATTAAAAACAATCTAGAAGGAACTAACATTATAAAATGTCACAAATTTAATTTTTATAAGAATGAAAGTAGCAAAATCTTGACTTTCAAGGCACGTATGTTATGGCATAAACAAATTTTATACATTTATTTTTCGGCGCTCTGCCGTCATTTTCTTTTTTTATAAGGGGGTTGGGTGCCCATCACTCATATCCCACTTACAACTTTCAATCAAGTTCCACCATTTTATTAAGTATTATTTCATCACTAGTAATAAATTTTAGTGGAAATGTCCATCACGTGTGATGAAATTCCATCACTCACAATCACAACCTTTTTTTTTTGTTTTTAAAATAAATTAACAATAAAACAATAAAATTATAAATTATAAATTTCATTTAAATTAAAAACAATATTTCTAGAAATATTTTAGACTACAATAAAAATAAAAACATACATAAAGAAGCTCTACTCCTCGTCCGAATTAGGAAATTCCAAACCTAAAGAACCTGCAAGTTCAATTAAATCGTATCTCAACCGAAAGTAAATTTCTTCATCACGCAAGTCTTTTTGGATATTTTCGGGAACGGGAACTTGTGTAGGAGGATCAGGCACCCAATCTGGAGATATTGCACGTCCGTCTTCTTTGATTAGCATATTGTGCAATATGATACATGCATATACTATGCTATGTATTGATTTCTTATTCATCGCACGAACCGGTCAGTTTAGTATGCCCCATCTACCCTTTAAAACACCAAAAGCCCTCTCAACATCTTTTCTTGCCGATTCTTGCAACCTTTTGAACGCCTTTTCTTTAGCCTCGACAGGAAATGAAGGAGATTTCACAAAAACAGACCATGATGGGTAGATACCATCCACAAGAAGAAAGCGTCGTCTGTAATATCTTCCGTTAACATAGAATGGACAGAAGGGTGCGGTACCATCCGTTACGGTTTGAAACAACGACGACATGTGCAAAACATTGATGTCGTTGTTTGAACCTGGAACGCACCAAAATATGAATGCCAAAACCATAAATCATTCGATGTCACCGCTTCAAGAATGATGGTTGGTCTTTTGACGTCACCCCTAACATACGCCCCTCGCAACTCTCTTGGACAATTTCTCCATTCGATATGTGTATAATCAATGCTACCGAGCATCGCTGGAAAATGCCATCTAGCCTCATGTGCGGCGTAAATACGTGAAATGTCATGTCTCGTCGGTTTACGTAAAAACTCTTTACCATACAATTTAATGATCGCGTTACAAAAAAATTGCAGACATTCACGTGAAGTTCTGTCCGACATAGCTAAGTATTCATCAAATTGATCGGGAGGGTTACCTGTTGCTAGTTGGCGAATGGCGGACGTGCATTTTTGTATCGGCGTGAAACTTCGTTTGCCCCTCCCGTCGTAACGTTCTTGAAACCATTCTTTAGTTGCTTCGATGTCTCCAACAATCTTTAAAAATAAATCTTTTGGTAAACGAAACCGATCTCTAAACGTTTCGACATTGTAGACCGGATTCTCCACAAAATAATCGTTCATTAACACTTTGTTGACATATATAGTGTAACAACCCGACTTTTCAAAGTCAAAGTCAAAGTATAAGTCAAAGTCAAAGTACAAGTCAAAGTCAAAGTCAAGGTCAACGTCAGCTTGTTATTCAGATATGTCATTCCTTGCTTAATTATTGCTTATACTCACAGACTCGATAATCAATATGTGTTAATTACCGTTATTTTAAGCTACGATTTATAAATATGTGAAGTAACAATGCGATAAACGCAACTAAACGCTATCAAATCGCTACTGCATCGCAATTCGAATCGCAGTTAAGGTTATTGTTCTATGTGTGTGTGTGTGTGTTATTATGTGCTTTACTTGTGTGTGTTTAATATATGTTTTGGGATGATATTCGCAAACGCAATTGCAACTCTATCGCATCGCAACCTGAAACACATGTTACTTTCATGATTGTTAGGTTGATTATGTTATTTGTGTAACTAATGTGCAATACTATCGCATCGCTTACTCGCAACTCTTTTAAACGTAACGCAACGCTCAACACACGAAACGAAAATCGGAAAACTAACTCGCTCAAGCCAACCGATTGTATGCACATCCGACCGGATGGCTGTCCGATCGAACGGCCGTCCGACCCGTTCACTTAACCCACACCGCCTTTCACCCTTTCACCTATAAATACCCCTCCTGTCACATCAACTGTTCATTGATGTGACAGCTCCGTAAGACCAGCGCACACTCAAGTTCTTTTCTCTCGATTCCTTGCGATTCTTGTAAGTTTTCACTCTAAATCTTGTACTTCCATCTTCATTACACACTTTCTCATCATCTCCACCATCAAATCTTACTTTTTCATCAAGAAATCGCCTGATTTGGACTCTTTGAAGGTGGCGTCACCTCGGTTTTCGATGGAAACAGTTGTGTGACGTCGTCTCATCGAAGTTTGTGCAGATCTAAAGGATTTCCATACTATTTTACACAAACTTCACGAGATTGAAATAATTGGAAGCTGTTTTCAAACTTTTCTGCAGCATTCTTCACTTTTACCCAAAAACCGATGGAATCCAGACCCGTTCGGGTGTTCTACCCCTTCACTAGTAGAGAACCGGGCTAAGAACGGATTACTATCAAAGAGACGACCGATTCACGGGTTGAACATGAAACTTCACCTTAAACAGTTGAGTCTGATCGAACGGGGTGATTCCCATCCATTCGACTGAGCTGAACTTGGTGTTGTTTCCGTTGTTTGACACGTCGTCATACCGTCTCCGTTTAATCGCAAAACTTTTAACTTAACTGAATTAACAAAATTTTCAAACGAAACAGTTGCTCGATCGAATAGCCATCTGATCGGACGACCATCCGATCGAACGGCTATTTGACCAAGTGATTGGTGAACTTCAACACTTAAAAAATTTTCAAAACTTCCAAGAATATCAGCTTTTCACTCGAATCACCGTCCGACCGAATGGCTATCCGTCCGGATGACCATCCGACCGGATGACTTGTCATATAGAAATACTTCATAATTTTCAGAATGCTACAACGAAAACTTCAAAGTTCAAACATTTCACAAACACACTCGAACGACCCTCCGACCGAATGGTCATCCACCCGCGATCGAACCACTATCCGATCACTCAGCTCTTCGACGCACTGTTCAACGCTTACACTATCGTTCTCTGATCAGGTTAACCTTCAAGCGCTCCCTTCAATCCAAGGAAGTGTTTATTTATTAAACACGCTCTGTGAGTATACTTGAACCCTTTTTGCTTTACGCACTTTTGGGTGTTACATACGTTACTTATATCAAATCACATCGAACACACAACGCAAACACTTTTAACGCTAACCGCTCTCGCATGTTATACGTGACTCGATGAATGCTTGTATGTTATGTTTACACAGTGTTTGTTTTCCTGACACCTTAGCAACGATAGTACTATAGTTTGGACTCAGCACCTGTCGTGGACAGGGGTTGTTAAGGGTATTACTTCACATGGTCACAGTGATGATAATGTGTTGCGCATTCTAAAACTCGCAGTCATGTCGGTTGCATACTTCTTGTCGATATCTTACTTGCTTCACATTTCTATGTGTTACATGATGGTTATGCGTAAATCGCTTTTCGCTATTATATGCTATTAAACTTGTATGCTCACCTTTACACTCCGTGTATTGACTCTATTTTAACGTATGTGACAGGTGTCTAGGATGCTAATATTGTTGAACTTTTGTGGAATCAAGTTAGGTGGTCTATAAACTTCATTCAATAAAACCTGAGTTGTCGGAACAATTATTTGTCTTGAGAACAATGTCTGTAATAACTGTTTCTACTTTATATGTTAATGGTATGGGACGTGCACGCTAAATATTTGGTAATTTAATAGTTGTTATGGATTCTCCTAGACAATCTGTTTCGCTCAGTGTCGCGCCCCGATGTTTCCGCCTTCGGTTGGGGTGTGACAGATTGGTATCAGAGCCATAACTATAGGGAATTAGGCAAGACACGACCTAGTCCGGGGCGATGTCTTATAATTGACCTAGTCTATAGTCTAAGTACCAACAGACCGCCTTGTGCGAACCCAGTAGGGGTTCTGCGCGAGCTTACTCTTTATACTCTCGTTTGGACTCGCTAAACTCGCAACTTTGCGCGAACACTGCATGCCACCGCTTCGTGCAACTACTCAGCCTTTCCTAAGGCTGACGACACACACATTTTCGAAAATACTCGCACACTACAAATGAGTGATTTCGTCAAGAATAGGTGTGAAAACCGAGAACTCTCGACAAGATTACTCACTCGACACTCATTTTTGTTATTAAACACGAGAATTTGCGTTGAGTCAGGTGTGAAATCCGCATCTCGACGAAATTCTCCTTCTCCTCATAAATTTTATCAACCAGGAATAAAGTTGTTAAGTTAGGGGTCAAACCCGCATCTTAATGACTTATTCCGCTTCATATTTTGGTTTTACAAAACTCTCACCAAAGTCTCGATGGGTTCTAACGACTAGGGTCACGTAGTACCCAAAAGGATGTGTGCCGCTTCATATTTTGGTTTTACAAAACTCTCACCAACGCGTGTGCTTGAAGTCCTTGTGAATAGTCGAATCACTTTGGGTAGTCAATGTCTACACACCCAAGACACTCTATTTCGATTCTAAGCTCGCAATCGCTGATTTTATCGCTTTTATGTGTTTTATGTGTTCAATATTTATACGTTTCGATTTTGGAGACTTTATACGCTTTTCGCACCTCGCTTTATGGAACACGCCTAACACGCACAGCTATTTAAATCTCAAAACGCTAACAAATCGCAGACCTTCACATGTTACTCGCTATCGCTACTCGCCCTCGCAACTCTCGATCGCTATACGCAGCTGTGAAGGATATGTGAATACGTTCAAAATAGGAAGACGAATATGTGCAAAATACGTGCTTATATGGACTGTGTGTTATGTGCTTCTATGCTTACGTGCTTATGTGGATTAAGTGCTTATGTGCCTACATGATTACGTGCCTAAGTGATTGATGTGTTCCTGATGCTTTACCTAGTAATACTAAGCATGTGGATATGGAGAGATCGATTATAACGCGTCTGAATCCTATGACGATTTCTGTTGCAGACAATGTCATCATTCAGTTGGCACACTTCCCGCGCTATCCGCCGCAACCCCTCTAACAAACATATCGCATCGCTAGTCGCCAAGGAAATGGCCAAGGTCATTCCGCAGATCGTCAACGAAATCAATGAAGTCGCCAGCAAGTCCTCTGAGGAATCTAAGTGTGACTCTCCAAAAGATACTTTTAGCTTCAAGCAATTTAAAGCCTGTGGCCCGAAAGACTTCACTGGGGAAGATGGGCCGAGCACAATGTTTCAATGGTTTGACTCGATTGAAGTCACTCTTCGTCAAAGCGGATGTCCAGACAACCTCCGCACTGTTAACCCAACTGGAGTCTTCCAGTCTAGAGCGCTAGATTGGTGGACGGCAGAGCGCAACAGCCGTGGGAACGACCCAGCCTATGGACTCTCTTGGGAGGAATTGAAGGAAATCATGATGAAAGAATTATGTCCCCCACATGAACTCCAGAAGCTAGAAAATGAGTTCTTGTATATCAAGCAAGAAGGTGGCGACAATGCTGGTCTTACTGCTCGCTTTAAGCAGCTCAGCATCATCTGTCCTGGCCCAGTCTCAACTCCCGACATCACAATTAAGAAATAAATTCGCGCCTTACCTGATTGTGTTGCCGATTTTGTTCAAGCCGCCAAGACTCCTACCATTGAGGAGACCTTCCAGCTCGCTGCTGAGATTAATGATAAGCGAGTTTTGGCTAGTTACTTCAAGAACACCACCAAAGTCTCCATCAAGTCACTGCTACTCCAGCTGCTGAAACCCCCACACCTCAAGCTTCGAAGTTATCACGTCAAGGACGCAAATGTAAGGGTAACAACAAGAACTATGCTATCACTGTCGCTCCTCTCAACACTGTACCTGCTCCACCCAACCAGAACTAGAATCCTCAAGTCGCTGCTCCCGTGACCAACGCACCACCTGCAAAGCGTGCGTACACTGGTCCTCATCCTCTTTGCCCCACTTGTACTTACCACCTTCCAGCTGGGATAGCTTGCCTATTTTGTGTCCACTGGAACATCTATGGACACTTCACAGCAAACTGTCGCACTGGTCCTCGTCAACAAGTTCAAGTTGTTCAAGTTCCTGCCCCGCCAGCTCAACTTCTCACCATCCAGGGAAACCAAGCAGCTCATGCTTCCGCTACTCATGCACGAGCCTGCTATGCATGTGGTGACCCTAATCATTTTGCGAATGTCTACCCGAACCGTGTGGTTAAACAAGAGCCGCAGCAACCACCGCAGCAGCAGCAACAACAACAACAACAGCAGTAACAGCAACAGCCACAACAACAAGCAGCCCGTGGACGAGCTTTCAACATCAACACTCGCCAGGCCCAAGCTGACAACAACGTTGTCAGTGGTACGTTTCTCGCGAATGGTATTTATGCTTCGTGTTTATTTGATACTGGAGCCGATAACTGTTTTATATCGTTTCAATTCAAAAAGCTCCTAAACCGTAAACACGCTAACCTCCCAACGACGTTCAATGTAGAAATTGTCACTGGAAGAACCGTCACTGTCAGTTCCATTCTACGTGATTGTACTCTTGAGCTCAACAATCATGTTTTCCCGATCGATCTTATCTCGATGCAGCTCAGTTATTTTGACATCATAGTAGGCATGGATTTTCTTCGTGAAAATCGTGCTGAAGTTGTTTGTTTCGAAAAGATGATCTGTTTCTCTCTTTCAAACGGTGATCAACTCTGCGTCTACGGCGAAGTCACTTCGAAGGAACTAAAACTCATGTAGTGCATCCAAGCAAGCAAGTATCTCTGCAAGGAATACAAGGCTTTCTTGGCACACATCATAGTAGCAGAGAAGGAAAAGAAAGAGAAGACAATGGAAAAGGTGCTCGTTCATGATTTTCCTAACGTCTTTCCTGATGATTTACCTGGTCTACCTCCGTATCGTGATATCGATTTTCAAATTGACCTCATTCCTGGAGCTAACCCTATCGCTAAAATGCCTTATCGTCTCGCTCCGTCCGAAATAAGCGAACTTTCCAGTTAACTCCAGGAATTGCTTGATAAAGGCTTTATCCGCCCTGGCACATCTCCATGGGGCGCACCTGTCCTTTTTGTTAAAAAGAAGGATGGATCGTTCCGAATGTGCATCGATTATAGGGAACTTAATAAGCTTACTATCAAGAATCGCTATCCCTTACCTCGAATCGATGACTTGTTTGATCAATTGCAAGGCGCTACGTGTTTTTCCAAGATCGATCTACACTCTGGTTATCATCAGTTAGGAGGAAGATATACCTAAAACCGCTTTTCGAACTCGCTATGGCCACTATGAATTCGTCGTTATGCCCTTTGGACCTACCAACGCACCCGTGGTTTTCATGGATTTGATGAATCGAGTGTGTAAGCCCTTTCTTGACCGCTTCATCATCGTATTTATCGATGATATCCTGATTTATTCTAAGTCAAAAGCCGAACATGCAAACATCTCCGTTTGGTTCTCGAACTACTCCAAGGAAATCGCCTCTACGCCAAGTTCTCCAAGTGTGAATTTTGGCTTGAGGAGGTTCAATTTCTCGGTCACATTGTCAATAGTCAAGGTATTCACGTCGATCCCGTGAAGATTGAAGCAGTTAAGTGTTGGATTACGCCAAAAACCCCATCCAAAGTTCGTTCTTTTCTCGGATTGGCGGGTTATTATTGCCGATTCATCACTGATTTCTCAAAAATCGTCGTTCCTCTCACTTCTCTGACGCATAAGGACAAACCTTTTGTTTGGGGAACCGAACAAGAGAAAGCCTTTCAAACTCTCAAGCGTATGCTTTGCAACGCTCCTGTACTAGCGCTACCCGACGGAAACGACGACTTTGTAGTCTACTGCGATGCCTCTAACCTCGGTCTTGGTTGTGTTCTTATGCAACGGGACAAGGTTATCGCGTACGCTTCTCGACAACTCAAGGGTCACGAGAAGAACTACACAACCCACGATCTCGAACTAGGTGCAGTTGTTTTTGCATTAAAGATTTGGCGACACTACCTGTATGGTGCAAAGTGTACGGTTTTCACCAACCACAAGAGCCTACAACACATCTTAAATCAGAAAGAACTTAATATGCGCCAATGCAGATGGGTTGAACTTCTCAACGACTACGACTGTGAGATTCACTACCATCCAGGCAAAGCGAATGTCGTTGCCGATGCTCTTAGTCGACGAAGCTATTTACATAGTGTTCGCAATGTGCAAGCCCAACACGACCTAGAAGCCCTTATTCACGATGCTCAACATGCCTGTTTCGCTGAACGCACCCTGAAGGAAGAACGAATTCTTGGATCTGAAAACCAATTAGTGAATAAGCCTAACGGTATATTTCACTATCTCGACCGCATGTGGATTCCCAATCGCAATAATCTCCGAGAGATTTTGCTAGACGAAGCCCACAAATCTCGATATTCCATTCATCCCGGTGCCGGCAAGATGTACCAGGACCTGCGTGCCAGGTATTGGTGGCCTGGAATGAAGAAGGATATCGCTCTCTACGTTTCGTAGTGCCTGACTTGTTCCAAGGTCAAGGCTGAACATCAACGACCCTCTGGCTTACTCGAACAACCCGAGATCCCTATGTGGAAATAGGAGAGTATAGCTTTGGATTTCATTATGAAACTTCCGCTCACGGCATTCGGTCATGATAGCATTTGGGTTATCGTTGATCGTCTCACTAAATCCGCCCACTTTCTGCCGATACGGGAAGTCTACAAGGCTGAACGATTAGCACGAATCTATACCGACGAAGTCATTTGTCGACATGGGACACCTCGTGATATCATCTCTGACCGCGCTGGTCGATTCACTTCGCGCCTTTGGGAAACTTTTCAATCTGTTCTTGGTACTACTCTTAATCTTAGTACCACTTTCCATCCCTAGACCGACGGTCTGACTGAACGCACGATTCGCACCCTTGAAGACATGCTTCGTTCTTGCGTTATAGATTTTGGTGGTAATTGGGATTCGCATTTACCTTTAGTCGAATTCTCGTACAACAACAGTTATCACTCTAGCATTCAAATGGCACCATTTGAGGCATTATATGGAAGAAAATGTCGATCGCCTATCGTATGGCACGAGATCGGAGATGCGCAAATTACCGGTCCTGAGTTATTGCAAGAAACGGCTGACAAGATCTTCCAGATACGAGATAATCTCCTGAAAGCTCGGAGTCGTCAAAAGAGTTATGCCGATAAATGCCGCAAGCCCCTTGAATTTGACGTTGGTGATCATGTACTCCTAAAGGTTGCACCTTGGAAGGGGGTGGTCCGATTCGGCAAGAAACGAAAGCTAGCGCCTCGATACGTTGGACCCTTTAAGATTCTGGAGAGAATTGGCAAAGTGGCCTACCGACTGGAATTATGGAAGAACTCAGCAACGTACATCCGACTTTCCACGTTTCGAACCTCAAAAAGTGTCTAGCCGACCAGAATTTACATGTTCCGCTTGAGGATTTACAAGTGGATGAAACATTACATTTTGTGGAAAAGCCAGTTGAGATCATGGACCGAGAGACCCAGAAGCTCCGACGCTCACGCATTCCTATAGTGAAGGTTCGCTGGTAAGGCAAACGCGGCACCGAGTTCACTTGGGAACTCGAGAGTGATATGAAGGCCAAGTATCCATAACTATTCGTTACACCTACGCCTTAATTTCGGCACAAAATTCCCTAAATTAGGGGAGGCTGTAACAACCCGACTTTTCAAAGTCAAAGTCAAAGTCAAAGTACAAGTCAAAGTCAAAGTCAAGGTGAACGTCAGGTTGTTATTCAGATCTGTCATTCCTTGCTTAATTATTGCTTGTACTCGCAGACTCGATAGTCGATATGTGTTAATTACCACTATTTTAAGCTAGGATTTATAAATATGTGAAGTAACAATGCGATAGACGCAACTAAACGCTATCACATCGCTACCGCATAGCAATTCGAATCGCAGTTAAGGTTATTGTTCTATGTGTGTGTGTTATTATGTTTTGGGATAATATTCGCAAACGCAATCGCAACTCTATCGCATCGCAACCCGAAACACAGGTTACTTTCATGATTGTTAGGTTGATTATGTTATTTGTGTAACTAATGTGCAATACTATCGCATCGTTTACTCGTAACTCGCTTAAACGCAACGCAACGCTCAACACACGAAACGAAAGTCGGAAAACTAACTCGCTCAAGCCAACAGATCGAACGACCGATCGATCGAATGGACATCCGACCGGATACCATCCGATCGGATGGCTTTCCGATCGAACGACCGTCCAACCCGTTCACTTAACCCACACCGCCTTTCACCCTTTCACCTATAAATACCCTTCCTGTCACATCAACTGTTCATTGATGTGACAGCTCCGTCCGACCAGCGTACTCTCAAGCTCTTTTCTCTCGATTCCCCACGATTCTTGTAAGTTTTCACTCTAAATCTTGTACTTCCATCTTCATTACACACTTTCTCATCATCTCCACCATCAAATCTTACTTTTTCACCAAGAAATCGCCTGATTTGGACTCTTTGAAGGTGACGTCACCTCGGTTTTCGATGGAAACAGTTGTGTGACCTCGTCTCATCGAAGTTTATGCTGATCTAAAGGATTTCCATACTATTTTACACAAACCTCACGAGATTGAAACAGCTGGAAGATGTTTTCAAACTTTTCTTCAACATTCTTCACTTTTACCCAAAAACGAATGGAATCCAGACCCGTTCAGGTGTTCTCCCCCTTCACTAGTAGAGAACCGGGCTGAGAACGGATTACTATCGAAGAGACGACCGATTCACGGGTTGAACATGAAACTTCACATTAAACAGTTGAGTCTGATCGAACGGGGTGATTCCTATCTGATCGACTAAGCTGAACTTGGTGTTGTTTTCGTTGTTTGGCACGTCGTCATACCGTCTCCGTTTAACCGCAAAACTTTTAACTTAACTAAATTCACAAAATTTTCAAACAAAACAGTTGCTCGATCGAATAGCCATCCGATCGGATGACCATTCGATCGAACGGCTATTCGACCAAGTGTTGGTGAACTTCAACACTTAAACAATTTTCAAAACTTCCAAGAATATCAGCTTTTCACTCGAATCGCCGTCCGATCGAATGGCCATCTGACCGAATGACCATCCGACCGGATGACTTGACATATAGAAATACTTCATACTTTTCAGAATGCTACAACGAAAACTTCAAAGTTTAAACATTTCACAAACACACTCAAATGACCCTCCGACCGAATGGTCATCCATCCAGTGACCATCCTTCCGATCGAACCACTATCCGATCACTCAGCTCTTCGACGCACTGTTTAACACACTGTTCAACGCTTACACATCATTCTCTGATTTGGTTAGCCTTCAAGCGCTCCCTTCAATCCAAGGAAGCATTTATTTACTAAACACGCTCTGTGAGTATACTCGAACCCTTTTTCCTTTACGCACTTTTGGGTGTTACATACGTTACTTATATCAAATCACATCGAATACACAACGCAAACACTTTTAACGCTAACCGCTCTCGCATGTTATACGTGACTTGATGAATGCTTGTATGTTATGTTTACACAGTGTTTGTTTTCCTGACACCTTAGCAATGATAGTACTATAGTTTGGACTCAGCACCTGTCGTGGACAGGGGTTGTTATGGGTATTACTTCACATGGTCACAGTGGTGATAATGTGTTGCGCATTCTACAACTCGCAGTCACGTCGGTTTCATACTTCATTATCGATGGCTTACTTCACATTTCTACGTGTTACATGCTGGTTATGCGTAAATTGCTTTTCACTATTATATGCTATTAAACTTGTATACTCACCTTTACACTCCGTGTATTGACTCTATTTTAACATATGTGACAGGTGTCTAGGATGCTAAGATTGTTGAACTTTTGTGGAATCAAGTTAGGTGGTCTAAAAACTTCATTCAATAAAACCTGAGTTGTCGGAACAATTATTTATCTTGAGAACAATGTCTGTAATAACTGTTTCTACTTTATATTTTTATGGTATGAGACGTGAACGCAAAATATTTGGTAATTTAATAGTTGTTATGGTTTCTCCTGGACAGTCTGTTTCACTCAGTGTCTCGCCCCGATGTTTCCGCCATCGGTTGGGGTGTGACATATACGATCACGATCCACCATTTTCTTCTTTGGGCGGCTCGAACTTGCTTCAAGTTTGTTATACACCGACTCGAAAACTTAAACCGTCTCATTGTTGGTAGATGATTGGCTATCGCTATCGCTGTCCATCGGAAACGTCGAAGATGTAGGAAAATCCATTTGTGAAATATGTAGAATGTGTGATTTATATTTTTTGTGTGGGTGAAATGGGAATAAAGTGTGATATGTATAAATTGTTTAAGTATTTTTTTTTTAATTTCAAACGGTAACATGTAACGGTCAACAACCCACACAACGTTCCAATTTTTGAAACTTCAATGCGTGAAAAAGTTGACGCGTGATAAGATCCACGCGTGAAAAAACATGACCGGCGGCGATGTTTTTTCCGATCCACACGTGATGGGGTGGTGACCACGGGGCACCCCGTCCCCCATAATCCTCATACCTTTAATTTGCTTATACCAAACTAAGAATTTTACCATTGACTTTGAATAAGACTGAGTAAACTACATAAATGTGGATGAGATTTGATCACTTTAGTCTAAAACTTAATCCATTTGAATCTAGGTCCTTATGATTTCAATTTTGTTACCATTTTCATCCAAAATCGAAATCCAGTTAGATTTTTCCGTTAATATCCAGTTTTTTTTGTCTTTTCATCCTTTTCATGAAGGGCAAAATGGTCTTTTAACGTTTTATTATAACAAACTAAAAAATCTGATCATTTTGCCCTTAATTAAAAGGAAAGAAAAAGACAAAAAAACTGGATGTTAACTGAAAAATATGACCAGATTTTGCTTTTGGATGAAAATGGCAACAAAATCGAAACCACAGGGACCCAGATTCAAAAGGTTTGACTTTTAGACTAAAGTGGCAAAAGTGAACAAACCTTAGGGACCATTTTGACAGTTTAGTCAATAAGGCTTTGGTTATTCATACGTCTTCCCATTTTATTTGCACATCCCTAAGACCCCTATAGGAATCGTATAAGGCAATACGGTTCCTCTGGATCCAAGCATATTAAGCTATACACTTCCTATATGTGTACTTGAAGCATAAACTTTTCAGATGCTAGTAAGCTAATGATTAGGGGACTAGAGGAATCGTATAGGGCCATACGCTCCCTAAAGGAACTTTTTTTCAACAGACCAGGGGAATCATATAGGCAATACGTTTGCTGTAGGAATTTTTTTTGCAAAAGCAACATATTGTTCTTAGTATCTTTTTGAACTTTTTAAATTAATTCAGTTGGTTTTTTTTTTGTTATAAAATGATGTTGGTTCTTTTTTGTTATAAATTTTTTAAAATATGTAGTGAAATTATGCAATCCAAACAAACTAAACATATCCATACATTATAACTTATCAAAACAAACATATCCAAATTAAACAAATATTACAAATACTGGCCGAACTGAGGAAAATGCGGGATGGAAAGGTCGGGCTGAGTATAGGACGACTCGTAAGCCTATAAGAATTTAAACAAAATACCCATTACATAACATTAATTTGCTCGTAGATAAATGAAATAAATATAAGATAACATACCTGTATGGACAGGATGGGCTAGGTAAAGGATAACATGGATGGGCCGGGCTGCTGCGTAAAGAACGAGCCCCAGTCCGGATAAACTCGTGGTGGTGGACTGGGTGGAACCGATATACCCATATACTTATACATTTCACCCATGCCAGTCATCAGCCATCCCTTGTCATCATGCATCTGGTCCAAAGTCGAACGAGCGCCTTTCAATCTGAGTATTTTTAAATGAACTTCGAGTAAATATCGAGCGTCGCATAACAAATAGAAAGTGACGACGGGGTTGTTAGTTTTTACAGTAAAGTGCAATTTTTGTCCCTAAGTTTTCCTCCAATTAGAACACAAGTAACAAGGAATAGAAAAAACACTCAATTGGTGCTATCGAGATCATCTGAGCGGAAAGATGAATCGTCGATTGATTGAAGCAGACCTTTGATCTATGAGAAGTTTGAATACGTATGAACCGATTGAAGCAAAACCTTAGGGAGTTGGCGTCTTGGCAAAGGAGAATTCAAATTATGATGGTTGATGCGGGGTTTTAATTAGGATTATGTACTTCTAAATTGAATGATGGGTTGACACTCGATATCGACGCTTCACATTTCGGTGTTTTAACATTTTGACACAATTACTCTGGATTATTGGGCAATGGACTATTGGTAAAGGATAGCATGGATGGGCCTTCAATTCTATAATTAAATGACCAAACGTTATTAATGTGCGCCTCTAGTTATTTTATTACATATATATATATATATATATATATATATATATATATATATATATATATTAAAAAATAATTCGAGCCTACAGAGTCGAACCGAACCGAGCGGACCTTTGCTGATGCTCGGTTCATTTCAAACCTAACCAAGCGCTTTTTTTAATCGAGCTTAATCGAACAAGCAAATTCCGAACATTTTTCGATCGAGCATCGAACGAGTCTCGAGCGTTGAGCAACTTGAACAACCCTAGATAGGTGTATATGTATATAGGGATAAGATCAGTAACGGATTAAGGGACCAGGGGAACTATATTGCCCTATACGCTTCCTATACTTCAGTGACAGGGGAACCGTATTGCCCTATAGGCTTCCTATACTTTACTGATAAAGGAATCGTATTGCCCTATACGCTTCCTATACGACTCCCAGACCTTTTCAGACCTATGGGAATCATATTGCCCCATACGCTTCCTATTGGGGTCAATTTTTAGACCTTTTCAGTTCTGAACTACCTGCATGTTAGAGAGTAGGTACATCGTACCAATAGGAAGCGTATTGCCCTATACGATTCCTATTGGTGTCGCATTTAATGCCTTTAAACCCTATGGGAAGCGCATTGGGCCATATGTTTCATATTGAGGGATGTACACAAATTTTAGGGGTGGTCTAGGTACCATCACCCTTGAATAAACCTTATTTAAATTACAAAAGTTGGTTTTCCAAATTCACCATAGCCATAATCAATGTGTATGATGAATAAAGAGAAATAGATATGTTAAGAATGATAATATCAACACCGAACAAAGAGAAATAGCGACAAAACGTGACAAAATCTTATTAACCAAAACCAAAACTTCCCCCTAGAAACCCTAGATCTTACAAAATGTAAGATTTGTAATGAGCAAATGTTCAACAGGATCAACTAATTGTAATATCCGTTGATCATTAACAACCAATACAAGAACGAATCACGATCGCTCAGGATCAACCATAAACTATCCAACAAACCCTAACAACCAGAGACAAAGTGAAACAAAAAACTGAGAACATTGAAACCCTAAGGTTCACTTTTATATCAGCTCACTAAGTATGTTACAACCAGGCCCTTCATAATTGTCCACAGATGATCCAGTCCTTATAACTTTTGGACTTGTACACGTAAACCCCTCAAGTATTGTAACCTGCACAAGCTCATGAAAACTTATAAAACAACAAACAATAACTTATCATATGAATGAAATATATAACACTTGTTATATCTTAACATCCCTCTTCATTCATATGTTGTACATATCAACTAACCCAAGACTTTTACACAAGAACTCATTTTGTGTAAAAATGAGCCTAATAGTAAAAATATAAGTCAGTTGACCTTCTGAGTCAACCTTTTCTGGAGAAATCAACCACTTGCAATTGTTTCTCTCAAGAAATGTAAGTCAATAAAAAAGTGTTTGGTCATTTCATGGAATACATGATTTAGTGATTTCGAGATTGCAGCTTTACTATCACAAAAGAGTTTCAATGGCATCTTACAATTAACACCAAGTTCAATTAAGACATTCTTAATCCACAATAACTCACAGGCAGCTCAGCACATTGCTTTTTGCTCTATACTCATCTTCTCCCGTTGACCTAGAAACAACACTTACTCTTCCAGGAAATAAAAAATTCTCCAAGAAAAACACAGAAACCAGTCACAGACTTTCTACTTTTAGTACATTTAACCCAGTCTAAATCAACATAACTGAAAAAGTAAAATGTTACCCCTTTCTTAAACATCAACCCTTTTCCTGGGGACTGCTTTCGATATCTAAGCAATCTTAAGGCTATTTTTAAATGTGACTCCAAGGGTTTATGCATATATTGACTCAAATATTGAATAGAATAACTAATATATGGTCTTGTTAAAGACATGTATATTATTTTTCCTATTAGCTTTTGAAAACCTGTTATATCTTTTAATGCATATTGTGTTTTCTCATCTTTTGTATTTACAACATAACTCAATTCTATAGGAGTATTTACAGGTTTACTCCCCAAATAATTAAACTCATTTAGAAGCTCTAAACAGTATTTCCTTTTATTCAAATTCATACCACCTCTATCATACAGAACATCTATTTATAAGAAGTATTTTAATATTCCCAGATCTTTTATTTTAAAATTCTCACTTAAAACTTGTTTAATTTTAACTATTTTATTCTCATCATTTCCTGTGATGACTATATCATCCACGTACACCAATAACACAACAAATATAGAATCATGTTTTAACGCAAAAGTGAATGATTACAAACACTTTTCTTAAAGCCAATATCAAATAAAACTTCTACAAGTTTTTCATTCCATTTCCTTGGAGCTTGTTTTAAATCATATAGTGATTTTATTAATTTACATACTTAGTTTCATCCTTTGAATAGAAACCCTGAGGCAAAGACATATAGATATCCTCGGAACTAGAACTATACAAGAAAGCATTATTAACATCAAGCTGGAATAATTTCCAACCATATTCAACAGCTAGACTAATAACAGTCCTAAAAGTGACCATTTTTACAAGTGGTGAAAAAGTTTCACCAAACCTATGCCTTCTCTTTGGATATACCCTTTGTCAACTAATCTTGCCTTAAATCTTTCTACCTCACCATTAGACTTATACCTGACTTTGTATACCCATTTACAACCTATAGCTTTCCTATCAACAGGTAAATCAGCAAAGAGCCACATGTTATTTCTATACAAGGCTTCCATTTCAGTATACATAGCCTCAACCCACCTAGGATCTTTTATAGCCTCATTATATGAACTTAGTTCAACAGTTTTATTTAAATATTCACAGAGCATAAATTCTCAGCAGATAAACAAGAATAGCTAACAGCTTTATCTATGCCGTATTTGACCTTATTATTTAACACAAACCATCAAATTTTTAGGATTAAATGTAATCCTAGAGGACCTTCTAAGGTTTAAACTTGTACCCTCAGATAGGTTGGTCTCATCACTTGGTATCATGTGTCCTCTGCCCTACCATCACAACCCTGATCACTACTACTCACACATCCAGGTTCTACATGTTAATTGTGTTCAATGTTACTGGCAGTGGCAGATGTTGAGGGTCTTAATGGCTGCTGATCATCACTAGGAGAACCATGAGCATCATTTGTACCCTCTTCATCATTAGGTGTTTGAGAAAATTTAACTGAATAGATTTCATAACAACCAAAAAAGTTTATATGATTTAAACTTTTATCAACAAAAGAATCCCAATTATCATGCTGTTTAGATTTAAAAGGATAACCATTCTCATAAAACTTTACATCTCTGGAGTAGAAAACCTTATTCTCATCAAGAATCCACAATTTGTATCCTTTTTAACATTAATAACCTAAAAGAACACACTTATCAGCATGAAAAGCAAATTTATCAGATTCATTTAAAACTGTACTAAAACACAAACACCCAAAGTTTTTTAAATGTAACAAAGAGGGTTTAAATCCAAACACAACTTAATAAGGACTTGTACCAACTAACAAGAAGATGGTAACCAGATAATTAAATAAATAGCAGTTAGAATATAATCTGTCCAAAATCTTAGAGGTAGACCACCTGAAACATTAGAGCACTGGCTATATTTAAAAGGTGTCTATGCTTTCTTTCCACCACGCCATTATGGTTGTGGTGTATAAGAAGTTTGATGTAAAATACCTCTAGATTTACAAAAGTTACTCATTTGATTTTTACAAATCAGTTCCATTATCACTCCTAAATAATTTTATCTTTCTTTTAATCTGAGTTAAGACTAGTTCATAAAAACTACTCAAGTTTTCAAACACTTCCATTTTGTTTTTAGAAGATAACACCACACAGTTCTAGAGAAATCATCAACAATTGTGAAAAAATGTTTATAACATTCATAACTAGATACTCTATAAGGACCACATAAATCTAAGTGTATTAAATCACCAATAGACTAAGGGGCTGTTTAGCAACTTCTGAATGGTTAAGTGTCGAACTAGTAAGAGGTCTGAACCATTAAGTGTTGAACTAGTAAGAGATCTAAACCATTAAGAGGCAGTATAATGCTTAACCCTTCAGAGGAAAATGTCTGAGCAATTCAGATTAGAGGTCATAACCATTCAGAGGCAAATGTCTGAACCATTCAGACATCTGCTCATGAAACAAACAATCTGAACCATTAAGTGCTGAACCAGTAGAGGTCTGAACCATTAAGAGTCTCATTAAGAGGTAAACAAATAGCCCCTAAGTTTTATGTTCACTAAGAGGAAAAGGAACCGTAACTTGTTTAGCCTTATGGCAAATGTCACATTGATTATGTACAATTAAGCTAATATCTAGACTTTCTTTAAAAACTGTCAGGACCTAATCAGATGGGTGACCTAGCCTACGATGCCACATACCAAACTTTAAGACACTATTAAAACATATATTTTGTTGGCCCATGTAATCCTTCCTTGAAGAAGAAATGATACAAAAGCCAAAACTGGTTCTCAACACTTGATTCACAATAAGCAGCATTTGAACTTAATTCCCTCCAATGGCAGTGGCTTCTAACAACTGATGATCCTAAAGAATGCTATGCATAAAGACTGTTCTATCAAAGCTCTACTGATTATAAAGACTGTTAAGGCCTATCAACTGCTGATTGTCAAAGTGCTGTTGAAGACAAAGTACTGCTGGAATCAAACGCCTGATCAACCTAAGATGAAAGCACTACTCAGCATCATCAGTGTTTAAGTATCAATAACAGATAGAAGCATCAGTGTTTGTTTATCAGTATTTCAATGTAACAGTGTTTGTATTGCATCAGTATTTAGAGTTTGTTATAACTCTTAGCTGTCACTGTCTAGGTCATGTCAGCAAAGATGCTCAGTGGTTAGGATTTGTACTATAAATAGAACAGTACTTGTACTGTACTATTAGCTCTTTTGCACACACACTCATCTTGTATGAACAACCATAGTGAGCTCAGGCTGAGGGGGAGTTAGTGTTCATGCATGCATAAGTTGAATTATTGTAATCTTTCAATCTTTTAACTATGAAAGCCTTGTATGATCAAATTTAATCTTTCCTTGATTGTGTTACAAAGTTTTACATTCATTTCCACTGCAATTGTTCTCTGTTTTATGTTCTTCCATTAATCATCTTATTAAAACAACACAATTTGAAGATCCTTTTTATCCTGATCATGATATCTCTACTTAAAGATTTCAAAAAACATGGAGGGGGTGATATATCCTTTGGTAACAATTCAAAAGGAAAGGTGTTGGGGTCAGGGACAGTTCAGGCTGGGAAGCTCAAGTTTGAGAATGTCAATCTTATTGATAATCTGAAGTTTAATCTTTTTAGTGTTTCACAAATGAGTGACAAAGGCTATAGTTCATTCTTCACTAAGGATAGCTGTAAGATTGTTGGGCCAGAAATGGTGAAAAAGATTGAAGAAATCATAGCCGGGGGTAAAACACTGCTTGTTGCTCAAAGAAGTGGCAATGTGTATGTAGTTGATTTGTCAAAAGATAACCCAATGGTTGATGCTTGTCTGTTCTCAGCTGCCTCTAACAAAGAGACAAAATTATGGCACAGGAGACTTGGGCATACAAATCTTAAGACTATCACTACACTCTCAAAACATGGCCTTGTAAGAGGTCTTTCACAAAAACTTTTTACTTGTTCTGAGCATTGTGTTTCCTGTCTTTAAGTTTAACAACATAAAAGCTCATACAAGTCCATTGAAGAGTCCAAAACAACCAAGTGTTTGCAAATGCTTCACATGGATTTGTTTGGCCTAGTAAAAATCATGAGCTTTGAAAAAGAAAAGATATTGTTTGGTCATTGTATATGATTTTTTTAGGTTTACATGTACTTACTATACATTCTAAAGATGAGACTGCAGGTGTTTCGCAAGACTTTGTCAAACAGGTTGAAAAGCAATTTGACTTGCCAGTAAAAATCTTTAGCAGTGACAACGGAACAGAGTTTAGAAACAAGGGGTTGGATGATTTCTGTGTGTCAAAAGGGATTGTAAGGCAGTACAGCATCCCAAGAGCACCAGAACAAAAGGGGGTGGTTGAAAGGAAAAACAGAACTTTGATTGAAGTTGCTAGAACCATGCTTGCAGACTCAGGTTTACCCTTAACCTTTTGGGCAGAGGCTGTAAACACTGCTTGTTATGTGAAGAACATAGTTTTAATCAAACCCAGGCATCAAAAGACTGCTTATGAAACTCTGTTCAAAATCAAACCACTGATCTCATATTTCAAAATCTTTGGCTGCCCATGTTTCATTTTAAACTTAAAATATTTTATTTCAAAATTTGCAGCCAAAGTAGATTGTGGTTACCATCTGGGATACTCAACCACTGCCAAGGCCTATAAAGTGTTTAACACAAGGACTAGGTGTGTGGAAGAGACTTTGAATGTGAAGTTCAATAAACTTTCATCATTAAAAATCCTAGCAAACCCTACAGAACTGTTTGACCTTGAAAATTTTACATTTGAAGATGTGTTTGTCAAGACTAATTCTGCAGGTACTTCACAATCTCCATCACAAGACTATGGATATGATGTTGTGATTCCACAATACAAAATCACATCAATCATCAGCGTAGCAGATGTTCAAAGCAGCTGTCAAAACTCATCCACTGCTGCATCAACAGTTGTTGACCAAAGTAGCCCTCTAACCTCTGCCATCTCATCATCTCTAACCACTGTTGATAAAAATCCATCAACAGAGGATAAAAATCAACATTGTGCCACACCCATTCCATCCATTCCTTCACTTCCATTTCAAACAGATGTTGGATCATAAAAGTCACCAACAGATGTTAGCTCAGATGATTCATATCTACAGCCCTCACCTCTAAATGCCATTGTTCCATACAAGGAGGATCTAATCTTCCTTAAATCTCATCTACCTGATCAAGTGATTGGCAACATCAGTGAAGGGGTTCTCACAAGAAGTCAATCCAAAAACATTTGTCTTTTTGCTGGCTTTCTATCACTCCATCAACCAGTCAAGTACCAAGATGCACTGAAAGACAATAGTTGGGTAGAAGCTATGCAAGAAGAGCTCTAACAGTTCAAAAGACAGCAAGTATGGGAACTTGTACCACTGCCAGAGGATGTAAGTCCAATTGGCACAAAGTGGGTCTTCAAGAACAAGACTGATGAAAGGGGCATTGTTGTCAAGAACAAAGCTAGGCTTGTGGTTCAAGGTTATAGATAAGAAGAAGGCATTGATTATGATGAGACATTTTCTCCTGTAGCAAGACTTGAAGCCATCCGATTGTTCTTAGCCTTTGCTCCCAACCACAACATCAAGGTGTATCAAATGGATATCAAGTGTGCATGTCTCTATGGAAAAATTTAGGAAGAGGTATATTGTAACACCTCGAAATTTCATGTCCAATAATGTATTGACACGTGTCATAAGCTTTGAACGTGTGAAAGAATACTCTAGAGGGACTAATGTTGACAAACAAGGAAAGTATGTGTATATAAGGGTTCAAAATGTCAACAATGGATAAATATACTTTATAATAACCCTACATGATGTTTATACCCTTAAACGAATGAATCATGGATCATACGAAGCTAATTGTGAAAGAAAGTGAGAGATTACAAACTACAGGGGTTAAATGTGTCAACATGTTTAAAGTATACCTCTGAGTGACCTTTTAGCAAACCCGAAGCTTTGTAACGATTAATTATGCTCACTAGAATGCATGATAAAAATTTCACCAAGTTTCGTTATCGTATGAGAAAGTTATGATAAAATTCGTATACAAGGGGTTAAAAGCGTCAACGTTGAAATTTATGACTTTTCGGGTGATAAAAAGTTAACCAAGGGCTTCACAAAGATTGGATATGTCTTGGAGTCCTTAGAAAGCAATTTAGAGGGCTCAAAGTGCAAAACAAGAAGTAAAAACAACTTTTAAAAGGACCGGGGGCCAAAAATGCAATAATTGAAACATGTGTAACCTGGAGCCAGGCCCCATACGGGGCGCGTAAGACTTGCCCAAGGTCTTACGCGGGGCGCCTCAGCCTCCCAGATACAGAAAACATGGACAGGTGTCTGTCCAGCCCGTTTAACCGACTCTTATTGCTTGTTTGCAATACCATGTGCTGCACAAAAGGGTTTTTAGGCTCTAGGGACACTTGTGATTGATCAGGGATCCAACATAGACTTGTTTGGCACAATCTTGAGCAATCAAACCCACTATATAAAGGTCCACATTATTGCAATTTTGATCATCCATTCCCAACTCAACTCTTGAAGGTTTCTGGAGCTCAAGGCCACTCCCCAAGCATCATTAGTCGTGCATTAGACCTTGGTAAGTATCCTTAACCTTCCTTAATCGTGTTTTACTTAATTAATTAGCTTAAAGTCAAACCGTCGTAATTAAGGTTTGACTTAATGATTAATCACTAATGGTCCAGTGATTAGTCAAATTGAAAGTGGTTATAAGTTGGTAATTATGTGGGCATTAAACCCTTAAAAGGGCACCCACTGATTCCCGTTCTAACTAGGTCATTTGTCGGGTCAAAGTTGTTTATAAAAAGTCAACAGAATCTTAATTTTCAAATTAACACATAATTAACAATGAAGAAGACGTGTACTATACGAAATAGGCTGGCTACTCCAGACATCAATAATCAAGTCTTGCAAGCTCTAGATGTTAAAGTCTGTTGAACAATGATTTTATTTATCTTTTGATCCGCCTGTGAACCCTTTACAGTCCGTTGTAATACTTTGATATTACTATTTATTCGGTTTGTAATGTGATTCATACCTTTTTCTTCCGCTGTGCATTTATAATTTGTGTTGTTTGACTATGATGATATCAACTACGTCACGATACTCCCCACCGGGCCCACTGGTAATACGTGGAAATATCGGGGATTCCGAAGAGGAGGACGAGGCAAGGGGCCAATCCACGCCCCCAACGATCACGAGACCGGGCCTTCACACCGGCGAACTCCTTCTACTACCATGAGTACCGGTCCACAAGGAGATCGGAGGATCTATTCGGAGCCCGCTAGGCGATCTGCCTCGTTTAGCTCAACGCCTCCTTATCGTCACTCCTTTGGGCCGCAATCAGAGAACGAGCCCGAAGACTCACACCACTCCTTCTTGCCGTTACAGCGATCCATGTCGCACCATTCCTTTGGCGACCCCACTCCTGTCTTCCACGGCCGGTTCAACCCGGCAAACTACATTCAAGAACCAGTGGGTTTTAACCCATTGGGCCCTGAAGACCATTTCCACGAAGCTCAGGGAATGGATATAGATGAAGACACGGATCCTGTTGAATCACCATCTGGGACACCTACTCACCCCATCGAGATTTTGGATGGGTCATCCTTCCATGGATCACCTTACCATGGCCCAGACAGCTACCAGGAAAGATTTAACCAGTATGAATGGTACTTTACACCCTCTCACCATTCATCGCCTCACCAGCAGCAGCAGGATCCCTCTGAGGATTCGCGTTTCGTGGCAGTCACGCCACCTCCAGAACCACCGAGGCGTAGAAGAACAGGCGCACGAATGTCCGTGCGAGAAAGGGATTTTCACTTCAGCACCCCCCGACACTCAAGTGGCAGTCACTATCCGCCACTGCATGAAGACCCACAAACGAGTGGGCCTTCAAATCCAGTTTCAGAGGTGAATTCTGCACCAGTTGCACCACCACCGCCACCAGTGGGTTTTGGTAACCCAATTCCTACATACGCCGGTTCAACGGCGTATAATCCATTTGAGCAGCCGGCTCACATTAACTACAATTATGCTGAAGCCGACCCATACCTTGTAGCAGCCAACTACAACGCCTTTCATCCTGAAGGACCATATGGAACTCCCTGGGGAGTGGGATACCCAGCTCATGGGTATCAAATACCTGCTCGACCTCCGATTCAGCACCAGCCACAGCCACCACGGTTTTCCCCACCGGAACTGGAAGAAATCCTCCACAGGCTAAACAGGGTGGAACGAGAATTTCAAGAAGAGCGTAGGAACAACAGAGGATTCCTCAAGGGCTTAGAAAGCTTATTAAAAGGAAAGAAGAAGAGGGATCATTGAATCCCTATATGTATTGTTGTATTTCCTTATTTCAATCAAGTCCCTGCGTGGACATTTATCTAGGTACTTAGTCCCTGCGTGGACTTGTCTTTCTTTAGTCCCTGCGTGGACTTGTCTTTTAGTCCCTGCGAGGACATCTAGCTTAGTAATCAGTCCCTGCGAGGACTTGTATTTTCAGTAATAGCCCCTGCGTGGGCAAGTTATTTTTGTTAAAAGTCCCGTTTAGGGCAATGTGTACTCCTTTTTAATGTTTAATGGAATGTTGAATTTAAAAATTTCATTTTTATTATATGCATGAATATATTATACATGAAATAAATAAATTAAAAACCATTCCTCTTAAAAATAATCTGCCTATTAAATATTAAATAAGAATCTTAAAGGTATAACCTAGCCTGCATGTCATTATAAGACTTGGCCAAGATGGTAAGACCTGTTTAAAAAGATTCAAATCCGTGTTAACATCTAAAAACATGTTAACACTCCTGGCAGACGTGATTCATTAAAATCACACACGTCATTCTTATAATAGGGTTCTTTAAAGGATCCCTATCTTAACCTGATGATCTATAAATCATGGGTTTAAATCATCAATTAAGATGATCATATATTAAACATCCAGTGGTGATATAGTGCCTACGGGCCATAATAAATGTCAAATAGGACAAAAGACAGTGGTAGTCTACAACTCCCTATCAGAAAAAGGTAAAGAACTATGTTCAAACCTTAATGCATTGATTCTCTGAAATCATGACTTATGATTTAGAATGTCCTTATAACTAGGCCTTTTGTGCCACTAATAATACTGTTATTGTTTTATAATTAGGATAAATTATAATAAAAATCCTAAATAATTATGATTAACAAATTAACCAAAATATGGTCTATGTTTCCCATGGTTAATGAATTGCCATAAAAGACAATTCCATAATAAACTCACAAATAAATTATTGTCAATATCTTATGTAACAGTTCAAACTACATGGCTGACTCGGATGAGATCAACAGTCACCCAAGGGAGGATCATGATAATACCCGAATTAACATAGCGGGTGCAGAACTGCAAGCACTGATAGACAATGCTGTTACGAAATCCATAGAGCGGCAGTATAATGAATATAGCGGGACTCGAAGTAGGACCCTATCCGCACCGCATTCCAAGCCAAAGACTCATTCAGAGGCTCACAGCAAGCCACCCTCTAAGGAAGATGAGCCAAAGAAAGATGATGATTGACATTCCTCAAACCAAAACAGTCTTCAATCCAAGAGGATAGTATTTGATGATAAACCACGTACCAAGTCCTGTACTTATAAGTACTTTGTTTCCTGAAAACCCCGGGAATTCACTGGGGAGAAGGGGGCAATTGACTGTATGACTTGGTTAGATGAAATGGACACCGTGGTCGATATCAGCGGTTGTGCTGAAAGGGATGTAGCGAAGTATGTATCCCAATCATTCAAGGGAGAGGCATTAGCATGGTGGAAGTCTCTCATTCAAGCAACTGGAAAGATCCCACTCTACAATCTGACATGGGATCAGTTTGTTGCTCTTATTAAGGAGAATTACTGCCCTCAGCATGAGGTTGAAAGGATTGAGTCAGATTTCTTATCGTTGGTTATGAAAAACCTGGACTGCCAAGCTTATCTTCCAAGCTTCAACACGATGTCAAGATTGGTTCCTTACCTTGTAACACCGGAACCCAAACGAGTTGCCCGCTTCATTGGGGGTTTAGCCCCAGAGATTAAAGCCAGTGTCAAGGCTTCAAGACCTGCTACTTTTAGATCAGCAGCTGATCTATCTTTGTCTCTTACCTTAGATGCGGTCAGGTTGAGATCGCTAAAGAATTCTGAAGAAGGTAAGAGAAAGCGTGAGGATGATAACTCACGTCGTTCAGACAAGAAACACAAGGGGAACCATGAGAACAAGAAGAGTTCAGGGTCCAACAAAGGTAACCAACAGTCGGGTGAGAAACCCAGGTGTAAAGTTTGCGAAAACATCACTTTGGGAAGTGTAGATTGGAATCGAACTCGCAGACACAATCAAGGACTTTTGCATGTGGGATATGCAAGTCCAAGGAACACAAGACCTAAGATTGCAAGAAGTTGAAGGATGCGACTTGCTACAACTGCAACGAGAAAGGGCACATTAAGTCGAACTGCCCAAAATATGCCAAGAAACCAGAAGAATGTAAAAAGACCAACGCTAGGGTCTTCAGGATGGATGCTAAGGAGGTAGTGCAGGATGATAACGTGATAACAGGTTCCTTTCTTATAAATGATGTGTATGCGAGGGTATTGTTTGATTCGGGGGCGGATAAGTCATTTGTAGATAATAAGTTTTGTAAGTTGCTGAATTTACCTTTTAAAACCCTAAGTGTGAAATATGAAGTGGAATTAGATGATGGTACCTTAGAAACCGCCTCAACCGTGTTAGATGGATGTTTCATATCCATTAGGAACCACTCTTTTCCGTTATCCTTACTTCCTTTGAAGTTAGCTGGTTTCGATATAGTGATAGGCATGGATTGGTTGTGTAGGATCGAATTCGGACCTAAACGAGTCGCTTAGAAGAGTTTATCTCAGTTTGAACGGCGGAAACAGACAAACCGAGTACAATTCAGCAAGTATTCACTATAAACTGTCGATATTATTGATCTGGATAACGTTTACAACCTGACAACACTTCGGCAGCACTTCGTGGCTCATCGGAAGACAACACCTATAACTCTGTATATGATTTCGCTCAAACAACCCTATTTATAGGTGAGATGATTTCGCTCTTATGAACATGTCATATGAGCGAAACCACCTGATTGACATATGAACGAAATAAGGTCTTGACACATAAGCGAAATCATGGTCCTGACACATAAGCGAAATCAGGAAATACATTTTGACCGAACTCAAACTTTAACATTCTAAACCTTTTGTCTAATATGTAGTGATGCAATGATGACATCACTATTATGATGTCATCATTAAAGATGATGACATCATCTTCTTTCAGATCCGCAACAAGACTGAGACTCGACATAAGACGAAGACGACAAATGTATGCACCAACAGACTCCCCCTCAGATGTTGACGAGTCTTAAGTGTCGAGTCTTTGCATCTTCAGTCTTTATCAGTCCTTTCGAACTCTTTGAAGTATTTGACGTTGTAAGTATCCTCAATCTCTATCTTCTCTTTCATTCTTCTATTTCTCAAATGTAGTTCCAGAATCAGCACTGGCTCTAACTGCTTCTTCAGCTTTGACTTCAGACTCCCCCTCTCAATCTGCTGGGATCTTAGCCTGGCTTGTTAAACTCACAGAAACCTCAAAAAAACTAAGTTTTAGGTCGATTTTAGCTTTGAAACTTTCAAGGGTTTATTAATGCATGATTACGAGTGCTGTGTGTGAAATTGAACTGGTTTTACCGTGAAAAATTTTCAAAAATGACAAAGAAGGTGTAGAATATCAGAATATGCAGCTGAAATGTATAGAACTCTTCTTCACTAACTCTGATACCAATTGTAGGATCGAATTCGGACCTAAACGAGTCGCTTAGAAGAGTTTATCTCAGTTTGAACGGCGGAAACAGACAAACCGAGTACAATTCAGCAAGTATTCACTATAAACTGTCGATATTATTGATCTGGATAACGTTTACAACCTGACGACACTTCGGCAGCACTTCGTGGCTCATCGGAAGACAACACCTATAACTCTGTATATGATTTCGCTCAAACAACCCTATTTATAGGTGAGATGATTTCGCTCTTATGAACATGTCATATGAGCGAAACCACCTGATTGACATATGAGTGAAATAAGGTCTTGACACATAAGCGAAATCATGGTCCTGACACATAAGCGAAATCAGGAAATACATTTTGACCGAACTCAAACTTTAACATTCTAAACCTTTTGTCTAATATGTAGTGATGCAATGATGACATCACTATTATGATGTCATCATTAAAGATGATGACATCATCTTCTTTCAGATCCGCAACAAGACTGAGACTCGACATAAGATGAAGACGACAAATGTATGCACCAACAGGTTGTCTCGCAACCAAGCCCAGATTGTTTGTGCTAAGAAGCAAGTGATTGTCAGAACTCATAATGGCGAGCCTTTGACAATCCAACGAGATACTAAGTACGGAATGCCTGAGCAAGTGTCCATGCTCAAGGCATCAAGGTGTTTGACGAAGGGTTATGTTATCTACATGGCGCAAGTAACTATTGATGAACCAAAGCCTAAGATCGAAGACATACCTATTATCTCTGAATATCCAGGAATATTCCCTGAAGAACTACCTGGTTTACCCCCAGATAGGCAAGTGGAGTTCAGGATTGACATTATTCCTGGAGCAGCACCTGTTGCAAGAGCGCCTTACAGATTGGCACCAACAGAGATGAAAGAGTTGAGAACTCAACTGGATGATTTGCTAGCCAAAGGATTTATTAGACCTAGCTCATCTCCTTGGGGAGCACCAATCCTGTTTGTGAAGAAAAAGGATGGGTCGATGCGTCTGTGCATTGATTATCGAGAACTTAACAAAGTTACTATTAAGAATCGATATCCATTGCCCAGGATCGACGACTTGTTCGATCAGCTTCAAGGAGCCAGTTACTTTTCCAAGATCGACTTAAGGTCAGGATATCATCAACTGAAGGTCAAGGATGAAGATGTACATAAGACTGCATTTAGGACTCGTTATGGTCACTACGAGTTCTTAGTGATGCCTTTTGGGCTCACTAATGCACCAGCCGCATTCATGGATCTCATGAACCGCGTCTGCAAACCCTACATGGATAAGTTTGTCATCGTCTTCATCGATGATATTCTTATTTACTCAAAGAATCAAGCAGACCATGAAAAGCACCTCCATTGCATTCTGAAACTGCTTCATCGAGAAAAGCTCTATGCCAAATTCTCTAAGTGTGAATTTTGGCTTCGTGAAGTCCAATTTCTTGGACATGTGGTTAGTGAACGCGAAATCCAGGTAGATCCCGCTAAGGTTGAAGCTGTCATGAATTGGCAAGAGCCGAAGACGCCCATAGAGATTCGCAGCTTCTTGGGGTTGGCAGGATATTACAGGCGTTTTATTGAAAAATTTTCAAGGATTGCTGCGACCCTAACTTCTTTGACTAGGAAGAACATTAAGTTCGACTGGGGATCGAAGCAACAAGAATCCTTCGATATCCTTAAACAGAAGCTAAGCAATGCACCAGTGTTGACATTGCCTGAGGGGATTGAAGAATTCGTGGTATACTGTGATGCATCACACACCGGCATGGGGTGTGTGCTTATGCAGAAAGGCAAGGTTATTGCCTATGCTTCTCGACAGTTAAAGGTGCACGATAAGAACTACACCACCCATGACTTGGAGTTGGGTGCCGTAGTATTTACACTAAAACTTTGGAGGCACTACTTGTATGGAACTAAGTGTGTGATCTATTCTGATCACAAGAGCCTTCAACATCTATTCAACCAAAAGGACTTGAACATGAGGCAGCGACATTGGATGGAAACTTTGAATGATTATGATTGTGAGATAAGATACCATCCTGGCAAGGCGAATGTAGTCGCCGATGCCTTAAGTAGAAAGGAGAGAGTGAAGCCTATAAGAATCAATGCCAAGAGCATTGAGATAAAGAATGGTTTGAATGAAAGGTTGTTAGCTGCGCAGAAGGAAGCTGTGCTGGAAGCTAACTATCCTGATGAAAAGCTAGGAGTAACTGAAGAACTACTATCCTATGGCAAGGATGGAATTCTGAGGTTAAACGGATGAATATGGGTTCCAGTTTATGGAGGACTTCGAGATGTTATCCTCCAGGAAGCCCACAGTTCTAGATACTCCGTTCATCCTGGAGCAGACAAGATGTACCAGGATCTGAAAACAAATTTTTGGTGGATAGGCTTGAAGAAGTCTATAGCTGCCTATGTAGCTAAATGTTTGACGTGTGCGCAAGTCAAAGCTGAACATCAGAAGCCGTCAGGTTTGCTACAACAGCCTGAACTTCCCACGTGGAAGTGGGAAATGGTGACAATCGATTTCATCACCAAGTTGCCAAAGACAAAGAAAGGAAATGATACTATATGGGTGATAGTAGATAGACTGACTAAGTCAGCACATTTCCTACCTATAAAGGAGACTTTTAGCTCCGACATGTTAGCCCAATTGTACGTAGATAAGATTGTATCTCTGCATGGCGTACCAGTGTCTATTATCTCTGACAGAGATAATAGATACACATCATATTTCTGGAAAAGTTTCCAACAATCTTTGGGCACGTGCTTAAATTTTAGTACGGCTTACCATCCTCAGATGGACGGGCAGAGTGAACGTACCATCCAAACTTTGGAAGATATGCTTCGTGCATGTGTGATTGACTTAGGTGGTAGTTGGGATAACCACCTACCATTGATCGAGTTCTCCTATAACAATAGCTACCATACAAGCATTAAGGTTGCGCCTTTCGAGGTCTTGTACGGTAGAAAGTGCAGAACGCCCGTTTGTTGGGCGGAAGTTGGAGATGTCCAACTGACAGGACCTGAAATAGTCTTTGAAACGACGGACAAGATTGTCCAGATTCGTGATCGCCTGAAAGCTGCCAGAGATAGGCAGAAAAGCTACGCAGATTTAAAGCGTAAACCTATGAGATTCGAGGTAGGTGATAAAGTTCTACTTAAAGTATCACCCTGGAAAGGGGTAATGCGATTTGGTAAGAAAGGCAAGTTAAGCCCGAGATACATAGGACCATTCGAGATCATCGAATGTGTCGGATCAGTTGCTTATAAGTTAAACTTACCTGAAGAGCTCAGTGGTATTCACAATGTATTCCACATCTGCAATCTAAAGAAATGTCTAGCGGATGAATCGCTAGTCATACCACATACAGATGTGCACATAGAAGAGAGCTTGAAGTTTGTTGAAAAACCTGTGTCAATCGAGGATCGACAGGTTAAGAAGCTTCGAAGGAAGCATGTACCGATCATAAAAGTAAAGTAGGATGCCCGTAGAGGTCCCGAGTACACGTGGGAGGTAGAGTCCACAATGAAAGAAAAGTACCCTCATTTATTTCAGTAAATCTCGAGGTCGAAATTTCTTTTAAGGGGGTGAGGATGTAACACCTCGAAATTTCATGTCCAATAATGTATTGACATGTGTCATAAGCTTTGAACGTGTGAAAGAATACTCTAGAGGGACTAATGTTGACAAACAAGGAAAGTATGTGTATATAAGGGTTCAAAATGTCAACAATGGATAAATATACTTTACAATAACCCTACATGATTTTTATACCCTTAAACGAATGAATCATGGATCATACGAAGCTAATTGTGAAAGAAAGTGAGAGATTACAAACTACAGGGGTTAAATGTGTCAACATGTTTAAAGTATACCTCTGAATGACCTTTTAGCAAACCCGAAGCTTTGTAACGATTAATTATGCTCACTAGAATGCATGATAAAAATTTCACCAAGTTTCGTTATCGTATGAGAAAGTTATGATAAAATTCGTATACGAGGGGTTAAAAGCGTCAACGTTGAAATTTATGACTTTTCGGGTGATAAAAAGTTAACCAAGGGCTTCACAAAGATTGGTTATGTCTTGGAGTCCTTATAAAGCAATTTAGAGGGCTCAAAGTGCAAAACAAGAAGTAAAAACAACTTTTAAAAGGACCGGGGGCCAAAAATGCAATAATTGAAACATGTGTAACCTGGAGCCAGGCCCCATACGGGGCGCGTAAGACTTGCCCAAGGTCTTACGCGGGGTGCCTCAGCCTCCCAGATACAGAAAACATGGACAGGTGTCTGTCCAGCCCGTTTAACCGACTCTTATTGCTTGTTTGCAATACCATGTGCTGCACAAAAGGGTTTTTAGGCTCTAGGGACACTTGTGATTGATCAGGGATCCAACATAGACTTGTTTGGCACAATCTTGAGCAATCAAACCCACTATATAAAGGTCCACATTATTGCAATTTTGATCATCCATTCCCAACTCAACTCCTGAAGGTTTCTGGAGCTCAAGGCCACTCCCCAAGCATCATTAGTCGTGCATTAGACCTTGGTAAGTATCCTTAACCTTCCTTAATCGTGTTTTACTTAATTAATTAGCTTAAAGTCAAGCCATCATAATTAAGGTTTGACTTAACGATTAATCACTAATGGTCCAGTGATTAGTCAAATTGAAAGTGGTTATAAGTTGGTAATTATGTGGGCATTAAACCCTTAAAAGGGCACCCTCTGATTCCCGTTCTAACTAGGTCATTTGTCGGGTCAAGATTGTTTATAAAAAGTCAACATAATCTAAATTTTCGAATTAACACATAATTAACAATGAAGAAGACGTGTAACCTGTCTTGCCACTCATATAACTTGATAATCAATGCAAGAACATGTCTAAGCATGTCCGACCCAACAATTTTCAATTTAGGACTGGTTCGGAACCGAAAGTCGCATAGATTGACCATTGCTTTGACTTTTAGTTCTGACCCATATTAGCATGATTTAGAAATTCCTTAGAGCTTCGTTAGGACCAGCTTGTATGATAGTATAACCCTCTGTGATTGGCTCGTTGATTGTCCGATTCATTTACACGTTTCCGTTAATTGCTTAATGTTGACCATAATGCCCATTTGACCTTAAAACGAGAATTTTGGAAATGTGAGAGGACAATAATCTTTATTACTGATTTATAAACATGTCCCTAAATTTTCACATCAGTTTGAGGTCTAGATTAGGAGTTATGCTCAATAGCGTAATTTGAAAGTTTTTTATTAATTAAACGGCGTAATTAGCATAAAGCCTATCTAAACCCAATTTTTGACACCAAACCTTTTACCCACTGATGTAATATAATAATTTGGGATTTTTGAAGATTTTTAATTATTTTTAAACTGATCATAACTTAGGGTTATTGCCTTGATTCGGTAATTACCGATTATACCTTTTTTTATTATAAAATGAGTTTTACATATCAAATTGATACCAAATCTTTGGCTACTGATTTTATATGACAAATGAAGTATTTTGAACTATATAACCTGGTCAGAAAACTCAGATTTCCTGTTATATCCGGAAATCGCTTAAAACGACTTTTTACGCGTATTAAACGCCTTGTATGGGTTAAAACCATTCTTGTCATATAAGACTTATCTCCAACTGATATAACCTATTAAATTAAGTAGTTTTACTGATTACTTCTGACCCAAATCTTAGAATTTTATTTAATCTCTTTTATAATCTTTAAAATGACCAAAATACCCCTACGGGGCTTAATTTGAGATTAAACTCGTTTTGGGCATAATGGAAGGTATCCTACTGATATCACAACATATATAAAGCATATTAACTTAGGAAACCTGTTCGCAACTCATTTGGTTACCCGTTATGCGTTATTCGCGTTCGGTTCGGTTTATGTAACTAGTTTGCATAAATTGACCGAAACGGGTCAAACCCTATCATTTTCAACCCAAAAACCAGAATGTGGTTAGTTTACCCATATTATACAAGTCTTCAAACTTGTCGGGACTAAATCACATTCTAATCCGGTCTTCGCTTAATCTTGCGTTTTGAACCGTATACCTTTCTTTAAAACTAACCGGTCTAAGTTTAGGCTTAATTAAGACCCGTTAGGAATCTAATAGGTTATTAAAACCTTCGTTCCAGATTAGGAGCCCAGTAAAGGCTACGTGCACTTGCTGTTGTGATTTATACTTTGCTCAGGTAAATACTTTTAACTTATTTTCCCTATACGGGCTTGGGGTACGGTATTATAATACCGCTTGGTCGGGTATGAAGTCGTACAATCAAATATTGATTAAAAAGATGCATAACCCGTTTTATTCTGTCTTGTTTGATGCAATACCTTTGGGGGGTTAATGACCGTGTCCTGGATATCCTCGGCTCATTCATTAGAAATAGCCACGACTTAAGCACGGGGTTTAGGCATACACCAGACAGTTGCGTACGTAAAAAGGGTAGTCCACAAGGAGGGTATCTTCTTGTGGGTATTATACCCAGTGGTGTGTCTATTAATCTTGTTAAACCGGCTCTTCTAACTGGGTCCTATATGGACGACAAACATGTAAAACTGTATACAAGTTTATTTTTAAATAATTATCCCAAGTTATAAAAGATATTTTGTGCCATGTGCATCCAAACAAATTTTATTAAACTCTTTTCAAAATGAGTCAGTTAATTGTATTTACCAGTGTAAACTGACGTATTTTTCTAAAAAGGTTAAGTGCAGGTACTATACGAAATAGGCTGGCTACTCCAAACATCAATAATCAAGTCTTGCAAGCTCTAGATGTTAAAGTCTGTTGAACAATGATTTTATTTATCTTTTGATCCGCCTGTGAACCCTTTACAGTCCGTTGTAATACTTTGATATTACTATTTATTTGGTTTGTAATGTGATTCATACCTTTTGCTTCCGCTGTGCATTTATAATTTGTGTTGTTTGACTATGATGATATCAACTACTTCACGATACTCCCCACCGGGCCCACCGGTAATACGTGGAAATATCGAGGTGTGACATATATGTTTGCCAACCTCCTGGTTTTGAAGATCCTTGAAACAAGCACCGAGGGCATGGTATGAAACTCTTTCCACTTTTCTCATCTCTATTGGATTCATAAGAGGTAAAAATTGATAAAACACTGTTTTTAAAATGGAGAGCAAAAGATTTGATGATTGTCCAAATTTATATGGATGACATCATTTCTGGAAGCACATGCAATGCAATGCAATGTGTGAAGAGTTCAGACAACTCATGACAGAAGAGTTTGAAATGAGTGCAATGGGTGAACTACAATGCTCTCTTGGTCTCCAAGTTAAGAAATTGCAAAATGGAACTTTCATTCATCAAAGCAAATATGTAAAAGATCTTTTAAACAAATTTGAGATGAATGATTGTAAACCATGTAGTACACCCATGGCAACCACAAAGCTGGTCTTGTCTGATGAAAAAGATGACTTGGTTGATCAGACCTTATGTAGAAGCATGATTGGGTCTTTATTGTACCTAGCTTCATCAAGGCCAGACATCATGTTTGCAACATATGTTTATGCCAGATCCCAGTCAGCACCTAGGAAGTCTAACCTCATTGCTGTGAAAAGGATATTCAGATACATAAAAGGTGCTCCCCCACTTGGTATCTGGTATCCTGCTAATGGGAATGTTTAGCTTTCAGGATATTTAGACAGTGATTTTGCTAGGCAATTGCTTAGTGTCTTGGCAAAGAAAAAAGCAAGCAGTTGTTTCCACATCCACTGCTGAGGCATAATATATTGTTGCTACAAGATGTATAGTCGAACTGTTGTGGCTTCAAAACCAGTTACTGGATTTTGGTATAACTGCTCTAAAGACTCCTCTCATGTTGGACAGTCATGCAGCTGAAAATATCATCAAAAATCCAGTATCCCATTCAACCACTAAGCACATTGATATCAGACATCACTTTGTGAGGGATTGCTATGAAAAAGGTTTAATTTCTCTGCAACATGTTCCAACTAAGGATCAGCTAACAGATGTGCTAACAAAAGCATTAGACACATCCACCTTTGAAAGTCTGATCTCTAGGATTGGCATGCTTAACTTGGACTAGAAGGAAAAAACTTCTTTTCCTTGAATAAAAGGCATTAAAATGTTTTTAGAAAATCAAAAATTCATCCTTAAAAATAGCTAAAATGAAAATTTTTCATAAATCCTTAAAAGTCTGTTCATAACCACTGATGTTTTAAACCTCTGATTGGTTAATATTCTATCCACTGCTGAAAGACAACCTCTGTTTTCTCCATTTCCTTGTTGGCCACTAATGGTTAAACCTCAGTTGTTTCAACCACTGATGGCTATCTACTGATAGATAAAAATCAGCCACCGATAATTCATACACTGTTCCCAACCACTGTTGTTGCCCAACAATGGTTTCCAAACAACTGTCATCCACTTTGTTCATCAGAGGTTGCCACGTGGGCAGATGTTAACCGTCAGATCTTTAAAACTGCTGCCACATCAGCATTCACTTTTTCCCTTTTATAAAACCCTGATAAAACCCCCAAACAGAGCTTTCACAGCCGTATCGAATTCAAAAATTCTCCAAAGCGGTTACCATCTTCTTCTTCATTTCTCTTTCAACCCTTCATGATTTCTCATACCGACCATGGTTCTTATCACAAACACCCCCACAATTACCTCTATACATTCGAAAAGACGGATAAAAATACAGAGTTTCGCCCCATAATCGACACCCTGTCATCCTCAAAGTACAAAACTTTTCTTACTTGTGATGCACCCATTTATCAAGATACCCTATGTGATTTCTGGAAAAATGCTGAACTGCAAGAAACAGATAAAAAGGCATGGGGAATCACTTCATAAGTAGGAGGTGTTTTGGTTCCAATAACCCCAGAAACCATTTCAGAGGTTTTTCAGATAAATGATCTAGCAGGTAAAACTTCTTTTCCTAAAAGTGAGTATCAATTGGATTTGATCGAAAGAGGGTATGATGGACAATTGACAAAAGCAACAATGCAAAAAGGAAATTTTCCACCACCTATGAAATTTTTGTTCCATACCCTGCTCACTTGTTTATCAAACAAAACAACTGCTTTCAATGAAATTCCTTTAAAAATTCAATACTTGGGGTATGCAATTATGTCAAAAACAGATTTTAACTACTCCCAAGCATTGTTTGCTGATTTGATCAATAATGTGAGAAATATCAAAGAAAAAAAACATTAAGCTTTTCTCTTGTTTCCAAGGTTCTTAAGCTACTATTTACAAAAGAAAATTCCACAAAATGCTTTTGAACAAGGAAAAGCTTTCAAAATAAACAGTCCTTCTTCTGAAACATTTACTCGCCTTATGGGCAAAGAGTCAAAAGTTTAAAAAACACAAGCAAAGGGGTCTGAGCAAATTTTAGATGAGTCCACATCTGCTCCTCAAACCTCTGTTGCTGAGCCCACTGCTCATGGTGAACACAACACCACAACCACTGCTGTGCAGCCACCACCATCCAAACCCCAAAAAAGAACAAAAATAAAACCAAAAAGCCCACCAAACCCATCAATAAGGGTCCTCTGGAAGATGAGATCCCAGTGGTTAACCCTGTGACAACACCATTGTCACTAGAAACCACTGTTGCTACTTCCTCACAACAGATGGAAAGATCTCAACCAGAAACCACAACTCCTCGTGATTCCTCACAAAAGGAACATGTTGTAAGCATAGGGACCCAACTATATGAAGTATTACCCTCACTTGAGAGTATGCTTAACAGCCCTCCTCCCGGGGAAAATTCTCTTTCAACTCCATTCCCCACAACTGCCATTCCACCTACAATAATACCTCTGTTTGAGGCCATTGAAATTCAGACACAAAACAACCCCTCTCACCAACACATTAGTGAGAGTAAAACTTCTACATTGGCTGTCTCTGAACCAATTCAATTGGCTAACCCACAAACAGTTGAGGAGGTTACACCACTTGAATTTCAAGAAATTCTTATTGGTGGTTTAAGTGGAGCAGCTACTACAGATGTTGGATCCACTAATCTACATCTGGACAGTAGTTTCGTAAGTAAGACTCCCTGAAAGGCAACCACTGCTGAGTCTACCAAGGTAACCACTGATGTGAGTACCAAGGTACTAAGAATTTGGAGACTCCTCCTATCTCAAAAGTTGATACAACCACCTCTGGTGGGAATTCAGATGATCCCATTAAGTTGGGTGATGGATTGAAATATCAGGATTTGACGGAGAGGATACCACAATTGCAACCACTGTTACTAAAATGAATGATTCAATAAAGCAGTTGGTGGATGCTTCCAAAAGTCAACCAACTCCTCAACAGTTATCCCAAGAGTTGTGGAATTCTGTACAACCCATCCTTGCTGCTCAAAGGGAACTGGCTGCTGCTCAACATAACACACAAATGGAATTAATACGGGTTATGGTTGAAGCAAGATATAAAGATACACAGGTTGATATCAGGGGCATCAAAGAAGCCCTTGTAAAACTGACTGGCACTACCCCTGCACCTATCCTAGAAAAGGATGATGATGATGATGATGATGATGATGATGATGCCAAAAAGGGGGAGAAAGATGATTCAATGAAAAACTTTGGCAAACTTACACCAAGGAATTAGCCAAAACAAAAGCCAGAGCCTGCTAAGAAATATTCTGCAAATCTTCTGGAAAATCTTAAACTGGCAAGAAAAAGGGAGTTGATGATACCCTTAATAAGCAGACAGATAAGGAGATTGAAATAAAGCAGAAGAGAAAAGATACTTAAGAAAGTAGACAAGATGTGTTGAGGCAGGAATTAGAGAAAAAGGTAAAGAAAGAAAACAAAGTGCTGAATAATGGAACCTCAAATATGAGAAAATCACATAAACACAACAAACCTCCCATTACCATATTTCCTAAACCACCTTCACCACCACAAAAACAAACCACTGCTGAACCTAAAAAGCCAAACACTGACACAACCAAACCAAACCAAAACCCTCACCACAAAAACCACCTCTCAAAAAGCAGAAAACAAAACCCTTATCACCACTACCAACCTCCATTGCAACAGATGTTGATGCAACAAATGCTTCAACAGATGTTAAGACAACAACGGTTGAGACACCAGTTTTTTCAACAGTTGTTAGTCAATCCACTGATTCCACCAAATTTCAATTTCCCTCACAATCAACCCTTACACCTATAGCACATTCTCCTTCACAAACTCCTCCTCCTCCAAAATCTGTTTACACAAGAAAAAGAAAATTCATGGTGCATGAAGAAGAAAAGGAAGAAAAGGATTTTTTTTTCCCACACCAATTCCATTATCATATGCTCCATTCATTCAAAATTCACCCAAACCATTCATTCCAACTTCATCACCAACATCCAACCCACTTAATCATCCACCCACTGGTTACCTCCCAAGAGACATTCCATTGGCAGCTCAATGCCATCTGGAACTGCTTGCTGTTCAAAAGGAAATGATACAATTTTAAACAAAGGATGATCCATCCAAAAGAACCTTCCCATCTCTTCATGGATCTAGAACTCCAAATAACATTGATGAGTATCTGAAGTTGAAAGCAAAACAAGCAGAATATCAGGAAAAAGAAGAGAGTAAAGGGCTAGGAGACAGCAACTTACAAGGTCGAATGCAACATGGGCTAAGTAAAGTCAGGAAACTGGAAGACTTTGATAAAGACCTAAGTAAGAAGATGTCAAATCTGCCACCAAATGCTGATCTTCAAAAGGAATTGAGGGAAGATTTCATAGCTCTTATCATGAGAGAGAAACCCTACCAAGCCTACAAGTATCAATTTAAAGAGGCCTCTTGCAGCTCTCAAAGAAGAAGCAAACAGAGTTGAAAAGATGAAAAATGATCCTCATATGAAGAAGTCTGCTCCCAACTGGAACAAATTTAAGAAAGTTGGTGTAGATGATGCATTGGGGTACAAAAGGAGGAGAGCAGAGCTGGTAGCAGCTAAGTATGGAACTGCTAGGGCCATTGCAAGATGGTCTAAGCAATATGTTGATCAAATTTATGATAAGTTGGAAAAGCTGAGAGAAACAGATCCTACTCTTCCTAAGAAGCCAGTGTACAAAGATGAAACCACTGATAGGCCTCAGCAAACCCACTCTCTTAAAAAGTTGTTCACACCATCTAATGTATCCATCAATGTCTTAAACCAAAGAAAAAGACAGCAGCAGATTGATGTGGAAGATGAAAAGAGAGATGCTGAATTTAGAAAGAGGCTATCAAGAATCAATTGCAATTTGGATTGGATGAGGCTTCTGTGCAACTTCGAGCTCAATTTGCTCAAACACTTCAAAGGTTGGCAAGCAGACCTCAATCCCCTAACTCCACTCAAATAAAACTTCACCCAAGAAACCCATCAGACCCAAAAATACTAAAGTGGAAGTCTGACAAACAGACCCATGTATTGACTTTGCTCAAGTCTAATGGTAGAGCTGAAAAGATATAAAGGGAGGATGCACTTGGTCTAAATGCAGTTGACCTCCAAGATCTTTTGAACCTTCAGCTTCGTAGGGATGAAGATGATACCGACTCCTTGAATTTTGAGCTCCAGTTTAAAGGTCAAATTAGGGAAAAGTTGAGGAGAGAATAAAGATCAAAATAAGGAAGTGTTTTGGAATCATCTGTTCTAGGGGGGATATTGTTGGCCCATGTAATCCTTCCTTGAAGAAGAGATGATACAAAAGCCAAAACTGGTTCTCAACACTTGTTTCACAATAAGCAGCATTTGAACATAATTCCCTCCAATGGCAGTGGCTTCTAACAACTGATGATCTTAAAGACTGCTATGCACAAAGACTGTTCTATCAAAGCTCTCCTGATTACAAAGACTGTTAAGGCCTATCAACTGCTGATTGTCAAAGTGCTGTTAAAGACAGAGTACTGCTGGAATCAAAGGCCTGATCAACCTAAGATGAAAGCACTGCTCAGCATCATCAGTGTTTAAGTATCAACAGCAGATAGAAGCATCAGTGTTTGTTTATCAGTATTTCAATGTAACAGTGTATGTATTGCATCAGTATTTAGAGTTTGTTATAACTGTTAGCTGTCATTGTCTAGGTGATGTCAGCAAAGATGCTTAGTGGTTAGGATTTGTACTATAAATAGAATAGTGCATGTACTGTTCTATTAGCTCTTTTGCACACACACTCATCTTGTACGAACAACCATAGTGAGCTCAGGCTGAGGGGGAGTTAGTGTTCATGCATGCATAAGTTGAATTATTGTAATCTTTCAATCTTTTGACTATGAAAGCATTGTATGATCAAAGCTAATATTTCCTTGATTGTGTTACAAAGTTTTACATTCATTTCCGCTGCAATTATTCTATGTTTTATGTTCTTCCATTAATCATCTTTTTAAAACAACACAATCAAGTCAAACTCAGATCCTAACATATTCATACAATTACCATGTTTTCCTACAAAGTATATACCATTATCATGACTACCAGTCACCAGGATTTTCTTTGATTTTAAATCCTGTAACACACAGCTAACCTTATTAAACACAACAGAAATCTTATTGTCCCTGGTAAGTTTGTAAATGGACAACAAATTTACACTGTAATCAGGAACATAGAAAACATATTTCAAGACAACATTAATTATTAATTTTAATTCACCAATCTTTAACACCCTAACACTAGTTCCATTAGGATGAGTAACTTTTAAATCAAACTCAAACACAACAACACAATTAAACTTATCTTCGTCAGTTTTAATCATATGTTGATTAGCACCAGAATCTACAATCCAATTATACTCATATCCAAGATTAACAGAGCTAGAACAACTGACAAAAAACAAAACTAACACACATTAGATGAATTACCTCCCATATTAGACCTTGACTGCTTTGTCTCAGATTTATCACCAACAAGACTTAACAACTTAGAAATCTGCTCAGAAGTAAAAGCCAAAGAAGAGCTAACAGAAACATTAGACCCAACTGTCATATTAGATTTATTATTAGACACATTATTTCTCGTGAATTTCCCTCCTGGTCTTTTTTTAACTCCAGGATAGTATCCAATCAGTTCAAAACATCTATCAACTGTATGCCCTATCATCTTACAATAAGTATATTTTAAATTTGGATTAGGTCCCCTAGACACTCTTCTTCTAGAATCAAAACACTGGTTTGACTTAGACACAAAGAAACATTCTGACCTTTTGAACTTCAACTAGACAATCTATGTGATTCTTCTCTAGAAATAATAGAAAAAGCAACTTCCACATTAGGGAATGGTTCTCTTGTTAACAAATTTGTTCTCACATGTTGATAAACATCATCAAGCCCTATGAGAAACCGCATTAACTTTATTAAGGTAGTGAAATCATTATAATACTTTGCAGCTTGACAAGAACAGGAAGGCAGATGAAGTATATCATCAAACTGTTTCTAGATTGTACTCAATTTATTAAAATATTCAGCAACAGTGCTACTATTTTGTGAAATACTATTTATTTTCTTGTAAAGATCATAAACAATAGAACCATCTAATTTATCATAAGTTTCTTTCAAATCAAGCCAAACTTTAGAAGTAAGTTTTGAAAACACTTGCCCTAAAAATAACTCTTCTGACACAGAATTTAACAACCAAGTAAGAACAACACAATTACACTTATCCCACTAATTAACTAAAACATCATCTTTAGGTTTGTCACACTTACCATTTATAAAACCAAACTTATTTTTAGCCTCTAAAGCAAGTCTCATAGCACAAGACCACACAAAATCAGTTTTAGTTCCTTTTAACTTTATGCTAACAATGGTAAGACTACTTGAATCACAGGGATGTAAATATAAAGGATCCCCAATGTCCAATTTACTAATAAGGGTTTGGGATGTACTTCCCTCATCATCAACCATATTGATAAGTAGACGAGAAAGAACACACAAAAATAATTAGTAAACAACAACAACAACAACCGTAAGGCAAAACTGTGTAAGGGGCCAGATTCCAGGTTCGTCACTCAGATGGTGCCTGAACAAGTCTTAACACAGAATCCATGAACTAGATAAACAAGAATGGAGAATTAACAAAGGTTTATCATCCACTTGTGTTAGATAAAATAACACACTTTTCTGTTAGTTTTCTTCTAATTTCCAATTGTGACACGAATTCTTAAAATTACATGTTTAAAACTGTTACGGGCCACATACCAGTCGTTCGGGATCTTGACAATTTTTAAGTGTTTAGTTTCTATTTAAAGAAATATATTTACATAACCATAACATTGCAAAGTAACAACTTTACGATCCGTGTTTTTAGTTTTGTAATGGATCTAACACTAATTTCTGTTTACTTTATATAACAGCCCTCCAAAATAATAAACCGACACCCTAAAAATATTTTAAATGCCCCAATATGTCCTAAAATACACCCCATATGCGAAAACAGGCCCTGAATACCTTAATTTTCATTAAAATTAATTAAAAATGAATTTTTATGGTCTCTCGCGGGGCGCGTAAGCCACCCCCTTGACTTACGTGGGTCACGACAGCTCCAAGACGGGGCGACACCCGGTGCTGCCACGTGTCGTGCAGCGTGTCGAAGCTAGGGCTGAGTCTGACAAGCTAGGGCCTACCCTAGCTGCCCTCGCGGGCCACGTAGCCCCTTGCTACATCTTACGCGGGCCGCGTAAAACCCGAAATCAGCCCCTATAAATTTGGAGCTCGGGCCTTCAGTCGAAACTCGCTCACGATCTTTTCTTTCTCTCAAAATTCACATAGTAGGCATAATTCTCGGGTATAATACCCCCCTAAATAACAAAGTTCTGCTCGGTTGTAAAGTATCATAACCCCGATTACGTATTAGATACGCTGCCCGATTGATCCAGGGTTCCGTAACGGCTGTCGTGGTTCTGCCCGACGTAGTCGTTGGAATGCCGTGTCGGGGAGGGTATTACTAATGTAAATATTAAGGGTTATTATACTAACGCGTGTGCATTGTGTAAATTAAGACAGCAATGTGAGTAATCTCCTTTTTGTAAATTTGTTTTTACAAAACCTTAAATGTTTTACAATGCGATTAAGCAGTGATTGAGTCTTTGTAGTTCTTCAATTACTGCCAGTATGTTGGGGTTTTGTATACAAAATGTGGAACACGTTACCATTGGACAAAGAGTTAGCCAATGTGTAATATGACCCACCAGTCAGGATTGACAATACTGAATGAGTAATTGTGTAGAAATAAACAATGTGATAGCTCTCAATACTGTTAATGGATAAAACTCTTCTTGATTAAACTGGGATTCACTCACCAGTATTTCCCACTGACAAAATGTTTTTAAACGCGTTTCAGGTAACAAAATGTGAAAGCCAACTAGAAGCCAGCTGGACAGCACTGAAGGCTTGGAAAAGTGGCTATAAAAGTTACCTAAATAAAAGAAGATGTTTTATTCAATAAAATAGGGATTTTCCCTATGAAAATGTTTGTAATGAAAACTTGGGTTTTATCCCAATATGTTTAATATTATAAAAGTGTGGTATTTACTCTGATAAACATTTCCTAACTACGGTCCTGATGAAATTTCCGCTGCCAAAATGATAAACAAATGATACCACCAAAACTGGTATCGCGGCCGCCCGTTCCCGGGACAGATAGGGGGCAGGGGTTGCGACAGAAGGTGGTATCAGAGCTAAGCCACTGATTCAGCCACAGAAGTGTTCTGCTGACACCAATATATTATTCAAATTGTTAGGAAATTAATTATGTAAATACATGCATAATTGTATTTTATTGTTGTGTGTTATTTGACTATTTGTTAGTTTACAGTATGAGTGATCAAGGACCCTCTGATGTTTATCGTCAGTTGTCCGATTCACCTAGGAGTGAAGGTACCTCTTCCCAGCCTGCCCTCTCTGGGTATTCAGCTGACCAGGAAGAAGGGATGTTTGTGTTTAAGGCTCAATCTGAAGAGCCATTCCCTCAGAAAAAGAGAGGATGGTTCAGTAAGGGAGCATTCGAGCGTAGGAAAAGAATGCGAAAGTTGCAATAGCAGAGAGTCCTAGCAGCCGCTAAGCGAGAGTCAGATGCCCATACACAGGATATGCTTAATAGGAGCTTAGCCAATTTTCATATCCTAGCAACAACAGCTGCCGACCCAAACCTGGAACAACTAGTAGCCCCACAACCTTACCTTTGTTCCCCACTCAGCCGATGGAGATAGAAAACAACCCCGAAAACCAAGTCCAAATGCATGATTTCAACCCTGAGGAGATACCTAGGATACCAGCCCCTAATCCCTTAGACCCGGATTATGATCCATGGTTCGATGATCATAGGGATTATGTGCCACGCTACCACCTAAACGACGAACCCATGCCAAATTTAGCAGCTTATCCAGGTCTGGACCCTCTAGATCCCTACTACTACGATAACGATGAATACATTAGGGAGATTTTAGAGAATCCGTACCCTCAGGAGGATCCCATGCCCCAGTACCCAAACCCAGTACCAGCACCTGCACCCCCAATGAGTGCAGAAAATGTGCACGAGCTCCGAACTTTCGGAGAAGAGATTTTAGAGAGTAGCGAGAGGATGAGACAGGTAGGAGAGCGACTCGTCTGGAAGTACGACGAACGCAATATGGATTACTGGATGAATCCAGATTAGTGAAGGTGATGGTGGAGTTGGTAATAATAATAATATAATAATATATAATATGTTTGTATGAAAAAAATATATAATAATATATATGTGTAATAATATATGTTGTAGTATAGACCACTTTGTGGTTAGCGATGCATAGTAGCATTGTAATTTTAATTCCAGTCTTAGTGTGTATTAGACGCATACTATATAAGAAAGAGTAAAGTCGCAATGCTCGATGTTTTTGACCAATATGTGTGTTGTGTGATTGTTGCCTAAATTATTAATTATTTTGTGATATTAATAATTGACAAATGTTTAAAATTCAGACGGACGACGAAGTAAATCGGGAAAACCAGAATAATGATAACCAGAGTAACATTAACCTGGATAACGAAAACCCGAACAACAACAACAATAATGGGAACCAAGTGGATAACAGTGCTATGCAACACATAGTGGCACAAGGGATAATAGATGCGATGCCATATATTATCAAAATGGTTAAGGAAGCAGAAAATAAAAGTAAACATGATAGCAAACGACCCTCTAAACCTGAAAACAGCGTGAACAATGGACCCGTACTTCAAGTGCCCATTCCCAAAAGAAGAAGAACCGTGTCTTACGGTTGTTCTTATAAAGAATTCTGGTCTTGTAAACCAATGGAATTCTCGGGAAAAATCCCAATCTTACCATGACCATCCTCGGTGTATACCGGTTTGTCATCACGCTCCATTTTCCAATTCAAACTCATGCCGGCTCTGACGAGAGCTTTCTTCGGTAAAGCAATGTTGGGAACATCCTTCAAATCTTGATACCAGTTCTCATCAACAGGGGTCTGAATCGTTTCAATCGGAACATCTTCCTTCCCCCTTAAAACCATCCTCACCGGAATCACTCCGGCCTTGATAAAAAAGAATTTTTGTTTCCAATCGTGAAAGGATTTTGGGGGTTGCTGTAGAATCTTCTTTGCAGATGCCCTCTGAACGAACGAGTAAAACCCTTGGGTACAGTGCATCTGGTGAAAAACCCTAAATAGGGAAACGGTTGGCTCAACATGCATTGTCCGACACACGAATTCAAAATGTCGAACCCTAACCATACCAATATGGTGAAGTTGGGAGATATGCAACTTATAATACTCAAGGAATTCAAGAAAAAATTTAGTAACAGGCAAACGAAAGTTGCCTTCATAGAAAAAATCCCAAAAAAGGGTAATATACCCAGCAGGAGCATCCGCTGCAGTCTGCCCCTCTTCAGGGTACAGAGCACCCCAGTTTTTCGGGAATTTGAAATTCCGAATCAAACCATCAAAGGTCGCCCTAGGCCACTTCAGCGGTGGAAGTTCAGTAGACATTTCTTCAGATACGTCTTCTTGGTGTTCTCCGATTGACATAAGAGGAAGAAACGATAAACTTTTGGTGGGATTATGAAGAAAGGAAGAGGAAGAGTTTTCAAAGAAAGCAATGATTAAACTGGAAGAGGGTAATTCAAACAGAATGAGGTGGGGTTTGCTCCTTGTTACCACCCTCCGGCGTGAGAATCGGTATTTGCTTAGGAAGCAAGATAAGTAATTAAGTAGTAAGTGCGAGAAAGCAGATTAGCATTACCTCAAACCTGGTTCGAAGTCTGGTATTTATAGCAAAAGAGTGAAGGAAAGAGGCAAATGGGCCATTTGATGGGCCTTGGGCCTGACTAATAACTTGCAGCTTATCCACTAGTCTGCAGGTGTGTAGCCTGCAGAAGTGTCAGGCGCACGGTGCTGTCGCCACCTGTCCTACTGTGCCAGGCGCATGAAGGAGCGGCTGCCACGCGGTCTGATAGCTTTGGTTGTCAGTCTGTTCATCAGCTTTATAGGAAGCTTTGTTAGTGGGCTGGGTAGCCGCGTATTGCACGGTCAGCTGATCATTGTTGTTAGTGCCAGGGTGTGCCACTTGCTGGTTGGTCATAGAAGTCAAAGTGTTGGTTCCACTCGTCACCACCGAGTCACAGCTACCATCTTTAGTAGCAACCACTGCATTCTATGTATGTTGCCTTATAATAAGGCATTGCCCTTATGCGTGTACCCTGTAGGCTTGCGCAAGACCATAGTATGTGCTGGATACAAAACACATCCTCGTTAACTACTCTGCACTTACACGTGCGCCTTATAGGCTTGTGCAAGACCGTACCATGTGTTGGATGAGTTCCATGGCACAAAACAACACATCCTCGTTAACTACTTAGCCAGAAGTCAATAGATGGTTCCATCGTCTGATGTTTCCCGTGCGTGTGCCCTGCAAGCTTGAGCGGGACTGAAGCATGTTTTTAGCCGAGTGGCAAAGTAAACTGGGTGATGGTCACTTGCGCCTAAGCCTGGTGTAAGATCTGGGGCCATACCCTTTCAAGTCCCCCAGTCCAGTGCTGCTCCCATGCACAAGTTGCAAGTGGGTGGAATACTGGACTAAGAGAATATGTTGTTTGTAGCTTTACTACTTCAGAAGCACCTTGGAGGTTTCAGCTTGGAGAAAATACTTGAGTTGTGGTGTTGCATGCCTTGGTAACCCAAACGAATAACCGCAATCTCCCATCACTTCAAACCACCACTTAACTTGACACAGAAAGTAGCCTTGCGCCAGCCGGCGCAGGGGGTGTTGGTGAAAACAAGGTGCGAGTTGTATAGTTTAGTTGATGTGTAACTAGCCTTGTGCGCCGTAGTTAAGAAGTTGGTGAGATTTGGTTGGTGAAAAGGTGATGTTGCTATGACTAATGCACTGCCCGAGGCATTTAATGCGACGTGTAGCAAGGAGGTTTTTTCTTCTGTGTCAGGCGCGTGGGAAGCCATGCGCGCGTGATAACCGTCAGTACATCATGTCTCGTCAGCTGGCGAACTCTGATTGGCTAAGATGGCGCACATTCTCTGCACGTTTGACCCTCACATTAAATGCAATGGGTAAATAGTCGATGAAACCTTAGGGTTTCTCACTTTTTCAAAAACCTTCGCCCTTTCAACTGCTCTTTCTCTCTTCTTCTCTGAATTTTCCTGCGAAACCTTTCATCTTCAGACCTTCTCTTATTCAATCTTCCACACTTTTGTTCCCGATGTCTTCTCCTTCTACATCTGGGGGTGAAAACCCTGAGAATGTTGATGCCGGCGACGTGCTGCCGGTGTTGAACTGGTCTGAAATAGATTTTTAGACCTTGTTATCAGACTACCGTATACCGGTATAATACAGTGCCTGATATCCGGCAGAGGGTGAGACTGACGCCGACGCCCCCTCTGGTTATGTGACTTTATTTGCCGATTTCTTCCACGACGGGAACTTCCGGTTTCCGTTGACGGTCTTCATGGCCGACCTTCTTCAATACTACAAGATCCACATCTCCCAGTTGAGCCCACTGGGGATGGTTCATGCTCGTCACTTCGAGTACTGCTTCTGGTCCAGAAGATAGAGCCGAAGATTGAGCACTTTCATCGTTTTTACCAGTTGCAGGCTCAGCAGGGTTTTTACTCCTTCTTTGCGCGCAGGGGCGCAAAGAGGATACTGGTGGTGCCTTCCAAGGGCTTCCATGAGTGGAAGTCCAAGTTTTTCTACATCAAGGCGACTACGATTGCATGCAGGCTCGAAATCCGGAGCGTCTACCGGAAGATTCCGAGAGAGGCATTGGTCGTGCCAGAATTTCAGGAGTGGTATGGTGCGCTTCAAGCACTCCCCTTGGCTGATGTAAGAAAGGAGGGTTTAACCGTAATGCGCATGATGTTGCGCTGGAAGCCGGGTAGAAGCCCGTGTGCTGGGAGAACGACAAAGGTAAATTTGTTCAATTGCGCCTTTTTAGATTACGACCCCTTGTTACTAATTATGTTGTTTGCGCTTTGTAGTCGTTCTTTTGTGGCGCATGTTTGCGTCAGATAGCAAGGGAAGGATCATCACAGAAAGCTTGATGATGATGATGAAGAAGGATGGTACGAGACCATCGTCGGGAATGTTTGTGTTCCCGATGCGCAAGCGTTGGAGGCGTTAATTGCGCCATGTCCAGGTATGTTCTAAACCCTAGGTCGTGCAGGAGCATGACTCCTGCTGGTGAAGAGTTGATCTCGCTTTCCAATGATGACTCACTGGGATCTGCTTCTTCTATAGGTGTTCTTGCTAATGATGACTGGCGCAACTATCTCCCACCCCAGAAAAACTCCATCTGAAGATTATGTCTTAGTGTCTGACACTCATGAGGGGTTGGATATTCTAGGGGCTACACTTGGCACTGGTGGTGCCGGTGCAAGTATCGGGGTTCTCAGGAAGGTGACCCCTGCGCCTGGTGATGAAGGAAGCAGGTCCTCTAATCCTGATAGACTTAAGGTGGTGAGGAAGAGAAAGCTGACAGGCGCTCTGGCCGGTGCGACTTTAAAGAAGCCTACTCTCCGTCTCCAAAAGACGACGGACCTAGATGCGCATGAGGTGCATTTGTCTGTCGGTAAGTGTTCATCTTCTGACTTTTTGCTTTTGTATTTTGAACTTCCCTTAGATTTTATTTTTCTTTGTTGTAGTTGCTACAACTGTGCTTCCTCCTCATCCTCCTTCTCCACCGAACATGCCTGTTGGTGATGAGGAGAGGGTCGAAGAGCCTGAACAAATTGTTTAGGTTGAAAATGTTACCTACGATGCACCGTCGCATGAGACAGAGGTGCATGTGGATGCTGAACCGGTGGTCGACACCAGGGTTACTGATGATATTATGGATGCACATAATAATATCATTGACCCCAATATCAATCAGGGGTCAATTGAAGGTGGTGGGGTGCATGAGCAATCGTCCTCACATTTTGAATATGCATCCAGCTCTGGCGCGGGTGGAGGTGGTGATCCTGATCTGAACCAAATCCAGCCCGATGAAACCCAGCTAGAGTATTACTTCCGCATGTATAATGACATGCGCAGTCAGTCCATCCATTCTCCCCCCCTGGAATATAAGACAAGGGGATGTGATGACTGATCCTTCCCTTTGTAGGGAATTCTTGAAGGGTGTCTTCACACCTGTGGAGGTTGAACGCCTAAGGGTTTTGGGGTGCGATAATTTATATAATTAGCATGCCCTCTTCCTTGTTGGTGCTGCCTCCACAGGGAATGTTATTCTTCGCGATTGGTACGCCTTGGTATAAAAAGACGAGGAGTACAATCGTTTGAAGACTGAAGCTGCTGCTACCAAGGAGAATATTAAAGCAGCTTAAGAGCGCTTGACGAGGGAAAAAGCCGATTTGAGGCGTATAAGAGGACTGAAGAATGAAGTATTGTTGCCGCTAACAAACAGGTCCGGTCCTTAACCAAACTCTTATCACAAGAGCGTAAGCTCTAAAATGAAGCTTGCGCTCGTGATAATGATAAATTTTACCGTCTTCTCCAGGAAATAATAAACCTGAAGGCGGCAAACGCCGGTCTTGTGAAGAAAGAAGCCGCTGCTGTTGCGGCAATGGATGAGGCCACCATTGTGCGCAATAGGATGGAGGTATGTAATATACCTTATGTTTTTTTAATTCTCTAACTTGAAAACTTCCTTCTCATGTTAAATCTGGTCTTTAAACAGGAGAACACGCGCAAAGATCTACAGGCCAAGGATATGGCGTTGGCAGAGCTTAATCGCCGCGTGTTGGAGGCCGAAGCGGAGGCTAGAGCCGAAAGGGCGCAGGCAGATGCTCAGACCGCCCGCGCCGAAAGCTGAGAAAACCAGGGCTGATGCTGAGAGTGCCCGTGCGGTTAAAGCTGAAAAAATTATGAGCAAGTGCTTGCTCAGCACACCGCATCTTCTGGTCAGCTTGAGGATGCAAAGGCTATGAGTGTCGACCTCCATGCCGATCGTCAGTGGATGCATGACTGTGGTGTCGTTTATGTAAGTGTTTTCTCAGCCTGTATTTTTATTCCCTTTCTCTTACTGAATACATCTTTGTAATACTTGTGCATATTGCGAAAGCAATACTGAGCGCACAAGAGGTGGACGTTGCGGTCATAGCTCTCAGAGCTAAGGCGCGGGATGCTGGGTACAAGGCCGGCTATACTGAGTGTCTAACTCCCGTAAATGTCGTATCGGATAAGAAATTTACCGATGAGCAGTGCCTCGCGTGTGAGGTTGATGCTAAGGATGAGCTGAAAGCTGCTTCCCAGGCTTACAATGTTGCTCCTCCAAATATTGGCTCAGGTCGAAGAATGCTTAGCGGAGACGATTACGTCGATTGTCTGCGAGACTTATTCGAGCCTGAAGTAGATGTGGAATGAGAGACCAAAGGTGAAGGTCAAGGGTGATCCAGGCCTGGGCGCCTTGTAGTTTTTTTTTTACTTGTTTAATTTTTGTTTTGTAACTATGAACAAGTTTCCCTTTGCGCCACTTTCCGGGGCGCAAGTGTGATGGATATATAATTTTTTTGGCTTTAAAGCATCTGAGTAAAAGGTATTTACTGTTTTGCCTTGTTTAAGCGCGAGTTAATTGAAACTCGTTTATTATTTAGGCCACTATGAGGTGCAAATAAATAATAAGTTAGTGTACTTTGTGGCCACTGCCGCGGCACAAGTAGATAGGAAGTTAACACATTTCTCTGCCCAAAGGTCAAAGGAAACGTTTAAGTTTAATCGATGATTTGGCCATCGTAAGGCACAGCATCGTAAGAACATAGTTATTTATTGTCCACTGTAAGGTGCAAGTAAATAACTTTAAAAGTGTTAGGCCGATTAAAGGCGCAAATAAAACTTTAACAGATTGCGCGGCCATTGGAAGGCACATAACAATGCTGAACTTACATAGAGCTGTATTACAATGTTTGCATGTGTTAGACAGTTTGTACAGGTATTGCGATTGAAGACTATTCTTTGAAAAATTGCGAGTGATATGGCTTTGTGCAAAGCAATGGCGTGCCTTGAAGATCAGTTGATTTTTTATTTTATTTTAAGTTGTTAGTTTTAGCCAATCTTTTTTTGTGAATACCTTAAAGTGGTACATGCATTTGTAATATAGTTCTATAGACTTGATAATATAAACAATGAGGTTGTAGAAACTATTGTATATTGATCAAAATGTGGCGCAAGGCCATGTACTTGTAATACAAAATGAAAGAAATTATAGTCTTACATATAACAACGTCTAAGCTGTTGCACATTCCAGGTCCTTGGGATAATGTCACCGCCCAACGTTTGCAGTTTATATGTGCCCTTACCCACAACCTCGTGTATAATGTAGAGTCCTTCCCACTTGGGAGCAAGTTTACCCGGGCGCTCTGCGTTAGAGGCTTCATTATCCCGAAAGACGTAATCTCCTGGGTTGAACGTGCATATTCGCACATGCGTGTTGTAGTATTTTTCTAGCTTGGATTTATACTTAGCTTCGTTGAGGGCGGCATTCTCATGCCTATCTTCTAAGAGGTCTAAGTCTAGTCTACGTTCACTATTGTTGTCAACGGTATAATGACAGCCAACATTCTTGGTGATGGGAGGCCTATTTCGGCGGGTGTAACATTTCCAAAAATTTTTATTTATGAAAATGTTAAAATAAAGTATATGAAAACTTATATTATTAAACGGGTAGATCACGGGTAAGTTGACTGTTAGAAATATGAGGTATTTAGACAGACATAGGAACCGTTTAAAAAAATATAATAATAGTACATTATAATTAACCGTACTCCGTTTTTAATGAAACTTAGGCCAAAATGTAGATAAAAATGTTCTCGTTCTAATGATATATTCATCGTTTTATAAAACGTCATATTTTAGAAGTTATAAGCGATAAATGAGTGAAGCAGCTGAATTAATTATAAAAATAAAATAATATAATAATCAAAACTAACAATTTGAAATGGTTAGTTATGTGTACAATGAATTAAATGCACAAAGGTGTACGTGGACACCACAATCACAACTAACATAGAATTTCAAATGTTTCGTGTGTGTTGGCGTAGATTCCAAGCCAATATTCAGTATAAATAGAATGCAAGCTCCTTCAATTTTTATGTCCCTCCTCTCTCGCATCTTCCTCTGCACTTCTATGTAACCTATTTTCTTTAGTAATTCACCCCTAAATCCTACAAAGCTCTGCCCCGTTTTAAGTGTTTTAACCCCTGATCACTGATTCGATACTCTGCCTGATTGATCTTGAACCCAACAACGCATGTCAAGGCGCTGCCTGACTAAGTACGTTGGGGTTCTGTCTCGGGATGTATTGATAAAGTTGAATCGGGTTATTATACTTAACATGAGTGCATTATATATTTTAAATAGCTCAGGAGTTATACCCAAGATTATACCAGGAGGCTTTTAGTTGAACCCTAAAGTTACAAAGTGAGTCATTCTCTTTTTCTCACAGTTTGTGAGTCAGCATTTAAAATGTTTTACAAAATCCTAAATGTTTATCAGTTATACTTAAAGTGGTTAAGTCTTTGTATTCTACAATTGCTGCCAGTATTATGGGGTTTGTATACAGTACTTGATAATCTTCACAATTGGACATGGGTAGCCAATGTGTGATATGACCATAGTCACAGATCCGTCGAGTGACAAGTACTGAACGAGTAATTGGGTAGATAACATTGTAATCGCTCTTAATACTGTGAAGTTATAACAATGTGTTTTTATAAAATGGAATGAACTTGCTAGTATTTCTTGCTGATAAAATATTTTTAAAACGCGTTTCATGTAATTTGCTGTAAAGATAGTAGAAGCCAGCTATGGAGCACTGAAGGCTTAAATAAAGTGGCTATACATACATGATTAAAAGAAGAAATTTATATTTTATTAATTTGGGTTTATTCCTATAAAAACATTTAAATGAAATACGGGTTTTAGCCCATTTGTTTAATATTAAAAATTTGGTGTTTTACAAACATTGAAATTATTTCCTAACTACGATCCTGATGAAAAAATTTTCCGCTGCGTATTTAATAAACACCGGTACCACTTGACTGGTTCACGGCTCCCGCTTCCAGGGTGGGGTCGGGGGTTGTGACAACGAAGATCACCGCTTCAGAGCCATAGACCAGGCTGAAGGGTGTCTCGCCGTTTCTTGTCTTGGGCATCGTTCTATGTGCCCATGGTTGTAAAACAAGGTCTCCAAGCCCGAGTACTCTCCGAGTAGTCGCTACAAGGTAGGCCGCCGAGGCGACTTTCTTTAAGTCCGTCTAATTACTCGGAATTGATCAAACGAACCTCGGCTAGAATCGGATCTAGTAGGTCAACTTGGGTCGAGTTTAACTTTAAAAAAAACATAATTTCTATGCCTATCATATTAAAGAATAAATATCATTTTCACGTATTTTGTTATAAATATTAGTAAATTTATGCTATTTGATATATATTTAATTTCCGAAAACTAATTTCTTTACAATTTAACATGTTCGGGTACTCCACGAGTACTCTCCGCCTAGGCCGAGTACTCTCAACTCCTCGGTTGACTGACTAGAGAGCGCCTAGCGACTTTTGCAACCATGTATGCGCTCGTAGGATGCTCGGGAGTTCATCAACCCAGCCTCTTCTGGTTGTTCCCAGCCTTGCCTTAATGCCTTCGACTAAACTTTTGTTGACACTCTCTACTTGGCCGTTCCCTTGAGGATGCGCCACAGAAGAGAAGATGTGCTCACTGTTAAGCTCTTGCAGCCAATTTTGAAGATCTTCTAAGGCAAAGTTGGTGCCGTTGTCGGTTACGATGCACATTGGTAAACCGAAATGGCAGATGATGTGTTCTGATGTAAACTTCCGTACTATCATTGTCGTGGTAGATGCTAAGGGTTTTGCTTCAACCCACTTTATGAAGTAGTCCACCGCCACTATGATAAATTTAACTTCACCTGGTACGTCGGGAAAAAGTCCCACCATGTTAATGGCCCATTTCTGGAATGGCCATGTTGTGGTCACTAGAACTAAGTTGTCCTTTGGGCGCAAGATCCTCGGTGCATGTCGTTGACAGTTGAGGCACTTGCGTAAGATTTTATCAGCATCCAGGTGTATGTCGGGCCAGTAATACCCGGCGTTCATGATCTTGGCCACCACCATGCGTGGTCCCGCGTGGATGCTACATATGTCTTCATGTATTTCTCAAACCAGGTATGTGGCATCTTGGTGATCCACGCATCTTAAGAGTGGTCCCAAGTATGATCTTCGATCTAAGATACTGTCTCCCATTTGATAATGGCACGCCTTGTGTTGTAACTTGCGTGCCTCCGCTTTATTTTCTGGGTGTATGCATGATTGTAGGTATCTTATGATGGGCGTCATCCAAGATGGTGACCCCAATTCGATCAGGTTGACTTGGCGCAAGGGCACTGAAGGGTTCTTCAGAACTTCAGTGCGCACGTCCTTAGCCAAGTGCTGGAAACTTGTAGATGCTAACTTGGAAAGTGCATCAGTTGGTTTATTCTTACTCCTGTTGATGTGAATAACTTTGAAGGAGTGGAGTTTGGATATTAGTTGCTTGGCTTGCTCTAGGTAGAGGACCATAACGTCCCCTTTTGTGGCGTATTCGCCGTTTATCTGCCTAGCTACTAATAGAGAATCGACGTGCGCTTCTAGGTTTTGCACGTCGAGCTTGATTGCTCGTCTTAACCCAGTAAGAAATGATTCGTGCTTAGCCTCATTGTTTGTGCTTTTGAACTCGAGGTGTATAACATACGTAAATTCTTGGTTGTTTGAGCTAACCAATCAAAGGCCTGCGCCCACGCCGTCTTCATTGGACGTACCATCTGTGTATAGTGTTCAAATTACGGTTGACGGCGTTGGAGGCGCAGGGTTCTGTTCCGTTCACATTCTTGAATTCAATTCACCGGTACTTCAGTGGCGAAATCTGTTAACACTTGCCCTTTGATAGTTGGTCTTGTCTTATAAACTAGGTTGTGTCCACCTAGTTCGATAGCCCATTTGGAAAGTCTGCTTGAGATTTCAGGCTTTGAAAGAATTTGACCTATTCTATAATTGGTCAAGACGTTAATGACATGCCCTGCAAAATATCACCGCAGGCGCCTAGAGGCATGTACTATCGCAAGAACCAATTTCTCTATTATGGAATATCTTGTTTCTGGGTCATTGAGCATCTTGCTCACATAATATATCGGTGCTTGTACCCCATCTCGGTCTACTAGGAGCACTGCGCCTATCGCTATGTCCGAAGCGGATAGGTATAGGGTTAGTGGCTCCTTCTTGGCGGAGCTGTGAGAGTTGGGAGTTATATTAAACACTCTTTCATTTCCTTAAATGCGCATTCCGCTTCATTTTTCCATTGGAAATGATGTTTCTTTACGCAGTTACGTAAGGTGCTGATAAAAGGAAAAGATTTGGTCGCATGATTGGCCAAAAATCTATTTAGCGTTGCCAGCCGGCCGGCTAAGGTTTGCATTTCCTTAATCGTTGATGGTGATGGCATGCGCTCGATCGCCTGCGCCTTCTCGAGGTTCACCTTGATTCCATCCTTTGTGACGATGAATCCAAGGAACTTGCCTTCTTCCATTCCAAACGAGCATTTGTTAATGCTTCTCAGAGTTTGGAATGTCTTTTCGATATCTTGGAGCATGGTGTCTTCCTCCATGCTCATAATGATAAGATCGTCCATGTAAATCTCCACACGTTTGCTAATATTTTCGCCAAACGTCTCGTCCATTAATCGTTGGTAGGTTGCGCGAACATTACACAACCCAAACGACATTTTAGTGTAACAGAAGTTTCCCATTGTTGTTCTGAACGCCGTCTTGTCTTCATCTTCAAGTGCCATCTACACTTGGTGATATCCCTTGTAGCAATCAAGGAAGCACTTCCATAGGAATGGCGCAAGGTGATGTGTTAAAAGTAGTTTAACAAAAACAACTAAAATTAAGCTAATCTAGACACAAAAGTAATACTCTAGACTCTCTAAACTCGACTAAACTACTAACCGGCAAGTGAACTGATCAACTCTAGTAAAGTAAAGTAAGTCCGGATATCAAACCCACGAGACTCTAATGAATTACGTTGGCGAATCTATTTAGACTGACACTGACACGACACTTAACTGTTTTTATGTTTTTTTTTTTTGGGGGGGGGGGTCTAAATAATCCTAAAAATTGCAATTAAATTAAATTAAATTAACTAACGCGAACTAACTTTGGACTTTTACTCAAATGGTGAAGATACTACCTAGACTGGAATCATGGTTTATTTTTAGTAACGAATTTTATTAGGATATTAATTATTGTGGAACCGTGATCTTTAAATCCTAAAATTTTTGAGATACCGAACAAGACCCTCAACCCTTCTCAAGAGACACTTATGGCACCCTAGAAGCTGTTAGGAACACTGGTTGGTTAGACTCCCTCACAGGAACTCTAATGGGTTTACGAAAGTACCCTACAAGATTCACTCCCTCACAGGACCTAAACCTAGGATAAACTTGGTTTCTTGATTAGACTTGTTAGACAGCAGCCAAAAGGTTTACTCCTAAAGAAGCTCCTACCTTGCGATTTAATGACTTAGACCTAACAATGATCTCGCACCTCACAGCTATTGAGAATTAGTAGAACACTTAATTTATTTTATTGCCGAATATTACTTCAAAGGTTTATTACGTAATTCCACCCTAAATATTAAAGATTCATTATGTGATATAGACACTCACCAAAATCTAAAACCTAGCACGACTCTATTATGTGATAAAGACCATCACCAAGAATTGTGCGAAGCAATAAACAGTTTGCAAACAATATTAAGAATGCAAACATATCTAATCAATCATCAAGTTGCCTACAATTCATAATCAATCCATAAAAATTAACTATCCATTAAAAAAAACGCAACTTTAGCAAACCAGTCATCCGTCTCGGTAGTTTGAACAATTTAGCCAATCAAAGTCATCGAAAACATCTCATACAAAGTATTTTCAAGTAAACAAAACATAGTTAAAGAAGGAAACGAAGGTAAAAGACACCCAAATGGCAGAATTGCAACAAGGATGATTCCCTAAGCTTCGAATCTTCAACCGGCAGTTCCAAGCACTCGAAAACGCTTGTAAAGAACCAGAAAATTCATCCAAAAGGTTGCAAGTTCGTAAATTCTGGAAATTTGAGTTTATGATGTTTAGATACGTAACCCTGATCACCGAACAACAATCAGCTGACAAACAACCCCGTCGCGCAACACGACAGGGGGTTCTCCTCTCCTTGTCGCGCAGCGCGACACCGTATAATCCAGAAATAATATTTTTTTTATCGTAGCGTCATGTCACGATGAATTCGAATGCTTGTCACGCGATGCCACGGCTTGATTTTTTTAGAATTCTTCGATTTCAGTTCCGGTTCAACAACGCAACGATCCGCTTCAAGATTCAACTCAATAATCAGCCGATTATTCATTAGTTTCATCGAATTTCAGCACCAATAACTTGAAAACACAAAAACTAATCAAAGTAACAAATTCTAACTAAAAACAAAACAAACGAATACGAAATATATACAAACTATACACGATAAATGGATGTATTTTACAATACATCGCAAGGTTTTCGACCTTCTCGTCAATTTCCGGAAGTGAGTAACAGTCTTTGGGGCAAGCTTTGTTAAGATCTTTGTAATCTACGTACATGCGCCAGCCCCCCGTTGCCTTTTCTACCATGACCGGGTTTGCCAGCAAGGTCAGGTACATTACTTCTCGCAGGATCCCTGCGTCGAGCAATTATTTCATTTACTCGTTTATGACGCGGTTCTTTTCCTGTCCCAGGTTGCGCCGCGCCTGGACCATAGGCTTGATACTAGGAATGGTATTCAAGATATGTTGCACAACATCGCGCGGGACACCTGTCGTGTCGGCAGGAGTCCAAGCAAATATATTTTTGTTCTTGAAGAATAGTTGCTTCAAGTGTGCTCTGACGTTGTTGGATAAGGCTTGGCCTCAGGTAACGGTTTGTTCAAGGTTTCTTGCATTAAGTACCCACTTCTCTGGTTCAGTTCTTGGTGTTAGCCTTGCTGTTTTGGTCGAACAGAGCTCGTCCGTCGACATTACTTCTCGGTGAGCATATAAAGTTGCAATCCTCGTTTTGGTTGGGAAACCTATTGCGGAATAGGGAGTGGGTGTTATCAGGTTAAAGTCGCATTGTGCTTCTCTGCTGAGAAGAACATCATGCTTGGAGGTGTGTGGTAAAACCATGAAGTTTACCTCCTCTGTTCGTATATGCTTACCGTGGGTAACCATCACTTGGAAATTTATTTGACCAAGGGGGAACACCATTTCCCCATGAAATCGGCTAATGGGTAATCCACCGGCTGCAATTAATCCGTGTCTTCCTGGTTAAACTGATTGAAGCATTGTTCATAGATTATGTCTGAGGTACTGCTTGGGTCTATTAAGACGTAGTCGGAGCAGTAGTGTCCCAGGAAGCCAGTTACTATGACGGAGCGCCTATCGCACGGTCCGCCTCTTACTCGAGGGAAGACGTCTTTCTCGTCGCGCCAATAATCATCTTGCGCCCTCTTTACTGCCTTTTTATGTTACCTGCGCCCCCCAGTTATCATGTGGACGTTCAGGTATTTCATTTTCTTATCAGAAGGAACCTTATCTTGGCGATTGATGTGCTTTGTTTATTTTCTTGCATGCTGCGACAGATGTTCAGCTTTCCACTCTTAAGGGCTGATACGTAGTCGAAAACCGATGTTCGTTTATGTCTAAGTTTATGTTTTTATTTAACTTTTAATCTCGAATAGCCTACTTGTAAAAGGATTTGTGTTTTGCAGGTCTTGTGAAGTTTAAGGAGCTAAACGGACCACTGGAGCGAAAAACGAGCCACCGGGAAGCGAAACGGGTCATCCGGGAGCAAGGGACGCGAAAAACAGAAAGTGATGCTTTGGGGCACCGTCGCCGACGCCCATAAGGGCCGTCACCGACGGTCAGTGCATTTGTTCGTCGCCAGAACCACCGTAGACAGCAAAGGAAGTCGTCGGAAGAAAGTAAATATGTGCACACCGTCGCCGACGGGGCTTCAGGCCGTCGGCGACGGCTTGTCTATGTTGCTGTCGCGAATCTTAGTAATTGTTTGGTTACGGAACGAGTTATGGGGGTTGTTGGTCATCAATTTCGGGGGTTATACTTGTTTTACAAGTTTGAACATCATCTTGGAGCCTAATCTCATCACCAATCACCTACCATTCGATCTAACATCATCTCTAACATCGGAATCACAATCACAAACCCTAATCCATCACCATTCCATTAATCTTTCAACTCACCATTACCGACCATCCACAACCCTAACCATTCATCTAATCATCCGTCTTCAAGCTTCACGATGATCCAATTCAAGCTTTCTACATCCGGTGATCAAGTTTCTTCGATCATGCTCGGCTAATTTCTTGGAGGTTTCACCCCGGTGTAGGTTTTTGTAAGTCTAGGGTTTTAACATTGTTCTTGGATTGATTTTGTAACAAATTGCTTTTTGATTTGAAGCTTATGACAATTGTCTTGCATTTGTATTGAATTCATAAATTGTCGAGTGAAGATTAAATTTGACTTTATGAAATGTTTATGTGCAATTATGCCTTGTCTAGGTTAGAGTTTACATGTTCTTGGTAACGAAGTGCATTGTGGTCCGTTCTTTATAACGTTGATAGCTCTTGGCACCTAAGCCGTGTAACACTAAATTCGTTAATCACTTTTGCAATTAAATCAATTCTAAAACGTGTAGAAATCCTAGGAATGCAACTACCGAACCGGGTGTGAACCTTGTTTTCTCTATATTGTTTAAACTTCTAATTACATTTGTTGCAATTGTTAATTGTGCGTAATCAATCAAACCAATCACTTAGTAATTTTAATTCACATCTCTCAATTAAACAAAAATACAAAAATATATCATTGCAAGCTTCATAAGTGTGACATCTTTTACAATTCATTCAAAGTCCATTCGCAAACCACAGACTCTTCGTGGTTCGACCCCTTGCTACCACTAACTATTTGTTAAGGGTAATTTGGGACTATAAATTTTATCTTTGACCGGAGCGCGACACTCCGATCAAATTTTGGCGCCGTTGCCGGGGAGTGCGTGCGCTTTGTCTTTGGATTATTGTTTGAATTTCATGATTATCTGTTTAAATTGTTTAGTTTCTTTTTGCACTTTGTTTTTTTTCTTGTTACGCGGGTGTGTTACTTGTGCAGGTTACAGGTAGTGTATGCATACGCGAAACTCCGGGAGGACTTCACCTTTAGTCTACGAACCGGAAATTGAAAGAGTTGCAAGGAGAAATTTAGCAAGCCGGTTAGAGGCAACACTTGCTTCTAATCAAACCAGCCAAACACCACAACATACACCGTCCATTGAAACCGATTCAATGGCGAACCAAAACGCTAACCAAAACTTCAACCAAAACCAAAATCCGAATCAATTCCAATACCGGTGCAATTTTAATCCCGATCCAAATGTTCAACCTATGCCTCAAGGGCGACCGGGTGGTAATAACAACAATACCGGACCACCCACACCACCTTTCCAAAACCAAAATCCCAACAACAACCAAAGAACACCCCAACAACAAAACCTTCATCGACAAGCTTCCTTACCCCTCAACCTTGATGACCGGAATGTCAATTCCGACCGTCGAGGCAACCGAGATCGTGGCAATCCCGCGAACGAAGACCTATTTTTCAACATAGACGATTTGAGAAACGCCATTCCCGATGACGAACCTTATAGTGTTCCCGGTTATCAATCGCCGGAGCATGTGAGCATACATACGGAAAATTCGGACGATGGGGGATATTATGATGATCGGGTTAATGACTAGGAAGATTGGGGATACGTGAATAGGGGAAATGTCTACAATGCGAGAGGCTTTGAAGATGACGAGTTTGGCTATCAAAATGCCAACTTTGTGGGGGATGATGATTATGGGAACGGGAACGTGAGAAATGATGGTTACGGAAACAACCGTCAACCACGAAACAACAATCAACGGAACCGAGATGAGGGGTTTTACAACAACAACAATAACAACAATGGTAACCCTAATCGGATTCCTCGTTTCATGGGAGGTGGTAACCAAAGAGGAAACCAAGGTAGAAATCAAGGTGGGGATATAAGAGGTGACCGAAGAGACAATCGAAGACCGGTCGATCAAGAGGTTAACGGTCCACAACGTCGTCAACAACCTCCACGGGGAGTGAATGACCGTTTTCGACCGGTGGTCACCGAGAATGATTCACCGATTGTGTGCGAAAGAAGAATGTTCGATTGTAAACCGCATTACATCAATATACTTCCCCATTTCAACGGGAGGTCTAATGATGAACCGTATACACACTTGGCGGAATTTTCATCGGTATGCAACACGATTGGGGGACACAACTTTGCATTAGAGGAGGTCAAACTTCACTTGTTCCAATTTTCGTTGAAAGACAAGGCAAAGCAATGGTTTCTCACACTTCCGGCAAATAGCATTCGGACATGGGGTGAGATGCAACAAGTCTTTTTAGACGAATACTATTCGATGGCGAAGACCGACGATGCTAGGGATGAAATAAGGTCATTTCGGCAATTATCGAGTGAACCGTTACATGAAGCATTCACTCGATTCAAAGAATTGATGCGGAGATGCCCACATCACCAAATAGAAAAGTGGGAATTGGTGAAGTGTTTTGTGCGGGGTCTAGACGACAATACATGGAACCGCCTTGAATCAACGAGCAACGGGACTCTCTTGAGCAACCACGAAGATGATGATTGGGAATTTTTGGAGCGGATGAGCAAACGGTCAAAAGAGAAGGAATCGGCCGATAGAGCTAAGAAACATCCAGTTTCCCGGTCACTTCCCGATCTTGATTCTAAGGATCGAATCTCCACCTTAGAACGGGAAATGGCTCGTATGAAGAAGAAGGAGGTGAACGCGATACAATTCGCGGTGTGTGAAGAATGTGGAGATATTGGGCATAAAACCGAGCAATGTCCAACAGGGTCGAGTGATTACACCGAGGAGGTAAACCAAGTGTATGGGGATCGGAAGCAATATGACATGAACTCCAACACTTACCATCCGGGTTTGAGAAATCATCCTAATTTCCGGTATGGTAACGCCTCAAATCAAATGAATCTGAATTTCCAATCGGGTAATCAAGGTGGTTCTTCTTACAACAATCGTCAAGGTGGTAACCAAGGGGGTTACCAAAGGAATTACAATCAAGGAGGTAACCAAGGCTATCAAAATCGGGAAGGTAATTATCAACGTGGTTACAACCAAGGTGGAAATGGGGGTGGTACATCAAACTCTCAAGGTGACGACTCGTTCAATTCTAAAATGGACGCTCTCATGAATGCTATGACCACCCTTACAACCGAAGTAAGGAAGGAATTTGAAGTGAGGGATAAATCTCACAAAGCGTTGGAGAAGCAAGTGGGGCAACTTGCTCAAGAGATGGCTCAAATTCGTGGAAGTGGAGGAGGACTTCCAAGTGACACTACGGTGAACCCTAAGCATCAAGGGTCAAACTCGAAGAACACACGTGAGGTACCAATAAATAAAATTTCTTTACGTAGTGGTCGAGTCATAGATAACGGTGTTGAGCCACCACCACCCGAGTTTGTTGAAGGGGTGGTGGAAGATGCGAGTGATGATGAAGGTAAGAACGGTCAAACGGGTCAAAAGAAAAATGATTTAAAAATTAACAATAACACTCCCGTTGTGACCGTTCCCGTCCCAAAGGCTAAGGAAACGGGTGTGGAAGTTAATACCGCCCCTTTTCCCGAAGCCTTGTTGGGACCATCTAAGAAAGTGGTAAACAAACGGGGCCCACAACAAGAAGAGATGTGGGAAATTTTTAAGCAAGTCAAAATCAATTTACCACTTCTAGATGCAATTAAGCAAGTGCCTTCATATGCTAAATACTTGAAGGATTTATGTACTCAAAAACAGACTCACTAGTTTCCTAAGAAACTTGATTTAACTGAAAATGTGAGTTCGATTCTTTCGGGTGCACTTCCACCAAAACTTCAAGATCCGGGGGCGCCCATTATTTCAATACAAGTTGGGGAATTCAAAATGACACGAGCACTTTTGGATCTTGGGGCAAGTGTGAGTATCTTGCCGGGTAGTTTATATGACCAATATGATTTTGGTCCACTTCAAGTGTCGAACACCACCGTGGTGTTAGCCTACTTGACCCCTAAACTACCCCGTGGGATAGTCACGGATGTAATAGTCAAGGTCGAGGACTTTTACTATCCGGTGGACTTTCTTGTATTAGATTATGTCTCTTTGGACCGAACCAAGCAACCAACGGTGATCCTCGGTCGACCATTTTTGGCAACATCGAATGCCCAAATTAATTGCAAATCGGGCACGGTCGACATGACTTTTGGTAACCGTCGGTTGCGGTTAAATGTATTTTCGAGATTAACGGATCCTCTAGTTGGAGATGAATGCTATATGGCGGACATTGTTGACGAGTGTATACCTCTATGCGACATTAGTGTCGAAGAGGAAAACACAATAGAGGAATGTTTCATGTTTGACAGGTTACAAGGAGAAATGAATCGAAGCATGGATGAAGAGGTGAGAGAGTTGGAGGTTATGGCGGAAAAAGAAGGAAGGCCCACTTGGAGACATCAAGTGGAAAGTCTTCCGGAAACCATTGATAGAAAGTTGAAGCCGTTGTTGGAAGAGCTTCCGGTGCTAGAGTTGAAAGTGCTACCCAAGCATCTTAAGTATGCTTATGTGGGTGAAGGTAGCACGCTCCCGGTAATTATTGCATCTAACTTGACCAGGGAGCAAGAAGAGAAGTTGATGAGAATTTTGGTCACTCATAGAGCCGCTATCGGGTGGACCATTGCGGATTTGAAGGGAATTAGTCCCTCGGTAGTGATGCACAAGATCATCACTGAAGATGACATGAGTCTTTCTCGTGACACGCAACGGAGATTAAATCCAAACATGCGAGAAGTTGTCAAAAAGGAGGTATTGAAGTGGCTAGATGCGGGTATTATATACCCTATCTCGGATAGCCAATGGGTGAGCCCGACACAAACAGTTCCGAAGAAGGCGGGTATTCAAGTCGTCACAAATGACGCAGGTGAAGAGGTCGCCACTCGGCCGGTAACCGGGTGGCGTATTTGTATTGACTATAGGAAGTTAAATGCTGCAACTTTCAAAGATCATTTCCCTTTGCCATTTATTGACCAAATCGTTGAGAAATTGGCCGGACAAAAATTTTATTGTTTTCTGGATGGTTATTCCGGATACAATCAAATTGCTATACATCCGGAAGACCAAGCAAAGACTACTTTTACTTGTCCATAAGGTACCTTCGCATTTAGGCGAATGCCCTTTGGACTTTGTAATGCCCCCGCCACCTTTCAAAGGTGTATGACGAGTATCTTTTCAGATATGGTGGGGGAGTCTTTGGAAATCTTCATGGATTATTTCTTAATATTTGGGTCATCATTTGATGCATGCCTTGACCAACTCGAAAAAGTTTTGCAAAGATGTGTTGAGAAAAATCTGGTTTTGAGTTGGGAAAAGAGCCATTTTATGGTTCAAGAAGGGATTGTGTTGGGGCATGTCGTCTCGAGTCGTGGGATTGAGGTGGATAGAGCAAAAGTGCAAGTCATATCTACTTTGTCTTATCCCACAAATGTTAAGGGTATTCGGTCATTCTTAGGGCATGCGGGGTTTTATAGGAGGTTTATAAAAAGCTTTAGTGATATAACAAAACCCCTATGTAATCTATTATTGAAAGATAAAACATTTGATTTTGACAAAGATTGCCAAAACGCCTTTAACATTTTGAAGAAAAAGTTGGTTGAGGCCCCAATCTTGCAATCACCGAATTGGTCTTTACCATTTGAAATTATGTGTGATGCAAGTGATTATGCGGTGGGGGCCGTATTGGGTCAAAGGGTAGATAAGAAACCGGTTGCCATTTACTACGCAAGTAAGACTCTTTCGGATGCACAATTAAATTATACAACTACCGAGAAAGAGCTACTTGCGGTGGTATATGCGTTGGATAAATTTCGTGCTTATATATGGGGTACTAAGGTCATTGTTTATTCTGACCATTCTGCAGTTAGGTATCTCATGGACAAGAAGGTTGCGAAGCCGAGGTTAATCCGATGGGTTCTCTTGCTACAAGAGTTTGACTTGGAGATTAGAGACAAGAAAGGGAGTGAGAATGTAGTTGCGGACCACTTGTCTCGATTGGTTGTGGAGGAGGATTCTTCCCGTGAAGAGATCAATGAGAACTTTCCCGATGAGCAAATTTTAAAAGTTGGAATATTACCATGGTATGCTAACATTGTTAACTATTTGGTTATAGGTGATTTGCCGGCTCATTGGGATAGAAGGAAGAGGTTGCACTTCCTATCTCAAATCAAGTACTACACGTTGGAAGAACCGGACTTATTCAAGTTTTGTCCGGATCAAGTCGTTCGAAGATGCATACCCGACGAGGAGATTCCTAGTGTCTTGATGCACTTGCATTCATTTGCTTGTGGGGGCCATTTCAGTGGTCACAAAACCGGGCACAAAGTGCTCAATAGCGGTCTTTATTGGCCGACTATTTTTAAGGATGCTTTTAATTTCACTAAGAATTGTGTTGAATGTCAAAAGTTAGGGGGTATTTCAAAAAGGGATGAAATGCCCATTCAACCGATCCTCATTGTAGATATTTTTGATGTGTGGGGGATCGATTTCATGGGCCCATTCCCTAATTCGCATGGCAACTTATACATCTTGGTGGCGGTCGATTATGTATCCAAGTGGGTCGAAGCGATTGCCACCAAGACAAATGACCATACCGTTGTTTGCAATTTTGTACAAACGAATATAATTTCTAGATTTGGGATTCCCCGAGTGATCATTAGTGATGGGGGATCTCACTTTAAGAATTTTAACTTTGGCAAGCTCTTGAAACGGTATGGTGTTGACCATCGAATCGCTACCCCTTACCACTCACAAACAAGCGGTCAAGTGGAGGTTTCCAATAGGCAAATAAAAGAAATTTTGCAAAAGACCGTTCGACCCGACCGAAAGGATTGGTCAACGAAGTTGAATGATGCTTTATGGGCTTATAGAACGGCTCATAAAACACCTATTGGAACTACACCTTATCGCTTAGTTTATGGGCGAAATTGCCATTTACCGGTTGAACTTGTGCATCGTGCTTGGTGGGCTATCAAAGAGGTTAACTTGAAATATGACGATGCAGGAAAAGAGCGAAAGTTGAAGCTTTGCGAGTTGGAGGAGCTTAGGGAAGAAGCGTATGAGTGTGCCTCGAAGTATAAGGATGATATGAAGAGGGCACATGATGCGAAGTTGAAGCCGAAGGAGTTTGAAGTGGGTCAAAAGGTTTGGCTATACAATTCAAGGCTTAAATACTTCCCCGGTAAGCTCAAGAGCAAATGGATGGGCCCGTACGTGATTACACGGGTCGGAAAGCTTGGAGATGTTACAATCAAGGACCCGAAGGATGGGTCGAAGCAAACGGTTAATGGGCATCGCCTTAAACCGTTTCTGGATGGTAACAATGAGAAAAAGGATGAGAATGTGGAATTGGTAAACTTCATGGTAAGTGTGCCAACTTATGAGGTCAACTGAAAGGACCGGTAATGAATTTTGTAAAGTTATGTACAATTATTTAATTGTTTGTGTGTTTTTGTGTTAATCATTCTCGTTTCGTACTAATCTTCTTGATTGTGTGAAGTTCGGATATCACGAACGGGTCTTGAAGACAAAAAGGTATGTTTTAAGACTTATTTGTGTGTATTAGGGACAATACACGACTTTTCGGGGGGTGGTAGGGCCGTTAACGGTTTCCGTGTTTTTAAAAATTTAACTTATAAAAAAATCACAAAAAGATTTTTAATTTTTTTTATGATTTTTTAATGTACATAGCCCCTTTAGAAAAAGTGCATAATATTCCTCATTTTTTTCAAAAAAAAAAAAATTTAAAAAATTGAAAATTGAAAATTGAAAATTAAAAAGTTGAATATAGGGAGACCGTCGCCGACGGTGGAACCCTTCGTCGCCTACGGAGCCTAAAAATGTCCGTCGCCCATGATTCTCCGTAGACAGCCACTTTGGCCGTCGGCTCCCGAGCAAAAACCACACACCGTCGCCGACGGTGCTTATACCCGTCGCCGACGGTCCCTAGAAACTCAGCCGACGCAAATCTTGGCCACTTGCCAGGATCGAACCCACAACCCCTTTCACCATCAAACTTGATTAAAGACTCGTTTTTAACCCTAAATATACCCCGAATTCCATCTCATAACAACCACACTTCCAATTAATCCCAAACAAGCAGATCTATGCGTTGCCTTGTCTCTCTCTCAACTTCATCTTCTTCACAACTTCAACTAAGAACCCTAATTCTTCTCTTCTTCATAACTCCTTTGATTCTCACCCAAATCCAGTGATTCTTGAGCCTAAATTGTGTAGTTTTTCGAGAGGAACAAAACCCCCATAACGGTTTCCATCAATTCTTGCTCGTTTGCAAGATTTCTGGGCGTGAGTTTTCAGGGTTTTGAAGAGTGTTCATCCAAGTCTCTTGCTTTACACTTTTTCTTAGTTCTTCTTGTTATCTAACATCAAAGGTACGATCTTTCAGTAAATTTATGCATGATTTTTCATATACCTAGTTGATTTCTTTCAAAATTTTAAGCCTAGTGTTTAAGAGTAGATTGTTTATCATAATGTATGATGTTTTAGCATGAATATAGGAATGTGTACTTGATTTGGGTGGGATTTGAGCATGCTTTAGTCTTGGTGATGTGATTACACTAGACTATTGCATGATTGAGCATAGTTGTAATGTTGAATATTGTTAAAACCATGAAATTTTGAGAAATCTTGTGAATAAACATGCTAAATTGATATGTAGATGTTAAAGTGAGCGACTTTGGAAGTTTAAAAAGGCGATTTTACATCTAATTATTGATTGAAATTCAACATTGCATATTATGTTCAAAGTTTGAGATTGTTTGAAGATTTGAGTGTGCTAATTGTTGTCTTGTCTTTTGATTGTAGCTATGTTTGGAAGGAGCAAGAAAGCAAAGACCTCCGGGCAAGGTTCGTCTTCAGGAGCCGGTTCAGGCTCGGGGGAATATCAAAAGCGTTGGGAACAATTAAGTAATGTAGTGGAAGGTGATGGGCAACTTATCCGACAAGATTGGGATTGGGAGGAGGCCAAGAATAGTCAGTCGGCCTCAGTATGGAAAGACGAAAAACTGAAGGCTCTTTCCCGGTACCGAAACAAGAAATTAGAGGCGAAGATGTGGAAAATGAAGATGGTCACGGGTGTTTCAAAGCCCGTACCCGAGAGGACAGTGTGTGAGCGTACGGTGGATGTCGAAGAATTTCGAAAAATCGGCATAGTTCAAAAGTTTGAAAAGCTTGGGTGGGAACGGGTACTTGATTGGTGCGAAGATATAACCACCCGGGTGTATTTGGGTGCAGTGTGTGAATGGCTATCTACGCTACGGTTTGAGCATTCTGATGGGCCGGCTCCTACATGGCGGTTAGTCGGTAATATTGGCAAAAACCAAATGATCATGTCATTCGAGCACATGAATGCTATAGCGAGATTTGATTCGCTTGGGATGGAAGCATATGCTTACTATGGTTATGATCAATTTTTGGATAATAAAAGAAACGAAGCTGATCCGCCGCAAATGCTAGCATCCGTATTGACAGGTTCTTGGGTGCAGGGGAGTCGAGAAGCGATTTGTCTTTGATGGGAAAAATATTACAAGGCATTTCGTTAGAAAATGTTATGGTGCGGTATGGGGACCGCGGTAAAGTGAAGGCACCCGAATGTCGGGTTCTGCATTCGCTGTTGTATGGGACGCCCAGGATCGGATAAAATGTACCAAGATTTGAAGGATTTCTACTGGTGACCAAGACTGAAAGGTGATGTTGCAACCTATGTTGGAAAATGTTTAACTTGCGCCAAGGTGAAGGCCGAGTATCAGAAGCCTTCAGGTCTCCTACAGCAACCTGAGATACCCATGTGGAAGTGGGAGCAGATCTCAATGGATTTCGTAACAAAGTTGCCAAGGACACCCAGAGGTCATGATACGATTTGGGTAATCGTGGACCGGTTAACAAAATATGCGCACTTTTTGCCAATCAGAGAAAAGGATAACACAGGTAAGCTAGCTGAGCTGTACCTAAGGGAGATAGTTGCATGACATGGAGTGCCTATCTCGATTATATCTGACAGAGACGGAAGATTTGTGTCAAGGATTTGGCAATCCTTCCAAGAAGCGTTTGGTTCCCAACTGAATTTGAGCACAGCATTTCATCCACAGACGAACGGTCAAAGTGAGAGAACGATTCAGACGCTTGAAGATATGTTACCAGCTTGCGTAATGGACCTTGGTGGCAGTTGGGACACTCACCTACCCTTGGTTGAGTTCTCCTATAACAACAGCTACCATACAAGCATTCAAGCTGCACCGTTCGAAGCTCTCTACGGACGAAAGTGTCGATCACCGTTACGCTGGGCAGATGCAGGTGATTGACAACTGGTTGGTCCCGAACTGGTCCAAGAGACGACAGATAGGATCATGCAGATCTGAGAGCGCATCAAGGCATGATCGACAAAAGAGCTATGCGGACCAAAGAAGGAAACCTTTGGAATTTGAAGTGGGTGATATGGTTCTATTGAAAGTCTCACCTTGGAAATGTGTGACACGCTTTGGGAAGCGTGGAAAGTTAAACCCACGATTTATCGGACCATTCAAAATCCTGGAAAGGATTGGTCCTGTAGCATATAAGTTGGAACTACCAGCGGAACTGAATGGTGTTCATGATACATTCCATGTATCTAATCTGAAGAAGAGTCCAACACAAGAAACAGTGGTCATTCCTGCTGACGAAGTTCACATTGACGACACACTCCACTTTACCGAAGAACCTGTTGAGGTTATTGATTAGAAAGTTAACAAGACCCGGAGGAATAGCGTCAAACTCGTCAAGGTTCGATGGAATGCACGTCACGACCCAGAGTATACGTGGGAACGTGAAGACCGCATGAAAGCTAAATACCCGCATTTGTTCCCCAACTCCCATGCAGCTAGTAAGTAGTAAAGCTTAAAATTTCGGGACGGAATTTTCTTAACAGGGGGAGAATGTGACAACTGTCAAAATTCCAGGTATCCGTACAACTATTAAACCATGATTAGCGCTTAATGACTGTGCTGAATTACAATTAACTGCTTACTGATTACTGCCATCTACATACATGTGCATCATATATTGCTTAATGTCATACCATCATTGCATGAAAGCTTATTTGACTCAAATGATGCACGAAGCACAGTTAGCACAGTTATCAGACAAATCAGGAAAACACTTACAGAGTTCAGTACATAGGCAGACAGTGTATTGAGACACAGAATGAGCCAGCAAACCAAGTATTACACTAGTATAGTGCGTAGGAAAGTAAGGATCACAAAACTGTCTTCCTAGAGATAGTTTAAGTGCCGGAAAGTGCCTAAAACTCACATAAACTGCAGAATTCAGCAAAAATCAGCAATTTTCAGCATTTAAACACTCTAATATCATGCAGAAATATGGTTAAATGGTCCTGAATGCTTTCCTAAGTGTCGGGAATCAAAAGTGTCATAAAAGGGTACATAAAGCACACTAAACTGCATAGTTTAGCACCTTAACGAACCAGTAACCAACCGAACAACCGGACACTACCTGAAACACCAAATTTACACTAGAAGCACTGTTTTAACATTACCAAGCTAGTTATGATCCCCGAACATCATAACACCTCATATAAATATCAACGAACTAGAAACATAACTACATACTTGATTTTTAACCTAAGTAACTAACTTGGTTAGAACCTAGTCTACATACCCCCCATACCTCTGTAATCGGCCAACATGGCCCCCACATATGGATTTGTCTTAATTTTATAATAGATCCTTGTTGCTATTTTAGAAACATGTTATACAAGAGTTAACCACTTGAAATTGGATTATAAGAATGCACCTAAGTATCTTACCTTCATTTCTCACACACCAAAACACACAAAACTCCTCCCTCTTCCCCTTGTGCTCTCGGCCGTCCTCACCACCACCATCATTCATCCATCTTACAACCATTCCAAGCTTATACAAAGGTGTTAGAGGCTACATAAAGAAGCTAGGAGCTTACGGAAGTTCAAGGACCTTGTTCATTTGCTTTTATCCACTTGATTTCTTCACTTGATCATCCCTAGCCTTGTGCTAGTGGTAAGAACCTTGATCTTGCTATTTTACATCTTATATTAGTGGTTAAAAGATGTTACATAATGTTGATCATAAAGAACATTAAAAATGACAAGAAGTAAACTTTAACATAAGCTTAAAATATGAAGAAATCTTGATGAATATGAGTTGTTATGCTTGATGATTGTTGTTCATACATGTTTATGATGTTAAACATCATATGAGACTTGCTAGATTGTGATTAAACACATGATCTAGCAAGTGAGAGGATGATCTTGTGAATAATCAAGATGATCATCCTATTATGTGAACATGAACTTGAAAACAAAGATGATTGTGTGTAAAATGAAGATGAATACATGTTATTAGTCTTGAACATGGATGATTTTAAAGATAGTTTTCTCAAGAAACCAAGTTTAAATTACAAGGTTTACATAACTATGATTTTTAAAGAAACCAACCATGTTTTAGTGTTAAATCAAGTGTAGAAATATGTTGTTAACAAGAAAAATTCAAAAGATTGATTTTTAGAAAAATCATATTACAAGTTGTAAAAGTCTAAATTCTTCAAGAACATGATTTATAAATAAATAACAACACTTTAAAAGATAACAAGGCTTACTAAGAACACTAGTAAGTTACTACAAATTTTTACAAATATTCAAGTTCATGAAGTATTAGATTATGTTTGTTTTTGGCAAAATTGGTAAGTAAAGGTTGTTTGTTATTGATTTGTGAATTGATTGTGTTGATTTTACAAAAGAAAATGATATACCTTCAAGGTATGGAAACCTCCATTTTTAGGGGAAACTATGGCAATTTTTTTCTAAAAATTAAACACTTAGAAAAATATTTCCAAACAATTATTTACAAGTGCATTTTAAACCATGAACTTCTCACATAAACTTTGCCATAAATTTTGTTACAAAAATATAAATATTGGAGGTTGGTTTTCATAAATAAAAGTGACTAAGTATGTATTGTTAGGCCCTAAGGTGTGAGACTGACGCATCAAATTAACACAACGGATTATGGTTACGAGCTGGGCTTTACCGGGTTAGTTTATATTAGGTTGTGGACCTTTATAGGTCACTTGGGCTAAGCTTTAGGCCATGTGGGCCAAGCAAGTCCAAGGGGAGCCCATGTAGGGAAGTGGGCTTGTCTATGTATATAAACAAGTTTCTAACTTGTTTTAGGGTTGGAATTTCTTTAAACCTCATTGTTACAATTCCTAGAGAGAGCTAGAGAAGAGGCGAGTTGGTGAAGAACACTTGTACTAGACGGTTTTGATTTTTCAAGTAATAGAATCGTGTGCAAGTGTTGAAAGTGATTCGGTATTCTTCCTCGTTTTTCATATTTTTTTCGTGTTTATCTTGAATCATCTTGTGATTGGTTTCCGCACTCTTACAAGATTAGATTTGATATCATTGAAAGATCCATTCTACGGGACTTACAAGTGGTATCAGAGCCATTAGAACCTATTTCTAGGCTCGGTGTGATATCAAAGATTCAAGATTTTCGTTATTTTTGGGTTGGTGTTCTTCGTGTTCTTCGCGGTATTCAAAGTGTTCATCGAGTTTCTAGTGAAATATTGTCATATTTTTGTATTTTGATCTTTTTGGAAGGTGTTAATAGATTTATCTACGTATTTGAATTTTTAAAATTATCTTCAAAAGATTTAGAAAATCGAGAATTGATTTGAAAAAACCAAAAATCTCGGAATTCCAACTGTTTAAAAGGTTTGAAAATTTTCGAAAAGGTTTTCTATTTTTATAATTAATTCACGGTTTCGAAACTGTCAATCTTCACAATTGGTCTCGATTCCAATTTTTAAAGAAACAGTGGTCTTCTCCTTCACAACAATCTGGTCTCGACTCACTGTTCACAACAACCTTCTACTGTCGCAATCATCTGAGTTATCATTACGTTTGGTTTCGAGTCATCAATTTTATAGATCTCGAGTCCAACAGTCTCGAGTCATCATCTCATCTCAGAAGTCTCGACTCATCACCAAAGCTTCAGCCAAGGTCTCGAGTCAGTCACCAGCAGGTCTCGAGTCATCTACAACTGGTCTCGTCTTATCTCTTGATCACGGTCTCGACTCATCTTTCGAGTCTGTTCTCAACTCATCATCTATATCATCAATTTTTGAGGTCTCGACCCGTTCACCGGTCCGACTCGCAACCGTTCACCTTCTCATCGTTTCCGAGTCACCGCACTGTTTCGAGTCGCAATCACCACCATACATCATCTTCGTCGCCAACTCCGACCAACAACCATCATCACCATCTTCTCCGATCACTGTTGTCTCATCGCCGTTAACCACCGTACACCAGCAGTCTACTGTTCATCTTCTCTAGCTCTCTGGAATTGGCCACCATCTCCGTCAACGTCATCACCATCGTCTACACCGCTGTCGCCAACTCCGATCACCACCTTCGTTCATCTTCTCCGATCATCTCCATCCAAATACATCAGCGATCACCACCTCCGTTCACCATCACATCACCTCCGGTTACCATCTCCGATTGGTATATCGTCTGTGTTACGACGAAGAAGACAGACATACAGAACGTGATTTGTCGTTTATGTTTTACATATAATAATTAATAATAATAATCAATCATTAGATAATCATTAGTCAATCATTGATTTTTATAATAATAATAATAATAAGTATACTTTTATAAACTATTAAAAAAAAGGTTTATTTAAATTATTAAAAAAAAAGTTTGTTTGGTTGTGAAAAGTTTGACAGGTTTTGTGGTGCGGTTCAGAAAGCGGGTTCATTCGCTTGCAAAGGGTTTGAGTTAGCGAGTACACGGGTTCTCGTTTGGTTTGTGTTTTGAGGAGAACAAAATTATCAATCACCCGCTGAAATTATGGCATTCATATTTCACAAACCCGTGGTTCAAGAAATGACTGTTGAAGATGTACTTTCTGTTTTCTGTACTCCTGAATGTAGAGAACGAATTGAAGCCTATAGAATACACAACGCTGAGCTAATCGAAGATTATAATGACATTAAAAGGAAAATTTTCACTTTGACTAATAATGAAAAACTTTTTAAGGAGAAAATCGAAGCTCAGCGAAAAGACATCATCCAACTCAAGGATGATGTTAGTGTAACAACAGCCCAACTCTTCATGGTTAAAGAAAAACTATGCAATGTGACTAAAGAACTGGAGGATATCAGAGATAGATATCAAATAGAAATGAGCTAATTCCAAGTGACTTTCTTTCCTGGGTTCATGTACAATTTTAGTTCTGAACAGAAGGACAGCCAAGATATCCCCGGATGATTCAACAATATAAAGACCCAAAACCTCAGATGTTGGCTATCTATCAATGCAAGATTTAAGACCATAAAATCATACACCGTTGGTATGTTACCCACATGGTACATAGTTCGTTATGTTTATATCACTTAGTATCTTTTATCATGTTGAGCGTCAAGCCTATCGATATATCGCAGTAGATCCTAGTCTTTTCAGCTATGGCACCTTACATGTGTTAGTCAAAACCCTTTAACACGAACATTTACTTCACTTCCCATATCATGCAATCTTTCTTTTTGGCTTTTTCATTTTTCAATTGTTTTTGTATTTTTCTCATTTTCTCCCCCTAAAACAATACATATTTACAGCAAACTCTTTTTGTATTTTCTGAGTTTTCTCCCCCTAAACTCTATATCTATCTATATGTTCCTCAGAGTTTGTGTATTTTCTGAGTTTTCTCCCCCTAAACTCTATATCTATCTATATGTTCCTCAGAGGAACATATAGATAGATATAGAGTTTAGGGGGAGAAAACTCAGAAAATACAAAAAGAGTTTGCTGTAAATATGTATTGTTTTAGGGGGAGAAAATGAGAAAAATACAAAAACAATTGAAAAATGAAAAAGCCAAAAAGAAATATTGCATGATATGGGAAGTGAAGTAAATGTTCGTGTTAAAGGGTTTTGACTAACACATGTAAGGTGCCATAGCTGAAAAGACTAGGATCTACTGCGATATGTCGATAGGCTTGACGCTCAACATGATAAAAGATACTAAGTGATATAAACATAACGAACTATGTACCATGTGGGTAACATACCAACGGTGTATGATTTTATGCTTGTGTCGTCTAGTGGGCCTGATGTTTTGGGCAAAACAGTTGATGTTTGTGATGAACCTTTGAATAATGTGTCTGATGAAGGTTCTTTTTCAGTAGTTAATGATTGTGATTGTGATGTTTCTAACCTTATAGCTACGGATAGTGTGACAGGAGCGGTCCCACAGGATGCATTTAGTGAAATCACTGAAACTTCTTCTCAAGAAAATCAACAATGTTCTGATTCTTCTGAATCGGTCTCAGTGGAAGTCCCTAATGTTGAATCTAGTGGGACCACATTGAAAACCGAAGTGGAAAGTGAACCAGTTTTGAAAGCATCTGAATCATGTGAATGTAAACCTGACTCTGAATTTGAAAAGGAAAAGGTGGTTACACCAGAAAAGGAGACACAAAGTGATTGTTCTGAATCAGATGTCAAAGATGAATCTTCTTCAAAAGATAAATTAGAAAATGATACAAAAGAAGATAATAATCAAAAGTCTAAATCTCATACATGTGCTAGTTCTGATCAACAGGTACAGAAGAACTCAGAAAAGGCACATGGAAAACAAGCAAAGCAATCAAAGCAAGCTCGTTCATCTAAACCCATCAGATCAGCTACTGCTGCTAGCTCTTCGAATCTCCATACATTGAAACGACAGACATGTTTCAACTGTGGAATTCCTGGGCACATTGCTAGAAATTATGTTCATTGTCCAAAAGTGCAACAAAAAGTCAACATTCACTCTTGTGTTGGTGTTTGTGAGTCGGTTCACAACACACAAAAGGAGCCAAAACGAGCAGATCAAAGTCGGGGGTATACAAGGTCTGCTTATCAAGGACAATCACGATCTCATAAGGCTCGTGACAAGGTGATTGAAAGCTCCAATAAGGGAGAAAAGACGAAGAATGGTGCTCAGAGCAACAAGACTTCTACAAACAACAAATACAAGCACCCTAATTCGTCTTCGTCTAAGAGAAATGTGCAGGCACATCCAGCGCAAAAAGGACTGGTTTGTCCTTCAGGACCTGCTAGAGCAAATCAAGCTGCTCAAAACGTCTTTCCGATGAAAAGACAAACTTGCTACAACTGTGGCATTGCGGGTCATATTGCTAGAAACTGCACACGGCGTCCCCATGTACCCTATTATATGCAAAATCAGAGGGTTACACCTAAGGATAACTATCATTCTAAGCCGATGAAGGAATCATCACCTAAGGCAATGAAGAATGTGAATCCCAAGGTTAAACCTTCTGATAGGGATTGGAACGCTGCTAAAAACAAACGCAAGGCTGTTCAGGAACAAAAACGTGTTTCTAACAAACCTGAAACAGCTAGAGTTGCTCAACCGAAGGCAACAAACACGTTTGTTAAACCAAGACAGATTTGGAAACCCAAATCCAAAGCAGCGACGTCTCCAATCCTTGAGACAAAAGGGGACTTGTGTTTGAAAGAAGTGTCTTATTTTGATGCTTCAGGAAATCCCAGGACCACGATGGCCTGGGTACCCATGTCTTACTAATCTCCTTACCTTTCAGGAACAACCAAGGAGGAGCTGTTGACAATCTCTGGAATGTTGATAGCGGTTGTTCCAGAGATAAAAACGGGTAACATTTCACTGTTGCAAAAAGTTTAAATTTTTTTTACAGATGATATGTTTCCTTTGGAGGAGATTAGAGAAGTAAGAAATGATCAGCAAAAGGTACCATTTAAATTCCGTACTTTGATTTGAATTTGATTAGTCTTTAATCTGATGATAGAACGGTTAAACAAAAATATTTTCTCTCTTTCTTAGTTTATTATTTTGTATATAAATTGTCCTTTCTCTAGTAAATGGTAAATTTGCGCAAAAATACAAGATTTATGCACAAATTTAGGGGGGAGAGGAACATATAGATAGATATAGAGTTTAGGGGGAGAAAACTCAGAAAATACAAAAAGAGTTTGCTGTAAATATGTATTGTTTTAGGGGGAGAAAATGAGAAAAATACAAAAACAATTGAAAAATGAAAAAGCCAAAAAGAAAGATTGCATGATATGGGAAGTGAAGTAAATGTTCGTGTTAAAGGGTTTTGACTAACACATGTAAGGTGCCATAGCTGAAAAGACTAGGATCTACTGCGATATGTCGATAGGCTTGACGCTCAACATGATAAAAGATACTAAGTGATATAAACATAACGAACTATGTACCATGTGGGTAACATACCAACGGTGTATGATTTTATGGTCTTAAATCTTGCGTTGATAGATAGCCAACATCTGAGGTTTTGGGTCTTTATATTGTTGAATCATCCGGGGATATCTTGGCTGTCCTTCTGTTCAGAACTAAAATTGTACATGAACCCAGGAAAGAAAGTCACTTGGAATTAGCTCATTTCTATTTGAATGTCTGTATGTTGTCCCGATACACACAATTTTGATCTGGTTCTGAAATCTTCTCTGAAAAAAGTCGTGTATCTCCTCTGCTGCATCCAGATATATGCTGACCTGGAGGTGCTAGGCAACGTCAGCTTCTGCTGCATCCAGATACATGCTGACCTAGCTGTACGTTGTCGCTCTGTAGATCATTTATACACTCGAAAGAGGCCCTCAAGTGCCCAAAAGAAACCCTAGAAACCTATGTCAAATTGAGAAAAACTCATTTGATCTGTATATTATATCATCTCTGCTTAAGATCTATTATGTTCTCTTCTCAATCTATTCCCAGTTAAGATTTCAGAGATCTGGATTGGACTTGTGAAATATGTGGTAGGGAAGCTACTTGCATGATAGAGTGTGCTGTTTATATTTCCGGGATTTGATTAGTATTTGTTTGGGTGTTCATTGTTAAGAAATCAAAACATGATAAAATTTGTTACAGGCAGTTATATGGAAAAGGTCTAGGGAGATGAGTTTAGGAGGACAAATATATTGGCAATCGTCTAAAGCTTTCAGTCGTAGATCAGTGTTAATAAGTGTAGTCAAGCCTGAAACCTCGGGATTTGATCCCTGAGCAATTACGTTATTTCCTAGACACAGTCAGGATATCTTAAAAGAAAAAGGATGACATCAATATACTCACCTGTTACGATGAATCGTTGTGCTTACCTTGATCGCAGGGGTATGCCTTGGAATGGGATACACGGGTATAATAGTATAATATTACCTAAAGCATATCACAAAGTTGAAAAAATTGAAAGTTGAGCGTTAAAGTTTAAGTGGACAAACATATTGGCAATCGCATAGACCAGTTTGATTAGGCTCGTACTGAAAAGTGTTCCTTAGTCTGCCTGAGAACGAATTTTGATCCCATTGCAATTGTAATTGTATATTATGGTAGTTGTTTATATTTTGAGTTTTTATTTGTTTTTAGTTCTCAATATTAAAAAAAAAATTAAAAAAATTGGAAAAATTCAAAAATACAAAAATAGTGTCTTGCTTTTCTATAAAACCAAAAATCCAAAAATAGAGTATTTAATTGTTTTTCTTAAAATAAAAAATGTAACCGTTCTTGAAGATTTGACTGATCATCAAAAGTTGAAAGAATTTAAATTGTGAAATCCGAGTACAAGTACTTGGATGTACCTAGTGTTCATATAGTACTCTCCCTGTTGCATAAGAAATGTTTGCTAATGAGTTTGTGAGCATGTGAAGAACTTGATTTCAATCAAGAACAGGGGTTGATGAAGACTGAGATGCTGTTAGTTGCTGAAGAAGCCTGAAGCAGCACAACAACAAGATGTACCTGAGTCAGAAGAACCGGATACGAAACGCCGTCTGATAATGAAAGTACATTTGAAGTACCATGAACCTGCTTGAAAGAGAAAGACTGAAGAAGAAAAGAGTTGTTGAGAATCCTCCTCTCACATTCTTTTTGACAAGATTTTCAAGCAAATGCTGATCAATATCCTGATATGAAGCTAACCACAAGAGCTGAAGAAAGAGACCCAGGGCTGAGAGTTCAGAAGTCAAGAACTTCCAAAACATCTGCAGCATTGAGACAACCATAAACTACGTTGAAGACGTTGCTGAATTCATGTTATGAAGACAATTTGATGGCATCAGTCTAGGGGGAGATTGTTAGGCCCTAAGGTGTGAGACTGACGCATCAAATTAACACAACGGATTATGGTTACGAGCTGGGCTTTACCGGGTTAGTTTATATTAGGTTGTGGACCTTTATAGGTCACTTGGGCCAAGCTTTAGGCCATGTGGGCCAAGCAAGTCCAAGGGGAGCCCATGTAGGGAAGTGGGCTTGTCTATGTATATAAACAAGTTTCTAACTTGTTTTAGGGTTGGAATTTCTTTGAACCTCATTGTTACAATTCCTAGAGAGAGCTAGAGAAGAGGCGTGTTGGTGAAGAACACTTGTACTAGACGGTTTTGCTTTTTCAAGTAATAGAATCGTGTGCAAGTGTTGAAAGTGATTCGGTATTCTTCCTCGTTTTTCATATTTTTTTCGTGTTTATCTTGAATCATCTTGTGATTGGTTTCCGCACTCTTACAAGATTAGATTTGATATCATTGAAAGATCCATTCTACGGGACTTACATGTATTGAGGAAAATATATATTTAGAAGTCACCATGTGTGTGATTATTTGTATATTATGTGTATTAGTTATATTATTTTAGGACTTGAAATAATATAACTCACTAAAACACCAAAAATTACAATCCAAAATATTACCAAAATTCCAAGAATATGAATATACAATTTACACAAAAGTATTGGTGAAACCGAACCAAGTAATATAACTTACAAAATATTCCGGAAAGTTTATTCACAAGTATATAATGGTAAATAATATTTTGGACACCAAGAGAACAAAAATATGATTTTTACAATTATTACAAAGTTATATCATATTTTTGACAAGAAGAAAGTATATTATTTTTGGGTTAATAAAAATATGTATTTTCTTGGAAATATTAGAAGATATATTATTTTGAAAGAAATATATATATTTTCTCAAACAAAAACGGAATATATCATTTTTGGAGAAAAAATAAGTTTATATATATTTTCTAAGTTAGACTTGAAAATATATTATTTTTGGAATTTATATGAAAAATACAAATATTTTTGCCAAGGGAAGATTTTAAATAATATTTCTTAAAATATATTTTGGAAATATAAATAGGGGAAGGTTCAAATGAAAACCACTAGTTAACGCGAAAACTCGAAAACTAACTAAAAAAAGCCTAAAAAACACACAAATTTTTTTTTTTTTTTGCAAAACCAAATTTCGCAGGTTTTTTAATATAAAAAAAAATTTCAAAAAAAAAAAAAAAAAAAAATTTTTGTGTAGTGCACATGTGTAATACTACACATGTGTATCTGTACTACACATGTGTATTATTACACATGTGCACTACACAAAAAAATTTTTTTTTTTTTTTTTGAAATTTTTTTTATATATATAAAAATCAGCGATTTTTATTAAAAAAATTGAAAAAAAAAAAAAAATTTTGTGTGTTTTTTAGGCTTTTTTTAGTTAGTTTTCGAGTTTTCGCGTTAAAAGTGGTTTTCATTTGAACCATCCCCTATATAAATATATATATATATATATATATATATTGGTGAACTTTTATTAAAGATAATATTCTGGAAAAGTTAATACGAAATTGAGTATAAGAATACTTAATGAATACAATAAAAATACGTATTCCCATACGTATAAATACACACCGAAATACGACCCCAATACATGGCAAAAATATACATGTACAAGAATACGAATACACCCATCCTTAGGAAGGAAATACATGTATAATTACGTGGAAAATGTTAAGTTAATATATATTGTCTTAACAATTATTCCAAAATTTAGTAAATATAATTTAAGTTAAAATATTTATTATTTTAACAAATAATTATATAACATGGAATAATATTGAAGATACAAAGAACGTAACTCAAAGACACTAACTAATACTAAATCAAGGCACGACCCGTTCGTCTAATAGACATTAGTACGTTGTAGGTAGTCGTGTACGCCAGACGGAGCTTTGAGTTACGGTGTTACGAAGAACGCAAGACTGTGAGTTCATGTCCCCTTTTTCTTTAAAATTGTTTTGTTTTTATAACCATGGGGTGAAGTAAATGTTACAAAATGTTTACAAACAATTACAGTTGGTATGGTTAGCTAAGGATTGCATAGTAGATCATGTGAATGGGTAGGCACACTCCTAAGACCATTAATCCTCGTGTTAGGACCGAGGGGCATGAGTGATAGATCTATTTGGGTGTAGCGAGCCCACACCCATGTGGACTGGGGATTGGCCCATGAGGTGACTATGTCTTACAGCCGGAGGCCGGTACAAAATCTGCTAGGTTTGAGTCTTCCTACGCCGTTGCACGCATGTTAATGGCCTTGCAAACCATTAATTGATCTGTTTCCTTGTTTTGCTTTCACACACACACACACACACACATATACATACATACAATGATTACAAGGTTTCATTCATACACACAAACAAACACATGAATTCGCTCAACTTTTGTTGATGTTTTTAAACTACATGTATTTCAGGGAATTAAAAGTGGATCTGGCAGGCGTTTGGATGTTTCAAGTTGCGTTAAGAATAAAGGATGTCATCCGTTGTCTTAGGGTTTGGTTAGTGTGTCTTATCCTGAACAAGACACATCTACCAAAGCCTGATTTTATTTAGAGTCTTTTGATGAGTCCTTAGGGAACTCTAAACAATTCGTATGGTTTGTAAAATTTGAATTTGAAGTCTATGTTTCAAACAATGATGTTTATGATTTTTTAAACGTATCTAATGGATGACCATCTATGGTTTTATCATATAGTGGTTGTTATGATTGAATGCAATGATATTAAGCAAGTAACACATAATCACGCTTCCGCAAAAAGTCAGGGTGTGACACTTCTCTCAACCTTTCAATCGACGTTTGTGGTCGTTGCATCTCCATCTTTTAGTCATCCTCTTCATTAGTTAGTTACATTTATACGATTGCACATATAGTGTTTGATGAAATGCCGTTGGTTACTTTGAAAGGAATATGAAGCATTCTGTCAATTTTTAAATTCCATTAGTATAGAAATTGATCTTAAAATATTGTAGCAATTAAACCTAAGCGATACGTAGGTGGATGGTGATAGCGTTATGGTGCGTTTGCAGCGATGGGGTCGGTAGGGGTGATGGTGGTGGTGGAAGGAGGCGATCGTGGTGGTGCAAGGAGGTGATGGTGGTGGTGGAAATAGGTGGTGGTGCTGGAAGTACAGAGGGAGAAATGTAGTAGAGAGAGAGTGTTTGTTTAGAGATGGAGTAGAGAGAGAAAATGTTTGTTTAGAGAGAGAATGAGGTATATAATTTTTTTTTTTTAATTTTTTAGATGTTTTCTTAACCATAGGGTAAAAAGACAATTATTCACTCATATGACTTGCACATGAACAAATTTAACTGAAAAAATAAACTAGGTTAAGGCTAAAGGCCATAACGTATACCATTTTAAAACATTAAGTACAAAATTAATCAATTTTAAAGACAAAGGACACCGCTTGAAATTAGGTATATAGATAAAGGACAAAACTTCTAATTCAAACTATTTACAAACAAATGTCAAATAAACAGATAACAAATTGCACCGCAACTCTTTTTTAAATTGCAAAATCAATCGACGAATCATCTCTTAAGGATTGATAAATTACCATCCACGCAACGCAACTAGTTACAACCCACAACTAAAATCTTCCATATTTGTTGTCATTTCCTAAACCTTCGTTCGTGTTAGGCATGTCCCCCTGTCTGATGAAAAACTCAATCAAGTACTACTAGAAAGCAAACAAAAACAGACAACTCACATCTCAATTCTCTCTTTCCCACTCCACTCAACTATGCACACCCTACCCAAACCCTTCCACCACCACCACCACGACCACCACCACCACACCACCTTCTCTCTCATCCTCATTCTCACCCTCTCACTCCAAACCACACTCTCCACCACCCCTCCAAACGACGCCGTTTCCCTCCTCAAATTCAAACAAAGAGCCGACACCACCAACACCCTACTCTACACCCTCACTGAGCCACTCAACCACTGCCAATGGCAAGGCGTCAAGTGCGTCCAAGGTCGAGTCGTCCGGCTCGCCCTCCAAAGCCACGGCTTGAACGGCATCTTCGCCGACCACACATTGTCTCAACTCACCAACCTACGTGTCCTGAGCCTCCGTAACAACTCCCTAACCGGCTCCATACCAAACCTCTCACCCCTCATCAACCTCAAGACCCTGTTTCTTGACCACAACACGTTCTCCGGCTCCTTCCCGGTTTCACTAACCTCACTCCACCAGCTCCAGTCACTTAATCTAGCTCGCAACAATCTCTCCGGTTCAATACCGGTTCAACTTAACTATCTAGACAGGCTCCTTATTCTCCGGCTGGAATGGAACCGGTTCACCGGTTCCATTCCGGCTCTCAACCTAACCGTTCTCCAGGCTTTCAACGTCTCTGCCAACAACCTCACCGGTCCGGTGCCGGTGACGCCGGCGCTTTCGAGATTTGACATTTCGTCTTACTTGCTAAACCCTAGCCTCTGCGGGAAGATTGTTAACAAAATTTGTGATTCGAAGTCTCCGTTCTTTGATGCTGCTTCCGGCGGTGGTTCTGGTGGTTCCGGTGGTACGGCTCCGGCGCCGGTGGTGCAGAGCGGTGAATCGGAAGGTCTAGTAGTGTCTCCGCCGGCTACGCGGCGGCATAAGCGAGTCGGAATAATCCTAGGGTTTATAATAGCGGTTTTAACTGTTGTAGCAGTTGTTTTATTGATTTTCGCGATTTTGAATCAACGAAGTTATCGAAATCGAACGAAATCAGTTGCGTTTAGCTCCGATGCAGAAGACGAAACCGGAACCGGCAACCGTAACGGAAACGAAAACGGTTACGGAAACGCGGTTGTTGCGATTTCAGAGAACAATACGGTTAACACAGTGCGAATTGTTAACAAACAAGTTGAAATTAAAGATCAGAAGGTGCAATTACCTGAACATTACCGTGAGAGAAGCGGAGATTTGATATTCTGCGACGGCGATACGGCGGTGTACGGACTGGAACAGCTGATGTCAGCATCGGCGGAGTTGTTAGGAAGAGGAACGATCGGGACGACGTACAAAGCAGTGATGGATAACCAGGTGACGGTGACGGTGAAGAGGCTTGACGCCGGGAAGACTGCGGTAACGTCCGGTGAAGGTTTCGAGAAGCATCTGGAGGTGGTTGGGAGGCTTAGGCATCCAAATTTGGTTCCGGTTAGGGCTTACTTTCAGGCGAATCAAGAGAGGCTTGTTATTTATGATTATCAAGCAAATGGCAGTTTGTTTAACCTGATTCATGGTGAGTTCACTGTTGTTTTGAACCCGGTGTTTGTGTTTCGTGCATGGTTGTAAAACAAGGTTTCCAAGGCCGAGTACTCCCCGAGTAGTCGCTACAAGGTAGGCTGCCGAGGCGACTTTCTTTGACTCAGCCTAGTTACTCGGAATCGGTCAAACGAGGTCAACCGAGGCCAAAATCGTATCCAGTAGGTCAACTTGGGCCGAGTTTGATTTTAAAAATAAGAAAACATAATTTCTATGCCTATCATATTAAAGAATGAATATTATTTTCACGTATTTTGTTATAGATATTAATAAATTTATGTTATTTGACATGTATTTAATTTTCAAAAACTAATTTCTTTATAATTTAACATGCCCGAGTACTCTCTGCTTAGGCCGAGTACTCTCAACTCCCCGGTCGACCGACTAGGGAGCGCCTAGCAACTTTTGCGACCATGGTTTCGTGTGAGTTCACTCACTGAGTTTGACTCGGTTACTTAAAAGCCTGTGAACTTAATTGGAAAAGTAGAGGGGCATGGGTTCACTGGCAAGTGTGTTGACTAGTAATCATGAAGTCATCGTGACTGGGGTGATCTTGATCAGTTTGGTTAGGTTTGGTTATTGGTTAAAACTTAAAACCGATGCTTCGTTGGTTATAAAAGGGTTGGAAAATTTGGTGATTGAAAACAAATGGTTCGATTAATTTGGTTTTTTTTTAAAAGACGGTTCGATTAATTCGGTTAACCGTAAGAAGAAATGACAACTAATATGTTACTTGTAATATAACAGCTTTTCTGACATATTAACATTTTATCATAACCATAGTTATTAAAGCGAGCGCCCAGGCGCCTAAGCGCAAATAAGGCCCCGGGCCCAACAAATCCCCGTGAGTGTGCCTCGCGCCTTTAATAACTATGATCATAACTGAACCATGAAAGCAGTTATAAAAAAAAGCATCGCATATTTCAGTTAGGTAATTCGGTTTTTTGTGCTCACCCCATTCATGATAGATAACGGTTGGGATAAAAATGAGTTATGAGTATTTTGGACGGCTTAATCTTATTGGTGCATTTTATATATTTAATGACATGAACAGGGTCAAGATCAACAAGGGCAAAACCATTGCACTGGACATCCTGTTTGAAGATTGCTGAAGATATAGCACTTGGCCTTGCTTACATCCACCAAGCCTCCAGACTCATTCACAACAACCTAAAATCAACCAACGTCCTACTCGGTCCCGACTTTGAGGCTTGTCTCACCGACTACTGCCTCTTGGTCCTTGCGGACCCCACATGTATGGACGAATCCATTCCCACGGGTTACAAAGCCCCGGAATTAAGAAAATCGTACAACCGGGCCACGACCAAATCTGATGTTTATGCTTTTGGAGTCCTTTTGTTAGAGCTTCTATCGGGTAGGCCTCCTTCCCAGCATCCACACCTAGTCCCCGAGGATATGGCTGAATGGGTGAGTGCAATGAGGGAGAATGATGACATGCCACATGATAATAGGCTCGGAATGCTTGTTGAAGTAGCAGCTGTTTGTAGCATGACATCACCCGAACAAAGGCCCGTAATGACACAAGTGTTGAAGATGTTACAAGAGATTAAGGAGACTGCCTGTATGACCACCGACAATGATTACACGTATAATGTATATTCATAACCGCTAAGCACGAGAAGAAGCTACAAGGAAATGGCTACATTATTGTCAATTGTGGTTATAATTTTGGACATGCAACCACAGAACGATAGTGAGAAGTCAACGCTTTTTGTACAATCTGCTGCTGGTCCAGAGGAGAATGCTGGTTATTCGTGAATCCATACGTGTCATCTACCATCAGTAAGCTGCTGTGAAGATTAAGTATTGATATTTAAAGTAAGATCCTACAGTTTCTGTTATATATACACTCTTATCTTTAATCCTATGTTTTAATCAGTCATAACTCGTATTTAAATTCGTACTTGTCTACATCGAGGAGACTCATGGCAGTTAGGAGATTTAAAAGACAGTAAAATCATGTTTGAGATAAGGAAATACATACATTGTTCGAATCCCGTTTCTTTGGGATTGAACCAAGTGATACAAAATTTTGCTAACCTTCACCAACTGAAAAAAAAAAAAAAACTATTTACAAATAATATTCTACTAAAAACTTAACAAATCAGTTATCCAGCTACCTTTTTTTCGGTTTTCTTTTGATCCTAACTCTGATGCAATGTCTCCTTTAAATTTGTAACATGTATGTTTAACCTCAGTTATCACTGTTCCTCTTCACCTTAAACCTCTAACAAGATTGATTGTTCCAAGTAAAATCATAAGATAAAACCATCATCCCGATCGGCCTGATGGAAATTGAACATGTTATGATAATTTAGGTTAAAGTTGATGATACAATATCGGATGCTACTGTAACGACATAATACAATAAATCAATTTAATTTGTTGGAAATTTCACCCTTTCCCACCACATTGTCACTTACAGCAAATCGATTAATTTATTTGATCATGTGGCAGCCGTTTTAGTCGATATTTTTCTTGTTTGACATTTGTGAACAAAAGGAAGAAAGATAACCAACCTTAAGAGGTAGAAGCTAGCAAGAAGAAGACTACTCATGTGGTTGGACCAAGCCTGAGAGACAAATCTTGACCCTTTAATGTATCGTCACTGTTTCTGACCTGATCGCTGGTTTTGAATTTGATCAGGTTTGACAGCTTCCACGGTTTCTGCCACTTCCACTTGAACTGTATCAGCCATTCATCATGACTTCGTCTCCACCTCGAGATTTTTCCCTTCTGTTCACCGAGTGGCAACTTTTTCATCGACACGTGTGCCATTGGTATCATCTGTACCAACCAAAATTAGTAGTTATAGACTTATATGCACTCTTTGGTAACATGTAATCCAAATCTTGACAGACGAAACGTTCACCTTTTGTGTTTGTTTAAAAGCCACTTTGAGTGGCCTATTGCAGATTCCTGCTTTAGAGTCAAGTTGCCTTGATTCTGGGAACGACAATGGAGATTCCAAACCTAAATCTGCGAAAATATCATACGAAGTTGTAGCCCTTCCCTGTTACAATTCGTGTAATTAATAAAAGACAATTAGGAAGTCGGTTTGTTTAGCCATAAAGCTAACGAAAAAGAAAACAGGGTTTTCTACCTTTAGAGGAGCAGAGCCGATTGTAAGAGGTTGCAGCTCTAATCCTTTTAATCTCTTTGAAGGCGTCTTATCCCTTGCTGTTTTCACACCTCGTTCTTCGATTTCCTTCAACTTCTTTGTTAGCGAACTTGATTTTTGGATAGAGGCTGTTTGTGTTGAACCAGCATGTCTGTCCTTGGCTTCATATTCCTTTTCCAACAACCTGCGTCTGGTAGTACAAACAAACAAATTTGTATTTTGTAATAAAAGATAATTAGAATTCGCGGTAATGTGTTTATTTTTACCTTGCCTCGATGGCGATACTGAATAAGTGCTGAAGCAATTCCTTTGCATCTCCTAGAGAGTGTAACGCCTTCCATCTTCCAGCAGAGGCAGGATCGTGTCCCCGCCCTGCCTCTTGAATCTGCGAAGATAGCTTAGAAAGAGCTTCCGTAGAAGATTTCACCTTGCTTTCGAGTGAAACAATCCTAACCGCTCGCGTGTTTGGTGACAATGAAGGCCCTCTTACACCAAAACCCATATTCAACACCATTACCCAGTATGCAACATATTTTGAAAACAAATTTATATATACCTCTGAGGTGCGGGTCGTCCACGAGAAGAAGCTCTATCCTGCTGTTTCAGAAAGCTCAAGTCCTCCTTAAGTTTTGCATGGCTCAAAGTTCGATTTTCATGGTCGATCCGGAGTTTATACACATGCATTAGTTTGTCAAGTTCATTATCAAGCCACCTCTTCAAAGTTTTGATCTACAAATGGAATATGATTAACACTTTTCTTATAAGAGATGATATATTAGCAGGAACAGAAGGTTTATAGCTACCTGTCCGGACCGATTTTGTCCTCTTGGTTGAACTAAAAGAGAGAGAGAGAGAGAGAGAGAGAGACGAGATAATGTAGTTAGTACAAGTAGGAGAGGGTTGTGACAAAAGTTATATTGAGATAATTATTTACCGGTAGTTTCACGGCGTGTGGTTTGCTTTGTGGTTTGCTTTTGTGATTTAAGCAACTCTTTTAGCTTTTTGGTAGCTCTTTCAGCTTCTTCTGTTTTCCTTTGAAGAACCTGTAGTGAAAGAGTGAGGTGACAGGACGTCAGGATTTCATAGGGTTTATAATAATCGATATGATATCAATAAAGATATCTTGAATCTAAGGCGGCAAAATACATTTATAAGTAATATTAGGGGGCGTTTGGTTCACGGAATGATTTTGAATTGGAATTGGAATTTGTATAGGAATTAGAATTTCAAGGAATTGGATTTGGAATTTAAACATTTCAATTTGAATTGGAAATTGTTGGAATTGAAATCTCAATTCCATTTTTGTTGTGCCATTTTTGTTGTGTTTGGTTGTCAAATGAATTGGAATCCATTACCCCGGCACCCACAACCACCAGTTCGGTCAAAACGGTACGGGTCAAAACGGTTCGGGTCAAAGTGGTTCGATTCGAAACGGTTCGGGTCGAAACGGTTCAATTCGAAACGGTACGGGTTGAAGCGGCTCGATTCGAAATGATATGGGTCGAAACGGTACGGGTCGAAACGGTTCGGGTCGAAACTGTTCGTGTCGAAACGGTTCGATTTGAAACGGTACGGGTCGAAACCGTTCGAGTTTGAACGTTAAGGATCGAAACCGTACGCATCGAAAATGGGTCGAAACGGTACGGGTTGAAACGGTGCGGGTCGAAACGATCGAAGATTCCAATGAATTTACTTTAATTCCTTCACATATAAGAAGGATTTTGAATTCCTTTAGTTAAAGGAATTTGAAGGAATACATGCCTAATTCCAATTCCATTGTCAACCAAACACATGAAGATTGGAATTGGGATTCCAATTCCATCAAATTCTATGAACCAAACATCTTAAGAGATGGAATTCAAATTCCAATTCCCTTGAATTCCACTAAATTCATGCGAACCAAATGCCCCCTTATATCCTTACCTGTGCTTGGCGTTGGTATAGAGCTTGCAATTTCTGTAATTCAACTTCACTTTTCCTGCTATCTTTCTTTAACTGCTTAGAAAAAACAAAGAATTACTTTGAAAATTCTTGATAAGCCCTGATGACGGAATATATCACCTGCAGCATTTGCTTCTCATGATCGGCCTTCCATTGCCGATATTGCTCTTCATCTTGTTTTACTTTCTGCTGTAGCTGTACCTGTAATACCAAGAAACTTAAACTAACCACCGAGAACTTCATGAAATTGTAACCGACATTTTCTTCAGAAATTACCTTTTGGGACTTGATACCACGTAGCTCATCTTGTAGTCGTTTCTTTGCATCATGACATTTTTGCTTTACAAATTCAATCTCTTGTTCATGTTTTGCCTCCAAATCTGTAATCTGTATAGCGGCTTGATTAAATAAGTTAGCAGATGGTTAAAAAAGAGGTCCATGTCAGCAGATTAATGATGATCACAATCACCTGCCTCAGGATTCTGAGCATTCATCGTTTGCACCTCCGCAGCTTCAAGACGTGCAATTTCTTCGCGCAACCTATCGCGTTCCATCTGCAGCGATCTCTTGTCTTCCTCTAGTGCTATGATTTTCTCCCTTGATTGTCGCTCGCGTGCTTCCACATCAGGAGATCCACGAAGCTTCATCTCAGGCTGCAAGTAACCCAATAAAAACAGCTTTTATACACTGAATTACATTAGTACAGATATCAGTAAATTCACTAAATTGTCATTGAAAAGGCCAACGGAGCGTACGTTAGCATCTGTGTCATGAAGATCCACAACCACACATTTGCTGCGATAATCATTCGTCTTTTGAACTAGTTCTGAGTTAGAAACATCCACAAAAGCACATTTGCTGCGATATTCATTCATCTTTTGAACAAGTTCTGAGTTAGTAGCCTCCACACATGCACTTTTGCTATGATATTCATTCATCTTTTCAACAAGTTCTGAGTTGGTAGCCTCTAGCAGGTCAATTTTTCTTTTAAGATCCTATAAGCAAGTATGCACTATATCATAATCCTTTCTAGTTTAGTTTCTAAAGGGAGGTTACCCTTTTGACACCACAAGATGACGTAAGACGTGTTAAGCGGGAAATACTGTCAGGAAGAAAATATGCGTTACACACTCGTATATAATACCTGCACTTCAACAAGTTCAGCCTCCTTCCTGTGAGAAAGTTCGGCCTGCAACAATCTTAACTGCTGCCTCAACTTGTGTGTGTCAGCAGGAAATACTTCTTTTTGGATCTGCCAAAAGCTCCATTAGGCATGTGAACAAAACCATAGCTCAAAGGAAATTTAAGTGACGGAAAAAGATATTTACCGAAGCTTTGTTCTGAATGTTGCGAGCACGATTAGCATACTTGAGAGTATTAAGAGTTTCCTCTGCGTTATAATCAGCAGGGCTGACGCACGCTAAAAGTAAACCGCAATTGTTATATAAAAAGTAACAGTTTTCTGATTATGTGAATATAGGATAGCGATGAGACATAATAGGGTTAGGAAGATAGATACCTATCATGACAGTTTTGCAATTGCCACCAAGGGAAGCCTGTAATAACCGCGTAAGTTTACTGTCTCGATAAGGTATATGCAGTCCCTCTTTTCGTTTTTTGTCGTCTCCTAGTGCACTGATGACATTCCCTAGTGCAAGAAGCCCCTTATTGATTTGAATTCCTGTTTCATTAGAAGAAAGATGAAACCAAGAGAGAGATCTGCTATAGAACATGGTTGTAAAAATCCCGCCTAGGCTCCGATTAACCACTAATAGGAGGTTTGCCGAGTAATGGACGATTAATCGCTAGGCGGTCAACGGTGATCCTATTCCGACCAAATTTTGACCAAGCCTTATAATCTCCATCCAATTACTTTAAAATGGTTAACGAGGAGTTAAAACATTTCTTAAAAAAATACATATAAAAATGTGTGTGTGTATATAAAACTAAAAATTACATATAAAATCCCCAATCCGATTAATCCCTAATTCCCTATTAATCCTGATAAATCATTGGTCGGTACCTCACCAACCGACTGACGCCTACCGATTCTTGAAACACTGAATCTTAAATTTCACCTAACTTTATGATTCAAACTGGCCCCTTCGAAACCTACTAACCTTCTTTCAAACGAACCCCTTCCGAACCTGCTCTCTTAGCTCGCTCAGATCCAGCAAGGTCTACCAAATGCAGCTTTGCACATCGGTACTCCTCGGACATAACAAGCCCGCTAGAACTGGTTTCATCTTTATTTTTATCCTTCTGCTCTAAAATTATGGTGAATATTGCGTGGGAGCGGCTGTTACAAACACGAAATTCATCCCATTTGCTGTGGAATAATCAACATGAAAACGAAAATCGGTTACCTTGATTGATTGTTCATATCTGTTGACGCTACTGATCGATTCAAACATCCTTGCTCAAGGCAAGCTGACATTTCTTTATGTGTGCTAACGCTAACTTCTGTCGACCCACTTAGGCTCAGAGCTCCATCTGATGCTTTGCGGATTTGTAACGGATGCTTATTCTCAGGATTTCCATTGGTAATTCCCGATTCCAGCAAGTCCCTCACTTCTTCTTTCAAAATCTTAAAATCCAAACCCTCTAGTTAAAACATATACATATATCATATATATGCATGTAAAATTGTAAATGAACATAGAAAGTGACCTCAATGAAGGAAACATGCAATTGGAATTCAGATTCATGTTGCAGTTTTTGAATCTTGTCAAATATTGTGTTCATAACTTGAAACATAAGTCCTGTGTGGGAACTTTCTTTTGGGGAGGTACCCATGGTGTAAGTCTTGCCCGAACCTGTCTGCAAACGAAACGAAATGACTGTTACGCCAGCTCCAAGAAATAAAAAACAAAAAACCAAGTTTATGCGTACGAAATTACCTGCCCATACGCGATAACCGTGCCGTTGTATCCTTGAAACAAAGCATCCAAGAGAGGAACAGCACACTCTTGAAACATATTCTTTGATGGAGACCCACCTCCTCCATAAACATGATCAAATATAAACGAATGTGAACCCATTAACACCTGCACTTGACAAACCAATTGATTATTTCCCTCGATAATTTATAGGAAATAACCAAAAATCAGGGTTATAAGGATCATAAGGCGCTAGTCGGCTGGTGGAGTATCGGATTGAGAATTTTATATGTAATTTTTTTTTAAGTAGAAAGGTTTTAACCCCATCTCGGCCCATTTTTTTTAAGTAGCTAGGGTTAAGGGTTAATCACGGAAATTTTTACAGGGTTTGGCCAGAATCGCTGGGTGCCATTGACCGCCCAACAATTAATGGGTTGATTAGATGAATATTCCCTAGGTGTGAGGGTAGGCAGGATTTTTACAAGCATGCCAAAAATGACCCATTGGATCCATAATTGGAATAATGAGTTAAATGTACCTGAGCGGTCCCTGGGACGACGTCCAAGCATTCTCGGCCGCCGTTTTGGGACTCGTGGCGGAGGAGAGGACGGATATGCAAGGCCACCTTCACATTGCAATTCTCTGGCGAGTTCTCCATGAGGATGGTTTTTATATGTATAGGGAGAAAGCATATGAATAATAATAATAAAGGGGAATATCATGGATGATTTTGGCGGGTGTTTGTTTGTGGGGGAACTCAGAATCTCCAGGCCATTGATTGATCGAATTGTTCAGTTTAGCCATGGGCATGGGCATTTGCATGACAACATAAATTGCCTCGTATGTTATTTAGAATCTGAGAGCCGTTGATTTGATCAAAACGAGAGAATTTGGTGAAAGATTGGTCCAGTCCAGAAATCTGAAAATAATAAATGCTCACGATCGTTACAATAGAACATGTGTTTTTTTGTTTTTTTTCTTCAAAACGGGTTGTGGGTGTGGTACTGGATGGTAAAAAACCGGGCATTACAATAACTGCTGATTTCGGTTTAAATTATACCATCGACATCATGAACAATAGAAGCACCCATGAGCAATAATCATTGTGAGAACGAAAGCATCACTTAAGATTTCAAAGCATAGAAAACTTCTCATACATTTGTCATGAAGCTTTCTTCAAGCCAAAAACTACTAATCGAGATTTGCATTGTTTGACTATACCATTTGCATTGTACTTAACCTTGTAAATCCACTTACACATGATGTGAAGAAGGAAATCCTAGCACCAGCATGATAGCTTCGAGATCACTTCTGCAAAATAGAATACCTTGAGTCTCGCAAGAGGGGTCCTCCTGTGACAATCATTCAGTGTGAGAATACCTACTTAGTCGAAGATAGATAAATGTACAATAAGTAAAGTGAGAGTATAAGAGTTAATGAGTGAATGGATAAAATGTTACCTTAAGTTGGCTATTTATAGGAGAGAATTAGGGTTGATGTCACTTTCATGTGGTGTGATCCCCGTTGGTGAACATAATCGTTTTAACAATGACATCTTGAATTCTATTGGTCAGGAATTAACATTCATTTTGTCGTGATTGTACCTTTTCTGCCACGTAGGCATAAGTCTAGGGGTGTTCATCGAATCGAATTACTCGAATAAATTTTTTTTTTTTTTGCTTTTTCATGCATTTCTTACGTTTTATAGGATAAGACAATTACGTTTTATACGATAAGACACTTTCTACTTGAACTTAACTCTTAGGTCATTACCTACATATATATTTTCCGTATAAATAAATAAATGTAAATTATAAATAAATAAATGTAGATGATATATATTTTTCGTATAAATAAATAAATGGAGATGAAGATATACATCAAGACACACTTCACCCCCACCAATATGCCCCCTTCCTCCTTTTCATCTGTCAGTAGACCCAGTTCTGAATTAAGAATCTCCACCTCTGCAATATCCATGGCGGCCACTTTAACCTTTTTCACTTAATCCATTATTTATACGCCCACACCGACCTCTACATACCCCCAACATCAAAACCTCTCAGTATTTATTTATTTTCAGTTAACCAAAATCCATGATCCAGAGAAAAACAAACGAATCCTGTAGCTGTTCTTCGGGGAAGCGAAAGAACAAGGAGCGTCCGTACAAGGGGATACGGATGAGAAAGTGGGGAAAATGGGTGGCGGAGATTCGGGAGCCGAATAAGCGGTCCAGAATATGGTTAGGGTCGTATTCGACACCGGTTGCAGCAGCGCGTGCGTATGATACGGCTATGTTTTATCTTCGTGGGCCGTCGGCGAGGTTCAATTTTCCGGACTTGTTGGCGGTTGATGGGCCGTTGGATGAGATGTCGGCGGCGGTCATAAGGGAAAAAGCGATAGAGGTTGGGGTTAGAGTGGATGATGCAGAGAGGAGTTATGTGAGTGGTTCTCAAGTGGAGTCTTGTTGGTTACAGGAGAAACCCGACTTGAATAAGAATCCGGAACCGGAAGATCCAGATGGAGATTACCGGTGAGGCAGACTGGGGTTGATTATTTTGTTCTAAGAACTTTTTTATTTTATTTTATTTTTTCCGGTATTATGCATTTCTATGTTGGAAACAAACAAATATTTGAATGCTGGAAACAGATGAAACAATACCAATATAGGGATTCTCTTCGAGCGATTGTCGGGAATTTTGTCATGGTAACGGCAATATCGAAAAAATTTTAGGGTGTTGCTAAATGTACCCCCTTTTCTACTAAATGCACCCCCTCCTTTAACTTTTACATTAATATAATTCAAACCCTTTTGTTTTTCTTTCATTTTTTTATCTTTAATTATTATTATTACTAGTATTTGTTTTTAAAACATTATTTTATTTAAAAAGAAACTTTTTTTTTTGATTATTTGAAAAATAATCATTTTCTTACGTTTTAAACTAAAGCGAGTCATTTTAACTTTGAAATGGATTTTTTGTTCATAGCGACCTGAAGTGGGTATGCGAATTCGGTTTGTGTAAACAATGATACACAAAAAATTAAATGAAGCTTTAAAGCCAGCCAACTTAACTAATGTTTTATTTTCTTTTTACGTCTTATTACTATTAATAAATAAAAGTTGTTAATTATATTAAAAAAACATTTTAAAATAAGAATACTAATAAAAATAAAAATAGAAAGATGAGAGAACTAAAATACGAAATAAATAAAAAATATAAAAGCAACTGTCTTTTTTCAAAAAAAAGTTATGAAACTTTTTTATTGTATAAAAAATATCTTTTTGATTAATTTTAATGACGTTTTATAGAAACATAATAAAATACTAGTAAGAGAAAGTGTTTTCAAATTATAGAAACACAATAGTTTTCAAAAACAATATTTGAATTGTTTAGGGGGGTGAAATTTAACAACTTTTAAATTATATTTTTAGAAAGGGGGGTATAACTAGTAAAAAAGGGGGTGCATTTAGCCAACCCCAAAATTTTAGGCCTACGTATTTGATTTTGTTTAGAAAAAAGTTAACGGACACAATTTATTAAAAATATATCAAGTTAAATAATTTTTTGAGTTAAATGTCATTTTAGTCCCTGTAGTTTGGGCCATTTTGCCAGTTCAGTCCAAATGTTTCATTTTTAATCTGTGGGTCCAAAAAGGTTTCACAGTTGCCATTTTAGTCCACTGGGTTAACTTCATCCATTTTTTCTGTTAACGAGAAGGCCAATTCGGTCATTTTATATGGCTGAATTGTCCTTTTAGTTAACAAAATTACATATAAAATGACCGAATTGGCCTTCTCGTTAACAGAAAAAATGGATGAAGTTAACCCAGTGGACTAAAATGGCAACTGTGAAACCTTTTTGGACCCACAGGTTAAAAATGAAACCTTTGGACTAAACTGGTAAAATGGCCCAAACCACAGGGACTAAAATGGCATTTAACTCTAATTTTTTTTAATGAATAAAAGCTAACCTACCAAGATCCTTCTCTTAAATATAGTTATTTAAAGGTTTTACCTTTACCAATGAACACAATCTGATTGATAAAAGAATGTTGATATTGATGAAAGACTTAGGGGCTGTTTGGCCGCATCTGAATGGTTAAGTGCTAAACCAGTAAGATGTTTGAACCATTAAGTGCTGAACCGGTAAGAGTCTGTATAATGTTTAACTGTTCAGAGGCAAATGTCTGACCAATTTAGATTAGAGGTATTAACCATTCCGACTCTGTATAAATCTTAACCATTCAGAGGCAAATGTCTGAATCATTCAGACATCTGCTAGTGAAACAAACATTCTGAACTATTAAATGCTGAACTAGTAAGATATCTGAACCATTAAAAACCTCATTAAAAAGTAAACAAAAAGCCCCTTATTGACTTAAAATAGTGTTAATTAAAATAAACATAATTCAAAAATTAATTAAAGAGTAAACTGTCATTTTGGTCCCTGTGTTTTGGGCACTTTTGTCATTTTAGTCCAAATCTCAAACTTTTTAAATCTGGGTCCCTGTGGTTTCAATTTTGTTGCCATTTTAGTCCAAATTTCAAATTTGGCCAAATTCCTCAATTTAAACCCCCCTGTTTTGTCCTTTTGCTCAGGGGTATTTTCGTCATTTTGGTCATTAAAAAGTTTGAGATCTGCACTTCATTAACATCAGATCTGCACTCTCTCTCAACACCCCCTTTCTCATCGAAACTGCTCCAGCCAAACACCACAATTCTCTGTACCAATCATTTATATACTTAACCATTATTGTTCTTCAATAGATTCAATCAATGGAAACAAAAATATTTCATATTCTTGTAAACACTTAGTTATAAACATTTTACAACATCATAAACCAAGAATCTGACTTTCTATTAATCTGTTATTTTATACATTAAATCCAAAACAAGAAGAAGTTTAGAAACCCTAAATGGCAGATGACTTGTAACGAATCGTCTGAGGAAGTCCGGGTTGATCCGACCCGACAAGCTTCCGGATCTCAGATCTAAACTTATAGATAACATGTCTCCAACTACCTTTATTATGGGAATCGAGAACGGTTATTTCTTCCTGATTCATCTCCAAATCTAATGCGAAACCGGGTTTTCTGGAGAGGATCCATTCCCAGCCGAGATTCCACCAGTTTCTGACGGAATTAGAAGCTAATTCGCCGATAGAAGATACTGATTTGGAGCCGCGTACCGCCCACGCGGTGGTGGAGGAGATTGTTGGCGGTTGGATGGCGGAGATGCTGTAACACCCCGTGTTTCGAAAGTCAAAGTCAAAGTCAAGATTGAAGTCAAAGGAAGAAAAGATTGCTAATTGCGATATGCCACTCCTTGCTCAACTACTGTTTTGACTCCTTTGAGTTGTAATCGAACCTATTTAATTATTTGTTTTAGTTGTATTATGTGGAGTATCTATTAATAATCGAGGTTTAATCGCTATTTAATCGCATGTTTAATCGATTTATCGCTTATTGCTATCGCAATCGCAATTCGAATTATGCGTTCTGGATATTGTTTTACGTGTGTGTGCTATTTATGTGTTACTTGTGCATGTTATGTTTATGTTGAGGTGTTAATTGCAATCGCAAATCTATCGCACCGCAATCGAAACGAAAACGCTAGGCGTAAGTTAATTATAGTGATTGTATGTTAGATATAGTAGTTATGTTATTTGGATAATACTATCGCATCGCTTACTCGAATCGCATCGCAACGCTCAACACTCGAATCGAAACGACAAAACTCATCGCGCCGGACAAGTGGGTCGAGTGGCCAACCGATCGTGTGGCCATCCGATCGGATTGCCATCCGATCGGGTTGCCATCCGATCGGGTTGCCATCCGATCGAGTTGCCACCCGATTGACCGGCCACTTTCCCCACTTTCCTTTTTGGGAAACCCTATAAATACCCTTCATATGTCACATCACTTGATGTGACAGCTCTAACTCGACTCAGCTCGCTCCAGCTACTCTTTCTCTCGATTTCTCGCGATTCTTGTAAGTTTTCAACCTAAATCTTGTACTTTCTTGATCTACACGCACTCCTACACCTTTCTATCTTTTGAATCTTAACTTTTAACCGTGAAATCACCGGATTTGAGGTGTTCTAGGATGATGTCATCATGGAGTTCTTAGGAACTTCAATGTTTGGCTTCATTCCACCAAGAACAACTTAGATCTGAAGGATTTCCATAACATTAATCAATGTTTTCACTTAGATCTACACGAATCCACGGATAAAAGGATTGAGAGAAGGTTTTCCAACTTTCTTTCAACTCTTTTACACTCGATGCACTCAAAACCGATAGAATCGGAGCTTGTTCTGATTGTCTACTCATTCTTAGTGATGCATTAGTTCCAGATCTGAATTATATCCGAAAGAGATATTGATTCGGGTTTGAACATGAACTACCGACTCGAACCGTGAACTGGTCGGACGAGGGTGATTCCTGTTCGGTCGGGTCACTAGGGCCATCCGATCCTTGGTACACTTGCAACGTTTTACGCGCCGCTTATCGTTTATGCTATCATAACTGTTCAGGCTAATTTCTCTCAGCGCTCCCTTCAATCCAAGGCGGTGTTTATTAAGTTAAACGCTATCTGTGAGTATACTCGATCCCTTTTTTGCTTTTTGCACTTTTGGGTGTTACAAACGTTACTTATTCTAAATCACATCGAACACACAACGCAAACACTATTTATGCGCTGACCTCTAATGCATGTTATACGTGACTCGATGAATGCCTGTTTGTTATGTTAACACATTGATTGCTATCTACCTGCCTTAGCAACGATAGTACTATAGTTTGGACTCAGCACCTGTTTACTCAGGGGTTGTTAAGGACAATTACTTCACGTGTTCACAGTGGTGAACATGTGTTGCGCACTCGCTACTCGCAGTCAACTCGCAGTCACTGGTATTGATAGGATCTTTTTCGATAACTTACATGCTTCACATTATACGTTGTACATGCTGGTTATGCGTAAACGCTTTCGAACTTTATATGCTATTATCAAACTTGTATGCTCACCTTTACACTATGTGTATTGACCTCTATTTTAACGTATGTGACAGGTGTTTAGGATGCTATATGCTAGGATGCTTGCTATGTGGAATCGAGCTAGGACGGGTCTAGAAACAAACCAACAATTTATTTTTATTTGAAATCTGAGTTGTCGGAACAGTTTTATTTGTTTTGGAGATACTATGTCTGTAATAACTTGCTTGCTTAATGGGTTACGGTATGGGACGTAATGTTTAACTATTCGGTAAAATAGTTGTTATGGAATTTCTCTCGAACAATCTGTTTCGCTCAGTGCCATGCCCCGATGTTTCCGCCATCGGTTGGGGTGTGACATATGCGGTGGCGGATTGTGGTGGGTTGGGAGAGTGGGAGAGATTTGGTGGTGTGGAAGATGGAGGTCAAGGTGGAGAGTTGAGATGAAGAATTGAAGATGAATGAATATGACGGTGAAGAAGAAGAGGTTTAAGGGGAAGGGGTTGTGGGATCCAAATGACCAAAATGCCCCTGCATAAAAAGACAAAATAGGCATGTTGGAACAGTAAAAAAATGAGGGTTTTTGAATTTTGGACTAAAATGGCAATAAAAGTGAAACCACAGGGACCCAGATTTAAAAAGTTTGAGATTTGGACTAAAATGACAAAACTGCCCAAACCACGGGGACCAAAATGGCAGTTTACTCTTAATTTAAATAAAAACAATATACAATTTTATATATTATATATTATAGGGTAAATTACTTTTTGAGTTCCTGTGTTTTATGGGTTTTAACTAGTTGAGTCCAAAAGCAAAAATTTTAACAACCTGAGTCCCTATAAGCATTTTCTTTAACCATTGAGTCCAAATTTCTAACACTGTTAGAATTTTTTGGTTAAGTATTGTTAAATGACCAAAATACCCTTATAATTAAAAACTTTAAAAAAATCTCTGTCTTTCTGTTATATGCCCCCTATCTCTTTCTCTCTCTAAATTTTCACCTTCATCTCTCCCTCTCATCTTTCTTTCTCTCTCTAGACCACCATCAACACCACCACCGTCACCACCACAGCTACAACCACCTCCATCTCCAACCACCACCTCAACCATAAACCTCCAGCACACTCTCTGTTCTTTTGCTGAACAATAACAGTTTTCAGGTGGTTTGCCTCCTGAAATCAGAAACTTGAGTAATCTGGTGAGTCTTTATCTGTTTGGCAACATGATCACAGGTGAAATCCCAGCTGAAATCAGAAAGTTACAGAAGCTGAGCGTGCTGTATCTATACGAGAATCAGATGTCCGGAAACATTCCAACCGAGTTAAAACCTGTTCAAGCTTAAGCGAGATCGATTTTTTCGGGAATCATATTACAGGAGTGATTCCTGAAACAATAGGGAAGCTCAAGAATCTTGTTTTTCTTCAGCTAAGGCAAAATGATCTGTCAGGTCCAGTTCCATTAAGCTTAGGGTACTGCAAGAAGCTTCAAACGTTATCGTTAGGCGATAATAACCTTTCGGGATCGCTCTCAAAGACGTTTGGATATCTTTCCGAGCTTACTCTTCTTAGTCTTTACAATTAATTAATCCAAAAGAACTCGAAGATGAACTCAAAGACGAGATGCCTCTGTTTCCTTGACGATGAACTCGAAGACTTAGATTACAAACCACTAGACGTCCAGGTGCTGCTGTTGCTCTCTCCGTGCCGTTGACCCATCCCCACCACCCAAAACCTATCCAAAAACCTCCATGAACTCGATGGCAGCAACCACCACTCGTGGAACAGGATCTTGAATTAGGGTTTTTGTTCAAGACAATAAAAAATGGGGGGTTTTGTTCGATTCAGGGCCAGGGTTTTGATTCAGTAGCTGGCGCCGTTGCAGGCAACGTTAGGGTCCGCCGGGACAGGGCTGTTGCAGGCGGCATTAGGGTTTCGATTCAGGGTCGTTGCAGGCGGCGTTGGAACCCTACATCTTTAACAGATCCGCAGGCCACAGTGGTAACAGTGGTAGTGCATTGCAGGCGACATTAGAGTTTGGCTTGATGGTGATGGTGGTAGTGGTAAAAGGTCCGACCGATTTAGAGTCCTGTGTTTGTGTTTTAGAGAGAGAGAGAGAGAAACTGAGTGTATTTGTAGGAGAGATGAGAGCTTTTGTGTCTATTTATATTTATGTTTTTTAAATGCAAGGGCATTCTAGTCTTTTCATTAAAAACTAACAGATTTGGTGGATGGAGTTAGAAATTTGGACTCAAATGGTTAAAGAAAATGCTTATGGGGACTCAGGCCGTTAAACTTTTTGCTTTTGGACTCAAGTGGTTAAAACCCCTAAAACACAGGGACTCAAAAAGTAATTTACCTTATATTATACTGACTATAGCTCTAAAACCCCATCAAAATGAGAATAGATCAAAAATAAAAATTCTCATCAAACAAAGCTACAAAGCAACATTTGTTTATGGAATCAGGTAGGCTTGTAGACGAATTGGACATGAATGGTGGTATGTTTGTGTTTGTTTATATAATCGAACACAAGCATATAATCAAACAATAAGCCAGTTTGGATCTTTTTTCTTTTTATCTTGCCACAATCAACCTAACCTCAATATCTAACATCACACTATCACAGTTAATTTAATGTTTTAAAATTGAAATTGATCCCTTCACATATACTAATCACAAAGTTACTTGAGTAGACGCTAAGTTTTATGCTTTTGATTCTATAAGGGGGGAGGGGGTGGTCCGTTATGGACTCCCCATAACGAGTTATCCTATCACTAACACCACCGCCTCCACTTCCATAACGAGTGATAGGAATAACTCGTTATATATATAACGCGTTGAACTTGAGAAGTGATAGGGTATGACTTGTACATTGTGTATTAATACTTGTACATTGGAATCCCATCACTAGTGATGACCACCCCCACTACATTTCTATCACTAGTGATAAAATATTGGGTGATGACATGGCATGATTTGATTGGATATTGGGAGTGATAGAAATCTATCACTAGTGACCACCCCCTCCCCCCTAAGCAACAGAGTAAAATACTAATAAGCAATAGAGCAAATATAAGTTAGCAAACTTGAATTCAAGTTAATTTTTTGCCCTAAAAATAAATAAACTCGAATCCAGAGTCATCAGATCAAAATACAAGATTGCAAAAATATACAAACTGAAGAGGTAATGTCGGACATATTTCGAATCATTACCATCACCAAACCATAAAATACGTCAGGTCATGGAGTCAGCACGTCCAACATTGATCACCGAAGCTTAATGACAAATAGGTACGTATAATCCTAACTGAACGGGTCCCTTTAGTTACTAACTTATATATGATATAATGCTAGTGAAATTCCCTGGTGCTGTGCGGCTAGAATTCGGTATACAACAAACCTAGCGGTAATGCAAAAAAGCTGAAAAATACCTAAACCAATTCGTTCGAATCCGAATACCATAAAAGTGGGAATTGTGTATACGCACAAACTTGTCCGATTACCGGTAGTGCAAAAATACCGAAAATACCTAAACGACTCGTACCGAAACCGAAAACGATAAAGATGAATACTAGTACTAGTAATGACGTTGCTCTGTCGGTACGTATGGTAGAGGTACAACACTGGTAACAATACGGTATGTGAACGGTATAGATACTCGGTGTAGTTTTTGATACAAAAAAAATATTTTATTTTAAACAAAACTACGTTTCCAATAAAATTTATATAACGTAACTGCATATTTAGTTTTTTATGTTAAAAAAGTTAAATGATAAATAAATATGTTATTAAAAGAAAAAAAAAATAACATGTGACAAGATTTGATTGGGGTGGATACCCCGTTGGTTTTTTATAGTAATAAAATAAAATTAAATTAAATTTATAAAAATGGATAAGGAAGAATAATTTTGTAGGGCTTTTTTTTGAAAGACATCATTTCAATAAAACGGACCCTCTAACCATAAGCTCGAGGGAACAACACAACTACAAACAATTGTTCCTTTGTGGGGCTATTAACAAATAATTGTTTCTTTGTGGGTTTCAACTATCATCCGTTCGAGAGCCAAAATTTTATTATGTTGTCTAGATTTAAAAATATGTTGTCTAGATTAAAAAAGAATATCAGTATTTTGGGGAAGAATCTACTAAAAAGTGGATTTTGCCTAAGTAGCCTAAGAATGATTGTGATGATGAGATGTGGCACTCCTAATAAGTAGAAATGAATGGCATTTTGGTCCTTATAAATAGGAGTGAAAATGACATGTGGCATCCCTTTTGTTTTTTAAAAATACAAAAAAAAAAAATCAAGTACAAAAATATTTAGCACAAAAAATGTAGTATAAAAAATATAGCACAAAAAAAATCTAGCACAAAAAAATATAGCACAAAAAATGTAGTACAAAAAAATATAGCACAAAAAAATCTAGTACAAAAAATATAGCACGAAAAAATTCAGCAAAAAAATGTAGTACAAAAAAATCCAGCACAAAAAATTGAGAAAAAAATTAAGACAAAAAAATTCAGCACAAAAAATTTAGCACAAAAATATAGTACAAAAATCCAGCACAAAAAATGTTATACAACATAGAAATACAACACATTTTAGTGGGTTTTTTTAGTCTTCATATTTTATATAGCAATATGGTACTCAAATTAAAGATAAAAAGACGCTCGATTTTACGGTGAAATTTTTATGAAAAAAGAATGTCGTATAAAAAAGTTATGAACGTTTAAAAAATAGGGGTGGAATATGCATGTGCCTTGCATGTGGAGAGAGAAAGTCCATAAATATGATTTTCCCAAGATACCCTTGCACTACTCCTTTCTCCTACACTTTCATCTTAACCATTGATTTGAAAAATGAATGGTTAACATTCCTTCTCATCCTACTTAGGCAAAATAAACTTTTTATTTGATCTTATCCCCAGTATTTTATGGCCGAGACCCGAAATTGAAAGAGCAAGTTGGGCCACCTAGTTCAACCCACGAATAAGGTAGGGGCTTGGTGGGCCACTTAGAAGTGCAATATTATTGTTAGATATAGACATGGTTGTAGAAATCGCTAGTCACTAGTCAATCGGTGGGGTGGGGACTAGCGCTTAATCGGGATTAACCGGGGATTAATCGGATATAATCGGGATTAATTGTAATTAATCAGCAATTAATCGAGATTAGTCGATGATTAATCGGGGATTAATCGGCGCCTAATCAGGATTTTTACAACCATGGATATAGCTCTACTTGTTGGATATGATTCTACATGAAAATTTTAAAAAACAATACAATGTCAATGGTAACTTTTTTTAGTAAACTTTCCCTTGTAATGTACCATGATCCGTATCGAATTCAATATGGGACAAGTTTCATTCACTGGGAATATTGTTCTAACTTTTTCATAGCTTTAACACAACTTTAAGCAATGTGGGACACGTTTCATTCACTTGGAATATTTGTTCTAATTTTTTCATAGCTTTAAGACAACTTTCAGCATTGATATCTCAATCATCTTAGCTCCGTTTTGAACAAGGTTTGGTTTGTTGTGAATCTCACATAATAGAAGACAAATTTGGTAAATAATAATTATATGAATCGTTATTACTGTAAGAACCCGTTCGTGTAAAAATAAATAAAAAGTTTATTAACTTGAATTACATAAACAGAACAGAATGAAGCTGGAAAATACGATACAATTACAACTGAAATGCAATATAAACAAGAACAAAATTACAGAAAATAAAGTTCTTGGTTGAGGATCGTGTTAGACACGAGTCCCTTAAAACAAATTTCGAGTCTCTCAGGAGAACTCGTTTGTTTCCAGGATACAACAGCCTAAGCAGTTGCACTGCCAGACTTGACGAAACCCAAATGTGTACCTTGCTACTAGACAGAAAAAGATGAAAAAGCTGTAGAGAAAGTTGCATAAGCTGTGAATTTTCGGTGTGTTGTTCTGCAACAGGGTCCTCCCACAGAAAAATGAATTAAATGAGAGAATTAAATTGCATTAAACGTCTTCGATGCACTTTAATTCATCACTTAATCTCAGTCAAAGCGCCACATTGAAAAATGAATTTTCGGTGTGTTGTTCTGCAGCAGGGTCCTCCCACTGAAAAATGAATTAAATGGGAGAATTAAATTGCATTAAACGTCTTTAATGCACTTTAATTCGTCATTTAATTCTCAGTCAAAGTGCCACATTGCGCCCATCGCCCACACCACGCGCGCGAGCGGGCGGGTGCAGGTTGGGGTGCTCCGCACCCTTCACGAGCACACTAGTGTGTGTTTCCATGAAACAATAAGGATTGAGTGTTCCCACTTAAATACCCCTTTAAGTTTCAACGCTCCTCCTATGTGGGACAAGGTGCCACTTTCTCATTTTTTTTTCAGCATTCTATGTTTGAAACGTCAAACTTTGAGCATCGATATCTCATTCATCTTAGCTCCGTTTTGGACGTGGTTTAGTTCGTTGCGAAGCTCTTCCAACATAGAACATAATCCCACAAATAAATATATATAAAAAACCCTCATTCTTATATTTATTTCTAGTCCAAAATTAAGAAAAATGCATTTTTCTATATTTGTGAAAAGTGCTATTTTCACAAATTTCCAACAATTACATATAAGAGTTAAATGCTTGGATAGCCCCTGTGGTTTGGGCTTTTTTCACCTTTAGTTCCTAACTTTCTAAAATTACAGCTATAGTCCCCAACTTTTTCAATTTCGTTCCCAGATGGTCCCTGGCACAGATGGAGGTTAGTCTATTCAGTTAAGTAAGTGTGAAATGACCTAAATACCCTTACATCATTTGATTGAAGAACTTATATATTTTTTATTGTATAAGTTTTTGTGGAACTCTAGAAAAGGATAAACAAAATCCACTTAGTGTATTATCAAACCATTCTTCAAAAAATCAAAATCTCAACAGAAGAATCAACATTCAAGATTCCTCAAATATTTCATGTAAAATTCATTCAAAGAATGCTCAGACACATACAATTTCTAGGTTCCTGTTCAGGGTTCTTCTTCCACAGATTAAAACACCATGGAAACCATCAAGGTTTCTCCTTTATGTCATTCTCTCCAAAACCATCTTCAAGAACACCCCTTTTAACAACTTCTTGTTTTCGCCAATTTCGAGCTTCTTTGAATGAACTTCAGTCAAACTCTATCAACAATTTATCTGAAGTGTACAGGATTCCGGTGAAGGTTGTACTCCGTCGAGGTTCCGACGACGCAGACGTCCAAACAGAGAGTGATTATTATTCAGATCGTTTTGAGTGGTAAGGATTTACGGTAAGTCGCTGGATTATTGCAATACGAAAAGAAAACCGATATTTTGGTTGATTCAAAAAAATTGAGTGCCGCCGGAAAGAGATGGGATTGCCGGAGAACGTGATTCTTGCCAGAACTGGGAAAACGGCGCTTTGATTTGTTTTTGAATTCTAGAATCCGATATTGGCAACTAAGGTCCCTGAGGTTGAGTTTGGTTTCAAGTTTTGTGTACACACAGAAAAGGGATTTCTGATTCAGATGTAACCTGCCGGAATATTGCCGGAAAATCGCAGGGATCAACAACTTCAGGTAACGTGGACCTGTTATTTTTCCGGCAGGGTGAGATGGTAGTAGTGGTGGTGGTGGAAGGTGGAGGTGGTAAAGGTTGAAGAAGATGATGAGGGTGGGGTGGGTGGTGGGTCCACATCATTTTTAAGTATAAACTTTTTAATTATTAATTTAACAAGTAAGGGTATTTAGGTCATTTCACATTCACTTAACAACGAAAACTAACTGATGTTAGGCTTAGGGACTATCCAGGAACGAAAATTGAAAAGTTGGGAACTATAGCTGTAATTTTAGAAAGTTAGTGACTAAAGGTGAAAAAAGATCAAACCATAGGGAGTATCCAATCATTTAACTCTACATATAATTATTTGTTTCCAAAGTTACTAAGAAAACTCATTTTCAAGTATATTTTCCCTTATGAGTATCTACCTGTGTTTTTTTAATCGATTAACAAAATTGAGTTAATAAACTTACATTGAGATTTCATTCTTTTTCCCTTTTAACTTAAAAAACCCCTTTTTAACTTAATAAACTTGAATCTAGAGTCACTGGATCAAAATTTTTGAAAGATTAAGATAGTTCCCTTATTCTTTTATTTATTTATTTTTATATAATTCCCTAATCAACTTTCGTCTTCATGCACATATGTAACCGTGCATTATGTACGTTCACAGTTAGACCACTCGGTGTGGGGGTCGTCCAGGCCCGACGAAGCCACCAAACACCATTTCCCATGGCACGTCGTCGTCGATTTCTTCTGGGGTGGGACGATGGTGCCGGGCACAAGAAGACAAAAGGCCTCTCACACACACATATACATACAACACACACACACACACACATATATATATATAGTAGGAGTTGGGTAGAAAGCCTTATTTTCCTAGAAAGTCTAGGAAGCAATCAGAACGTGACATGTGGCATTGAAGGATTTTAACTAAAAGGGGAATTGTGTAATTTGACATTTTATTTTAATTTTGGAATTTATATCTCATTAACTAACTATGCACGATTTTATGGTAACTGATTCTCCATAATTTGCGAATTACTACCAAATGTAAATATCAATTAAATACTCATTCGTTCCTTTCACAATCTTGATCAACTTTATTCGTAAATCATTTTTTACGTGAGATATAGTTATGGCTTCAGACACAATTCTTGATTGCGGATATGGCAAATACACTTCTTTTTCCGTTTACTATTATCTGGTCTGTATCGATTTTTAATTATGTCTGGAAACCACCAGAATGTTCTTGACGTTGTGTTTTAACAGCAAGCAGATTCATACAGTTGTGTTTTAGCATTCAGATTCATACAGTTGTGTTTTACCATCCATGCTGGTAATGCTGGAGGATTTCTTGACGCTGTGTTTTAACAGCAAGCAGATTAATACGATGTGTTTTCTTGATGTGTTTCTTCATGAAGGATAGAAGGAAGAGAGAGAGAGAGAGAGAGAGAGAGAGAGAGAGAGAGAAAGGGAGAGAGAGAGAGAGAAAGGGAGAGAGAGAAAGAGAGAGAAAAAAAAATCGCAAGAAATGTGGGGTGGTTATGGAATGACAATTATTTCCATATTTAAAAAAGCTAAATGACATATCTACCCCTGATTAATTAAATAATCCTATTTTTAAGAAACACATATTACCAAAATGCCACTAAGATGATCTCAACCATTAAACACACCCATTGGATGGCCCAGATCGCTTCCTAGACTTTCTAGGAAAAACACACTTTCCGTAGTATCCCAACTATATATATATAGGGTAGGGATCCTAAGAGAAGTCCACCCTATTTGAGAAACTTGAGAAGTAATCTGGACCACACATTTTCCCTAAGCAAAAAATGCAAAAAAAAGGTGAAAAAAATGCAATATTTTTTTTTTTGGAAAAATCACAGCTTTTTCTTTAATGATTAAATTTTTTATTTTTTTTGGATTTATACACATGTGTATATTGTTAATCTTTTAACTATACATATATGTATATTGTCAATTATACATATATGTATATACATGTTTAAAATTGAAAAAATATGTGTTATAAATTCTAAACCTTAAACCATAAACACTAAAGCTAAACCTTAATGCTAAACCCTAAACCCTAATGCTAAACCCTAAAGCTAAACCCTAATGCTAAACCCTAAAGCTAAAACTAAACCATAAAGCTAAACCCTTAATGCTAAACCTTAATGCAAACCCTAAAGATAAAGCTAAACCCAAAAGTTAAAGCTAAACCCTAATGCTAAACCCAAAAGCTAAACCCTAATGCTAAACCCTAAATACTATTGCTAAACCCTAATGCTAAACCCTAAAGCTAAACCCTAAACCATAAAGCTAAACCCTAAATACTAATGCTAAACCCTAAATAACACTTATTTTTCAATTTTAAACATGTATATACATATATGTATAATTGACAATATACATATATGTATGTATAATTGACAATATACATATATGTATAGTTAAAAGATTAACAATATACACATGTGTATAAATCCAAATTTTTTTTTTAAAAATAAAATAAAAAATTAAATCCTTAAAGAAAAAACTGCGATTTTTCCAAAAAAAAAAAAAAAAAAATTGCATTTTTTTTACCTTTTTTTTGCTTAGGGAAAATGTGTGGTCCAGAATGCTTCTCAAGTTTCTTAATTCGGCTACTACTTCTCACATGATCCTTATCATATATATATATATATATATATATAAAGTTCTACGCAGAACACTAAAAATTGCGAGAACACGCAGAACATAATGAATTACTCATTTTTTCAATCCTAAAAACCTAAAAAGTAAATGAAAATGTAATAAATGTAAGATTTATTCTTTCTCACACTAGAATTTAAAACAAAATATGAAAAATCTTCCGTTTTCAAATAACCTACACACATGTAGGTTATGTGTAGGCTAAATTACCTACATGTATGTAAACTATGTGTAGGGAAAAATATATGATTTTTTTATGTATATATAATACATATATGAATGTAAGAAACATAAAATTTAAGAAATATGAACCTTAAATCCTAAAATTTAGTGATTTAGAGTTGTTCTTTTTGTTCTCGCAATAATTATTGTTCTGTAATGATCTTTATCCTAAGGCCCATCCCCTATTTCCTTAAGTTCATCCTTTTTGCCTCATCGTCATACCCATCCTACGTGGCATTGATGTGGAAGCTCATCCTCCATCAACCATACCGAGTAGCCTTATAATAACTATTAGATTCTTTGTAGTTATATAAGCTAACTAACCAACTATAATAAATATTCATTTTGTTAGAAAAATGAAATCACATTTTCGTTAACTGAATTAACATAATATACAAAAAAATATATAATAAATAAAAAAGGATACGGAAAAATAACTTTTTTTTTGGAGGGCTATTGACATTTAAATAATTGGGCACACGACAAAATGACACCAAGCCACAACTTTCTTTATGGATTCCAACTATCACCAAGATTTTCCAGTTATTAAAATAATAGGGCCGACTGTCGAGAGTAAAAGAGCAAGTTGGGCCACTGAGTTCAGTCGACGCATAAAAAGGTTGGGGCTTGATGGGCATTTAGAAGTGTAGCTTTCATCAATCATCATTACTGTTAGATATGATTTTACATGCAAATTATAAAAAGTAATATAATTCAAAGGTTCTGTTTATCGGCCTATAAAAAAAAGTAAGTTATACGCTCTTTGTTCTTATCGGCCTGTAAAAGAAATTATTGGATGGACATACGGGTGCTAATAAATATTTTTATGTGATATATAGAGAAAGGATCCTGTATAAAATATAACGTTTATACGAAGTATACCTCATATCATTGGTAGAAAGGGTAATTTAGTCTTTTCTTAAGTGAACTAGTTTTCATCATAATTTTCAAATGACTATAACTTTCTCATACGTTAATGTTTTTTTTTTTATAAAAAATTAAACCGTATTAACGAACATTTCATTCTCTTTAATTCAAACAACCTATTGCTATAGTTTTCTTAAAAAAATTACTGTATTTTGAATACCCATTACGTGGTTTTTGAATACCCAGTACCCTTTACGTGATTACATATTTAACATAAATCATTACACATTCAATATAAATCTTTTAGTTGATTATACATTCAATGTGATTTGTTATAACTAATGTTATTACAAGTATGTTTATTTCGCGATTAAACATTCAATAATATGAACTTGATTGTTTATGCTTTATTACGTGATTAAACCTCTAATATACGACATTATATGGTTATTATAGGTGGATTTGACTAATGTATAGTATATAATTTATCCTTAATATGTGATTATACCTGAAATATAAAGTATTACATGTTTTGTTTTCACGTAATTACATAATCACCCAGTGGGGTTTCACATAAATACTATAATGGAATCAAGTAATCACGAAATAGATATTTAAAATCACGTAGTTACGTAATAATACATAGTCAATTGTTATTACACAATTACGTAATCATTTGATGGTGTTTTACATAAAATACTATAATGAAATCATGCAATCACGTAATGGGTATTCAAAATCACGTAATAGGTATTTAAATCCTGTAATTTTTTTAAGAAAACTATAGCAATAGGCTGCTCGAATTAAAGAGAATGAAATGCTCGTTAATACGGTGTCATTTTCTTAAAAATATTAGTGTATGGAAGGAGTTCAAGTGAGAGAAGACCAGAATACCTGTTAGGATCTGAGTTTGATATTTGCAAACTAATATTGATTATCACAATGCAATTCACAAATAGCGAGATATTATCATAAGCTGTTTTTCAAATGATTAAAATAGTCAAAAGTTTTACAAAAATGATTTTACAATGTCGCCCTCAGCCGATCACTAACTAGAGCTATTCGTATAAAAGAGAATGCGTGTGAAGTGATAAATAGATCACTAACATGTGTGATCTATTTATACAAGTACTAAAGCTTTGTTCGTGATGTGCTGATGTCACCTTAATAGTGACATCTAACATTCCTAACAGAAAAGATTCTCAGATATTTGCAAACATCTGAGCAACCTTATCATCTGATCTAGGCTATACTAAAACACTGATGAAATAAGTACTGTTACGTTGAATAAACATTGTCTAAACTATTCGTTATTGTAGTTGTCCAAACATCTATTTGGCCTAATAGATGTTTGGTCTTCTTCAACAGACCCTGGCTTGATCAGGGTTTGGTCTTCAGCAGATGCTAGCCTTCAACATTTGTTGTATTCTTGAACAGTGGTTCCAAGTCTTCATCAGATGTAAGCCAAGCTCTTGAATAGATGTTCTGAGTAGGTGTTTAAGATTCACTATCTTTGGGGAGAGAATTGCTTCATTGATTGTTTATTTCTTGATCTCAGAATCATGTTTTGGCTTTTAGATATCATTTGTTCTTTTGTAGGTCCAACAATCTCCCCCTAGAGCAGATGGTGCCAAAACAGATGGTTATTTGATCATCTTTTATTCTCTCATCAATTGTTCTCTTATTTGACCTTTGAATTGTAATTCGAAGTCAAGAGAAATGGTGTCTTTTGGGTCTCTTTCCAGTGGTAGACTTATTAAGTATTGGTGATCTTCAATTTTTAGGCCTGAGGCACTTTTCATTGTGATATTCTCCACTTGCCCTGAGCAAAGTCAGTTCATGGGTGTCTTTATTTGACTTCCATTTTAGAATTCTTTGACTAGGGAGATTTGTTGGGATCAGAGTTATTTCTGTTGAGTTTGGAGATACTGGTCTTCCCATGATTGTGAAGACTAGATCTTCTTTCTTGGTATCCTTCTTCTAAATAAATTTTCTTTTAAGAAATTTCCTTGTAGCTTTTGCTATGATTCTTGCTGAAGGGAATTCAGAAGGATTTATCAATGTCTTGATTGGAAAGTCTAGTTGCTCATACTCTGGTCTTTTGGCAATGAGGGATCCTTTCTCTTAGATTTTCCAACAGTTTGTAGTTTTCAAAGCTTGTTGACTCATTCCATTTGGCCATAGTCTTCATGGTGCCTCTGTTTGCAGCTGTTAGTTATTCCTTTATTCTTCTCATCTTCAGAGCCCTTTTGTCATTTGGATTTTTGCCATCTTTCCAGTTTAGGGTTGAAGGAGTAATATTTGGGAATAACTTCAACTTTTCTATCCTAACTATTTCATCTAGTAAGGATTCTGTTGGCCATCCAATGAATTGATCCTTATCAGCATCATATGGTTTTGTTACCATAATGTGATTAAGATAATATTCTCTGGGCAGCTTTTAGAGATCTGCATCAGTAATTGGATCATCTGATAGATTCCTGCAGATCATGTTGGCATAGCCTCTCAGTGCTTCTACCTTTTTGTATTCTTCAGTCAGAATCTGCAGGATTTGCTTATCGTCTTTTCCTTGATTTCTTTCAAGGACCATTCTCCTGGCTTTCCTTTTCTTCAATTCCAAGTATTCTTCAATACTGGCTAGGTTAGCAAGGCTTGTAGGTGGTGGTGATGATGATGATAAAACGAAAGGTGTGGTGATTTTGGTGGAAGAAGTTTTGATAGAGAGAGGTGATCATTTTTCTTTTTCTTGTTTGTGGAATAGGTGGGAGTGATTTTATAAGAGGTGATGTTGTAACATATGTTGGTCTTTTGGAAATACCAATATATGTTTGAGTATCAGTGGTTTGAGATGGAATGGACGTGGCAGTGGTTTGAGTAGTAAGTGAAACAGTGGTTTGAGTGGTAGGTGGAACAGAGGTTTGAGTGATTTTGGCCTTTTTGGCTGGATTTGCGGGTGAGAGCTTTCTCAGGCTATCACTACTCCCCCCTTTTGGCAGCATCTCCAGGATGTCTAGGAGTTGGAGTAGTACCTGTTGCTTGAAGGTGATAGTCTTTTATGGCCTTCATTTCTGCTTGGGTATCTGTAAACCTAGCTTCAACCATATGTCTTATCATCTCCATGTGTAAATTATGAGTAGCATCCAGACTTCTTTTGTAGTTGAAGATAAGTTTGGGTATAAAACCAAACTTTTTCTACAAGTTCTGCATTTATGGGAGGTGTAGAGTTTTGTACCAGAATCTTCATCATGTCTTTTATCTCAGCCACTGATGTTTCAAGATTGGATACTCTAGCCGTCAATTCTTTGTGTCTTAATTTATCACTTAAACGAATAGGATCATCTGAATTCCCACTAGAAGTGGTTGTATCTGGTTTTGTACCAGATGCCCCCTTTTCTTGGTACTTGGGTCTTCCAATTGTTTTTGAATGTACTATTGTAGACTCAACAATTGTTGCCTTCAAGAGGGTCTTAGAAATGTAACCACTGTCCAACTGTGAGATCATTGTCTCTACAATTGTAGTGGCTGCCCCACTTGAAATACCTTTCATGTCTCTTGAGACACTAGAGGAGTAACATTCTCTCCTTGTAGACTAAAACTGATTCCTGTACTTTCCCTATTTACTTGTTGGGATAAACTCTCAGTGACTTATTGTATAGAGGAACTACGTTGATGCAAGTCAGGGTTATCAAGTGCATCAAGCAAAATTTGTAATGGTGATGGGCATATTGAAGTGGGTGGTGGTGTAGAAAGAGAAGCAGCCATAGGAGAGGGGCTTGAGTAGAGATAATCAGGTGATGTATCTCCCCCTTGATGTCGGTCCCCTGTGCTTACAACACTTTCATTTCTTTTGAGAAAAAAATGAGGAGTTTGGATAGGTGGAGGTGTTTGCATCTGTTGTGAGGAAGTAACAACAGATGCTTGCTACTTTTGTGATACAACAGGTTCCTCTAGCTCCTCAACTTCCAGAGTAACCCATTTTGGGGTTTTCTTTTTGGTTTTGGGCTTGCGGATAGATGTAAGCTTTTTGGGAATGGCTGATGTGTGTTCCACAACACTGGGTTTTGTACTATGGTCACCAGGAGCAGTGGGCTCTGCAACAGATGTTGTAACATTTGTTGCTGGTTTTTCTAAAACATTTTCTGCTGTCACATTTTCTTGACTTTTTGTCAGCATATGAGTAAAAGTTTTGTTAGAAAGACTTTTAATTTGGAGACCCTTTCCTCTTGCAAAAATGTTTTCTACCAAGAGCTTTTTTAAAAGACAACTGATAAGTCTTGGGTATAAAAGAAAAGCTTTGGGCTTATTTTCTTTCTTAGCTTTTACATTAGCAACCATATCAAAAAACAAAGCATTTGAAAGCTTGAAATTTGAGTTTGTCAAAATGGCATATCCCAAATACAGTGTTTTTAATGGAATTTCGTTAAATGAAGTTGTTTTTGGCGATAAGCAAATGAGCAGAGTATGGAAGAAAAATTTTCATGGTAGGTGGAAAATCAGTTTTGTAAATAGTTGCTACTGCCATTTGACCATCATACCCTCGCTCGATATATTCATGATGAAGATCAGATTTTTGAAAAGATTCGTTACCTGTCTCATCGTTTAGGGCAAATGTGGTGGAGATCAGTTGGGGGTGATGTGAACGGCAATACCATTTACTGTTGAGATGATAGTGGAGGGCTTTCCGTCATGAAACAGAACATCGGAATTTGCCCAAAAATCTTTGATGTTTTCAAAGTGAATGGGTGTATCAGCGATAAGAATGTTGTAGTTTTTTGATGCGGTGATGATGTCAATGATTGAGTGAAATTCTTTATTTGCAGACGATATCACTAGATATGGAAGATAATTATGGGGTGGTTTTAACGTAAGATCCATTTTGCCAGCAAGAAAAGACACTTTTGAAAATCTTTGAATAGATGATGTTTTGAGTGCAGTGAGAAAATCTTTTAGAGAATTGTCACGGCCCCAGCCCCGGTTTTACCCGGTCAGGAGCCGCGGGACAGGAACCCGTGGTATTTATTAATTGATGCGACAGCGGAAGATTTATCAGGATCTTTTAAAACTTGAAAATGCCCGATTATTTTATTCCATAATTCGGGATAAACCCCGTAGTTTACAATAGAGAAATTTTACTAGGAAATTCCCTGATTTATAAAACATGTTTATTCATTTTAACTGAGTCACCTCTTCAAGCTTGTTAGTGCTCCGTAGCACGTTTTCTTTGATTTACAACAGGTCGCCTGAAACATGTTTTAAAAATATTTTATCAGCGGGGAAATACTGGCGAGTCACTCAATTTGATAAAATGACACATAGTTATAAATTACAGCATAAGAGCGATTACAATGGCTTCTATCTTATTTTTATCTGGCGCCGTGTCACCTGGTGACGATGGTCATACCACTATTGGGTCCTTCCCCAAGTAGTGATGATTATCACGGTTAGGATTTATTAGCCTAACTGTGAGAAATTAGTAATGTGCACAATACCCCAATTAGCCAGTGATTCAAGATAACCATGACTTAATCCCTGTAATTATAACATTTGAAAATGATTTGGAGTATTGTAAAATACTGTTGATAAAAAGAGAATGACTCACATTGCAGATTTATACAGGCAGGGTTTAGCCTACTGATTAGCCTTATAACCTAATTTAAATAACAATGCACACGAACTAGGTCAGTAACTAATACAGCATTTACGATAACTCACGAGATTAAAAACCTCACAACGAATGACAAAGTGCTATACTTAAACATCCGTCGAATTCACGACTAATGACAAAGTATGGCCCTAATGTGGGCAGCACTTAAACATCAATCGGATAGTTTTCAATCGATCGGACATTGAATCGTAGCAGCGATCGAGTTAATACCCTGTATCGTAGCAGCGCCTCGCTATATTAATTGTAATTTCGACTTTTGAGTAGTGAGAATTTGTTTTTGAAAGTTGGTTTCAACACAGAATGAAAGCTCCTGATCCAAGCTATTTATAGCTGAAATATGGGTCTCACGCGGCCCGCGTGAACCTTGGCTCGACCCTTACGCGGCCCGCGTGGAAGTCTAGTAATAGATTAGGGCTAGCGTGTCATCAGTAGGCACGCCACGTGTGTGACACGTGGACCGGGAATGCTTATCCGGTCAACTTAAGTTTGACGCGGCCCGCGTGAAGTCCAACCTATCCTTTACGCGGCCTGCCTGAAGATCAAAAATCTGATTTTCTTAATTTTTGATATGGATTAGAGTTTCAGGGGTCCGTGTTTCCACTTACGGGTCGGTTTGGGACATTTTTGAGAGTCCTTACATTCTCCCCACCTTATTTAAAATCTCGTCCTCGAGATTTATTGAAATAAGTGAGGATACTTTCGCCTTATTTCCGATTCCAGTTCCCAAGTATATTCGGGTCCTCTCTTTGAATCCCATTTGACTTTGACCAGTACTAGTCTTTTGTGCTTGAGAAACTTGATCATTCTGTCTTCTATCTGAAGTGGTTTCTCTACAAATTTTAATTTCTCATTCACCTCTACATCTTGAAGAGGTACTACCAAAGATTCGTCAGATAGACATTTCTTGAGATTGGATACATGGAATACGTCATGTACCCCAGCTAGCTCTTCTGGTAGTTGTAAGCGATAGGCAACTGGTCCTATACGTTGGACTACAGGGAATGTTCCTACGTACCTTGGACTTAGCTTTCCTTTCTTACCGAATCGAACCACTCCTTTCCAAGGAGAAACTTTCAAGAGAACCTTGTCTCCAACTTGAAATTCCAATGGCTTACGCCTATTGTCTGCATAACTCTTCTGGCGATCTCGAGCCGTCTTTAGTCTTTCCTTGATTTGAGTGATCTTGTCAGTAGTTTCTTGCACTATTTCAGGACCTGATAATTGACTTTCTCCTATCTCTGCCCAACAGACTGGAGTTCTGCATTTACGTCCGTATAGTGCTTCGAACGGGGCAGCTTCGATGCTTGAATGATAACTATTGTTATAGGAGAATTCAATTAAAGGTAGATGATCATCCCAGTTTCCACCAAAATCTATCACACATGCCCTAAGCATGTCTTCCAGGGTTTGGATCGTCCTTTCACTTTGTCCATCTGTCTGAGGATGATATGCAGTACTTAAATTTAGTCGAGTTCCCATTGCTTCCTGGAAACTTGTCCAGAAGTGGGAAGTGAAACGACTATCCCTATCCGATACAATGGAGAGTAGGACTCCATGTAAGGATACTACTTCATCTACATACAACTTGGCTAACCTTTCCATGCTAAAGGTTTCTTTCATGGGTAGAAAATGAGCTGATTTGGTTAATCGATCCACAATTACCCAAATCGCATCATTACCTTTTCTGGTTTTGGGTAACTTAGTAACAAAATCCATAGTTATAAGTTCCCGTTTCCATACAGGCATTTCTAATTGTTGTAGTAGACCTGAAGGTTTCTGGTGTTCTGCCTTAACTTGTGAACAAGTTAGACACTTAGAAACATATCTAGCTATGTCCTTTTTCGTTCCTATCCACCAGAAGTTATTTCTTAAATCTTGGTACATTTTATTGTTACCAGGATGCATGGTATACGTAGATTTATGGGCTTCTTCTAAAATCTTATTTCTTAATTCTCCCTGTTTAGGTACCCAAATTCGTTTCTTATGGAATCTCCAAATTCCATCACTTCCTTGTTCTAATTCTTTTATTCTTCCTTTCATTCCTTCAGTATTATCCTTGATTACTGTTTCTTGAATGTTTTTCAGTTGTTCCATTAAATCTAACTGTAGATTTAATCTAAGAGCACGAACTCGCTTTTGCTTTTCATGATACTTACGACTTAAGGCATCTGCAACTACGTTCGCCTTTCCTTCGTGATATTGAATATCACAGTCGTAGTCACTTAGAATTTCCATCCATCTTCTTTGCCTCATGTTTAATTCTTTTTGCCCAAATATGTACCTTAAACTCTTATGATCTGTATAGACAGTAAACTTACTTCCATACAGATAGTGTCTCCAAATCTTAAGGGCAAAAATTATGGCTCCTAATTCTAAATCATGAGTTGTATAGTTTTCTTCGTGCTTTTTCAATTGCCTTGAGCCATACGCAATTACTTTCTTGCGTTGCATTAGCACACATCCTAATCCTAGCTTTGAAGCATCGCAGTATACTTCAAAATCTTCTGTTCCTTCTGGTAAGGCTAGAATTGGAGCATTTGTTAATTTCTGCTTTAAAATCTTAAAAGCTTCCTCTTGCCTAGGTCCCCATTCAAACTTAACTGATTTACAGGTTAGTTTAGTTAATGGTACAGCTATTTTGGAAAAATCCTTACTAAACCATCTATAGTATCCGGCTAATCCTATAAAACTTCTAATTTCCATAGCTGACTGCGGGACCTTCCATTTAGTGATTGCTTCTATTTTAGCAGGATCTACATGAATACCTTCGTGATTCACCATGTGTCCTAAAAATTGCACTTCTTGTAGCCAAAATTCACACTTCTAGAATTTGGCATAAAGCTTTTCCTTTCTTAACAAAGTTAAGAGTGCATGCAGGTGCTCACAATGCTCTTCCTGGCTTTTGGAATAAATAAGTATATCGTCTATGAAGACAATTACGAATTTATCCAAATACGGTTTATAGATCCTATTCATCATGTCTATAAATGCTGCAAGAGCATTTGTTAATCCATAGGGCATGACTGTAAACTCGTAATGACCATACCTAGTTCTGAAGGCAGTTTTAGGTATGTCTTCTTCTTGTACCTTCAATTGATGATATCCGGAGCGTAAATCTATCTTAGAAAAGTATCTAGCTCCTTGCAATTGATCAAAGAGATCATCAATCCTAGGTAATGGGTATCGATTCTTAATTGTAACTTTATTTAATTCCCTATAATCGATACACATTCGCATCGAACCATCTTTCTTTTTCACAAACAACACTGGCGCTCCCCACGGGGATGAACTAGGTTGTATGAATCCTTTACTTAACAATTCATCTAATTGCTTTTTCAATTCTAACATTTCGGTGGGTGCTAACCGATAAGGTGCCTTGGCTATCGGTGTAGTTCCAGGAATTAGATGAATTCTAAACTCTACTTCCCTATCAGGTGGTAATCCAGGTAGTTCTTCCGGGAAAACCTCTGGGTATTCTGATACTACTGGAATTTCCTTAAGTTCCTTACTCTTAGTGTTAATGATTACTGAAATCATATACACCATTTCTTGTTTTCTTGAATAACTGGCCAATTTCATTACTGAAATGAATTTCATTAGCTTTCGTGGCTTGTCTCCTGTAATCACCACTAATTCTCCTAAGGGTGTACGAATTTCTATAGCATTTTTATCACATAGAATTTGAGCATGGTTGGCTACTAACCAATCCATTCCTAATACCACATCGAATTCGGCTAACTTCATAGGTAACAGGTTTGCAGAGAATTTATGACCTAAAAGTTCTATCTTTCCTTCTCGCAAAACCTGATCTATGTTAACAGAATTCCCATATGTCGTTTCGACTGTAAAAATTTGCCTAAGTTTTGTTAAAGATAGTTTAAGAGTTTGGCAAAATGAAGTATTTATAAAACTTTGGTTTGCACCAGAGTCAAATAATACTTTTGCATAAACGTCGTGAACTAGGAACGTACCAGCTATTACGTCAGGAATTAGTTCTGCTTCCTGAGTAGTCAACTGGAAGGCTCTTACGTTCTTCTTGGTAGCTCCTTCTGCAGGTTTGGTTTTGTTGTCAGCTGGTTTGACCAGTTTTGGGCAGTCTGGCCTAAAGTGTCCAGCTTCTCCACAGTTGTAGCAGACTGTTGCTTTCTTCTTTCTGCAATATTCTTCTTGGTGCCCCGGGATTTTGCAGAAATTGCAATACCCTTTGCATCTTCCAAAATGCTTTCTTTTACAGGCATTGCAAAATGGAACAGTGGAAGATTGCCCGGTTCCCTTTCTCTTGAAATTACCACGATTACCCATACGGAATCCTTGGGTAATCTTTTGGGCTACTTCCTTTTTCTGGGTTTCTTCTCTTGTGCGTACCAGTTCGTCCGTTAGGGTATTAGCTAATTCCACAGCATCGTCAATAATGCGTGGTCTCGCAGCTTTGATGATATCTCGAATTTCGCCAATCAATCCCCAAATATAACGGGAAATAAGTACCGGTTCTGGCGAAGCCAGGGTTGGTACTACTCTCGCATATTCGAAAAATGTTGAAGTATACCCTCAACAATCTACATCCACCATCCGGTGGTTCAGGAACTTATTTGTCATTTGTTCCTTTTCATACTCGGGACAAAATTTTCTTTCTACTAGCTGCTTAAATTCTTCCCAACTCATGGCATAGGCCATATTTCTTCCTTTAGCTTGAAGTACTATATTCCACCATTCTAGCGCCCCTTCTTTAAAAAGATGCGACGCATACATGACCTTGTCTTCCTCGACACATTTACTTATCATAATTACTGCTTCGGTTTTCTCCAACCAACGCAGTGCAGCAGTCGCCCCTTCGTTGCCTGCAAATTCAACCGGTTTACAAGCAAGAAACTCCTTGTAAGTGCAACCAGGAGTTGCAGCTTTCATTTTCTTAAGAAGCGGGGTTTGCATTCCATTGTTGTTGTTATTAGTATGGTTGCCACCTCCGTTTACACTATTACTGAAATTGTCACCGTGTGTGCGTTTGCTTGGAATAATTTGTTGAGGTTCAACTGGATTTCGAGCAGCAGCAAGTATTGCTGGAATAGCATTGGCTATTCCCTGAGCAACGATATTTTCGATATCTTGCCTATTCAGAAATTGATCCTCATGATTTTGCTCAGATTGGTTACCCTCGTTAACTTGTTCATTACCAGCGTTTGCCATCTGGTATTTAATTTATATAAGTGATTAGTATAAAATAATTAATAACTAAACATAACAAAACAATTGCACATAATCAGGTAAACAAATATAGCCAAAATTGTTGATTTCTCGACTTCCATTTTTATATATTATAATATGCTTCCGTACACACCTGTTATCTTACAAAGTTTTATTCTTAATTATTACACATAATTATATTTTTATGATTATATTATTTTTATTAAACACACATTCCTACCACACAACCATTGTCACACCATTCTCATCAGCTGGCATTTTAGAAACGACGTTCCCTTTCGTCGTACTTCCAGGAGATTCTCTCTCCTACCTCTCGGATTATGTTTCCTGCATCCACCAGCTCCTCGCCAAAATGGCGGAGTTCAGCCAGATTTTCCATGCTCATAAGTGGGTGTAATAGAGGTTTTGGGTTGAATTGGGGGAAAAATGTATCAGGGTTATTTAGGAGATTCTGGAATTGCCAGTCGGTGGTCCACCATTCTTCTAACTCTGCAGGTAGAGGTTGGGTGTGGATAATAGGATCTGGGATTTCAGGCTCTAGGTTAATTGGAAGTTGTGCTTCCGCTGGGTAATTAAAAAGGTTTTCACCGGCAGGTCCGATGAGGTCACTAAGTGCCAGTTTATGATTTAACTCCTTCCAGGATGACATCTCCTGATCTTGCCTAGAACTTTCTCCAATCTCTATTTCTTTGCTTTTACCTTTGGGATCCTCCGTCTTGGTAACTTTCCGTGTCGCTGGTTTCCTCCTGCGCACACGCCTCCAGCCCACAATTCTTCTTCTCTTATTGGGTTTGGGTTTTTCAGGTGGCTGGGTTTGAAATTCCATAGGTTCCTCCTCGTCGGCAAAATACCCAGTGAAGTTTCTGGAAACTTCCACATTAACAGGATAGAGATTGAGATTCTCTAGAGCTTCAGATAATTCATTCATGCTGTTTTAGCAGTTATAAAGAAACACACAAAATTCTAGGTTAAATTGAGTTTTCACAGAATCACAGAATGGAAATTAGAAAATTTAATATTAATTACGAATATCTAATAAACCCTTTTTATTGAAACAAAATATTGATTTTTAATATAACTAAAATATTAAAGTTTCTGGCTTGTAGGTAACATAGGTGCTAGTACTGGGTTGGAGATTTAAACTATAAGTTAGCATTTACTGCTATAGTGGCTAACATATAGAGATTTGCCCATTGTTCATCTAACTCATCTTCCCATGGTGGGTTATTGCTTATTTCCTGGGCTTCCTTATTAATTATTCCTTCTTTTGGTTGTGACTTCTTGATTTTCTCTTGACTTTTTCTAATAATCAAACTTCTTTTATTAGGGGTAAGTGGTTTCTCATACTGTGCCTTACGAACAAATATTCCCTCCTCAGTATCTGCTGAGTATCTTGAGGAATTTGATTGGGATGAATTTCCCTTATCTTTCGGTGAACTATCTAATTTAAGATAGATATCCGAGATTCTTTGCTTACTCATACTGTAACTAACAGATAGTCAGTTAAAAACACATAATCACAAGACGATAATCAGGAAAATTAAGTATTTTAAATACTTAATAGGCTTAAATCAGTGGCTCTGATACCACCTTTTCCTGTCACGGCCCCAGCCCCGGTTTTACCCGGTCAGGAGCCGCGGGACAGGAACCCGTGGTATTTATTAATTGATGCGACAGCGAAAGATTTATCAGGATCTTTTAAAACTTGAAAATGCCCGATTATTTTATTCCATAATTCGGGATAAACCCCGTAGTTTACAATAGAGGAATTTTACTAGGAAACTCCCTGATTTATAAAACATGTTTATTCATTTTAACTGAGCCACCTCTTCAAGCTTGTTAGTGCTCCGTAGCACGTTTTCCTTGATTTACAGCAGGTCGCCTGAAACATGTTTTAAAAATATTTTATCAGCGGGGAAATACTGGCGAGTCACTCAATTTGATAAAATGACACATAGTTATAAATTACAGCATAAGAGCGATTACAATGGCTTCCATCTTATTTTTATCTGGCGCCGTGTCACCTGGTGACGATGGTCATACCACTATTGGGTCCTTCCCCAAGTAGTGATGATTATCACGGTTAGGATTTATTAGCCTCGCTATATTAATTGTAATTTCGACTTTTGAGTAGTGAGAATTCGTTTTTGAAAGTTGGTTTCGACACAGAATGAAAGCTCCTGATCCAAGCTATTTATAGCTGAAATATGGGTCTCACGTGGCCCGCGTGAACCTTGGCTCGACCCTTACGCGGCCCGCGTGGAAGTCTAGTAATAGATTAGGGCTAGCGTTTCATCAGTAGGCACGCCACGTGTGTGACACGTGGACCGGGAACGCTTATCCGGTCAACTTAAGTTTGACGCGACCCGCATGAAGTCCAACCTATCCTTTACGCGGCCTGCCTGAAGATCAAAAATCTGATTTTCTTGATTTTTGATATGGATTAGAGTTTCAGGGGTCCGTGTTTCCACTTACGGGTCGGTTTGGGACATTTTTGAGAGTCTTTACAAGAATCACTGAAAAGCAATAAGCTTTTTGATTGTAGAGAGGGAAATTTTGGTTTTTGAAAAGTCAGTGTTTATAGCACAAGTGAGGATAACCTCTGTTTGGTTAGGGTTTTACAACAGCGGTGATGATGTGGCCAAACAGTTATCTTTTTGATGACACATGGCAGGTTTTTATTTGTTAAACCAAAGCTCTTTCTAACAAAACCTTTGATAAAGAAATTGTGACACCTGTTTCACTACGACCTTCAAACAAATACCAAACCAATGAAATATTGTGTTTCATACTTGGGATTTGTATAAATATGTGTATCATTTGCACATATCAATTCTGGTTCGATTTCAAGCTCTAAATCGCTTTCTAGAAAGTTATATGCGAACTGATACGTAAATGTAATCAGTTTAACACGAAAAACACTCTGGAATAGTGACATGGGCTTATCATACCTTAAATAACCTTTACATAACTTAGAAATAAGTTTTGGAGGGTTTGGTGTGTCGAAATCAAGTTTATTCGATCACAAGGACTAATTATGTCAAACTGCAAAAGTCTACTGGTTCATGTCATAACGAACATTCCAGAACTTGATCATAAGTTAAACACGCCCTAAATATCCTTTACATAGCTTAGAAATAGGCTTTGAGGTGTTTGGTGCGCAAAAATAAACTTATTTCATCAATAGGGACTAAAATCGTCAAAAAGTGCATAAGTTTGCATTTTCGCGCATATCTTACATTCTGAATATATCCGGACATCCAAAAATTTTGTATTCATTAAAATATTTCAATTTAGTGATTGGCATGATAAATTTCCATTCGTTGCGTAATTTGGATCGTTTTTCGCGTCCGTTCATGTTTCATCGTAATTAACCGAACAACGCAACCGTACGACGAAATGAACCGACATCTGAGATATTTTTGAGCATATTTTAAGTTCCCTATACTTTAAATTTATTTTAGAGCCTTGAAATGGGGTTAACGGGGCTTAAACGTGTAAAAAATGCACCGAAAACCAAGTTTTAGGCCTGCAGGGACTAAACTTGTAATTCTGCCAAACTTCTTAGGCGGGGCGTGTAAGCCTTGTATGGCTCTTACGCGGGGCGCGAGAACTACCCATTACAGAAACATTGAATCTGTCCATTCCAGCTGTTTTTGATGGTTTTATTCATGGTTTTTCAATACCATTTGATGGATTTTGATTGTTTTTAGTATTCCCATGGTATTGTAAACCTTGTGCCCACATGTAAGGTCAAGATCAAGGCACGAAATACGAGAAACGATCCTAACAGTTCTTCGAAATCTATATAAACCCAAGCTTTCATTTCATTTCTGCTCACACTTGATTCATTTTTGCTCTAAGTTGAGGTTTATCACTTCATACCTAAGCAATTTGAATCAAGACTTCCTAGCTTGGACCCTTTGTAAGTTTCTTTCATGCTTTTATTGCTTTTCAAGCGTAAAAGTCAAATGGTTTTTAACTTTCTGCTTTGACCAGGTTATGGTCAACACAAAGTTTGTTTGAACTTTGCAACGTGAGTTTAATCACGATGGTTATAGTCCCGTGTGACTATACCTACTGATTACCACGTTGATTAGGTGTAGTGACGAGTCATAGTTTCGGTTAAAATGCGTATTTATGCGTATTTTGCAACCAAACTATCATTGGGTATCAAAACACTTTGTTTTGATATCAAAACCTGTTTTCTAACTTAGTTAAACATGTTTTAACATGTTTAGCTCGTCACTTTTACTCTAGTGCTTGTATAGGGTCGTAAAGTCAAGCGGTCTAAACCACCGCTTAGACTTTTGAACCCGACCCGTTTGGTCGATCATTAGGATCCGACTAAGTATATATTGTGACCATAGTTGTATAGGGAGTAACCTTCAGAGTTTATACCTTATGGTCACTTCGTTTAGTTAGTTGTATGATAGGTAGTTTATATGCCTTAGGAAAATGACCAAAATGCCCTTTTTACGCATAAATTCATTTTAAGCATATGTAACCTAAATTTTTACATCTAAACTGATTAGGTAACATTATTATACATGATAAGGCATATAATACTTGTCATAGGACTAGTTAGGCGGTCCGAAAGCGTTTTACGCGAACGACCCGTTAAAGTAGCGTAAACTACCTAAACGGATCGTAATAGGTCATAAGCACTTAGGTTAGGTTTCAATTTAGTATGTAGGCTTTGTTAAACCAAATCATATGAGTTCCAATACTCATTTGGTTTACGAAATCTCATCCTATCCGATCTTCCGATTTAGGTCCGATTATTAATGTAGTTATCTATATTAGGTGCCGATTGATTTCTGTGATCCTTCTAGCTTTGCTTGGTTGTTATTCAAGACTTCTAAGCATCCTTAAGTGAGTACATAGTCCCCTCTTTTACTGTTTTCTAATATTTTGGGTGAAACATATGTTCTTATTCGTTATTTTCATGGTTTCAACTATATGATCATACATGCTAGTACTTATCTTTTGACGAATTGAATGATTATCTATGGTTTAAACACTAATTTTTCAAAGATTATAAAACTAATTGTTGGATTGTACTTATTTTATACATTCATCAAGCCGATTGGTAGTACGATATAGCGCTATAGGACTAGACACCCCATTCCTGTTGTATGGAATGTCAGAAACCAAATTTTAACCAAATACAAAATTGCCTTTGTGGTATTTCTATAGTCTCTAAGGTGTAGTTTGATGCACTAAGGTTTGAATGTAATACCAAATCACGTTTTCTTTTGTATATTTTGATATACTACCAAACTATAGTTTGATGTGCTCCCAAATGTGATATTATTTACCAAAGTATAATTTGATATAGTATGTACAAAACCAACATATATTTTAATATACTACTGGCCTTGTTATTTACTAAAGCATAGTTGATATGCTATTTTCAAACCAAAACATAGTTGATATGTTATTTTCAAAACCAAAGCATAATTTGATATGTTATTTACAAAACCAAAGTATACTTATGATATACTACCGAAGACTATTATTTAACAACTAAAGTATATTTGATATACTATCTGTTTAACTATTTTGAAACTAAAATATATTTTAATATATATCTGACTTTCTCAAAACCAAAGGTATATTTTTTTTGTATATACTACAAACCTTTTTATCAAAACAATGTGTTTAGAAACAAAGCTATTTACAAGGATTCATGGCTATTTTTGTAAACATAAAACCCTTTTTCTTGTGTTAATCAAAGCCATGAACCTAATTCACAAAACCTATGTTACTCACAGGCATTTTTATGATGACGTACCTATTTTTACATATGTTTCAGGTGTTACTACATGATGATTGTCGATGCATGCTACACATAGTATGGACTCGTGCCTTAGCGACTTTAAAACTTGAAAGACAATATTTGTATTTATCTGATTTGTAATAAAACAATGAGTTCAATAATTCAATAAAATGAAACTATTTAATCCATGGTTGTGAAACAATGATTCTGTTACGACACTCCCCGACGTTTCCGCCACGAATTATTGTTTTACGAGGTCGGGGTGTGACAGAAAAGTTGGTATCAGAGCCAATGGTTATAGGGAATTGGGTTATTAGTAATGCTTTGACCTAGACCATAACCTTCCTAGGACCCTAGCACAATTTATCTTGTGTTTAGTCTTAAAATAATACCGTCGCCTATCTTTAGGTGACAACCAAAACAAGAACACAAATTGCGAATCCGTTTTTGAAAAACAATCATCTTTTCTTGGGTGATTTATTATAAGGTTTTAAACCTTCAAAGTTTTCAAAATCTCGTCAAAGTTTGGGTCTTCATAATCGGAACACGTGCAATCTGGAAGGGTGGATGCCTGTACGTCGAGTTTTCTGTCTAAGGCTAGAGTGTTCGTACAAATCCAAATAATCAGACCAGTCACTCTTACCTGGGAACTCTTGGGGTGAGTGTCCACTTATAGGCTAAAGCATGTCTTCGCAATACATTAGTATGACCCATTCACTTTGATTAGTCACAGTGTCATCTGTTTGTTTTAAGTAACGAACAAATGATCACAATCTTTATGCTTTGTCGACATTCCTTTCAGCATTCAGTTCTTGCTATCCGATATCATGTCACTCGTTTCTTTTCATATTTCTTTGCTCTTTTAGAATACGCCTCCTCGACGTGACAATCAGATACCTAATGCCGAACTGGAAGCTATCATTACGCAGCAAATGGCAACTGCACTCCAAAACATCATTGCCCAAGTAAACCAAGCATACAACAATAACAATGCTCCGTGTAACTTCAAAACGTTCAATTCAGCTAAGCCGTTGAAATTTTCTGGGTCTCAAGGAGCAACTGCACTCCTACAATGGTTCGAGAGTCTAGAAAGCACCTTCAGACATGTTCAGTGTCCAAACGAGCGAAAGGTTGAATTCGCATCTAGTGTTTTTGAGAAATGACCTTTAACATGGTGGGATGGCGTGATGAGAGATAGGGGTGCCGATGTAGCACTGGCTCAAACTTGGGAAGAGCTTCAAGCTCTAATAATGAAGGAGTTCTGTCCTCGTCATGAGCTTAGGGCGTTGGAAAGGGAATTCGACGATCTAAAGTAAGACAGCGGTGAACATCGAGCCTACACTGACCGTTATGAGGAACTGAGCCTGTTATGTCCTACCATGGTTACGCCTTTGGAAAAGGCGATCGAAAAGTACATTGATGGTCTCCCTGACCCAGTTCAGGATATCGTTACTTATAGAAACCCTACTACCGTCAGACAGGCCATTGAATTGTCTGCTACCCTGACTGAATCCTAGATCAGGAAAGGTAAGCTTTTTCGAAAGGGCGACCCGAAACCATCTGATGAATCTACACAAGAAAAACCGAAGGATAAATAGACTGAGTCCTCCAAAAAGTCGAAGAAGCGAAAGGCTTCACAAAACTTTGCTGTAGTTGCTCAGAATAATCAGGTTGCACCAAACCAGCCAGCACAACCTCGTACAAGGAAAAACTATGTTGGTACCGCACCTTTGTGCAACAAATGCAACCGTCATCATCTGGAGTAAGTACAGTGTCACAAATGTACCCACTGTGGGCGATTGGGACATTTGGTCAATACCAGCCGTTATGCTAACCAAAACCAAGCTGCTGCAAGTCCTGCTGCTGCTCAAGCACAGTTTCCACCTGGGTCGTGCTATAACTGTGGTGATCTTACTCACTACCGAAGCAATTGCCCAAGACTTGTTAACGTAAATCCAGCGCGTGGACGAGTGTTTAACATAAACGAGGCAAACGCAAACGACAATGCAGCAGTGAACAATTAGTCTTTTGTATTTCCTTGTTTGTTATCTTTTGACGTTTGAAACAATTCAGCTGTTATATAAATAAAAAATTGTTGTTCCAATTTTATTTTTTGAAATTGATACGATTGTGCGTATGTCTGACATACCCCTACGATGCCGACGCTAAGGAACTGTGTTCCCTACAAAACAAACTGCTCGTGCGAATCTTTCATTTTATAATCACTTGTGATCTTCCCAAAAGTCCAAAGTACTCGTTTCTTTTAAGAAACAAAGTACAATGTACAAGTTACAAATTCCTAAAACAGATACTTGAAGTACCATTTCAAATCCTTGATTTGATATCTAAAGGTACTATCATGAGTCTTTAATTGAATTCCTTGTGTGCTCTAATGTGAATATTACGATACGATAAAAACAAAGCCAAATCCTTATAAGATCTTCCTATCTTCATAGCTAGATTCTTGGGGATGTTTTTGAGTATCAATTGTAGACCTTGGTTGGATTTCTGGTGTACTCTAAATGCAATGATTTAAATTAACAAACGAGCCAATAACTAAATTAACGAATACGCATTTATGTGATTATATGTTTATGTGTAATTCTAAAGCTCGCTATCTAAGTCCTGGTAGAATCTTCCGTATCTTCATATGTTAGATTCTCAGAAAGATACTCTAAGTACTATCTTAAATTCCTTAAGGGGTTTTCTATGCAAATAGTAAGAACCTTGAATTCCAAAGTGCTATTTCAAAACCATTTTTTGGGTTCAGAGTTACAAAGATCCCTTAAGTGGTCTATTTAAGGAGATCGTACGACGATCTAGTTAAGGAGATCATGTGTTGATCTAGTTAAAAAGATCGTTCGTTGATCTAGTTAAATAAACTTATTTGATCAACAGGGACTAAAAGCGTCAAAAGTGCATAAGTTTTCATTTTCGCGCATATCTTACATTCTAAATATATCCGGACATCCAAAAATTTTTGTATTCATTAAAATATTTCAATTTAGTGATTAGCATGATAAATTTCCATTCATCGCGTAATTTGGATCATTTTTTACGTCCGTTCGTGTTTCGTCGTAATTAACCGAACAACGCAACCGTACGACCAAATGAACCGACATCCGAGATGTTTTTGAGCATATTTTAAGTTCCCTATACTTTAAATTCATTTTAGAGCCTTGAAATGGGGTTAAAGGGGCTTAAACGTGTCAAAAATGCATCGAAAACCAAGTTTTAGGCCTGCAGGGAGTAAACTTGTAATTCTGCCAAACTTCTTAGGCGGGGCGCGTAAGCCTTGTATGGCTCTTACGCGGGGCGCGAGAACTGCCCAGTACAGAAACATTGAATCTGTCCATTCCAGCTGTTTTTGATGGTTTTGTTCATGGTTTTTCTATACCATTTGATGGATTTTGATTGTTTTTAGTATTCCCATGGTATTGTAAACCTTGTGCCCACATGTAAGGTCAAGATCAAGGCACGAAATACGAGAAACGATCCTAACGATTCTCCAAAATCTATATAAACCCAAGCTTTCATTTCATTTATGCTCACACTTGATTCATTTTTGTTCTAAGTTGAGGTTTATCACTTCATACCTGAGCAATTTGAATCAAGACTTCCTAGCTTGGACCATTTGTAAGTTTCTTTCATGCTTTTATTGCTTTTCAAGCGTAAAAGTCAAATGTTGTTTGACTTTCTGCTTTGACCAGGTTTTGGTCAACACAAAGTTCATTTGAACTTTGCAACGTGAGCGTAATCACGATGGTTATAGTCCCGTGTGACTATACCGACTGATTACCACGTTGATTAGGTGTAGTGACGAGTCATAGTTTCGGTCAAACTGCGTATTTATGCGTATTTTGCAACCAAACTATCCTTGGGTATCAAAACACTTTGTTTTGATATCAAAACCTATTTTCTAACTTAGTTAAACATGTTTTAACATGTTTAGCTCGTCACTTTTAGTCTAGTGCTTGTATAGGGTCGTAAAGTCAAGCGGTCTAAACCACCGCTTAGACTTTCGAACCCGACCCGTTTGGTCGATCATTAGGATCCGACTAAGAATATATTGTGACCATAGTTGTATAGGGAGTAACCTTCTGAGGTTATACCTTATTGTCACTTCGTTTAGTTAGTTGTATGATAGGTAGTTTATATGCCTTAGGAAAATGACCAAAATGCCCTTTTTACGCATAAATTCATTTTAAGCATATGTAACCTAAATTTTTACATCTAAACTGATTAGGTAACATTATTAGACATGATAAGGCATATAATACTTGTCATAGGACTAGTTAGGCGGTCCGAACGCATTTTACGCGAACGACCCGTTAAAGTAGCGTGAGCTACCTAAACGGATCGTAATGGGTCATAAGCACTTAGGTTAGGTTTCGATTTAGTATGTAGGCTTTGTTAAACCATATCATATGAGTTCCAATACTCATTTGGTTTACGAAACCTCATCCTATCCGATCTTCCGATTTAGGTCCGGTTATTAATGTAGTTATCTATATTAGGTGCCGATTGATTTCCGTGATCCTTCTAGCTTTGCTTGGTTGTTATTCAAGACTTCTAAGCATCCTCAAGTGAGTACATAGTCCCATCTTTTAATGTTTTCTAATATTTCAGGGTGAACCATATGTGCTTATTCGTTATTTTCATGATTTCAACTATATGATCATACATGCTAGTACCTATCTTTTGACGAATTGAATGATTATCTATCGTTTAAACACTAATTTTCAAAGATTATAAAACTAATTGTTGGATTGTACTTATTTTATACATTCATCAAGCCGATTGGTAGTATGATATAGCGCTATAGGACTAGACACCCCATTCCTGTTGTATAGAATGTCAGAAACCAAATTTTAACCAAATAGAAATTGCCTTTGTGGTATTTCTATAGTCTCTAAGGTGTAGTTTGATGCACTAAGGTTTGAATGTAATACCAAATCACGTTTTCTTTTGTATATTTCGATATACTACCAAAGTATAGTTTGATGTGCTCCTAAATGTGATATTGTTTACCAAAGTATAATTTGATATACTATGTACAAAACCAACATATATTTTAATATACTACTGGCCTTGTTATTTACTAAAGCATAGTTGATATGCTATTTTCAAACCAAAACATAGTTGATATGTTATTTTCAAAACCAAAGCATAATTTGATATGTTATTTACAAAACCAAAGTATACTTATGATATACTACCGAAGACTATTATTTAACAACTAAAGTATATTTGATATACTATCTGTTTAACTATTTTGAAACTAAAATATATTTTAATATATATCCGACTTTCTCAAAACCAAGGTATATTTTTTTTGTATATGAAGGGGTATGGTCCCAGATCTCGCGTCAGCACGACCGCGAGTGACCATTACCCTTATCAAAAACCCCCACCAGCAGGAACTTACCTGTGTCCGTGCGGGCACGCGCGAACACAGCGGTCCAATCTGTCCATTGATGAGAAGACTTACCTTAAGTACGAAAACAAATGTTACGCATAGCGATGCGGCCCGGCACCGCATCCTATGAACATTTTCGTCACGACAAGGGATCTGGACAACAGTAACAGTCACTAAGCGGAGATGCGGCATGGCACCGCATCCCGCATGCATCTTGGATAGAACAAAGAACGCGGGAACAACGTCAATGACCGCAAGCAGCGATGTGGCCTGGCACCGCATCCTGCCTACAAGGCAAGTGGGTCTGACACTCAGTGCAAGTGGCACTGAGAACAGTCGCCTACTAACCCACATGTGTACAACAGTCTGACACCACAGTAGGACGTGGCATCACCACCGTAACCGACAGGTCTGACACACCTGCAAGCAGCTGTGCGATGTCAGACTAGCTACTCAACTACCCTCCTTCACTCCTCGGCTATAAATACCCACCCAAACCAGGTTTGAGGTATCACTTCTGAACTCTCTCACTACTACTACTATCACACTTTGCTTCCCAAGCAAACTACTGATTCTCACGCCGGAGAGTGGTAACAAGGAGCACCCCCCACCCCATCCTCCTTGTTACGAGTCACGGCTTGTTTCCTTGTGCAGGGAACCAACCAGCGGACGATCCAGCCAGCGATCCTCGGAAAGAAGGGATTAACCCTACTTGACGAGACCAGTGAGTTAACCCCACCCGGTTAACCATTGTTTCATCATTGGCGCCCACCGCTACTCTTAGCACTTTTTTCACTATCTTTTTCTTTCCGAAAAACATGTTTGATCGTCTAAACAACACTACCGGGGATAACCTAAACCCCGCAAATCAAGGGCCTACGGAGACCATTCCCCTAGCCCCAAACGCTGAACATATTGGCACATCAACACAAGGGGGCGCATCCCTTACGTTCGGACACGATTTATCACAGTACGCTTCTGTGATACCTCCAGGCATGAACCTTCATACCTGGTACGACCAGCAACAAGCTCTGCTGGCCGCAACATATAACAGAGCTTGCGCAGAAGCGCAAGTATCTGCGGGGCCTACCCCTGCACCACATACCCCTGCGGGTCGTATTTTACAATACGAAGGCAGGACCCCAACACACCCAGTCTCCAGAAGCAGGCAAGAAGATCGTGGTTCCTCTTACTGCGACGTCCGCACGCTTGATGAAGACGATTCCTCGTATGGGTCCCGCCGCAGGGGCCATATACATAGCCGCCTAGGCCCCCATGGCGAAACTAGGCGGCAGTCTACAGCCCACCACGGCCCCGGCATACACAGCAGACTGGGACCCCAGTCCCACCATGAAGGGCAGGGCCGTACCGATCCGGACGATGGTACATACTGCGGGGAGTCCCATGCTACTAGCAGTAGACCGGGAGGATGCAATTATGTTTCTCCCACTCAAACCCGCACCACATACCTGTGCGCTGCAAAGCGCCACCAGAGCCAACCCTACAGGCCGAAATCTGCGGCCGAAAACTCCAAGTTTGTCCCAGATATTGCCAACGCCGATGTTACCACCACCAAATTCCCATTAAACATTGGGAAATACAACGGTTCGGCCGACCCGGATGACCACATGAACATCTTCACCGGCGCCGGGTGCAACGGCAGGTGGGATGAACCCACTTGGTGTCAATTTTTCCCGCAGACCCTAACAGGTCTGGCAAGGGCATGGTTCGATTCTCTACCACCGGGGTCACTGACCTCATTCGAGGACTTACAAGCAAAGTTCCTTGCGCATTTTTGCCAGCAACGACGTCATGAACGCGATTCTATGGACGTCATGAACATCTGGCGCAGAGACAACGAATTGATTAAGGCGTTCGTTGTCTGCTACAATAAAGAATGCCTGGAGATAGGCGACGTGGCAGACCAAATGGCACGCAACCATTTCATTGTTGCCGTAAAGGACGAACAAATGGTTATGACTATCTCCGGCAAGGACGGCTTGCCTAAGAAATGGGAAGATGTCATGGCTGCGGTCAAGATATACGCCCAGACCCAGCGGTCCCTCAAACCGCATGTATCAAAGGCACAGCCCCAAACGGAAGGCCAGTCCTCCCACCAAGAGCACAAGCGCAACAACAAGCGCAACCGGGACACATGGAATCATGGCAGTGATCCCAGACCATATGTCCCGCGAAACAACCAGCCCGACGCAAGGGCTACAATCAACGCCCAGCGTGAAAACCGGGCGTCGAAGAAGGAGTCTCGGGACCGTAGCTAGACCGAGATCAACCAGTCGCCAAGCGACGTCCTCCTCACGGATGCGCAGTTCCTGCGACCAGCCCAACCAATGAAGTCCAAGAAGAACCAAGATCCCGCACTCTATTGCGAGTATCACAAGGACTCGGGCCACACAACAAACAATTGCATCAGTCTCCGACTGGAGATTAAGGGAGCCCTAAAAGAGGGGAAACTGCAACACCTGTTGGCAGACGAGCAAAAACCTACCAAGCGCATCACTCCCCACAACGAGGGCACCTCCACGGGTAAAAGGGCCATGTACGTGGCCTCAACCCACATGATTAATGGAGGACGAGGAAGGCCGCGCAAGGCGGCAAGAAGACCGGAAAACCACTGGAAAGACGAGCAAGTCGTCTTTCCAAAAGTCCGAGGCGGACCACGCGACAGGCTCGCCGTGGTTATCATAGGTCACCTGGCTCATTACTGCACCGAGCGATTATTCATCGACCCGGGCAGTACATCCGATATTATATACGAGCAGTGCTTCAACCAATTTGATCAAGAAGACAAGGATCGGTTGCAGCCGGTGGATTACCCGTTGGCCTGGTTTGCAGGGGAAACAGTATTCCCCCTGGGCCAGATTACTTTCCCTGTGCGCCTTACCAACGGAAGGCACACAAGAACGGAGGAGGTAAACTTCATGGTTTTACCTCACACCTCCAAATACGACGTATTTCTTGGGAGGGAGTCCTAGGGCGACTGCAACATGATAACATCCGTCCCCCACTCTGCCATCGGTTTCCCAATCGAGACGGGGATCGCGATCATATACGTCCGGAGAGAAGTTATGTCTACAGACGAGCTGCATCCGGCCAAGGTAGCAAAGCCTACCCCCAACACTCAACCGGAAAAATGGGTTCTTAACGCAAGACCCCCAGAGAAAACAGTTACGTTAGGCCACGCCTTGTCCCCTACTATCAAAGCGCACCTGAAGCAGCTCCTCTTCAGGAACCAGGATATTTTTGCGTGGACACCCGCAGATATGACAGGGGTACCACGTGAAATCGCGCAGCACTTCTTGAATACCATGCCAGGTATCAAGCCGGTGATCCAAGGCCAACGCCACCTTGGATCAGCAAAGAACCAGGCGATGCATGAGCAGGTCCAAGAGCTGCTCTCCGCAGGCATCCTGCGGGAAGTCAAATACCAGACTTGGCTAACAAAACCCAGTCATGGTAGAAAAACCATCCGGGGGCTGGCGCATGTGCGTCGATTATAAAGATCTCAACAAAGCCTGCCCCAAGGATTGTTACGCACTTCCGGAGATCGACGAAAAGGTCGATAACCTCACACCATTTCGATGGAAGTGTTTCCTCGATTGTTACAAAGGCTACCACCAGGTGCAGATGGCAATCGAGGACGGAGATAAAACGGCATTCCGCACTCCTACCGGGAACTACTGCTACACAAAAATGCCGTTCGGGTTGCGTAACGCGGGCGCAACCTATCAAATGTTGATGAACGACACTTTTCGCGGTCAAATCAGCAAAAGTGTCGAAATCTATATGGACGACCTGGTCGTCATGAGCATGGAGGAAGACACCATGCTCAGCAATATCGAAAGAACATTCCAAACTCTGCGAAGCGTCAACATGAAGCTTAACCCAGGGAAATGCTCGTTTGGAATAGAGGAAGGCAAATTCCTTGGATTCATCGTGACCAAATATGGATTCAAGGTGAACCCGAAAAAAGTTCAGGCGATCGAACGCATGCCATCGCCTTCTACGATGAAAGAAATGCAACGACTAGCCGGCAGGCTAGCCGCACTGAATAGATTCTTAGCCAACCATGCAGCTAAGTCTTACCCTTTCATCAAAACCCTGCGGAGCTGCTTAAAAAAGGAACAATTCCAGTGGACCGTAGAGGCCGAAAAAGCTTTCCGGGAGATGAAGGAGTGTTTGATTCAACTCCCAACTCTAACCGCACCACGCAAGGATGAGCCACTTATCTTGTACTTATCTGCCGCGGACAACGCGGTAGGCGCGGTACTCATAGTGGAGCTGGAAGGAGTTCAAACACCCATCTACTACATCAGCAAAATGCTTAACGACCCAGAGACGAGGTATTCCATCATGGAGAAGTTGGTATTAGCACTGGTACACGCGTCAAGACGGTTGCGACGTTATTTCGCAAACCATGCCATTGCGGTGCTAACCAACTACAGGATCGGCCCGATCCTATCAAAACCCGAAATCTCTGGTCGATTAGCAAAATGGGAAATTGAGCTGGGCGCACTTTCACTGAACTATAAGCCGCGCCCCGCAATCAAAGGCCAAGTATTGGCTGATTTTGTTGCTGAAGTACCAGCAAATCGCATTCAAGAATGCGAAGAAGAGCAAAATGCTGCATTGCCACCATCCTCCGCAGAAACTTGGGCACTATATACAGATGGTGCATCCAACGAAGATGGTGCAGGTGTAGGTCTGCGACTCGTCAGCCCCGATGGCCAAGAGCTTACCTATGCAATCCGCCTCGATTTCAAAAGCACAAATAACGAGGAAGAGTATGAGGCTCTACTGGCAGGGCTGCGTCTGGCAGTAAAACTCGATGTCCAACATTTGGAGGCACACGTCGACTCACTATTGGTTGCAGGGCAGATACGCGGCGACTATACACGCAGGCCCACGCATGGTGGTGGCCAAAATCATGAATGCCGGGTACTACTGGCCCGGCATGCACCTAGATGCGGTCAAAATCTTACGCAAGTGTTTCAATTGTCAACGTCACGCTCCTAAAACCTTGCGCCCCAAAAATAACCTGATCCCAGTCACCACCGCATGGCCATTCCAGAAATGGGCAATCGATGTGGGAGGACTCCAGACGCACCAGGTGCAGTGAAATTTATCATAGTGGCTGTTGATTACTTTACAAAATGGGTGGAGGGAAAACCGCTCGCCTCAACCACCGCTATGATAACAAGGAAATTCGTCTGGGAACATATCATCTGCCGTTTCGGTCTACCAATGTGCATTGTTACCGACAACGGTACCAACTTCGCTGCCGATGACTTTCAAAAATGGCTAAAAGAGATAAATATTGAACACATATTCTCCTCAGTGGCGCATCCGCAAGGGAACGGCCAAGTCGAGAGTACCAATAAAAGCTTAGTCGAAGGCATCAAAGCACGGTTGGGAACAGCCAGACGCGGCTGAGTTGATGAACTCCCAAGTATCTTATGGGCACACAGGACAAGCCCAAAGACAAGTAACGGTGAGACACCCTTCAGCCTGGTCTATGGCACTGAAGCGATGATCCCCGCAGAAGTAGGCCTCCCTTCACCTAGGATGTTGGCTATCAACAAGATAGACAACAATGAGGAACGCAGGGTTGACTTGGACCTCCTGGAAGAAAGGCGTGAAAACGCTGCCATCAATGAGGCCAAGTATAAAACCAAACTTGAAAAGTACTACAATGCACGCGTCCGCATTTGTACCTTCAATCCGGGAGACTACGTCCTTCGTGACAATGAAGCATCTAACGCGGAACGCCTAGGGAAACTTGCCCCCAAGTGGGAAGGACCCTACCTCATCCAAGAGGTCCTGGGCAAAGGCGCGTATAAACTGCAAACATTAGAGGGCGAAACTATCGCACGCACATGGAATGCACAACAGCTTCGACGCTGTTACATGTAAGCCATGTTTTTTATATTCACCATGTAACCTATCGGGCCGCAGGCCATTTGCAAATAAATAAATAGACGATTCAATGCAATATTGTTTATTTACTTCTATTACAAATGTGTGTTCCACTCTGCGGTATCCACAAAAACAGATTGGCAAAATCTTCATTCGTGATACCCACACAGAGTGGTAACCACACGCAACTATTGTAATAGGCCAGCACAGACAACACTAACTGACTATCCGGCTGGATACGCAAATACAGTGTTCATACTTGCATATCATCTAGATATGCAAAAGGCAAATACAGACTTAGTGTTATTCACGATAACATTAAACTCATACAAGTTCACATATGCAAGTAGTAAAAACACTTGTCCAAATTGAACAAAACGGTTCTTTGTAATCAAAAAGTTTCTACACCTACGCGGTGTCCAACAAATTTACAAAAGGTTCCTAACATTTACATTGAGGAAACAAAAAAGGCACGCAGGCCAGCCTAGTCTTTCTTCGTACCGCTGGAACCCGCACCATCCTTACCCTCAACAGCAGGCTTTTCCTCATCTTCCTCATCCGCATATAACACTCGCAAGCGGTCCACATAGTCCTCCGCCTCTAGGCATTCCTCAAGATCCTCAAGAGCGGCAATGGACGTGTCGTTGTACGCCGCGAGAGCGGCAGCAAGAAGCGCCTCAGTGTCCACACCATGGAACCCGGACCTTTCATCAGTATATTTGCCCTGGGCCAAAAGATTCATATGAGTAATGCAACGATTGTAGCCAGCTTTAAAACCAGCATCTCGTGTGTGCTGCCTAATCTCATTGACACCGGCAACATTCTCAGGTGCGTCAAGGATGGATGTAACAATCTGCGAAACAAGAATACTACGGTTATCAAAGGCAAACCTAAAAAAGATAGCATAGGCAATGGATACTTACATGCCCGATACCGTGCATACGCATCCATTCGCGATCGTCCTTGAGCTTATCAAGTGAAGCAGCAAGGCTATCTCTAGCCTCTGCAACCTCCCTAGCCCGCGTTTCAGCATCAGCAGCACGGGCACTGATCTCCTCAATAGTGGCCACCCGACTTCGCACTTCAGCCTTTTTACAAAGAGAATACAAGTATACAAATATAATCAACATACTTGTAAGACATGTACAAATTCAAAAACAAAAGAGACTTATACCTGGAGGCCCAGGATAGTTTTGGTTAAGTTGGTGCGGTCAACATTTGCCCCTTCAAGAGCCCTTGCAGCACGGGCCTCCGCCTCCCTGGCCTCTTCAAGAGCCTTGGCAAGGCGAGCTTCTGCTTCCTTGGCCTCTTGGGCAGCCGCAACAGCTGCGGCTTTCTCTTTAGCCAACGCAGCGTTCGCTGCCTTGGCATTGGTAAGCTCCTGACGAACATGAAAGAGAATTTCATTCTGTTTGGCCCAAGATTCTTTCCAAGTCTTGCGCTCATCAGATAGCGTCTTGCGCTCATTAGAAAGAGTTTCTTTCCAACTCTTGCGCTCATCAGAAAGCAGTTTTGCAAGGGTACGAACCTGTTTAAGCTCAGCAGTTGCAGCCCACTCCTCGGTCTGCTTACGCTTTTCAAAGGCAGCCCTATCCCTTTCAAGCTGCTCCGCACCATCACGAGCAGCCTTCACCAACTCTTCGGCCTCAGCCCACAAGCGCGTATTCTCCTCCTCCTTGCGCCCTAGCACCTTGTACTTTTCCATAATGGCATTTGCCATTATGGAACCCCCCACAAGCATGGAGGAGAGTTGGTTAATCTGGACCTCACTTGGCAAAGAACGGGCCCGATTGACTTCAAAAGGGGTGCCCACACCATCCAAAATCTCCCTACACGTGGAAGGGTCAGCAGTAATATCATCCCCTTGCATTACAATCCATGGGGGGCGGTGATAAGTCATGGCCCGGTCTTCAGTATAGGTGCGGTAATAAAACTACAATTCAGGCTCTTCAGGCTGAATAGGAGTCCCTGTATAACCCGCACCCCCAGAAGAAGAACCAGAAACCTTCTCAGCAGCAGGGGATTTTTTCTTCTCACCATCAGTAAACTTCAAGTGAAGCTCGTCAGTATCCTCTGGGGTGATAACATTGTCATGGGAATCTACGGCATCAAAAATACGCGCCGTAGGCTTCTTCCAGTATCCTCCTTCCCAATATCCTCCGCCCGCGCAGAGGGCTCAGGCGTAACAGCTTTATGAACCCCCACATCCGCAGCAGTGTCATGCGGGGGGAAAGAAGGAGCATCAAAAATGGAGAAACCTCATCTTGCGGTTCTGTAATCAAAGCAAAAAGACTTTAAACTACAAGTACAAAGACAAAATACTTGTAGAAGTTATGAATTACTTACCAGAAGCAACCACAGGTTTCACAGACTTCAGAACAGCCGTCCGTCGGGTCTGAATTTTTGGCTTCTTCTTCTCACCGGCATCAATAGCCTTATCTGCCTTTCTCTTCTTCTTCTTCTCATCAGCAGGATTGGAACCCGCAGAGGTCCCACCTGCAACCGCACCACCACCTGGAACACCCAAACCCTCAAGGGTGTCAGATACTACCACGTAATCGGTATATCTGCGGAAATGAGAACGAGAGATACCTGCCGCCTGCGGAACCAAAGGCGGAACAACAGGAGCCTCAGGTTTTTTCTTGCCACGACCCCGCGGAACCTTCTCCGCATGCTTCTTCGGAGCACCCTTCATCTCAAATTTACCCAGGGCCCCAAGAGTACCTGCGTGTAAATCACAAAACAAGCAAATAAGAAAGATGAACTTCTTTACAAAGAAGTAAGAAGATTATATAATATACCTTCGCCTTGCGGCAGGGGTGCGTTCAACACATCGCAAGCAGGAACGCGGAAGTTCTTAACGATGGTCAAGTTAAAACCTTCACCTTCCGCAGTCTTAACAATCTCAAGCTTGCCTTTGAAGGTCGGATCAAATATTTTCCACAGCTCAGCATCCTCTGATACGTACATTTACAAATCAGTAACAATGGTTAAGGAAGGAAACCGCAAAAGAGTAAAACACGTACCTCCACTTTTCTCCCGCACAACGGGCCTTGCATGCCTATCAGCCCTGGTCAACATCATCCACAGCACCCACAGCTGCGTATTGTCCAGCTTCTGATGCTCAATGGTCCTTAACCTTGGGAACCATTCCACCGTTCCCGGACCGGGAAGATCAATATCCTCTACAGGGATCACCTCGTTCACATTGCGGAAGGTCATCCTCGCAACAACCGCCACTGCCTTAACGTAGAAGAACTTCCTCTTCCACATTGTGATACCCTTGGGTGGGGTCATCAGCTTGGTGCTCCCATACCGTTGGCTAAAAGAAAAAACCCAGTATTCACAGTTAACTGGTAAAACCGCCGGAAATTCTCAACAGTAATCGGCAAACCAAGAGCACGAAAGGTGTACTCAAAGTTTCTAATACGAATCATCCCGAAAGGACTCATCTGGGAGATATGAAGTTTGTAAAACTCCAAAACTTCGGCAACAAACACGGTTAATGGTAAACGAAGGTTACCATCACCGAATGAATCAGCCCACATAGTGACATAACCAGCCGGAGCATTAGCACCGGTGTCACCCTCCTGGGGATAAAGAGCCCCAAACTCCTTGGGCATTTGTATGCTGGTCATCAGTTGGCTAAACGACGCCTTCGACCACTTCAATACCGGTAGGCCACCACCAGGAGCACTACCACCGTCTTCTTCTTCTTCCCCGGCCACCGGAGAAGAATGTTCAGGGTTTTCACCCTCAGAATGATGTGGATCAGATGGTTCAGCCATCAAGAATAAAGAAGATAGACGAATGAGTTTACAGGAAAACCCAGAAACTTGACCGGAAATTCAGATAATACTTAACGGAGAAGACGGAGAGAGCACACTCTTTCCACCGGAAAAAATTGAAAATTTTGAATAAGTGAGGAAACCATGAACGGTTTCCCCTTATATACTCATCGCAATTAATGCGGTGCAGTAAACCGACTCATTACGTTCAAAAAGGGCCAATTACGTGTCGCCACGTGTTCAGCGACGTTTCTGCTGACGGTTATCACGCGCGCGTGGCCGTCCACGCGCCTGACATAATGGACTTTTACACTACTTGCTACAGTGCAGTTATGACCTTGGGCAGTGGAAATGTCCTTTCAAATCAGCACATGACAGAATCCTACCAACTTTCAATAACCCACACGTACGTTCAGCCACGTAGGCAGCACAAAAGCGACAAAACATTATCCAAACATAAGCGGCATGCGGTTTCACTGGTTTACCGCACCATAACCCATACCGCATGTCGTTTTTTTTACATACCCCTCAAAAAAGGCAAAAATATATATCTCATTATATAAAGGGATATAAACAATAAACCGCACATACCCACGAGCACACGTGGAATATGTGGAGATGACACACACGAACCCGCACAGGTGTGTCAGATACTCAGAACCAGCATGGTTCTTTGGACTACGAAAACCGCTTCTCAGGATGCGGCCAACCGCATTCCATACAAGCTTCTTCAAGTTTCAAATCCCTCGTGTCCGGTTCACAACCACGGAGGGAACGCAAACAGCTTCTCCTTAGGATAAAGGACAAGTATGCTGAGCAACCGCACATCAGCAACCCTGACTCCTGATCCTTCAAGAGCTACATCCAAGCTTCAAACTCTCTAGAAGCGAGTTCTTTGATGCAAACCGCAGACACTCACGAGTAGCTGCGACGGAATATAATTATCCTAACGGTAGCTACGGAAGAGCCACGACTAAACCGCCATGCGGTTTATCAAAGCTACTTCTAGGAAAACTGCTTTCCAACTAAACGTGAAGGAAAGTGGTTACAGAATGAATGCGGAAAGGTTTCACCCAACTTCCCAAGTATCTAAGGTGACCTCCCCCGGCGACACTACTTAAAGGAAAACTACTTTCCACCAAAGCATGAAGGAAAGTAGCTCCAGAACAGTGGTAACAAGTCTGCTTATGACTGGTTAACCACCTATGGACCGCATAGAATAAACAATGGTGGGCACAAACATGCCTATGACCATGTTTATCTGCCCATAGTCCAGATTCACATTGTTCGACCAAACACGGCCAACAATGACGCAACTACCCCACGCAGCTCAAACACATATAACCAACATGGTGCAGCAACGAGGCAACCGCAAAGGACGTGCGGTTACTTGAGAGCTAAGCCACAGAGGACGTGCAGTTACTAGAGAGCTAAACCGCAACAGACGTGCGGTTACTTAAGAGCTAAACTGGATAACACGAACACCCCACAAAGTAGGGATCATCGTTGAATGTCCAGTTGAACATAGAGCTTGAGCAAAGTACTTACAAACATTCCATAAGCTGACACAGAGGTTACAACTAGAGTTGCGGTAACGGACACCTCCCGTCACCATCTCAAAGGTTGGTTCGAACTCTGTTAACATCTTCAGTCACCGTTTCAAAGGTTGGTTCGAAACACCAACAGGTGGCTGATGACATCAGGAAAAGGTAGACCAAGAGTCAAGTCCTTGGCTGAGAATTCCGCATCAGACGGAACTTGCTCACCGGACATCCTTCTCAAAGGAAGAAACAATCCACTCGAAAGGCCTACCGACCAAACGAACGACTTACCGAACGACCGGGCACCGGTACGGAAGAGACGTCACCGGATCCGTAGCTTTAATTGCTGAAAGTAGGAGCCATCTGCATGGCCCATATTCTACCTTCTAGACACCATAGTCCAGTATCCCCCCCCCCCCCACATGCAACTTGCATAAGGAAGGAACACTAGACTGGGGGGACTTGAAGGGGTATGGTCCCAGATCTCGTGTCAGCACGACCGCGAGTGACCATTACCCTTATCAAAAACCCCCACCAGCAGGAACTTACCTGTGTCCATGCGGGCACGCGCGAACACAGCGGTCCAATCTGTCCATTGATGAGAAGACTTACCTTAAGTACGAAAACAAATGTTACGCATAGCGATGCGGCCCGGCACCGCATCCTATGAACATTTTCGTCACGACACGGGATCTGGACAACAGTAACAGTCACTAAGCGGCGATGCGGCATGGCACCGCATCCCGCATGCATCTTGGATAAAACAAAGAACGCGGGAACAACATCAATGACCGCAAGCAGCGATGCGGCCTGGCACCGCATCCTGCCTACAAGGCAAGTGGGTCTGACACTCAGTGCAAGTGGCACTGAGAACAGTCGCCTACTAACCCACATGTGTACAACAGTCTGACACCACAGCAGGACGTGGCATCACCACCGTAACCGACAGGTCTGACACACCTGCAAACAGCTGTGCGATGTCAGACTAGCTACTCAACTACCCTCCTTCACTCCTCGGCTATAAATACCCACCCCAAACCAGGTTTGAGGTATCACTTCTGAACTCTCTCACTACTACTACTATTACACTTTGCTTCCCAAGCAAACTACTGATTCTCACACCGGAGAGTGGTAACAAGGAGCACCCCCACCCCATCCTCCTTGTTACGAGTCACGGCTTGTTTCCTTGTGCAGGGAACCAACCAGCGGACGATCCAGCCAGCGATCCTCGGAAAGAAGGGATTAACCCTACTTGACGAGACCAGTGAGTTAACCCCACCCGGTTAACCATTGTTTCATCAGTATATACTACAAACCTTTTTATCAAAACAATGTGTTTAGAAACAAAACTATTTACAAGGATTCATGGCTATTTTTGTAAACATAAAACCCTTTTTCTTGTGTTAATCAAAGCCATGAACCTAATTCACAAAACCTATGTCACTCACAGGCATTTTTATGCTGACGTACCTATTTTTACATATGTTTCAGGTGTTACTACATGATGATTGTCAATGCATGCTACACATAGGATGGACTCGTGCCTTAGCGACTTTAAAACTTGAAAGACAATATTTGTATTTATCTGATTTGTAATAAAACAATGAGTTCAATAATTCAATAAAACGAAACTATTTAATCCATGGTTGTGTAACAATGATTCTGTTACGACACTCCCCGACGTTTCCGCCATGAATTGTTATTTTACGTGGTCGGGGTGTGACAGAAATGTAAGGTCTGTTTGGCAAGATATCTGATTAAAACCTCGTTGTGCTCAACTGACGTTTGAAAGACCCGAACAGTGGTTTGATAACATCTGTTCAATATTTTGGCCAACCGAATTTTGGGAGTCCTCTGTTTGAAACCTTATTAAGTTTATACAGAGTTTGTATTTGAAACAACGGCTCTGTTTGGGTTTTAAAGTCAAACAATGGTTCTTATGCCTTAATTAGTGGGTATCACACTTAAACAGACTTTTGAACCATTGAAATAGTTGTTTTTACCTTTTGAACAGAGTTTTTATTTTTGGTGATCTTATCAATCTTTTCTTATCTTAAAAGAGCCAAATTATGTATTTTCTAAACAACATATTAATGTATTTATTTTGAGATAAAAGGAATATTAATCTCTATTTAACATCCCAATTCTGGTGATCAATCTTTCAATGGTAGATGCATCTAGAGCCTTTATGAACACATCTACCAATTGGTCTTCGGTGGGAACATGGTGGAGTGAAATCAATCCCTTTTCGTAACAATCTCTTACAAAGTGACGACAAATGTTAATGTGCTTTGTTTTTTAGTGTGATACTAGGTTCTTGATAATGTTTTCAGCTGCTTGACTATCCATGCTCATTCATCTGCTTGCGGGGGTCATTTTAGTGGCCATAAGACGGGTTATCGAGTCCTTACATGTGGGTTTTATTGGCCCACAATCTTCAAAGATGCGTGTGAGTATGCCCGCATTTGCTTAAATTGTCAAAGAGTGGGAAGTATCTCAAAAAAGGGATGAAATGTCCTTACAACCCATTTTGGTAGTTGAAGTGTTTGATGTGTGGGGCATAGACTTTATGGGTCCCTTCCCAAGCTCAAACGGGTTCTTGTAGATATTGGTCGCGGTGGCTTACATGTCGAAGTGGATTGAAGCCGTAGCTACAAGGACCAAGGATCACTCGGTGGTGTGTAAGTTTGTACAATCTAACATTTTTGCTCGTTTTGGGATACCGAGGGTCATCATTAGTGATGGTGGTTCACATTTCAAGAATTTTAACTTTGGGAAGTTGTTGAAGTGATACAACGTGAACCATCGAATTGCTACTCCATACCATCCGCAAACTAGTGGACAAGTTGAAGTGTCCAATCGGCAAATAAAAGAGATCTTGATGAAAACGGTGCGGATGGATAGGAAGGATTGGTCGAGCAAGTTAGACGACGCATTATGGGCATACCGAACGGCTTACAAGACTCCAATTGGTACAACCCCTTATCGGTTCGTTTATGGGAAAGGGTGTCACTTACCAATGGAGTTAGCTCACCAAGCGTTATGGGCAATCAAGACGGTTAATGTGGACTATAACGAAGCGGGAAAGATTCAGAAGCTTCAATTGAGCGAAATTGAGGAGATTAGGGATGAAGCGTATGAATGTGCATCCGCATACAAGGACAAGCTAAAAAAGTTTCATGATGCAAAGTTAAGGTGGTGAACCTTTGAAGTGGGTCAAAAGGTGTGGTTGTATAATTCAAGATTGAAGCTTTTCGCAGGGAAATTGAAGAGTAAATGGATGGGTCCATATGTGATCACATGAGTGGGCAAGTTCGTAGATGTAGAGATTGAAGATGTTCATACCAACACGAAGCAAACGGTGAATGGGCACCGGCTCAAACCGTACTTGGAAGGAAATGACATAACACCCTCGAACTTGACAAGGTGGGCTACATCCTACGCCCATTGGATGAGGAAGAAGCACAAAGAGGCCCAGGTTTGGTAGTGTAAATATTTAGTTTAGTATAAGCTAGTTTAGTTTGTTTTTAATACGATTACCGTACTCGTATCGACTTGTGTTTGAAACAAGTGTGGGGAAATTCATACGAATTTCTCTAACACGGTGTTGAGGATAACACGGGTTTTTCATGGCGGGTAGGGTAATTTTCATGTTTTTCGAAAAAATATAAAAACCATAAAAGTTACAAAATTTTAAAAATTAAAAAAAAATAAACTTGAAAATTGGCGAAGTATTTGCCCAGTATCCACCGTAGGTTACGGTCTGCACCATAGTTTACGGTGGACCTGGGTGGACAAAATTCCTTATGGTGTTTATCCTCTGTCTTACGGTGAAATTCTTTGCCCAGAGCTTACCGTAAGCTACGGTGGGCGCCGTAGCCTACGGCGCCACCTGGGCGCTGAAGGGTCTCCTATCGGCGATTTTTAGATAAAAAAATAAAATAATTAATATTCGAGACTTAATCCCCAACCACAAAAATTCCTGCATCTTTCCCCATCCACACACACGTCCCTTTCATATTCTTTCAACATCAAGAACCCTAACATTCAAACTCTCATAACTTCTTCAAATCTTCACCAAATCAAGTGATTTTTGGGTCTATTTGGCTAAAATTTCACAAGGATTCCAGATTTGTGCTTGCATTACAAAGAATCTTTCATTTTGGTGGTTAATTTTGGACATAGAGGGTCCGAAAGTTTGGGGAGTTTTAGTGGGTTTTGGTTTAACTTGAAGTTCTTGTCATTCTTATCATCTTTAAGGTAAAGGTATGCAATTTATATTCTTTATTTGAAGTACATTGTAGAATTGTAAGTTGTCATGCTTATTTTTGCTTACACACTTGCTTGTAGTGATAGGGTGATAAGAACTTGATGAGTTTGTATATGGCTATGGTTGTATATGATAAGTTTTTTGTTTAAAACATGATGTTTGGGCAGAATGTTGCTAACCTAGAGGAATAATGTCAAAAATTTTTTGCAAGAAAATAATAATGTGTTTGACTTACCTTTACAACCATAGTGTTAAGCAAGTGTAGGAATGCTTGGGTTGAATGAGAAACTAATAGGAATTGTTTGTTGTGTTTCATGTGATGTTTCAGGTAAATGGGTCGGAAAGGAAAAGAGCAAGTTGGGTCATCGAGCCAACTGGAGGCTTAACAAAAGAAAAGAAGGTTGTTTAGTTTAGCAGATCAAGACCCGGAAGAAGAAGAACCGCCAAGGGGTCTGAAGCCGACATGGGCATCTGGCTCATTGTTAGATTAGCCAGTTGAATGGCAAGCTGGTTTATTCCATGAACAGATGAATACTTGACTCAGCGCAAGGAGGCGTTCATTTGTGAGAAAGAGGTTAAGGAGAATGAGTTTGGTCTGTTCGGAATTACTGATAAGTTTAAAGCATTGGGGTGGAAGCCGCTCTAAAGTGTTAGACGGGGAAGGAAAGAATTTATATGATAAAGAGATACAAGAGTGGATAACCACTCTAAGATGTCCCCCATTCAAACATCCTTCAAAGATGACGTTAATCGGTACAGTGCATAAGATTGATGTGGAAATGTCTTTCGATACTTTGCGGAGGGTAGTAAAGTTTGACAGCAAGGCCGCAACCAATATATGTACCCTAGTTTGGTTGATTTGTATTTCAAACCTGCTAAGCATCCAAGATGGAACGCAATGTTGGATTATCTGTTTCTACCTGGCACTACACATGGGAAGCTTTGCCGAAGAAATTTGCGGATCGAGGCAAAGTTAATGCTAGTTATATGTACCCAAATCGTCATTCCACGACGGGGTGACAAGGTTGAAGTGAGGTATCCCGAAGTGCCAATCCTCTATATGTTACTAAATGGTGCACCGCTCGTTCCTTTCCGTTTCTTGGTGTTGAATAATATTTGGATTAGCAGAAATAGTTCAGAGAGAAGGATAATCCCCCATTGTAGGCTGATTAATGCATTGCTAAAAATGTATGGGGCAATTAGAGCAGAAGACAAGGGTTCTTACAAGAAATTCAAGCCATTTGAATTGGCACATTTGGGGCGCGAATGGGAATACAAAGAATCAGAAAGGTATCATAAGCTGAAGAGTGATGGTCAGAGGTGGTGGGCATTAAAGGTGGATGTCCGACCATTGCACCCGGGTGAGGCAGATGAGCCAGAGAGTGAGGATGAGGTCCCAAGTGGGGACGAGGATTATCGGGAGGATACGTTTGTTGTGGATATGGACATAGGTGGAGCCGAGCCTAGTGGTGGTGAAGGAAGAGGGGGAACTCAATCGGGTTATATAGGAAGTGCATTTGATTATGCACAACAACCTTACGATCAGAATTGGGCCCATTTTGGGACCATGGAACAAGTTGTGGAGCGTAGGCGACCACCTACATTTTCTGATTGGCCCGATTCTAGCCAAATGCTTTTCGATCATCAAACATATATGGGGGCGAGTATGGAGAGGGCATTAAAGCAGAATTATGATCGTCAGGAGTAGTGGAATAGGGCTCAGATGTATTCTCGTGAGTAAGAGATAAACACCCACTACATTGACGATCGGAACCGAAGATTGCATGACGACTAGCATGCGGGATGCCCAGTTGTACCAGATCCGCCTTGTCACACCCCAACCGATGGCGGAATCATCGGGGCGTGGCACTGAGCGAAACAGATTGTCCAGAAGTTTCCATAACAACTATCATTACCATTTAATTAAACATCACGTCCCATACCGTAACTTAAACAGTTAAATAGTTATTACAGGCAAGGCATCAAGACAAATATTCTGTTCCAACAACTCAGATTTAAACATAACAAATTTATTCGTTGGTTTCTAGGACTCCAGTTCCTAGCTTCAATTTCATCACAGCCCGAGAAGCATATAAGCAACCTAAACACCTGTCACATATGTTAAAATAAAGTCAATACATAAAATGTAAAGGTGAGCATACAAGTTTGATAATAGCATATAGAGTTCGAATTCGTTTTCGCATAACCAGCACGTACACATAGTGAAATGAAGCACGTTAGTTATCGACATAGATCCATCGATACCAATGACTGCGGGTTGACTGCCCGAGGCAGTTCGCAATACATGACTACCACCGTAATCCATGCAAGTAAAAGATCCTTAACAACCCCCGTGTGAACGGGTGCTGAGTCCAAACTATAGTACTATCGTTGCTAAGGCAGGTAGACAGCATTCCATGTGTAAACATAACAAACAAGAATTCATAAGCCACGTGTGACATGCATTAATGGTTTAGCATTAAAAATAGCTTGAGTAGTGTGATAGTTGTAGTTTGAATATTCGTAACGTATGTAACACCCAAAAGTGCTAAAAGCAAAAAGGGTTCGAGTATACTCACAGCGATTATGGATTGAAGGGAGCGCTTTTCAGCGAGTACGGTTAGCCTGAATAGATTCGATAACGTAGGATAAGTGGCACGCAAAACAGTACAAAGTGCGAGGGGTTAGGATGGCTGATCGTGCGGATCAACTATCCGTGAGAGGAAGTCATCCGTGCGGGTGAACTATCCGTACGGATGGTAATCCGTGCGGATGGTGACCCATCCGGATAAGCTATCCGTGCGCGTGGGCTGTACGTGCGGATGGTAATCTGTGCGGACTAGTCGCGCGTGCGGACTGCTTATCCGTACGGACAAGTTGTTCGTGCGGATAAACGTTCAAGTGGATTGTTTCTTCCTAAGGATGTGTTTGTGTATGATGGCTTGTGCTTTGAAGTTTTTGTTGTAGCATTTAGAGAACATTTAAGTGTTTCTACCTTTCAAGCCGGTCGCGCGGACAACAATCTGTCCGGATGGTAGTCCATGCGGACAATGGTAATCCGTGCGGACAGTCTGTGCGCGCGGGCAGAGACAATCAGTCCGGATAGCCTGTCCGTGCGGACGACCTGGCCGTGCGGATGAACACTGTTTGAATTCATTTTAAGGCCTTAGTATCTCATGATCCGAAGAGTAATCCATTCAGAGGTCGTCCGTACGGATTGCTCATTCGTCGATACTCAAACCTTGTTTGGAAAGTGGGTCCCAAGGGTAGCTCGTCCGGGTGACAACCCGTCCGTATGGCCTGTCCGTGCGCACAGCTTGTCCGTACGGACAACCGGTCCGTGCGGACAGTCCCTGGTCTGATTGTTCCGTTCGTCTACTCTTGGTTTCTATTGTCGTTTATCGAGACGTTCTGATTACGTGGCAACCACTTGGAGTTGTATTCTTACCCGCACGACTAGACCGGTCAGGAACCACCCTAACTTGGCCTGTCGGCGACTCAGAACGGTCGTTCCGGTTGACCCCGAAATCAGGTGTCTGGCGGGTAGAATCCAGATCTAGGACTAGTGCATCACCATTAACGAGTAGAACACTAGAACCGATCAGATTCGTACCGATTTTAAGGGTAAAAGAAGGAGAGAACTTAGGTTTATTTCTTTCAACTCTTTTATCCTTAGAAAAGTTTAGATTTAGGTGATGTTGTTGTGAAATCTTATGGAAATCATTCAGATCTGAGTTATTCTGGGTGGAATGAGGTCAAGCTTGAAGTTCATAAGAACTTCATGATGACGTCACCCGAGAATACCTCAAATCTTGATGGTTTCACGGTTGAGAGTTGAGATTTGAAAGATGGAAAGGTGTAGAATTGTGTAGTGATCAAGAATGTACAAGAATTAGTGCAAGATCTTACCTGGATTGAGAGAAATCTGAGAAAAGGTGAAGAATACGTGCGGTTCGGACGTCACTTGCCAAAAGTGGAAAGGTTGGAGAGTGACCCGTGTATTTATAGGATGCTAAAAGGGGAAAGGGTGAGCCGTGCGGATGGCACGTTACCCGGATAGGCTATCCGTCCGGATTGGTCATCCGTGCGGATTGGCAATCCGTGCGGATTGACCATCCGAGCGGATGTCGCCTGATTTGGTGCTTTCGGTACGACGACGCTTCGGCTTCGATTTTCGAGCGATTCGATGGGGTTTCCTAGTCAAATTACTTTCAGTCCCAACTACTTCTTATATGGTTCGACTCGGAATTCGGGTTCGGGTTCGTTTACATTCGAGTTAGACTTCGAGTTCGATTGAGTTCGCTTGATTATCACAACATGGCATAAAATAAACATGCACAGGTAACACGTAAGGCACACACGCATGTATAAACAACAAGTAAAATACACAGTTCGAGTTACGATTTGATGTCGGTTCGATTAGCATAGCTTAATTAACTTTATCGCATTGTTACTTCCTATCATTCACAGTCGTAGGTCGATTGAAATACGATTAATATGATTCGAATATTGTAATGAACGACACTTACTCCACATAATATAATTAAAATAAAAACATTTCTACGAGTCATGTTGCGCGAAATCGGTCGTTGACTTTGACCTTGACTTTGACTTTCACTCGTGAAAACACGGGGTGTTACAGCCTCCCCTTGTTTAAGGAATTTCGTCCCGAAATTAAGCTAAAAGCCGTAACTAACTGTGGGTCACGTGAGAGTTCTTCGTTTGGACCACTGAAAATCGTTGAGTTAATCGACTTTTACGGATAAAATTGCTGATTTTTGGATATGTTATGCGAAATTGTCTGATCTAAAAGCCTATAAAGTTTCAGATCTTAATTCGAAGTCATTTGTGAGAAAATTTGGGTTCGTTAAAATGTTGAATGTTGCTGTTGATGTTCACCGTACGGATGGCAATCCGTGCGGATAACATATCCGTATTGACTTTTGTTGACTAGCTTATTCGCGCGGCTAACTGTTGGCTCGGAGACGTGCGGAATCCGTGACGTGTGTGACTAAACAGAATCGTAACGGAGTCAAAATCGGTCCTACAAGTGGTATCTGAGCAGGTGCTCGATTGCGATGATCAAACACACTCAGATTTGTCAAATTCTCTTTACTTCTTTTATCTTTTCACGTTTCTACTGAAAATCACCAAATTAAACGACTTTTATGGATAGAAATTGCTAAAACTTGGGCATGTTGTGAGAAAACACTTGATCTATAAGTCTACAATTTTCTTAGTTAAACAACTGTGGGTACTTTGCCTTCATGTCGCTTTCGAGTTCCCAAGTGAACTCCGCGCCTCGTTTGCCTTCCCATCGGACTTTCACAATCGGAATGCGTGAGCGCCTGAGTTCTTTGGTTTGGCGATCCATGATTTCGACAGGCTTTTCCACGAAGTGTAATGTTTCGTTCACTTGTAGATCATCTAGAGGAGCATGTAGATCGTGGTCGGCGATGCACTTTCGGAGGTTTGACACGTGGAAAGTCGGATGGACATTGCTAAGTTCCTCCGGTAATTCGAGTCTGTAGGCGACTTTTCCGATCCTTTCCAGAATCTTAAAAGGTCCAACAAATCGAGGCGCGAGTTTCCCTTTCTTGCCGAATCGGACTACACCCTTCCAAGGTGATACCTTTAGGAGTACGTACTCACCAACGCCATATTCACGGGGCTTGCTCTTTTTATCGGCGTAAACTTTCTGTCGATCCCGAGCTTTCGCTAGGTTGTCTTGAATTTGGAAAATTTTGTCTGTCGTTTCTTGTAGCAGCTCCGGACCGGTTAGTTGCGAGTGACCGATCTCGTGCCACACAATAGGCGATCGACATCTTCTTCCGTATAAGGCCTCGAAAGGTGCCATCTGGATGCTAGCCTGGTAGCTGTTGTTATACGAGAATTCGACTAACGGAAGGTGTCTATCCCAATTACCACCGAAGTCTAGAACACACGAACGGAGCATGTCTTCAAGAGTACGAATCGTTCTTTCAGTCTGACCGTCGGTTTGTGGGTGGAACGCAGTACTTAGATTAAGCGTTGTACCGAGTGCCGCCTGGAATGTTTCCCACAATCGTGAAGTAAACCGAGCATCACGATCAGAGATGATGTCACGAGGCGTCCCGTGTCGACAAATGATCTCGTCGGTGTAGATTCGGGCTAATCGTTCTACCTTGTAGTCTTCTCGTATTGGCAGGAAGTGAGCTGATTTAGTCAAACGGTCAATAACAACCCAAATGCTGTCGTGACCTGATGACGTGGTTGGAAGCTTGGTTACGAAATCCATAGCTATGCTCTCCCACTTCCACATGGGAATTGGTGGTTGTTCGAGCAAGCCAGAGGGTCTTTGATGTTCAGCCTTGATTCTAGCACAGGTTAGGCATTTTCCGACGTAGAGAGCGATATCCCGTTTCATACCCGGCCACCAGTACCTATAGCGAAGATCATGGTACATTTTGTCAGCACCGGGATGGATGGAGTATCGGGATTTGTGGGCTTCATCCATGATAATCTGTCGCAGGTTGGTTCGCTTGGGAATCCAAATTCGGTCTAAGAAGTGGAATATCCCATTCGATTTGCTCACAAGCTGGGCTCCATCGTGGTAGATTCTTTCTTTCTTCAAGGTGCGTTCGTTGAAACATGCATGCTGGGCGTCGCGGATGAGAGCTTCGAGGTTGTGCTGGGCTTGAACATTACGAGTGCTAAGCAGGTAGCTCCGTCTGCTAAGTGCGTCGGCAACAACATTTGCCTTGCCTGGGTGATAATGAATCTCACAGTCGTAATCGTTGAGAAGTTCTACCCATCGGCGTTGACGCATATTTAGTTCCCTCTGATTAAAGATGTGTTGTAGGCTCTTATAATCGGTGAAGATCGTACACCTTGTACCATACAGGTAGTGTCGCCAAATCTTTAATGCAAAAACAACTGCGCCTAGCTCGAGATAGTGGGTTGTATAGTTCTTCTCGTGGATTTTGAGCTGACGAGATGCGTAAGCTATGACCTTGTCTCGTTGCATTAGGACACAACCGAGACCAAGGTTGGAAGCATCACAGTAGACAATGAAATTATCGTTTCCGTCGGGTAGTGTGAGAACAGGAGCATTGCAAAGCATGTGTTTGAGGGTTCGAAAGGCAGACTCTTGTTTGGTTCCCCAGACAAAAGGCTGGTCCTTGTGCGTGAGAGTGGTAAGTGGTACAGCAATCTTCGAGAATCCTTCGATAAATCGTCGATAATAGCCCGCTAGCCCGAGAAAGGAGCGGACTTCAGACGGGTTCTTAGGCGTAACCCAGCTCTTAACTGCTTCAATCTTCGCAGGATCGACGTGAATACCTTGACTATTTACAATGTGACCCAGAAACTGAACCTCCCCCAACCAAAATTCGCACTTGGAGAATTTGGCGTAGAGTTGGTTCCCCTGGAGTAACTCGAGAACCAAACGTAGATGCTGCGCATGTTTGGCTCTCGACTTGGAATAGATCAAGACATCGTCGATGAACACGATGACGAAACGGTCGAGATATGGCCTACACACGCGATTCATTAGATCCATGAAAACTGCTGGTGCGTTGGTTAGGCCAAAGGGCATGACAACGAATTCATAATGGCCGTAACGAGTACGAAATGCGGTTTTGGGTATATCCTCTTCTTGAATACGCAGCTGATGATAACCTGAGTGTAGATCGATCTTCGAGAAACACGTAGCGCCTTGTTGCTGATCAAACAAATCGTCGATTCGAGGCAGGGGATAGTGGTTCTTGATAGTCAACTTATTCAACTCCCGGTAGTCGATGCACATCCGGAACGTCCCGTCCTTCTTTTTGACGAAAAGGACTGGCGCGCCCCAAGGAGAGGTGCTCGGGCGAATGAAGCCTTTTTCAAGTAATTCCTGGAGTTGGGTTGCGAGTTCCCGCATTTCGGACGGCGCGAGTCGATAAGGAGCTCTGGCGGTAGGGTTAGCTCCAGGAATGAGATCAATACGAAAATCAATATCGCGTTTTGGAGGTAGTCCGGGAAGGTCCTCTGGAAAAACTTGAGGGAATTCCCGAACCACGGGAACGTCTTTTACTTCCTTCTTCTCTTTCTTTTCCTTCTCCGCTGCTACAATATTAGCCAAGAAAGCTCTGTATTCCTTGCGGAGATACTTGCTAGCTTGGAGACATGACATAAGCTTGAGACCCTTTGAAGTAGTATCACCGTAAACACATAACGAGTCACCATTTGCGAGCGAAAAACGAATCATCTTGTCGAAGCACACAACTTCGGCATGGTTCTCTCGAAGAAAGTCCATGCCTACTATGACATCAAAGCTTCCGAGTTGCATCGGAATAAGGTCGATCGAGAAGATGTGATTGTTGAGTTCAAGAGTACAATCACGGATAACGGAATTAACAGCGACGGTTCTTCCAGTAGCGACTTCAACTTCGAATGCCGAGGAGAGTTTGGAACGTCTACGACTAAGGAGTTTCTTAAATTCGAACGATACAAAGCAATTATCCGCTTCAGTATCAAACAAACATGAAGCATAAATACCATTCACGAGGAACGTACCGTTGACCACGTTGTTGTCGGCCTGGGCTTGACGCACGTTGAGGTTGAAAGTTCTGGCGCGTGCGGCCTGCTGTTGCTGTTGTTGTTGTTGTTGCTGCTGTGGCTGCTGCTGTTGCGGTTCTTGTTTCACTACCCTGTTCGGGCACATGTTGGCGAAATGATTCGGGTCGCCACACGTGAAGCAGTCTCTCGCTTTGACTGCGGGTGCCGGAGGAGCTTGTTGACCCTGTGGGGCAGCGAGTAGAGCTTGATTGGCAGGAGCTTGGCGAATACGGCAGTTGGCAGTGAAGTGGCCGTACACGTTGCAGTGAGCACAAAAGCGGCATTGAATAGCTGTCGGGTGATGATAGGTGCAAGTAGGGCAGAGTGGGTGTGGTCCAGTATATGCACGCTTTGCAGGCGGTGCATTGGCCACAGGCGCCGCTACTTGACGCTGTTGGGCAGGTACAGCTTGGATCGGTGCAGCAGTGATCGCACAGTTCTTGTTGGTGGAGTTGTTCTTTCTCTTGTTCTTTCTCTTGGTGCTTGACGAGGTAGGTTCAGCAGTTGGTGCAGTAGCGGTAGCTTGATGCAGATGCTTGGAGGTCTTATCCCACACCCCAGCCTTAACCCTTTTGTCATTGATTTCAGCGGCTAGCAGATAGGTTTCCTCGATCGTGGTAGTCTTAGCCGCTTGCACAAAATCAGCAACGCAGTCGGGCAAAGCTCGGATGTACTTCTTGATGGTCATCTCGGGAGTCTTGACCTGGTCGGGACAGATAATGCTGAGCTGTTTGAAGCAAGCAGTGAGACCAGCATTGTCTCCATCCTTCTGATGTATGTGCCAGAATTCATCTTCGAGCTTTTGACGTTCGTGAGGAGGGCAGAATTCCTCTAGCATGACTTCCTTGAGCTCGTCCCACGACAAACCGTAAGCTGCATCATTCCCTCTCTTGTTCCTCTCGGCCGTCCACCAGTCCAAAGCACGGGACTGAAAGATGCCGGTAGCGTTCAGAGTTCGAAGGTCATCAGGGCAACCACTTTGTCGCAGAGTAACCTCGATAGAGTCAAACCAGTGAAATAGTGCAGTAGGACCTCCTTCGCCTGTGAATTCTTTCGGCCCACATGACTTGAATTGTCTGAAGCTGAAAGGTCTTGCGGCAGCTTTAGGACCTTCAGTCCTCGACTCCTCGGATGATTTGCTAGCGTTCTCATAGGCATCGCTCACAGCTTTAGCCACACTTTTCGCGATAATAGAGGCAAGACGTCTGTCCCTCTTTTCCTGACGAGTGAGTGTATGACGAGATCCAGACGACATTGTCTGCAATAGACATCGCCATGGAACTCAGCACATGTATTCGAATCTCACCTCACACGTCTACTACTACTAAAGCTCAGTAACACGTACCATGTAAACGCATATAGTCACAAAATCACCGAATTTCACAAAATCACATGAACAAATAGAGCACATAATTCACATAACACATAAGCACGAAATCATAGAAACATTTTCAACACAAGAGGCAGTCAGAATACAGAAACCTATTATTCAAAGTCTGCGATTATTCGTGAATAGCGATCGTGTTTCAGTATATCGAGTAGTGTGATATAAGCGTTCGTGGTAGCATAAAGTCGTCCATGATTCAGCGATTTGTTAGCGATGTGTGGCGTGTTGTGAGGGTAGCGAAAGTAAAAAGGCATTAGATCGAAACCAGTAGTTCCTCAAAACATTATCAAATAAGCATAAAACACGTAATTCACATAAAAGCAACGAAAACTGGAAACACATAAAATCGAGAATAGATTGTCTATGGCTATTTAGACTTCGACTAACCAAGTGGTTCGACTATTCGCAAGGATCCTGTGTGCACAATTACCTTCAGGACTATGCCCTTGCCTCGATTCTTGGGCATTGGCGCAATTCCCATTGGTTATATTGTGTCTTCAGATCGTTGGAGTCCATCGAAACCTTGGTGGGAGTTTTGGACAAGTCGTCAAGGTTAGGGTTTCACCCCTATCTTACAACTTTGTCCTTAGTTTTTAATAAAATTGAGGAGATTATTCATCAAAATGTGGATTCCACTCCTAATTCGGTATGATTTCTCCTCGTTTGTAGTTAAAACGCAACTGATTAGGCAACTTTAGTCGAGAGTTTGCGGTTTTCACACCTATTCTCGGCCCCATTACCTGTTCATAACTTGAAAATTCGAGTGCAGTGGTAGAAAAGAGCGAGTGATAGTGGCGAGTTTACGCATACGCGTGAGTTGGCCTGTTGGTTCTTAACTATAGTCTAGGTCTCTAAGACTTCGACCCGGACTAGGTCGAGTCTTGCCTAATTCCCTATAGTTATGGCTCTGATACCAATCTGTCACACCCCAACCGATGGCGGAATCATCGGGGCATGGCACTGAGCGTAACAGATTGTCCAGAAGTTTCCATAACAACTATCATTACCATTTAATTAAACATCACGTCCCATACCGTAACTTAAACAGTTAAATAGTTATTACAGGCAAGGCATCAAGACAAATATTCTGTTCCGACAACTCAGATTTAAACATAACAAATTTATTCGTTGGTTTCTAGGACTCCAGTTCCTAGCTTCAATTTCATCACAGCCCGAGAAGCATATAAGCAACCTAAACACCTGTCACATACGTTAAAATAAAGTCAATACATAAAATGTAAAGGTGAGCATACAAGTTTGATAATAGCATATAGAGTTCGAATTCGTTTACGCATAACCAGCACGTACACATAGTGAAATGAAGCACGTTAGTTATCGACATAGATCCATCGATACCAATGACTGCGGGTTGACTGCCCGAGGCAGTTCGCAATACATGACTACCACCGTAATCCATGCAAGTAAAAGATCCTTAACAACCCCCGTGTGAACGGGTGCTGAGTCCAAACTATAGTACTATCGTTGCTAAGGCAGGTAGACAGCATTCCATGTGTAAACATAACAAACAAGCATTCATAAGCCACGTGTGACATGCATTAATGGTTTAGCGTTAAAAATAGCTTGAGTAGTGTGATAGTTGTAGTTTGAATATTCGTAACGTATGTAACACCCAAAAGTGCTAAAAGCAAAAAGGGTTCGAGTATACTCACAGCGATTATGGATTGAAGGGAGCGCTTTTCAGCGAGTACGGTTAGCCTGAATAGATTCGATAACGTAAGGATAAGTGGCACGCAAAACAGTACAAAGTGCGAGGGGTTAGGATGGCTGATCGTGCGGATCAACTATCCGTGAGAGGAAGTCATCCGTGCGGGTGAACTATCCGTACGGATGGTAATCCGTGCGGATGGTGACCCATTCGGATAAGCTATCCGTGCGCGTGGGCTGTACGTGCGGATGGTAATCCGTGCAGACTAGTCGCGCGTGCGGACTGCTTATCCGTACGGACAAGTTGTTCGTGCGGATAAACGTTTAAGTGGATTGTTTCTTCATAAGGATGTGTTTGTGTATGATGGCTTGTGCTTTGAAGTTTTTGTTGTAGCATTTAGAGAACATTTAAGTGTTTCTACCTTTCAAGCCGGTCGCGCGGACAACAATCCGTCCGGATGGTAGTCCGTGCGGACAATGGTAATCCGTGCGGACAGTCTGTGCGCGCGGGCAGAGACAATCCGTCCGGATAGCCTGTCCGTGCGGACGACCTGGCCGTGCGGATGAACACTGTTTGAATTCATTTTAAGGCCTTAGTATCTCATGATCCGAAGAGTAATCCATTCAGAGGTCGTCCGTACGGATTGCTCATTCGTCGATACTCAAACCTTGTTTGGAAAGTGGGTCCCAAGGGTAGCTCGTCCGGGTGACAACCCGTCCGTATGGCCTGTCCGTGCGCACAGCTTGTCCGTGCGGACAACCGGTCCGTGCGGACAGTCCCTGGTCTGATTGTTCCGTTCGTCTACTCTTGGTTTCTGTTGTCGTTTATCGAGACGTTCTGATTACGTGGCAACCACTTGGAGTTGTATTCTTACCCGCATGACTAGACCGGTCAGGAACCACCCTAACTTGGCCTGTCGGTGACTCAGAACGGTCGTTCCGGTTGACCCCGAAATCAGGTGTCTGGCGGGTAGAATCCAGATCTAGGACTAGTGCATCACCATTAACGAGTAGAACACTAGAACCGATCAGATTCGTACCGATTTTAAGGGTAAAAGAAGGAGAGAACTTAGGTTTATTTCTTTCAACTCTTTTATCCTTAGAAAAGTTTAGATTTAGGTGATGTTGTTGTGAAATCTTATGGAAATCGTTCAGATCTGAGTTATTCTTGGTGGAATGAGGTCAAGCTTGAAGTTCATAAGAACTTCATGATGACGTCACCCGAGAATACCTCAAATCTTGATGGTTTCACGGTTGAGAGTTGAGATTTGAAAGATGGAAAGGTGTAGAATTGTGTAGTGATCAAGAATGTACAAGAATTAGTGCAAGATCTTACCTGGATTGAGAGAAATCTGAGAAAAGGTGAAGAATGCGTGCGGTTCGGACGTCACTTGCCAAAAGTGGAAAAGTTGGAGAGTGACCCGTGTATTTATAGGATGCTAAAAGGGGAAAGGGTGAGCCGTGCGGATGGCACGTTACCCGGATAGGCTATCCGTCCGGATTGGTCATCCGTGCGGATTGGCAATCCGTGCGGATTGACCATCCGTGCGGATGTCGCCTGATTTGGTGCGTTCGGTACGACGACGCTTCGGCTTCGATTTTCGAGCGATTCGATGGGGTTTCCTAGTCAAATTACTTTCAGTCCCAACTACTTCTTATATGGTTCGACTCGGAATTCGGGTTCGGGTTCGTTTACATTCGAGTTAGACTTCGAGTTCGATTGAGTTCGCTTGATTATCACAACATGGCATAAAATAAACATGCACAGGTAACACGTAAGGCACACACACATGTATAAACAACAAGTAAAATACACAGTTCGAGTTACGATTCGATTAGCATAGCTTAATTAACTTTATCGCATTGTTACTTCCTATCATTCACATTCGTAGGTCGATTGAAATACGATTAATATGATTCGAATATTGTAATGAACGACACTTACTCCACATAATATAATTAAAATAAAAACATTTCTACGAGTCATGTTGCGCGAAATCGGTCGTTGACTTTGACCTTGACTTTGACTTTCACTCGTGAAAACACGGGGTGTTACACGCCTATTGTGGATTACACCACATTACCACCTTATGACGGTAGTGTGACGTATCCCACCCCACCATTGTACCATTCTCAATGGGTGGATCCACATACGGGCGCGGGAAGACATGTGCCAAGCCAACAATCCGGTGATCAAGGCGGTGAAGGTAGTAGTAGTGGCGGAGCTTTTGGATTTGGGGATTTCTCGGAGATGATGACATCCATATTTGGACCTCCTCAACCACGCTATTATTGACCAGGTTGTGCTCATTCTCATCTTGTATATTTTGTGAATATATTTGTGTTTATGTTTATGGTTGGGTGGTAGGGTGGTGTATTGATTTTTTATTGTTGATGTTATCGGGTTGTGGAAGTTGGCGATGTTAGTAATTTGATTTTAAAAAGAAAAAAAAAAGAAACGTGGGGTTTGAGTTAAGAAACAAGAGATGATATTGTGATTGTTTTTAGCGATCTTTCCCTTCAAAGCCATACAATGGGGACAATGTATCCCAAGCGTGGGGATGGGGGGGAAATTTTGAAAAAGTTTAACATTCACGTGAGTACCGTTTGAATTGAACACTAAACATTGTACCCGCACGATATACCGACAACCCTTTTGTCCTTTCATTGGTGAGCGTTTGGGCCACATAATTACATGGTTATAAATTTGTTCCTTGATTGAGAGTGGCGATGTGTGTGAGTGCATTAGAACTTGTGCATTAGATACGTTTCGAGGCCATAGGTTAGCATGCTTGTGAAGGTGTCATTTGATATAATTTACATGTTGTATTTTAAGCACATCACAAAGCCTTATGTGCAGCAAACATCCTAAGCACATCATACAAACAATACCATCTACTTAGGTGCTGTTTGTTTTTGCAGACAAAAACTGTCTGCAAGCTGATTTCATCTATTTTTATATCTGCAACTGAAGATGTGGTCTGAAGCTCTTCAAGCTGAAAATATAAGACTGTTTGTTTTTTATATAAATTGTAAACCTCAGACAACACCACACGCACACAACTCCCTGTACACTCCCCTCCTTCATCTTCTTGTAAGAAACCCTAAACCAAAAGAAAACACAGACAAAAGCTTATAAATCCTCAGCTCCTCCCCATCTCAAACAAAACACACACACCCTCATGCACCCACACCCCTCGTTTCTCTCGTCGTTCCTGCTGTTGATCGAGATGGTTCCCGGTGGAACACCCCCTCTTTTTCTTTTCCGGCGACTGAACTTCGTCAGCAGCGCCGCCGTGAGCAGCGACAGTGGAGCAGTTTCTTCGACGTTTTTCTTGACAAAACCCTGGTAAGCGGCTGTAACTCTCATTCATCCTCTTTTTCTTTCAGATCACTTAGATCCGTGCTCTCTATCCCTATGCCGGTTGGTTGTTGATTCAGGTATGGATGATTATGGTGATTATTGATAGCGCCACCACCAGACGGTGGTGGTGGTGGTGGTCGGTCGGCTGGCGACTCGATCTGAATGAGAAGAGGGGAATCGAGAGGTGTTGTGTCTGTGTGTCTGGGTCTTCATTTGTGTTAGGATTTTTCTTTTGGTTCTTGTGAAGATGTTTTAAGCAGGGATCTATAGCTTCTTTTTTAAGATGAAAAAAGCTGAGTTCAAATCTGTTTAAAGAAAAAAACAAACAGTCTTCAAGACCTTATGTCTGCCCGCCTACAGACATAGGCTCTTTGCAGACGTTTTAAGCAAAAATAAACAGCACCTTAATGTGCAACAATGCAGCTGTGAATTGAACCTTAATGTGCAGCAGTGCATTGATCCTAATGTGCAGCAGTGCAGCTGTCATTTGACCCTAAGATTTAGTTAATCCTAACCTTCAGTTGATCCTAATGTGTCATTTGACCCTAAGCTACAATTGATTCTTAACACGTAAATATCAACATTAAAGACAGTGCTGTAACAGTCAAAGGCAAAGACATTTGATCTTAAAATTAGTTTAATAACTTCAAACAAAACACAATTTAATAAGGTTCATTAACACTTAAATATCAACTTCAAACAAAACACGATTAAGGTTCATTAACACTTAAATATTAACTTCAAACAAAACACAGTTTAATATCCGATATTAGATAACAATACAAGGGTAATCCTGATCAATAACTTTAAAAACCCAAAAAATGATTAGTGGCCAAAATAACCCTTTTACATTATTATACATAACCTAATAGTTAGGCATCCTATGTACACACATGCTAGCCCTCGTTTTCATGCTCGACGGCTAAAACAGAGTTCAATCCTGAACCCTCTTCCCGTACGCAGCACAATCCGGTATTGGATCCGGATAGTGGCAGACCCAGAAATTATTTGCTGGGGGTGCGGATGAGATGTTCAACAATATTTTCAAGGGGTGCGGTCGGTTTTTTTCCTAAAATATACACCAAATTTTTTTTTTTCAAGGGGTGCGGCCGCCCACCCTGGCCAAAGGGTAGGTCCGCCCCTGGATCCGGACAAGGCGTCGGGTGACCTGAACCCTAATTCCAACTACAAATCCATGAAATAAATACCAAATTTCAGATTATATACAATGCAAACAAGAAGAAATTCAACGATTTGGAGTAAAATTAACACAATGCCATACCAACAACATGGAGAAGGTGGAGTTACCGGAGCTATGGTGGGTGTCAAGGAGACTTTGCGAGAGAGAGAGAGAGAGAGAGAGAGAGAGAGAAGTGTAGCTTGTAAAGGAAGATGAAGGGTTAAAAAGAAGTGAAAGTAGTCAACTTTGGGTGAAATGACCATATTGCCCTTCTCACCGTTAAATAAATAAACGGTCAACTAACAGTTGTTAGTGCCAGGGTTTTAATTGTGAGCAATTTAATACGTCAAGAACTGGGGTGTTGATTTTTTTGAAATATAGACTGAACCTGAGAGCGGGTGTAAACCTCAGGGACTGAAAGTGTAGTTTACTCTTTTATTTATTATCATTGCAAGTTATGATTCAAAGTTCAAACAAACATGACATACCATTATATGAACATTCTTATACATTCTTTTCATCATATGAACATCTTTTGCCTTATTTGATACGTACTCTCCCTATTCACGCGGTCCTTTTGTCCTTTTTAAATCACGACTTGCTAGAGTAAAAGGCCCATAAAAGAAACCCGATTAACATAGTCCACAAAAAAAAAAAAAAAAAAAAAAAAATCATAAGAAACCAACACGATATTCACACAAATAGCTGTGATATCTACACGGACGTCAAGATATTTCCGTTATATCAAACAAACAAACGAGTACATAAATAAATGCAAGATAACAAAAGCCACATTCACAATATTTCCAATTCCATTGGGCTTCTTGGCCAGAAGCCAAACTAGATATTTTTACGTCAACCATGGCCTCATTTCTTCAACTTCTACATCCCCAATTCCGTTACGCCACCGTCTTCTACCACCACCAACTACCATCCCATCCATCACTTTCACCTAGTCGTAGACCTACCCTCATTTACGCAGCCGCCTCAGCTACCTTGCCGGTACATCTTTTCTCCATTATTTAGTGTGGTTTATTTTTTACATGTGAACATTTGTTAAACCTGTTCTTGTCGGGTTTTAGTTTGGTATGTTTGTATGTGCTCGTTACTCGTTAGTGTAAATATTTAGGCTTAACGGTAGCGTAAGCTTGGACACCAGCATGTTTAAACAGTTATCAGCCACAAACATGTTACATGTCGACAGTAGAATAGTTAAGAAATGTCAAGTTGTAATACTTAGAGGGTCAATGTGTAACATTTACTAACAACTAACTAACGCATGAAGAGTTAGTTAAGTTGTTTTTAATTAAAAGGCAACGCTTAATAAAATCAAACATTAATAGATTTATAATTAGGAACCAAGCAATTGAATTTAATAAAATCAAACATTAATAGATTTATAATTAACAATCTAGGAATACAGTAAATATTCAGGGCATAGCCGGCCCTGGGGGTGGGCGGGGAGGACCATTGGCCAGGGCCCGATATTTCGAGGGATACATTTTTTTATGAAAAAAACCCGATACGTATATGTAAAATATTTTTTAATAGGGTACACCCATACAAACACTAACATAGACCCCCTTACAAAACTATTCTTATTGTTTAGATTAGTTATTAACCCCTTTGACATTGGGTTTAGACCTTTAGTGAGCCCAATACCCAATTTCGTTAAAGTCTAAGGACACATTTATTCGAGCTCGAACAGGGTACACGAATTCTCAGGGTCGGCCCTGATTCAGGGCAACACTTCGTCTTTCCTTTTGCAATAGATCTGATCAATGAATCCTTCTTAGGAAGCGAAACTTAAATTTATGTGTTTACTTTTTGTCTTTTAAGAGTTGATATTAAGAGTTAGCAGACTCCTACTTAGATTGTCTCGACATAGAGAAACTAAGGGCAGAAAGGGCCCACACGTACAAAAACATAAATTGGGCTACGAATGGAATTACATATCCCAAAAGCAATGGACTAGCAGGATCATGTGGCAAACGGCCATAGACAGTTTGTTCCAACTGTCTAACCCGAATTTCACCAATTAAATCCCCAATTTCTTCACTGGCGATTCTCCCCCGATTTTAGCATTTTCCAAATCATTCCACTTTTCGTGTAATCCTTGATCCATTATCAACACCAAAACTATAATCCTTTGTGACCAATACATATTGTAGCTTTTGCAAAACTTCCCTTATTGACAATGCTATACTTGATTACTCTTTCGGAGTTTATGAAGGGGCTGCTGGTTCATCATAAATGCATCACCAAATGTACTTCTAAAGGATAATCACTATCAAAAATCAAAATAGAGTTTATTTTTTTTACTATTCTTATAAACAACCTTGTACTTGGCAATACCTTGCAATACATCAAGAAGGTGTATGTGTCTATATTTTACATGTATTTATTAATTGCACTCACATTCTCACAACATACAAAATGTCTGGCTATATGGTGGTTAGAGACATATTTGAATACTATTTGATCTCAAAAAGCGTCGTCAATTTTCTTTTCGTCGTTATCTTTGACAAGTTTCATTCTTGTTTCCAGCCAAGAAACGGAGCTCTAAACGTGGGTGATTTTATGACTAGAAAAGACGAGTTACATGTGGTCAAGCCCACAACACCAGTAGATGAAGGTATTACTCCATTAAGAACAATAGCATCGATCGTTTCATTTTCCTCGGCTCTTCTAACTGATTTCAATCTGCAGCTCTGGAAGCTCTTGTAAAACACAAAATAAGTGGCTTTCCTGTAATCGACGATGACTGGAATTTGGTAAGTTTTTTTTCCCTATCTAATTTAGAATGCAAAATGCTCAAAATCCAATTTATTCCATGCATCATATGATATAGATTAGCAATGTTGTGCCTTTTGTTCCCCTTTTTTAGGTGGGAATTACTTCTAATACCGAGTTTAGATCGTTTTGTTAATGGTTCGATATGTAAAACACAGAATAACTTAACTTAAATCAAATGCTAATAGTTGAATATACATAATGTTCCTTGTGAAGTATTAAAAGGTTCGTTTTTGCTGCAGGTTGGACTCGTTTCTGATTACGACTTACTAGCACTGGACTCTGTATCGGGTAAGCCATAACTTAAAATACAAAATTAATATTGCTTTTGTAGATATGTGACACTTACTTATTTGGACCTGACTCCTAAGACTGTTAATGTTTATTCGGTTATTCCCTATGTGCATTTATATTTTTGAACACTTGATCATATCAAACTTTATAACCACTCACTACTTTCTGTAAATAATTGTAATATATCCTGATATTCCAATATATTCTTTAGGCTCCACACGATCTGATGTCAACATGTTTCCGGACGTTGATAGCACCTGGAAGGTAAGTATCTACCATCTATCCGTCAGCTTGTTGAAGTATAGTTTAATATCATATCTAGTTCCACCATTCTATCGCTAAATCCATTGCAGACGTTTAACGAGGCACAAAAATTGCTCAGTAAAACCGATGGGAAGGTAGTTGGTGATTTAATGACACCTGCGCCATTAGTGGTTCGCGAAAATACTAATCTTGAGGATGCTGCTAGGTTCATCCTACCTCCCTCTATAACTAATATTTATGTTCCGATCGTGTAAATATTTTTATTCTTAAAAGAACCTTATGTTGTCAGATTGTTACTTGAAACTAAATATCGCCGCCTTCCGGTTGTAGATAGCAAGGGAAAGCTGGTAAGATCCTCAGAATTATGCTGGTTTTTTTTTCGAACTTATATGCTTTATCACACGTTAAAGGGTTGCTTCTACGCGTATTAAGGTGGGAATTACTACATGAGGAAACGTTGTAAGAGCCGCCCTCCAAATAAAAAAGGGCAGCGAGACGAAAACATAACCTTTGGAGGAGATGGTGTGTGGACAGATCTGATTGATAAAAAAATTGTTACAACAATTTTGATTATTCTCAAAAATCCTTATGCTAACGGTGTTAAGGAAAGTATATGATTTGTAGATTTATCATACTACCATAGTACTACATGTATATATATGTTACAAACAGATTTTGAAGTGTACTTTATGCTTTGTTATATATTTTTATACAAGAAGGTTTTTAACCATCATGCGTTAGATTAAAAAAGTTGGAGATGATTTAAATAATTTTAAAAATGATTATAAACCTGATTTGATAGTTTATGAACCAAAGAATTGTAGCCATTGGAACCATGTACCACAATGGACCAGTGTCCTTTATCAAAGTAGAACCCTGTCAAAACAATTAGGTTTCTGTCCTTATGAACTATTATCCTAATATATATTCATCATCTTAATTATAATATATTCTATAATAAATAAAAGAAAAACGAAGTTCACTTTATATTTTTCAAACTAAATTAAAACCCATAATTTCTAATTTAATTGAGAAGACACATTTTTCTCTTGAAAATAAATTTTGTAAACATATTGATTCTAATACACACAACACATAATATAAGTGGTGTTACGCCTTTACGCGACTAGTGATGGAGTTAGGCAGCGCTAAGGGTGATGTTGAACATCTGGAATGGGATATCTTCTTATGATCAGGCTTTGCCATGATGGAGTTGATTACACCTGTAAACTCAAGATAGTGGTTTTCAAAACCGGATATCCGAAATTTTCGGATACCAGATTTCACTATCCGTATTCGAAATTTGGATATCCGAAATTTCGGATATCCGATCGGATAGTGAATCGGATATCCGAATATCCAATTTTTTATTTAATTTTTAATTTTTATTATTTTTTTATATTCGTAACAGGATATTTCGGATAGTTTCGGATATCCGAATATAAGTTTTCGGATATTTTTTTGATAGTTTTGGATATTTCGGATATCCGAAATATCCGAAACTTTTTCAAATCTATCCGAATCCGAATCTGAAAATTGGGACGAAATTTCGGATATCCGAATTTTCGGATATCGGATATTTCGGATCGGATTTTCGGATACGGATAATTTTGAACACCCCTAGCTCGAGACACGTTTAGTCGAAAGGGAATTTGGGTTACCCTTCAATCGATTACACTACCTTCTCCAAATTCATTATGTTGGTGATACCATTCCCACACTAATATACCTTATAAAGACAAACTGTTATCATATTAATTTTTAATCTACTTTGTTACTTGTTGGAAACTCATCAATAACATCGGAAGATAAGTTAAAATAAATGCATAATATTGTTTTGTCATGTTTAGTACACATAAAAAGAAGCTTATGTATAAACACGACTTTATTTAAATCGATAACATTTCAATCATTTTTTTAGGACTTCAAGTTCGAAATGATAATAAATTATTTTGTCTTAACTCTTAACCTAACTCTTCCATAAAGGCATCCATTCTTGTTTAGAAAACTTATCATTTTGTCGAATGGTATATGTCACATGAATCTCATTTATCTATTAATTAACCATTAAATTAAAAACAATCTAGAAGGAACTAACATTATAAAATGTCACAAATTTAATTTTTATAAGAATGAAAGTAGCAAAATCTTGACTTTCAAGGCACGTATGTTATGGCATAAACAAATTTTATACATTTATTTTTCGGCGCTCTGCCGTCATTTTCTTTTTTTATAAGGGGGTTGGGTGCCCATCACTCATATCCCACTTACAACTTTCAATCAAGTTCCACCATTTTATTAAGTATTATTTCATCACTAGTAATAAATTTTAGTGGAAATGTCCATCACGTGTGATGAAATTCCATCACTCACAATCACAACCTTTTTTTTTTGTTTTTAAAATAAATTAACAATAAAACAATAAAATTATAAATTATAAATTTCATTTAAATTAAAAACAATATTTCTAGAAATATTTTAGACTACAATAAAAATAAAAACATACATAAAGAAGCTCTACTCCTCGTCCGAATTAGGAAATTCCAAACCTAAAGAACCTGCAAGTTCAATTAAATCGTATCTCAACCGAAAGTAAATTTCTTCATCACGCAAGTCTTTTTGGATATTTTCGGGAACGGGAACTTGTGTAGGAGGATCAGGCACCCAATCTGGAGATATTGCACGTCCGTCTTCTTTGATTAGCATATTGTGCAATATGATACATGCATATACTATGCTATGTATTGATTTCTTATTCATCGCACGAACCGGTCAGTTTAGTATGCCCCATCTACCCTTTAAAACACCAAAAGCCCTCTCAACATCTTTTCTTGCCGATTCTTGCAACCTTTTGAACGCCTTTTCTTTAGCCTCGACAGGAAATGAAGGAGATTTCACAAAAACAGACCATGATGGGTAGATACCATCCACAAGAAGAAAGCGTCGTCTGTAATATCTTCCGTTAACATAGAATGGACAGAAGGGTGCGGTACCATCCGTTACGGTTTGAAACAACGACGACATGTGCAAAACATTGATGTCGTTGTTTGAACCTGGAACGCACCAAAATATGAATGCCAAAACCATAAATCATTCGATGTCACCGCTTCAAGAATGATGGTTGGTCTTTTGACGTCACCCCTAACATACGCCCCTCGCAACTCTCTTGGACAATTTCTCCATTCGATATGTGTATAATCAATGCTACCGAGCATCGCTGGAAAATGCCATCTAGCCTCATGTGCGGCGTAAATACGTGAAATGTCATGTCTCGTCGGTTTACGTAAAAACTCTTTACCATACAATTTAATGATCGCGTTACAAAAAAATTGCAGACATTCACGTGAAGTTCTGTCCGACATAGCTAAGTATTCATCAAATTGATCGGGAGGGTTACCTGTTGCTAGTTGGCGAATGGCGGACGTGCATTTTTGTATCGGCGTGAAACTTCGTTTGCCCCTCCCGTCGTAACGTTCTTGAAACCATTCTTTAGTTGCTTCGATGTCTCCAACAATCTTTAAAAATAAATCTTTTGGTAAACGAAACCGATCTCTAAACGTTTCGACATTGTAGACCGGATTCTCCACAAAATAATCGTTCATTAACACTTTGTTGACATATATAGTGTAACAACCCGACTTTTCAAAGTCAAAGTCAAAGTATAAGTCAAAGTCAAAGTACAAGTCAAAGTCAAAGTCAAGGTCAACGTCAGCTTGTTATTCAGATATGTCATTCCTTGCTTAATTATTGCTTATACTCACAGACTCGATAATCAATATGTGTTAATTACCGTTATTTTAAGCTACGATTTATAAATATGTGAAGTAACAATGCGATAAACGCAACTAAACGCTATCAAATCGCTACTGCATCGCAATTCGAATCGCAGTTAAGGTTATTGTTCTATGTGTGTGTGTGTGTGTTATTATGTGCTTTACTTGTGTGTGTTTAATATATGTTTTGGGATGATATTCGCAAACGCAATTGCAACTCTATCGCATCGCAACCTGAAACACATGTTACTTTCATGATTGTTAGGTTGATTATGTTATTTGTGTAACTAATGTGCAATACTATCGCATCGCTTACTCGCAACTCTTTTAAACGTAACGCAACGCTCAACACACGAAACGAAAATCGGAAAACTAACTCGCTCAAGCCAACCGATTGTATGCACATCCGACCGGATGGCTGTCCGATCGAACGGCCGTCCGACCCGTTCACTTAACCCACACCGCCTTTCACCCTTTCACCTATAAATACCCCTCCTGTCACATCAACTGTTCATTGATGTGACAGCTCCGTAAGACCAGCGCACACTCAAGTTCTTTTCTCTCGATTCCTTGCGATTCTTGTAAGTTTTCACTCTAAATCTTGTACTTCCATCTTCATTACACACTTTCTCATCATCTCCACCATCAAATCTTACTTTTTCATCAAGAAATCGCCTGATTTGGACTCTTTGAAGGTGGCGTCACCTCGGTTTTCGATGGAAACAGTTGTGTGACGTCGTCTCATCGAAGTTTGTGCAGATCTAAAGGATTTCCATACTATTTTACACAAACTTCACGAGATTGAAATAATTGGAAGCTGTTTTCAAACTTTTCTGCAGCATTCTTCACTTTTACCCAAAAACCGATGGAATCCAGACCCGTTCGGGTGTTCTACCCCTTCACTAGTAGAGAACCGGGCTAAGAACGGATTACTATCAAAGAGACGACCGATTCACGGGTTGAACATGAAACTTCACCTTAAACAGTTGAGTCTGATCGAACGGGGTGATTCCCATCCATTCGACTGAGCTGAACTTGGTGTTGTTTCCGTTGTTTGACACGTCGTCATACCGTCTCCGTTTAATCGCAAAACTTTTAACTTAACTGAATTAACAAAATTTTCAAACGAAACAGTTGCTCGATCGAATAGCCATCTGATCGGACGACCATCCGATCGAACGGCTATTTGACCAAGTGATTGGTGAACTTCAACACCTAAAAAATTTTCAAAACTTCCAAGAATATCAGCTTTTCACTCGAATCACCGTCCGACCGAATGGCTATCCGTCCGGATGACCATCCGACCGGATGACTTGTCATATAGAAATACTTCATAATTTTCAGAATGCTACAACGAAAACTTCAAAGTTCAAACATTTCACAAACACACTCGAACGACCCTCCGACCGAATGGTCATCCACCCGCGATCGAACCACTATCCGATCACTCAGCTCTTCGACGCACTGTTCAACGCTTACACTATCGTTCTCTGATCAGGTTAACCTTCAAGCGCTCCCTTCAATCCAAGGAAGTGTTTATTTATTAAACACGCTCTGTGAGTATACTTGAACCCTTTTTGCTTTACGCACTTTTGGGTGTTACATACGTTACTTATATCAAATCACATCGAACACACAACGCAAACACTTTTAACGCTAACCGCTCTCGCATGTTATACGTGACTCGATGAATGCTTGTATGTTATGTTTACACAGTGTTTGTTTTCCTGACACCTTAGCAACGATAGTACTATAGTTTGGACTCAGCACCTGTCGTGGACAGGGGTTGTTAAGGGTATTACTTCACATGGTCACAGTGATGATAATGTGTTGCGCATTCTAAAACTCGCAGTCATGTCGGTTGCATACTTCTTGTCGATATCTTACTTGCTTCACATTTCTATGTGTTACATGATGGTTATGCGTAAATCGCTTTTCGCTATTATATGCTATTAAACTTGTATACTCACCTTTACACTCCGTGTATTGACTCTATTTTAACGTATGTGACAGGTGTCTAGGATGCTAATATTGTTGAACTTTTGTGGAATCAAGTTAGGTGGTCTAGAAACTTCATTCAATAAAACCTGAGTTGTCGGAACAATTATTTGTCTTGAGAACAATGTCTGTAATAACTGTTTCTACTTTATATGTTAATGGTATGGGACGTGCACGCTAAATATTTGGTAATTTAATAGTTGTTATGGATTCTCCTAGACAATCTGTTTCGCTCAGTGTCGCGCCCCGATGTTTCCGCCTTCGGTTGGGGTGTGACAGATTGGTATCAGAGCCATAACTATAGGGAATTAGGCAAGACACGACCTAGTCCGGGGCGATGTCTTATAATTGACCTAGTCTATAGTCTAAGTACCAACAGACCGCCTTGTGCGAACCCAGTAGGGGTTCTGCGCGAGCTTACTCTTTATACTCTCGTTTGGACTCGCTAAACTCGCAACTTTGCGCGAACACTGCATGCCACCGCTTCGTGCAACTACTCAGCCTTTCCTAAGGCTGACGACACACACATTTTCGAAAATACTCGCACACTACAAATGAGTGATTTCGTCAAGAATAGGTGTGAAAACCGAGAACTCTCGACAAGATTACTCACTCGACACTCATTTTTGTTATTAAACACGAGAATTTGCGTTGAGTCAGGTGTGAAATCCGCATCTCGACGAAATTCTCCTTCTCCTCATAAATTTTATCAACCAGGAATAAAGTTGTTAAGTTAGGGGTCAAACCCGCATCTTAATGACTTATTCCGCTTCATATTTTGGTTTTACAAAACTCTCACCAAAGTCTCGATGGGTTCTAACGACTAGGGTCACGTAGTACCCAAAAGGATGTGTGCCGCTTCATATTTTGGTTTTACAAAACTCTCACCAACGCGTGTGCTTGAAGTCCTTGTGAATAGTCGAATCACTTTGGGTAGTCAATGTCTACACACCCAAGACACTCTATTTCGATTCTAAGCTCGCAATCGCTGATTTTATCGCTTTTATGTGTTTTATGTGTTCAATATTTATACGTTTCGATTTTGGAGACTTTATACGCTTTTCGCACCTCGCTTTATGGAACACGCCTAACACGCACAGCTATTTAAATCTCAAAACGCTAACAAATCGCAGACCTTCACATGTTACTCGCTATCGCTACTCGCCCTCGCAACTCTCGATCGCTATACGCAGCTGTGAAGGATATGTGAATACGTTCAAAATAGGAAGACGAATATGTGCAAAATACGTGCTTATATGGACTGTGTGTTATGTGCTTCTATGCTTACGTGCTTATGTGGATTAAGTGCTTATGTGCCTACATGATTACGTGCCTAAGTGATTGATGTGTTCCTGATGCTTTACCTAGTAATACTAAGCATGTGGATATGGAGAGATCGATTATAACGCGTCTGAATCCTATGACGATTTCTGTTGCAGACAATGTCATCATTCAGTTGGCACACTTCCCGCGCTATCCGCCGCAACCCCTCTAACAAACATATCGCATCGCTAGTCGCCAAGGAAATGGCCAAGGTCATTCCGCAGATCGTCAACGAAATCAATGAAGTCGCCAGCAAGTCCTCTGAGGAATCTAAGTGTGACTCTCCAAAAGATACTTTTAGCTTCAAGCAATTTAAAGCCTGTGGCCCGAAAGACTTCACTGGGGAAGATGGGCCGAGCACAATGTTTCAATGGTTTGACTCGATTGAAGTCACTCTTCGTCAAAGCGGATGTCCAGACAACCTCCGCACTGTTAACCCAACTGGAGTCTTCCAGTCTAGAGCGCTAGATTGGTGGACGGCAGAGCGCAACAGCCGTGGGAACGACCCAGCCTATGGACTCTCTTGGGAGGAATTGAAGGAAATCATGATGAAAGAATTATGTCCCCCACATGAACTCCAGAAGCTAGAAAATGAGTTCTTGTATATCAAGCAAGAAGGTGGCGACAATGCTGGTCTTACTGCTCGCTTTAAGCAGCTCAGCATCATCTGTCCTGGCCCAGTCTCAACTCCCGACATCACAATTAAGAAATAAATTCGCGCCTTACCTGATTGTGTTGCCGATTTTGTTCAAGCCGCCAAGACTCCTACCATTGAGGAGACCTTCCAGCTCGCTGCTGAGATTAATGATAAGCGAGTTTTGGCTAGTTACTTCAAGAACACCACCAAAGTCTCCATCAAGTCACTGCTACTCCAGCTGCTGAAACCCCCACACCTCAAGCTTCGAAGTTATCACGTCAAGGACGCAAATGTAAGGGTAACAACAAGAACTATGCTATCACTGTCGCTCCTCTCAACACTGTACCTGCTCCACCCAACCAGAACTAGAATCCTCAAGTCGCTGCTCCCGTGACCAACGCACCACCTGCAAAGCGTGCGTACACTGGTCCTCATCCTCTTTGCCCCACTTGTACTTACCACCTTCCAGCTGGGATAGCTTGCCTATTTTGTGTCCACTGGAACATCTATGGACACTTCACAGCAAACTGTCGCACTGGTCCTCGTCAACAAGTTCAAGTTGTTCAAGTTCCTGCCCCGCCAGCTCAACTTCTCACCATCCAGGGAAACCAAGCAGCTCATGCTTCCGCTACTCATGCACGAGCCTGCTATGCATGTGGTGACCCTAATCATTTTGCGAATGTCTACCCGAACCGTGTGGTTAAACAAGAGCCGCAGCAACCACCGCAGCAGCAGCAACAACAACAACAACAGCAGTAACAGCAACAGCCACAACAACAAGCAGCCCGTGGACGAGCTTTCAACATCAACACTCGCCAGGCCCAAGCTGACAACAACGTTGTCAGTGGTACGTTTCTCGCGAATGGTATTTATGCTTCGTGTTTATTTGATACTGGAGCCGATAACTGTTTTATATCGTTTCAATTCAAAAAGCTCCTAAACCGTAAACACGCTAACCTCCCAACGACGTTCAATGTAGAAATTGTCACTGGAAGAACCGTCACTGTCAGTTCCATTCTACGTGATTGTACTCTTGAGCTCAACAATCATGTTTTCCCGATCGATCTTATCTCGATGCAGCTCAGTTATTTTGACATCATAGTAGGCATGGATTTTCTTCGTGAAAATCGTGCTGAAGTTGTTTGTTTCGAAAAGATGATCTGTTTCTCTCTTTCAAACGGTGATCAACTCTGCGTCTACGGCGAAGTCACTTCGAAGGAACTAAAACTCATGTAGTGCATCCAAGCAAGCAAGTATCTCTGCAAGGAATACAAGGCTTTCTTGGCACACATCATAGTAGCAGAGAAGGAAAAGAAAGAGAAGACAATGGAAAAGGTGCTCGTTCATGATTTTCCTAACGTCTTTCCTGATGATTTACCTGGTCTACCTCCGTATCGTGATATCGATTTTCAAATTGACCTCATTCCTGGAGCTAACCCTATCGCTAAAATGCCTTATCGTCTCGCTCCGTCCGAAATAAGCGAACTTTCCAGTTAACTCCAGGAATTGCTTGATAAAGGCTTTATCCGCCCTGGCACATCTCCATGGGGCGCACCTGTCCTTTTTGTTAAAAAGAAGGATGGATCGTTCCGAATGTGCATCGATTATAGGGAACTTAATAAGCTTACTATCAAGAATCGCTATCCCTTACCTCGAATCGATGACTTGTTTGATCAATTGCAAGGCGCTACGTGTTTTTCCAAGATCGATCTACACTCTGGTTATCATCAGTTAGGAGGAAGATATACCTAAAACCGCTTTTCGAACTCGCTATGGCCACTATGAATTCGTCGTTATGCCCTTTGGACCTACCAACGCACCCGTGGTTTTCATGGATTTGATGAATCGAGTGTGTAAGCCCTTTCTTGACCGCTTCATCATCGTATTTATCGATGATATCCTGATTTATTCTAAGTCAAAAGCCGAACATGCAAACATCTCCGTTTGGTTCTCGAACTACTCCAAGGAAATCGCCTCTACGCCAAGTTCTCCAAGTGTGAATTTTGGCTTGAGGAGGTTCAATTTCTCGGTCACATTGTCAATAGTCAAGGTATTCACGTCGATCCCGTGAAGATTGAAGCAGTTAAGTGTTGGATTACGCCAAAAACCCCATCCAAAGTTCGTTCTTTTCTCGGATTGGCGGGTTATTATTGCCGATTCATCACTGATTTCTCAAAAATCGTCGTTCCTCTCACTTCTCTGACGCATAAGGACAAACCTTTTGTTTGGGGAACCGAACAAGAGAAAGCCTTTCAAACTCTCAAGCGTATGCTTTGCAACGCTCCTGTACTAGCGCTACCCGACGGAAACGACGACTTTGTAGTCTACTGCGATGCCTCTAACCTCGGTCTTGGTTGTGTTCTTATGCAACGGGACAAGGTTATCGCGTACGCTTCTCGACAACTCAAGGGTCACGAGAAGAACTACACAACCCACGATCTCGAACTAGGTGCAGTTGTTTTTGCATTAAAGATTTGGCGACACTACCTGTATGGTGCAAAGTGTACGGTTTTCACCAACCACAAGAGCCTACAACACATCTTAAATCAGAAAGAACTTAATATGCGCCAATGCAGATGGGTTGAACTTCTCAACGACTACGACTGTGAGATTCACTACCATCCAGGCAAAGCGAATGTCGTTGCCGATGCTCTTAGTCGACGAAGCTATTTACATAGTGTTCGCAATGTGCAAGCCCAACACGACCTAGAAGCCCTTATTCACGATGCTCAACATGCCTGTTTCGCTGAACGCACCCTGAAGGAAGAACGAATTCTTGGATCTGAAAACCAATTAGTGAATAAGCCTAACGGTATATTTCACTATCTCGACCGCATGTGGATTCCCAATCGCAATAATCTCCGAGAGATTTTGCTAGACGAAGCCCACAAATCTCGATATTCCATTCATCCCGGTGCCGGCAAGATGTACCAGGACCTGCGTGCCAGGTATTGGTGGCCTGGAATGAAGAAGGATATCGCTCTCTACGTTTCGTAGTGCCTGACTTGTTCCAAGGTCAAGGCTGAACATCAACGACCCTCTGGCTTACTCGAACAACCCGAGATCCCTATGTGGAAATAGGAGAGTATAGCTTTGGATTTCATTATGAAACTTCCGCTCACGGCATTCGGTCATGATAGCATTTGGGTTATCGTTGATCGTCTCACTAAATCCGCCCACTTTCTGCCGATACGGGAAGTCTACAAGGCTGAACGATTAGCACGAATCTATACCGACGAAGTCATTTGTCGACATGGGACACCTCGTGATATCATCTCTGACCGCGCTGGTCGATTCACTTCGCGCCTTTGGGAAACTTTTCAATCTGTTCTTGGTACTACTCTTAATCTTAGTACCACTTTCCATCCCTAGACCGACGGTCTGACTGAACGCACGATTCGCACCCTTGAAGACATGCTTCGTTCTTGCGTTATAGATTTTGGTGGTAATTGGGATTCGCATTTACCTTTAGTCGAATTCTCGTACAACAACAGTTATCACTCTAGCATTCAAATGGCACCATTTGAGGCATTATATGGAAGAAAATGTCGATCGCCTATCGTATGGCACGAGATCGGAGATGCGCAAATTACCGGTCCTGAGTTATTGCAAGAAACGGCTGACAAGATCTTCCAGATACGAGATAATCTCCTGAAAGCTCGGAGTCGTCAAAAGAGTTATGCCGATAAATGCCGCAAGCCCCTTGAATTTGACGTTGGTGATCATGTACTCCTAAAGGTTGCACCTTGGAAGGGGGTGGTCCGATTCGGCAAGAAACGAAAGCTAGCGCCTCGATACGTTGGACCCTTTAAGATTCTGGAGAGAATTGGCAAAGTGGCCTACCGACTGGAATTATGGAAGAACTCAGCAACGTACATCCGACTTTCCACGTTTCGAACCTCAAAAAGTGTCTAGCCGACCAGAATTTACATGTTCCGCTTGAGGATTTACAAGTGGATGAAACATTACATTTTGTGGAAAAGCCAGTTGAGATCATGGACCGAGAGACCCAGAAGCTCCGACGCTCACGCATTCCTATAGTGAAGGTTCGCTGGTAAGGCAAACGCGGCACCGAGTTCACTTGGGAACTCGAGAGTGATATGAAGGCCAAGTATCCATAACTATTCGTTACACCTACGCCTTAATTTCGGCACAAAATTCCCTAAATTAGGGGAGGCTGTAACAACCCGACTTTTCAAAGTCAAAGTCAAAGTCAAAGTACAAGTCAAAGTCAAAGTCAAGGTGAACGTCAGGTTGTTATTCAGATCTGTCATTCCTTGCTTAATTATTGCTTGTACTCGCAGACTCGATAGTCGATATGTGTTAATTACCACTATTTTAAGCTAGGATTTATAAATATGTGAAGTAACAATGCGATAGACGCAACTAAACGCTATCACATCGCTACCGCATAGCAATTCGAATCGCAGTTAAGGTTATTGTTCTATGTGTGTGTGTTATTATGTTTTGGGATAATATTCGCAAACGCAATCGCAACTCTATCGCATCGCAACCCGAAACACAGGTTACTTTCATGATTGTTAGGTTGATTATGTTATTTGTGTAACTAATGTGCAATACTATCGCATCGTTTACTCGTAACTCGCTTAAACGCAACGCAACGCTCAACACACGAAACGAAAGTCGGAAAACTAACTCGCTCAAGCCAACAGATCGAACGACCGATCGATCGAATGGACATCCGACCGGATACCATCCGATCGGATGGCTTTCCGATCGAACGACCGTCCAACCCGTTCACTTAACCCACACCGCCTTTCACCCTTTCACCTATAAATACCCTTCCTGTCACATCAACTGTTCATTGATGTGACAGCTCCGTCCGACCAGCGTACTCTCAAGCTCTTTTCTCTCGATTCCCCACGATTCTTGTAAGTTTTCACTCTAAATCTTGTACTTCCATCTTCATTACACACTTTCTCATCATCTCCACCATCAAATCTTACTTTTTCACCAAGAAATCGCCTGATTTGGACTCTTTGAAGGTGACGTCACCTCGGTTTTCGATGGAAACAGTTGTGTGACCTCGTCTCATCGAAGTTTATGCTGATCTAAAGGATTTCCATACTATTTTACACAAACCTCACGAGATTGAAACAGCTGGAAGATGTTTTCAAACTTTTCTTCAACATTCTTCACTTTTACCCAAAAACGAATGGAATCCAGACCCGTTCAGGTGTTCTCCCCCTTCACTAGTAGAGAACCGGGCTGAGAACGGATTACTATCGAAGAGACGACCGATTCACGGGTTGAACATGAAACTTCACATTAAACAGTTGAGTCTGATCGAACGGGGTGATTCCTATCTGATCGACTAAGCTGAACTTGGTGTTGTTTTCGTTGTTTGGCACGTCGTCATACCGTCTCCGTTTAACCGCAAAACTTTTAACTTAACTAAATTCACAAAATTTTCAAACAAAACAGTTGCTCGATCGAATAGCCATCCGATCGGATGACCATTCGATCGAACGGCTATTCGACCAAGTGTTGGTGAACTTCAACACTTAAACAATTTTCAAAACTTCCAAGAATATCAGCTTTTCACTCGAATCGCCGTCCGATCGAATGGCCATCTGACCGAATGACCATCCGACCGGATGACTTGACATATAGAAATACTTCATACTTTTCAGAATGCTACAACGAAAACTTCAAAGTTTAAACATTTCACAAACACACTCAAATGACCCTCCGACCGAATGGTCATCCATCCAGTGACCATCCTTCCGATCGAACCACTATCCGATCACTCAGCTCTTCGACGCACTGTTTAACACACTGTTCAACGCTTACACATCATTCTCTGATTTGGTTAGCCTTCAAGCGCTCCCTTCAATCCAAGGAAGCATTTATTTACTAAACACGCTCTGTGAGTATACTCGAACCCTTTTTCCTTTACGCACTTTTGGGTGTTACATACGTTACTTATATCAAATCACATCGAATACACAACGCAAACACTTTTAACGCTAACCGCTCTCGCATGTTATACGTGACTTGATGAATGCTTGTATGTTATGTTTACACAGTGTTTGTTTTCCTGACACCTTAGCAATGATAGTACTATAGTTTGGACTCAGCACCTGTCGTGGACAGGGGTTGTTATGGGTATTACTTCACATGGTCACAGTGGTGATAATGTGTTGCGCATTCTACAACTCGCAGTCACGTCGGTTTCATACTTCATTATCGATGGCTTACTTCACATTTCTACGTGTTACATGCTGGTTATGCGTAAATTGCTTTTCACTATTATATGCTATTAAACTTGTATACTCACCTTTACACTCCGTGTATTGACTCTATTTTAACATATGTGACAGGTGTCTAGGATGCTAAGATTGTTGAACTTTTGTGGAATCAAGTTAGGTGGTCTAAAAACTTCATTCAATAAAACCTGAGTTGTCGGAACAATTATTTATCTTGAGAACAATGTCTGTAATAACTGTTTCTACTTTATATTTTTATGGTATGAGACGTGAACGCAAAATATTTGGTAATTTAATAGTTGTTATGGTTTCTCCTGGACAGTCTGTTTCACTCAGTGTCTCGCCCCGATGTTTCCGCCATCGGTTGGGGTGTGACATATACGATCACGATCCACCATTTTCTTCTTTGGGCGGCTCGAACTTGCTTCAAGTTTGTTATACACCGACTCGAAAACTTAAACCGTCTCATTGTTGGTAGATGATTGGCTATCGCTATCGCTGTCCATCGGAAACGTCGAAGATGTAGGAAAATCCATTTGTGAAATATGTAGAATGTGTGATTTATATTTTTTGTGTGGGTGAAATGGGAATAAAGTGTGATATGTATAAATTGTTTAAGTATTTTTTTTTTAATTTCAAACGGTAACATGTAACGGTCAACAACCCACACAACGTTCCAATTTTTGAAACTTCAATGCGTGAAAAAGTTGACGCGTGATAAGATCCACGCGTGAAAAAACATGACCGGCGGCGATGTTTTTTCCGATCCACACGTGATGGGGTGGTGACCACGGGGCACCCCGTCCCCCATAATCCTCATACCTTTAATTTGCTTATACCAAACTAAGAATTTTACCATTGACTTTGAATAAGACTGAGTAAACTACATAAATGTGGATGAGATTTGATCACTTTAGTCTAAAACTTAATCCATTTGAATCTAGGTCCTTATGATTTCAATTTTGTTACCATTTTCATCCAAAATCGAAATCCAGTTAGATTTTTCCGTTAATATCCAGTTTTTTTTGTCTTTTCATCCTTTTCATGAAGGGCAAAATGGTCTTTTAACGTTTTATTATAACAAACTAAAAAATCTGATCATTTTGCCCTTAATTAAAAGGAAAGAAAAAGACAAAAAAACTGGATGTTAACTGAAAAATATGACCAGATTTTGCTTTTGGATGAAAATGGCAACAAAATCGAAACCACAGGGACCCAGATTCAAAAGGTTTGACTTTTAGACTAAAGTGGCAAAAGTGAACAAACCTTAGGGACCATTTTGACAGTTTAGTCAATAAGGCTTTGGTTATTCATACGTCTTCCCATTTTATTTGCACATCCCTAAGACCCCTATAGGAATCGTATAAGGCAATACGGTTCCTCTGGATCCAAGCATATTAAGCTATACACTTCCTATATGTGTACTTGAAGCATAAACTTTTCAGATGCTAGTAAGCTAATGATTAGGGGACTAGAGGAATCGTATAGGGCCATACGCTCCCTAAAGGAACTTTTTTTCAACAGACCAGGGGAATCATATAGGCAATACGTTTGCTGTAGGAATTTTTTTTGCAAAAGCAACATATTGTTCTTAGTATCTTTTTGAACTTTTTAAATTAATTCAGTTGGTTTTTTTTTTGTTATAAAATGATGTTGGTTCTTTTTTGTTATAAATTTTTTAAAATATGTAGTGAAATTATGCAATCCAAACAAACTAAACATATCCATACATTATAACTTATCAAAACAAACATATCCAAATTAAACAAATATTACAAATACTGGCCGAACTGAGGAAAATGCGGGATGGAAAGGTCAGGCTGAGTATAGGACGACTCGTAAGCCTATAAGAATTTAAACAAAATACCCATTACATAACATTAATTTGCTCGTAGATAAATGAAATAAATATAAGATAACATACCTGTATGGACAGGATGGGCTAGGTAAAGGATAACATGGATGGGCCGGGCTGCTGCGTAAAGAACGAGCCCCAGTCCGGATAAACTCGTGGTGGTGGACTGGGTGGAACCGATATACCCATATACTTATACATTTCACCCATGCCAGTCATCAGCCATCCCTTGTCATCATGCATCTGGTCCAAAGTCGAACGAGCGCCTTTCAATCTGAGTATTTTTAAATGAACTTCGAGTAAATATCGAGCGTCGCATAACAAATAGAAAGTGACGACGGGGTTGTTAGTTTTTACAGTAAAGTGCAATTTTTGTCCCTAAGTTTTCCTCCAATTAGAACACAAGTAACAAGGAATAGAAAAAACACTCAATTGGTGCTATCGAGATCATCTGAGCGGAAAGATGAATCGTCGATTGATTGAAGCAGACCTTTGATCTATGAGAAGTTTGAATACGTATGAACCGATTGAAGCAAAACCTTAGGGAGTTGGCGTCTTGGCAAAGGAGAATTCAAATTATGATGGTTGATGCGGGGTTTTAATTAGGATTATGTACTTCTAAATTGAATGATGGGTTGACACTCGATATCGACGCTTCACATTTCGGTGTTTTAACATTTTGACACAATTACTCTGGATTATTGGGCAATGGACTATTGGTAAAGGATAGCATGGATGGGCCTTCAATTCTATAATTAAATGACCAAACGTTATTAATGTGCGCCTCTAGTTATTTTATTACATATATATATATATATATATATATATATATATATATATATATATATATATATATATATATTAAAAAATAATTCGAGCCTACAGAGTCGAACCGAACCGAGCGGACCTTTGCTGATGCTCGGTTCATTTCAAACCTAACCAAGCGCTTTTTTTAATCGAGCTTAATCGAACAAGCAAATTCCGAACATTTTTCGATCGAGCATCGAACGAGTCTCGAGCGTTGAGCAACTTGAACAACCCTAGATAGGTGTATATGTATATAGGGATAAGATCAGTAACGGATTAAGGGACCAGGGGAACTATATTGCCCTATACGCTTCCTATACTTCAGTGACAGGGGAACCGTATTGCCCTATAGGCTTCCTATACTTTACTGATAAAGGAATCGTATTGCCCTATACGCTTCCTATACGACTCCCAGACCTTTTCAGACCTATGGGAATCATATTGCCCCATACGCTTCCTATTGGGGTCAATTTTTAGACCTTTTCAGTTCTGAACTACCTGCATGTTAGAGAGTAGGTACATCGTACCAATAGGAAGCGTATTGCCCTATACGATTCCTATTGGTGTCGCATTTAATGCCTTTAAACCCTATGGGAAGCGCATTGGGCCATATGTTTCATATTGAGGGATGTACACAAATTTTAGGGGTGGTCTAGGTACCATCACCCTTGAATAAACCTTATTTAAATTACAAAAGTTGGTTTTCCAAATTCACCATAGCCATAATCAATGTGTATGATGAATAAAGAGAAATAGATATGTTAAGAATGATAATATCAACACCGAACAAAGAGAAATAGCGACAAAACGTGACAAAATCTTATTAACCAAAACCAAAACTTCCCCCTAGAAACCCTAGATCTTACAAAATGTAAGATTTGTAATGAGCAAATGTTCAACAGGATCAACTAATTGTAATATCCGTTGATCATTAACAACCAATACAAGAACGAATCACGATCGCTCAGGATCAACCATAAACTATCCAACAAACCCTAACAACCAGAGACAAAGTGAAACAAAAAACTGAGAACATTGAAACCCTAAGGTTCACTTTTATATCAGCTCACTAAGTATGTTACAACCAGGCCCTTCATAATTGTCCACAGATGATCCAGTCCTTATAACTTTTGGACTTGTACACGTAAACCCCTCAAGTATTGTAACCTGCACAAGCTCATGAAAACTTATAAAACAACAAACAATAACTTATCATATGAATGAAATATATAACACTTGTTATATCTTAACATCCCTCTTCATTCATATGTTGTACATATCAACTAACCCAAGACTTTTACACAAGAACTCATTTTGTGTAAAAATGAGCCTAATAGTAAAAATATAAGTCAGTTGACCTTCTGAGTCAACCTTTTCTGGAGAAATCAACCACTTGCAATTGTTTCTCTCAAGAAATGTAAGTCAATAAAAAAGTGTTTGGTCATTTCATGGAATACATGATTTAGTGATTTCGAGATTGCAGCTTTACTATCACAAAAGAGTTTCAATGGCATCTTACAATTAACACCAAGTTCAATTAAGACATTCTTAATCCACAATAACTCACAGGCAGCTCAGCACATTGCTTTTTGCTCTATACTCATCTTCTCCCGTTGACCTAGAAACAACACTTACTCTTCCAGGAAATAAAAAATTCTCCAAGAAAAACACAGAAACCAGTCACAGACTTTCTACTTTTAGTACATTTAACCCAGTCTAAATCAACATAACTGAAAAAGTAAAATGTTACCCCTTTCTTAAACATCAACCCTTTTCCTGGGGACTGCTTTCGATATCTAAGCAATCTTAAGGCTATTTTTAAATGTGACTCCAAGGGTTTATGCATATATTGACTCAAATATTGAATAGAATAACTAATATATGGTCTTGTTAAAGACATGTATATTATTTTTCCTATTAGCTTTTGAAAACCTGTTATATCTTTTAATGCATATTGTGTTTTCTCATCTTTTGTATTTACAACATAACTCAATTCTATAGGAGTATTTACAGGTTTACTCCCCAAATAATTAAACTCATTTAGAAGCTCTAAACAGTATTTCCTTTTATTCAAATTCATACCACCTCTATCATACAGAACATCTATTTATAAGAAGTATTTTAATATTCCCAGATCTTTTATTTTAAAATTCTCACTTAAAACTTGTTTAATTTTAACTATTTTATTCTCATCATTTCCTGTGATGACTATATCATCCACGTACACCAATAACACAACAAATATAGAATCATGTTTTAACGCAAAAGTGAATGATTACAAACACTTTTCTTAAAGCCAATATCAAATAAAACTTCTACAAGTTTTTCATTCCATTTCCTTGGAGCTTGTTTTAAATCATATAGTGATTTTATTAATTTACATACTTAGTTTCATCCTTTGAATAGAAACCCTGAGGCAAAGACATATAGATATCCTCGGAACTAGAACTATACAAGAAAGCATTATTAACATCAAGCTGGAATAATTTCCAACCATATTCAACAGCTAGACTAATAACAGTCCTAAAAGTGACCATTTTTACAAGTGGTGAAAAAGTTTCACCAAACCTATGCCTTCTCTTTGGATATACCCTTTGTCAACTAATCTTGCCTTAAATCTTTCTACCTCACCATTAGACTTATACCTGACTTTGTATACCCATTTACAACCTATAGCTTTCCTATCAACAGGTAAATCAGCAAAGAGCCACATGTTATTTCTATACAAGGCTTCCATTTCAGTATACATAGCCTCAACCCACCTAGGATCTTTTATAGCCTCATTATATGAACTTAGTTCAACAGTTTTATTTAAATATTCACAGAGCATAAATTCTCAGCAGATAAACAAGAATAGCTAACAGCTTTATCTATGCCGTATTTGACCTTATTATTTAACACAAACCATCAAATTTTTAGGATTAAATGTAATCCTAGAGGACCTTCTAAGGTTTAAACTTGTACCCTCAGATAGGTTGGTCTCATCACTTGGTATCATGTGTCCTCTGCCCTACCATCACAACCCTGATCACTACTACTCACACATCCAGGTTCTACATGTTAATTGTGTTCAATGTTACTGGCAGTGGCAGATGTTGAGGGTCTTAATGGCTGCTGATCATCACTAGGAGAACCATGAGCATCATTTGTACCCTCTTCATCATTAGGTGTTTGAGAAAATTTAACTGAATAGATTTCATAACAACCAAAAAAGTTTATATGATTTAAACTTTTATCAACAAAAGAATCCCAATTATCATGCTGTTTAGATTTAAAAGGATAACCATTCTCATAAAACTTTACATCTCTGGAGTAGAAAACCTTATTCTCATCAAGAATCCACAATTTGTATCCTTTTTAACATTAATAACCTAAAAGAACACACTTATCAGCATGAAAAGCAAATTTATCAGATTCATTTAAAACTGTACTAAAACACAAACACCCAAAGTTTTTTAAATGTAACAAAGAGGGTTTAAATCCAAACACAACTTAATAAGGACTTGTACCAACTAACAAGAAGATGGTAACCAGATAATTAAATAAATAGCAGTTAGAATATAATCTGTCCAAAATCTTAGAGGTAGACCACCTGAAACATTAGAGCACTGGCTATATTTAAAAGGTGTCTATGCTTTCTTTCCACCACGCCATTATGGTTGTGGTGTATAAGAAGTTTGATGTAAAATACCTCTAGATTTACAAAAGTTACTCATTTGATTTTTACAAATCAGTTCCATTATCACTCCTAAATAATTTTATCTTTCTTTTAATCTGAGTTAAGACTAGTTCATAAAAACTACTCAAGTTTTCAAACACTTCCATTTTGTTTTTAGAAGATAACACCACACAGTTCTAGAGAAATCATCAACAATTGTGAAAAAATGTTTATAACATTCATAACTAGATACTCTATAAGGACCACATAAATCTAAGTGTATTAAATCACCAATAGACTAAGGGGCTGTTTAGCAACTTCTGAATGGTTAAGTGTCGAACTAGTAAGAGGTCTGAACCATTAAGTGTTGAACTAGTAAGAGATCTAAACCATTAAGAGGCAGTATAATGCTTAACCCTTCAGAGGAAAATGTCTGAGCAATTCAGATTAGAGGTCATAACCATTCAGAGGCAAATGTCTGAACCATTCAGACATCTGCTCATGAAACAAACAATCTGAACCATTAAGTGCTGAACCAGTAGAGGTCTGAACCATTAAGAGTCTCATTAAGAGGTAAACAAATAGCCCCTAAGTTTTATGTTCACTAAGAGGAAAAGGAACCGTAACTTGTTTAGCCTTATGGCAAATGTCACATTGATTATGTACAATTAAGCTAATATCTAGACTTTCTTTAAAAACTGTCAGGACCTAATCAGATGGGTGACCTAGCCTACGATGCCACATACCAAACTTTAAGACACTATTAAAACATATATTTTGTTGGCCCATGTAATCCTTCCTTGAAGAAGAAATGATACAAAAGCCAAAACTGGTTCTCAACACTTGATTCACAATAAGCAGCATTTGAACTTAATTCCCTCCAATGGCAGTGGCTTCTAACAACTGATGATCCTAAAGAATGCTATGCATAAAGACTGTTCTATCAAAGCTCTACTGATTATAAAGACTGTTAAGGCCTATCAACTGCTGATTGTCAAAGTGCTGTTGAAGACAAAGTACTGCTGGAATCAAACGCCTGATCAACCTAAGATGAAAGCACTACTCAGCATCATCAGTGTTTAAGTATCAATAACAGATAGAAGCATCAGTGTTTGTTTATCAGTATTTCAATGTAACAGTGTTTGTATTGCATCAGTATTTAGAGTTTGTTATAACTCTTAGCTGTCACTGTCTAGGTCATGTCAGCAAAGATGCTCAGTGGTTAGGATTTGTACTATAAATAGAACAGTACTTGTACTGTACTATTAGCTCTTTTGCACACACACTCATCTTGTATGAACAACCATAGTGAGCTCAGGCTGAGGGGGAGTTAGTGTTCATGCATGCATAAGTTGAATTATTGTAATCTTTCAATCTTTTAACTATGAAAGCCTTGTATGATCAAATTTAATCTTTCCTTGATTGTGTTACAAAGTTTTACATTCATTTCCACTGCAATTGTTCTCTGTTTTATGTTCTTCCATTAATCATCTTATTAAAACAACACAATTTGAAGATCCTTTTTATCCTGATCATGATATCTCTACTTAAAGATTTCAAAAAACATGGAGGGGGTGATATATCCTTTGGTAACAATTCAAAAGGAAAGGTGTTGGGGTCAGGGACAGTTCAGGCTGGGAAGCTCAAGTTTGAGAATGTCAATCTTATTGATAATCTGAAGTTTAATCTTTTTAGTGTTTCACAAATGAGTGACAAAGGCTATAGTTCATTCTTCACTAAGGATAGCTGTAAGATTGTTGGGCCAGAAATGGTGAAAAAGATTGAAGAAATCATAGCCGGGGGTAAAACACTGCTTGTTGCTCAAAGAAGTGGCAATGTGTATGTAGTTGATTTGTCAAAAGATAACCCAATGGTTGATGCTTGTCTGTTCTCAGCTGCCTCTAACAAAGAGACAAAATTATGGCACAGGAGACTTGGGCATACAAATCTTAAGACTATCACTACACTCTCAAAACATGGCCTTGTAAGAGGTCTTTCACAAAAACTTTTTACTTGTTCTGAGCATTGTGTTTCCTGTCTTTAAGTTTAACAACATAAAAGCTCATACAAGTCCATTGAAGAGTCCAAAACAACCAAGTGTTTGCAAATGCTTCACATGGATTTGTTTGGCCTAGTAAAAATCATGAGCTTTGAAAAAGAAAAGATATTGTTTGGTCATTGTATATGATTTTTTTAGGTTTACATGTACTTACTATACATTCTAAAGATGAGACTGCAGGTGTTTCGCAAGACTTTGTCAAACAGGTTGAAAAGCAATTTGACTTGCCAGTAAAAATCTTTAGCAGTGACAACGGAACAGAGTTTAGAAACAAGGGGTTGGATGATTTCTGTGTGTCAAAAGGGATTGTAAGGCAGTACAGCATCCCAAGAGCACCAGAACAAAAGGGGGTGGTTGAAAGGAAAAACAGAACTTTGATTGAAGTTGCTAGAACCATGCTTGCAGACTCAGGTTTACCCTTAACCTTTTGGGCAGAGGCTGTAAACACTGCTTGTTATGTGAAGAACATAGTTTTAATCAAACCCAGGCATCAAAAGACTGCTTATGAAACTCTGTTCAAAATCAAACCACTGATCTCATATTTCAAAATCTTTGGCTGCCCATGTTTCATTTTAAACTTAAAATATTTTATTTCAAAATTTGCAGCCAAAGTAGATTGTGGTTACCATCTGGGATACTCAACCACTGCCAAGGCCTATAAAGTGTTTAACACAAGGACTAGGTGTGTGGAAGAGACTTTGAATGTGAAGTTCAATAAACTTTCATCATTAAAAATCCTAGCAAACCCTACAGAACTGTTTGACCTTGAAAATTTTACATTTGAAGATGTGTTTGTCAAGACTAATTCTGCAGGTACTTCACAATCTCCATCACAAGACTATGGATATGATGTTGTGATTCCACAATACAAAATCACATCAATCATCAGCGTAGCAGATGTTCAAAGCAGCTGTCAAAACTCATCCACTGCTGCATCAACAGTTGTTGACCAAAGTAGCCCTCTAACCTCTGCCATCTCATCATCTCTAACCACTGTTGATAAAAATCCATCAACAGAGGATAAAAATCAACATTGTGCCACACCCATTCCATCCATTCCTTCACTTCCATTTCAAACAGATGTTGGATCATAAAAGTCACCAACAGATGTTAGCTCAGATGATTCATATCTACAGCCCTCACCTCTAAATGCCATTGTTCCATACAAGGAGGATCTAATCTTCCTTAAATCTCATCTACCTGATCAAGTGATTGGCAACATCAGTGAAGGGGTTCTCACAAGAAGTCAATCCAAAAACATTTGTCTTTTTGCTGGCTTTCTATCACTCCATCAACCAGTCAAGTACCAAGATGCACTGAAAGACAATAGTTGGGTAGAAGCTATGCAAGAAGAGCTCTAACAGTTCAAAAGACAGCAAGTATGGGAACTTGTACCACTGCCAGAGGATGTAAGTCCAATTGGCACAAAGTGGGTCTTCAAGAACAAGACTGATGAAAGGGGCATTGTTGTCAAGAACAAAGCTAGGCTTGTGGTTCAAGGTTATAGATAAGAAGAAGGCATTGATTATGATGAGACATTTTCTCCTGTAGCAAGACTTGAAGCCATCCGATTGTTCTTAGCCTTTGCTCCCAACCACAACATCAAGGTGTATCAAATGGATATCAAGTGTGCATGTCTCTATGGAAAAATTTAGGAAGAGGTATATTGTAACACCTCGAAATTTCATGTCCAATAATGTATTGACACGTGTCATAAGCTTTGAACGTGTGAAAGAATACTCTAGAGGGACTAATGTTGACAAACAAGGAAAGTATGTGTATATAAGGGTTCAAAATGTCAACAATGGATAAATATACTTTATAATAACCCTACATGATGTTTATACCCTTAAACGAATGAATCATGGATCATACGAAGCTAATTGTGAAAGAAAGTGAGAGATTACAAACTACAGGGGTTAAATGTGTCAACATGTTTAAAGTATACCTCTGAGTGACCTTTTAGCAAACCCGAAGCTTTGTAACGATTAATTATGCTCACTAGAATGCATGATAAAAATTTCACCAAGTTTCGTTATCGTATGAGAAAGTTATGATAAAATTCGTATACAAGGGGTTAAAAGCGTCAACGTTGAAATTTATGACTTTTCGGGTGATAAAAAGTTAACCAAGGGCTTCACAAAGATTGGATATGTCTTGGAGTCCTTAGAAAGCAATTTAGAGGGCTCAAAGTGCAAAACAAGAAGTAAAAACAACTTTTAAAAGGACCGGGGGCCAAAAATGCAATAATTGAAACATGTGTAACCTGGAGCCAGGCCCCATACGGGGCGCGTAAGACTTGCCCAAGGTCTTACGCGGGGCGCCTCAGCCTCCCAGATACAGAAAACATGGACAGGTGTCTGTCCAGCCCGTTTAACCGACTCTTATTGCTTGTTTGCAATACCATGTGCTGCACAAAAGGGTTTTTAGGCTCTAGGGACACTTGTGATTGATCAGGGATCCAACATAGACTTGTTTGGCACAATCTTGAGCAATCAAACCCACTATATAAAGGTCCACATTATTGCAATTTTGATCATCCATTCCCAACTCAACTCTTGAAGGTTTCTGGAGCTCAAGGCCACTCCCCAAGCATCATTAGTCGTGCATTAGACCTTGGTAAGTATCCTTAACCTTCCTTAATCGTGTTTTACTTAATTAATTAGCTTAAAGTCAAACCGTCGTAATTAAGGTTTGACTTAATGATTAATCACTAATGGTCCAGTGATTAGTCAAATTGAAAGTGGTTATAAGTTGGTAATTATGTGGGCATTAAACCCTTAAAAGGGCACCCACTAATTCCCGTTCTAACTAGGTCATTTGTCGGGTCAAAGTTGTTTATAAAAAGTCAACAGAATCTTAATTTTCAAATTAACACATAATTAACAATGAAGAAGACGTGTACTATACGAAATAGGCTGGCTACTCCAGACATCAATAATCAAGTCTTGCAAGCTCTAGATGTTAAAGTCTGTTGAACAATGATTTTATTTATCTTTTGATCCGCCTGTGAACCCTTTACAGTCCGTTGTAATACTTTGATATTACTATTTATTCGGTTTGTAATGTGATTCATACCTTTTTCTTCCGCTGTGCATTTATAATTTGTGTTGTTTGACTATGATGATATCAACTACGTCACGATACTCCCCACCGGGCCCACTGGTAATACGTGGAAATATCGGGGATTCCGAAGAGGAGGACGAGGCAAGGGGCCAATCCACGCCCCCAACGATCACGAGACCGGGCCTTCACACCGGCGAACTCCTTCTACTACCATGAGTACCGGTCCACAAGGAGATCGGAGGATCTATTCGGAGCCCGCTAGGCGATCTGCCTCGTTTAGCTCAACGCCTCCTTATCGTCACTCCTTTGGGCCGCAATCAGAGAACGAGCCCGAAGACTCACACCACTCCTTCTTGCCGTTACAGCGATCCATGTCGCACCATTCCTTTGGCGACCCCACTCCTGTCTTCCACGGCCGGTTCAACCCGGCAAACTACATTCAAGAACCAGTGGGTTTTAACCCATTGGGCCCTGAAGACCATTTCCACGAAGCTCAGGGAATGGATATAGATGAAGACACGGATCCTGTTGAATCACCATCTGGGACACCTACTCACCCCATCGAGATTTTGGATGGGTCATCCTTCCATGGATCACCTTACCATGGCCCAGACAGCTACCAGGAAAGATTTAACCAGTATGAATGGTACTTTACACCCTCTCACCATTCATCGCCTCACCAGCAGCAGCAGGATCCCTCTGAGGATTCGCGTTTCGTGGCAGTCACGCCACCTCCAGAACCACCGAGGCGTAGAAGAACAGGCGCACGAATGTCCGTGCGAGAAAGGGATTTTCACTTCAGCACCCCCCGACACTCAAGTGGCAGTCACTATCCGCCACTGCATGAAGACCCACAAACGAGTGGGCCTTCAAATCCAGTTTCAGAGGTGAATTCTGCACCAGTTGCACCACCACCGCCACCAGTGGGTTTTGGTAACCCAATTCCTACATACGCCGGTTCAACGGCGTATAATCCATTTGAGCAGCCGGCTCACATTAACTACAATTATGCTGAAGCCGACCCATACCTTGTAGCAGCCAACTACAACGCCTTTCATCCTGAAGGACCATATGGAACTCCCTGGGGAGTGGGATACCCAGCTCATGGGTATCAAATACCTGCTCGACCTCCGATTCAGCACCAGCCACAGCCACCACGGTTTTCCCCACCGGAACTGGAAGAAATCCTCCACAGGCTAAACAGGGTGGAACGAGAATTTCAAGAAGAGCGTAGGAACAACAGAGGATTCCTCAAGGGCTTAGCAAGCTTATTAAAAGGAAAGAAGAAGAGGGATCATTGAATCCCTATATGTATTGTTGTATTTCCTTATTTCAATCAAGTCCCTGCGTGGACATTTATCTAGGTACTTAGTCCCTGCGTGGACTTGTCTTTCTTTAGTCCCTGCGTGGACTTGTCTTTTAGTCCCTGCGAGGACATCTAGCTTAGTAATCAGTCCCTGCGAGGACTTGTATTTTCAGTAATAGCCCCTGCGTGGGCAAGTTATTTTTGTTAAAAGTCCCGTTTAGGGCAATGTGTACTCCTTTTTAATGTTTAATGGAATGTTAAATTTAAAAATTTCATTTTTATTATATGCATGAATATATTATACATGAAATAAATAAATTAAAAACCATTCCTCTTAAAAATAATCTGCCTATTAAATATTAAATAAGAATCTTAAAGGTATAACCTAGCCTGCATGTCATTATAAGACTTGGCCAAGATGGTAAGACCTGTTTAAAAAGATTCAAATCCGTGTTAACATCTAAAAACATGTTAACACTCCTGGCAGACGTGATTCATTAAAATCACACACGTCATTCTTATAATAGGGTTCTTTAAAGGATCCCTATCTTAACCTGATGATCTATAAATCATGGGTTTAAATCATCAATTAAGATGATCATATATTAAACATCCAGTGGTGATATAGTGCCTACGGGCCATAATAAATGTCAAATAGGACAAAAGACAGTGGTAGTCTACAACTCCCTATCAGAAAAAGGTAAAGAACTATGTTCAAACCTTAATGCATTGATTCTCTGAAATCATGACTTATGATTTAGAATGTCCTTATAACTAGGCCTTTTGTGCCACTAATAATACTGTTATTGTTTTATAATTAGGATAAATTATAATAAAAATCCTAAATAATTATGATTAACAAATTAACCAAAATATGGTCTATGTTTCCCATGGTTAATGAATTGCCATAAAAGACAATTCCATAATAAACTCACAAATAAATTATTGTCAATATCTTATGTAACAGTTCAAACTACATGGCTGACTCGGATGAGATCAACAGTCACCCAAGGGAGGATCATGATAATACCCGAATTAACATAGCGGGTGCAGAACTGCAAGCACTGATAGACAATGCTGTTACGAAATCCATAGAGCGGCAGTATAATGAATATAGCGGGACTCGAAGTAGGACCCTATCCGCACCGCATTCCAAGCCAAAGACTCATTCAGAGGCTCACAGCAAGCCACCCTCTAAGGAAGATGAGCCAAAGAAAGATGATGATTGACATTCCTCAAACCAAAACAGTCTTCAATCCAAGAGGATAGTATTTGATGATAAACCACGTACCAAGTCCTGTACTTATAAGTACTTTGTTTCCTGAAAACCCCGGGAATTCACTGGGGAGAAGGGGGGCAATTGACTGTATGACTTGGTTAGATGAAATGGACACCGTGGTCGATATCAGCGGTTGTGCTGAAAGGGATGTAGCGAAGTATGTATCCCAATCATTCAAGGGAGAGGCATTAGCATGGTGGAAGTCTCTCATTCAAGCAACTGGAAAGATCCCACTCTACAATCTGACATGGGATCAGTTTGTTGCTCTTATTAAGGAGAATTACTGCCCTCAGCATGAGGTTGAAAGGATTGAGTCAGATTTCTTATCGTTGGTTATGAAAAACCTGGACTGCCAAGCTTATCTTCCAAGCTTCAACACGATGTCAAGATTGGTTCCTTACCTTGTAACACCGGAACCCAAACGAGTTGCCCGCTTCATTGGGGGTTTAGCCCCAGAGATTAAAGCCAGTGTCAAGGCTTCAAGACCTGCTACTTTTAGATCAGCAGCTGATCTATCTTTGTCTCTTACCTTAGATGCGGTCAGGTTGAGATCGCTAAAGAATTCTGAAGAAGGTAAGAGAAAGCGTGAGGATGATAACTCACGTCGTTCAGACAAGAAACACAAGGGGAACCATGAGAACAAGAAGAGTTCAGGGTCCAACAAAGGTAACCAACAGTCGGGTGAGAAACCCAGGTGTAAAGTTTGCGAAAACATCACTTTGGGAAGTGTAGATTGGAATCGAACTCGCAGACACAATCAAGGACTTTTGCATGTGGGATATGCAAGTCCAAGGAACACAAGACCTAAGATTGCAAGAAGTTGAAGGATGCGACTTGCTACAACTGCAACGAGAAAGGGCACATTAAGTCGAACTGCCCAAAATATGCCAAGAAACCAGAAGAAGGTAAAAAGACCAACGCTAGGGTCTTCAGGATGGATGCTAAGGAGGTAGTGCAGGATGATAACGTGATAACAGGTTCCTTTCTTATAAATGATGTGTATGCGAGGGTATTGTTTGATTCGGGGGCGGATAAGTCATTTGTAGATAATAAGTTTTGTAAGTTGCTGAATTTACCTTTTAAAACCCTAAGTGTGAAATATGAAGTGGAATTAGATGATGGTACCTTAGAAACCGCCTCAACCGTGTTAGATGGATGTTTCATATCCATTAGGAACCACTCTTTTCCGTTATCCTTACTTCCTTTGAAGTTAGCTGGTTTCGATATAGTGATAGGCATGGATTGGTTGTGTAGGATCGAATTCGGACCTAAACGAGTCGCTTAGAAGAGTTTATCTCAGTTTGAACGGCGGAAACAGACAAACCGAGTACAATTCAGCAAGTATTCACTATAAACTGTCGATATTATTGATCTGGATAACGTTTACAACCTGACAACACTTCGGCAGCACTTCGTGGCTCATCGGAAGACAACACCTATAACTCTGTATATGATTTCGCTCAAACAACCCTATTTATAGGTGAGATGATTTCGCTCTTATGAACATGTCATATGAGCGAAACCACCTGATTGACATATGAACGAAATAAGGTCTTGACACATAAGCGAAATCATGGTCCTGACACATAAGCGAAATCAGGAAATACATTTTGACCGAACTCAAACTTTAACATTCTAAACCTTTTGTCTAATATGTAGTGATGCAATGATGACATCACTATTATGATGTCATCATTAAAGATGATGACATCATCTTCTTTCAGATCCGCAACAAGACTGAGACTCGACATAAGACGAAGACGACAAATGTATGCACCAACAGACTCCCCCTCAGATGTTGACGAGTCTTAAGTGTCGAGTCTTTGCATCTTCAGTCTTTATCAGTCCTTTCGAACTCTTTGAAGTATTTGACGTTGTAAGTATCCTCAATCTCTATCTTCTCTTTCATTCTTCTATTTCTCAAATGTAGTTCCAGAATCAGCACTGGCTCTAACTGCTTCTTCAGCTTTGACTTCAGACTCCCCCTCTCAATCTGCTGGGATCTTAGCCTGGCTTGTTAAACTCACAGAAACCTCAAAAAAACTAAGTTTTAGGTCGATTTTAGCTTTGAAACTTTCAAGGGTTTATTAATGCATGATTACGAGTGCTGTGTGTGAAATTGAACTGGTTTTACCGTGAAAAATTTTCAAAAATGACAAAGAAGGTGTAGAATATCAGAATATGCAGCTGAAATGTATAGAACTCTTCTTCACTAACTCTGATACCAATTGTAGGATCGAATTCGGACCTAAACGAGTCGCTTAGAAGAGTTTATCTCAGTTTGAACGGCGGAAACAGACAAACCGAGTACAATTCAGCAAGTATTCACTATAAACTGTCGATATTATTGATCTGGATAACGTTTACAACCTGACGACACTTCGGCAGCACTTCGTGGCTCATCGGAAGACAACACCTATAACTCTGTATATGATTTCGCTCAAACAACCCTATTTATAGGTGAGATGATTTCGCTCTTATGAACATGTCATATGAGCGAAACCACCTGATTGACATATGAGTGAAATAAGGTCTTGACACATAAGCGAAATCATGGTCCTGACACATAAGCGAAATCAGGAAATACATTTTGACCGAACTCAAACTTTAACATTCTAAACCTTTTGTCTAATATGTAGTGATGCAATGATGACATCACTATTATGATGTCATCATTAAAGATGATGACATCATCTTCTTTCAGATCCGCAACAAGACTGAGACTCGACATAAGATGAAGACGACAAATGTATGCACCAACAGGTTGTCTCGCAACCAAGCCCAGATTGTTTGTGCTAAGAAGCAAGTGATTGTCAGAACTCATAATGGCGAGCCTTTGACAATCCAACGAGATACTAAGTACGGAATGCCTGAGCAAGTGTCCATGCTCAAGGCATCAAGGTGTTTGACGAAGGGTTATGTTATCTACATGGCGCAAGTAACTATTGATGAACCAAAGCCTAAGATCGAAGACATACCTATTATCTCTGAATATCCAGGAATATTCCCTGAAGAACTACCTGGTTTACCCCCAGATAGGCAAGTGGAGTTCAGGATTGACATTATTCCTGGAGCAGCACCTGTTGCAAGAGCGCCTTACAGATTGGCACCAACAGAGATGAAAGAGTTGAGAACTCAACTGGATGATTTGCTAGCCAAAGGATTTATTAGACCTAGCTCATCTCCTTGGGGAGCACCAATCCTGTTTGTGAAGAAAAAGGATGGGTCGATGCGTCTGTGCATTGATTATCGAGAACTTAACAAAGTTACTATTAAGAATCGATATCCATTGCCCAGGATCGACGACTTGTTCGATCAGCTTCAAGGAGCCAGTTACTTTTCCAAGATCGACTTAAGGTCAGGATATCATCAACTGAAGGTCAAGGATGAAGATGTACATAAGACTGCATTTAGGACTCGTTATGGTCACTACGAGTTCTTAGTGATGCCTTTTGGGCTCACTAATGCACCAGCCGCATTCATGGATCTCATGAACCGCGTCTGCAAACCCTACATGGATAAGTTTGTCATCGTCTTCATCGATGATATTCTTATTTACTCAAAGAATCAAGCAGACCATGAAAAGCACCTCCATTGCATTCTGAAACTGCTTCATCGAGAAAAGCTCTATGCCAAATTCTCTAAGTGTGAATTTTGGCTTCGTGAAGTCCAATTTCTTGGACATGTGGTTAGTGAACGCGAAATCCAGGTAGATCCCGCTAAGGTTGAAGCTGTCATGAATTGGCAAGAGCCGAAGACGCCCATAGAGATTCGCAGCTTCTTGGGGTTGGCAGGATATTACAGGCGTTTTATTGAAAAATTTTCAAGGATTGCTGCGACCCTAACTTCTTTGACTAGGAAGAACATTAAGTTCGACTGGGGATCGAAGCAACAAGAATCCTTCGATATCCTTAAACAGAAGCTAAGCAATGCACCAGTGTTGACATTGCCTGAGGGGATTGAAGAATTCGTGGTATACTGTGATGCATCACACACCGGCATGGGGTGTGTGCTTATGCAGAAAGGCAAGGTTATTGCCTATGCTTCTCGACAGTTAAAGGTGCACGATAAGAACTACACCACCCATGACTTGGAGTTGGGTGCCGTAGTATTTACACTAAAACTTTGGAGGCACTACTTGTATGGAACTAAGTGTGTGATCTATTCTGATCACAAGAGCCTTCAACATCTATTCAACCAAAAGGACTTGAACATGAGGCAGCGACATTGGATGGAAACTTTGAATGATTATGATTGTGAGATAAGATACCATCCTGGCAAGGCGAATGTAGTCGCCGATGCCTTAAGTAGAAAGGAGAGAGTGAAGCCTATAAGAATCAATGCCAAGAGCATTGAGATAAAGAATGGTTTGAATGAAAGGTTGTTAGCTGCGCAGAAGGAAGCTGTGCTGGAAGCTAACTATCCTGATGAAAAGCTAGGAGTAACTGAAGAACTACTATCCTATGGCAAGGATGGAATTCTGAGGTTAAACGGATGAATATGGGTTCCAGTTTATGGAGGACTTCGAGATGTTATCCTCCAGGAAGCCCACAGTTCTAGATACTCCGTTCATCCTGGAGCAGACAAGATGTACCAGGATCTGAAAACAAATTTTTGGTGGATAGGCTTGAAGAAGTCTATAGCTGCCTATGTAGCTAAATGTTTGACGTGTGCGCAAGTCAAAGCTGAACATCAGAAGCCGTCAGGTTTGCTACAACAGCCTGAACTTCCCACGTGGAAGTGGGAAATGGTGACAATCGATTTCATCACCAAGTTGCCAAAGACAAAGAAAGGAAATGATACTATATGGGTGATAGTAGATAGACTGACTAAGTCAGCACATTTCCTACCTATAAAGGAGACTTTTAGCTCCGACATGTTAGCCCAATTGTACGTAGATAAGATTGTATCTCTGCATGGCGTACCAGTGTCTATTATCTCTGACAGAGATAATAGATACACATCATATTTCTGGAAAAGTTTCCAACAATCTTTGGGCACGTGCTTAAATTTTAGTACGGCTTACCATCCTCAGATGGACGGGCAGAGTGAACGTACCATCCAAACTTTGGAAGATATGCTTCGTGCATGTGTGATTGACTTAGGTGGTAGTTGGGATAACCACCTACCATTGATCGAGTTCTCCTATAACAATAGCTACCATACAAGCATTAAGGTTGCGCCTTTCGAGGTCTTGTACGGTAGAAAGTGCAGAACGCCCGTTTGTTGGGCGGAAGTTGGAGATGTCCAACTGACAGGACCTGAAATAGTCTTTGAAACGACGGACAAGATTGTCCAGATTCGTGATCGCCTGAAAGCTGCCAGAGATAGGCAGAAAAGCTACGCAGATTTAAAGCGTAAACCTATGAGATTCGAGGTAGGTGATAAAGTTCTACTTAAAGTATCACCCTGGAAAGGGGTAATGCGATTTGGTAAGAAAGGCAAGTTAAGCCCGAGATACATAGGACCATTCGAGATCATCGAATGTGTCGGATCAGTTGCTTATAAGTTAAACTTACCTGAAGAGCTCAGTGGTATTCACAATGTATTCCACATCTGCAATCTAAAGAAATGTCTAGCGGATGAATCGCTAGTCATACCACATACAGATGTGCACATAGAAGAGAGCTTGAAGTTTGTTGAAAAACCTGTGTCAATCGAGGATCGACAGGTTAAGAAGCTTCGAAGGAAGCATGTACCGATCATAAAAGTAAAGTAGGATGCCCGTAGAGGTCCCGAGTACACGTGGGAGGTAGAGTCCACAATGAAAGAAAAGTACCCTCATTTATTTCAGTAAATCTCGAGGTCGAAATTTCTTTTAAGGGGGTGAGGATGTAACACCTCGAAATTTCATGTCCAATAATGTATTGACATGTGTCATAAGCTTTGAACGTGTGAAAGAATACTCTAGAGGGACTAATGTTGACAAACAAGGAAAGTATGTGTATATAAGGGTTCAAAATGTCAACAATGGATAAATATACTTTACAATAACCCTACATGATTTTTATACCCTTAAACGAATGAATCATGGATCATACGAAGCTAATTGTGAAAGAAAGTGAGAGATTACAAACTACAGGGGTTAAATGTGTCAACATGTTTAAAGTATACCTCTGAATGACCTTTTAGCAAACCCGAAGCTTTGTAACGATTAATTATGCTCACTAGAATGCATGATAAAAATTTCACCAAGTTTCGTTATCGTATGAGAAAGTTATGATAAAATTCGTATACGAGGGGTTAAAAGCGTCAACGTTGAAATTTATGACTTTTCGGGTGATAAAAAGTTAACCAAGGGCTTCACAAAGATTGGTTATGTCTTGGAGTCCTTATAAAGCAATTTAGAGGGCTCAAAGTGCAAAACAAGAAGTAAAAACAACTTTTAAAAGGACCGGGGGCCAAAAATGCAATAATTGAAACATGTGTAACCTGGAGCCAGGCCCCATACGGGGCGCGTAAGACTTGCCCAAGGTCTTACGCGGGGTGCCTCAGCCTCCCAGATACAGAAAACATGGACAGGTGTCTGTCCAGCCCGTTTAACCGACTCTTATTGCTTGTTTGCAATACCATGTGCTGCACAAAAGGGTTTTTAGGCTCTAGGGACACTTGTGATTGATCAGGGATCCAACATAGACTTGTTTGGCACAATCTTGAGCAATCAAACCCACTATATAAAGGTCCACATTATTGCAATTTTGATCATCCATTCCCAACTCAACTCCTGAAGGTTTCTGGAGCTCAAGGCCACTCCCCAAGCATCATTAGTCGTGCATTAGACCTTGGTAAGTATCCTTAACCTTCCTTAATCGTGTTTTACTTAATTAATTAGCTTAAAGTCAAGCCATCATAATTAAGGTTTGACTTAACGATTAATCACTAATGGTCCAGTGATTAGTCAAATTGAAAGTGGTTATAAGTTGGTAATTATGTGGGCATTAAACCCTTAAAAGGGCACCCTCTGATTCCCGTTCTAACTAGGTCATTTGTCGGGTCAAGATTGTTTATAAAAAGTCAACATAATCTAAATTTTCGAATTAACACATAATTAACAATGAAGAAGACGTGTAACCTGTCTTGCCACTCATATAACTTGATAATCAATGCAAGAACATGTCTAAGCATGTCCGACCCAACAATTTTCAATTTAGGACTGGTTCGGAACCGAAAGTCGCATAGATTGACCATTGCTTTGACTTTTAGTTCTGACCCATATTAGCATGATTTAGAAATTCCTTAGAGCTTCGTTAGGACCAGCTTGTATGATAGTATAACCCTCTGTGATTGGCTCGTTGATTGTCCGATTCATTTACACGTTTCCGTTAATTGCTTAATGTTGACCATAATGCCCATTTGACCTTAAAACGAGAATTTTGGAAATGTGAGAGGACAATAATCTTTATTACTGATTTATAAACATGTCCCTAAATTTTCACATCAGTTTGAGGTCTAGATTAGGAGTTATGCTCAATAGCGTAATTTGAAAGTTTTTTATTAATTAAACGGCGTAATTAGCATAAAGCCTATCTAAACCCAATTTTTGACACCAAACCTTTTACCCACTGATGTAATATAATAATTTGGGATTTTTGAAGATTTTTAATTATTTTTAAACTGATCATAACTTAGGGTTATTGCCTTGATTCGGTAATTACCGATTATACCTTTTTTTATTATAAAATGAGTTTTACATATCAAATTGATACCAAATCTTTGGCTACTGATTTTATATGACAAATGAAGTATTTTGAACTATATAACCTGGTCAGAAAACTCAGATTTCCTGTTATATCCGGAAATCGCTTAAAACGACTTTTTACGCGTATTAAACGCCTTGTATGGGTTAAAACCATTCTTGTCATATAAGACTTATCTCCAACTGATATAACCTATTAAATTAAGTAGTTTTACTGATTACTTCTGACCCAAATCTTAGAATTTTATTTAATCTCTTTTATAATCTTTAAAATGACCAAAATACCCCTACGGGGCTTAATTTGAGATTAAACTCGTTTTGGGCATAATGGAAGGTATCCTACTGATATCACAACATATATAAAGCATATTAACTTAGGAAACCTGTTCGCAACTCATTTGGTTACCCGTTATGCGTTATTCGCGTTCGGTTCGGTTTATGTAACTAGTTTGCATAAATTGACCGAAACGGGTCAAACCCTATCATTTTCAACCCAAAAACCAGAATGTGGTTAGTTTACCCATATTATACAAGTCTTCAAACTTGTCGGGACTAAATCACATTCTAATCCGGTCTTCGCTTAATCTTGCGTTTTGAACCGTATACCTTTCTTTAAAACTAACCGGTCTAAGTTTAGGCTTAATTAAGACCCGTTAGGAATCTAATAGGTTATTAAAACCTTCGTTCCAGATTAGGAGCCCAGTAAAGGCTACGTGCACTTGCTGTTGTGATTTATACTTTGCTCAGGTAAATACTTTTAACTTATTTTCCCTATACGGGCTTGGGGTACGGTATTATAATACCGCTTGGTCGGGTATGAAGTCGTACAATCAAATATTGATTAAAAAGATGCATAACCCGTTTTATTCTGTCTTGTTTGATGCAATACCTTTGGGGGGTTAATGACCGTGTCCTGGATATCCTCGGCTCATTCATTAGAAATAGCCACGACTTAAGCACGGGGTTTAGGCATACACCAGACAGTTGCGTACGTAAAAAGGGTAGTCCACAAGGAGGGTATCTTCTTGTGGGTATTATACCCAGTGGTGTGTCTATTAATCTTGTTAAACCGGCTCTTCTAACTGGGTCCTATATGGACGACAAACATGTAAAACTGTATACAAGTTTATTTTTAAATAATTATCCCAAGTTATAAAAGATATTTTGTGCCATGTGCATCCAAACAAATTTTCTTAAACTCTTTTCAAAATGAGTCAGTTAATTGTATTTACCAGTGTAAACTGACGTATTTTTCTAAAAAGGTTAAGTGCAGGTACTATACGAAATAGGCTGGCTACTCCAAACATCAATAATCAAGTCTTGCAAGCTCTAGATGTTAAAGTCTGTTGAACAATGATTTTATTTATCTTTTGATCCGCCTGTGAACCCTTTACAGTCCGTTGTAATACTTTGATATTACTATTTATTTGGTTTGTAATGTGATTCATACCTTTTGCTTCCGCTGTGCATTTATAATTTGTGTTGTTTGACTATGATGATATCAACTACTTCACGATACTCCCCACCGGGCCCACCGGTAATACGTGGAAATATCGAGGTGTGACATATATGTTTGCCAACCTCCTGGTTTTGAAGATCCTTGAAACAAGCACCGAGGGCATGGTATGAAACTATTTCCACTTTTCTCATCTCTATTGGATTCATAAGAGGTAAAAATTGATAAAACACTGTTTTTAAAATGGAGAGCAAAAGATTTGATGATTGTCCAAATTTATATGGATGACATCATTTCTGGAAGCACATGCAATGCAATGCAATGTGTGAAGAGTTCAGACAACTCATGACAGAAGAGTTTGAAATGAGTGCAATGGGTGAACTACAATGCTCTCTTGGTCTCCAAGTTAAGAAATTGCAAAATGGAACTTTCATTCATCAAAGCAAATATGTAAAAGATCTTTTAAACAAATTTGAGATGAATGATTGTAAACCATGTAGTACACCCATGGCAACCACAAAGCTGGTCTTGTCTGATGAAAAAGATGACTTGGTTGATCAGACCTTATGTAGAAGCATGATTGGGTCTTTATTGTACCTAGCTTCATCAAGGCCAGACATCATGTTTGCAACATATGTTTATGCCAGATCCCAGTCAGCACCTAGGAAGTCTAACCTCATTGCTGTGAAAAGGATATTCAGATACATAAAAGGTGCTCCCCCACTTGGTATCTGGTATCCTGCTAATGGGAATGTTTAGCTTTCAGGATATTTAGACAGTGATTTTGCTAGGCAATTGCTTAGTGTCTTGGCAAAGAAAAAAGCAAGCAGTTGTTTCCACATCCACTGCTGAGGCATAATATATTGTTGCTACAAGATGTATAGTCGAACTGTTGTGGCTTCAAAACCAGTTACTGGATTTTGGTATAACTGCTCTAAAGACTCCTCTCATGTTGGACAGTCATGCAGCTGAAAATATCATCAAAAATCCAGTATCCCATTCAACCACTAAGCACATTGATATCAGACATCACTTTGTGAGGGATTGCTATGAAAAAGGTTTAATTTCTCTGCAACATGTTCCAACTAAGGATCAGCTAACAGATGTGCTAACAAAAGCATTAGACACATCCACCTTTGAAAGTCTGATCTCTAGGATTGGCATGCTTAACTTGGACTAGAAGGAAAAAACTTCTTTTCCTTGAATAAAAGGCATTAAAATGTTTTTAGAAAATCAAAAATTCATCCTTAAAAATAGCTAAAATGAAAATTTTTCATAAATCCTTAAAAGTCTGTTCATAACCACTGATGTTTTAAACCTCTGATTGGTTAATATTCTATCCACTGCTGAAAGACAACCTCTGTTTTCTCCATTTCCTTGTTGGCCACTAATGGTTAAACCTCAGTTGTTTCAACCACTGATGGCTATCTACTGATAGATAAAAATCAGCCACCGATAATTCATACACTGTTCCCAACCACTGTTGTTGCCCAACAATGGTTTCCAAACAACTGTCATCCACTTTGTTCATCAGAGGTTGCCACGTGGGCAGATGTTAACCGTCAGATCTTTAAAACTGCTGCCACATCAGCATTCACTTTTTCCCTTTTATAAAACCCTGATAAAACCCCCAAACAGAGCTTTCACAGCCGTATCGAATTCAAAAATTCTCCAAAGCGGTTACCATCTTCTTCTTCATTTCTCTTTCAACCCTTCATGATTTCTCATACCGACCATGGTTCTTATCACAAACACCCCCACAATTACCTCTATACATTCGAAAAGACGGATAAAAATACAGAGTTTCGCCCCATAATCGACACCCTGTCATCCTCAAAGTACAAAACTTTTCTTACTTGTGATGCACCCATTTATCAAGATACCCTATGTGATTTCTGGAAAAATGCTGAACTGCAAGAAACAGATAAAAAGGCATGGGGAATCACTTCATAAGTAGGAGGTGTTTTGGTTCCAATAACCCCAGAAACCATTTCAGAGGTTTTTCAGATAAATGATCTAGCAGGTAAAACTTCTTTTCCTAAAAGTGAGTATCAATTGGATTTGATCGAAAGAGGGTATGATGGACAATTGACAAAAGCAACAATGCAAAAAGGAAATTTTCCACCACCTATGAAATTTTTGTTCCATACCCTGCTCACTTGTTTATCAAACAAAACAACTGCTTTCAATGAAATTCCTTTAAAAATTCAATACTTGGGGTATGCAATTATGTCAAAAACAGATTTTAACTACTCCCAAGCATTGTTTGCTGATTTGATCAATAATGTGAGAAATATCAAAGAAAAAAAACATTAAGCTTTTCTCTTGTTTCCAAGGTTCTTAAGCTACTATTTACAAAAGAAAATTCCACAAAATGCTTTTGAACAAGGAAAAGCTTTCAAAATAAACAGTCCTTCTTCTGAAACATTTACTCGCCTTATGGGCAAAGAGTCAAAAGTTTAAAAAACACAAGCAAAGGGGTCTGAGCAAATTTTAGATGAGTCCACATCTGCTCCTCAAACCTCTGTTGCTGAGCCCACTGCTCATGGTGAACACAACACCACAACCACTGCTGTGCAGCCACCACCATCCAAACCCCAAAAAAGAACAAAAATAAAACCAAAAAGCCCACCAAACCCATCAATAAGGGTCCTCTGGAAGATGAGATCCCAGTGGTTAACCCTGTGACAACACCATTGTCACTAGAAACCACTGTTGCTACTTCCTCACAACAGATGGAAAGATCTCAACCAGAAACCACAACTCCTCGTGATTCCTCACAAAAGGAACATGTTGTAAGCATAGGGACCCAACTATATGAAGTATTACCCTCACTTGAGAGTATGCTTAACAGCCCTCCTCCCGGGGAAAATTCTCTTTCAACTCCATTCCCCACAACTGCCATTCCACCTACAATAATACCTCTGTTTGAGGCCATTGAAATTCAGACACAAAACAACCCCTCTCACCAACACATTAGTGAGAGTAAAACTTCTACATTGGCTGTCTCTGAACCAATTCAATTGGCTAACCCACAAACAGTTGAGGAGGTTACACCACTTGAATTTCAAGAAATTCTTATTGGTGGTTTAAGTGGAGCAGCTACTACAGATGTTGGATCCACTAATCTACATCTGGACAGTAGTTTCGTAAGTAAGACTCCCTGAAAGGCAACCACTGCTGAGTCTACCAAGGTAACCACTGATGTGAGTACCAAGGTACTAAGAATTTGGAGACTCCTCCTATCTCAAAAGTTGATACAACCACCTCTGGTGGGAATTCAGATGATCCCATTAAGTTGGGTGATGGATTGAAATATCAGGATTTGACGGAGAGGATACCACAATTGCAACCACTGTTACTAAAATGAATGATTCAATAAAGCAGTTGGTGGATGCTTCCAAAAGTCAACCAACTCCTCAACAGTTATCCCAAGAGTTGTGGAATTCTGTACAACCCATCCTTGCTGCTCAAAGGGAACTGGCTGCTGCTCAACATAACACACAAATGGAATTAATACGGGTTATGGTTGAAGCAAGATATAAAGATACACAGGTTGATATCAGGGGCATCAAAGAAGCCCTTGTAAAACTGACTGGCACTACCCCTGCACCTATCCTAGAAAAGGATGATGATGATGATGATGATGATGATGATGATGCCAAAAAGGGGGAGAAAGATGATTCAATGAAAAACTTTGGCAAACTTACACCAAGGAATTAGCCAAAACAAAAGCCAGAGCCTGCTAAGAAATATTCTGCAAATCTTCTGGAAAATCTTAAACTGGCAAGAAAAAGGGAGTTGATGATACCCTTAATAAGCAGACAGATAAGGAGATTGAAATAAAGCAGAAGAGAAAAGATACTTAAGAAAGTAGACAAGATGTGTTGAGGCAGGAATTAGAGAAAAAGGTAAAGAAAGAAAACAAAGTGCTGAATAATGGAACCTCAAATATGAGAAAATCACATAAACACAACAAACCTCCCATTACCATATTTCCTAAACCACCTTCACCACCACAAAAACAAACCACTGCTGAACCTAAAAAGCCAAACACTGACACAACCAAACCAAACCAAAACCCTCACCACAAAAACCACCTCTCAAAAAGCAGAAAACAAAACCCTTATCACCACTACCAACCTCCATTGCAACAGATGTTGATGCAACAAATGCTTCAACAGATGTTAAGACAACAACGGTTGAGACACCAGTTTTTTCAACAGTTGTTAGTCAATCCACTGATTCCACCAAATTTCAATTTCCCTCACAATCAACCCTTACACCTATAGCACATTCTCCTTCACAAACTCCTCCTCCTCCAAAATCTGTTTA